>CM042972.1:18847975-20160901 GCA_023678885.1 Pogostemon cablin
CACTCATTTTTTTTAAGACACACCATTTTTTTTTACCTAAAATACTACCGTATACCCTTTAAAGCCAACAAAGTTGGTCAAAAAGAGCAAACAAGAAGTGTACTCCGGGACCGGGGAGTATCATTCTAAATCAAAACCAAGTATACATTAATTTGAAAATTATCATCTCTTCTTCCTACAAATAACATATTTTATTTATTATATAAAAATATTAAATTATCCTAAAAAATCATAAAATTAGTCAAGATGAGTATTTTTTTAAACGTGTAACGGCAAAATATCTTTAAAGATAGAGGGGACACTTATTTTATTTATTTTCATGAATTGAGTTAAAACAAGCTTTTAATCTGATTGAATCAAGAGTCTCTTTAAGCTTCTTAATATCTTTATTAAAATAAGCTTTTACCAAATAATCTTAAATCGAGTAGTTTGATTTACTTTTCATCCCTTGCGTGGAATTTCATTTTTATTTTTTTAATAAAAATAAATGTCGTGATATATTTAAAAAAATAATTAAGTAATTTTATGACCGATAAGGGGCATTTTAATATTAATGGTAATTAACATGATGTGGCATTTAATTAATTGATATGGTATATTTTAACTTGAAAGTGTGTAAATAAAAGGATAAACATATACCACACATGAAAATAATAATTACTGAAAATTTAATACTACCTCCATGATATTTATTTACACATGATTTTGACTGTAGTTTTAGAAAATTAATTTTTGGTTTGATAGATGTGAATATATATATATATATATATATATATATATATATATATATATATATATATATATATATATATATATATTGAATAATTTAATGGAATAAAATGTTCTTACTAACTTTAATTACTATTATAATATTGTATGTAAGTTTTTTGAAATGGTGGGTTAATTCCAACAATCAAGTGCGTAAGTTATTTTCGAAAAAAAAATTAAAAATAAAATAAAATAGAGGAGGATGAAAGTATGCAAATTTAAATGGGAGGGAATATATTAAGAAAATTAAATATTACTATTTTCCTCCCTATTTTATTTGTTTTCAAAGCAGCTTTGACCGTTAACAGAAATTAAGAAAATTTTGATTTTAAGAGTATTCTGGTATTTTCTATTTTTATTTTTAATAGATAGATAATAAAGTGTGTTAAATATGAATTGTTATTTTTAAATAAAGTATATGAGAAAAATAATTGTTATAACTTTTTTATCCCTTTTTCAAAGGTGGAAATTTTTACATAATAAATCAAAATAAAAAGGATGAAAACTTATAAATATGATTAGAATTAATATCTTTGGTATATAATAGGAATGTATTGTATTATTTTTTAACAATGAGAAATTGTTGTAATAATATACGTCATATTTTGATCAAATATTATTTTGAATGAAAAATAACACTTTTATTAATTAAGTTGTAGGCAATTAAATTTTATTACCTAATAAATATAAATGCAAAGGAAAATATATTAAATATTGATTAAATATTTATTTATTAAGAAATTTAAATAAATTAATTACTGAAATAAATAAATAAATAATTCATAATTAATATAATTATTTGAACCAAAATTCAAGTCAAATTGGCTCAAATTCAAGTCAAATGGGCTCAATTCAAGTTAAATGGGCTCAATTCAAGTCATGTGGGCCTGGTCCAAATTAAATAGGCCCAGATCAAATTCAGCAGGTTTAATTAAATTAAATAGGCCCGTATCCAGTATAGCAGACTTAATTAAAGGAGAAAAATTCAACATATCTTTTCAAGGAGAAAATATCTCACAAGTATTATTTTTTCTCCCTATAAATAAGGGTATTTAGTCCTCATTTTAGACACTCTAAAAATCCTGAAGACCTGAAGAACTCTGAAGATTCAAATGAAAATCAAGTTCGATCAAGATCCAAGTCAAGTGAATTTCAAGATCAAGTTGAAGAACACTCAAGATTTTCAAATCAAGTTAAAGTCATCTTCAAGGATCTTCAAATCAAGTTAAAGTCATCTTCAAGTCGAGAACAGCCTCCAATCAAAGACCAAGGTGCTAAGCCTCTCCGATTCGGCGTTCTTCATATCAAATTCATCCATCTGTTTCCGTGAAGTCAACGTTCTACCAAATTAAGCGTCGTACTTCACAACAAATCTTCAAGTCAAAATTTGATCAGAACAAAGGCTCGACGCCTCCGGATAAACGTTATAAAGCCCCAAATCAGAGCTCAGACAAGCTTCATCGAAGATCCAACTCCGAAAGTTGAAAAAGTCAAGAATAGAGGATAAATAGAAGCTGTCTACTCAAATTCTCAAGTTCAATCCATCTCGAATTATTTTTGTAATTTCTTTTGTGTTTATTATTTAATAAATACAAAATTTGTTGTTACATAAGTAATTTAAATTTAAATTAAAAATAATAATACTAAATTCATTTTAAAAACAATAATACTAAAATAAAACATAAGACTAGATACTAAATTACAAACGCGGCTCTACCGTTTACGTGTGAGGTGGAAAGAACGAGTGATACTTAAAGAACAATAATGATATTTTTTAAAATATCTATTTTCTCATGAGCATACCTTATCCAAACACATTTAAATATAACAAGTATTTTATTCCCACAAATAAATATATATATATATATATATTTAAATTTATTTTTTTTAACTCTACATACATGCTTGTGAGATGTGTTTATATGATGAAACTATTTAAATTATAATTGTTTTATAACTAAAATATATTGAATTAGTTTATGAACAGAATCTAGGATGTAAACTCGGTTGTTTCTCTTTAATTTAAATTCCTAACAATACATAGATATATAAAATTGTAAGATGAAGTAAAAGATTTAGAGTAATAAAAGACTCACGTACACATACTAAGCTACGTTAACCGAGTTTATAAGAATGTTTGTGAAATATATTTAGTGATAATATACTTTTTACTATCAACTAATATATTTTACTTATATAATAAGTTGTATACTTTAATAATTTATAGACTCGTCTCATTTATATTCGCCTCACAAGATAGTGTCCCTTTTAGCTTTGAGAATACTCGTAGACCATTTTAATATTTTTTAAAAATAGTTATCATATTTTATAAAAGAAAAATATATATTATGTTATTTATCGCAATTTTTTTGGTATGATTACTTGGTGTTTTTTAAAAAAATAAAATTACTTCCTTCTTTATTTCATACAAAAGATAGATGAAAATATTTAAAAAATTACTCTTACTGTCCCATCATATGGATGACAAAATTTTTTGGCACTTAAATTGAGGGATATAAATATTTAATGTATAGATGAGGGGAGAGAAATAATATTTTAATATAAAATTTATACATCATTTATTGTGATTAAACATTAAAATTGTTTTACTATTATAATTTTATTATTACTTAATTTTTTTTTATAAATATAAAAAATGTCAAAAATATATTTTTTTTAATGCAAACTTCTCGGAGAATTGAATCGATTCTGTTTACTCGTATAATTGCCTCAAGCTGTACAGGCTGAAAATATCACCAGTAAAAGATCTTAAAATATTTTTTAAAAAAAAAGAAAAGCAAAATATATGTTGAATTTAGTAAATTTTGATGTCACATCTGCTCTTGATATAAAAGCTTGGCGAAATAAATGAGACCTCATAAAATCCCAACTCAAGCAAATAAATGAGAGGGTGTCTAGTGTTGAATAGCCAATTAGGACATAGTAATCATTTAAGAAACTGTTGCTCTTTCAATTTATGGTAGTACTTAATTAATTACTACTCATTTAAGAACGAATTAAATTTAACAAATTATTATTCATTTTAATAATGAATTAAATTTATGTTATAATATGAATTTTGAAAATTTATATTTCATTAATGAGAAAAGTAATAATTTAGTTATTTGTTAAAATAAAAAATAGTGTATAAAAATAGAGACACAATATATTAATTTATTGTAGAATGGTTTCACACAATAAATTGCAAATACATAGTAAATACTAATCATGGACACAATAAGTTAGGAAAAATTGCAATTTCTTGACACTAATCAATTTAGAAAAATTGCAATTCTTGCATTTCTAGAATAATATGTTATCAGGCTGACAAATGGAGGATGTTATATTTTAAATTTCGTAATTAAAGGACAGATTAAATCCAAATTAAAATTTTCGAGCTCAAACGTAAGGTCCAATAAAGTGGTTTTTTTATATCACACATTGTCATTGTCACATTCTCCAAAATCATTATGACACCCATTATACTTTTCTAATTCCGTGATTTTAATAACGCAATCTTTGAGGATGTAACAGTGGCATTACATAAGAAGTTCATTCATTGAGCCTCACATGAAAAAAAATGTAAAGTTCAAAAATTTCAACTTGGTCATAATTTGTCCTTTAATTGACTCCCTAAATTATTGTTTTGAAATTGAAATTTATTTAATAAGTTTGTATATTCCATTTAAAATATTTTATTTTTGAATAAAAAATATTAATTATTAAAAAAAATTAATTGAATTTCAAAGATTTTTTTAAAGTAATAATTTACTCATATTAGTTTAAAAGATTTTATTTTTTGAATAAAAAATATTCATTATTTAAAAAAAAATTCATTGAATTTCAAAGATTATTTTTAAAGTAATAATTTGCTCATTCTAGGTAAATTAATGACACAATAATTTTATGTACACATACAATTATTTTTGCAAATAATTACTCACTCATTCTCTTTACATTGCAATTTTTTCCTTTTTCCTTACTCCACTAAATCATTAATATTTATAGATATGTTAAAATAATTCAACACAATAATTTATTCTCCCTTCATCCATCGTAAGATGTCATTTGTTTTTTTATGAAAATAAAAAATATTATTATTTAATGTGTAGTATATAATTGTATTAATAGGTATGTGAGTTTAATATTTTAATTGTATTAATGATGTGGGTAAGTCTTATACCTCTAAAAAAGAAAAATAAGAACATTTGAAAAGAAAAAAAAAAAGCAAAATGAGATCCTTACAAACGAATAAATGAAATATAGTTCTCTATAATTTCAAAACTGTCACAATTTTTTTAACACACTTTACATAAACTTTATTTATTAGTATTTGGAAAACTATAATGCCTTACAAAATTTAATATGGCAAAAATTTGTGTGCACCCGAATGCACGGGCACACTCCGCGCGTCTTTAGAATTTTGTTTTAAATTGTACTATACCTTTTAGTATAAAGATGTGCACCCTTTATTTTCTGAAGAAAAATAAAAAATATTAATGAAAAGTGTATACCCTTTAGAACAAAATGATTTACTTATTAATTAAAGTATATACCCTTTAGAATAAAATAATGTACTCTTATCAATAATACTAAATTATAAAGGTGTATGGTGTGCACCCTGGCACACGCAAGCCTCACTCATTTAACAATTTTTTTTCTTTCTTAATTCGTGAAAAAAACAAAACATGCTCTATTGAAATGTAAGTATTATTTAGCAAACAATTTATATCGAGACAGATGTTTGATTTTAATTTGGAGATGCAGAACTGATATTATTTTCTCGTATAAAGTTTTAGGTTAGGACTATAACTCAGACTCCTTTTAATATGATGGCATTAAATGTTGTCACACTATGATTTTATGATTTTTATAACACGTGTAAGGACAAGATTCGTTCCTTCATTGTCGCAAATGGAGTACTATATGTTAGATTGTCTTATATATAAACCAAATTTTTATTTGAAGGCGACTATTTACACCCGAAATTGTTAAATAAACCCCAATAATTTAAAGAATTAAAATATGATAATTTGAAAAGACGTAAATATCATTTTATAAATAATAAAATAAAATTAATTATAATTAAAATTTTAAATACACCCCAATCAAATTTCTAAATGCACCTCATTGTTATAATCACTAAACCACGATCAACCCTAAATCCTTCTGCATCAACGTAGGATCATGAAACAAGAAAAAACTTAGAATTACGATCAACCCTCAAATTTATTTTACTGACATAATAAATAATCAAATTGTAGTGGTGAAAGAAAAGGAAAAATGGGAAGAAAGAGTGAAACAATCGAAAATGTAAAATTGAGGGTAATTGATTAGGCAAGTGAGTGTTTTCATAATAGAAATAAGATTGGATGTGAGGTGTGCACCAACAATCCAAAATGAATAGATTATGTAAATAAAGAGTTGGAAAAAAAATGAAATATGGAGTATATGAGAAACCGAACTAAAAAAAAAAGTCGTTTGATAGCAACAATCGAACAGTTTAAGGTGTTCGACTGCAGAGATCGAACACAACATAATGCAGCGAGTTTTTGGATTTCATATACCTACATATAATTTCCAAATTTTGGAACTAACCCAAATCCTATAATTCTTGAGAATGAAGAAGTGAAATGAGAAAGAAGACATGGTACTTGACATTGACGAAGCATTGACAGTGGATAGAAGGTATGAATGTTCTTCCCTCTCCTTTCTCTCTTGAACAATCGCCGGTAAGGAAGACACAACGCCCGTTCCCTTTCTTTTTAAAACTCAGCCACATTTTCTTCTTTTTTTATTTTTAATGTTGTGATTACTTAGTTTTTTTTTTTAATTTGGGTATAGTTAATTAAAAGGGTAACGTTGTTTTTGTATGAGGTGTATTAAGTAATTAAAATATATAACCTTTAATTTCAGTAGGGTACGTTTAGTAATTGTGTTTATTTAACAATTTCGTGGGTGCAAATAGCCCCCCTTTTTATTTACTTAAACGCAAAAGTTTTAAACAATATACGAAAAATATAAATTTAATTTTTTTTTCAAAATTATGAAATTATTTATTTATATATGTATATATGTAATGAGGAAGTATTACTCTAAATTTATAATTAAGCAGGTACATCCAAGTTCACTCAAAGATCCATTACAATTCATTAGGTACAAATTCAAAATTTTCTTATTAATAAAATAAAATTATCAATAATAAATACGGTTACCCTCTTGTCTAATAATTACACATGAGATTATGTATGAGATGAATCAATTTATTATTAAAATATTTTTATTATATAAGTAAGATATATTTATTGATAATTAAAGTATATTTATAATGAATTATAATATAATACCCTATAAGAAATTTTATATAATAAATAAATATATATATATATATAAAACCAGAATAAATCCAATCATGATCATCTATTTTTAAAACAAATCTCAGCCACCCATTAAAATAATTAAATATTTATAATCATGACCTTTTCAAATTAGGAAATAAGATTTTATTTATTAAAAAATTAATAATATTAAATAGACCAATCAAATTATATAAAAGCAGAATAAATCAAATCATGTACATCTATTTATAAAACAAATCTCAGTCACACATTAAAATAATTAAATAATTATAATTATTATATTTTCAAATTAGGAAATAAGATTTTATTTATTTATTAAAAAATTAATAATATTAAATAGATCAATCAAATTGCAGAGATGGAAATACCCAAGCCCACAGAATTAAGTCAAATAATCCATTGATCAATCAGCCTAAGCCCACAAAATTAGATCAAATAATCCATTGATCAATCAAATTGCGAGTTATATATGGGGCTTTCTCACCCTTCACATATATAAGGAGCACTCCTCCATTTATTTCAAACACACCGAGAACGATCCTCTAAAAAGATCAAAGACTTCAGAATTGTCTGAATAGTTCTTCGAATTCTTCAACGATAATCAACTCAAGAACGGAATACATCTGGAATTCAGGTTCTAAACCGCCTGAATCAAGTGCTCTACAATCAAAAATTTGAACAGCGGATTAAGTGTTCTATAGTAAAAAAATTTGAACGACCTATAATCTGAGATATTAAAATAATTAAATAATTATAATTATGACTTTTCAAATTAGGAAATAAGATATTATTTATTACAAAATTAATAATATTAAATATAAATCCAATTCTAGCCATCTATTTTTCAAAACAAATCTCAACAAAAAAATAATCAAATCCTGACCATCTATTTCTCAAATAAATCTCAGCCGCCCATTGAAATAATTAAATTAAATAATTGTAATTATAACTTTTTTAAATTAGAAAATAATTAAATAATTATAATAAATCCAATCCTGACCTTGACCATCTATTTCTCAAACAAATTCCAGCCATTCAATAAAATAATTAAATTAAATAATTGTAATTATGATTTTTTTCAAATTATGAAATAATTTTAGTTCAATCTAGAATAAATTCAATTTTGGCAATTTATTTATTAAACAAATCTGCCTCATTAAAATAATTAAATAATTATAATAAATCCAATTCTGGCCATTTATTTCTCACACAAATCTCAGTCACCCAATAAATAATTAAATAATTATAATTGTGACCTTTTCAAATTAGAAAATAATATATTATTTATTAAAAAAAATAATACTCCATCCATCTACGTATTTTTACCTACTTTCCATTTTGGGTTATCTCATATATTTTTACCCATTCCATTAATAGAAAAAATGCATAATATTTTATTACTTACTTTTTACAATCCCAACAACTTTAATAATTTTTTACATTTATTCATCATTCCGAACAACTTTATTTACCTTTTCTTTTTAAATCAAAAATTTATCCCTACTTTTTCTTACATAATATATTAAAAAATAATACGTCTTAATCTTCGTACCCATACAAATGAGTAAAAATACTCGAGACAGAGGGAGTATTAAATATAAATCAAATCATAACCATCTATTTTTCAAACAAATCTCAACCATCTATTAAAATAATTAAATAATCGTAATTATAACCTTTTCAAATTAGGAAATAATTTATTGTTTCCAAAGGGTTTAGGATTTTAGGGTTTAAGAGTTTCATGGTTTATCTTAAACAAATCTAAGCTACCCATTAAAATAATTAAATAATTATAATTATTACTTTTTCAAATTAGGAAATAAGATTATTTATTAAAAAATTAATATTATTAAATATAAATCCATTCCTAACAATCTATTTTTCAATTAAATCTCAACCACCCATTAAAATAGTTAAATAATTGTAATTATAACCTTTTCAAATTAGAAAATAATTTAATGTTTCCAAAGGGTATAGGGTTTAGACTTTTTCAAATTAGGAAATAATTTCACCAATTAAATAATTATAATTATAACTTTTTTAAATTAAAAAAAAGATATTAATTATTAAAAAATTAATAATATTAATCCAATTCTGACCATCTATTTTTTAAACAAATTTCAACCACCTATTAAAATAATTATAATTATGGCATTTTCAAATTAGAAAATAAGATATTGTTTATTAAAAAAAATTAATAATATTAATCCAATCCTGACCAAGCCATCCATTAAAATAATTATTTAATTTAATGTTTTCAAATGGTTTAGGGTTTAGTTCTTAAATAAAATAATTATAATTACGACTTTTTAAAATTAGGAAATAAGATATTATATATTAAAAAACTAATAATATTAATCCTGACCAGATTATCCATTAAAATAATTATTTAATTTAATGTTTTCAAAGAGTTTAGAGTAGGTTTTAGGGTTGATTTTAGGCTTTTAGGGTTTTAGGATCTGTGGCATAATATTTCTATATGATCAAATCCTGACTATCTATTTCTTTAACAAATCTCAGCCATCCAGAATAAATTCAATGATGGTCATCTATTTATCAAATAAATCTCAGACACCCATTAAAATAATAAAATAACTATAATTATGAATTTTTTAAATTAGAAAATAAGATATTATTTATTAAAAATTAATAATATTAATCCAATCCTAATCATCTATTTCTTAAAAAAATCTCAGCCACCCACAATGTTTATCCACAAAAAAAAAATGGTATGCATTTTTTAAGTTGAACTCAATTATATACTCCATCCGTTCCACACTAAGGGTAATTTTTATTTTTTGGCATGTAGATTAAGGAGTATTATTATTTAATATATAGTGGGTAATTGTATTAGTGGGAGTGTGAGTCCCATATTTTAATTGTATTAGTGGGTGTGTGTGATTCTCATGTGTGTAAAAAAGAAAAGTGAGCTCTTTGGGTGAGACAACCAAAATGGAAAAAATAGACTATTTGGATGGGACGGAAGGAGTATTAATTTTTCAAAATAATTTATTCTGCAATAAACATCGAATATCTACATGTTTCAGATGAAACATTCTTTTATTTATATTATAACCAATATTGCATTTGAAAGGGTTCGTCAATTCACTAAGATGTGTAAACAATAAATGGTTTTGAATTGTGCAAATTAGTAATATAGAATCTGATCCTACAATTTAGAAAAATGAAAATTTTATTGTTGCATTTTAATTTGTCATATTATGAGATAATTAAAATAAATAAATAAAGAAATAATACGCCAAAGATTCAAACCACACCAAAACCGGATGAGAGAACCTCAAACAAATCTCAACCACCCATTAAAATAATTAAATAATTATAATTATAATTTTTTCAAATTAGAAAATAAGATAATTAAATAATTATAATTATGACTTTTTCAAATTAAGAATCAAAATATTATTTATTAAAAAATTATAATATTAAATATAAATCCAATCCTAACCATCAAAGTGTTTAGGATTTTAGGGTTTAGGGTTTATGACATAATGTTTCAAGAGGGTAAAATCCTGACCATATATTTCTAAAACAAATTTCAGCAACTCATTAAAATTATTAAATAATTGTAATTATGAATAATCTCACTTCATATTCAAATAAATATTATTCGGTTCAAACATCATAAAATTAAGTGAAATTATTGTTACCCTAAAAATAACACATCCCGTGCAACGCACGAGTGCCCATAATGCCCATAATCCCTAATTTATTATAATTAATTATCTCCACATGTAAGACTAATTTCACTCACTTTAATTATTTTTAATTGATGATTAATTGTATATACAACTCCAAGTGTTTTGTTCTTGAGTTATTAATTGTGTGAGGATGGTAGGAAGTCATATGACGAATCTATACAATTTCGAAAGTACTACTATATCTGATGTTCGGAAAGTCAAAGGGAAGGGTGCAGATGGATCCTGGTTCTGGTGCACCACCGATGATACGGTGTATGATGCTGTGAAGTCGATGACTTAGCACAATGTTGGAGCTCTGGTTGTTGTTAAACCGGGGGAGCAGAGCTCAATTAGTGGAATTAATGATTATAATTTTTTCAAATTAGGAAATAATTTAGTCCAATCTAGAATAAATCCAATCTTGACCATGTATTTCTTAAACAAATCTTAGTCACCTCTCAGCTACCCATTAAAATAATTAAATAATTATAATAATCTAATCCTAGCCATCTATTTCTCAAACAAATCATATAATTCAAATAAATATTATTTGGTTAAAAATCATAAAATTAAGCGAAATTGTTGCCCTAAAACTAACCCATACCATGCAATGCACGGGTTAGCTACTAGTATGTTTAAATAATGAGCGAAGCTGTTGTGTCATTCCCATTTAAAAATTTTAAAAATAATTATACTCCTAAATATTTTATTTTAAATACTAATAATAAATATTGAAGCTCTAAGAATGTAATAAAACTTAAGTAGGAGAGTTCATATAGATAACTAAGTGTACTAGAACTCGGTTCACACATATTTGCCTAATATAATTGTTGATTACTTTAATTAAAGTATGGTCGATACTATTCTCATCCGAAATTTTGAATAAATATTTCCCTAATTATATGGGAACTTTTCATATAATAATTTATTTATATAAGATAGGTAAAAGGTGATAATCTTTACAATGAAAAATGATATGAATATAGAATTTATATAATTACTATATTTATGTAAAGATTTGTATGAGATCGTTTTATAGGATAATTTCTATAAGATGGGTAAGAAAGTGATAATCTTTAGAATGAAAAATAAAATGGGTAAGAATTGATAATCTTTACAATGAAAAATGATATTAAATTCATGAAAACTGATGATGTGAACTATTTTATGAATAATTTAGAGTATTAATGAAAAGTAAAAATATTTTAAAATAAAGTGATAACATATTTTCTTGTGAACTTAATGCAAGAAATTTGAATTTCCTCTCAAGAACTCACACACTCAACCTATTGATCACTTTCAAGATTCACTCACATTTTGATTTGTAGATTGAACTAAAAAGAAAACGAAAACGAAATGAATACGAGGATATATAGTGGTTCAGCGTAAGCCTACATCCACTTTTAAGAAGAAGATCACTCACTTATGATGATTACAATATACAACTGAAAACTCAACTTATGAACCCTAATCTTGGTTCTCCACTTATGAACTGATGTGTGTTGCTTCTGATGATCTTAATCTGCAATGTATCAAGCTTATATGTTAAGCAGCAAGCGTACCAATCTGCTATAAGTTGGAATCTCACGTGGAAGTTGTAGCTAATTCAACTAACTAACAAACTAACCACCTAATTAACTTGATTTCTTATTGATGATGCATGGTTGAGATGAGCTTCAATCTAATGGCTCACACCTTCCATGCAGCTGATCCTTATACATACTACTTCATCCAATCAACATCCTCCATATGTCCTTGTCATGTATGATAACACAACATGCATATATATCTATCAATACAACATCTTTAATAAAAATGATAACTAGTTACGAAAGTGTAAAATAATTATACTTATGTTACGCATGTTGCACTTTGTATTTATGGATAATTTCTAATATTTAAATATGAATTTTAAACCCTAATCTTATATTTTGACCTCAAAACAAACATCGATATATCTAAACTTACTAGGCAAAGACTTGGGTGAGACCGTCTCACGGATCCCCTTATGTGAGACGGATCACCCATTAACCCATTAAAAATTATATTTTTAAGAGCCCTGTTTGGTTGTAGTCAAATTAGAAAAAATAAAAAATTAATTATAAAAGTAAATTAATTAGGTCTTATACATATATTTTTTTTGTATATATAATGTTATTTTTAAATTATAGTTTTATTATTATATTTTTTATTAATTTAAATTTTTTATTCATTTAGTTTATTTTTTTAATTTAAATATTATAAATTTATAAAATGTGATACTCAATTGATGAAAAGTAATAATAGTGATGTGAACTATTAAGTACATGAACAATTTATAATATAAATAAAAAGTAATAACATTTTAAACGAAAAGTGATAATATCTTTATTAAAAAAGTGATATCTTTGTTGTGAATTATATTTCATGAACAATTTATAGTATAAATGAAAAGTGATACAATTTATAAGAAAAATGATAACGTTTTTTATAAAAAAAGTGATAGTTAAATAAAAAGTGTACATATTTCACGAATAATTTACTGAATAATAAAAAGTGATAACATGTTAATATAAAAAGTGATTCATAATCAAAGAAAAGTGATATTCGTCTAACTAAATTATTTCACAAATAGTAATTCATTGGAATAAAAAGTGATAACATGTTTAATAAAAAGTGATACACGATAAAGAAAAAGTGATAACTAATTAATTTAATTACTTTATGAACAATTCGTAGATGAATAAAAAGTGATAATATTTTTAATATAAAGTGATACCTGAATAAAATAAATTAATAATAAAATAATTGAACAATTTAGTGAACAATTAATAGTAATAATATTAATTAATTAATAATATATAATATTTTTTTATTAAAAGTTAAAAAAAAAGAAATTACATTATTTCACGCGGGAAATGCCGTGAATGTTGAGTGGAGAGGTTATATTAATTTGCTAAACAAACAGGCCCTTCTTTTTTTAATTTTTTTTTTAAATTTAATATAAAATATATTTATTTTGGTTAAAGGATAATCCGTCTCACCAAATAAGATCTGTGAACGGTCTCGCACAAGACCTACCAAACTTACTAAAATGTCGAATAATATAAGCAATTTTTTTTAAAAAATAATAATAATGTGAATCAAAATTAAATTAAAGAATATTCACGAGACTTCCAAAAAAAAATAAAAAAAGAATCCTAAACATATATATTAAGAAATACTCCCTCCGTCCCAAAAATTTTTGAGCACTTCATTTGTAAATTACAAAGGAAGTGTGCAAAAAATTCTGAGACGAGGGAGTAATTTATTTTGAATATGCATGACATTAACGGATCGGACACAAATTACTTTTTTTTTTTTGTTTTGAGTGGTGCGAAGCAGAGCGCATTTTCCCGCCAATATAAGGGATGGTCTATCTCAAGTCTGATTCATTCGAAGCCTTTAATTTCTCACACTTACTTTAGGGTTCCTGCGTAGTATACTGGTAATCCGTTCAAATTTTTGGCTGAGGATAAAATTTCCTGTAATCTTTTCAATTTAGTGTGAGAATCCAATCGTTTGATAAGAATTGCAGATTGCAGAGGCTATTTCCGGTGTTGAGCGCCGTCCTGATCTTCCCGGAATTACTATTCTGTTGAACGATTCCAGTTGAAATTTCAACTTTTAGGTATGATCTGTAGCTCAATGTTTATATATGGACAATTTATTGCCTCGATTCGTAGCTGGCTAGTTTTTCTCAGGTTATCGTGAAGGTTTTAGTTTTTGAATTAAGGCAGAATGATTTGTATACTTAAAATCGTAGAGAAAAGGGAAAGAGTCTACTTTAGTCGTGGGTATAAGATTGGATCTGATATTCATTTAAGTCGCTGTAATGGCAGTTCTTTTGTATCCTCAGTTAATGTGACGTTTTACTTGATTTAAATTATGACTACTGGCTGAATTTTATGAATTACTGCCTTTAAACAAAGTCATTTGGCATGTAGGATCTGCAAATTTTGATGAATTTTATACTAGAAGGCAAAATATGCAAATGATAATTTTTCTGTTAATGATCTACCTTTAAACAAAATTTCCATGAATAGAGACATGAATTCAAATGATAGTTGTAGGTGAAATATGAGGTGCAATGCTTGTTGGCAAGAATTGGAAGGACGAGCTGTTGCCACCACCTGTAATCACCTTTTGTGTATCCATTGTTCATGTTTAAGGCTTCTTTTTTCTGTGTACAATCCCTGTTGGATTCTTGCTCGTGAATGAATCTGCATGAATTTCCTTAATTAACTTAAAAAGGCCTTGAAGATGCCAACAAAATTCTCAGCAATGATGGTTCTTGCCCCATCTGTGATCAAGTGCTGTCCAAAAGGTATGCAAAAATTCATAAGAAAATTGTATCCTTTTATAGATTGTGAATGAACTGTGAATTGTTAGAAACTTCAGATGGCTCCTGTTTTTTCTACTATAAATCAAATATTGTGGATATTCTGCAAAATCAGTTTACTTTCACTATGCTGAGATGTCTGCTGAAGTCATTTTACATCCATTTTTTGCATATATTTTGTTTGTTCCTCTGTTTAACATCTATTGTCTGTGGCATATTATTAATTCTCTTGGTTTGACATGAAACTTTTTTGCATGTCAGTCTTATTAAGGCTGTTGAAATCAATCCAAGTGATGAATCGGCAAATGTACGAAGTTTCTCCTACAAAAACTCCCTGTCCACTTCAAATTTTCAAAAACTTCCTCATCAGCCTTTATATGATAAAAATTCATGTAAAAATGCTGTCAGTTCTACATAATATTTTGCTTTCTTCCTGCAGATGGCTATGTTTGGAATATCACCTCAGATAGGTACTCTCAAAAGTTGAAGATGGAATGAATTGTTTTAATATTCACAAGGCCGGTTGTTTTCTTTACCATGTAATTTGGTAAAAAAACTGAGTACCATAAGTTTTCAAAATGCATGTCATATTTGCTTCTCCTGAACTTTCCCAGCGATGAAAAGTGCATATAGAAGTGTGGCATTTTATATCGGGCAGAAGGAACTGGAGATGCAACTTAAGATGAACAAAATAGTTGCTCAGTGCCGGTCAAAATGTGAAGCAATGCAAGAGAAATTCACAGAGAAATTGGAGCAGGTTTATACTGCTTATCAGAAAATGTCTAAGAGGTGCCAGATGATGGAGCAAGAGATAGAGAACCTGTCAAAGGATAAGCATGAGCTCCAAGAAAAATTTGCAGAGAAATGCAGGTCAATGTCGATTCACACTTTTGGTTTCTCTGAATTTTCTCATAGTCTATTGATTATGCCGACTGCAATTGCCATATAAGACTTACACTGCATCCAACACTGACAGGCAGAAAAGGAAACTTGATGAAATGTATGATCTAGCAAGAACTGAAGTTGAATCGTTGAAAAGATCTGCAATCATGCCTACTAATCACTCCTTGGCCTCAGAAGAACCTGACTTATTCTCCAGAACAAATACTAGGATTGATAACAACGACAACATCAGACGAGGTAACCTGTTCTGCTGTATATATATTCCATCTACTATGAGGCTTGCATTTACCTCATAATTATATTATATATCGTCAGGAAATGTGGGATTTTGAACCTTTAGTTTACAGAAAAATGATATTGTAGCCTCATATTAGTAAAAACAAGATAGTCATTGGCTGTAAAATAACAATTTCCATCAAAAGACATCTGATTTCCTTTTGAAGTGAAAAGACATCTTAACCCTTTGAAGTCCCATTCTTATGAACAAGTGGCTATATAGCTAGAAATCTGATTTCTTCACTCCAACAATTGTCCAGAAATGCAAATTTATGTTTAACTACTTACTCATTTTAGTCTTCTACTCTTCTTGTTTTCTCAAAAATACAAGTTAACTTATTCATCGCAGATTGGTCGGTTATTCCTCCTGAAACTCCAGGGCCGAGAGAGGACATATGGACAACAAGACAAAACTCAAACTCTCCATTCGACATCTCTGGTGGCATGCCTGCAAGACAGCCCACCGTCGGAATTGATCCAGGAAACAGAATGCCTGCTTCTCACTCATCTTTTCTTGCTGGGAATGGAAGTACAGCCGGAAATCCTGCAATGACTCTAAGAAACCTCATCTTTTCACCGATAAAACGACCTCAAGTCGCCCGCAATCGACCTCAGCTGTTCACGTAATGCACTTATTACAATTACCATGATGTGATTACTTTATCCCACCTGTTGATCATAAAAAAATCTCTAATTCTTGGTTTTGCAGGCTGTAAATCTTGGATCCCATTTCGACAGTCAGTTGAGATTCATGTGCATATCAAAATCTATGATCTTTATTATGTAGAACTTCTTTACCGTGCTTAATAGCCAACGTTATTTGTACAGAAAGCAAAACTCTCATTAATATTCTCTATCTTGCTGCACATTCAAATAAATTTCACATTAATCTTTTTTCTTGGCAGTCAATATTTGGCTTATCTACTAGTAAGGTTTCTTTATATCAAAATTCACTTTACAAAATAACTATTTCTGAACTGTTAAATTTGTTTTGCTACTTTATAATTATTATTGCCAAATTGTGTCCATTTTAGAAGAGTATAATTGTTGAAAAATGAAATTTGCTTAGTAAGGTAGTTGTGCAACTAGATCAATAAAATTTCGAAGTCTCAAAATTCGAGGCCTATTTTATTTTAATAACTTCATCACCTTTTGTTTTCGAAATTATCAATTTATTTATTTTTTAAATTCAATGAATATAAATAAAATGAGAAATAAGAAATAGCATGAAGATTACTTGTATGCCTAAAACATCGATTACAAAGCAAATGTCTTTCGAGTGGGTTATTTCTTTTTTATTTTTTTAATTATTAAATAAATTATAAAAGAGCATCACTTATGGAGTACTATATATTAAAAATGTGTCATTAGGTAAAATTCGATTGGATTATCATGTTTAGATAGGTGTGACTTGTAAAACTTCATTCTGCCCAGATTTTGGTAAAAGGCTAAAGCTTTCTTAGTTGGAGCAAACACAGTTTTCATACTTAATATAGAACCATAGATACTGTCAGCTATCACAGCCTAACTCTCATTCTATTCTATACATTCTGGGAAAGTAGGTGGGCTGGCAAAAATACCTTTAACATCAGAGCCCTCGAAGAGAGTTCGATGGTGTCTCGATGTTGTATAGAATGAACCACATGAGAACCATCCATGTATACGAACCCCTCGTTACAAGACCACATAACCTCCATTGTTTCACCGTGCTTCAAGAATCCGCGCATCAACTGTGAGGTGGGGCCTGGAGAAATGGGCTCTCGTACCATGTATTGTAGCTCCTTGGACAGGACGGGCATTGCCAATCCACCAGTAGAGAGCATTGCAGCTGTTGATCCAGCTGCTGTCGAGACTCTAAGGCCACTTGATCTAGAATGTAGCAAAGACGATGTTGACTGCGCACCATGTGTGATCCTTTAAGGAGAAGAGTTTATACAGAGAGGTGAGTAATTTATATCATCTGTTTTCAACAACGAAGGCCAAGTTCTGTTCTACCTGAATGAGAACCGAGAAACTATTGAAGGACAGGGATGAGCCAGGAGGACGTCGTTTAGAGCAGATGTTAAGATTTGCTTTGAGTTAATACTGACGGCCATTCTTGCTGATTCGGATGGTTCGTAGAGATTCTCAAGGATGTCGTCTAGTACCTACAAAAGAAGCCTGTAAATAGCCACCTTTGTTTGACAACCTTTTCTTTAATCGCAAGAACCAAATAACCTTCATGATGCATGAGCATTGGATTATTCATGGTTCCGACAATTATTTCAATTATACATAGATATCATAAATGGAACACTTTCAACTTTCAAGTTCTCCAGTTAAACTAGACAGAAACCAGACAACATATGATCGACTTAGATACTATTTTTAATAAATTAGCATTAAATTGAATTTGAACAAGAGAGGAACCAATAATAGGAGCTAAATCCATCCACACTCAATCATAGACGTCAAAAATTTATAATATCTAGCAGCAAAAAGCTTTGAAATATTTCATTTTAACAGAGAAAAATGACTTCAGATGTTGCCAAACCTGTTCAAAGTTTTTGGTAGTGGCAGCACAAAGATGGCCAGTGCTCCTAGCGGAATCAAATTGATCACGGTATTCCTCCACCTAAGTGTAATAACAATTATTTTCTAAGATTGGGAAAGTTTAAGGAACAAAACAAATAAAAGAACTTCCCGTATAACTTTGCTGAAATAAACGAACAAAAAAAAAAAGCAAAGATAAAACAAACCTCTTCAGGTCGAGTGGGGTCAGAATTCACACCAAGGATTGGAATTGAATCATCCATATAATGGCTGGCATGTAATAACGTCCCATCCCCCCCAATTGTAATGACAAGATCCACGTCACGAATTGGCTGAGATATATCATTACGGAAAACCACTTGTGATTCGGTGGCTTTTTTTTGCGAAACATTCTGGCAGAAACCAATAGCTTTTTTGTGAACCAGCATCCTATCACATAAAAATTGTAAAACCTGCACCTGTCTTCATAAAAGTATTAAATGAACATAAGAAATAAATGGAAGAAATCTACAGAGAAGGCATTAAGTTTCAACTACAGATTGATAGCCATAATTAAAAAAATGACTTTTTGTCAAGCACAATGAAACCTGGACCTAAACACCGCATTCAAATGCACAACTTATGCTTTATGTCAAGACATACACATGTGAAAGGACATGCTAAAAACAAGTAAATCATGTATGGTATAAAACATAATTAAGTTCAAGACTGGCATGTTATATCTCATTTTAGCGCTAAAGCTATAACACTAGGAACATAAAATTGGAGAAAGAGGAACAGGAAAGCAATAACACTCAATACAATGCGAACCGTATATTTTAAGCCAAACATCCACATTGCGAGAAACACTATAAATAATGTATCCGAATTCACACCAAATGTTTCATTGAAACATAAATTCACTTTGCAATTGTGATTTGACATTACATACCTCATTTTAACAATAGAGCTGCAACATTAAAATTAAGGCCTTCGAATTTATACCATGGTTTTTACGAAATACACTTATAATGCATATAGTACAACCCATTTAAAGCATGCACACAGGGGCATATACGAAAAACTGAGGTGCAAATATCAGGAACAGTATTACACACATCTCTTACTGCAAAAATATAGCAACTTAGTTCGAATAGCAAGCATGATACTGTCAAATCACTTCACATCTACTAAAGCTTTATCATCCAACCATGCTTGGCATTCAACAGTAAATAGCTTAAATTTTCATTTCACCCTTGATTAGGCCAAACTCATCAACATAATTCTCCTATCCATGACTCACTAAACTACAGTTTCAAGTGAAACACATCAAAATTCATCGATTAGTTCAAATAAATCAAAATTGGACGGGTTCATGAATTAATTCAAAGAAACCATCTGGATGGTGTTCATCGAAAGAATCAAAACTGGATGACATGAATTTTATAACTAAACTAACACTTTTAAATTTAGTTTCATTTTCCAATTTGAATGAGTACCTTACGACGATTGGGAGACGAAGCGTTGAGTTCAGGAGGTGTAGGGTACGCATCGAACGGCTTCAACAGAAACAGCAATCGCTTCCTCACCATTGTTCCTCAATTTCTTCCGATTAGAACCAAATGAAATACTATCAAGTATCAACTTTTATGTATGTTTATTTGGACTCGATTAAGAATAGTCCCTATTTGAATGGGTGAAAATCTGATTCAAATAAGTTGGCAGAGATCCGGCCCGCCCGAATTAGTTATTGGGCTTCTGACTCGAATGAGTTCGCAAATATCCGGCCCGCCAGGATTTCTTATTGGGCTCCAGAATTACATCCAATAGAAGATGCTGAAAAGGTTATTGTATTTGTTTGTGCTTTTCAAGAGGACAAATTTGACGGTTTGTGAGACGTGTTAAAGTATGCTTATTATATAAATAAAATATGCCTAATAGTTGTTAAAATATGTTTTCTAAAGTATATAAATGATGAATTAATGTATGATTTTATGGTGTTATAATATGATTCATTATTGACATATTTTAACTACAAATAAGCATACTTTGTCTATATAATAAGCATACTTTAGTAATGGGTCAACCCATCTTACAACCGTCTCACAAAAAATCCGTCTCACAATAGAATTTCTCTTCAAAAAATCGTGACAATAAATAAATAATTCTAATTTTAATGTTATGATCTTTACTTCACTTTCAAATAATCTGCCTTAAAATTCTTTAAATTAAAAAAAAGGAAAAAATAAATAAAGAAAGGGAGTGTGGTTGAAATTTGGAGGGAGTGAGATACTCAATTTCATTTATTTAAGCTTGTTTTTCTTTCAGTTAAGAATAGTTAACTCATTTGTGATTAAGTTGAGTATTTTAAAATATATGAAATTTGTGATATTATTGTTTTATCTTTGTAATGATTTACTCATATAATTTATTATTTTTTCCTAAAATTTTAATTTAAAATATACGAAATTATAATTTGTATAATCGTATTACTCATAAAACTAATTTATAAAATCAAAGGTTTATAGTTGAATGAGAAGTGAGAACATCTCTGAAACATTTTCAATATTTGCCTTCAATTAAATGCTAATTCATTATGGGGTTTTTTTATTAGGCAAACACTTATGTCGAGTGTGGAATGCCTCCATAATTCATTATGATGGTGTCTTATACTCCCTCCTACGATTGTAAGGTACTCATTTACTTTTTGCACGTGTCCGATTCTATAGTATTTATTTGCTTTTTGCACGTAGATTAAGGAGTATTATTATATATAAAGTGTGTAGTTGTATTAGAGGGAAGTGGTGAGTCATATTGTGTGTATTTTTTTACTAAATAAGGGAAATAAATACCTTTGAAGCGGACGCCAAAAATAGTAAAATTGATATTTTAGAAGCGGACAGATGAAGTATTAAATTAAATCAAATGCAACGACCATAATATATGGCGAGTAAAATTAAAATTAATTTCTATTGACCATTAGAGACCAAAAGCCAATAGTACTATTTTTAGGTAAAACCAACTAATTCTAAACCAGGCCCGATCCAAAAATAGTGTGTACTTTCTTTTCTTAAACCAAAAACCAACCGTAGTCAAGCGGATCCGAATTCCGGGTATATTGCCAAACCAGATATCCGGTTCATATCAATATCCAAATCTACGATTATCTCAAGTCCAAACCCTAACCCTTTTGCAAATTTCGGGTCTCCGATCGGACTTTCTCGGCAAATTCAACCATCAAATCTTCCTTGCAGGTTTGATTATCATACACCTGCATGTCGGATCCGACCCGATTAATGGATCCGACGTAGTTTTCGAGCTTAATTTCTTTTCATTTGTGGTGATCTGTTATGAATTGATACTCTGAATTTCTTCATCCGCTTGCGAATTTACGATGAGTATGAATTGTCTGTGGTTTGAGTTGAATTATGTGCGTTGTATTGTGTGATTTCTTGGAATTGCTTTGTTTCTGGATATTTCGTCCTGTCAAAGTGGAGTTCATCAATGATTGAACTCATCTACTCGGAATTACTCATCTTAATGGTAATGAAGTAATTAATTCAGAAAATTTCACTTTGTTCATCGGCGAATGGGTGCGCAGACTGGAGATAGGAAGGAAATATCACCCTTTTGATGAAACTCATTAAACTTGGTTTGCATTTTACCAGTTAAATCTAGTTTCGTGTTTGTTAACTGTTATATGGATTTGTAATCATTTAACACTTTCTCACGTCGTTATTAAATACTTTGCTGAACTGTTATAACCGCGTACCATAATCCATCCAAAAAATGAGAGAATGTGAGTAGATGCTACAATTGATGGGTTACTGGTTCAATGTTGATCATCTATTGGACATCTGCATGCAGGTCTACATGTATGTGTGTGTTTTCAAATGGGCGATGGATATTGTGCCTGAATAAATCCTCCAGGTGTTGCATATATGAGTATATTATACCATCTTCCTATCACACAATATCCTATTTGACAATTTAATGCATGCTAGTGACGAAGAGGACCTTCCCCTTGAAATCCTGTTCGCCTAAAAGTGTTTCTGTTTCTTGCAATTGGTATTTGGTGCATATCTTAGTTCTGTGATGTAAACTGGCCTACTGCCGGCTTCTGGAATCTGGATTGACCTTAACATTCATTGCAGTATGTCTTTCACTACCAACCATCGTCTCTATGCACAAGTCTGCCGTTCTTCTTTATTGCTCCATAGTCCATACCAGAGGTATCTCATCTGGATGCTGTTTGCCCATGCATCTGTTCACAGTATTTAATATCTGCTTTGTGTGTGCACGTGTTTGTTTAACCTGTGGTGAAATTACAGGATCATGGTTCCATTATTTACTTTCACCTTAGTTATCACGCATTAAAGCAAATCGTTGTTCTGTCCTTTTCTGGAAGGAGCTCTATTATGACTGCCGTTTCACATGATTAATGCAGATTAGGTGCGAGTTATCCATGTTATGGAAGTATTAAATGAGATCCCTGCCAAGAAAACAAAGAGGTTAACTTCTGTTGTGTGGAATCATTTTGAAAGAGTCAGAAAGGCAGATGCGCAATATGCTGTCTGTGTCCATTGCAAAAAGAAACTGAGTGGGTCCAGTAATAGTGGTACGACTCATTTAAGGAATCATTTATTAAGGTGCTTGAAGAGATCAAATTATGATGTTTCTCAAATACTTTCTGCTAAGAGGAAAAGAAAAGAAACTAGCCAAAGTCCCCTTGCTATAGCAACCATCAATTGTGAAGAAGGGAAAGTAAAAGATGAAATTCTCTGTCCTATGCCTCTTAAGTTTGAGCCGGAGCAAAAGAAAGAAGAATTTAACCAAACTATCAATCTTGGAAGTGTTAAATTTGATCAAGATCGTAGTCAATTGGACCTTGCTCGAATGATTATGTTACATGGTTATCCCCTAGCAATGGCGGACCATGTTGGATTCAAAGTATTTGTTAAGAATCTGCAGCCTTTGTTCGAGGTCAACAACAATGGATCTGTTGAATTAGATTGCATGTCCATTTACAGGAGAGAGAAACAGAAGTTATATGAGGACATTCGTCGTTTGCATAGTAGAATAAGTGTTGCTGTTGACATGTGGCTTTCACCTGAGAGTGGTGAGTATATGTGCCTCACGGCTAATTATATTGACGAGGATTGGAGGCTACAGAAGATGATGCTTAATTTTGTATCCTTAGATTCATCCCACACTGATGACATACTTTCAGAAGCTATTATTAAGAGTTTAACTGACTGGGCTATTGATCGCAAGCTGTTCTCCATGACATTTGATGATTGTTCTGCCTATGAAATTATGGTGTTCAGTGTTAAGGACTGGTTGTCCCACACTAGACCTCTTTTAAAGAATGGCGAGTTATTTGACGTGCGATGTGTTACCCATCTTTTGAAGTCATTGGTTCAAGAAGTCACAGAAACTTGTCGGGATGTGATACATAAAACTCGTGAGAGTATCAGGCATGTTAAAAGCACACAGGCATCTCTCGGGAAATTTAATGAAATCGCTCAAGATGTAGGACTCACTAGTGGCAAGCGTCTAGTTCTTGACAGTCCGATGAAGTGGAATTCATTGTACCTGATGCTTGAATCAGCTTTAGAGTACAGAGGTGCATTTTCTCTTTTGCAAGAGCACGATCCATCCTACTCTAAGGCTTTATCAGAGACCGAGTGGGAATGGGCCAGTACTACTGCAGGTTTCATTAAATTTCTCCTTGAGTTCACTAATAGCATCATAGGAAACGTATATCCTACTGCCAACATATTTTTTCCTGAGATATGTGATATGAACATTCAACTGATTGAGTGGTGCAAGAGCCCAGATGAATTTCTTAGTTCCGTAGCCTTGAAGATGAAGCTCAAGTTTGATGTGTTTTGGGACAAGTGCAGCTTGGTTTTAGCTATAGCAGCAATTTTAGACCCTCGTTTCAAAATGAAATTGGTCGAGTACTATTTTAGGCAGATTTATGGCAGCGCTGCTCCTGATCGCATCAAAGAGGTTTCAACTGGTCTCAGAGAACTCTTTAACGAGTACTTAATGGGCTCATCTTCTCCAGATGAAGACTCAGCTCTACCCGGTAGCTGTTTACCCAGTTCCAGCAGCAGTTCCCGAGATAAACTGAAGGGTTTCGATAAGTTCCTATATGAAACTTGCCAAAGTCAGAGCATGTCATCAGATCTAGAGAAGTATTTAGAGGAGCCTGTTTTTCCCCGTAATTGTGATTTCAGCGTGTTGAATTGGTGGAAAGTCCACACACCGAGGTATCCAATCTTGTCTATGATGGCACGCGACATTCTTGCCATTCCGATTTCTACTCTTGGACCAGATGTCGCTTTCAGCAACAGTGGCAGAGTGCTCAATAGGCATCATAGCTTGCTAAATCCAGATACTAGAGAAGCTTTGATATGTGGGCAAGACTGGTTAAGAAAGGAACCTGAAGGTATGAATAAGCATGAACCGATTAATGTTTATAGTCTGATTATATCTCGTTTCTTTCATGTTCACACATTAAAACCATTTCTCGTTTTCGCAGCAACCGCCCTTCCTCTAATCAGTTCACCATTGCCGCTTTCAATGGAAACAATTTGACATTCCTTGCAGTATGGTATGATTTATACCATTCGAAATCTTTTCTTGCTAAGTTTTGGAATTGTACTGATCCACATTCACTACTTTCTCGTGAAGGTTGATAATAGTGAAAAGCAGAACCTTCAGACTTTTCCAGGTTTTATTTTATTTTATATTCTATATCTGTGATATGAACAAGTGTGTTGCCTGCCCCAATTTAGCATTTGTGATGTGTAGTAAATCTTGGTAGTTGCTTGGTTGGTGTCAATTATATGTAGTTAACTTGATTGTTTTTATAGGTCATTAAATTCTGAAATGTTTAACTTAGGAATGAATTTTCACTTATTTTTGTTGAGCTCTTGAATATTTTTGAATGAATTGCCTAAATAAAACGTCAGTATGAATAAAGATAATTTTTGAATGATCAATAGATTACAATAGAGTACCTAGAGTTCATTAGTGTTTTAAAATTTATATACTACGTTCATAATTAATGGAGTATATGTGTAACGTTGGTAATTAAAAGGTGGTATACACAGGAGAGTCAAAAGTGGTAGGCATAGGCAATTTGGGGAAAAGCAGGGCTAGGATTTGGCAACCTCAAGTTTGTGGGTTCATTGAATCTTTGTAGTTTTTGCAGTTCAATACTCCTTCCGTCCCGTAAGAGGGTTTTTTGCTATTTTGCACATAGATTAAGTAGTATTATTATTTAATGTGTAATGGATAGTTGTATTAATGGGAGTGTGAATCTCATATTTAATTGTATTAGAGGAGGTGTGTGGGTTCTATGTGTGTAAAAAAGGAAAGAGGACCCTTTGGGTGGGACGATCAAAATGAAAAAAATATCATATTTGAATGGGACGGAGGGAGTAGATAACTCCTTTATTTTTAATGGTGGTGATTAAATCTATAAAAATATTACTCCTCCCGTTCTAAAATGAAATCAGTTTTATATGAATGTGTAGTTTCCAATTATTTTAGAGCTAATTATAATTACATTTTTAAAATTAATATTAAATTCAAAATATAAATATTTAATCTTAAAGACAAACTAAGTCATTATCCAGCGAAAAAAGATTTAAAAAGATTAAAATAAGTCATTACCCACCGAAAAAAGATAAAAATAAAAAAATAAAAAATTCCATGAACTATTCAATAGAATGGTTAATTTTTGTATATTAATGATACTCCACATATTGTAAGTTAATTATGGGTTTTCTTATTTAATTTAAGGGCGATACAGAGTGTGTAGTTGCGGTTTATAGGTGTAAACAGGGTATTGTGGATGGTTTATTTTTTTATAAATTTTTATTATTTTATTTTATTGTAGAAATTAAATTAAAACTTATTTTAACGGTTAAGATGATGCATATGTTAAGATGCATACTAGTTGAACTCTTAATTTAAAAGAATTTGTATTATAACTTGAAATATAAAGTGGTATCATATTATATACTCACTCCGTCTCGATCAAACTGTAGCGTTTGACTACATAAAGCTCTCACAAAAGTTACAGTAAACGGTGGAATATAGGTAGGACGGAGGGGGTATTCTCTTTGTATCCGCAAAGAGTTGCATTTCCTTTTGTAATTTGGGGGAAGTATAACTTTTTAGCTAGCGAGTAGGGAGTATATATATGTATACAGATTAATGCTATAAAGATATAGACTTACTTTAAACGATGAATTTACTCCAGTCATCAAAATCTCTAAACCACATTGATAAATGTACTTTAAGTTACACAAGGAAAACAGCATGTTTTTTATAATAAAAAAAAAATGTATCACTACATGTGGAGAAAAAGGATAGAATTAAATTTTGGAGTGCCTAATATAAAATGACAAATGCGTATTTCAGACAACTTATCTGCATGCAATTAAGAGAAACTTAAGCAATCATTTTGTCGCCTAAAAGGGGCCATGCATGCACATAGATTATCCTTACTTTTTAAGACACGTGCTTTTATTTTAAAAATATCTATCTTGTCTTTGTTTCATTAATTATAATGAATATATTCCTATATTTTTCAACTTGGTCCTAAGCAAAAACTTGATCTAATGTAATCCCTTACGTGAGACGATCAGAAAGTGATAATAAATTAATAAAAAATGATAATGTTTTTTCATGAACAATTGATAGTATATAAATATAAAGTAATAATATTTTATAACAAAAGTGATAACTATGTTAAAAAGTAAAAAATGATCTCATGTGAGGCGGTCTCACGCAAGACCTACACAGTCCCTAAACTTTTGCATAAGTTGATTTATTATTATTATTATTATTTTATGGATTAATTAGATTTACAATTTTGAGCAAGACATGTCTCTTTCTCTTAGAATAGATATTTTTTTTTTAAAGTTAATTTGCAAAGTTCTATTTTTTTTATGCATCGGTATCCGATCCATAGACCGATTAATTCGGGGGAGATCAGAACCCATCGTCCATTAGTGGGGACCACCATTTTAAGCCAGAGCTTTACGCTCTTTATGAACCGGTCCCTCAATAATTGTTCACCTCGAACCTAATAACTTTGGAAATTTCACCCTAGGATATTGAGCCAATTTTTTATACATCTCATAACATGCATTACAGTGATCGATTCGGTGTGTAAGTATTTATTTACTCGTGATATTGTATTTGAGTACATTGTTATATTTGAGAGAGCATGTCATGAAATTGGTTTTATATAGAATCAAATTTTAAAGTACTATTCTTATACAGTACAAATATTATTATATAGTATATGATAAAAGTGTTGCCTTTACAGCGATTCATTTGATAAATTATTACTCTTATAATATAACAAAAAATTATATCGGGTATATGCGGATGATTTTAAGTGTTAGATTAAAATCATTAAATAAAATTAAAAAATAAAAATTTTTAAAAATAATCATTCACTTGTCACTACATTATTTTAAACTTACAAGTTTTAGATGCACCAATTGTATTGGTCCACCCTATAATCACCCTAAAATTTAATATTAAGTATCATCATACATAGATCAATGTAATCTTTATGTAACACTAAATCCTTCATAATTATGATAGGGATCGTTTGGTTCAAATTCTTCGATCGGAATGACAATGAGTATCATTAACGAAGTCAATTACAATAAAAAATGAAAAGTGATGAGTAGTTATTGAATCAATTAGTATGATTGAGTAATTTCAACTCCCACTTAAATCAATTCGTATGATGGAGGAACTTTTACTCACCTAATTATTCAATGTTCCTTTTATCACATAAAATTATACTCCTTCTGTCTCGGGTAAAAATTCTCATTTACTTTTTGCGTGTGAATTAAGAAGTATTATTATTTTATGTATAGTGGATAATTGTATTAATAGTGAGTGGTGAGCCATATGTGGATCTCTTTTACTTAAAAAGAAAAATAAAGATCTTTGAAGATGACATCCAATATAGTAAAATGTGAATCTTTCGGTGGGATTGAAGATATATCTTTTTACCACATACTAATGAAATAAATGGCCAATGAAATTCAAAGTCTTAATTTAATCTGATTGGGAATATATATATATATATATTCAAAGATGTTATTTTTTTCATTTTGGGTGTTTTAAAGAGTTTTATTTTCTTTTTAATATACATGAGATCCACGTACATCCATTAATATAATTAAAATATGGAGCCTACATTCCACTAATACAACTATCCACTGCACATTAAACAACCTCGAAAACGGAGTTATATATAATTAGTATCCCGTGGCTCACTCATTAAATATAATTTAACCCATTATATCAAAACTTTTCAATTGCATTTAAATTTATGTTTTCATAATTGGATGCACATGTTTCAAAAGTCAACGTTTCTTAAAAAAAACACATTATTTGCAAAATATTTAATTAATTAAATATTTTGTGAAACGGTTTGTTAAAGTAGAATTGATTAATAAATTTTCTAAATATGAAGCGAATCATGTGAGTGAAAGTTGTGAAACTATACTTTTAAGCGTAATATTGCCTAATTCAGGTTGAGTCGTTTGATTTTTTTATTATTATGAAAAGAAAATATTTTAAAAAAAAAATCAGTGTCTTAAAGTTATAATTTGAGAAATCATATGCGAGTAATTTTTTAAAATTTATTTTATAGATTTTTAAGTCGAATTCAATTATTTATGTGTTTTTAATAAAATAAAATAACGACGTATATAACACAGAAAGTAACTAGCAATTCTTAATTCTCAAATAGTTCAAGCTAATGAATTCTTTTACTAATTCACTTCAAAGTTTAAACATGGTTTTTTCCATAATTTAGATTAAGTTAATTACTCCTATAATTTTGAAAAAATAAAAATAAAATAAAAAAATGGAATCTAACATATCTTGCAAAGTTGATCATGAGTCTGACAAAAGTGAAAAGACATGCTTTTGGGAAAGGCATATAAATCTACCTTTTTTCTTATAGACATTAAAAAAGCTCACGTAAACACAAACTTGGATTAACTACTAAGTTTAATTTAATTTAATTAATTAGTTTATTAAAGTACCCACCTTCCCACTTAACACAACTCATGCATATGATCCCTCTTCTTCGTCGTCTCCTTTATTTTTACCCTAATCGCCCTTATTATTTAAACCTCTTTGTGGTGCTTTAAGATAAAAAAATTTTAAGTTCTTAAGTTTGAAATATACGAGTACGATTAATAATTGTGGGTCAATTCAAACTCATATTGAAATGAGGAAATCCACTAGTAGACTATGGTCTTCCCTAAATTAGTCGATTTACGTATGGTAGAAAAAAAAGTAATCAAACAGGATTTTTCACGTCACCTTTGTGTATATAGATGAAATAATTGTCTGGTTGACACGTAAAACGAGAATGAATTCTATTAGTAGTATATAAAGTTTATATTTAGGTTATAGTATTTGTTTTAAGTTTAGGATTTGAAAAATCAGTGAATAGTTATATTCTTTTTTTCTCCTTATTAAATATTTACGTTTTGTCATTTTGATTTGTCCCAAGATAAGTAAGATATATATTTTTCTTTTTGACATGTGAGGCCCACACAAAATAATTAATGTTCCTACATGGGACCCACACACAATATTACACCCACTATACATTAAAATATTATTATATCCCTTAGCCCACTATACAAGAAAATATTATATATCTTAATCTACGTGTAAAAAGTAAACGTAAACGTTTGTTTGGGACGGAGAGATTATGTTTGTTTTGAGTTTTTTATGGGACAGAGAGAGTATGTTTGTTTTGAGTTTTTTATAAGGTATGTTTTATTTTTTTGTCAAGTTAATGTGTAAGAGGTGTATAATGATATGTGTAAAAAATATTAATTGATACAAGAGAGAATATATAGAGAACAGAGATAAATAACAATTAATTGAAAGAGATAAGTGCATACAAGGTGACTGAATTGTGAAATAATAGGTTTGTAGGTTTATATAGGATTAATATTTTGGATTTTCAAAATTAAAATTCAATTTTCAAATAAAAAATAAAATATTATTAAATTTTAGTTTTTCCATTTCTCCTAAATGTCATCTATTTAAATGACATTCTAAGTATTACTATGTAAATAAAATTCTAACACAAAAATAATATAATGTTGGATATATATATTACCCCCGCATAATTCTTAACTTATTTTAAATGGCTGGCTTAATAAATGAGCTAAACTAAAACCTATTTAAAAGTATATAATTAATGGATCTATATCCTCTTCAGTTAATACTCTCTATAAATTTCATTTATCTGTGACCTCCTCCAACCAAAACTTTTCATTCTATTTAATAAATTATGAGCTAAAGTAAAACCTATTTAAAAATCTAGAGTACAAACTTTTTTAAATATTAAGGCATTATTATTGTTAATTTGGATCGGGTTCATGAGACTTTACCTTAAATCATTCATGTAGCTTAACTCTGATGGTGCTTCCAAAAAATAATAAAAAATAAAAAGTTTAATTCTGAAGATTAATCTAAGATGCTCACCAACTTTTTCTACCCGGCCAGTAAGGTTTTTAATTTTCCTCTGTCCGGTTCTAATGTATCCATTTGTTTTTTGCATTTGAATTAAGAAGTATTATTATTATATGTAAAGTAGGTAGTTGTATTAGAGGGAAGTGGTGGGCCATATTGTGTACTCCATCCGTCCCATTAAATTGATATAATTTTTTTGGGCACGGAGATTAAGGAATATAATAATTTAATGTAAAGTGAAGTAAAGTGAAGTGAGAGAAATAATATTTAATGTGTAGTGGGTAGTTGTATTAGAGGTGATATGTAGGGTCCATGAGAGTAGATTAATTGTTTTTATGTGGGTCTCATGTATTAAAAAAGAAATTTATCAACTTTAGTGGGACAAACCAAAAAGGAAAATGTCAACTTCTATGGGACGGAGGGAATACTTTTTTACTAAATAAGGAAAATTGATACATCTGAAACGAACGCTAAAAATAATAAAATAGATACCTTACAAGCTGTCGGAGGGAGTATGAAATTAGCATCCGATACCTTATATTTTGATTGCCAAACTATATTATTAATATAATTCGTATAATTAAGTTTCTCATTTTAGACTTTGTTAATTAGAGAATAACTTATATACAGTATAAATTATTTTGATTGCTAAACTTATCATTAATATTCTTATAACATGTCAATGATTAAGTTTTTCATTGTAGAATTTGGTAACTAGAGATAACTAACATTTAATTTATAAATTGACAAAATCACTTGTGAGACGTTATTTATGTGAGACGGATTGTGAGACGTGTTAAAATATGTTTATTATCTAGATAAAATATGTTTAATGATTGTTAAAGTATGTTTTATAAAGCATGTTGAATTATGTATTAAAGTATTATTTTAACGTGTTATAATATGGTAACTAGAGATAACTAACATTTAATTTATTAATTGACAAAGTCTCTTGTGAGACGCTATTTATGCGAGACGAATTGTGAGACATGTTAAAGTATGTTTATTATCTAGATAAAGTATGTTTAATGATTGTTAAAGTATGTTTTATAAAGTATGCTGGATTATGTATTAAAGTATGATTTTAACGTGTTATAATATGATTTATTATTGACATACTTTAACTACAAGTAAACATACTTTATCTAGTATACAATAAACATACTTTAGTGATGGGTCGGCCCGTCTCACACTGGTCTCACAAATAAACCGTCTAGGGTGCACCGGTGCACCTGAACAATTTAAATTATTAGATTAATATACAAATTCATCTTTACCATTAAAAAAATTAAATAATTAATTTTTTATAAAACAAAAAATTACTCCACTACCTATTTAACCTATAAATTTGGGAGGGCACCCCATAATTACCTTATAAATATAGATCGAACTAATAAACATAGAGTGTATATTGGGTGTACCCGGGTGCAAGGGTGCACCCATATGTGTATGACTTTTTATTCTATTTTTATACATATTATTCTATTTTGTATATGTGTTTCGTAATAATTGTATACTTTTTTCATACTAAGTTTTTCATTAAAAAAAAAACTAATATTCATATGTATATAACTTTTTATTCAATAGTGCATATATATTTTTTAATAATTGTATATTTGTTTACACTTAATTTTTATTAAAAAAATAACAATTGAATGATATATATTTTTACTCATAATTGCATATATTTTTATTTATATTTGTATATGGATGCACCATATCTTTAGGTGCACCCGGGTGCATACTATATTTAACCATAAACATAATATTAATATAATAATAGAGTTGTTTTTATTTGGAAAGAGCCATGTTTGCCTATAATAGGAGCTACTTGTAGGAAGGATGAGGAGTTGGTAGGGAAGAAAGATGGTCTCTCCTATACAATTTGGAAAGCACCTTAGATGTCCTGTTATATTATGATGCTACATCTTCTGTTATATGTGTTAGATGAGTGACACATATGCGGAGAGTAAAATCTCAACCTTTCCTCTTAGCATTGATTGTTAGGGTATAGAATAGTTTATCCTACGTGTCAATCATCTGACGATTTGTAATAGGAGATGTAACACCAAAATGTAACAGGAGATCTGAACGGTTCAGAGAGGGGGAGAAAACACCCTTCGTTTCGTATGATCATATACTGTTGTCTCTTATGTCTCTGCAGAAAAATAAATAAATAATAAAACGTTAAATAATCAAATTACGATGATGAGTAGCAAATAAGCATAATGATGTAAAAAAAAAAAGTAACATTAAAAGAAAAAAAATTGTGGGTAGCATTTGTAAGAGTTTGTCTCATGTTCCAATTTTGCAATTCCCCAATATTCTTTTGCGACGTAATATCTGACGTGGTGAATTTGATATGACGCCACGTCACACATACATCACTTGAAAGAAGGCTCCCCTATATGCTTGAGAGAATTCGGTTTTAATTTAAATGATCAAATTTAATTAAATATTATATAATCAAATTACGAATTACGAAATTATAAAATGACAAATTCTCTTGTGAGACGCTATTTATGTGAGACGGTTCGTGAGACGTGTTAAAGTATGTCTATTTTTTAGATAAAGTATATTTAATAGTTGTTAAAATATGTTTTCTAAAGTAGGCTGAATTATGCATTAAAATATGATTTTAGCGTATAATAAAAAAATTTATTATTGACATAATTTAACTACAAATAAATATGTTTAATCTCTACAATAAGCGTGCTTTAATGATGGGTTGACATAAATATGTCTCACACATGTCTTACAGATAACACGTCTCACAAGAAAGTTTCTCATATAATAAAATTGGGCTTTAAAATATCGAATTAATTAATTAATTCAATAATATAAGATCAAAAGTGCGAAATTTATCTCACAAGGACCTAATTAATTGTGCGTCAAAATTGATTTTACCTTAAAATACTACGTATATGATTTGCAATAATAAAAAATAACAAAATAAAATAAAATAAAAGCAAACACTCATTTTAGACGGATAATAATAAAGTAATTGTAATTTTTTTACAAAAATTGATAATATATTTTATAAACAATTTATAATACTCCATTCATTCACTTCAAATAGTCTTTTTATTTTCTCCATTTTTGGCATCCACCTCAAAGCGTTTCATTTTCTTTTTTACACATATGAAATTCACTCACATCCACTAATACAATTAAAATATGGGATTCACACAGTCATTAATACAACTACATACTACACATTAGATAATAATACTCATTAATTCACATGTAAAAAATAAAAGACCATCTTTAAACCGAAAAGAGGGAATGTTATAAAAGAAATGTGACATCTCTAATAAATACTTTCACACCTTAAAAATGAATAAAATACGCTATATAAATAACCTTACAATACTATAATATTATAAATATATCACTTTTTTTATACACAATATAATCAGATGTCAACTTTATCACACTTTATTATATTCAATTACCCAAAATACCCCATTCTCTTTATTACATCATTACAACAAAAAATTACTATTCTTAAACTTCGTGTCATAAAATACGTGCATGTATTTCTTAGATGGAGAGAGTTATATTTTTTACTCCTTAAATAGTGATAACTAATTAAAGTTATTATAATTTTAAATTTATCACTCCTAACTAACACACATAATATTACTTATACTTTAGAGTTCAATTACAGTGTATTTGAACTATCTTAACCGTTAGATTGATTTATATTAAATCTCTACCATTAAATATAATAAAATAATTAAAATCTTAAATAAATAACTATCCACTACGCTTATATTTAATAATGGGTGCACCTTAAAATCACCCTATACTTTATTATTACTTAAAGTTAAGCACCAAAAGTCAATAAAACTGAAAAAAATTAACATACTCCGGGTGAATACTTTAGCGAGATGGAAGATAATAGTTACTCTACATATTACCATTTTTTTTCGTTTCTTTCTCAATAGTTATATTTTTTATTTTAATAGATGTGATTCATACAAAATAATTAATTAATATCTTCATGGAGTCCATTAAAATATTAATACAACTATTCGACGTACATTAAAATATTATATCTTTCAATCCACTATACATTAAAATACTATATTTATTAATTTTCATTAAAAAAATAATTATAACTATTAATACGGAACTAATAGAATAACAAGTTAAATTCATTTTTTGCCCTATAACTAAGCAAAACTTCGATTTTGCCCTAAAAAAGAAAAGTGGTTCAATTTTGACCTGTAACTAACGAAAAATTTTAATTTTTGCTTAATTTTCGCCGAAAAATGCAAATTTCGCCGGAATCCGCCACGTCATGCTTCAATTTGGGGGTTTCCGGTTGGTCAATCCGACGTGACAATAATACTAAAAATTATCAAAACTTTATAACTAATCGATTGTACTATGTCTTAATTAAAATTTATATACTAAATATGAAAATAAATAATTTAAAATCCAATGAAAATAAATAATTTAAAATTCACACCAAATTTACAGATAAATCAAAAATATTTAAAGTCTATTAAATTAAATTACTTACATAAACTTTTATAAGAAAATTACTTAAAATAATATTATTATGATGTATTAATAATAGGATTACAAAATATTAATTATTTTAAATTTAATAAATATTAATGACGGGAATTTATATGCTAAATATGGAAATAAATAATTTAAAATTCAATGAAAATAAATAATTTAAAATCCACACCAAATTTACAATAAATAAAAAATATTTAAAGTCTATTAAATTAAATTAATTACATAAACTTTTATAAGAAAATTACTTAAAATAATATTATTATGTTTTAATGGTAGGATAACTAAATATTTAAATTATGATGTATTAATGGTAGAATTACAAAATATTAATTATTTTAAATTTAATAAACATTAATTGCGGGATTAATGTGGGAGCGCTCCATACACATTTTTTTAAAAACGAACGTGGCGACACCACATACACAAAATTTTTTAAAGAGAAACGTGGCGTCGCCACCTCACAATTTAAAAAATAATATTTTTGGCAAGCACTATAAATTAATAGTATTAATGATTTGCACAGTTAAAATACAACTAGCATGACTCAACAAAACAACAAGCATAAATTAATGTATTTTTCTAAATTTAAAAATGATTAAACGTAGGATTTTAATGAATTAAAAACATAAAATTAGGCAATATTAAATTTGAAAAAGGAGGGGGAACAAATTCCCTCCAAATGATATGATTGGGCAGCAAATATCAAGCTGGCTCCTGAGCAGCAAGTATATATACATATACATACAATATATACACACACAACACACACATGCCGTTATATATATCACACATACAGATACGCAATATGCACCGCACCAACACCATTAATAAAGCTAAGCTACATACTGCTTTTGCTTCCAGCTTTTTCATCACTTTCTTCTCGAGAACTCCTCGTCTTCTTCCCATGCCCAAAAGCCGCACCACACCAATCGCACCAATGCTTTAATGGAACCTGACGTCAACATTTTTCTCCTAATTTCCAGGTCAGTTTTTCGATTTTTTCCTTTTCTGTTGAATTATTCGCCAATGAAATGCTCCAATTTCTCATCGGTAAATTTCGAATCTGTGATTGAAACTGCATGCTGATTTGCAGTTTTTCGGTTTTCGATCCGTTTTGATGAATTTTGTTATTCGAGTTTCTGTTTTTTCTACATTTTATTTGATTTTATTTTTGAGGAGTTCGAATGTGTGCTAAATTGCGAATCTGTGTTTGAAACTGCATGATGATTTGCAGTTTTTCAGTTTTTGATCCGTTTTGATGAGATTTGTTGTTCGCGTTTCTGTTTATTCTTCATTTTATATTATTTTATTTTATTTTCTGAGGAGTTCGAATGTGTGCGAGTGTGTTTCTGATATTGTGTGGAAGCATTTCTGATTGATCTGCGAAGTACTTTTTGTGATCGTATATGATTTAATTTGTGTGATTTGATTACGGATTAGCCGATTAAAATTTGAGATTTAAAAATTTTAAGTAGTGTTCTTTTTATTTATTAATTAATTTGATTTAAAAAAGTTATTTAGTTGTACTAAATAAAATTAAGTTGTTTGATCATATCTACATGATAACAAATTGATAAAATATTCTAAAAATCGAAAATGATGGCAGAATATAAGAATCATGAAATCAAAATGGCACAATTTAGCTTGTTTTTGAGGTGCCATTCTTATGCTTGTGCCAATGCTTTTGCATGGCCCAACTTGGAGCTTTTATATGGCTTATTCTTACTTGATGTTTAATTATACTTTAATAATTTTCACATTAGGAATGATAACGTGATAGATTCGAAATTAATTTCCTCAAATATTTCTAAATACTAATAAAAAGAATGGGGGCAGATTGAAAGGTTTTTTTGTGAATATTACAACACCGGCAGTTATAATTAAATACTCCATATTTTTTTTTTAATCTGTGTAAAAAATGAAACTAGCGTATCTTAGTGTTATGGAAGGATACTGTATAATAAAACACATAATAGTGGAGTATTATAAAGTTTAAAAATGGGTTAATTTCGAGTTAATATTTTTTTTTACAGACATTAATTAAGATACATAGGGGCCAAGTTGTGCGTCAAAATAGGATTTATGAAAATATATATGAATAAAAAAACTCAATAAATGTTAAGTTCGATTTATTCTAAGTCTCCAAATTAATATCGTGGATGTTATGCATTCCTTCATTAATACTACTATCTTATGAAAATGTTTTAATATGAGTGCATTTGTGATATCAGTGAATTCCCTATTTAAAAATTGGAAAAAATGTGCTATTAAATATTTTATACCTTAAGAATAAACATTAAATTATAAGTAATTCAAAAGGTATTATAAGAAATAAATCACTAGAATTTATATAGTTAATTATGTGAACTCATTTCATATGAGTTTTTCTAACCTAATAAGTTAAGGTTGATGTACTCTCAATTTCCTTTTATAGGTTGAGTAAACTCATATTTGCTTATGAATTGTCTAGCAAAAAATGAAGTATCTAGATACTCTAAGCGAATTGCAATTATATCCTCTAGATACTCTAAGCGAATTGCAATTATATCCTACTAATAAAATAGATATAATAGAAGACTTCTTTTTACTAACCCAACAATTCATCTATTGGAATACCACCACTAAACCTCCCCCCTAAAACAATAGACTAGGCCGACATATTTGATTTAATAAAATCCATATCATCCTCCAATATTTAAGTAGGGATGAAAATCAAACCAAACTACTCGATACTCAACTTGAGATCGTTTGGTAAAAGCTTGGTTTGAGCTCGGTTTGATAAAGATATCAAACAAGCTTGAACATATATTTATGTTTGATAAAATTAAAAGATCGGCTCAAGCTCGAGCTCGATTAATGAAAATAGATAAAATAAGTGTAAATTTATCAAGCTACTCGAGCTTGGCTCGTGTTCGGCTCGATAAAAGCTCGTTCGGCTTGGCTCGATTGTTTATCAAACAAGCTCAAACATATATTTTGAAACTCAATAATATTTCAAACAAGCTTGAAAAAATCTTCGTTCGGTTCGGCTTGACTCATTTACACTCCTATATTTAAGTGAGGTGGGTTTTGTTTGACTCAATCAGCAGACTCTGATGAACAATTTTGGTTTCAATATGAATAAGTTTGGAACTTGAACCATTGTTTGGTTTCCCGAGTAAGCAGTAAATGTGCAGGAAATTGTAGGAGCTTGTATTTTATTGTTGTTAACTCAATTATTGATACTTTCAAGAGGATTCCACACATGTACCGTCCATACGGATTCACTCTATAACTTTAAAAAAATAATAAAAATGATTTTTTTTTAAAATAATGCTGTATTCTACACCAAACTGTGGTGGGAATTTTTTTTTTTAAATGGTAATTATAATCTAAAATATTTTATGGGTTTAAAATTGACGATAAAATTTGAAAATATGACATGTAGTTAAAATTAAATGTTTAGAGGTTTTTTTCACCAAAATTAAATTGTACATGTTATCTTGAAACGGACAAAAAAAAATGCATTATATTAAGACGAGGGAAATAAAAGATAAAAGAATGTGACTTCTAGCTAGTTCTACGTCTATTATTGGATCATTTTAGGTGCATTCTATACATTGGTTGGTTGATAAATCATTCATAAGACAGTGGACAGTTATTAAGGATAATTGCGAATAAAATCATCAAATTAATTTCAATTGCAAATTAATTCTAACTTTAAAATTCTGCATATAATGTTATAACATTTTGAACCAAAAATGAAGTTTTATTTTTATACTACTTTTTATTTTCTAGTCTACAAGATAATATTTCTCATGAATAATAAAATGTTTCATCTATATTTGTATTTCGATTCTTGTCGTGTTCACTATGAGTCTTAGAAAATTGATCACTAGTTTAAAAGGCCAACACATATTTAATGTAGTGTCTTAATTCACAAAATTTAAAAAGTTATGTCTATTTTGCTATTGAAGCATTTATCTAGTGGTTTTTTTTTTAATTAACCATTAGGGCACTGGGATGTAATGTAGGAAGCAATTTCTACTCATATCGTTTATTTAAAAAATAAAAAATAAGATAAAACAAGGAGTTGATATAGATAATCGCCGCACAGCATCACATCAAAATTATTGTAAACTGAATTAGAGAGCAAGGAAAGTGAAATGCAAAGATAAGCAATGTTTTTAATTTTCGGCAACATGAATACAAAATTTATGTAGAATGATTCATAACAGTTGACACTTCATTTAAGAAGCGTAAATACTAGATGGTCCGTGAAATAACGTAGTATCTCATAATGCCCCATCATCCCATATAAATATATAATAAATAAAATCATTTTCATATTTTCTTTGGAAACATCTTAAAACAACCACATTTTCATATCGTGCAATTTTTTATTTTACAATTATATTCCACTCTACATTTCATAAGTAGTATTTTATTAAATTAAAAAGTACTTCTTCCATCTCAGCATAGTGTTCACATCTCTGTAATTTATACAGGAGATGTGAAAACTGTATTGGTATGGAGGAAGTATATAATAAATGGAATAAGAAACGAAATACGGAAAAAAAATAAGTGATTCCATTTGATGTCAAATATATATAACTTGAATTTTCTATCACACTTCCTATGTTTCATTAGTATTCTATAACATAAAAAATTATTTCTTACAATTGACTATTAAGATTAACATCAAATTGGAATAAGTGATTTGACCCATACAGATGTCCCATTATTTGATTATTGAAACCCTTAAAAAAAAAGGTTAAATACATATGTAAGTATATAGTATATCCATAAGCTATTTTCACCTCAAACTATGGTATAGGGTGTGTGAAAATCAATCTAGATTCTGGACCCAGGGATCACATAACAAATTCGCAGCTGGCTTTATTGCAGAGTGGACTGTAAATGAAATTTCCATGAAAACAAACAAACAAACATTATAGTAGCTAATTTCTGTCTTCTACTCACCTGCAATATTATTAATATCGTCGTAGCTTTCATTAACTTTGCACAAACATTGACCATATTTTTCTCCACTTGATTCGTACTATAGTACATCATGTGGGTCTATTTTGTTCCCTACATATTCCCATTTCACCTTTATTCTATCAAGATATTTTTTGGATCCACCTTTCTTCTTTTTCTTGATTTGCATCATTCCCGTATGGATCTTTTTACCCCGAATAACCTTCCTTCTTACATTTCACTATTTCTAGAATTAACCCACCCCTATCTTCTTCCATTATGCATGCATACTACCCACTACTAGTAATTATTTATTCCTTCAATTTTTTAATTAGGTTAGAGTGTAATTAATAATTTAAAGACTAATTTGGTCTGGTATTTCTGTATTATTTATAAATAAATTAAAATTAATTTCAATAAAATCTTGGTTAGTCTATTTAATTTGAGCAAGTATATAATTGGGAGATTGTTGTAAGACATCATTATGCAGCATTCAATTAGTAACTTGAAAATAATAAATCATAAGCTATGTTTGTTTGAGTTTAGGTATACGTAATCAATGGATAGCTACAATTCATGTTTATTTTGGTAGGATAATTTTTGAATTATGTTAAACCAATGTATAGAGGGTATTAATTGACGGAGATGAAAGCGGATAAGAAAAACGATTCGAATCCCCTAATTTGCAATGATATTTCATTTCGTGTTCCATAATCAATTTAATATTATAAAATAGTCTACGTTGATTAATGATCATTAAATTCTTGCATAATTTGGTTATTGACATGACTAAAATCTAATAAATGGAATAGAGATGAAATAGGTGATTCTATTTGTAAGAAAACTATATGGATTCCTTTTTCACGATAATATTCCATTTTGTATTTTATAACTATAATTCATGACTAAAATCTAATATATGAAACAGAACACTAGACAAGGGAATGAAATAAAAAGTATTAATATAGAAAATTAAGCAAAGTTGATTCATATAAAAAGTGTAAAAGGGTTAGTTTTGCTCAGCCAAATAAATGGCTAGCATTATCACTTGTACAGCTGAAATTAATACTCCATCGCTGACATACATCAATGTCAACAAAATATAAAATGAAATAGAAATTGTATTTCCCCGTTTGGCGTAGCTAGTGGTTTCTACTTCATCGAATCACCTTAGATAAGATCTTCTTTGATCGACCTTTTCTCGTATTTCTTGTTTTCTTTTGTGCTTTTGGATATGGGGATCAGCTGGACCCACAAAAGAGTGGAAATGATATAATTATTTGGCCTGCAATCTTCATAGCTCACACATAGGTACATCTTATGAAACTTAAGCAAGATCTTGATGAAGCTCTCAAGAACTCACACACTTGATTGGTTAATCACTCACGTTTCACTCCGAATTGATTGATAAAGCGAAAATGAAATAAAAACGATCAACACAAAGATGTATAGTGGTTCGGCGTAAGCCTACATCCACTTTCCTAAGAGAAGAATTCATTATGATGATGATGAAGGTTACAAAACTTACAAGCACATTTATCAAACCTTAACTCTTAATGTTTGAAACTGATATGTGAAGATGGTGTGATGAAGATGATGATCTAACTAGCTAAACTCTCTTCTTCTTATACGAATGTGTATTCAAAGTTTGGATACCCTCTCAGCCAATCAGAAACAAGCACGCTGAATCAGTTGTAACCAACTGATTCAACCAACAGATTGATGCTTCCAGCTGCTTCCCTCCAGCTGATTTCATTGCCATGTCATCAATTTGATCTCCTTGCTCACTAACCAATCCAACGGTTTGATTTTACCTCTGCATGCAATCCTTCTGTACCCTTAGTCGACCAATGTATGAACTCCACGTGGCTTGCTGTTAATTCTCATGCAACACACACACATGCAAATCTACTTCTTTACAAATCTCCACCTTAGACTTTGCATCACCATACTAGTTTTATCTTCTCCACCTAGCTGCTATTTTAAGGCTGCAGCTACCTTTCCTTCCTTGCTTAATTCAATTGAATCAATTGCTTACACAATTCATACTTCTGAACTGGTAATGCTTTAGTGAACATGTCAGCCGGATTTTCAGCAGTCTTGATCTTCTTGACACTAACTACTTCCTTGTCTATTATGTCCCTTATGAAATATAACCTCACATCAATGTGTTTGGTTCTCTCATGATACCCCTGATGCTTGGAGAGATGTACTGCACTTTGATTGTCACAATACACCTCAATTCCTTCTTGCTGAACACCAAACTCTCTTAGTATTCCAACCAGCCACACCCCTTCTTTGATTGCTTCAGTGAGTGTAACAAATTCTGCCTCTGTAGTTGATAAGGCCACTATATGTTGATGTGTTGCCTTCCAACTTACTGCAGTACCAAACAAGTTGAATACATATCCAGTAAGTAACTTTCTAGTATCAAGATTTGCTATATAATCAGCATCAATATATCCAACTACTGCCTTATCTCATGTTGCCATTTTCTGAAATTTCAAACCTGTTGTGATGGTACCTTTCACATACCTGAGAGCCCACTTCACTGAATCCCAATGTAGTAGTCCTGGATTGCTCATAAATCTACTAATCATGCTCATCACATAAGCTAAATCTGGCCTGCAACATACCATTGCATACATCAAACTGTCAACAGCACTAACATAGGGTATGTTGCTCATCTCAACCTTCTCTTGATCTGTCTGAGGAGCTTGAAGTAGTGACAAACTCACTCCTTTCTTTGCTGGTGTTGTTACTGATTTACTAAGATTCATATTGTATCTTTTCAACACTTTGTCCAAGTATGATTCTTGGAACAATTTCAACTCTCCAGCTGACCTGTTTCTCTCAATCTGCATACCAAGAATCACCTTTTCTTCTCCTAGATCCTTCATATCAAACACCTGCTTAAGTAAAGCTTTTACTTCATCTATACCAGCTTGATCCTTACAAGCTATAAGGATATCATCTACATACAAAAGTAAGTATGTATAACACCCTTCCTTGAACCTAACATAGACACAACTGTCATGTAAGCTCCTGCTGAATCCATTTGATGTAATGTAATCATCAAACTTCAAATATCACTGCCTTGGACTCTGCTTCAGACCTTACAAAGACTTCAATAGTAAGCAAGTCTTATTCTCAGCACCTTCAACACTCACACCATCTGGAACCTTTATGTAAATATCTTCTTCTAGATTTTCATGCAAGAATGTTGTAGTGACATCCATCTGATGTAACTCAAGATCAAACTGAGTTACTAATGCCAACAAAATTCTGATAGAACAGTGCTTAACAACAGGTGAGAATATCTTATTATAATCAATACTTCTTTCTGTGAAAAACCCCTTGCCACAAGCCTTGCTTTATACCTTATACCTCCTTCTTTGCTTGTAACAGGTTTCTTCTTATAAATCCATTTACAGCTTACTAACTTCTTATTCATTGGTCTTTCAACAATCTGCCAAGTCTTGTTCTTATGCAAAGATAATAACTCTTCTTCCATAACAACTATACATTTGCTATTCTCACTTCCTGATATAGTTTCCTCATATGATCTTGGTTCATAACTGTCTATATCAGATGCAACTAACAGTGCATATGACACTATATAAGCCTCCACATATCTTACTGGAGCTTTGATTTGCCTTCTCAACTTATCAGATAAGTTGATAGGTACTTAAGTCATATCTTGAGTTGGATGAGTTAGGTGAGCATACTTCCTTATTCTGATCAACACTGTTATTCTGTTCATCATCTTGATGTACTTCCTTTCTTGCTTGCTCCACCTGAGACTCATAAGTATCTGTAGTGATAGATACTACAGAGTTTCTTTCAATTAATGGCATCTTCTTCTCATTGAATGTGACATCTCTGTTAACAATGAACTTGTTAGCTTCATAACACCACAGTCTGTACCCTTTTACTTCATTGGGGTATCCAACCATTACACATTTCACTGCTCTTGGTTTCAATTTATCTTGCTTCACATGAGAGTATACTTGACAGCCTATTACTCTCAAATGACTGTAACTAGGAGCCTTTCCAGACCACATTTCTTCAGATGGTTTGAATTTTAAAGCTGCTGATGGACATAAGTTGATCAAATAGGCTGCTGTAGTCACAAGTTCACCCCAAAACCCTTTTGTAAATCCTCCACTACTCAGCATACACCTAACTCTTTCAAGCAAGGTTTGATTCATCCTTTCAGCAACACCATTTTGTTGTGGAGTTCCAGGTGTAGTCTTGTGCCTCTTAATTCCTTTTTCTCTGCAAAAATTACTGAACTCTTCTGAAACAAACTCTAGTCCATTGTCTGATCTTAAGCATTTCAGTTTCTTCCTTATTTGATTCTCCACCTCAGCAAGTCAATCTTTGAATGCAGTAAATGCCTGATCATTTGATTTTAGGATTTTCACACATACCTTTCTAGAGTAATCATCTATAACGAATATGAAATATCTTCTTCCTGCCATGGTTGGATTTCTTGATGGTCCCCATAGGTCTGTATGAACATACTGAAGCTTCTCTGATGAAGTATGTTCTCCTGAACCAAATTTCAACTTCTTTGCCTTACTTAGAATGCAATCTTCACATTGATCCATCTTGCAGGTTGAACTTATGTCTAATAGCTTCTGTCTTGCTAGCTCTTGTAACCCTCTCTCACTTACATGAGCTAGTCTACTATGCCACAGATGAACATCTTCTTGATCTTGTGAAATGTTCAACTGTCCAGAGACAACTGATCCTTCAAGGAAGTAAAGATCAGAGCTCTTGACACCCCTCATTACTACTGACTTTCCTTTCATGATAGTGAGTACACCTTTCTTCACATAGTACTCACATCCCAGAGAGTCTAACATACCTAATGATATCAAATTCCTTCTCAATCCTGATACATACCTCACATTTGTAAGCAACTTAATAGATCCATCAAACATTCTGAATTTGACAGAGCCAATCCCCTCAATCTTGATGGCCTGATCATTGCTTAACAAGACTGATCCTTCATTATATGGTTTCAATTCTGTAAACCAATCCTTAACTGATGTCATGTGAAATGTGCAACCTGTATCTAACACCCACTGATCTGATACATGACCAGACACAACAACCAAAGCTTCAATATAATCTTGATCCTTATTAACTTTATTTTCAGTTACCTGATTTGCATGAATCCTTTGGTTTCCACCCTTTTCTGCAATCTTTCTTGCCACCATAGCTTTCCACTTATAACATTGCTTCTTGAAATAACCAGTTTTGTTGCAGTGGAAGCAGTTATTATTCTCTTCATCTGCTGATGTACTCTGATTCCCTCTTTCTTGTTTCTTCCTATCAGCACCAGACTTCTTATCATTCTTGTTCCACTTATTCTGTTTATTGGCTACAAAACCTTCCCCTGCAACTGTGTTATATGATGTCTTGTGAAGTACCTTTGCCTTTATTGCAAGAATCACTTGCTTCAGAGAGATTGATTCAATATTCCCATATAATAGTGTATCTCACAATCCTTCAAAAGATTTAGGAAGAGCTAACATTAGTATGACAGTCTTATCTTCACTTGACAGTGCTACATCGATATTTTCTAAATCATCTATGATCTTATTGAAATCATCTAATTGATTTAGAATAAACTTATCTTCTGATACATTGAAGGAGTAGAGCTTCTGCTTTGTATACAGCCTGTTTACCAAAGTCTTCACCATATAAAGATCAACAAGCTTCTTCCACATATCTCTTGCAGTTACTTCCTTTGAAACTTCTCTTAAAGCTTTGTCACCTAAGCATAGTATGATTGTACTTCTGGCCTTTGATTGTTTATCTTGATCTGCAGCTTGTGCAACTGCATCAACAGCTGTTGCTTGATTTTCTGGAAGCAGTTTGACAGCATCTGTCAATCCTTGTTGGATCAATACGGCCTTCATCTTCATCATCCACAAACTGAAATCAATCTTTTCTGTAAACTTCTCCACATCAAACTTAGTTGTCACCATGATCCTTCCCTTTGATCTGATAACTTGTGGCTACTGCTTCTTCTTCCCACAGACAGCACCACTTCTTATGAAACTTAAGCAAGATCTTGATGAAACTCTCAAGAACTCACACACTTGATTGGTTAATCACTCACGTTTCACTCAGAATTGATTGATAAAACAAAAATAAAATGAAAACGATCAACACAAAATGTATAGTGGCTCGGCGTAAGCCTACATCCACTTTCCTAAGAGAAGAATTCACTATGATGATGATGAAGATTACAAACTTACAAGCACACTTATCAAACCCTAACTCTTAACGCTTGAAACTGATATGTGAAGATGGTGTGACGAAGATGATGATCTAACTAACTGAACTCTCTTCTTCTTATACAAATGTGTATCCAAAGTTTGGATACCCTCTCAGCCAATTAGAAACAAGCATGCTGAATCAGTTATAACCAACTGATCTAACCAACAGATTGATGCTTCCAGCTGCTTCCCTCCAGCTGATTTCATAGCCATGTCATCAATCTGATCTCCTTGCTCACTAACCAATCCAACGGCTTGATTCTACCTCTGCATGCAATCCTTCTGCACCCTTAGTCGACCAATGCATGAACTCCACGTGGCATGCTGTTAATTCTCATGCAACACACACACATGCAAGTCTACTTCTTTACAGTACAAAACCGGCTCCTACACTCGTATAAATAGATTTCTATTTTCTACTATTTCAATTATGACTGATATTTTTCCCAATACATGCATCGTCATCATTACATCTTCTATGTTTATGAATTTACATCCACAGCACATGGGATGGTAGGTGCCATTTTCATGCATTATTTTTTTATGCCACACGTTAAGAGATTGACACGTAAGATGAGGAAATAAATCTGATCATTGCTCTTAGGGTTTAGGAATTAGGGTATAGTTTCTCTCTCCTAAGTGTCGTCCATCCAATGGTGTGGTACAGAAGATGATGTACCAAATGACACGTTTGTTTAAGATTTTTTTTAATAAAATTGACCTCAAAGGTATTCTAGTATTTTTAAGTAATAAATAAAAAGAAAGTAATGATATGTATATATTAAGTGAAAATGATAAATTTAAAATTTAAGTTACTTTTAAGGTTATAAATAAAAAAGTTTTATTATTATTATTATTATTATTTAAATTAAATACAATTATATTCTTACTCTACTCACAAGAGACCAATCCATATTATATCTTTAGGGTAAAAATAAGAGAAAAAAAATCCCTTAAATTAATTGGAAATTAGTGAAATAAACAAAACATGCGCATATAAAATATTTGAAATTATTTTGACTTTCAATGTTCCTACTAATACTGAAGAAACGCTTTTACAGTCCCACTAATTATTAATTTTGATTTTGTCGCAGAAAAGGTCGAGGGTGTCAAAATTTATTTCCATAAATTGTTATCTAATAAAATCATGCTTTCTCGTATGTAGTTTTACTTCGACACGACACTTCCATGAATGCGTAAGCAAGTATTAAATTAAATATTGTAGTTACAACGACAACAAGGAACCAAATAAGGAGAAAATATCAATTTTGGTCCTATATCTTTTACGAAATTCAATTTTAGTCCTATAACTTTTAGTATTTTTAATTTTAATCTTTTTAGTTTTAATTTTAGTCCTGTAACTTTTAAATTTTCAATTTTAGTCCTATATCTTTTTAAATTTTCAAAATTAGTCATATTATAAATTATATCATATTTCAAAAGATACAGAACTAATTTTGATAATTTAAAAAGATACAGGACTAAATTTGAAATTTATAAGACTAAAATTGAAAATTTAAAAGTTATAGGACCAAAATTAAAATTAAAATGACTAAAATTGAAAATAATAAAAATTACAGGATTAAAATTGAATTTTAAAAAAGATACATGACTAAAATTGATATTTTCTCACCAAATAAGAATTATTGCTCATTTCTTCCGCCCGATTTTTTTAACAAACGTATAATACCTTTAAGGCTTTAACAAATATATAAATAACTAGTAATATTTTTAATTACTTGGAATATAGTTGATTTGACATATTTAAAATATATTGATCTATAACTTACATCTGATAACTGACTTACGGTATAAAGTATCAACATGCATATCTGTGGTAGCGTAAAAATTATTTTTTGTTCTGTAAAATGAAATACAAATACTAGATTTCTTACTATACATCGTTATTATTATTATCATTATTATTATTATTATTTTCTGAAATGAACAAAAGAATTCTATTTTCTGTGTCTTTACCGGGAATTTGGGCGGATTTATTGTGATTTAATTTATGGGAAGTCACGCAATAACTTCTCTCTCAAGTTCATTTTTTCTTACAATTTTACTAAATCTTAGATGCTTAGTTTTTCATTTTATTATAACGAAATATTTCTACTTTAAAAATAATTAAAAAAAATTGTTCTACATTTATTTGTTTACATATCTTTTGAACTTTATGTGCATCGTTTAACAAAATCTCCTGTTTAAATGTCTGAATTTGCATTTAATTATTCCTTTGCCGAAGTTTCATCCCTTAATAATAAATGTGTATTTTTTTCTGTTTTGGATGTTGGATTTCATTTTCCTTTTTTATTAATTCATAGTAATTAAATTATTACTTTTCATTAATTACGTATCACTTCTTTCTTCCTTACTTAATAGTTATGCTTCGTAATCATAAGAGTCCATTAGGGCGGACGGGAGGAATAATTTTTATTAAAGTATTATCACATTTTATCAAATTTATATTGTGATAGAAGATCTCACTCAATTATTTTTTTAAATATATATATATATATATATATATATATATATATATAATAAGTGACTAGTATATAATACTAATTATTACTATTATCAAGGTGAGCCCCATCCTAATGATATTTGGGGGTCTGAATCAATCGATCAATGCATCCGATTCTGCATAGAATACGTCCCAAATCAATGCATCCGATTCTCCATAGAATACGTCCCAATCATTGTAGCACGAACTTAATATATATACAGGATCTTAAATTATTCGTCTACGTATATTTATTATATTTAAATATTTAAAATCAGAAATTAACTATAGAAGTATGTACAGATGAGTATTGAGATTTAAAAAAAAAAACTAATAAATTACAGCTGTGCGTGTGCGCTGCAACGAATGATTGAATGATCATTTAGTATTCACGGATCATGGTTAAGATCCAATTCATCAATTAATTTTTAAAAATATAAATAAATAGAGTGAGGTTTGCGTGCGTCCGGGCGCACGGGAATACATTTCGTGCGCTTTTAGAAATTTAGTATTATGGGTAAGGGTACATTGCTTTGGTCTAAAGGGTAAATACTTTAATTAATAAAAGGTACATCATTTTGTTCTAAAAGGTATACACTTTTCATTAATATTTTTTTTTCTTTAGAAAATAAAGGGTACACATCTTTATATACTAAATGGTATACAATTTAACACAAAATTTTAAAGGCGTATGGAATGTTGTTCATGTACCCAAATACACACAATAATTTTCTTTAGGCGCACGGATTGTGGTCCATCAGGAGTTTTTGCCAAATAAATAATTAAAAGCAAAGTGAATCAGTGAAACAATTTACTACTAATAAACAAATAAAAGATTTTAATTTGTTAAAAAGGCCGACATCACTATCAAATTAGAAGAACCAAAATCGGAATACTGGTAGATGTCTCATGACTCTCATCCATCACACTGACTCTGTTTTCCTGGCTCTCTGGCATAAGCAAAGCGCCCACCACCTACACTCCAGTATCACTCTCTTTCTCTCTCTTATTTTATTTTACGTGAAATTGGAAATTACCAGTAGCTAGAATCCATATGGTTTCACCTGCATGGGTGTGCGTCTCTTTATACTCTCTGAAGCTTACCCGAAGATTCGTGGCCTTCGCTTTCTCTCTCTCAACCGCCACCCTTTCTCAATCGTCTTTCTCTCTCCGAGGGTTTTGGGATCGAATTGAGTAAAACCCCATTGCATTTCTTTTTCAAGAATTTTTGCTGTTTCGGAATTGTCGGTGCTCTCCTGATCATCTACTTCTGAGGGTTTTTCTTTGGATTGCTGATGTTTTCTGTGTTGTTTTTTTTTTGTCGAAATAATCAATGTGTTTGAAAGTGATGCTGGAATCTGTGTGTTAATAAGTGTATTGATCTGTATTTGCTTCGTTTCGAGTTTGAACTCTCAAAAGTTTCGTGCATGCAATGTGTTTGTGGTTTGAGTTTTAAATTCCATGGAAGACACTTGATCTTTGCTGTGATTATGTGTTGCATGTCTGTGGTTCTTTATGTTCGTAAGTATACACACTTTTGTTATTTGAGGAACATATTTGATTGTTTGTAGTTGTACACTATATGAATATAAAATTTTGGGTATTAGTAAGGGAAATTGATGGTAGACCCCATTTTCTCCCTCATGACAATTCTGTGGATCCGGTTTTCTTTGTTATCTCTTATTTTTGGTGACCCCCCTGTCATTGTCGAGTTTTACTCTTATGCTAAATGTGCAAAATACAGATGTATTGACATTCTTTTAAGACCAATATCTCAATAAATTTCCATAGTTTTTTGCTTCTCTATTACAATTTCGTACATTCATGAATAATTCTCAGTGTCAAGCTTGAGAGAGATTCTGGAATGAGTGCATCTCAATTTCTGTCAATCAAAATGCAGGGCAAGTGCTCTCTGGTGTATTTGAGCTGTATTGAAGCCCATTTTGAAGGTCTTACGCTGAACTTCCCATATGCCAGGGAATAAGTGTAACGACAACTCACAAGTTCATAATACTCGGACAGGAAGGCTCTTGAGAGAAAGAGCACTGAGAAGGAACAGAATTCCTTCTCTTACTGATGAAAATGATGGTAATCGAGGGATTGAGATCCTTGTAAATGATAATAACTTAGGAAATTCATATGTAGAACAGTATTTAGAAGGAGCTGTACAAGCACCTTGCGATGGGTTGGAAAGGCCTGATGGGAGGCCAATTAGACAAAGACTGCTAGTGGTGGCTAATAGACTGCCTGTATCTGCTGTAAGGAGAGGTGAGGATTCTTGGTCACTAGAGGTAAGTGCAGGAGGTCTAGTCAGCGCTCTTCTCGGTGAGTTTTTAGAGTTCCTTCTTTCTGTTTCACCATCTATTGTTTGAAATTCAGTATGTGAGTTCAACTATGAGGATTCACAGTTCCAGTGTGTGCATATTGCCTAATACTTCAAATCTGTAGGTGTTAAGGAGTTTGAGGCACGATGGATTGGTTGGGCAGGTGTAAATGTGCCAGATGAGGTTGGTCAAAAGGCACTTACTAAAGCTCTTGCTGAGAAGGTAAATATTGTTAGTGGCTCTTTATAAAAATTCCAACAAACTAAATGCATGTGATTATCTCTGATTCAGTCAGTACAAGGTTTAATTTTACACTAGAATGTGTGATGCATGGTGTTTAAATTTACTCCTCTTTGCTCTCTCCAGAAATGCATACCTGTTTTCCTAGATGAAGAGATTGTTCATCAGTATTACAATGGCTACTGCAATAATATATTATGGCCTCTGTTCCACTATCTTGGACTGCCACAAGAAGACCGTCTTGCAACTACCAGAAGTTTTCAGTCGCAGTTTTCTGCATATAAAAGGGCAAACCAAATGTTTGCTGATGTTGTTAATGATCATTATACAGAGGGTGATGTTGTTTGGTGTCATGACTACCACTTAATGTTTCTCCCAAAATGTCTGAAGGAACATAACAGCAAGATGAAAGTTGGGTGGTTTCTGCATACTCCATTTCCGTCTTCTGAAATCCATCGGACTTTGCCATCTCGATCTGAACTACTACGTGCAGTTCTAGCTGCTGACCTAGTGGGGTATTACATTGCCTACCATATAACTAATCATGACATCCAGCATTTGCGTTGTTTTCAATTCGTATCATGAGCTGCACATTATGACTTTTGATAGCAAATTAATCAATTATATAGTCTATTGTTCTATAATATGCATATTAAGTAGAGGAAGTGAACATATTTTTATTATTTCTTGCATGACTTTATACTTGTTTGTTTAACATTTTTAAAATTTTATATGCCTATAACATTTTAAATATAATAATTGCTCTCATCTTTCATCAACTAACTTTTTCATGAGCAAACTATACTTTATCTAATAGACAAGAAAATGAACATGAGAACTTATATATGTATATCCTCATGCACAGGGAACCTTCTCTGGATTAAAGCTGGCTTGTATGCAATAATGGTTTCAAGGATATGATGTTAATTGAAAACATTTTACATTCTCCGAAAGCACTCCCAACATGCTTTAAGTCTTTGACTGCTCACTATGCAAATTTTTTTAAAGTTTTCTATAAATTATAGATATAATGGATGCCTTGGTTCATGCATGGCACCTCTTTATTATCTTGGCTTTTGTACATCCAGAACATAATTATTCACCTGAGTGTTAAGAAAATTGTGTAGTTCATAGACGATGCTGACAAAGAAACTCCTGTGGCATGGAGCAAATAACATGCGGTTTAATCATGTATTTATTCCCTTCAATCTATAGTTATTCCCCGAATGATTTACCAAAAAAATAATCTCATCTCTGTCTTCGTAATAGATACATAGAGTAATCTCTTTTTTTGTACCCAAACTCTCACTTTTTTTTTAAGGCGTGTGGCATTCTTTATGCAAGGATGACTGCTATATTATTTACTTTATTGTACTTAACTCTAATTATAGCATGCTGGATGTTGAAATTGCTTTCTTATCATTAGTTAAATTTATTTCCAGTTTTCACACATATGATTATGCAAGACATTTTGTGAGTGCTTGTACCCGAATTCTGGGACTTGAAGGTACTCCTGAAGGAGTAGAGGATCAAGGGAGACTAACTCGTGTGGCTGCGGTATGTATTTAACGGATTTTCCTGGAGCACTCATACATTCTTGATATTTTCAGTTGCTCCTATAAATTATTCATAAATTTTAGTGGCCTCATACATTCCCCTTTTTTGTTGATCACAGTTTCCAATAGGGATTGATTCGGAGAGGTTCAAGCGCGCTCTTGAAGTCCCTAAAGTCCAGGAAAACATTAAAGAATTAAAAGAAAGATTTGCTGGAAGAAAGGTTTCTCCTCCTCCCCAAATTTTGTTTCTTTTATATCTGATTAATTTAGATCAATTATATTCCTCTACCATAATACCCTTGAATATTGAAAAATAGTGAAGTATCTACTAAGCAACTAATTACAAGTTACAACCTTTCTGTTCAGTCTTGGACATAGATTTATGAAACTTAAATCAGTTTCATATCTTCCTAGTAATTTGTTTGTCATTTCTCAAAAAGTTATCCAATTTAATTCTGTTTATCATGATTAAAGTATAAGCTTGCAGGTAATGCTCGGTGTGGATCGTCTTGATATGATAAAAGGAATCCCTCCAAAGCTGCTAGCATTTGAAAACTTTCTGGAAGAACACTCATACTGGCGAGATAAAGTGGCTTTGCTGCAAATTGCTGTGCCAACAAGAACTGATGTTCCTGAATGTATGGTCTTATTTTGGTTTCGCGTGTATTAATTTTCTGTAATTTAATATTAAAATTTCATCTATTTTACATTTTCTGTAATTTAATATTAAGATTTCATCTATTTTAACTTTCTGGCCTCTATAGATCAGAAACTTACAAGCCAGGTCCATGAAATTGTTGGACGGATTAATGGGAGATTTGGATCTTTAACTACTGTTCCAATTCACCATCTGGTTAGCATTTTTTCAGCAAGAGTTAGTAATTAAGTTTCTTTTTGTTATGTGCATATGTCTTGGATGTCTAACTATTGAGTTATCTCATTTGCTGAGAAAAATTAAAAAACTCACGCACATTTGCTTGGAATCCCAACTTTCTTCTCATTCAGGGACCAGCATTTGATGCCATGTTTTTTAACCACTTTATATTTTCATATGGCTATGTTATGCATTTTTTTCTCAAGTTAAACAAGTTCTCTTATAGAGTACAGCTAGGTTTATTTCAATCTAGGTATTCAATTTTTTGAAATGGTCAAGATATATTTCTTTCTAACTATGTCGATAAATGGCTTTCGATTGGCATTCTCATCACTCTTTTCCTTTGATTTATGTCATGCCCATTTACCTATACATATGTGATGTTGTATCTGATTTCCTAGATGTTGATGTTATCGAGTATACGATGATTATGAAGTAAAATTTATCTCTCTGCAGGATCGTTCTCTTGACTTCCATGGCTTATGTGCGCTATATTCTGTCACTGGTAATAGCAGCTGTCAGTTAATCAAATGCTCTTACTTTTGTTTCCCCTTTTTAAAGCTGGCTTCCAGTCTTCTTACATTAAAATTGAAGACACTTCAACTGATGAACCACGTTAATCTAAGCAATGCAAAGCTAATCTAAGAAAGTGGGGGGGTAAACACTCGCATATGTTATGTGAGTATAACATACTTCTGCTTCAAGATTTCTTTCCAATCTAGTAGCTCTCATAATCTAATGGAAAACTTAGGATGCAGAATATCACACCATGAATGATTTGGCAGATTTGGATTCATAAAATGTGTTGTTTATTAGAGGTGATCACGTATTTTCATATTGTTTTATTGTTTGATGTTTGTTTGTATCTGCTCTGTGTTTTTATCTGTGTATAGAACATTATTTGTTTAATTAGAATATGGACTCGAAATATTGGTTGTGTCAAATATTAAACTCTAAAATTTCTTCAGGGTTCTTAGTATACCACATTTTTAGGTTCATTCTAAATCCTTCAATTGATCCAAGATGCACACCATCTGATGTAGTGATGTAATGTAGATTATAACATTTCCTGAATACTTAAAATGTGAGCAATATTAACTGATTTCTTGGTTTATAACTTAATTGAAGCAATATGGTGACTGTCGGTTGACTTGATTCATCAGATGTAGCACTTGTAACATCTTTGCGGGATGGAATGAATCTCGTGAGCTATGAGTTTGTGGCATGTCAAGATTCCAAAAGGGGGGTTCTCATCCTCAGCGAAGTATCTATCATACTCTGAACTCTGTTTTATACACGTTTATTGACAAATCATTTGCATTAATGACAGAATAAATGTTTTCTTTTATTTCCTTGGAACATTTTTTCTTTTTGTCTGAGATTTTTTTTTTCTTGGATATCTTTAAATCTGCTTCTGGTTTCTTCTTCTTCAACAGTTGCTCAGATCACTTTTATCATGTCAATTTGTCCGAGGATATGATTTAGTTTTGTTATAAGGTTTGATAATGATTTTCCTTTTGACATCCTCATTTTCCATTGATCATCATGTTGTTCATCACCAAATGTGTCACATTGAACTTTCTCTTTTCTATTTCCTGAAATGCTTTTGTTTCCTGTTATGATTCCTTTCGATAAATTGCAGTTTGCTGGAGCAGCGCAGTCTCTAGGTGCTGGAGCCATTCTTGTGAATCCTTGGAACATCACGGAAGTAGCAGCTGCCATTAACCAGGCTTTGACTATGCCTGCTGAAGAAAGAGAGAAACGGCATAAGCATAATTATGAGCATGTGACTACTCATACTGCTCAACAGTGGGCTCTTTGTAAGGTGAGGGCATAACTTAAAGTATCTTTCAACATCCTTATGAATTTCGGAATGATGATCTTACCCTCATCTTCAACAAATAGGTCAGATCTAATTAACTTTTCCCATCATATTCCACAAAGAAATACGTTGAATTCTTGCCATGTCTTGTGGCAACTGAAGGATGGCAATAGTTAAGTTTGATAATAGTTCAGTTAAAGTTAAGTTTCAAACATTTATTTCTCGGAGTTGGAATGGAATATTATCTCTGAAGGTTGATATTTGGGATAGATGTGTATGTATTAGTCTTAGGGTGAAAACATAAAATATATTTACTCATCCTTGAGTGTTTTAATGTCCTTGCTTCGTTTCCTAGTGGAGATCTAATTGCATGGTGGATTTGGTTCTGTATATACAAAAGCTGATAGATGCTAAATTCAATGCTTATGCTCGCAGTGAATTGAATGATACTGTTATTGAAGCACAGCAGAGAATAAGAAAAAATCCCCCCCAGCTTGCCTTTGGTGACGCAATCAGGCGCTACTTGCTATGAGTAATCGATTGCTCATCCTGGTATGTCCCAATTTACTTGTAGAGTTATAAAGTTCACATCAACAACTGCATATGTAAAGTTTTTTGTTGTGCTGTCCAACTACAATATAATTGCTGAGGCGCTCTCATATTAGCACTCTGATGCATTTCTGTGAAAAAGACACATGTATAGCAGTATATCTGTCACTGTTTTGCATTGTATAACAGGAAATCTGAAAATAAATGTGTAGTGTAGTATCAACCTGCAAGTAAAATTTTGTAGTGAAGTATATATAGATGGCTAACACTTGTGTGAGACCGTCTCACGGAACTTATTCCATAAGACGGATAAGAAGTGATAACATAAAAATAAAAAGTGATATATGATTGATGAAAATTAATAATTTTTCGAATGAACTATTTCATGAACATATGTAGTATTAATGAAAAGTGAGAACTAATTAAGAAAAAGTAAAACGGTCTCATACAAGGTTAGCTTTATATAGATTTGTAGCCACAAAGAGTTCATCTTTTTTGGATTTTGTCTGCAGATTTCTCCTACGAAATATTTAAACGTAGTTCTTTAAGTTTCAAATGTATATCCTTGTTAAATACTTTAATTTCACAGGAAAGATGCGACACCTCAACTCTATAAATGCAGTTTTATCTCAAACAACAAACATTTGCTTTTCTCTTAAATTCAAGCACACAGAATTAGAGGTAAAACCAGGGATGTTTGAATTAGATAAGAGAGTAGGGGCAGCAAAGCTTGTATCCAATACCACATAGAAATGTAATTATACAATTGACTTTTTTAAACTGAATGTTAATCATCTATTATAGGTCATAAGGAAGAATAACCATATAGCTAGAAATGGATACTTTAATTTTTCCATGAATGAGATGTAAAACCTAAGATACTGATATGATTATTGAATGTAAACACTTGAATAACCTTATGGATCCTTTATGTAGTTATGCGATGATGTAATTAATTTGAATACTTTCTTATTCATGTTATATATCAATATACAGGGTTTTAATTCTACACTCACTGAACCAATTGACACTCCTGGAAGAAGGGGAGATCAGATAAAAGAAATGGAACTTAAATTGCATCCAGAACTGAGAGGAGCTTTAACATCGCTTTGTAATGACCCGAACACAACGATTGTTGTCCTTAGTGGAGGCGACAGATATACCTTAGATGATGTCTCTCTCTCTCTCTCTCTCTCTCTTACCCCCCTCCCCCCCCCCCCCCCCCCCCCCCTCCCCCCCTCTTTCTCTCTGCTCAATCTATACCTTCTAAAATAAATTGCTCATTCAGAATTTTGGGGAGTACAACATGTGGCTAGCAGCTGAGAATGGGATGTTTCTACGACCTACAACAGGCGAATGGATGACGACAATGCCAGAGCACTTGAATATGGATTGGGTTGACAGCGTGAAGGTATGAGAAAATGTGGTAAAATGATCATTACATGATTCACATTCGTACGTATAAATTACTCATTTCTATGGACATCTTTTACAGCATGTTCTCGAGTACTTCACCGAAAGAACTCCAAGATCACGCTTTGAAAGCCGCCAGACCTCACTTGTATGGAACTACAAGTATGCAGGCGTGTAATCATTATGGTGGCATCTTCCCGTGCCAAGTTATAATTCTTTATCTCACAATTGCTCATCATTTTTTCTCAAATTCTGTCGACAAATTTCAGATGTTGAATTCGGTAGATTACAAGCTAGAGATATGCTGCAGCATCTCTGGACAGGTCCAATTTCTAATTCATCAGTCGATGTTGTCCAAGGGACCCGTTCCGTTGAGGTCCGAGCAGTTGGTGTCACAAAGGTAGCTACACACTTGGATATTGCATTTGAACTAATTTCAGTTAGACCCACAACTGCTCTTTACTTAAAACCCCTTGTTTCTTTCTTTTCCTTTGTATAGGGAGCGGCTATTGACCGTATACTTGGAGAGATTGTTCATAGTAAAGCCATCAGTACACCAATAGATTTTGTCTTGTGCATTGGCCATTTCTTAGGAAAGGTATCTCTTCTTTTTACAAATAATTATTGACTATTAGTCTTAGCATTATAGAATTAACATGACCATTTTAACAAAATCAAGATACATTAAACCTAATGTTACAATTACTAAGTATGGATATATTTGCACTTATGAATATGAAACACATTTCCTCTGCTGTCTTTATTCTAGGATGAAGATGTGTACTCGTTTTTCGAACCAGAGCTTCCGCCCAATTCGTTGGGTCTACCAAGAAGTAAGGTTTCCGATGCATTAAAGCATTCAGTTGAGAAAAGGCCAGCTCCAAAGCTACCCTCAAGCAGAATCAACTCGAAGCCTCAAGGTAAGGTCCAGTCGAACGGGTCAAGTTCAGATAAGAAATCAACAGGTGGGAACTCTGGAACCAGCAAACGACCATCACCTGAAAATATTTCTTGGAACGTGCTCGATTTGAAAAAAGAGAACTACTTCTCCGTTGCAGTTGGGCGAACGCGCACAAGTGCACGGTATATTCTCAACTCCTCAGATGATGTAGTTACATTTCTCAAGGAGTTGGCAGATGTGCCAAGCTCTTCCTCATATTGAGTTCATCATGCCAACTTCTGACACTTGTTGTCCAAAATTTAACCTTAACATTGTCAGTGTATCACCCATAATAACATTTGATAGATTTCGATTTCATTTTGTAGTTGCTTGTGTTGGGAATGCATAATAATTTCCCCTTTGACATGCTAGATTTCATTCTAGTAAAAGCAGTTGTGAGAATGAGAGAGAGAGAGAGAGAGAGAGAGAGAGAGAGAGAGAGAGAAATACAGACATTAATGCCTCCTCAAAACACCAGAATTCTGGAAAGAAATATAAATTCAAATAATTCATTTTCCAAGATGTCACATGGACAATTAATACAAGCTGCAGTGCTTTCGTAACAAAATATTGCAAAAACTAACAATCTAAATCTTGCAAAACTAAATCAACACCTCCAGCAAAACCAACTCCCTTTACTCACCATACTAAGATTAAAACAATAAAGATCATCGATAGCTCGAAACGATCTACGAGCGAACCGGAGTTTCGTATAGACTAAACACCACAAACACATACAGAGGTCACTGGGCATATATCACCTTAACCAAAATGCAGAATCAGCTTTATTTAGCAGGGGTTTTTCTGTTGGGTTCAAATACGTACTTGATCAACGATTCCTTGATGGACAGCATCTCAGGGAACTCTTTCTTCAACTTAGTCGCATCCATTTCGTTGTTACTTCGTTGCGCAACAATGACCTTCGCTTGCTCCTCAAGGGTGAAGTTGGAATACTTGAAAGATGGATCAATGTATTCCTTGTACATCTCCAAGATCTCGTTGTGGCTGACCACCCCCGGGTTAGTGAAGTTCCATATGCCCCTAAGGTTCCTCTTCGCCATCTCAATCGAAATCGGAAGAAGCTCATCCAAGATTGTCATGCTGTTGGGGATGTTAACCACCTTATTGTACTTGGAAATCTTAGTGATGAAGTTGCGTGGGTTGTTCAGATCTGAAGATATTGGCATCCTAACTCTGAGTGTGCAAACGTTGTCGTATTCTTTCAAGAGCTCTTCCACCTGATTGAAATACAATACATGTCAGTGTATACATAAAGTGAAAAAACATACAATATTTTAATATTATAGGTAAAGCTGTAAAGAAAATCTTGGGATGAGAATATTACCATGGCCTTGGTTTTGGAATAGAAAGAACCCATGAAGTTTGGTGTGTCTTCCTCCTTAAATCCAATGCCGGAGCCTTCAGGGTGGGAGGCGTTGTACTCGAATATGCACCCTGTGGCGAAGTTCATCATGAGAAGGCCATGCTCCCGGCACACGTCTGCCAAGGTAAATGTACCAGCAACATTAGCTCGGATCGTCTCAGGCCTGTGACTCTCGCACCAATCAACATTGGGTCTACCAGTTACACCAGCAGCATTAAAAACATGAGTTGGCTTGATGGCTTGGATGTCAGCCACAAGTTGAGATCGGTACTCAAGACGGCCATTTCCGTATTCGTATGCGATTCCTTGTTTCTCGCATAATTTACCAAGCAAACCACCAAGCCACCCAGTCCTACCATAGATCAAGAACTTTAAGGCTGGTTTATGGGGTGATTGGCTGGTTTTTGAATTTGGCACCAACATTTTGGTAGGGTTCGAATTACCAGAGAATTCGGACTTGCCTGATTCGTACTTCTCAGCGCCATCAAAATGCCTCTCTATTCCACCAGGCATCATCAGCATTCTAGGATGTGGGAGCAGTGCACCTGATACATCACCCCACCAATCAGGATTGCCGGTGTACCACTCCATGGTCTTTCTCAGACCCTCTTCCCATGTTGTCTTTTCGGACCAACCCAAGTTCTTCAGCTTTTGGTCATCGAGGAAATACCTTTGATCATTAAATGGTCTGTCCACCACAAACTGGATGCTCTTGTCTGGATCCATGTTGAACAGTTTGCATATGTCTCTGGCAACATCAATAACTCTCCTTTCTTTCTTGGTTCCTATGTTGTAAACATGGCCAACCTCTCCCTTGTGCAGAATTACTTCGAATGCTTCCGCAACATCCTCACAGTAAAGGTAACTTCGAACATTGGCACCATCGCCATGAATTGGTAGAGTTTTCCCTCTCATTGCCAAAAGGATAAACTTTGGAATTAACTTTTCAGGGAACTGATTGGGACCATAAACATTGTTTCCTCGGGTGGTGATGACAGGCAATCCATAAGACCTACCATAAGCCATAACAAGCATTTCAGCCCCAGCCTTCGTCGCCGAGTAAGGGTTCGTCGGGAGGAGCTGTGAGGCCTCGTGATTTCCTACCACAGCATCCTCCTCTGTCTCTCCATAGACCTCATCTGTACTAACATGGATAAATCTCCTGACCTGCCCCGTAACCTTGCAAGCTTCCAAGAGAACGTGGGTGCCGTAAATGTTGTTCTTGGTGAACTCGAAACTGTTACCGAAAGAATTGTCAACATGGGTTTGGGCTGCAAAGTGCATAATAGTGTCGATGTTCTCAGTAATGAGAAGGTAGTTGACAAGATCAGCACTAGCAATATCTCCCTTCACAAACTTGAAGTTGGCAGAGGCTTTAGAAGGAAGAAGGTTTTTAAGATTGGAACAGTAATCAAGTTTGTCAAGAACGACAACTTTGTATTCAGGGTAGTTCCTAATCAGCCTGTTGGCGACATGAGAAGCAATGAAACCAGCTGCCCCAGTAATGAGAATATTCTTTGGGGTGAAAGTCGACATTGTCGCTTAATTTCTGCAATAGGAGTTACATTTCAGATGAGATCCAAACATTTTAAGGCAAAATCTAACTACTTCTAAAGAAAATCAATCAAAACGAAAATCTTAAGTTAAATCATGGGTTTACAAAATAAATGCAAGCAAGAGAGGACCAATCAAATGAAGAGATCATATACCCAATGAACATAATGTATTGACAAAGATCGCATTGATCAGATTCAGGATCAGAGATCCCTTCGTAAGCATACTCAAATCTACAGTAATCAAGATTATTTTACAAAGAAGGTAAATCATTAAAACTGTAATCATTTAACAACTACGAGGTGCATTAATGCATCAACAATCCATCAAATCATTTATTTGGATCAAGAATCGATCAACGGAAAATCGCATTCAAAGCTTCAAAACGGATAACTCATTAGATCCTTGAAGAACCAATTAAACCCACATATACACAAACACCTTAAGCACATTGATCAACCACTAACTCATAAAGAAAATACGAACGAATCAAAGCATCAATACAGACAAAATTGAACAGATCTAACTCGAGTAGGACAAACCCATATCACAACACAAAAAGGGATCTCCAAAAACGAAAGAAAGAAAGAAAAACTCACGACTCTATGGGCAATCCAGATCAGGATCCAGCAGCTAGCTTCGAAATAGGAAAGAATTCAAAAGAAAGAAGATGGAAATCAGAGAGAAAATGAAAGGATTATGACCACGAGAGGGAGTAAGTAGCGAGAAGCAAGGAGTGTCCAGCAACGCCTTCCCTCTACACATACATTGTGCATACGCGCTAATCTCTACGTATATATATACACACGCGGTTCGCACAATTTCCACAACTACCTACAATTTAGGGCCCAATAATTGTAGGAATTGCACGCATTGGTGTGTAAATAAGGATTTGAAGGTGAGGGGAAGGTGAAGAACGAAAATGGCGAAGGTTGACCTTTGACGGGATGGTGATTTGGGAATTACACGCGAGCGGCTTCTTAGTTGGTGTTTGTTATTAGCGCATAAACAGTGTTTGTTTGGTGGGATGAGAAAGAAAGGGGGTAGGTGGAATGCTGAATTTTTCTTTCTTTTCTTACTTTGGTAGGTCAAATTGAGGAAATACATATTGCAAAAAAGTTGGGATAAATATCGATTTATTCCATAACTTTTTTAATGATCCTTTTTGGTCCAAAAAAAATAAATTTATCAAATTAGTCTATCGGTGAAAAAATAGGGGCAAATATGTCCTATTTTCATCCGAAAACGGTGACTTCGTCTGAAAATTCCGGCAATCACGTGACAATCACGTGCCATTTCTGGCGATGTCATCATTTTTCGGCGAAAATAAGACGTATTTGTCCTCATTTCTTCACCGGTAGAACTAATTTGGCAAACTTATCTTTTTTGAAACTAAAAATGATAAAAAGAAAGTTATGGGACCAAATCGGCATTTATCCCCAAAAAGTTTCATAAATCAATTCACATATGCATCCAATTACTTTTTTTAGTGATTAATTCAAATACTTTAATCGAAATAATAATAGATATAATTAAAAAGGTTAACCACAATCGAGAATGATTGGTTGGTGGAGAGTAGTTATTTAATTATTAAAAATCATTGAAATTTTTTTTATTTCAATAAGATGAAATAAATATTAACAGTAATAATCAATTCTTCAATTGCTATTGAACTTATCCAGTACCTCCAACATAACATTTATTTGGGTCATATACTCCCTCTAATTAATTATAATATATCTATTTTATTATTCTAAGCGCCCATTTCAAATATACTTATTTTATCTATTTAGTAAAATGTACACTATATAGCCTGTCATTTTCATTTAATATAACTATCCATTTTACATATAATAATAATATTCATTAATCTACATACAAAAAATAAACAAGTATTCAGAGGAAGTATTTCGTTTCTATCTCATTTTCTATTTCACATATTGAATACTCCACTTGTCATGTCTTATTATAACCAATGTTTAAATTATCATCACACTTGCATGAGCTTAATAGTCACTAATTAAGATATACTACTACATATTAATAGAAAAAACAAACTATCGAACACGAAGTAGATTACAATAGTGGAACATGAGATTTGAACTTTTACTATTTAAAGCATGAAAAATATCTTTCAAATAGAAAGAATTAAAAATATTACTCCTCAAATTCTTGTATTATAATTTATTGATTACTCTTTTATACATTGAAATTTACTCTTTAAAAAGATAAATTATTACTTTTGTGAATAAAAATATATTACTCTTCAAATTTTTATATGTTGTGATCTTTTATAATATCTATGTCCAACTAATCTTGTTACATTTATTTATTGGGTTAATTGCAAAAAAAAACTACGACTTTTACTTCTATTGCAAATTAATCTTCACTTTTAAGAAATTGCAAAAAAATCATCACATTTAAGTATTGTTGCAAAATAAACAAAAAAAACTCTACTTTAGTAAAAATTGGATTTATTTTGCAACAATACTTAAAGATGGTGTTTTTTTTTTTGCAATTTCTCAAAAGTGATGATTAATTTGCAATAGTTCGTTGTTTTTTTTGCAATTAACCCATATTTATTTTTTAGTCCTGCTAATTTTATTACATTTTTTTTAATAGATTAAACTCACACAAAACAATTAATACATTTTCATGTAATACACATACAACACTAACAAAATTACTCATATATAAAACTCACTATACACTAAAATATTATATTCATTGATCTCTACATAAATAGTAAACATAAATTATTCAAAATAGTATTTTAATTTTTTTTGAAGAGTAATTATTTAAAATAGTATAATAATTATTTTTGTAAAGAGTAATTTTGGAGTGAACGATGAATTAAGCAAGCATGAGACTCCCTCAATCTTTAAATTAAAGTGCACGTGTGAGAAAGTGTTGGTCAATACTGTATATCTTAACCTCCACTCGGTTATCTAATAAAGAGTTGATAATATATGGCTTTCATTTTTTCAGGACAGAATTGATTTTATATATATATATATATATATATATATATATATATATATATATATATATATATATATATATATATATATAAAATGTATAGCGTACTTTATTTTATTTATGTGAAAAGTTTTTAGGTCATATATGGTTGGCTTTCAAGTTTGGATTTTTACTGGTACTAGTTTGGTTGGTGTGACATACACGTAGTATGAAATTATTAAAATCATACAAAATCGAAAATTATAGAAACGGCACTTATAAATATTTAAATTAAAATGCTACGTATTATTCAAATTAGACAAAGTCTAAGGGGTAATTATGTGAAACGAGAGACGTGTCAATCAATTGTTAACGTATATTAATGGTTATATAAAGTATGATAATTTGTAATTAAAGTATATTTTTGTAATGTATGATGAATAATGAATTAAAATACTTAGTATACAAATACTCCCTCCGTCTCACAACAAGAGGTGCATTTTATCATTTTTGTCTATCCCAACACAAGAGGTGTATTTCCCTTTTTAATAAAAGGAACCCACACAAATTAACTTTTTCTCTCTCCATACCCCACACTTCACACTAATACACCTAACCATTATACATTAAAATATTATTTATCTCACATCATCTACCAATTAAATATTATATCCTTTAATCTACATGCAAAAAAGTTTCGTCACTCTTATTGTGGGACGGATGGAGTATATTTTAACTATCAATGCATATTTTATCTATGTAACAAATAGTATAATTTAACAGTAGGTCGACCCGTTTCAATTTTATAATTTCTTAAATTGGAGTATTTTTTTTTCTTATCAAATAATATTACTCCACTCTCATTTAAAAAATTGCTATAATTTTTCTTTTTAATATTATGAATTGTTTATGAACTAACTAATTACTCTGTGATGGGTGGGCCTAAAATGAGAGAAATAATTAATTTGTGTGGGTCTTTTTACCAAAAAAATAAATGCACACTTTGTATTGAGACGGACCAAAATGAAAAACACGTACGTTTCAATGAAACGGAAAAAATATATTATTATTATTTTTTAATTAATTCAAAAATAATTTTTTTATTAAAATACTATCACTTTTTATTTATCACACATAAATTTTTCCAATAAAACTATCTAGTGTTTGCCAACAACATAATGCCATTTTCAAAATTTCGAGGTTGTTACTATGGCCCCTGAGAATGAAGACACTTTAATTTCCCACCATACCCAAATCGGTGGTTGATACGCTCTCTCATTTATATCATTCTATGTCCTCTTGTTTATTGTCATTCTATGTATATTGTAATTTTGTTTAATCACATGATTTTTCACTATTATTATTTTAGTAGATGAATGTGTTATTTAAACATAATAATCACTGAGAATAATAGCTAGGCTTTTGTGTATCTATATTTAAATTTAAAACCATGTCTTTGACTATTTGGATCCAATAAATGAAATTATTTTAATATTATTTAATTCTAAAAAAGTACTTATTTTGATCTATAAGAATATTATTTTACTCGGTTGAAATATTAATGATTAATTAATAAGAATATTATTTTACTCGTTGAAATATTAATGAAACTACGGGACTATTATCACCCAAATATTTTCTAAAGGCACCAAAATTCTAAAATAAATGATAGTAAAATTCCTATTATGCCCTTATCCTAAATTTATCTTATACCCACTCTACCAACTCATTTATGCTAATCCATCCAAATATATTCTTTTTACACAGCTAATAATTAAAAAAAAAAACAGAAGATAGCTCCCCACGGTTCATCCACCTTCCACGGCGGTGCAGGCCTCACCATCATCTCGACGACCCCTCCATAAACTCACCACCACCTACTGAATTTGCCGAAAGCTCAAGGGGACCAAGGCCCTTGACTTCCACACCGCCGCCGTTAAGGTCTTCTGGGATCTCTCCGCTGCCTGCTGCGACTCCGTGCCCGAGCCCCGTCAACGGTTACTACGTCCTCATCACCGTCGATTCCAATCTCGAGCTGATCGTCGGCGACATGGGTCTAGAGAATCCTAATATTTTAGTACAATTTGAAAGCATGAAATGGGTGGATAGTGGTGAAGGGGGTTGATGCCCATTCTTGAGGTGTGGTATATATGGACGGCTGGTGGAGCTGCCTCGTGGAATCCACCACTTGCCCCATCTTCAATTTCTTTAATTGGCAAATATGGGGAATGAATTTGTGGAGAGATTTACTGAAGAGAGAAGAGACAGAGGTCATAATTGGAGGTTATCTTATGGAACAGGCGGTGGAGAGATGAACAGGGCAGGGCGGAGGACTATTTGGGTGAGTTTAGTAATATAGTATTGAGCAAAAATATGTTAGTTAAAGTAAGCGTGGATATGAGTTTTAGGAGCAGGGATATATTAGGAATTTCATTATAAATTTTTTGAGATTTGGGTGACTTCATCCGAGTTTCGGGTGGTAATAGTTTCACCTGAATGAAATTGCATTGGCTATTAAAACTAAATTAATGAAATTTCTATTGAACAAAATAATCGTCCTTCATTTTGCAAAGAAAAAAAATTCGAACCCGCAACAATCTCGTTATTTTTCCATGCCAATAATCTTTCTTGAGAGCGATGGAAAAAAAGAATCAAATGAAAACAAGAAGTAATAAATGATTGATGCTTTATATAGCTGGAAAAGAAGAAACAAAACTCGTGCTTATAATTTTGAATCATTTGATGTGAGACGCCAATCTTGATTTTGAGCCACTAAAACTCGTAAGCCAAAATTCTGGACAAAAAGGGCACAAAACCCAAGATTCCAGCTTAACTCCTACTTGTGGGCTTGGAAGAATTGTTCAGTTGTTTGGTGAAGAGAGGGAAGAACGTCACAAAAGAGAAGATTTTTTTTTTTTTTAGAGAGAGACATGGAAAGGCTCTGAATTTATTATTATTGTTATTATTTTTTTTTTTGGAGTGATTAAAGTTGGGATTTAGGTTTAAAGAATGGAAGAACTGAGAATTTCAATGGTTTTTCTGGCTTCACTTCAGATGTTGGCAGCTTGCAAAGTAGCAGCTGGAATTGCTGGTATTTTGAACCCACCCCCCTTTATGTTCTTATTTTTGTGCAGTTTATTGAGCAATACCTTGTGGGATTTGGGTGTTTGTAATAATGCTATTGAATTGCAGTAGTAGTTTGTGCTTTGATGTTATTGGTATTGAAGAGTTTCTTGAAATAATTGAAGACTTCCGTTAATTGTTGATTTTCTCACATTTCAGTGTGGGTGTGGGTGTGGGTGTGGGTGTTTTACTCTCAAATTGTTGTTGAAAATTCGAAAGTTTTTCCCATATGTGCAAGACTTTAGCTGGAAGTAGGTTATAATGAATTCAAATATGGATTTATATAAGATTCTTGCAATCAATCAACTCTATAGTTTGATGCTTTGCTGCAATTCCCACCCCACCAGTGTTTACATTCTTAGAAGTTCTCCATGGTTGATGAACTAATCGAATTCGAGTATAGAATCTATGTGAAAAATGTGGGGCTAAAGATTATGCAAAGTGGTATTTGGATGAACTCATGCTTCATTTGCTGGCATTGCAGGAAATATCTTTGCTTTTGGATTATTTCTATCTCCTGTGTGAGTTTACATTCTACTCTTAAAATATTATCGTCTCGTAGATCTTTTAACTTGCCTCGATAAGTTACCTTTTGGTTTATGTTTCTTCGAATCTATTCTCAGCCCCACGTTCAGGAGAATCATCAGGAGTGAGTCGACGGAGCAGTTCTCGGGATTGCCTTATGTCTATGCTCTCTTGAACTGTTTGATCACTGCTTGGTATGGTTCGCCTATGATCTCTACAGACAACTTACTTGTAACTACTGTTAATTCGATTGGTGGAGTTTTCCAGATAGCTTACATTGCTATCTTCATAAAGTATGCTGATAAAACTAAAAAGGTTGCCATATTGTTCTCATGCTTAACTTTCAACATTGTTAAAAAAAGACAATTTTTGAACAACTTATAATTTAAATTTCCCTGCAGTTTAGGATGGTAGGGTTGCTCGTGTCCGTTTTCATTGTGTTTGCAATTCTTGCACTTGGAAGTTTGCTGATAGTCGACTTTAAAGTCCGCCATCTGACCATTGGGTTTCTAAGCTGTGCTTCCCTCGTATCCATGTTTGCTTCACCTTTGTTTATAATCGTGCGTGCTGCCTTTAACCTTGCTTCATTTATTCGTCATTGTTTTATGAACTAATTGCTTAGTTTTATGTTGACAGAATCTGGTTATCCGAACGAGAAGTGTTGAGTTCATGCCTTTTCATCTGTCCCTCTACACATTCTTGATGAGCACATCTTTCCTTTTATACGGGATCTTCAATTTCGACCCGTTCATATATGTAAGGTTTCTTTCCCATGGCTATCTATTATACTTAGTTCTTTAGTACAGCTGCAAAACCTTTATTTGTTCTCGAAACAACCGACTGACATTAAAACGTCTCACATGAGAATTTGTCTTTGTTGTTTCGACCTATTTCAGGTCCCCAATGGAATCGGAACCCTGTTAGGGATAATACAATTGTTCTTGTTCTCTTACTACAAGAAGCCATCAAGAGAAGACTCCACAGAACCCCTAATAGTGTCTTACTCCAGTAGTGATATTGCATGAAAAGGTGTTCACACACACAGTCACACACACACGCACATATAATATGTTCTCTAAACTTGTTATATGATTAAAAAAAGCATGAAATTATTCCCTTCTTCCATTCCGTCAGTAATCCACAGTATCTAACATGTTCTGTTTCCACTAACATCAAATTCTCTCTCTTTAGATGCTGCTTTAATTTTCTGTCGAAGATCTGACCGTTGGGAACGGGACAGCTGATGAGGTCGAGGGAGGAGAAGAGTTGAGCTGATCATGTGTATATTCGACCGAGTTCAGGTTCTTCGTATACACACCCTCGCCTCGCCTCGCCTCGTATACTTATCGAGTCAATGTTTAGGTTGACAGGATAAAAAATGCCTTCAATTACCTTTGCAATTCGTTTTCTTTCTGCTACAATCATCCATCCATGTGTATTATTATAAATTTGTATCTGAATTCAATCAGCATCAATTGATCATCACCTGGTTTCTATCAGGTCAGCTGTTGTGCAGACAAAATGGCTCTTTATTACAACTGCTATATAAATTTGTACAAGTTTATCTTATGTTTGTTAAAATCAATTACTCTGTTATCTGTGATTAGATTTATTATTGAATAACTCGTAACTTAAAGGGTTCTTTTTAGTCTGCAAAGTCTTATAGTCCACTGTATTATTTTCTATTTTTATCTCTTGAGGTTTGATGTAATTTATATGGTATAATTGTCTTTTCTATTTATAATTGTAGAGGACACGTATAATCGATTTTCATATAAGTTATGGAAAAGAAATTGATGTATCTTTTAGAAAGGGGATAGGAGAGGAGTCTATGCAACGTCAATATGGAGGAATCAAACAGTCGAATTCGCAAATCTTGTCAATTTTCTTATAAAGCAAACTCCAAAATTTATATTCCCTCCATCCGGTTCTAAGATATTCATTAATTTTTTGCACGTGATCGATTTTATGCTATTTATTTACTTTTTGCACTGAATTAATGAGTATTATTATTATATGTAAAGTGGATAATTGTATTAAAGGGAAATGGTGAGTCATATTATGTATTTTTTTACTAAATAGGGGAAATAAATATATTTGAAATGGATGTCAGAAATAATAAAATGGATACATTATAACTAACACAGAGACAGTATATATTTGTAGGATACGAAATATTTAAAAAAAAAAAACTTATGAGGGACGTGTTCCTATGATTGGACAAGGCAAAAAGGCTAATATATTTACTCACGCATTAGATTTATAGTATGCTTTCTTTTGTGCTTTTCCTTTAATCCCAAGAAGAAGAATAAGTTTATGATTTAATTAAAAAAATATATAAAAAAAAATTATGTATTTAATTGATGAAAAATTATGATTAAATTAAGAAAAAAATATTTTATATCTTAATGCAATTAACCCACGAGGCAAGTGTTAAATTATAGAAATAAAATATTAATAATATCTGATAATAAAATTAAGAGTACGTCTTGTGTGAGACCGTCTCACGTGAGACAAATTTTCACTTTTTGAAATAGTTATAACTTTCGCTATAAAATGTTATCACTTTTTATTCATATTATAAATTGTTTATGAAATAACGTTATCACTTTTTATTAATTTATTATCATTTCCTTTATAAAGTTATATTACTTTCTGACTGTTTCATGTAAGCATTTACATGAGACGAACTCACATAAGTCTTTGGTTAAAATGAAAATTTAGTATATAGAAAATTTAAAATAAATAAATTATCATGGCAAAAACTACTGTGCACCCGGGCGCACGGATCACATTCCGTGCGCCTTTTGAATTTTGTGTTAAATTGTATACCCTTTAGTATACAGATATGTACCCTTTATTTTCTAAAGTAAATTATTGTGTGTATCTGGGCGCATGGACAACACTCCATACCCCTTTAGAATTTTGTGTTAAATTGTATACCCTCTAGTATAAAAATGTGTACCCTTTATTTTCTAAAGAAAAAAAATATTAATGAAAAGTGTATACTCTTTAAAACAAAATAGTGTACTTTTATTAATTAAAGTGTATACCCTTTAGATCAAAACAATGTACCCTTACCCATAATATTAAATTTCTAAAGTTGCACAGAATGTGTACCGAAATTTGAAAACTCATAACTTTTAAAATAAAAAAATTAAAATCTGCATAAAATTCAAACAAACATAATAATCGCGGATATTTTTAATTAAAATAACCTATAAAATTTAATTTTAAAAATTATTTGTTAATCAGAATCAGGATGATAGTTATTGATTATTAATTAGTATTATAAAATAAAAAATATCTGTATAATAATAAATAGCATGCCAACCCCACGCTTGTACCTAAATGATGATATTAATAGTGTAAATCTTATTTTTGATTCGAAGATTAGGGTTTTGAGATTTGGGATTGTTGCGGGAAGAGAAGGGAACAAGCTCCATCATTAATTCCCTCAACCTAATTTACATGTGAGCGATTGTTTCGGCTCGATTCGATTTTTTAGCTCTTCGTTGCGTATTCTTATACTTTGATGATGGATTAATCTCTCTATTCAAACTTTGATTTCTGCCTTTTTTGTTCCATTGATATACATTTACAGAAATTCTGGTTTTTTTTTTAAATTATCGCTCAACTGGGTTTGGATTTCTTGTCATTTGGTTCAAGATTGGACCAGTGCGTCTACTACATTGCTTGCCATTAATCAGACGTTTCTTTTTCTATCTTTTACATCCTCTTATGAATAGTTAATGCATCTGATTGTATATGTCAGTCTGTATAGTCTCTAAGAATTCTGAATTTGTTTGAGAATTTGTCACCATAGCATTTTGTTGACTTGAGGCATCTCTTTATTTCATGTCACCATAGCATTCTCTTGACTTGAGGATCAGTGAAGCTAAGTCAACAGATATGTCGTCGAGAAATCGAGGGCCACCAATTCCTGTAATAGGAGGTCCTCATGGTGGGCTAACCCAACCTCATGTCCTTGAACCACCCTTTGCTAGAGGTCATCGGGGCGGGCCTCATCCTCCGCTGCACGAAGATATGAGGGAAGCGCATTATAGTTTGTCTGGTCCGAGACAGCTCCCTCCCCACCCTGTGATCATAGAGGAACGAATGGCGGCTCAGCACGATGATATCCAGGCCCTGTTGGTTGATAACCAGAGGTTTGCTGCGACTCATGTGGCACTTAAGCAGGAATTAGAGGTTACACAGTATGAACTTCAGCGAGCGGATAAGTATGCGCAGACACTGCATGCGGAGAAGGGTTTACAAATGAGGGAGCTTTATGAGAAGTCAGTTAAGATGGAGAATGAACTTCAAGCTGTTAATGCTTGGAAGTCTGAACTTGCGCAGGTGAATACGGATATCAAGGAGTTCACTGCTGTTAATCAAGATCTTGCTGCACAGATCCAGATGATGACTCAGGATTTAGGTAGAATTACTTTGGATTTGCAGCAGATTCCGGCAGTTAAGGCAGAAACGGAAGGTTTAAGGCGCGAGCTAGAGAGGGTTAGGTATAACTTCTTGTTTATCCTCTCTCTCTATCTCTCTTGCACATGCTATTGACTATGTTGTTATGCAGGGCTGCTACAGAGCATGAGAAGAAGGCCTTTGCTGAAAGCTTTGAACATGGTAAGGTGATGGAGAATAATTTAGTCACTATGGCAAGAGAATTAGAAAAGCTTCGAGCTGAATTGGCGAATGCAGATAAAAGAACTCATGCTGCTGCAGCCGCTGTTGCAGCGGCTGCAGCAGTCGGGAATCCAGGTAGTACTCTTAAATTTAGTTTAAGGTGACATCACTAGATGAAATGCTTCATGTTGTTCTCAAATGATTTATTTTAGTACGTTGTGACATTAATAGTTTTTCTTAAAGCCATTCATGTACATTGAGAGAGAAAATGTGTTTCTTGTTTTTCCAATTTCCACTTATTGAAGTTATTTGAATCCTTTATTGCATAAAAATGATCTTAGCTCTTCTTTTCAGTGTATATAAATCAACTTAAAGAAAAAAATCCGTGTTGAGAAGATGAAATTTTAACCTTTTCGATTAACTTGTTTCAGTTTGTTATGACGTTTTTTTTCCCCTTTATTTAAGCCTTTTCAAGTAACTTGTTTTAAGTGTAACTATGTGGATTCTTTGATAAATATGAATAAAGTTAGCTACTTAGCTCTTCTTGTTCTCCATGTTCTATTAGAGTGGGATACATCCCGTTCCCTTGGAAGATATGGAGGATTTTTGAAATGAACGAGTCAACTGTGAGTACAAAATAAGTTTCACCTTATGACCCAATATTCGGCAAAGAAGGGGTGTTTCTAATAAAAAAATGTAGGCAATCAACTTTGTTAAAATATCCATGAGTTTGTTTCGATGAATTTGGTGGTGCAAGTTTCTCATTAATGTAATCATTCACATGTTGTGTATAGAGCCTTATGTTTGAGTTTTATCTCTGCAGGAATGAGTTATAATCCAACTTATGTCAATCCTGGAAATCCTTTTCCATTTGGTTATGGCACGATGCCTCCAAACTCAGTGCAACCTGTAAGTTCTGAATTATACGAGCTTTTCCTTTGGGATCATTTTGTCTTTGTAAGCTCTTTCAGAAATGCATATTGGCATTTTCAATCAGATCTAAAGCACTTTGTATTCCTATTGCAGCCAGCCGCTGGTGCAGAAAGTTATCCTCAGTATGGATCTGGACCCGGGCCTGGTCCTTGGGGTTCGTTTGATGCAAACCGAGCTCAAGGATCTAGATAAGCTGGTTCATGCTATGATGTATATTCTACTTGCTGCATTCAGGTATCATAAAGTGGCTTCTATTGGGTTCTGAAGTTCTGTAGAATTGAACAATCTCCATGAAGTGTCTATCATGTTCGAGGGATTAGGATGTATTGGTGTTCGACATCTTGTTATCAACCTGTGAAACGAGGTTTCTTAGACATATCTATTGGCCTCTCATGTCTCGTTTCTCCATGGGAGGTTTCGATTATCAGTAATTGACAACCATTGAGTTGAGTAAACAGCCTTTCATTTATGCTTACATGATCTTCCGGCCACGATGAATCGGAGAACTCACTGATGATCTTTGTAGAGCTGAAATTCAACTGACAGTAACAGAAATGCTCTTCTTCATCCTGTTATAATATTAGTTAAATCTCATGATTTGGAGTTTAAAATAGTTAGAAATAAACGTTTTTGCAACTGTTACTCTTAGTCATAAATATATGTGGTTTTCCATTTTTTTTAGTTTGTTTTTAGTAGTGTGTTGGTATTACCACCACCTATCTACGTCAATAATTCGAGTATAATTATATTTAGAGTTGGAAAAATTATTATTGGAAATTGTGAAAATTGTAATTTAGATTTTCTCGAGTATTGAACAATTTAGACTGTCTTTTAGGTAATAATAATAAAATAGTTGTAAGATGCATTAGAAAACTAATTGAATTAAACGCTACATGCCCAATTACGAGTACCATAATTTGAAAATGATTTGAAGACAATTGTCATCAAAAAGAAAAAAATGCATGTTCATCCGGAAGATCGAGCCACATTCAAAGTTTATGCAGTGTCTTTGTTCATCGATAAATTATTTATAAAGTGAGTAGTTGTATTAGTAGTGATTGATATTTATGAAGTGAGTAGTACGTTTGTGGAAGAAAATGTGTGGGGTCATTTTAATAAAAAGGAAAAATGAATATTCATCGATAATTTATTTATAAAGTGAGTAGCTATATTAGCAGTGATTGATATTTATGAAGTGAGTAGTATGTGTGGGGAAGAAAATGTGTGGGGTCATTTTAATAAAAAAGAAAAATGAATACTTTTAAAATGAACTATCAAAATAATAAAATGATACTTTATTCGTAAACGAGGAAATATACAATAATAAATAAAAATTTATACAACTTTTAATTTTTCACAGACGTATTTTTTTTATTAAATTACTTAAAATATTCCTACTTTTTATTTTATACAAAAAATAAATTTTACTTGGAGTACAAAGATATACGTAAATAACATTTGGGACACTAGTCAGGTAATTAAAATTTGGGAAAATATATTTTTTCGTTCGTTAACTTTGTCTAATTTTGAATTTAGTCCATAAGTTTTTCACTTTTTGAAAATCATCCATTATATTTGCAAAATTTTGAAAATCGTCCATTATATTTGAAAATTTTGAAAATGGTCCATCATGTTTACCAAGTTCAACAAAATCGTCCGTTGCAACAGGTCATTAGCAGGTTATTCTAAAAGATAAAAATAAAAAATATAGTATATATATATATATATATATATATATATATATATATATATATATATATATATATATACTATTTTACAAAAAAAATAACCCCCACTAAGAATTTATATTATACTCCTTCCGTTCGTCCGAAAAAGGGCATTTTGTTTTTGTGCACGTTGATTAAGAAGTATTGTTATTTAATATGTAGTGGGTAGTTGTATTAGTGGGAGTGTGGACCCCATATTTTAATTGTATTAGTGGGTGTGTGTGGATACCATCTGTGTAAAAAATGAAGTGACCCTCTTTGAAACGAAAGACCAAAATGGAAAAAATACCCTCTTTCGAGCGGATGGAGGAAGTATCAATATTTAGTTAAATTTGCTCCACTTTAGTATTTAGATTAATATTATTTGTTTGGTATACGGAAGTGAAAAATGAAAAGTGAGATAAAATTGGTTAAATAAAAATATGATATAAATTAATTGAAGTGAAAATATTCAAATGACCAAAATGTTGAATTTTATGAAGTTAATGGACTAATTTCAAAATTGAAAAAGTTAATGAACTAATTTCAAAATGAGTGAAAGTTAACGGACGAAAAAATCTATTTTCCCTTAAAATTTTAATCAAGAATGAGGTTTCAAATGAATTATGGCATGGCGGTAAAAGAGAACGACTTTTGTTTGAAGATTTAAACCCCGCCATTCTTTTCATTTTCGGACTGAAATTTTAAAAAGCTCCGCCGTGCCATTTCAAACAATTCGATAAAACTTCCTCCCACCACCATCTTCCCGCCACCTCCAAATTTTGGTTCTCAAATTTCCCCAACTATTTTACTGTTCTGCATTAGGGCTAATTGCATTCTGCTCTCCTTAAACAAAAAATTTCCGCCGATTTCTCCAACCTTCTACCTCCCTCTTCATTTTCCGGCGGTAATGGAGAGCCAAATTTCCGACTTACCACCTCTCAAAAGATTCAGAATGATGCAACAGCAAGAAGAAAATAATCACTCCAAATGTATTCCAGATTTATCGGAAAATATCGCCACCCCATCATGCCTTCCGGCGAAAAAGCGAATGGCTAGTAATCACTCCAAATGTATTCCAGATTTATCGGAAAATATCGCCACCCCATCATGCCTTCCGGCGAAAAAGCGAATGGCTAGTCGAGATTCGCCGCCTCTTCCTCCCATTTCCACCGCCGGTAATACCGTCTGCTTACCGGCAAAGAAAAGAATTTGGGCAATTCAACCTTTCGACCTCAATCTCGAATACGAACATCTCTCCAATATCCCAACCCTAGAGATTCCCCCAAAAGAGTCGCAGAAATCACCAGAAATTCGAAAAATCGACGACAAAGAGGGAAAACCCAGCGTGAGTGTAGATGACGACGACGACGGAATACTGTGCGCCGTATGCGGCAGCACAGACGGCGATCCGACGGACCCAATCGTGCTTTGCGACGGCTGCGATATAATGGTGCACGCATCCTGCTACGGCCACCCATTCACCAACGGAATTCCGGAAGGCGATTGGTTTTGTGCTGAGTGCATCGAATCTAAATCAACGGCGAAAACAGGGGTATCCTGCTGCCTCTGCCCTGTTTCCGGCGGTGCTTTGAAGCCGACGACGGACGGCCGATGGGCTCATCTGGTCTGCGCGATATATGTTCCGGAAGTTTTTTTCGAGGATTCAGAAGGCAGAGAAGGAATCGATTGCAATCAAGTGGTGAAGACGAGATGGGGGAAAAAGTGCTACATTTGTGAATCGAAGAACGGGTGTGCTGTTGATTGTTCAGAGCTTAAATGTCCATTGTCGTTTCATGTGACGTGTGGATTGAAAGAAGAGCTCTGTTTTGAATATAAACAGGGGAAGAACAGGGGAGCTGTTGTTGCTGGTTTCTGCAGAGTTCATACTGATTTATGGAAGAAGGTGATATTTGAGTACTTTTACTACCATTTGATTATGGATCCTTGTTGGTGATTTGGTGCATATTTTCTTGGATTATTGTTGATTGGTTTGAAAGTTTTTGTATTATTTAATTATTATTATTCTTAAATTTGGTTTTTTCTGCAGCAAGAACAAACAGGGAAGTTCAAGATTGTTGCAAGAGATGATTTCAAGAAATAGCAAGATTTTTAATTTAATTCTTAATTCATAGTTGTTAAATGTAGTCTGTTGGTTTTAATTAGGTTTGGTTTTTAATTAGCAACATTGTTAATTTAATTCTTACTTCATAAGAGTTGTTAACCATTCTGTAGCAATGACAATTAATCAGTTTTGTGTTTTTTAAATTTAAATCTTGATATAAATCACTTGATATCCATCAATTTGATGATGTAAAGATTTTACATTTGGCATGATTATAGAATATGAAATAAAATAAGAGGCCAAATATATGATCATTCAAATTAAGCTTTCGTTTTCCCTTGTAATCAAATATACATACACAACATATTAAAAAAAATCAAATAATATATAAAGAAATACCAACAAACAACGGGAAGAAAAGTACGAGATGAAAGTGGCGCAAAAGCCATTGTATCAAGATCAAGTAAAAGTAAGGGAACATCATATGTAGGAGCATTTAAGACTAATGCAAGATCACTTAATTGAACACCACAATGGAAGTGAACATTGGTGTAGCGTCACACAAATCAAATATGTGGAATCTCTTCTCCATCCACAACGTCGCCACGCCTATAATAAGGTTTGGATTTAGAGCTATTTTATCCATCAGGCACTGTGATTCCAGCTGCGAAAATTACATTGGCGAGTGTTCACACTTTCTTTATACTCATCTAGACTCTAGCTTATTTCCTACAACATATTGAAATCGAGGAATTCTGGCAACTTTTAGGGCAGCCCAAGTTAGACGCTGAAAGAACATGTCAAAATGTTGCAACTTCACTAAAAAACTTGGCACAAAGAAAGTGCATATATACATGCGTATGGAGGATTAAACGACGTAATGCTGAACAACATCCAACACAGACGTTTCTCTTGTTGAAAGCTTTTATATCCACTTTCTTGACCATGTCAAGGCATGCACTATTTCGGGATGCCAAGACATGGTGATCACATAGGTGTATTTTTCGCCTTTATCTTACATGTTTATGAATTTTGCTAAGTTAAGATTCTTGAGAAAAAAATTAAACACACTGAATCTTTTCATTCTCAGCAATGAGGTGTAAGATATTACTGCCCATCCTGTTGATCAACTCCACTAAATTAAAGAAATCTTGAAGCAAGAAACTAATGATATCAGCATGGCCATTACTTTATGCCAAATGAATTGGTAATGAACAACTCTGGTCTCTTTTAGTAACATTTTGAGAGCACCGTCTTAGCAAGAAGCAATCCTTTTCAAAATAGCCTAATGACACAACATAGTGAAGGGTGTTCCTTCTTATTCCAATCAAGAGATGATGAAGGAAGGAATCCCTTTGCATTATTAGACTATCTTGAAAAGGATTGCTTCTTGCTAAGACGGACAGTGCTTTCAAAATGCAACTAAAACAGACAAGAGTTGTTCATTACCAATTCATTTGGCATAAATGAATGGTCATGCTAATGTCATTAGTCTCTTGCTTCAAGATTTCCCTTATCTTACCCCAGAAATCCTAATTCCTAACCTAGCAGACATCCTAAACATGAAAAATAAATGCAAAAATACACCTTTCATCTGGCTATGCCTATCATGTCTTGGCATCCCAAGTTATCACATACTTTGACATGAGACAAGAGTGCACGTAAAAACTTCCAATAACCAAGGAATGTCTGTGATGGATGTTGCTCTGCATTACATGTCGTTTAGTCCTCCTCACACAAAGATATACATGCACTTTTCTCTATACCAACTTTTTAAATGGACTAAAACATTTTGATATGTAACTTTATTTTTTTCAACGTTTAACCTGGGCTGCCCTGAAAGCTGATAGAACGACTCAAATTTCAATTATTTGTAGGAAGAATGAATTGAAGAGTCCATATAAGTATTAAACAGCCTCTGCAATCAAGCATCACGAAATTGCTCACAGGATTAAAATTAGAAGACAACACCGATACTCAAAATTCACCCATCATTTCCGTAACCCTAACTTTATTTACTTTCAACGTTTGTACTAATCTACCATTCATCAAACTAAATGGCTTGAAATATCTGTTCATCATTTCTAATCGAATATATTTCTAATTGAATATTTGCGTGAAAAATAAAGATGAAGTGAAATGGGCATATTCAACCGTAAAGTACACTAACGTCAGTGAGAGTAATTTCCCTCTTACCTTCTTTAACCTTGGTCAGCTATCTGCCCGAGTCTTATCCCTCACCCTTAAATTGAAAAGTGAACAACAAATTTTAGAGTTAACTCGGGTGCCCCAAGGGTGTTCTTATGCACCTAATTAATACTCACTCAGCCCATTGGTTTAATTCGATTTTACCGGATTATATAATATTTTAAAGTGTAATAAGAAGAGAGATAATATTTCGATGTGTAGTGAGAAGTTGTATCAGTGTTGAGTATGGATGTCATGTATATTGGGTTGAGTATAATAATATTATTGTGTGTGTCACATCAACCAAAAAAAGAAATGAATACTTTGTATAGGAACGGACCAAAATGATAAAATAGACACTTATCAGAGGGACTAAGAGAGTATTAACCATTAGTGCGTTCAATGTATAGCTCTAGTGGTAGAGGAAGAGTAGAAATGCAGTTCCAATTCTGTATTTGACATGAATGTAGTCTCTTGCAAACATAGTCAAACAACCATAAATCCTTCTTACGAGGGATACACTATTTTTAAATATTAATCATTAAATCATAATTACTTTTGGATCAAATAAAATAATTAAGAAGTTAAAATATTACTTAGGGAAAATAGATTTTTTTGTCTGTTAACTTTGTCCAATTTTGAATTTAGTCCATAAGCTTTTCACTTTTTGAAAATCATCCATTATATTTGCAGAATTTTGAAAATCGTCCATTATATTTGAAAATTTTGAAAATCGTCCATCATGTTTACCAAGTTCAACAAAATCGTCCATTTCAACAGGTCATTAGCAGGTTATTCTAAAAAATAAAAATAAAAAATATGTAAAATAAATATAAATATATATATATACTATTTTAAAAAAAAAATAGCCTCCACTAAGAATTTATATTATACTCTCTCCGTCCGCCCGAAAGAGGACATTTTGCTTTTGTGCACATTGATTAAGAAGTATTGTTATTTAATGTGTAATTGGTAGTTGTATTAGTGGGAGTGTGAATCCCACATTTTAATTATATCAGTGGGTGTGTGTGGATCTCATGTGTGTAAAAAAGGAAGTGACCCTCTTTGGAACGGACGATCAAAATGGAAAAAAGACCCTCTTACGAGCGGACGGAGGAAGTATCAATATTTAATCAAATTTGCTCCACTTTAGTAATGAAATTAATATTGTTTGTTTGATATACGGAAGTGAAAAATGAAAAGTGAGATAAAATTAATTAAATAAAAATATGATATAGATTAATTTGGGTGAAAAAATTCAAATGACCTGCCATAGCAGGTCAAAGGACCAAAATGTTAAATTTTGTGAAGTTAATTGACTAATTTCAAAATTGTTATAAAATTAACGGACTAATTTCAAAATTAAAAAAGTTAATGAACTAATTTCAAAATGAATGAAAATTAGCGGACGAAAAAATTTATTTTCCCTATTACTTATTAAACTTAGATTCCCGATGCACTACATAATATCCAACTCTTGCTAGGGTACTTTTTTTTTTATCAGTAAATGTTAATTGTTAATATAATTAGTAGTTAGTCATCAAATATTCATACTTCTTCATACTCCAAGCCTCATAACTCTCCTCCTATTTAGTAACTCTAAGAATTAGGAAAGATAATGAAGCTAATTAGGCCGGGATATCATCAAATTGAATGTTATGGCTGCAGCGGTTATTCTAGGGCCCGAATCGCCATTAGCTTGATATGAGTGATAAATTATTCAAGTTTTTTTTTTCTTTTTTTTTTTTCCATATTTTTTCTATATTAGTAAAATAAAATAATTATTATCCAGATCTTTAAGAAATCAAAATTTTCTCCTAATCATTGTTTCTCTAGAGAAAGAAACGTTTAGTTTATTTTTTATTTGTATTCGACAAATTAATAAAGAATGTAACATTTTAAATTTCACCAAAATACATAGCAATCACCGTATAAGAAACTATTTTCTTTTTAAATTTATAATGACAAAAGTTTCTTACCAAATTCTTTTTAACTTGTGGGACTAAAAGTTATCAAGGGATCTTGTGGACAAATTGTTAACCCTCTTCTAAGACATTGACTAAACTCTATGATCACATATTCTAACATCCATTGTTTAGAATAAAATCTAAGTTGTGGATAAATACACATACATGTTCATTTTGGTTCACAGCAATCACAATAAGAAGCACTATAATCAATGTTGCTGCTGCCACAAATTGTATTTGGATTAGTTTTTCTGTCAACTGTGTCATTGAATTATCCTGCTGCTGCTGAGAGCGGGCGAATATCGGTAGTTGGTGATCCTGGAATGAGACGAGATGATCTTAGGGTAACCATTGAGGCATGGAATCAATGCAATGAGGTTAATGAAGAAGCTCCTAATATGGGAAGTCCAAGAATGGCAGATTGCTTTGACATCATCAACTTCACAAATCCCAGTAAGTTCTTGATATCATTTTGATAATCCCTACATGTTTTTCAAATCCACAACGCACTATACTATGTTTCAAATTTGTGTTTCGTCTCATGATTGGATTGCTGTGTATGTTCAAAATTCAGTGTCACTGTCTGGGTTCATCATCACATTTTGATTTCTCACCGACATATTTTTTTTTCAAAGAGCAGTCAGGCTGGTTCACAGGGTAAAGGAGGAAGACAATGGGCTGGGCAGAGTAAATGCCTCGTTTGGTGGATCAGGGACGACGGAAGTCAATCAATACGCAGCGTGGAAGTAGATATACCTGGGCAAGAAATGTGAAGTTCAAGACAAGCCAAAGCCATGGCAGTTTTGGATGATAATGGTTAGAGTGGAAATATGGATACACTTGCTGCTGTGTGCCCGAAAAATGGGAAGAAAGCTCTACCTTTCCCACCTGAGTCCGGGTTCCCCTGCTTTGGACCAAGGTTCATGAACATGCCACTCATGTACCATAACTACACACGTGTACAAAGATACGAAGGCAGAGAAACGCTAAAGGGTAGTTTCTATGGAACATGGGACTTAAACTCTGATGCTAGAATTGCACTTACAGAGAACAACACTTCGTATCATCAAGTGACTTGGGAGAAGGAGGTCGGACAAGGGAGCTGGAAGTTTCGTCATGTTTTGAAGACATCCTCCAAGTATCCAAGGCTGATGCTGTACCTAAGATCAGATGCCACAACAGGTTATTCTGGTGGATATCATTATCAAACAAGAGGGATACTAAAACTGGTACGTGCTTTCACTCTATAACAGCTAAGAAACCAAGCATTCCCGACATGTCTTTGGTCCTAACATATTTTCATCAAAGATTCCTAAGTCTCCAGATTTCACAGTGACATTCACATTAGATGCAAAGCAAGGAGGGGGACCAAAAAGCCAGTTCTACTTAATGGACATTGGCAGCTGCTGGAAGAACAACGGTGAGCCATGCAACGGGGACGTAACAACAGATGTAACACGTTACAGCGAAATGATACTAAATCCTAGCATAGATTCATGGTGTAACCCAAACAGTCTTTGGTCATGCCCTCCATACCACACCCTAAGCAATGGGACCAAAATTCATCGTTCCGACCAGAAAAACTTTCCATACGAAGCTTACCATATCTACTGCTCACCCGGTAATGCTCAGTTCCCAGAGGAGCCATACAACTTTTGTGACCCATATGGCAATCCCCAGCCTCAGGAGATACTGCAGATACTGCCTCATCCAGTCTGGGGAGAATATGGGTATCCGACGGTGAAAGGCGAAGGTTGGATAGGAGATGCAAGAACTTGGAAACTTGCAGTTGGCAAACTTTCACAAACCCTTTACTTTTACCAGGTAAATAAATCATGAATGTAAATTGATCTAAAAGGTGAAGGATACACTCACAAAGATATTGCAGGATCCAGGTACTCCACCAACAGAGAGGCATTGGACATCCATTGATTTGGGAACTGAAATTTACGTCCGAAAACCAAATTGCTGAATGGACAGTTGAAAATTTTGATATCACTGTTCCTGAACAAGAATAAAAATGAAGAGTCGAGATCAAGAGTTGATCGCCTCTCTCTTCGACTCTTCCTCTTTCCAAACTGATTTGGTGAAGGATGGGCTGTTCAACTAGTATTGTACTAAAACTCATCCATGTGTGTAAATCATAGGTCCCAGATAAGTGTACCGTTAGAACGAGGAAACAACTTTAAAAATTATGGAAGTAATACGACCTCCAATGTTCAAATGATTTATAGATCAATGATAAAACAATAGTTACTGTACAAGGAACTACACTAGAAAATTCTTAAACTAAAAAAAAAAAAAAAAAAAAAACTCACTCCAAATTCTCACAAGAGCCCACCAATCTCGGTATGAATCATTTCATCGATTTACATCATCATGCACACCTGATAATCCGATAACACCGTCCACCAGTCCACCAGCAATACCACATGTTGGTCGAGGTCCTTTTCGCACTGAGTCATCTTTCCAAGAAGTGAGTTCACCTGAAGTTCCGACACTAGGATAAGCTTCTTCAACTAAGTTAGTCCAAGCTGCATAGCCCCTGCATCCCTGTGAGCAGCAGCAGCAACAGCAACGGCAGCAGCTCCAGCGACAACAAACTGAGACTGGGCTTGCAACAATTTTGCATCAATCGGAATTGGACTATTCACTATACCTGCTTTTGATTGTGACAGGCAATACGGGTTGCTGTTCCTTTCAGCACAAAATGCGGGGTTTACTTTAGCCTGTGCATATTGTGAAGGCTGTGGTTTGCAGTCAATGTCGATATTCGAGCCATTTATTGATTTAACTGGCAAGTATTGCTGCTGAGATTGTTGATTGACATTACAATTCTCCAAGTTCTTTCCTGTGTTACTCTTAAAGAAACAATGTGGAGAGTTAGATTGTGGAGGAAAAACAGAATTCTGAACACACAGCCCTCCATCATAGGAGTCATTCAGTTGTCTGACACTCTCATATGGTAAGACTGGTCCCACAACTCTTCCTGGCTTGGCTGCAACAAGTAAAGAAAAGGTTATTAGAAAAAGAGAAAAGAACAAAAATATTTTTTCCCCAACACTAGACGGGAACACCCAATCCAGTTGCATGCTATTTAACAAGTTAGTAAAGCTCAATTGTTATTACGTGCATCTTTTCCTTCTAATCAGATTCAGTAAGTCACTTATTTTAAGTGGATTTACTGTATTTCATTTCAACTGCTGGCTTCCAGTTAAAAAAGATATTATTACTCAAGGTAAAATTTCCTATACCATTTGGAACCCGTGGCGGCGGCCGTGAAACCTTTGTTATATCTTCCATTTTGGGTTCTGGAACTCTAAATACTCCTGACTCATCTGCTTTAATTTTTCGGTTATCAAATGCAGAACCATTTGTCTGGGTTTTAGGAGGAGCTGTACTAGAGTTTACAGTGGACCTACATCAACGGGAAAAAAGAAGAGGAAAAGAAACAAATGTCTTTTATGCATTAGAATAGTAATTTTTCATACAGTATATAGATACATGCACAACGTCAACGTGAATAACAGTAAAGAAGTAGCAACTGGTTGCTTACCAGAAGAGAGATTCCAGTACTCGCATAATTTTTTTAGCACCAGGAAGCCCATAAAGATATTAATAATTTAATATTACAAAGGACCAAAAGTTCATATTTAGGTGGGGTAAGATTTTCTAAAGTTCCAACAAATAAATAAGAATGTTGTTTTGGAAGGATAAATTCAGATTGAATGTAACAGAAAGAAATGGATTGAAAGGCGAGTTAACGTTTGGTATATAAAAGGCTGTAGAATGGTGGTATAGCTCATCCCGACAGGCATCAGGCAGGCAGGTAGTTGTGCATATGTAGAAGATGCTTGGACCAAACCAAGTATGTAAGGTTAGATTACATAGGAAATTGGGAAAGCGCATTCTAAGACAAACATAATGAAATATAAAAGAGTATCAAGTATAAGAACTAACCTTGGTAGAGATGCGTGTTTCCTATCTGGAGGAATCACTTGCCCACTTTTTCCAGTATTCTCCTCCAAATAGGCAAATTGCTTCTTAAAGTGGCCGATTGCACTGTACAACATAGACAATATGTTAAACATAAAAAGAAACGGTAATTAAGATGAATGGGTCTGGTGACGTAGAATAAAAACCTAGGATAGAGAAAACTAGTGCCACCATTTCTCGCCATATAGTCCTTCAATAGTTGAGGGTGATACTCCAAAATTTCCCTGAATATTAATTCTCTAATATCTTCTTTTGCCAATCTTCGTCGCTCAAACTCAAATTCCAACTTGGAGATGTGCTGCGAAGAAGGCTCCCTCTCAATTTTAGACAAACCCTTGAAGTAAGGATCAGCCAAAGCCTAATAATCAAATAAACCAAAATCAGAACAATATATAGGTATAACATGACCAACTTTGAATCAAAAGCAAATGAACAATGATCATATATGAAGAATTAATGAAGTTGGGAATTTTGTTCAGGCACACAGCACCTCTTCAGCACTGGGACGATCCTTAGGATCAAATGCCAAGAGCCTTAGCAATAATTTAAGAGCTGAAGGATCTGCATTAGGAAATTTCTCAGCAAAAGACACAGAGCGTTTTTTCCTCATATCCATCAAATATTTCCTCGCCTTCTCATTCCGTACCTGCATCAGTACATAACAAACTCACACATGTTAAAGATATAGCAGAGAAAAAATAAAAAGATAAAAATTCTAGAAGGATCATGTCACATACTCCAGAAATTGTATCTACAGGCGGTGTTCCTAGAAGATCAGTGATCAAGTCCAATTGATGCACAACGCTTTTACCAGGGAACAATGGCTTCCCTGCCAAGACTTCTGCAAAAATGCATCCTATGCTCCAAATATCAATAGCAGGTGTATACTGCAAGATAGTATGTGAAGATATATCAGAATTGAGATGGGCTAAAGATTATAACGCAGTAAAAATCCTCCAGGAAATTATGCAACCTGACACAAGTTACCTCCGAAGAACAGAAATATCAACTTCCAGGAGAGTTCAATAGTCCTCCCTGAACAACAATTGTTTTAATCTACAATTACTACTCGTATGATGACTCTAAAGACTGCATTTTATACTGAAAACAAGCAATGTTGATTGATGCCCCCTATGTATACCAAATAATATGGCACCAGAAGTCTATATAAACCTTAGTTTCTGACCATAATATAAGTTCATTTACCGATCAACTGACACAATGAAATAGTAAAAATATACTGGTTAACAACTCAAGCTAAGAGCATTGCCAATTTGCCAGATTCTATTTAAAACTCCAACCCAAAATGTGAGGCCAAAAATCATCATGAGGTGCAATACACTAAATAGCTATGGAATCACTCCATGTGAAATCAACATTGAATTAAATACAAGGAGCTTAACAACAAACAAAAAATGCAAGAAAACAGATCTAAGTATAGAGCCAAGGTGATGAACAGCTTATTTAAGGAGGTGAAATATGAGGGGCAGAGTAAACACATAATCAATTATACAACCCAAGCAAGTAGAATAGAAGAATTTGAAGATGGTATCATGAAATAAAAAATGATCATAATCTGGCGCTTTGCAATCAAAGATATATTGACAAAGTAACAAAAAAGACATGCAGAACATGCAAAGTTAATACCTTGGAGAAGAAAGATCCGCACAATTCAGGAGCCCTGTACCATCTTGTAGCAACATAATCCTGCAGGGTTGGACAAATTGTAGAAAAATTAGGTGTCCGACTCTAACACCTCACGAAAGATTAAGTCATAACACAACAGTATCCTCCAACTTCCTTCAATGGGCTGAAAATAAGTATTGAGAAACAATATAAGATATGTACAGGGAAAAGTATATACCGTCCAAAAAATTGTTGTGGGAGTGTCACTGAATGCCACTCTTGCCAGTCCAAAATCACAGATTTTAAGTTTGCAGTTGGCATTTGCCAGTATATTCTTAGGTTTAAGGTCTCGATGATATACATTAGCTGAAAGCAAACAGTAGCAAATTTAGATACCGTACTTAAGTTGTGGGCTGATGCACTCACATGCTAACTGAAGAGATTGAAGAATGGTGAGCAGCAAGCAAAAGAAAATTGTATAAAGACAGCAGCATCAATAAAACCTATCAGCATAGCAATCTACATGGCAACAGAACGTAGTGGAATCAATCAAGTGATTCATGATGTCAACCTAAAATGATGCCTTAATGCTTATTTACCAGTGTGCATATATTTCATCGCCCTTAGCATTTGATAGAGAAAGAAACGGTGGTGCTCATGTGTCAAGTCATCATTAGCTTTTATGACTTGATGAAGATCTGACTCCATAAGCTCGAAAACAACATAAATGTCTTTGAAGTCACGCCTAGAGGGTGGCATCATGATCCTCTTAATTTCAACAATATCAGGGTGCCGCAAGAGCCTAAGCAACTTGATCTCGCGCAAAATTCGAATAGCATCAGATGTATGCTCAAAAATGTCTGTTATTTTCTTTATTGCAACTTTTTCCCCAGTATGAGTGTCGATGGCAGCACAAACAACTCCATAGCTACCCTTTCCAATAATTTCTTGAATTTTATATCTATTGGCATCTCCATACTCAGTAAAGAATTTGACATCTTTTGAGATCTGCAAGATAATTACACTGTTAAATTACGCATGAAGTTGCTAAAGTCTGAAATTAAAAGAAACCTTTTTTTTTCATATACATATCAGAATTCATACAAAACAAGGAAAATGTCAGATCTAAATAAAGTCTCAAAATCAATCACTTCAACATAGCTCAAAAAAGTATTTAGGTTTTAAAAAAAAAAATAGAAGTGGGCGAAATTCCACGCATCAAATCTTGTTTCCAACCCAATCATGAATTCATCTCTTGTAAATAAAACGATAATGCTTCTGAACACAAATAAATCTCTCTTCAAGGAAAATAGGAAGACGCAATTTATTGACGAACAAAACTAAGAACTGAAATTAAACAACAAAAACAGGTTCACACAAACGCCGAATCAAACCTTGTTTCGCTTGTCTTGCTGCTGCATCCCTCCTTTCTACCTTGAAAATACTCTCTCTTACTCGGTCAAATCAGATCGAAGTTCAATTCGGAAGAAAAATGTAATAAAAATAAAAATTCCAAAACAGCGTGCTTCAAGAAATCTGTTGTTCCACCCACCGACGGAAAAAACTATGCTGCAACCGGCGCCGCCGCCACTGCTCAACCACCGGAATACAACAGTAAAATTTGACCAAGTTTGAGAGAGGTACTGCAATTTGGAAGAGGAAATGGAAGGGTTTGGAAATCGGACGGTGACAAGAAAGAGAAATGTGCTGAACGTTGGTTTGATTTTATACAGCGCATTTTTTTTAATTAATTAATCTATTTTTTATTGTGTGGTTTTGCTATTTTTAAAATTTTATTTTTAATAATAGTTTTTTTAAATAAAAACAATCTAATTAATTAGTTAATTCGAATTACTGTGTGGATCTAGCAACTTGGTTAGGTGGGTAAGCTATACGGATTTTTCTGATTGGTCAGAACTGGCCAGTTGTCCTTTTCGTTCGTTCCAATTTATTTATTTATATTTATTTATTATTTTGGGCTGGTTATAATTTAATAAATGTCTTCTCTTTTTTTTTTTATGACAGATAAAATTTCGCATTCTTGAGACTGATCGTTCACGTACTATTGAGAACTCAAGTAATTTAGCAAAACTTAAATAAAATGTTTTTTAAATTTTCATGAATAATTTATTTTTTAAGTAAATCATAATACAACCTCTTAAATTCTTACTTTAATATATTATTCATCATGATTTAAAAAAATATATTTTAACTATCAATATACTTTACATATATAACAATTACCCTTAAAATATCTCATGTATTGTCTTGATTTTATAATATTTTAATAAAAAAATATTAAAATTACTAAAATGTGATAGGGGTACTGTGAATAATTTTTTAAATAAATTATAATATAAATAATATTTTAAAAAATGCAAACTTTTTGATAAGTGTCGCACTTTATATAAATAATTCAATATAATAAAAATAAATATATCAAATGCATCTTAATAATTAATTAATGTGAAAATATTAACAATACCGCACAATAAATTTAGAAATTTGTTTGTATTATGTTTTGTGAATAACCCTTTTAATATAATCGTATTTTATTTATTTTGTGAATAACCCTTTTAATATAATCGTTTTAATTAGTGTCAATAAATATTAAGTACAAAATGTATTTACATATTAATAAATCATACATTCGTTTAAAAAATTACTTATAAATACAAAATTTTATTTTGTTTTACCCATAATTGTTTAGTGTGAAAATCTGCATGTTTTAGGGTCCGATTTAGCACCGTTTTGTGGAATTTGTGTTCGTATTTTAGCACCAAATGATTAATTTTCATACATTTAAGATATTGGTGCATTTGAGAAGTTATTTCGTGTTTTTAGGTGGAAAACTGATTAAAAGTGCAAAGTTGGAATGAAAAGTGAAATCGTGAAAGAATGCTGAAAAACGCATATCCTATTTGCATAATTTTTCTGTATCTTTGTGGAAGTCCAAATTGGTCATGTGTTATATGGATAGAAAGCCAAGAAGAAATAATCGCGTGAGCGCAAAAATCACTTCAATCGGAGATCAGATGAAGAAGTTATGAGTAAAATCGTGAGGTCGCGTAAACTGTCGACGAGTGGCACAACACGGCGGCCCAATTTTTGGCCCGTTCATGTTTTTGACGTGAAAAAACCCTATTCTGAGGTGGAGTCCAAATTTTAGCAGCTCTCAACTATAAAAGGAGTCATTGGGGAGTTCCACAAGAACCATAACTCTCTACCATGCCCTTTGGGCTACACAATATTCACTCATCACCTTCCGCCATCAATCTCTACCCTTCACCTACCTTTCACCTATAACACTCGCACTCAATCACGATGTTTGCTATTTGAGAATGACTTGAGAAGGAGAATAGAAGAGGATCATCAAAATGGAAAGAGAAGACGGTGAATTATTCCAAACAAGAGTTTTTCTTCCTTCTTTATTTTCTTATTGTTGATTTATAGACTCATGTGTAAGTTTCTTTCCATAGACATGGTTGTTGCTTATAACACCATGGGCTAGTACTTTTCTGGATAGTTCTAGGTTTTGAAGGTTGAATTGGATTGAATTGATGACCTAGACTAGGTTATGGATTTCTGCAGTATGTTTATTCATTTATTAATGCTTTGAATTAAGACTTATATTTTTGTCTTATATGGTATGTCCTTATTCATGATATGTCATTATCTTATGTTTATTTATGCTTGTTGCTTGTGCCATAAGAGGATTATATTTGGCTATCTGTTATAAGTAAAGGGGATCTAACCGTATAACCTTTATTCATTAGAATAATTAATATTTGACACTTAATATACCTATTAATTATCATTCTAGATGATTTGGTTTCTTAGATTGTTAGGTGGGAACCGAGGTTTAATTCTTAAGTATCTATAAAGGAAAATCTAATGTTCTAGCCTTTAATGGAATTTTGCATAAAGTACTTAGAAAGGGAGTAAGAATTATTCTTCTGCATCTGAGGGTTTGAACCAGATTTATGTGTTAAGTTTATTTCACCAAAGAGATTTAACATAATTAAGTGATTGCTTTCATAAAATCTGCAGAAATTCCAACCTACTGTCTAGTGATTTAATTTGACCAATTTAAACTGGATTTCCTAAATCTATATTGCCTTCTCTCTTGAAACACTTGTGATTGTTTGTGACTTTTATTTTATTTAGTATTTATTTTCTGCATAATTAGTTATTAATCTCCAAATTCTTGAAAAATCACTTGTCTTAATTATTAGTGGTTTGAATTATTTAGTGCGTATCTTATTTAATGCTAATCCATTGGGTTCGATATTTTTACTTGGTCACACGCTGAACTGCAATTGATTCCCTACACTTGGGGACACACAAAAAGGTGAATAAGCAATAATATCCATACTTACTGAACATCAGTGTGCATCGTCCGTAGAGAATAAAAAGAACGCGATTAAGTATTGATATGAATATACATCACTGTGCATTCATGTGAGAAAATTAATTTCTGGGGAGAGAAACAAAGAATATACATCATTGTACATTTGTCTGTGATAAATAATTTTTGGAGAGAAATAATGAAAAAAACTCTTAATTTGTACACACGTATGCAAAATGTAGTTAATCATTCTTAATTTTGTTTAATTAATCAACAAAAAGGAATGTACATTAATGTACTAAACAGCCTGTGCTGTACATTTAATATATTCATTAAATTAAATCACAAAAAGGAAACTTGTAAAAAAAATCACAAAAAGGAAACAGCCATTAACTTGATATACATTGGTGTACTTCCGGAGTGAGAATTACAAGAACGAAAATCATAATGTACATTGGCGTCCATCTGGAGGGTAAATATCATAAGAGGGTATGATATACGTTCTTTTACTTTACTATACATTAGCGTGCAATTTGGAGTGAGAAATCAAAGATGGGGTAGTTCATAAAATATCTCTTTAAAACGCGATTAAAGAATGCACGGGGTAATGATGGAAAATAAATTAAATTTTATGTATCTATTAGTAATTATATTAAATTAATGTATTTATTAATAATTAAAATATAAAAACGCGTAGCTATCAGTAATAATTCCTTTTATTTATTTTGTGAATAACTTTTGCAAAGTAAATAAAATGGGATCAACTAAAATATTTCAATTTAAAATTATTTAGGAAATAAGATTATTTTCCCAACTTACACTTTGGTCGGTCGGTGCAATGAATGTCACTCGATTGGGAAATTGGGTGTCTTTCTAGCCACTTGGAATAGTCGGCCATAACTTAATTTAATGGTGTGCAATGTTGATCATATATATTGCTTTCTCTTCTACTATTAAATTCACAATTATTTAACACATTATCTCTTTATAATGACTTTCTACAATAGTTTATAATGTAAATAATGACCTATAGATTAACATTAAAAGTCAACATTTTAAACAAAGAATAATGTGATAGGGTATGTTTTATAATCTAAAAGTTTTTTAACATCTTTCCATACCAACTAATCATCGATTAAAATTATTGTAATTTACAATAGCATTTTATGCTTTACCCATTAGATGGGTGACCGACATATAGAAAAAGAAAATTTTGAATCTCTCCCTTCAAAATTTATACTTTTTCTTTAGAGTCATGTGTGTATAAATTTCCTTTATATGTTATTTAACAAGAAATGTTATAATTTTTCTTCTCACACAAATCACTTAATTTAGATCATTAGATGATGTTTATTTTGGATGCAAATAGTATAAGAAATAATGATTTAGAATTAGTAAAAAAATTTATAATTTGTACTTACTCGCCCCTATCCTGTACGGGGCATGAGATGGTCTGAACCCGCGATAAAAGAATGAATTTGAATCTGCGTATTCTGTTACTCATCCTGTTCGGAACTACTGACACTTCTAAAAAATACTAGTATTAAAAAATGTAAACACACAAATATCCCAGCAAACAATTAATTCATGTGATGGATATATATCCAATAGTGTAGGGTATTCTCATAGATCAATATCACAAATAGGGGCCACATACTGAAATGAAAGGTGCAAAATGTAGCAAGAATAAATTGTGTGATGAGATGCCCATTGGAATCCACTGACTTGCTCTTTCTGCAATGCACCACCATCACTACTTTTGAGATGAACCCTCATGGGTCATGGCCCCTTTTAAAAGTGGGGCTATCCCTCACTGGATTATTCCTCCCTCATATCTTTCCAAAATTATTGATATTGGGGATTATTCTCTTTTTAATATTTTATTTCTCATGTTTTTATATTAGTGGTTTAGGTAGTTGCACTGTTCTTACTGACTATAAGATGGAGTATAATTTTCTTTTGTTTTGAGAGGTGATGTCCTTCCTACCAAATCTCAGGGACAAATCTGGGATTGTGTTGTTGTACTACTCTTTTGACCTAGGCTTTTATGACTTGTGTGTTCATTGTTTACTCATTTTTAATGGGTTAATGGATTAGCATTCATATAATTTGTTCAATATTACTATACGAGAACGTTTTAAAGTATGATTATCCCTTTTTATTAATTTAAGTATTACTTTTAATTAATGGGTCAATAAATAGGTACAAAACACATTTAGATATTATTAATTCATACATTCATTATACAAAATTACTCACAGGTATAAAATTATATATTCCATTATCCAAATTACACATATTAACATTAATGTGCAAAATATATTTCAAGATAATGTCATAATTATTCCTAAAATTTCTCCTTAAATTTCTCGCCAATTTTGATACGATCGTGAATATTATATTAACTGTTTTTATTATATGCACACTGTGTACTTTGAATATTATACTAGTGAACAGTAATGTAAGATTACGTATAAGTCTGTGAATATTATATTAACTGTTTCTATTATATGCACACTGGTATACATTTGAATGTTATACTAGTGAACAGTAATGTACAAAGATTACGTATAAGTTGAATATGTGCTTATGATACTCCCTCCGTCCGCTTCTAAGGTATCCATTTTATTATTTTGGTGTCCGCTTCAAATGTATCAATTTTTTCTATTTAATAAAAAAATATACAATATAGTCCACCACTTCCCTCTAATACTACACACTTTACATATAATAATAATATTTCTTAATACATGTGCAAAAAACAAATTAATACCTTAGAACCGGACGGAGGGAATATAATTGATACAAAATTTTACTAAATGAACAACAGTGTGCATATAAATTTTATTGTTATAGTAAAAGACACGAAGATTAAAATATAAATAAAGTCAATATGAGATTTAATTATGCGTGGAATATGGAATATAAAGATTTATTCCAAATGAGATAATAAGGATATTTTTTAAAAATGAAAATGACATCATCTATTTAACAGTAATAATATTAAATTATTGTATCTATTAATAATTAGGCTATTAATTTACGTATCTATCAGTAATATACCCTTAATTAATTTAAGTATTATTTTTTATTAAGGTATTACCACTTTGTGTTCATTATACAAAGTCTTAAAATAAGACAATGTTTTCTGTGCAATGAGACCCGACCCGACCAAAAGTCATAGTATATATATATATATATATATATAATTAAATTAAATATATTTTTAAATAAAAATTTATACTTAAAAAAAAACCCTTATACACTTGATTTGTTTGTTCTGGTTTTTTAATTTAAATTTAGGATTATGTAATCCATTTCTTCTTCTAGTTGAGGTTTAATAAAATCAGATTATATAAATTTCACATATTTTTTGTAAAAATCACATCTTACTTTCTCACACATATAATTCCTCACTCTTACATATTGATTTGATATAAAATTAAATATATAATACTTAAATCTCCAAAACAAACATAGATTAATAATATTAGTTGGATTTACTAAATCCACATAATTCTAAATCTAACTTTATTATTTCTACTTACACCGAATCATCATCTTAGATAATACCCTTGTGTTCCGAAATTAATAATCTCTAAAGAAAAATTAACACACTTTGTAATAAAATGAGACACAATGTGTATAAATTATTACCATAATAGTGAGAGAGAAGAAAAATGTTCTATATTTGAAGATTAACACAATGTGTATACTCTTCATGATTGGAGGCCCAAGCACCCTCAAATAAAACACTTTTTACTTCAAAATACAGATATAACCATAATGGTGATAGAGAAAAGAAAAATGTTAATTTGGGAGGATACTCATTGATTGGAGGCCCAAGTACCATCAAAGAAAACACAACTTCTATCAAAATCAAATAAAAAATATCCACAAGTGAAATGATTTAGGCCCAATTCTTAAAAATAAATAAATAAATAAAATTGTCTCACAATTTTATATATATACATACATTGATTACTTAGCAATTTTAGGAGGGGTACTCTTGTGAGACTCACAAAAGGCAAACACCTACTCCAAATGATATTATTTAAATGAAAAGATGATAATTAGAATAATAAAAAATTGATAGTTGTGTACTGAATTATTTCATAAACAATTCACAATAAATAAGAAGTGATAATTATTTTTTTTAAAAAATGTAAAAACAATTTTACTTGATACAATCTCACGTAAGTGTTGTCTTTCGAGCAGTCGATTCACTTCCTTTAGATATTTGAAACAGTGCAATAAATTCATCAACGGAAACCTTATCCTGTAGCACTGCTTTAGGGCATAATCTCATTTAGATAATAATTTTCACGTTATTCATGTACATACGTGCCATCTCTCTCTTTTTTTTAATGTGAGAACACATCAGTTTGGTGGTTAAAAATTCACAAGTCGTGTCGGTATTAGATGATCTGTCCCTTCTTTTCCTACAAAGGAAACCCCAACTCGTTTTTATTTGACCATTCTTAGGTAAAGTTGGAAATAAAAACCAAATTTTCACATGAATCAGACCTCCCAAATGTCCACTGTTTGGTTTTCGTCAGGATTTCTCTAGTTACATATTTGCCACTGCCTTTTCCAGTTAATAATGGTCCTTAATATCTTCTCCGTGTCTTTGTCCAGTAAGGGCAGTTTAGACATTTCAACACTTTCATGACTTCTTTAATAATTCATCTCAACAATAAATAAATAATGAAATACTAGTAACCTTAATCCAAGCTACTAACCTTCAATCTGTTAATTTATAGAGTGTTTAATCAAAGTACATAAGTTTGATCACTCTTATCAATCAATTTGAAATATTTTATTGAACAATCAAAGGTTCAATCATTACTACAATCAACATAATTATAAGCCTAACATTTACATGGGATCAACATATAGCCCAATTTAGTCATTTTTTAAAAAAATTATAGGAGCTACAAATTTATAATTCATCAAGTGTAGCATCTAAAACATCTAAAACGAAAAATGGCATGACAATAATTTCAGAAGAAATTGGACATCAAATGTGGACAGCTGTTTTTCAACTCTACATACACTATTACTTCTTGTGAAATGAAAATGTTGCTCAAAAGGCAAATGATTTCACTTGAAAAGGGCCATCTTCTACTACTGCTCATCAAATTGGAATTTCTTATATATGAACTGAGCCTCAGTTGTTCATCTCTCTCTCTAGAGTTAGTGTGCTAGGTAAACTCTTACAATATATCTAGTTCCAAATCAAACAAGTCCAAAAGTGAGAGAAAGTTGTATCTTTCTAGTTTTGCATGGGGAATATTGCTCTGTATGTCTCCATTTCTGTTGTTGCTTTTGTCATCTCGAAGATCGTCATGGCCATCCTTTGCTATCGTCGCTGGAAGAGAAAGAAATTGATCATTCAAGACAGTTTCAAGGGTGAGTCTATCTGTCTGTCTTTCCTTGTACGATCAGTTATGTTTATCTACGTACGACTATGTCTTCTGATCATGTTGTGAAACACAGGGGGGAAACTGGTGATGTTTAGATCACCAAGAATTAAATCTTTGAAGCAAAATGTGTTCTTAAAGAAGACAATGAAGCTAAGCAACAAAGACATCATTGGAGCAGGAGGGTTTGGGACAGTTTACAAACTGATCATTGATGATTGCATATCTTTTGCTGTTAAGAGACTGATCCAGTTCGGTGAAAATCATGACCGTTGAGAGCTAGAGGCGATGGGGGACATCAAGCACAGGAATATAGTTACCCTTTATGGATACTACACTGCTCCTCAGTATAATCTTTTGATCTATGAGTTCATGCCTAATGGTAGTCTAGATGTGTTTCTGCATGGTATGTGACTGAATCTAACTATCTGCAGACAATATCGAAAGAGGGCAGTATTAGAATTCTAAATTTACACAATGTAACCAATGAATATGCATACATGATGATTCATCAAAGACTAGGACTTACAGTATGGTGTCATGCAGGCAAGTCGGCGAACAAGACATTTCTTGATTGGCATTCAAGATACAAGATAGCAGTAGGAGCAGCGAGAGGGATATCATACCTCCATCATGATTGCATTCCTCACATAATACACAGAGATATTAAGTCGAGCAACATACTATTGGATCATAATTTTGAGGCTCGGGTTTCTGATTTTGGACTGGCTACCTTGATGGACCCGGATAAAACTCATGTGTCGACACTGGTTGCCGGAACTTTTGGATACTTGGCTCCTGGTATGCTTTGAGACAATATAAACTTTGATGTGTCGGGCATGATCTAATGATGTCTTGATCTCCTGCAGAGTATTTCGATACAGGAAAAGCAACAGCAAAAGGGGATGTCTATAGCTTTGGTGTTGTATTACTAGAGCTTCTTACTGGGAAAAGGCCAACAGATGAATCATTCCTTGAGGAGGGAACTAAGCTTGTTACCTGGGTAAAAATTTCAACTCTTTGAACACTGTTTCGTTCAAGTTTTCTTGTGTGAAACTACACAGTCAATGATTCATCGACTACTATTTCATCATAGGATACAATGTTTACAATTCACCATGATGCAATCTGAATCTTTCAACCTGTATTTCCCTGATATTATTCTACTTTATTCTTACAATGTTGCAGGTGAAGTCAGTTGTCCAGGAAAAGAGAGAAGAGTATGTACTGGACAGCAGATTGGTCGACTGTCCTACTGATGAGATTCACCGAGTATTTAGTATTGCACTGATGTGTCTTGAAGCAGAGCCTTCTAATAGACCCACTATGGCAGAAGTTTTGAAGATGTTAGAGCAGATAAAGCCAGAAGAATTTAAACCAGGAACTTGATAGGTTCAACTTTTTAACAAATAGGAATAATGAACATTATGAGCACGCCAATGATCAATACCTGATCCTTCAAAGTTAGACACACAAATCAAACTCAAGCTATTCAGTGAGAACACTTTGCTTATAGTTATGGGAATATAACTAGCCTAGAGCCTAAGAAACAACAGGAAGTCCTTATATCTCGGATTACTTGAGTATTGCAGCCAAGCCACTACAAGCCGAAGCTTTCAAGGATGGGGAAACTGGATTCCCTCCAAGAAACACATCAAACAGAGAATATGTAACATTTGATGATTCTATTGTAGCATCAACAGAAGAAGGGTTCCCATCAGGTGATACACAAACCTGCATATTTTATAAAAATTTCGACTGTTGAATTAGCAAAGAGAAGTTTAGTGATTACATAGAGAAATGGTAAAAAAAAAAAAGGGAATTTGTAAGTCTGTATATGCAAATTATATTAGTTGGATATTATACTCACAAGCATTTTTGTTGTGTCCAACCAAGTCAAGAATATGGAAGTTCCTTTCTTAAGAGGTCGGTCTTGAAAGATACTACGGAATGTCGAAAGTGCAGAGTCATCAACTGTAGTTGGCGATTTAATTCTTGGAGAGACTGCTTCATCCAAAGCATCCCAAAATGTTTTACCATCTACATCTCTCACTAAAATAATACGTAATGATTTCTCTAGGGGAGCTGCATTTCAAAATCAGTATTAGTAATCTTTTTATAATTTTCTCTCCTCATTGAGAATAAAGTTTAAGACCATACCCTGAAAAATTGCATCAAACAATGATTTATCCTTTTGTAAATATGCAGATGATAGTCCTTTCCAGGCATCCAAATTACTGAAAATGGACTGATTCATATAAAATCCGGCAGCATAGACTTTAACCCCAATAATTGCAAAGACTTTCTCCCTGTATCCTAAGAGTGAAATGGACTATGGTTATAATTGAAATTGACTAGAATCATGATGGATTCAACAATAAAACAGGTATTTAGCGGAGGGAACAGCAACTGACCAGTTCCTAGTAATGATAATGAGGAAGAACAACCTGGAAGGCTCTGTGAAGTTGGAAATTTCACCTTTGTTTCAGGTTCTTCTGCATATTCTGAAGTTGCAACTGAAAGCCATTACATTAATATCATTAGGTAATGGTTCACAGTACAAAATATGGAAAGGAATTATAGAGAAGATGCAGTTCAGTCAATTTTCAGCATCATTTGTAATATAGGGAAGTTTTGTACTATTAAAAGTGCTTGAAATTTATGCCTATAATACATGCTCCTGTGGTACATCAAGAATCAAAGTACCATTTACACAAGCAGTAATTCTTATTCATAAAGGACTTGGTAAATATTTTGCTATAAATTGAACATGCAATGTGGCTTCACACTTGATGCTACTCATTGTTTAAAAAATACAGGAGTTGCCTGAAAGTAGCCATCAGGTTAACTGAAATAAGACTGAGCAGCAACCAATTGCACGGCTCCTACTTTATGTTCAAACCTTCTGAAGAACAGAAAATACTAAAGATATGTGCCATTCTCATAGCTGTAAATCAAAGGACAATTAATTGGAAATATAACCAAATCCAAACACTAAATTTGTAAGTTTAACAGAAGTTTCTGAAGCGTTATAGATGATTTTCCAGATAACAGCAACAAGCATTTTTTTAATTTTTTCTTCTCTCTCTCTGTCTCACTACTTGTAGTTTCTACAGTCAAGTTAGCTGCTTATTGCTGTAGGGTCAAAGACATTCTAAATTGATCATATATTCAGCTCTCATTGCTGAAACACCTGTATACAAATCATTGGAACATAGACCTTCTAAGGAATCTAATGTTATCCAATTAATTAAAAGCTGTTGTATCAAGTAGATTGATAATTGAATTGTTGCATATATATATACACAGAGATCAGAGAAGGTAATCAAAATACCATTTGTATTTGATACTGTGATGTTCTAAATTAAAACCAGAGTAATTTTTAAGAATTCTCAGACCTGAAGAGAGTCAATGGCAACAAAAGCATTTTCTTCCCCATGATGTCCTTATCTACATTGTTCTTCATTATCCCACGGTTTCTCTTCTTTAGTTAATGAAGTATATTAATTTTTAAAAAAAGATATCATAATTTCAGGTGTTTTTCTTTTAATTTACGTTTTTCTCATCATGAAAGCTTAGCTCAGATATCCAACTCCATATTTTGATAAGCAGAAAAAATATCTAGCATATCACCAATCAAAGACGCATAAGGACAAACTAGTGGTGGAGAAAATGAAAGATGAACTACAAACAACTTCAAAATACTAATGCAGAATCAAGTGACGATTCGAGAAGAAAAATCCGTAGTTTAACAGTAGCTAAACCAGCATATCTCAAAGTAAAGTACAATGTTGATTGAGTAATCTTTCACCTGAAGAAGAAGACGCAGCAGCAGCGGTTGGAGATAGATAGGTGTGAAACCCTGCATTCCTGTTGATGCAGAAATGGGGAGGAAATGCGGAAAACAGGAAGATTGGTCTGTTTTTGTGCTTGATTGCTGATGATTTTCTGTTTGTAGGATGTACAATTCTAGGGTTTGCATCAAATGATTTGGAGTTGATCCGTGATGATTGGGGAAGAAGTGAGGATACTGTCATTGCTGACGAAGACATTTTCTGAGATTGTGAAACCGGATAGAGTTCACATCCCAACTTGATTGCTGTTATGTAGGAGTAGTTTATATAGAAGATAGTGTACCCACTAATAGGGCCCACCACCCATGTCTTGGGGATTGATGGAGGAGGTAAATCGCGTGTGGGTTATAAAGAGGGTTCAAAATGCCAAAGACAGGATTCGAACCCCACCCTGCAGCAATCAAGCTCAGTTGGAAGGTCTTTCCACCCTCCCCTCTACCACTTGAGCTATGCCTGGGGCTAATTTATATAGAAGATTGTCCTACATTTATGGCAAAATATTCCGATATACTTCCTCCTATAGTTTTTTTTTCATTTTGGTTTTTTTGGCCAACGAGTCATATTTTCTTTTTTATATGAGATCCTACATTTAATCAATTACTCACTATACATTAAATAATAATATTTATTAATTCATGCATGAAAAAACAAACGATCCTCCGTCCATCGAACGAGGGAGTATTATTTGACGGTAAAACATTTTGATACACTTACATTCAAATGCTTTTCAATTGTTATTGTGTAGCACCTCATTCCGATTAAATAATGCTACTAATAGCATCTACAATGATCTTAAAATAGTGAGTTTAAACTAAAAAATTTACAACTTAAACCAATATGGATGGATGAATGTAAACCCACGGTACCAAGTACTTAAGTTAAACCAAATTCACTTATACATCATTTCTTAATTTAAATTCATCATTTAAAAATAAAACAAGTAAACGATGTGTCCTTTAGCACTCAGTTTAAATTGGAGTACAGATGTAGGCGATAGTTTATTTTCAATGAAAATTATGTAAAATGAGGATAGTTTATTTTCATTGAAAAATATGTAAAATAAGGCGAAGATGAGAGAGTGGGTTTAAACCACTACTATCAATGCGGATGTTCTAATATAGACAGGTTAACTCAAACCTTAATTTTATTGAAAATTTATATTTATTAGTAAATAAAAAATTGCTTTTAAAGTGATAAATTATTACCATTTGTGATATAACATTATTTTTTTATTCTCGTAGACATGAGAAATATTTTCGAGCAAAAGGTAATTTTGGAACCCTAACTTTATTTAAGAGGATCAAATGCACCTTTCATCTAAATTTTTTAACATTTTTTTTATGGATCAAATTTGTTCTTCATTTTTGGTTATCAGAACAAATTGAATTTTGTTCAATAAAGGTCATAAATTAAAAATAAAAAATTAAATGAACACATGCTCTCTCTCCGCCACCTGTCACCCCAACATCTCATCATCCTCAAAAACGTATTCCTCCTCAGCACATCTTCAATGGAGGTTTCTCTCTACTCTCACATGATTCAGAGTTTCTAAATTTGAATTTGGCAAGTACATGTCGATGTTCAACGGTGGTGGTCTCCTCGAATTTGGAAGAGATAATTACAACAACAAAAGCCTTGTTTACATCCTCCTCGCTCTCGTTCTCCTGAGCATCGCCTTCCTAATCTTTGGCCTCCTCGCCCTCCGAATCACCGCCCCCACTATCCGCCTCCAAAACGTCTATGTTCGCCACATGCGATTCCAAATGGCCCAAATCCTCCTACGCAACCTCAATTTTGGGCGCTACAACTTTCATGGCGGGACCACCACTCCGCTGTACTGGAACGCCACACTCGGGTCGGTCGACATCGACAGCAGCGGCATGGGGGAGAGAGAGAAGAGAAGTATCAACGCGACCATAGAGGTGACTGCGGGGTTCGGCGCGGGAATTTCGGTAACAAACGATTGAGTAAAATTTAAATGATTTAATCTAACATGAACATTAATATGTTTCTTTTATATATATATATATATATACACGTGAATGAAGAAACGTCAAGGTTAAAAAAAAAGATGTAGTATAACCTTAAAAAAACATGTTTGATATATAAAATAAGATAATTAAAATAAAAATGTAGAGAAATATTATAAATATAAATAGAGAAAATGATTAAAACATAAACTAAATTATGAAAATAATATAAAAGTAAAATAAATAAATAAATAAATATAAAGGATAAAAGGATCAAATAAGATAGTTAAAAGAGTGAGGCTTGCGTGCGCGCGGGAACACATTTCGCGCGCTTTTAGAAATTTAGTATAATGTGTAAAGGTACATTGCTTTGGTCTAAAGGGTATACATTTTAATTAATAAAAGGTACACCATTTTGTTCTAAAGAGTATACACTTTTCATTAATATTTTTTTTTCTTTAGAAAATAAATGGTACACATTTTTATAGGTATACAATTTAACACAAAATTCTAAAGGCGGGTCGGGTGCGTCCACAACCACCAAGCTATTGATAATTTAGTTGATTAAATGCTATATCTATATTAATTAATTTTTATTGTACCCCATATATCTTAATTAGATCTTTCTCTGCCGGAGATGAACATAGTCTTGAGGATGATGAGATGCTAGGGCAACACGTGGGGAGAGAGCATATGTTATTTTTTTTTATGACATGGCCCACTTATTAAAATGTGTTAATTATTTTAATTAATAAAATTTAATTTGCTCTGATTAGGAAAGATGAAGAATAAATTTGATCCACAGTAGTTGAAGGGTTTGAATATTAAAAATAATAGATGGAGGGTCCATTTGATCCTCTCAAATAAAATGAGGGTCCCAGACCTTTTGCCTAAATACTTTCTGTTTAAAAAAGTAACAATTACTTTTTTATAAAAGAAAAATTAATTCTTCATATACTATATAAGTAATTTTTAATTTGATTAATTTCTAAAAAAATTAACACCTTATTGAAGATTTTTAAATTTATCATGATCTTTCATTTTTACTAATTTAATAAGATAACTCGTTTCCTTATGAGATAAGTAAAAATAAGCAATATTAAATTCGACTTTTAAAGACTCATTATTCGTCTTTAATTGAAATATTAACTTAAAAACACGTTTACTTATGAATAAATAACATATAATACATTGATAGATTTGACATTTAAAGAATCATTATCTCGTCTCTAATTGAAACATTGATCTATTTAATATTTTCAATTCTATCATGACCTCTTATTTTGTCAATTCAATACACAATTTATTTAATATTTCCACTTATATCACAACTTTTATTTTTACAATTTGATATACCACTTGTTTCATATTTTCAATTATTAATATTATTATTGTTATTATTATTATTATTATACCCTAACAAGTATAAAAATAAAACAATCAATCCATCCCTAAAACTTGTGTGTCCCGGGACATCATGTCCCTATATACCCTTTAGTATTAATGATATATTCTTTAATATAAGGACGTGCATTTTTTATTCTTTGAAAAATTAAAAAAATAATAATAAAACTATATATCTTTTAAAACAAAATTTTATACATTTATTAATTAAAGTGTATGCTCTTTAAAACAAATTTGTACTTTAAATGACATGCGAATAGAGAGTTATTTTAGTATTTTATCTCAAGTCAATAATTTCCTTTAATTAGATTATTTAGTTTCTTTATTTCTTATTTCATATTTCTACTGTTTTAGTAATTAGGGTTAGGGTTATGATTGTGGGCATTCAGCCTATTCAGAGGCTATTTAAGTACTATGTGTTATCGTAGGGAGTCATCAATAAGAAATATTTATTTCAACCTTAATCGGTTTGTGGCAGAGTTCATCTCTGTGACTTTCTTTGAAGGAGTGCAGCCTTCAAGCTCCGTGTGGCAGAGAATTCTCCGTGGCCCTCTCGAGGGATTATTTTCGTTGTCTTTTATTTATTTTCTTCATCGTTAGTGCATCTCTATCAATTGGTCCCAAACATTTCATCAAATTCTATAGGATTAAGTTAGGTACAAACAATCTTGTATTTTTCCACGTGTTTCAACTAAATTTATATTGAATTAATTACTAATAATCTCAACGCCGAAAATTCCAACTAACTTATTTAAAAATAATAATAGTAATTATAAACAAATGATGACGTCTTTTAACTCATTATTATCACCTCAAAATTAATTAAAGACTGATTAAATCAAATCTCTACACCAACCAAATCATTGAAAATTGAAAACAAGAAATTAAAAGAAATGCATGAACATACCCGTAATTAGATTGATGTCGAAGAGCAATTTGTATTGCAGATAAATTCATTCTTAAAATAATAATAATAATACTAAAAAAATAATAATCAATTTAATTGAAAATATAAAATAAATGGTATGTATTAAAAAATAAAAGTCATAATAAAATTGAAAATATTAAATAGATATTGAATTGACAGAAATAAAAGATTGTGATAGAATTGAAAATATAAAATAGATTGTATATTGAATTAACAAAAATAAAAAAAGTCACGATAAATTTGAAAATTCTCAATAAAATGATGATTTTTGTAAAAATGAACCCTTTTTAATTTTATAAACTTAAGGTTCATGATAAACCGAGTTCATAGTGGTTTCTCGTATAAACGACAGTTTTACTCTCTCTCACATAATCTCATTATGGTTTTAAAGTTGTTTTTACCCTAAAAAACAACTTCACACTTATTAGGGTAATAACAAATGTAAATGTGAAATTTGATTGCTTAAAGTAGATGTTAAAATGAAAATGAGATGGATGGTGAATTTAATAGGGAAAAAAATCCATTTTAAAGTTTTAATGCTCCACTCTTTCGTATACGGCAGGAGTCAATTGATGAGAAGGGGCTGGGGAAAGCTTGAACCCAATGGAGGGTTTTTTCAAACAAATGGCTGGGTCAACTACCGCGACTAATCCGGAAAGGGAACGGAAAAAAGAGCATGTCGTATCAGCTCGTGTCGTGAGATGTTTGGTCAAATCCTCTAACGCGCCCCTTATTGAAAATTCAAAGAAAGCCTGTGCAGTGATATAGCTAACACATTAAGTATCCCGCCTGAGGAGTACGTTCGCAAGAATGAAATTTGAAGGAATTGACGGGGGCCCGCACAAGCGGTGGAGTATGTGGTTTAATTTGATGCAAAGCGAAGAACCTTACCAGAGGGAGAGGTTCGACTCAATTACATCGACCCCCAATAGAAAGAAAGAACGAGGGTTCGAATCCCTCTCTTTCCGTTTCTGTTGATGAATTGATTTCGTTTTGTTTATTATTATTTTGAAAATCTTACTGAAACGTTATATTTTAAATGCATATTTTTACTTTTTTTTTTTCATTATATATATATATATATATATATATATATATATATATATATATATATCTTTTTTCAGACCAAATTTTGTGCCTATGAAATAGAGAATTCAAAGTCCAAACAATTGGCTGCAGGAGTTAGGCCCATATAAGAAGGCCCAAGTGTGATGGGCCCAAAGGCCAAAATCCGTGTTTTTCAAAGAAGGGCCCCATAAGAAGAGACAAAAGCAATAATGTTAGACATGAGGGGCTCAGCCCTCGATACGATGGACGGTCTGAATGCCGGCATCGCGTGGGGTTACCTGACTGGCCCAATGGCCCAATAGCCACGTTTATGGGCAAATAGAATCACTATCAACACAATTTAACCAATTACTTGTACTCCAGTCAATGCACACCAGTTAAAAAAAGAAAAATCACTATCAAAACAATTTAACCAAGTTTATTGGCAAATAAAATAATCACATTAATGTGAGAATTAATTAATTCAATTTTAGTAGATGGTTAGCACATGTCCAAATGTCCAATGGATATATCAGGGGTTAGATTAGTCTAAAACGACTAAAAAACTTTTGTGTACATTGGGTGCCCAGGTGCAAGGTGCATATAATTTTTTATTCTATTTTGTATACATGTTATTCTATTTTGTATACGTGTTTTGTAATAATTGTATATTTTTTTCACATTAAAATTTTCATTAAAAAAACTAGTATCATATGTGTATAACTTTTTATTCAATAGTGCATACATGTTTTTTAATAATTGTATATTTTTTACACTCAATTTTTCATTAAAAAATTAACAATTAAATTATATACATTTTTGCTTTTAATTGTATATGTTTATGTTTGTATATGAGTGCACACTATAATTAACCAAAAACTTTTATAATTAATATATAATGATTATGACGGTAAAACTTAAATATTTAAATTAAAATTATTAACAATATATGCACTTTAATTACAAATCTTGACTCAATCATCGTTGGCATATTAGCCTAACTAGCATTGAATCCGCGTGCTACGCGAGCTCATTAAGTTTTTTATTATTAAATTATTTTAAGTTTTTTATTATTAAATTATTATATAAATTAAAAATAATTACAAAAAGTGATAATTCTTATAATTAAAAGTTATACTCGAAAAGTTATAATGCTAATTACATGAACAATTTGTAGTATAAATAAAAAGAAATAAAATTTTGTAGTAAAAGTAAAAACGTTTTATAATTTCGTGATAATTATTTTAAAAAGTATAAAATAGTCTCACGTGAGATGATTCCACTCCAGACTTACCCATATGAAAATAATTATACAACATTATTAAATATAGAATTGTCAAAGCATTTATACAACATTATTGAATATAGAATTTTCAGAGCATTATAATTTTTACTCACCATACGGTAGCATATATTTGATCATATATTTTAAAATAATTACATAACATTATTGAATATAAAATTTTTAGGGCATTATAATTTTTACTGACCATACGATAGCATATATTTGGCCATATGTAATCATAGGGTTGAAAGAAATTATCCTTCTTGAATTTTTAGCCTAAGTAACATACTTATTTCGCGAATGATGTATAGATTTTGTATGGGTTGAAGGATAGAATATATAATTGTAGCAACGATCCAAGTCAAATACACTATGCTCCAAAAAGAATACTCTGGTATCTTCAAGGAACGAAGAACTTTGGCATCTGGTATGCATCAACTCCTGACTCTAAACTAACAGGCTATATAGATAGTGACTGGGCAGGTTCAGTTGAAGACATGCGAAGCATATCTGGCTACGCATTCACAATGAGTTCAAGAATATTTTCCTGGACATCTAAGAAGCAAACTACAGTCGCAAAATCATCAGCCGAAATCGAGTACATAGCAGCAACAATGACTATTAATATTATATACATATTCAATACATAATAGAATAGATTTTAAAATTCAATACCCAACCGTATATCTTGACCTGAACAGAGTATAAAATTTGTACCATGAGAAGGATAAAATTTTTAAATGATAATATATATATATATAATATTTTAATTTAATATTACCTTGAACTTACCTTAATATAGTATCGGAACTGCAAATTTATTTGTTAAATAATTGTATAAGATTTCTAATTATAAGTTAGACTTACTTTAATTAAAATCTGATTATGCATATATTAATTATATATAATGTAATGAAATTAACTCTAGAATATTTGCAAACATTCAATATTAAATTGGAATTCATGATTTTTTTTAAAAGCAATAAATTTAAAATATGATTACATACCATGCCGTTTATCTTCCTATATTAATAGCAAATTTTAATCTACGACGCAGGGTCTCAACTTTAAGATGGAATTCTGTTTAACAAAGTTTTAGTCCATCAACAATGAAAAAGAAGCACACTGCACTTTAATTATACTCGGTGTCATTTCTACCCTGTACTGTTAGATGTTTGAGAGAATCAAGTGAAATAATAGTGTTAGAATAAAAACAGGTTTATGAGTGAGCTCTTTGGCGATGATATTTCATTGCTTAATGGATTTATATCTATTTATATAGAGTCAAGAATAAGAAATTATATATATAACAGTTAAAAAAATTATAAGAACATAAGTTGCAAATATTGGAAATTTGTGATATACTATATATTATCATAAATTACTCGCTTATAAGATCATTGGAATCTAAAAAAATCTGGCAAAAGCTCCTGCGCCACCGAAGACACACCTTGTCTCCATGTGAACACAACCCTCTCCTCCATATTTTATTTAAACATATGTATTGTTAGGGGGATTTAAATTGCAAAGGGGCACAAAAATTGCAAAGGGGCACGGTGTCCCAGGGGCACAAGAGCCTCTCACTCAAAAAATCGACCATCAAATTTAAAATCCCTCGAATCTCCAACCTCAACAACTATATTATCCTTCATTAGCCCCATTTATTAATTAAGTTCTCAAACTCAAAATAAAAGTATAGCTCCCAATTGGTATAAGAAATTTGATTAAATTTATTTGATGTAAACCAAACAATAAACTCTAATGTACTTTCACATAGTAAATGATGACCAAGAACACTCCATTTTGCTTAATCCTTGTATTTAGTTATAGAACATATGAAAAATTCAATCGGCAAATGACTTCAAATTAAATACACGTTATTAATAGTTACATAAAATCAAAGTGGTTCCCTATACCAAGTGCTCCAGTTTCAAAAAAGCATTTACACATTCGTAAAATATCAGAAGGAACAAATTCTAATGACCAGAAATGCTTGTTGTCAAACATCTAACATGTCACATGACTAATATTTGAGAATATGTACTCATCTAAATTCTAACATATTTAATATACAATATTAATTAAAGGAGGCAATGTAGTTTCTTTTTTTTTTTGTTATAATCTGTTGATAATCAGTTCTTAACCTTAGCTTAGGTGATAATCGAGACTGATTAAACACAAATGATATTCGGAATGATTAGTCGAGCTGTTAATTAGATAGAATGAGGAGTAGCGTAGCTAGCTAGTTACACGTAAATCAAGTCAGAGAGTTGACATGGTGTCCACTACTTATCTAATTTTCCAAAATTGAATTCTAGGTACACAATGTGGGAGCTATTTATAGGCAAAAAAGCCTATGAAGTGCAATAATTAGGTCTAGGGTTATAGACCTATAGGCTTGATGAGTCAGCACTCTCATGTGATGTCAAACCAGCCAGTTGCCACCTAAGCCCGGACACGTGGCGCAATGGCATTCAGTATAGTTTGCATGATTTAGCTAAGGTGAACTACCTTAACTGGTCAAGTCGAGTTGTACCACTTGAGCTGAGGTCGATTGAGTTGAGAAAGCGGAGATGAACTAGCTGAGCTGGACCATCTGAGCTGAGGTCGATTGAGTTGAGCAAGCGGAGCTGAACTAGTTGAGCTGGTCCATATGAGTCGAACAACTTTGTGCAGTCCCACCGTTTTGAGCATAACTTTCACATTTGAACTCCGATTTGAGTGATTCTTGCGCCAAAACGATCCTCACTTCCGTGACTTTCTAACCATAAGATATGACCAATTCAGACTTCCACATGAAGACAAAAAAACTGAGCAAGGTGAGTGTGCATTTTTTTAGTATGTTTGCGCAGGTTGACCATTTTCCCTAACTATACACTTTTGCACCATTTTTCCCTTGAGCCTAGGACCAAGCTTGCTGAAGTAATTGAGATGATTTTTTTTAATTACTCAGGTTAATTCAAGTTGCATTGTATTTTCGGATTAATACTTGATTAATCTGGGTAATTGAGTAATTAATTGCACCTTATCCACATAATCATTCAGCTATCCATTAAACACAGCAAACTGGTGGTCTTATTTCTTTGTTTGTGATTGAATTTAAAAAGTTTGAATATCAGCAATGAGTTTTTTAAGTTAAGTTACCAATGTATCCAATCTACTTGCACTGTACAAAGAATGTAATAAGAGAAAAAGTAATGAAACATCATATCTAGCCAGGCAAAATGAAATGATAAGCAAAAATCAATCATCTTGTACTTGGATACACATAATGTAATATGAGAAAAAGGGAAGGTACCTGACAACTCCATGGCTCCACTTATAGAAGAAATCCACCAATGTTACAGAAGAAGAAACTAAATACGATTGATACTCAGCATTGAAAGGTTCCTAATAATAACAATTAATATGGAACATATACTTCATAATATCAATGGATATATATAATTATAACACAGAATTTTTAACATTAAGCGAGCTGCATCACGCAGATTATTATCCTTTCTTAGACACAAAAAATTATAGGTTTCAAACTAAAAAACCCTAGATTTAAAATTTAGTAAGAAACATGTGAAAAAGAATACCAATATACAACAATATGCATAAGTTTATTCTTGTTGGCATATTGCAAAGTGCGTGAACGTTCACCTCATCAAACATATTGTGTACTATCATCTGTAAGAAAATAATTAATAAATAATTATAATAATAAACATTTCTAAGACCTAAAACAATAATATGTTAGATGGATTGCTAAAAACTAAAAAGATAGTAAAGATATACACCCAGGGACAAAAACAACATTGAAATCCTCTAGTGTTATTCAGCGAGAGAAATAAATTGCTAGAGATGGTAATGCTCTTACCAGGTGGTTCTTTGACATTTACAACTCAAGCAAGGTATTCTGCAAGATACATCTGTTATAGAATCTGATCATTGTATCTAGAAGAGATTTATAAAAAAAAAAATGTCATCATTACATTCTTGATGATGCCTATTTAATTGTTTTCATTGTTATCACAAATGTGTGTTATTTAGAGAGTGTAGTGAAGCGGTAATAATTTAAAAAAAAAAAAAATCAAAGTAGCAAAGAAACCTCAGCAGTAGAAAACTTACCAGCAGTTGTTAGAATAAATGTTAGACAAAGCAATGGGTTAGTTCTTACTCATCTTCTTCCCTATTAACCTTTAATTTGAATAAAATGTGCATGAGAGTTTCTACATAAATTAAGAATTACGATCTTGAACTAAATAAGATTGGGAAGAAGCATTGGCAAATCGAGGAAGAGAAGATGAATTCTTACCCAAATCTGAATTTTAAACGGATGTGTCGAGGAGACGAAAAACCCTAATGGAGACTGCAGAGGGCTGAGGAAGGCGAGTGGCGAGAGATGGGTAGAAGTGTGATTTGTGAACCGAACTCCAGAGTGAGAAGTTGTTGAAGAAAACGCATTGAACATTGAAGTGGATTAAATAAAAATAAAACGCTTCCAACATTGAAGTGAATGAAATAAAAATAAAAATAAATTAAAAAAATCAGAAAAGCACAAAAAATACACATTACCACTTAAACCTGTGAAGTTGACACCTCAGCAGTATAAAACCTTAAAATTACACATCATCACTGAAACCCTATGGAGTTAGAAACCTTTATTTAGTATAATAAAAGATAGGCTCATACTAGTTGAATTAGATGATGGCTATGTGTACCAGATAATTTAGATTAGTAGTTACACACACTCCATTTAATATGAAATTTAATATCAATTTAAATCTTTTAAAATTAAAACTTACTATATACGCAGTATAATTTATATCGTGAAGAGATGTTCGCATATAATTGAAGAGGGTAATAAGTGATAATTTTTATAATTAAAATGATATTCAACTGATGAAAGATAAGGGTGTTGTAAAACTATTTTATGTATAATTTATAGCATAATAAATTAAAAATGATAAAATTTTTAAAAAAAATTAATGACATCTTTAATAAAAAGTAAAAACTAATTGCAAAAGTATAATATAATCTTAATGTGAGACGATCTCATACAACTATGCCTCTAAATTTATATAGTAACCTATTTTGAAATGATACTTTTTTATCCAATAAATTATTAAATTTTAAATGATACAATTTTCTAACTTCAAATAATACTAGACAAATACTATTCTTTTACTCCGTATAATAGTCTTTTTACGAATATATCTTTATTATTAAAAAGAATAATAATTTGTTATTTAGACAATTTATAATAAGGATAATAAGAATGATGACATATTGATTTCGGAATTCTCATTTTTTTTTATCTTGATTTATGTAGTGAGGAAAAAAAATTATCAATTTATTTTATTAATACCACAACTACTCTTTAAGTCCTACCCTTCTATTCTCTTCAGTATCATTATTATTAATTTCTTTTATTCATAACATTAACAACTTTCAGATTTGTTTATAGTCATTGGCATCCGTTTCACTAGATCAATGATCTATAATCTCATTGATGGGTACACTATTCATAGTTTAATTATTTTAATCGATCATTTAAAAGATTGCGGTATCTACACCTTAATTATTTAAACTAAAAATATATCATCAATTTGTTAGATTCTTGAATTAACATCCAGCTCTTTAAATGTAGTATATTGATGTATTATTATTTTTTCTCGATCTTCACGTCAGGCATTTGACATCACACAAGGGGACTATCGAATAAGGACTTCCCTAATGAAAAAAACAAAAAAAAGTAGGTTTTTTTGGATACCACGTCTAGGGCTGGGCAAAATTTTTTGAAAACTGCAAAAATCGTCCGCACTGAATTGTACCATACCGTTATATACAATTATTTAGATAAATTGCAATTTATAATTTAAGGAAAAACTGCACCGTACTTTATGGTGCAGTTTCATTTTTATAGTCGAAACCGCACCGACCGCACCGCATTTTTTATTACTATTATATTATATTTATACATGTTAGTATTTAAATAGTTTAGTCATTACTCATTAGTTATTCACTACTCCTATAAAAAAATTATAATAATGTTGTTGTCTTTATCTTCACTCTTACCATATATGTGTCATAACTTCTATTCTTTTTACTTCGATGGAGTACTTCTTATCTTTATTATTTCTCTCATACATCCATGTAGAATTCCAACTATATTCAACTAATCTAACCTCCTATGTATTGTTAGATCAAGGTTGTAATTATTTTCACATGACTATATGTTTCTTTTTATGTATTAATGTAAATAAGATCACCTATTATATTTATAAGTTTCATCACCTATTCTACATATTAAAATGTTTGTCATGTGTTATTATCATGGCTAAATTATCGCCATATATACAAGGATGTAATGATCATTACTTATGGTATATGTTTTTATATTAGAAAATAAGTTGTAAAATACGAAGTGTAGTACAATTATAAAGTAAGAGATCCGGATCGATATTTATGTAGACTAATCTATTAATAAATCAGCCAAACCGCACCAAAACCGACCGAAATCATTTAAAACCGCATAATCAATATTACTTTAATAACCGCGGTTTAAACTTGATTACTAAACTGAACAGTATATGACAATGCAATTTAAATTATATAAAAAAACTGCATAACCGCACCGTGCACACCCCTAACCACGTCAGCGCCACGTCAAAAGTAAAAAATTCCTATCTCCAAAACATAACTCTTTCCCAACAATAAAGCCAAAAAATAAGTTTTTTCGTAGGACCCACCCAATTTTATTTTATTCTCATTTAATTTATCAAATATATTTATCTAATTCTAAATAAATGATAAATAATTAAAATTATTTTATTTATATAATATTTAAGAAAAATTCGAAAAAAAAAGAGTTGTTCCCTCTCTCAAAATATTAAAGAATATTTTTATTCCACTTGAACAAAATTGTAATCCCTCTCACAAAATATATTTTTATTCCATGTTAAAATTTATTTTCAGAAATGAGAAAAGAAAAAAAGAAATAAAATGAAAAAAGGAAAGATTTTAACATAAATGAGAAAAGGAAAAAAGAAATAAAATAAAAAAATAAAAAAAGAAAAGAAGATGAGATGGGCGATAGCAGCAGGGGCCCACAGTGTAGATGTTTTACTCTCGCGTGGACGACACTTGCTCCGCTGTTGTGGGGTGAGTTGCACACTCTTCTCTCCCACTCTTATCCAAATGAAAAAAACCTGGGTTTTATTCATAAAACCTAACAAAAAACCTCACACCTCCCCAATAGTAAAAACCTCTCACTTTAGGTTTTTTGAAATTCCATCTCATTAAAAAACCTCCCATTGGGGGAGGCCTAATATCATGAGCGATAAATTTGCCAACAACTCACTACTAATTAATACATGTCACATGGTTCGTCTTCAGGAAGAGAAAACCAATACTTTAAACAATTTAAGGACTTGAACTAAATTTTGAAAAGCTAAATTGATATATATATATATATATATATATATATATATATATATATATATATATATATATATAAATAGTATGCACATGGATACGATTTAGTTGATTCATTCCTACTCAATTCGGAGTATTAACTTAAAATAAATGAATATTTTCGATACAAAGCCTAACATAAATAATAAACTATTTATTTGAAGTCTGAGGGAGTGTTTGGTTGACGAATGTGGAGGAGGGGAATGCAAATGGAATAATAAAATGTTGTTTGTTTGAAGGATATGAAAGTAAGCGGCTCGGATTCTCTGTGCCATTTTGGTACATCATCTCATGTGCAAAAACATTGGATGAACGACACGTAGGAGAGAGGAAACTATACCCTAATTCTTAAACCCTAGAGGCAATGGTTGGATTTAATTCCCCTCCTACCTGTCAATCACTTAATGCGTGACATATGAGATGATGCACGAAAAAGACGCAAAAGATCCGATTTGAAAAGTAAGCACAGTAAATTTGATTCCTCAAAATCTCTACACCTGTTAATCAGATTTTTAATAATAATAAATTTTTATTATAAATTATAAATAATGAAATAATCTGTTATAAATAGTAAAATTTCTTTCAAATAAAAATTAAAATTGTAAAAGTTATAAATCGATTCTTATAAAATTTGATCATACCAAACATAATCAATAGCTATGATAGTCATTCCTTACCCCCAATCAAACAACATAATTATAAAAGATAAACCCATTACCCATTACCCATTACCATTCCTTATTACTATCACTATTATTCTTATTCCGATTCCTTCCAATAAACCAAACGCCCCCTGAATTATTTTGTAATTGTCTTGCTTTCTAATCGTTTTACGTATAATTAATTCATGCACCACGTAAAAAATTATCAAGCATGCTCAATTAACTTGCTCATATTGCATTTCACGCATTGGAACAATATACCTAACATGCTCAATTAATTTGCTCATGTCACATTTCACGCACTGGTTGAAGATTTATACTTCAACACTTACACTTGGCCTTTTTTTTCCCTTTTTTTTTTCTTGTTGATATGTGTAGTATTCTTGATCTATATAATTGATATAATTTGTTGTTGGATGAGATTAGATCAATAGTTGAAATAAGAAAATTATGTTATTTGATGGTGGCTGGAGTTGGTTGGATATTCTCAATTGGTGTTTAGTTCTATGATTTTTTTAGTTCTAAATAACTTTTTTAGAAAAAGACACCAAAATAGCGAAGTTAAAATTGTCATGTATGTGAGTGGGAGATTGAGATTAGAAATGAGAGAGTAATTTAGTTTGTCGGGTAACTTATCATAAACTTTGTTCTAGTATATCTTATTATCAATTAAATTTTATATGTATGTGGATATAAATATTTGATCAAACATTCAAATCGATATCTGTAAATTATACATTTCTTATTTACTTCTCATTAAATGATTGTTATATTTGATGGTATCTTGAATCGTTATATTCAAGCACTTATAATCTGCTTGTGGACTCATCAATTAATCAAAGCTATTAATCCTTGTGAAAAATAATCTTTGGCATCTCAAAAGTCAAGAGTCCAAGTGTCCAAAAGACTATTAACACAACCAATAGTAAACATGCACGTGGCGAATATGATATTTCATTTTGGACAAATAATTCAATAATTTTCTTGGTTCCAAGAAAACCACACCATTCTTATTACCAGCCACCAAGTTGCCAGCTCTTCTTACACCCACTCTCTCTCTATAAAATGGTAGATAAGATCCAATAGTTTTCCTGCCCGTTTCATTTGCTTCTCGTTTCTCTCAACCCATTTTCCGCAAAAAATTATAAAAGCAAATATTTCTTGAAAAATAGGAAAAGTACAACCCTTTGTGATATAGAAAAGGAAAGCGAAAATAAATTAAAAATCCGAACTTGTATTCTTTGTGCTCCACTCAATTTCTGCTACTTGTACACAACACAAAATCAATACGGGTTACTTGGTTTGAAGTTTAACTTCCACTTCTCTTCCTTGTCCGAAGGGAGTTCAATACCCATTGGCATTTTCTAACTTTTTCTTTGGCTAATCATTCGATTCTTATTGCTGTGGATTCACTAGCTAGGTGGGTCTCTGTGAAATGAGAAATTGCACAGGTTTCTGAAGTGGGTTCTTGATTTAGTACAAAATCTTGAACTTTTCTGTTTGTTTTGTGGGGATGATGTCATTGACTTGTAATAATCTGGAGTTTGGAAGAACAAGATTGGATTTTGCGGCATGTGGTTGCTCTTCCAACGCCTCCAGTAATCGTCCCTCTGTCAGAAATTATGGAAAAGGGCTGCTCAGGAATGTCAGTAGATGCTGCAGAGCTCGGAAAGTGTGGTGTTTCCGGCGGGATTCCGGTAGCTGCCGCGTGTTCTCCACCAAGACTCCGGAGGCTTTTCTCAACGGTAACTCCCCCCCCCCCCCCCCCCCCCCCCCACAAGTATGTATTATTATCAAGATTGAGTGTTGGAGTTTGTGATAGTTTTCTCACGTATTAGGAGTTGCAGCTGGTCCTCCTCCAGCTTTGGACTTAGCAAAAGAAAGAAAGGGCCCTTCTTCATTGTCTGATATGTTTGAAGTTGTGTCTGAAGACTTAATCACACTCAACAAAAATCTACAATCGGTGAGTTTCTTGAATTTGTAGCTATGAGAAGTGCTTTTTTTGAGATAAATGTGTCAAACTGCCATTAAGTTTATTTTGGGTGGGTGGATGAAGGGTGTTATAGAGAAGTTCTTGTGCTATTTTGGTGGAGGATGAGTCACACTGTTGATGTGGAGACAGCAACAAAATATACTATGTTAAGAAAGCATCATTATGTGGGAATTATTTGACTTTGTTTTCTCTTTTTGTGTCAGTCATGTAACTAGTGCAATTGATGATATATAAAGTGCAATAGATGGTGTACCCCACCATTAGGGCCCCCCACCGCCCCTGCCCTGCCCTGGGGATTGGTGGAGGAGATAAGTTGCAGAATGTGTCTCAAGTGGCTTATAGAGAGGGCTCACTGTTAAACTTGTGCTTGCAAGGGGCCAAATTCATGCCAAAGGCAGGATTCGAACCCCCACCCTGCAGCAACCAAGCTCAGTTGGAAGACCTTTCCACCCTCCCCTCTACCACTTGAGCTATGCCCTGGGGGCAAGTGCAATAGATGATATCAATAGATGATGTGGAGTGAATCTTAATATAAGTAGAACCAATTTATGTGAGGTGGGATATGTTTTTTAATGGTGAAATTATGGGATTTATGCAAGGCATGCCACATATGGAAGTTATGGATTTGTCCTCAATTTTGGTTGATTAATCATCATATCGTGACGTAATGCTTTTGCATCACGTCATGCTTAACATCAATGGCAGTTTTATTGAGATATGGAATTATGTTCATTTCTTTTTCATTGTAAATGAAAATTAATCTATTGAGTAATGTGGATGTGGCTAGATAGGGTTTGGCTCTTGAGTGATGCATTGGAGAGCCTTGAATTAAAGTACCAATGCAAATGCATCATATGTGAATGGATTCAATGTTGATTGCTTAATATTGGAGAAAGAAACTTGAACTATCCAACTGATGTTACTATTTTTGATGTTACTATTTTTAGTTGTTGCTTAAACTGTTAAACAAGTCTCAGTGTGTTTTAACTAAACTATTTTAACTAAACTAACTAATGATGAAATTAATTTTCAGATTGTTGGTTCAGAAAACCCTGTATTAATGTCTGCTGCTGAGCAAATCTTCGAAGCAGGTGGGAAACGGATGCGACCAGCTTTAGTTTTTCTGGTTTCGAGAGCGACATCAGAGATTGCTGGTTTGAAGTAAAGCAACATGATTCTCTCTTCATGTGTTATTCTTTTGAGATTTAAAGTCATTTAATTTGTTAATCTTTTATGGTTCAGGGATCTTACCAAAGAACACAGAAGGTTGGCTGAGATAATTGAGATGATCCACACTGCAAGTTTGATTCATGATGATGTAATAGATGAAAGTGACATGAGGAGAGGTTAGGCTTCATAAAACACATTATCAAACTTTCTGTTCCTTCCGAGCATTTTCTCGTCTGATTCTTCTTCTTTCAAAGTTTCATATTTATATCTGAGTTGGGTTTCTATAATTCTAAACAGAACTATTGTGATGAAAATTATGATCTGCCATTCCAAACCTTAATCACACACAATAGAACTGTCGACACACATTTCGTCTGCCTTTGTGACAGACAATACAGTGGGAATGTACTCTTGTTTTTCATTAGCATTGTTTGCTACTCTTGTGTGTTTAAAGTAACCAGCTTACAACCCTCTTCAAATGTTCCTAGATAATGAACAGTGTAGCCCAAATTCGAAAGATTGATAAGAAGAATTGGAAGAACAGATCTTGCTTGAGCAAATGATGATTATTATGATCTTATTTTAAAGTATTTTGAGTTACATCTCTGCCATACTACTTGATTTCAGGAAAAGAAACTGTCCATCAATTATATGGAACAAGAGTTGCTGTTCTTGCTGGTGATTTTATGTTTGCTCAATCATCATGGTACCTTGCGAACCTCGAGAACCTTGAAGTTATAAAGCTTATCAGTCAGGTATGTCGAACTCAGCTCGTGAAGTTTTACTGAACAGTGAAAAGCTCTCAGCAAAGTATGTATAACAAGATAGTACTAATATTTTAACTTAAAGATGTTAAAGTTTTATCCTTTTCAATAGGGAATAAATTTATAGAAACATTCTTACCCATTTCTCATGTACAAAACCAAGATTCATCTTTGTGGGGGTGGGGTGGATTTGCTACAATAGTTTGGTGTTGTTCAAGTTGAGAGCCTAAATCAAGTGTATGAATGGCATTGCAGGTCATTAAGGATTTTGCGAGTGGTGAAATAAAGCAAGCGTCGACTCTGTTCGACTGTGATGTTCAACTTGATGAGTACTTGATCAAGAGTTACTACAAAACAGCCTCCTTAATAGCTGCTAGCGCCAAGGGGGCCGCCATATTCAGTGGCGTCTCTGGCGATGTCAGCGAGCAGATGTACCAATATGGTAAGAATTTAGGTCTGTCGTTTCAAGTTGTTGACGACATACTGGATTTCACTCAGTCAGCTGAACAGCTGGGCAAACCTGCTGGGAGTGACCTGGCTAAAGGAAATCTGACTGCTCCAGTGATATTCGCCCTCTCGAGAGAGTCTAAACTCCGAGACATCATTGAAAATGAGTTTTGTGAGACGGGCTCTCTCGAGGAGGCCATTGACATTGTCAAGAAATGCGGGGGGATCGAGAAGGCGCAAGAACTGGCTCAAGAAATTGCTGATCAAGCCATTAAGAGTCTTCACTGTCTACCCCCAAGTTCTTTTAGGCAATCACTTGAACAAATGGTGAGCTATAATTTGGAACGAATAAAGTGAAGTCGTTCGTATAGAGTTTACCGTTGAATTAATTCTCGATCGAGTTCTACCGATCGATCCATAACTGGAGGTGGTTCCATCTGAAGTGTTTGCAGATGGTTTCAAGTGAAAGGTGGTGATAAGAAGCAGATTGTGGTTGTATATTTATAGGCAATCTTGAACAATGTTGCTGTTAGTTTTTATATGGTTATTGAGGTCATTTTCTTGACAATGGCCTAATAGGTAACAGTGAAATTCAATTCTTGTTATATACACACATGTTCTTCATTATATGATTAGCGAATAATGCTAAGCATGACTTCTGTTTATAATTATGTAGTATTGATGGAAAACTATTTCATCTCTAATCTTTCTTCTATATTTATCTTTTGGTTGCTAGAAATGATCTATTATTGGTTTCTTGGATGGGATATAAATTTTCAATAGTACTTCGGCTGAATACTAGTATTAAATTTGGATTGCAATGCCATTAGTATTTTCAAGAAGATATTTAAGCGGTCATGATATAATATTTTTAGAAAATAATTTAATGTAATTATTTTCTTACGTGATTCTACCATTAAAACAAGTGGGAGGTGGAATTTTTATTTTTATTTTTATTTTTCTGAAAAGGAAACCAATGTTCTTCATTTCCTATGTGTTAATACACAGAAAACTATCATTAAAATAAAAAAATCTTAATAAAACTATCATAAAAAAATATAGTAAACTAATTACTTTACTTGAAACAACGTATTACATTATTTTTTAAAATTTCTTTTAGGTCATTAATAAGAAAAGTGATGAAAAATATTTATTAGGCCCATATTAATTAGATCGGGGAGCGTGCCCACTGGCCCAAGCCCAATATACACAGGGTTAGAAAAGACTTTTCGCTATCATAATTTCTCTTATTATATCCGAGGCCTTTGAGAGAACAAGGGAGCGCCGCCGATCGAGGCGCTCTTGTTCCGTTGCCGGCATAAACTCACGTCGGAGTTCTCTCCAGATTTCAACTGAAGGATTAACTCTTCTTTTGATCTGCAGAAGCTCTCACACTTATTCTTTCTTTGATCTACGCACTGTTTGGTATCTGATTTAGGGTTTATTTTTTGGCTGTAATTTTTGGATTGGCCGTTCCAATGGGCTCCCAATGATAATGTGCGAAGCTCTATTTCACCCGGCCTACATTGACGATCAACTTAATTTTCTGTTGACTGGTGATCTCTAATCTGAACACTTTTTTATTCGTGTTTTGATTCTGGGAAACTGCCCTACATTTCATCGCTCTGTTTTCGTTTTGACTTTGTGGATTTGGGATGTTTCCCTGATATCTTTAGGTTTTTATCTTTCATCTTCCATTCTCATAAAAATGCAGTTATATAACAATCATGAGTAAAAGATTACTAGAGCTATAATGATAAGACTGTTATTCAAGTAGTTAATCTATAAAAGAGGTTTAAGATAAATAACAATTAATCCTTGCCCAATGTGAGTATGTAACTACATGACGAGTAATAAGAAATAATAAAGTTTTTTAAGGTGGTAGAGTAAAATAAGAAAGTGTAGGAGTGAGCTTAAAGTTGAGATTTCCATGAATTTTACAATGAATCGAATCTATCTTCTCTAGCTGACTCTTAATGGGATAAAAAAAATCCATTGAAGGAAATGTGTTTGCTTATTTTTGCTACTCTCAACGGCAAATTTACATCGTAAGTGTATTACTTATTTCACACCTGGTTACGATGAAATCCGAAGCTGTGTGTTGGTGCTAATGCAATTACTATTAATTTAGATGATTTCTTAGGTATCAATCTTTCATCCCACTTTCTGATTGAAAATGGAAATTTGTTTTAAATTATTGAGTAGTTTTGGCGTTGATGGTTGAGCTAGAAGAAAACATCGGACAGCTTATCTAGAGCTATGTAAAATTTTTAAGAGCTATATCCTAAAACTGATTTTAAAGTTTTTGTAATTTTAATTGCTGTTCATCAAGAAAGTTTTGAATCGGTTAGGATTTACATCTGACATCCCAAATACAGTATATAAAAAAAACTTTAATATTGTTAGTTCAATGAATTTGTTCAACCATAATTAATCTCATTACCTTTCTATCCTAAGAGGATTAACAAAAGTACAATCATTAGTTTAAGATTACTTGAGCTGTAAATCTTCTATGAAGTTGTTAATGAGAGACTACTCTTACAAATAATTAATTAATAAAAATAAAAGAATAAATTTGTAAAGTGGTGGAGCAAAATATGAAAATACTTGGGAATTGAACTGAAATTTGAGATTGCCAAATGAACTGATTCTGTCTTATTTAATTCAATATCCATGTATCAGCTTATTTTTGCTACTCTTAAGATAGAAGTTACATTGAAAAATTTTCAACAGAATTTTCTTTCACGCTATGGTAAATGGTTATGACGTAATTCAAAGCTGTATCTTGACATAAATGTGCACTGGATTAAAGCTTATGCAGGATCATTGGAGCACCGAACTGGGGTTGCAGAGTCATAATCGGAAATGGGGCGTGGCGGTAAGACGGGGACAACTCAAACGAGAAGCGCTGTAGCATGAGTGCTAATGCCATTTTTGCCTCTATCATAGCAAAGTTTTGGCCAACGCAGACTCGGGGGGCCTGAGCTGAATGGTATGAAGGAGAATTGGGTGTTTGCAGCACTTGATACTCCTTCAGAAAATCTCTCCGGTCTGAATTCGTTCACATCATCACCCCAAATCTGGCGGTCGTGATGTAGGAGGCCTATGAGCAGAGTGAACTCTGCTCCTGCTGGTATGATCATACGTCCTAGTTTCACCGTCTTTGTAGCTGCTCGAATAATAATTGGTGCTGGTGGATATATCCTCATAACCTCTTGGAAAATCATTGTTACCTGTGTGCACATACATTTGTTCTTGTTGGATAAGCATAATAACTTCATATCTTGTTTGATGATACTGTTTTGTTTTGTATGTTATTTTGTCAATGCATACCACCATGTTTCTACTTATATTTGATGATGGATTTCTTTGAGAGAATTTAAGGATGGATGAAGAAAATCTTACAGTTTTAAGCTGGCTTAGACCATCAACAGTAGGTTCTTTCTCTCCAAAAACTTTGAAAATCTCTTCTCGTGCACGATCTTGCCATTGGATTTCTCTTTTGATGGCTTTCATTCTTCTATTTGCTTTGGTTGGGAAATATCTGTTAAACGAAATAATATATTAGCACAACTGTTATGTTATTTGATCTTGTTACATTTCTTTGTTTTATCAGGTATTTTGTCATCATATTCCATACATGGCATACAGCCCATATTTAAGAAAGCAACGTGGAACATGTCTTTTATAACCTACCCAAATTTGTTCCATATTGGGGTATATATAGATATTAGATAGCAATACTATACCTCCATCCAGGGATAAAAAGGTACTGCAGGAGCTGCAAAATAAGCTTAACTTGTTCTTTCTGTAGCTCAAATATTCTTCTTCCCTCTTCATGACTACTGCCAAATGCCGTCCTGGAAATCACATCACCCGATAAATCTTCAAGATAAGGCCATATATCTATTTCCAGTTTCTTTCGTTACTAGAAAACAACACCTCCCATTTTTGTAGCATGTTCGAACAGCTTAAGTACATTGCTGGTATCATTTTCTGCGTAGTTAAAAGGCGTCTGTCAAGAAGATTAGCAGTGGTAATTGAGTTATATATTCTTGAAACAATACTTCACATTCAGGCAAAGTATTTCTAGTACACTCTAGTAGCTTATGCCTATTTTATGTCTTGTGGCTAATGGCATATTTGGTTCATGACATATTTAAGGATATAGACAAGCTCTTACTTTCAACTTCTCCATATGGAATGCACTGTTGATGATTTTTCTGTGTGTAGCCCATTTATCATCTTCAAGAAACAGGAGCCCTCCCACAATGGTTTCGCCAATGGGGTCGGGACGTGGCTTTTTGAAAACAGCAGGTTTCATGAGAATCTCCTTGATCAGCTCCGGATCAACTATATTTATCCTGGGTGAAGGGCAAAACCAGATGAAAGACTGCTTACCTGATGTCACACAAGACCTCAAATTATGGAAATAGCTAGATATAAGGTAAACTCAACAGTTCTTTTGCTGTAACTTACCATATTTGTGAATGATGCTGTGGTAAAATGGAAGAATATGCGACGGTACATCGTCAGAAAGCTCTACTATTCTGGGCTGCTCTGTCTTTGCGGAGGCGATGAAGTATTTCATGTCCCCTATTATGAGTTTGTAGGAGTTCCCCTGTAGTCCCTGCGATCGCAGAAACTTCTCCAGCTTCTTAGGTCTGAACCAAGCCCAGTTTAGTAATTTCACTACTAGTATTATAGATGCAACTGCAAGTGTAGAAGCCATGACTGGCCAGAGTTTCAACTTCATTTTCATCTGCAGATTTCGAAATGAGACAACCTTAGGTGGGGGTATGAGAGAATAGAAACACTTTTTGGTTGATTGATTTAATAAAGTGGGCGTATTCTACTACGTAAATTTGTTTAACTATAATTGGCGTGGGCATCAAGATGTATGACTGTGACAGCTCTTTTGGCTAATTCTCTATGTTAGTGTATGTTTGTCTGTCCCGATTCATTGTGCTGACATTTCGAAGTAGTGTAAAAATAATTCTTTCCAAGATTTTGTAATTACTCCTTCCATCTAATTAAGGATTGGTATCTAGAGTTGGTTTCTTGAGCTAATAATGTTTTTTTCTCGAAAAATCAAAGCTATAAATTATTATAATAAAATGTACTCCTTAATATTTATTAAAAGATACAACTTTTAAAAAACATTGAATTTGGGAGCAAGAATCCAGAAACAAGCAACATTTGCCCGTTATTCAATGGGCAATTGTTAATTTTGAAATGTTGTTTTTCCTTTTACTCGTATAAACTAAATTTAAACGGATTACGTAATGGTATGATATTTTAGAGTAAGATTTTATTTATAAAAAAATTTGAAATATTGTTAGTTAAATGAAGTTATTCCTAAATTTAAATGGATTTCTTAATAATGTATGATATTAAGAAATCCATTAAATCAGAAACGCTGTAGCCGATTCCTGAAGGGTATGACTCCTTCAGAAAATCTCTCCGGTCTGAATTCATTAACATCGTTGCCCGAAATCTTGCGGTCTTGATGCTGCTGGTATGATCGTACTTCCTAGTTCACCGTCTTTGTAGCTTTGCGAACAAGAATTGGTGCTGATGGATTTTTTAGGTTAATGAAATTTTTAATGGAGTGAAATCTTCTCTTGTTTCTCTACATTCCACAAACCCTACAATTCTACATCTCTTCTCCGATTAATGTTTTCTGCTAAATTGAAGACTTCACTTATTTTTTACTGCTTTGCTTACTTGTTTTTAGAATTTTTAGGAATATTTATTTTTTGGTGTGAGATTTTCATTTACTCTTACTAAAATATAAAATAAACACCTGCAAAAATGGATAACTTAATAGTGGATGGAGACGGAGCATGTATTTTTTAGTATATGGTACAATTCTTCCTCTCTATCATCCAAGAGAAATTAGAGAATTAACTAAAGTAGAATCATAAATTTAATTTTACTTGAGCTGTAAATGTTTTTATGAAGTTGCTAATGAGAGACTACTGTTGCAAATAATATTAAAAAAAAAAAGAATAGTAAATTTGTACTGTGGTAGAGCAAAATAAGAAAAATTTAGGAATTGAAATGAAATTTGAGATCACCAAATGTATCAGCTTATTTTGCTACTCCTATGATAGAAGTTTCAGTGAAAATTTTCGACAGAATTTTATTCTTTCACACTATGGTACATGATTATGAACAAAGCTGTATATTGACATAAATGTGTAATGGATTAAAGCTTATGCAGAATCATCGGAGCGCCAAACTGTGGTTGCAGAGTCATAATCGGAAACGGGGCGTGGCGGTACGACGGCGACAGCTCAAATGAGTAGCGTTGTAGCATGAGTGCCAATGCCATTTTTGCCTCCATCATAGCAAAGTTCTGGCCAACGCAGACTCTGGGGCCCGACGCGAATGGTATGAAGGAGTATTGGGTGTTTGCAGCATTTGCTACTCCTTCAGCAAATCTCTCCGGTCTGAATTCGTTAACATCGTCGCCCCAAATCTTGCGGTCGTGATGCATGAGGCCAATGAGCAGAGTGAACTGCACACCTGCTGGTATGATCATGTTTCCTAGTTTCACTGTCTTTATAGGGGCTCTTACAATAAAAGGTACAGGTGGATACATCCTCAAAACCTCGGAGAAAATCATTGTTACCTGTATGCATATATATTAGGCCTGCTTGATAAGCATATTATTGGTTTCATCTGTTGACTGTTATGTTATCATTGCATACCACTATGTTTGTATGGAATTCAAGAATATCTTACTGTTTTAAGATGGCTTAGTCCATCATCTGTAGGTTCTTTCTCCCCGAAAACTTTGAAAACCTCTTCTCGTGCACGATCTTGCCAATCCTGATGTTTGGCAAGCATCACCACAGTCCATACCAGCAAATTTGAAGTGGTTTCTGAGCCAGCAAAGTAGAATAGTTTGCACTCCTCAATCACATCTTCAATGCTTAATCCCATCTTCTTGTTACCCTTTTCTTGAATTTTTTTGAGACTGGATTCCATTAATGCCCCCAGTAAGTCATCCTTGATGATTTCTCCCCTATCCATTGCTCTCTCTCGTTGGTCAATGATGCCCCTTAGCAAGGATTGAATTTCTCTGTTGATGGCTTTCATTCTTCTATTTTCTTTGGTTGGAAGATAGCTGTTACACGAAATAATATATTACTTCTGTTATATATTATTTGTCTAATCTGGTATTTTGTTGTGACATTCCATACATTCTTTCCATATTTTGGGTATTACATGTTAGGGAGAAAAGCAAAAATACCCACTTTTTAAAGTTCAAAATCATTGCCACCCCATCAATTAGCTTGATAGCAAATCTACCAAATGTTACATTTTTGCACCAAAATACCCTAAAAAGGCCCCACCACCTTTTTAATAGTTTAATTGTTCAGAGTCAACTTCCCCTACACAGGATACTAACACCATATCTGAAATCGTCATTATAGCACTGGATGTTGGATTTAGTATCAGTCATGCTGTCGGAATCCCGACACATGATACCAAACATTTTCCCTTTCCTTTAGTTAAGGTTCATTTTGGTTAAAAAAGTCTAAATTAAAGTTTTGGTGACAATGATTTCACTTTGCAAATTTGGTAATACTGTACCTAAATCCAGGGATGAAGATGTACTGCAGGAGTTGCAAAACAAGCTTGACTTGCTCTCTCTGTAGCTCAAATATTCTCCTTCCTTCTTCATGACTACTACCAAAAGCCGTCTTGGAAATCACATCACCAGATAAATCTTCCAGGTAAGGCCTCACATCTATTTCCAGTTTTTTCTCGTTGCTAGAAAACATCTCCTCCCATTTTCGTAGCATGTTCGAACAGCTTAAGTGCATAGCTGGAATCATATTCTGCAAAGATAAAAAGTCATAATCCCTGTCAAGCATGATATAACCAACTGAGTCACACATATATACATATTCTTGAATTGATGTTTTACTTTCAGCTTCTCCATATGGAAAGCACTGTTGATGATTTTCCTGCGTCTGGTCCATTCATCTTCTTCAAGAAAGATTAGCCCTCCCACAACGGTTTCGCCAATGGGGTTGGGACGTGGCTTTTGATAAACGGCGGGTTTCGCAAGAATCTCCTTGATCAGCTCAGGATCAGCAACATTTATATTGGGTGAAGGTCCAAACCAGGAGAAAGACTTGTTACCTGATTTCACAGAAGGGGTCAAATTATGGAAAATATCGACATATAAGGTATGTTTCATTACCATAACTTACCATATTTGTGAATGATGTTGTGGTAAAATGGAAGAATATGCGAGGGGACATCATCGGAGAGCTGTAGTATTCTGGTTTGCTCTGTTTTTGTTGAGGTGATAAAGTCTTTCATGTCCCCCATCAAGAGTGTGTAGGGGTTCCCCCGTAGACCCTGCAACCTCAGGAACTTCTCCAGCTTCTTTGGTCTGAACCAAGTCCAGTTTAGTAATTTCACTAATAGCATTATAGATGCAACTGCTAGAGTAGAAGCCATGACTGACCAAAGCTTCACTTCCATTTTCGACTTCGGATTCGAAATGAGGAAACCTTATCTGGGCAATGAGAGGATATACTTTTCTTTTTTTCCACTTGCTTTTGGATCCCCCATGTGCAAACATGTATATATTGACATTATAGTGGTGTATACCGAAGATTTTTCACTATATCAAAAACTGTTATTTTATCTAAACTTTTATGTGGATGTTTGGCGTATTGTTATACAATTAAAATTCAGTATATCTAATTAAGTACATAAAAAAAGTGTATTGTTATATACTTAAAATTCATTATACCTAATTAAGTACATAAAAAAAAGTGAAAGATAACTATGGTATCAATTCCAATAAAAAATAAATTTATAATAAAAAAATATACGATAAATAATCAAATTAAGCAATAGTATAAAATATTATACAATTCATCTCTAAATATTAACAAAAATATATTAAATGATAAAGAGTATTAAGTATTTTCCTATTCTATCCATTTAATAATCTATAAAAGATAAAAATGTAAGACAATTTATAGTGTGCACCCGGGTACATCTAAAGATAGGGTGCATTCACATACAAATATAAACAAAAATATATACAATTAAGAGTAAAAATGTATGCAATTTAATTGTTAATTTTTTAATGAAGAATTGTATATAATATTCAATAAAATGTTATACACATATGAATGTTAATTTTTTTAATGAAAAATTAATGTGAAAAAAGTATACAATTATTACAAAACACGTATACAAAATAGAATAATATGTATACAAAATAGAATAAAAAGGTATACACATATATGTGTACTCTTACACCCGAATGCACCCAATATACACTCAAAGTAATTATTATTTTAAAACACATGTAGAGGTTAATTACACTTACATGTTTCATTTTTTTATAAATATTTTATTATTAGCCCATCTCAAAAAGTTGATTAATTTTTTTTCTTGACCTACACTTTGTACCATAAATATATATTTATATATAAATAAATACTCACCCGGTCTTACACTATTCTTCACGTTTATAAAACGTTTATTGTTCCATAAAGTTTAAGAAAATGCTTTTTTCTTTTCAAATTTTTTAAACTTTTGAGGTATTTTAGTAATTTAAGTAATAAATAAAGTGTAAATTAAATGTTATGAGGGTGTAAGAAAGAGATGACAAATTTGAAATCAAATTACTTTTGAAGTTATTAGATAATTTTTTTATTTATTTTTATGTGAATAATTGTGTGGAATAAATAAATAAAAATAATGTAGAGTGTTCGGTGACACAGAATATATGTTTAGCATTAGTTAACTTTATGTCTGTCATTACCACCACTTGTTATTTCCTTTACCATTTCTGTATACTCAAAATTTTCCATATTTCAGCAACCTTTTTTTACCCTCAACATCTACTCTGACTTTTAAATGGATTTCATTTATTTTACTATAATACTAATCAAAATCTTTTTTTATTTACTTATAATCCAAAGACAATTCAATCATTTTTCCTCGTTCTTGGCCAACCGAAAACCAAACAGTACTCTTTTTTCTTAAATTTATCAATTACCTTCCTAGTTCTATATATAGGAAGAACAATAATTTATGTGAGAATTTTTTGGCTGAATCCATTTCGTAAGATGAAATAGAAGAGGCAACATTATTGAATATGGTATATTGCATTTTAATTAAAAATGACAACCATTCAGTTGAATCATTTTAACAACTTATTATAGGATGGTTCATGATGAGAAATAATATATTTGACGTGAAAATTGATAATTAATTAAGAAAAAGTGAAACGATTTCATCAGATAATCCACTTACGTACGAATCGAAATAGTATATTTTAATTATAAATTGGAATTTTATTCATCAGGCCTGAAAAATGGGTAAACTATCAATTTGAGGCTTGAATTATGTTTTTTATCGATTAAGGGTTTGAATTATGTCAAACTATCAATTTAGGGCCTAAGTATTTAGGGCCAGAACTTAGGCCCTAAATTGATAAAATAGGAAATAATATTTGACAAATTCAGGCATTGAATTGATAGTTTTACATATTTAAATCATTGAATTGATTGAAAAAATGATTTAGGTCCCGAATTGATAGTTTACCCATAATTCGGGCCTTGAATTGATTTTGACATACGAAAGTTTTATTTTATTAATATGTGATCGAAAAAATATGAAATTACCGAAAAATGACAATTTGTTAAAAATTATTTAAAAGTGATTATATAAACTTACTACATAATTAACATGTTGTTTTGATAATAAAAATAAATTGTAAAATATTTAAAAAAGGGAAATTACATATATAAAAAATTAATTATTTGTTATTGAACCATTTAAATGATTTTATTATCCAAAATGATTGTTCCATGTTTTGGGGACCTTAAATCGAATGAAAAAAATATTTTAGGTATCGTTTTGATATTAAACTCATTTTTAAAATTTTAAATTAAAAAAGCTCAGTTTAATAATTTACTGTACTTAATTTTAAGTTACGGTTGATTTTGTGTCGTTGTGTTGAACATCGGATTTCTTTTACGCATTTGAATCGAAACGATGTCTTATTAAGCTTTTTAATGTTGTGGAAGTATTTATGAAAGCGTTGTACGTAGAATCTCTATGGTCTTCATCCTTTCTAATTTATTTTATTACAATTGTATTCTTAAAATTAATATTATATTCTAAGAATCAAAATAAATGTTAAAACCTATAGATAAAATAGGTTATAAAAAATACTAATATACTTTGTGGACGAGTTTTTAGTAAGGTTGAAAGTATATTATATAAAAAGTAAATATTTTATTAAATAAAACTAATAATATATGGGTCCACGGAATTATCAACCCATATTATAAATTAATTATATTATTTGAAAAGTTTGTTTTTCCAGAAGAAAGGGACACATGCAATATGAGTTGCCAGAATTGGAGAGATGCGTTCATGACAATTAATGGGAGTATTTAATTGTTATCGTTTTGAATTTCCTATAACGTTTTAATATACTATTATTTTTTGTATTACTTAGTGAGATGAATATATAAGGGCATTGAATAATCTCATATTTGTATATTAGCCGACAAATGCAAGGGAGAAAATATTAAACCTTTCATTTTAGGATTTCTATTTTTTTTTAAGGTATAGTTTTTTTTTCATTTATGTATTATTCATTAAAAAGTTTGCAATAAAAGATATAAACCCCAAATAATAATAATAAAACTATAAAGAAAGAAAAATATAAATTCTAAAGTAAAAAAATAATGATATATAATTGGTACTCTTTCTTCTCTTTTAACATGTCATTCATGATGGAACGAAAAATAGGGATGAACGTACTATAATTTGCTGAATTCTGAATTTTAAATTTGCAATAATATTTTACTCAAAACAATGTTTCTACATACTACAGCTCAATTCTCATATAAGAATTTGGGTTTTGGATTACAACGTAGTGCTAGAATTGTAAAATATTTAGAAGGTTAGTATATTGTGCTCTATTTAGAATGTTAGTATATTGTGATCTCTCGGGTCCCATAAATTGTGCACGTATTCTACTATACGGAAATTAAAAAAAGTTATTTTTTTATATATAAAGATGTGTAAAGTTATTAGAATGTGTGTAAAAATTAAATATTTTAGATAATTTAATAAAAAAAAGTGTAAAATTGTTGGGATCGATGTGTGTAAAAAGTGAGTAATATTATAATGTATTCTTTTTATTTTTAAAAATGTGTATAAGTATTGAGACGAATAAAAAAAGTGTATAGTAATTAGTGAAGCGGACACAGTATATGTTATATTTTGCTGACAAGAAATCAATAAAATGTACCACTTCTCGTTATTTTTTGAGATAGTCTCCGAAACATGAATTCAAGTATGAAAATGAATCAATGATATTAACTTAAACACTAAAATGAGTTATGAAGGTGTTGTTAACTGGTTGATATAAATACATTTTAAAATATTATTTCTCTCATCCCATTATATATACTTTAAAATATTATATTCTTGCCCTTAGAGTAAAGCTCAAGTGGTAGAGGGGAGGGTGAAAAGACCTTCCAGCTGAGCTTGGTTGCTGCAGGGTGGAGATTCGAATCCTCACATCTTGCGATTACCAATCCCCAGGGTAGAGGCGGTGGGGGCCCCTAATGGTGGGGTACACCATTTTAAAATATTATATTCTTAATCCACGTGCATAAAGTGAACGGACACTTATAAGGTGACGTTATATATACGTAAAAGGAAAATGATGACGGAAAAACACTAAAGTTAGTTATAAAGGTATACATAGACGTAAAGGAAGGCAATTGAAGATTTGGAATTTGAAGGATTAAATTTTTAATATAATTTTGAATTTTCATGAATGATCATATATAGTCTTTGTTTTGAAAATTTTGAGATAGGTGTTTCAAATTTCGTCTTCTTGGTTGAAGATTTAGTCCTATGTTTTGTCTTGTTAAGAAAATAGGTGAAACTTTTTGCTAAAGTAATACTCACTCCTCTCTAAAGAGTTTTAGGTGCGTATGTTTTTATTTATTTTTTTATTATGTACATTAAGAAATGTAATATTTAATGTGTAGATAAATAGAGACATATAATATTTTAATGTATAGTGATTAGTTATATTAGTATTGTGTATAGTGTGATATATTAATTTTTTTTGTGTGAATCTCATTTACCAAAAAGAAAAATGTAAATTTATATTAAGACATATTAAAATAATAAAATTCAACTCTTTCACAAAAATACGGAGGGAGTATTAATAATACCTCATATGCTTTGAAATTATTTTGAACTATACGTATCACATCTTCAGTTCTATTTAACCTAAACACTCTTTATTAATCAATAAGAATACAGTAAAATAAAATATTCCCTCGATAAATATTTATTTTGTCATTTTGATTGTTCATTTTAAAAGTATTCATTTTTCTTTTTTAGTAAAAAGAACTTACATAGCCTATCATTCATTACTAATACAACTATCCACTTTATATAAAATAATAATACTTTTTAATCACGTGCAAAAAGCTTATTACTCATTATTAATACAACTACACATTTTATATAAAATAATAATACTCCTTAATTCACGTACAAAAAATAAAGGGAGAGTCTTACATAAGACCATCTCACAGTGAGATTATTTTACACTATTTAAAGTTATCACTTTTTATTAAAGATTTTATAATTTTTTTTTAAAAACATGTTGTCATTTTTTATTGATAAATATTCTAAATTGTTCATGAAATACACATTAATCACCTTTTATCAATTGAGTATCATTTTTTTAATAAAAATGTTATTATATTTTTATCCATCTTACAGAAGCCTTTCCATAAAACGGTCTCACATAAGCCATGAGATGGTTTTGAAAAATTTGGGACAATTTTGAAAAATTTTCAGGAGTTATGAGACGATTTGGGACGAAAAATTAATTTTGGGACAATCTAAAAATTTGAGATAGCTACGTGACTAAAACAAAAATTTTAAGTAATTTGGATCAAAATCAAATTTGGCAAAAATTATGAAACTGACAGTGCATTTAACTCATTTTAAAGGTATAACTGTAATTTTACCTTAAGATGTACTTTATCCTAATGATTTTTTATTTCTAGAGTTTATTATTTATTCTTATGGTTTAATACACTATAAAAAACTGTTTTTTAACAACGGAATATTCCGTTGCTAAAAGCCTTAATTCCATTGTTAAATTGACTTACCAACAGATTAACAATAGAATCCGTTGGTAAAATTTCGTTGGTAAAGTAGTTGCTCTCTCAATTTAGGGTAATACATCAAAAGCATATGTAATACATCAACCATTTATTCTAAAAGCATATGTAATACATCAAAAGTTACATATAATAACCACAAAATTTAGGGTAAAATGATATTAACCACTATTTTAATTGTAATAAAATTAATATAAAAAAGGAGTAACTGATTTTAATCCTGTCTCACCATAAATACAACGGATCGATTTTATACTAGTTGCTCTCTCAATTTTTTAGTCGGAGGATTAAATTTCAATACTCTCTCTTGAAAGGAAGAAGAGTCTAATTAACAAAAAGTTGCATGGCAATCAATAGACATGGATGTAATAGAAACAAATTAGGTTGGAGATTAATCATCATTCATCAATAATGGTGATCTCTGCAGAGCTGAGTCGTTTCCTCAGGTCCTCATTAATCCGGAAGTTCGACGCTTTACAGATTTCGAGCCGTTGCAGCTCCGGCATTCCACCTTCTTCAATCTCTAAACTCCGAAAGTAGGTCCACATTCTTCTCAGGTGGAGCACTTTCAGCTTAGGAAACCCCTTCTGCGACACTCTCATGCTGTACTGACCGTCGATCGCATCGTCTAGTTTGAGGTACGATAACTTGCATGGGATCAAGGACCGAGATCCCTGATCCCGAGAGTGTCAAGTGAGATATGTTCCGCGGGAACATATATGCAGGTGGACACGTGGTCATGCGACCATGCAGTTTGAGTTTCGTTAATGAGTTGGGCGGAAGGAAGTAGTTGCTTCCGACCCATCTCATGTGCAGTGCTCCAACTTTACTCTTTGTTAGTATGCTTATGATAATCTCCTCCTCATCATTCATTGCTACCAATTCGTCTGCGAAGGCTCTGAATTGGGTTGTTGGAAAGCAAGTTGTCTGATCTGATGTATTTCAATGTCTGGAGGCTTTCATGGAATTGGAGAAGATACAGCCTGGATTGTCCATTCTCCATGTGACATCTGGCAACCTCACCCTGTCGCTGTCAGCTATGTCGAGAACTTCGAGGTTCTTCAGTTGGTCTAACCAAGCTGGAAGTGTCAGTCTACCTACCTCCCTTAGTCTTAGATATCGTATCCCGACCAATGCACGGATCGTGTACGGCAAGCTTGGTAATCTAGTACCTTCGATGTCGAGTATCCTAAGGAGTTGAAAGCTCTTCCAGAAAGATGGAGTGATGAAAAAGGCATCACTGAGGCCCTCCATGTGTAAGAAAAGCGTGCGGAGATGCTGATTTGATGAGTTGATACCAATATTAAGTCTTTGTCCAGAACCTCGGATAACACGATGACGAGGTTTGTTGTACAATGGAGATCTAGTCACCCTCTCTTCCTCACTTGTAATGATCTCGAAGCCTATTTCCTCCTTGGCTTTCTTTAAGGATAATTCACGGAGAAGATCATGAACATGAAAGCAGTGCACTCGACCATCTATTGATGTTTCTTTGATTTGGATTAGGTTACGATTGATCAGCTCATCTAAGTAGCCTAATGCTATCTCCTCCTTTGTTTTGTCTCCGGTTTCCTGCAGTTGGATGAAGCCTAGCGCGGCCCATATATGCACCAATCTTTTCGCCCCGATGACAGCATCTTCCTTGAACAAGCCCAGACACAGGAAACATGGTTTCAGTTGTGATGGCAAATTGTGGTAACTCAGCTCCAGGTGATAATCTTTCATCTGTTTCAACACTTTGTTCCAACCTGTTTCTGAATCTCCCTGGTTCACCAATAGACCTCCAGCTACTGTGATTGCCAGAGGCAGACCGTGGCACTTCTTCAAGATCTCCCTTCCGATGTTCTCCAATTCTTCCGGCCATTTCTCGTCTGTTCTGGCGATGAACGATGTTTTAAGCAGCAGTTCCCAGCTCTCTTCTGGATTTAGCAACCTCATCTTGTGAATATATCCCTCGTGCTTTGTGATGATCTGGTTTCGGCTTGTAAACAACACTCTGCTTGCTTTACCTGTTTTAATTGATGATTTTTAGTGGTTAGAATAGAATATTAGTTATTCTAGTATTAATTAATGTTTGTGTATGTGCTATTAACACGAATCCCTTATTTCAGTATTTCATGTTTCATAACTTGTTTTCTCTTAAAATATTTAATGATAATTAAATATCTTTTTTTTTTCATAATAGTATTTTTCTCTGTGTTTCATAAATTGTTTTCTCTTAAAATATTTAATGATCAAAAGAGAAGTAGTGAAATAGAAGATGAAATACGAAAATAGAATTTGTGATCCCATTTAAAGAAACAAATGGCCACAAAGAGTTGTAAATTAGATGAATAATTTTGCCACTATGTACCATATTTTTATTGACAGCATCACATTTAGTAAGTACTAATGCACAAAAAAATTATTTAACAAATTTTATGCAATCAATTTTCACCACAAATCTTCATATAAACAGCTAGGAAGGTGCAAGTACCTTGTTCATCTGGAAAAGCGGTCATGAGAGCTTCCCAATGAGTTTGTTCCCACATATCATCCAACACAATGAAGTAGTATTTCCCCTCCAACTTTTGGTACAGCATCTCTTGCAGCATTTCTTGACGCCTCAACTTGTCGTTTACAGATTCTACTATCTTCAGCCTGTCCATGTGTTTCCGATGCAGCTCCTGTATCATCTCCTGTTCCACTTGTTGTCGTTTCATTACGTCCTCGATGGACTTTAAACTCTTTAGTTTTTCGGGATCCAGTGAAATAGGCAGCTGAACCATTATCTTCTTGATAATGTCTTCAGCTGCAAATTCACTGGATACCACAACTCAGGCCCTGCACTCGAATCGAGCAGCAGTGGCCGGGTTGTTGTAGATTTTCCGAGCAAGGGTTGATTTCCCGATGCCGCCCATCCCCACTACGGCGGCAAGGGAAAGGCCCCACATCTTATCATTCAGAATGACTTTCTTTAGTATGAACTCTGCATCTTCATTCAATCCCACCACGTCTCTGTCTTTCCGAAAACGAGCCGTTCTCCGCCGCCACTCCACCATTTCTCTCCTCCACCGAGAAGACGACTCCACCCCACCTCTCCCATGTTCCCAATTCCGTACCTCTCCCTTCTTTTTCCAACTTCATCGAGTCTAGTTCTGATAGACTCGATGTCCTCCCCAACCCTGTTGAGGTGGGAGACGTGGGCTGGGACCTCCTCAACCTCAGCAGGGTTGTCTCCGATAGTGTAGGTCTCAATGACGTCTTCGGAGTCTTGAGCCACATCTCTGACGTCGGATATCCATTTGCGTATCTGCTCGTTGTTGCCTTGCTTTTCCTCGGCATCCCTGAGGAAACACTGCATACTCCGGAGCTCGTCTCGGAGCCACCGGACATGCTCTTCGATGCCTTTCAAGAACCTCACCTTCTTGATCAGGGCATCGCCCAACTTTTGTACTGCAAATGAGATGGCTGCATCCGCCATGTTTCGAAGAGATTCTCTGCAGTCACATGATCTTCTTTCATTGGTGTACAACGGATTATACCTTTCTTTGCATCCAATTTGTTCAAGTATAGCTTTTCAGTGATGATTCTTGACTTAATATTCAGGCAAACATGTTACTCGCGCACCACAATAAGTCAATAAGCATAGTTGCGCAAAGGGAGGAGATGGGCTTGGAATGGATTAGAGATTTCGATTTGATGGGCTTAAAATATTGTGGGCCGGCCGTGGGCTAAAAATTGGATGGTGGGCTTGTTATTGGAATTTTGAATTTTCTGCAGCTTGCGTGCGTATTTACGTTCTTCTTTCTTTTTTCAACTTTTGAGACTCTTGAAATATCGTCATTGTCGCAATTATTATTAAAGTATGATTGTTATTCCCTTCCTCTAGATATGTATCTATTTTATTATTTTGATTCGTCCCAATATAAAATATATATATTTTTTGAATTTAAAATATTATATTCCTCAATCTACTACACATTTAATTATTATACTCCTTAATCTATGCGTAAAAAATAAATAATTATCTTTTAAGAGAATGAAGGGAGTATATAGGTAAAATGCACTTATTGTTAGTTAAAATATCCTTTTCTATATAATAAATGATGAATTAAAATACTCCCTCCTTCCCGGGTATTTTTACCGTTTGTACGAACACGGAGATTAAGACGTTTTATTTTTTTAATATATAATGTAAGAGAAAGTAGAGATAAATTAGTAATTTAAAAAGAAAAAGTGAATAAAGTTATTGGAAATGATGAATAAAGTACAAAAAGTAATTAAAGTTGTTGGGATTGTAAAAAGTATGTAATAAAATATTATGTATTTTTGCCAAAAATGGAATGAGTAAAAATACGTGGGATACCCCAAGATAGAAAGTGAATAAAAATACGTGGGACGGAGGGGGAATTATTTACAGTGTAATGGTATGATTCACTTTATATATTCCCTCCGTCCCACTTTTGTTTGTGCCCCCTCTCTGCATGGAGATTAAGAAAAGTGAGTGTATTATACTCCCTCCGCCCCAGAAAAGATTGTACTATTTTTCTGGCACGGAGATTAATAAAGTAGTGACTTTTAGGGGTATTATGGTATTTTTTAGGCTCAACTTCACACTCTGCCCCCTCTACTTTCGTTGGCATAGAAGCCCATTCGTATTTTGTTCCACTACGAAGTTCAATAGCCTTGCATTGCTCCTTCGGATTAGTACTTATTGTAGATGGAAATTTCTCTTGCCGATGAACATCCCCCCTTTCACTTGCCAGTTGACTCATTTGTGTCTCCAAGGCTTTGATTCTCTTATCATTCACTTCATCTCTTTGCCTTCTTTCTTCTTTATCTGCCTTCATGAATTCAAACATTTTAGCAACTTGATCCTCCACCGTAGGCTTCCCTTTACCATTTTGAGTTTTTTCCCCCGGATTAATACCCGGTGGAAGAGTGAGGGCATTCCCTTGATTTCCATACGACAAATTCTCATACCTACGGGGTTGGTTAAAATTCCCTTGAAAATTACCTTGCCCACTTCTCATTGTCTTTGTGGATATTCTCCTCTATGATTTCCAAAATTACTACCATAATTTCCTTGGAAGTTCCTTCCTTGCATGAAGACAACTTTCTCAAGAGTCATCTCCGGTGGACACCATGCATCTTGAATTCTAAAATTAGAGGACATCCTTGTTGAGGAATAGAGGTAGACATTTGACAACTTTGAGAAGATTGACCCACATTAGGCTTAGTCATGCCTTGTTGAGGATTGAGACACACTTGTTGATTCATCAAAGGGCAATGACATACCTTGTTGTGGACTAGCAAACACTTGTTGATTCACACTCGGTGTAGAATTCGGAGGTATTTGCATATTAGCATTCATCCTCTTTAGTATCTCCGTGATTGCTTTGTCGGTCATATCTTCCTTAGGCATCTCCACTTTTTTAACTTGTTGCAAGCACACTTCTTCCATCTTAGCAATTATTTCCCTTTCATATATTCTCGGTGCACGATCCATAGGCCATTGACCCGTATTCAAAGCTACTTCCTCGCACATAGCAATTGCTCTTTCCGAATTTTGCCCCAAAATCTAACCTCCAGCCGAAGCATCAATGAGCATCCTCTCACTTCCATGTAAACCGGCATAGAAGAATCCTATTTGTTGCTCTTCGGGGAATCCGTTTTGGGGACACTTCCTTAGCATCTCTTTGAATCGGTCTCATGCCTCACTAAATGTTTCAAGAGACAATTGCTTGAATTGAAAATTTTGCCCTTTAAGATGCAACATCTTGGACGGTGGAAAATACTTGCTCAAAAATCTTTGTGCCAACTCTTTCCATGTGGTGTATGATCCCGGTGGTATAGTAGGATACCAAGCATTAGCTCTATCTCGTAGTGAAACCGAGAAAAGCTTCATTTTAATAACATCCTTACTTACCCTATTTATCTTTATCGTGTTTTCCAACTCCATAAATTGGGTAAGTGAGCATTTGGGTCCTCCATAGTACCACCACCAAATTGATTTGCTTGCACCATGTTAATCAACCCAGTCTTTATCTCAAAATTATTCACATTCAATGGTGGGCACATTCCATAATTTCCATATTGCGGTTGGAAATGATCACGGACATTCATTCCTACTCCATTGTTTCCATTTTCACGGGGTTGATTTTGCACCACCGGAGAATTATTCCTTACTTCTTGTTGTGCCATCAAGTTTGAATAATAGCTTGCATTTGTTGGTTTTGCAAGTGCATTTGTTGAGCATACGCTTGTGGCACAAATTCCGAATTATTATAACCCCCTCTAACATTATCAACTCCATGAAAATTCCTTATATTGTCTTCTTCATCAATCATGTTTGCATTATCCCTTACTTCTTCCATACTCTCTTCCGTAGTCTCTAACACTCCTCTTTTTTGTCTTCTTAAGGTAGCTTCCAATTTCAAGTTCAAAGGTTCAATAGATTAAGACCTTAAACGAGTTTGCATGTACCTATAAGAATTTTCCAATTAGCTCTCCAAGTAACCAAGACAAGTAAACAAGTACCAAATAAAAGAAATATTCTTATCAAAACTAATCAACTTCAAACTCGTTACAACCTAAAGTTTAATATTTTCCCGAAAGCGGCGCCATGTTCTTAGTCGCATTTTTAGTAAATGTGAAGAGTAAGAGATTCTATCGCCGAGTAAACGCGTGAACTAGTATAAAATTTATAATAATATCATCCCAAGGGAAATGAAACTTAGGTTTGTATCCGGATTTTCCATTGATTTGTGTTTTATAAGGATGATAGATTGAAGATATTGTATTTAAAACTATTACTTACGATTCTACTCTATTAACTAGAATTAAGACTAACAAAGTAAATGATCAAACAACAAGCAAATGATAAATGGAATGGATGTAGATTTCACTTGAGAAGAGAGCAAGGCTAATCATACTCATGGTTAAGACTTGAGCTAGATATGCAAAACTCTTGATGGTATTTTTCGTTAACTTGTGGATTAAAAGTAATCACAATTTTACCCCTAGTCCCTATGGCCAAGACAACTAGGTTCTCGACTCTTTTACAAGCCTAAATCTCCTAAGATTGGTCTTAATCTCAATTCCCTTAAGGTACTATGATCATAAGTTGGTTCTTTTCACTCAATTTCTTAAGTGTCCCTCTATGAACGTTCTAAGCCTAAGGAGGGTATGACTTACCTCCCATTATACTAACATACATGCACAATTCAATGTATGATTCAATTAAACATCCACTCACAATATTGGAATGATCATCTTAACACTATGAATAGAAGATTTAATTACACAAACATTAAAATAAAACATGATTGATATATCATAAAAGGAAATCCACAAATCAATTCAAATCATTACTCAAGTTTTACATATCTAACTCTTCATCTCATCCATTCATATGATTAGCTCTACTATAGGACTAGCCACTAAACATGGTGATTAATTCAATACAAATCAAGCTTTGCTCTATTTGAGCCATAATAAGAAGAAATTCAATAATTGGAAAGTAGATTGGCTTCCCTTGTATGGAAAGACCTCTCCTCCTCTTCAGTGTATCAAATTCTTCACTCCTTGATGCTTCAATCTTCTCAAATGGTAGAAAGATGGATGGAATGATGGATTTATGGAGTGAAAGTGAAGATCAAATGAAAATTGGATGGATCTAGATGGTAGAGATGGATTATGAATCTAGTGTGTGAGGAAATGTGGTATGGAGTGTGTGTAACTGCTATCAATCTGATCTCCTCCTCAAAAATTCGCACAAATCATTCTTTTATATCACTTATGGACCTTCTAGAAGCTTACGAAACATTCTAAAAATTGCACAGGTTTTTGCACCTACACGGCCCGTGTAGCAGCACACGGCTCGTGTAGGGCACACCTACTTTGGCGTATTGTGCGTGCTTCCGGACACGACTCGAGCTACAGTACACGGCCTTGGTCGTGGCCGTGTAGCGTTTTCTGATGTAAGTACACGACTTCTTCTTACATGGCCGTGCTCTGCACACGGGGCGTGCAGCAACGCACGACCCGTGCACCAGCGCATGACCATCCTCATGGGCGAGCAGCGATTTCTAATGACAATACACGGCCACTTGTTACAGGGCCATGTTCCGCACACGGCCCGTGTACAAGCAGGTTGTGTCCTTCCGACTCTGTTTCTGTCCCGACTCAATTTTTGTCCATTTCTTAACCTGTTTTACACATATTTAAGCTCATTTATAAAATTCTATCAAATCATACCACATTCCTCAAAATAACAATAAATCCACTAAAAGTAACACAAATACGGACAAAAATATTCAAAAATACACAAATAACAACACTAAAATCTAGGTGAAAATGACAACGATCAATCGGTTAGAAGTGGGGATGACGATGGGTTTATAATTAAGGGATGGACTCTCCATAGTATGAGGCCTTTTGAGTGTGGTATCCAGAGTGGTAAAATCGTGCGGGCCAGTGGGCGGCCCAACGCGGAAAATATCATGCTAGTGGATTGAGTGGGCCCGGCTCCCTGGGCGGATAAACCCAACAGTCATCTCCCCAGATGTTGGGATCGTAGCCGGGTAGGCCTAATAGAATGCCTAAGTATACCCTTCCCGGAATAGTCATGTTTCCTAGTTTCACCGTTTCTTTTGTCTTCCGTATTGTTTGGGGTGTTGGTGAGTATAATCTCAACACTTCTTGCAAGATCATTGTCACATGTCAAATGATCAAACAAATAATGATTTTAAATGAATGGATTTTAGACAAAACTTGCTCTACTTCTTATATACTTCCTCCCTCCTATGAAAAGAGTTACATTTACTGTTTACACGGAAATTAAGAATATAATATTTTAATGTGTAGTGGGTTGAGAGATATAATAATTTAATGTATAGTGAGTAATTGTATTAGTATTGTGTGTGATCCCAATATAGATAAAGTAATTGATTTATATGAGTCTCATCTATTAAAAAGGAAATGTAACCCTTGTTGTGGGATGAAGGGAATATTAGTTATTAGTCATACAGTTTTGAGGCTATTCAAGGCTTCAAAAGTAGGGTCTGAGTTCCCCAAAACACGAAGGACCTCGTCTCTTGCTCGAGCTTGCCATTCGGTGTGGATGGCGATCAATATCATGGTCCAGACCAGAAAAGATGCGATAGTATCCGACCCGGCAAAGTAAAAGAGTTGGCACTCCTTAATCGCATCATCAATACTCATTCCTCTTGCATTTTCTTCCTCCATCAATCTTGAATTTGATTTCAAAAGAATACCTAATAAGTCATCTCTTTCCCGACCTTCTTTCTGTCTTTTCTCAATCATTTCTCTTAGAATTGATTCAATCTCTCTTGATATTGCTATAATCCTTCGTGACGCTTTTGATGGAATATACCTGCAATAAACAAAACTCAATTGAGATTAATTGTATAATGAGATATAAAGGGATTATTTATAATGAGATTTGTTTGACTTTTGATTAATTGTATTTACCTTTAGTATAATGAAAAATAAGATTGTGGATAACTAAATATTAATTATTTTTATGTTTATTATTGATATCAACAAATGACATAACAAAAAAAATGACATATTTACCTTCATTGTCTTCTTTATTTTTATTATTATTATTATTATGTAAAAAGGGTATAACGGTAAATTAAGCTTAATACCGTAGTATTAAATATTGGTATTGTGTATCTCATTTCAATAAAATAGAAATGGTATTGGCCCGTTAAAATTTTTCTCGAGCTCTATATATTATAAATATATTGTGACAAACTTGATATAAGAAAGGAAAACGGTATTAATACCACTTTAATACTATGCAGCAAACGAGCTCTTAATATGTATTCAATCCATGGCTACCAAATTCATCTATGTGTGAACTACATCTACAATTCGGACATTCTAGTCAAATTTATCATAATAAAATAATAAATAAAAAAATTAACAATAATAAGCCTAAATATAGTTAATTTTAGGAGTAAATAAGTATTTCATTCGTCTAAGAACCGTGCAAGTATTTAGTGGACAGAAGGTAAAATCGAATAGCACAAGTATAAAATAGTAGGCAAATACTTGTAAGAGTCTACATCAACTTATTTTTAACTATTAATCTTTAATAAGAGAAAATTTACTTTGTAGAGACATAAATTATTATTTTTTTAAATGAAAAATTATTTATTTAAATAATTGTAAACCCTGATTACTCTTTAGTATATAAAAAAATACTCTTTAAAAGATGAACTAATACTTCTTTGAATAAAAAATATTACTCTCTGTCCCACAAAATATTTCACCCCTAATTCCGGCACGGAGATTAAGGAAATGATAATTTTTAGGGGTATAATGATATTTTTTTGAAATAAATAAATGATAAAGTATGTTAAGTAGATATGATTTTTTTTAAATAAAGTGTATATGGAAGGGTGATTCACATGTTAGATATTGTTTTTTACTTTTTATTTTTTATGGAAATGTGCAAATTTTTGTGGAGCAGTCCAAAATGAAAAGTGTGTCATCTGAAATGAGACTGAGAGAGTATATATTAAAAGTAATGTTACAAAAACAATATCTAACATGTGAACCGGATTTACACATAACCACCCAATATATAGTAATCAAGATTTGTACCTCCATCCCTAGTAATCAAGATTTGTACCTCCATCCAGGGATGAAGAAAAATTGAAAAAGCTGGGGAGTGAGCAGAGCTTTCTCTCTCTGCAACTCAAAAACTCGTCTTCCTTCCTCGCAGTTGCTACCAAACGCTGTACGCTAAATCATATCGCCTGTTAAATCTTGGAGGATAATTTAAAAAATTATGTGTCATTAGAATAATTTAAAAAATTACTTCTTGCACAATTAAAATTATATATTACATTAAAAAAAAATTACATTGAACATTAAAAAAGATAGACATACAAATACATTAGACACTAAACATATAAATAAATATCCTAAAACTTAAACACTATTACGATAAATACAAATGCAAACACAAATACTTAAAAAATAAAACAACATAATTTTTATTCTCACAATTAAAATGGAATAAATCACTCTCCGAACCTCCAAGATTAGAAAAATAAAAAATTGTGATGCTCACTATGAACTTTGAGATGCATTAATTGATCATATTTGAGAATTGTATTCATCTGAGAATTAAAATTTAAAAGTTTATATATTTTATTTGTATGTGTTGTATTATGCAATTATCAATAAAATATATGTTGTTTATTTATTTCTTTAATTTCATGTTGAAATATAAATTAATTAATACAAAATAAAAATATATAATTTATTAATAATTTAACATTAAAGGGATAAATAATAAATTTAAAATATTATAATTATTTAATTTAATAAAATAATATTTTTAATAAGATTTTACATAACATTCATTTTTGCACCAAATTTTGGGTCAAAACCTCCGGAGGAGGTATGCGCCAAATTTGGTGGTTTGGGTAACCCCAGGGTTGCCCTAAGGACTCCCATTGAGACCTTGCTTTCTTAGAAAAATTTCCAGTTTTTTTTTGTTTCCTTTATTTATTTTTTAAAATTAAACCAAACCCATTTCAGCAAATTCAATGAATATTATGTGGTGATAATTATGGTGATAGAAATGATCACAATCAACCACTATCTTCCTTTAATCTTTTAGAGCTTGATTTCTGCAAAATTATATATATATATATATATATATATATATATATATATATATATATATATGATTTACATTTACAGTGCTTTAATTCCTTTCAAAATTATGAGAATAATTCACGTTTTAATATATTAATGTTTGTAGATCCAGAATTAATCATGAAAGGTGTTAGAGAATATATTTGATATATTTTATTATAATATATTTTTTTATATTGGCATTCAACTAAATAGTTTATATTTGTATAATTTTAAATTAATAATTGATCGAAGAGAATATCAAAAAAATTATATTTAAAAATTTGATCAAGATTATGTTTTCATATTTAAAAAATGCAATCAAGATTTGAAGTATCGAGAGATAACAAACCGACTTTTTTACATGCTCTTTAAGTAGCGGTCATAGCAGATTGAAGAACAGCATCATCTCCTTGTGCAAATATTTCCCACATGTATTCTTTTGTATTCTCTCTCTATTATTTTTCATATCTCCTTTATGCAAAGTCTTCCCATATAATCTTTAGATAGTTCGTTAAAAGCTTGTTTTTCATTTGACAATTATATTTGGAGAGTTAAAATTCATATATTCTACACTGTTCTCTCTCAATTGAGAGTTAGAATTGAGTTTTTTCATTCAAGTTCCTTATTGTAAGAACACGTTTTTCATGTAATACAGATTCCTAGAGGAAGTTTGTTTATTTTGGGAAATCTCAAAGGCAGCATTGAATGGAATCCATTGTACGCTGTCAAGTCTATGTGGTAGCCAAATAAATATTTAGAAGTTGTAGTTATTATTGATTAACTAGATTGAAATATTTATTTAGATTTAGATTGTGCATTAAAATCTTCTGTTGCTATTTCGCTTATGCTTTGTTAAAAATTATTGAACAAATTAGAAGCAATCAAATTCCACTCTAAAAATATAACTGAATCTATATATTTTGAATGGTCATCAAATATATATCTCCATATTATCACACCCTTGACGAAGGAGTAAGTACCTTGTTCATCTGGAAAGCAGGCATACTAAATATTAACTGGCGTTCGCATGGGCTTTAAATATCGTGGGCCGCCATTTCTGTAAGTGGGCTAAAAATTAGATGGTGGGCTTAGTTTTTGGAATTTTGAATTTTCTGCAGACTGCGTGCATATTTACGTTCCTTCTTTCTTTTACCATTTCTCTCGAGTCTTTTGAAACCGTGTTTAGGTTAAATGAGTTGATCAATTATTGAAATATTATTGTTATAAAGTAAAGATTGTTTATTGACAGTTAAAATATGTTTATTTTATAAGATGAATGATGATTTAAATATGATTATAAGATGTGAATATACTTTATATACCAATAAACATAGTATTTTACATATATAATCATGTTTTAATAATTGATCAACTCGTTTCCCAATTTGTCTCGAATATATGCATTTCACAATAGTGTGCCCTTCTTTTATTGTTTGTTTTAGGTATTCAAAATTTGTATTTGAATTAAAAATAAAAATAAAAGAGCTGGTCACAACTCGCATGCACAAATAAATTAGAGATACATCGGAAAACAGAGAATTGAGAAGAATACTGATGATCACATTGCATAATTAACTAAATGGCTAAACTAGTTGGATTATGAGTGAAGATTGTGCAAAATGAGAGGAGCGGTGTTGTAGTAAAAACTGTAAAAGGATTGTGTGAATATGAGGGTGACAAGTGAAAGGAGAAGCGGCGTAGAACCATGGCTATTGCCATCTTGTCTTCGATCATGGCGAAGTTCATTCCTATGCAGATACGTGGACCAAATCCGAACGGGGCGAAGGATGAATGTGCATTCTTTGAAGCTCCATCGGAGAATCTCTCTGGTTTGAACTCTTTCACGTGGTCTCCCCAGATTTTGGAATAGTCATGTTTCCTAACTTCACCGTTTCTTTTGTCTTTCGCATTGTTTGGGGTATTGGTGCGTACAATCTCAACACTTCTTGCAAGATCATAGTCACCTGTCAAATAAAGCAGGCATTGATTTCAAACGAATGGATTTCAAGCAGAGTTGTGCTAGCTCTGGTTCTTATTGATTTTAAAGGTAGTTCCCCAAAACTCGAAGGACCTCGTCTCTTGCTCGAGCTTGTCATTCGGTGTGGATGGCGAGTAGGATCATGGTCCAGACCAGCAGAGACGAGGTGGTTTCTGATCCGGCAAAGTAGAAGAGTTGGCACTCCTTAATCACATCTTCAATATTCATTCCTCCTACATTTTCTTCCTCCATCAATCTTGAATTTGATTTCAAGAGAATGCCTAATAAGTCATCTCTTTCATTGGCTTCTCTCTGTCTTTTCTCTAAGAATTGATTCCATCTCTCTCGATATTGCTATCATCCTTCGTGAGTCTTTTGATGGAATATATCTGTAAGAAACAAAACTCAATTAATATATGGTATGGAAACATAGAAATGATCTTGTGTTTGAGGGTAAGGAATGGAAGATGGATGAAATGTTTTATTTTAAGGATAAAATAGTAATTTAAGAAAGAATAACACTCCATCCATCAGGGATGAAGAAAAACTTGTAAAGCTGGAGAGTGAGCAGAGCTTTCTCTCTCTGCAGCTCAAAAACCCGTCTTCCTTCCTCGCAATTGCTACCAAACGCCGTACGAGAAATCACATCGCCCGTTAAATCTTGGTCAAACATCAATTTCATTAGTGTTCGAACCCATCTTCTTCTCCCACGTCTCCACCATCTCCCGACAGCTCTTATTCATTGCTCCCACCATATTCTGTATGTTTCAATTATATCATGATCTTTTATTTTTGTTAATTTAATACGCGATCTATTTAATATTTTCAATTCTATCACAACTTTTATTTTTTATATTTAATACACCACTTATTTTATATTTTCAATTCAATTTATTATTATTATTATTAATAAAATTTATTTAAAAATTAAAATACATAGTTTGATCAAATAAGAATTTTTTCCTGTTATTATACTAAATTCATAGCGGTAATTAGTGACCTTATATAAAATTATTTTCAATATGATGAATAAAATTCTATTTTTTTTTCTATTCGACTTTATTACACACTATTGTAACAAAAATATTAAATGAAATTATTTATTGAAAATAAGGATTTTATAACGAAGGAAATTAATAATTTCCCTGAACTAAAAAAAAGGAGTATTAATCCCATTAATTAATAAATACATAGTTTAATAATAATAATAGGAAAAATCACTAATAAATACACACTTTTAATCTAAATTACTATGAGATACAAGAAATTCAAATAATTACTCTCACATACAAAATATTAAAGTAAAATATTAAATATAACCTTATAATCACATATACTTTTAAACCACCAACCCTACCCCTCACCCACCCACCCGTCGGACCGGCGTTGACCACCGGCCAGACAGTCGTTGACCGGCGTTGATCGCTGCTGACCGCCGCCGCCTGCTGCCGGAATTTAAAATGTGCAAAATCAAATTGTGAAAATACATAGGGGTATTTATGGTATCACAATCATAATTGTGTAGTTATGAGTAATAGTACTTTGAGTCATTAGTTTACAGCAATTATGCATTATTTTATGTTTTATGTATCCAATAGTAAGTGACCCATAATAATAATAATAATAATAATAAATTAATTGAATTGAATTTTATTGCAAATATGAAATGAGTGTTGTATATATAAAAATAAAAGTTGTGATAGAATTAAAAATATTAAATAGATCGCGTATTGATTTGACAAAAATAAAAGGTCATGATAGAATTGAAACAATTAAATAGATCGTGTATTGAATTGACAAAAATTAAAAATCGTGATAGATTAAAAACCTCCAATAAGGTGGTGAATTTTTTTATAAATTAACTCTAATGCAAACGCCATTAAAAATTTGCAAATGTCCTACCCAATTGCAAATAATCCTAACTCTATCAACTGTAATTACCTTCCAAGTTTATTTATATAAAAACGTCCGCAACTTCTTACTTTATTGGAAATGATCAATAATAGTTAAATTTTATCCAATAAATAGATAAAACCGTGTAATCCAAAAATTTGGGCTCTTTTTCGGCTAAAAAATGGCATCATTGTCGCACATTTTTAATTTACTCTATTAGTTTTTTTATAAAAAAAAAATCAATATAATCCCACGCAGCTAAATCAATTTCTAGTGAAAATTACTCATTTTGTCTCTTAACGTTTACCACGGACAATAAGAAAATTTAATTTTTTATTAATTTTAATGACTTTTAGGAATGTATATTTTTAGATAATAAATAAAGTATTAAAATAAATTATGTGTGGAAAGAATGAATAATAATTTTGAAATTAATATATACTTTTGAGGTGTTAAATTAGAATGATATTTCATTTTTTGGATAAACAATTACGAAAAAACAATAAATGAGGAAATAGTGAACAATCTACGCACCTTCAAATTAGCCATATGAAAAGCAGGATTAATAATCTTTCTGCGTTCTGCCCATTTTTGTCCATCAAGCGAGGAAAGCCCATTTGTAAGAATCTTGAATGTTTTAGGAAGGCCCTTCTCAAACACATAAGGTTGTCTCAATATCTCCTTTATCAGCTCTGGATCTGAGATGTTCAACCTCGCATATGGACCCATCCACGAGAAACTATTCTGCCCTGCACATTTATATATACACATCAACAATCAAAAAAATCATACTATACATAACCAACATATTCGAATCATAGATCTTACCATACTTAGAAATGAGGTGGTGGTAGTATGCAGTATGTGTGTTATTACCAGGGGCGGATCCAGGAAAATTTTTTTGGGGTACGACATATAATTATAAAAATATAAAATATTATTTAATATTTAAAATTATATAATAAATAAAATAAAATACAAGAATTATGATTATTATTATTAAGATATTATTAATACGAATTTATAGCATGTGTTAAATAATATAAATATAAAGAAGAAAAGAAAAAAAATTATAGGATGTATTAAAAAATATATGTAAATATAAAGAAAAAAACACAAGAATTTACTTAATATAAATAATTATAAAAATATAGAATATTATTTAATATTTAAAATTATATAATAAATAAAATAAAATACAAGAATTATGATTATTATTAAGATATTATTAATACGAATTTATAGCATGTGTTAAATAATATAAATATAAAGAAGAAAAGAAAAAAAAATTATAGGATGTATTAAAAAATAAGTGTAAATATAAAGAAAAAAACACAAGAATTTACTTAATATAAAGAAAAAAACACAAAAAAATGTGTAGTAGGGGTTTGAACTCATGACTCCATACTCAAATTTAGTGGCCTAACCACTAAGCTACTGATGCATTCATCTAAAAAATACTATATCTATAGGTATTATATTTTGATTTGGGGTACAACTGTACCCCATATACTTATACTACATCCGCCCCTGATTATTACATCATCTGATAGTTGGATGGATCTTGTCTTTTCTTGCTGTGTGATTCGAGATAAATCTTTGAGCTCTTGAAGAAAAGGGGTGTAGGGAGTCCCATTCAGACCTTGCTTCCTTAGAAAATTTTCCAGCTTCTTGGGTTTAAACCACACCCAATTTACAAACTTTACTGCGTATATTGTGAGGATAGAGGCAATCATGGAGATTAGAATTAAAGGCCATCTTCCTTCCATGTTTTAGAGCCACAATTAGCAAGAATATCACAAGTTATAGTATACAATACGAGCTCTCAAAATTCCATCATTAAATAGAGGTGAGCTGGCTTAAGATTTTTAAACTCGTTTAAACACGGGCCTATATGGGCTAGTTCAAACAGACTGCAGGCTTTCGCGGGCTGACCCGCCGTATTTTTATTTTTTAATTTGTAATTTATACCTAATATAAAGTTAATTAAAAATAAAAAAGAAATTATAAAAATTACACGTCACTTTTGAGAAAATGACACGTCAACAAGAAAAGTTTCTGTTAAGATTTATTAGGAAAGCAAATTATCTAAGAAAATTCCCTTTATGTTTAGATTAATAATTTAATATAGTGTATATATATATTTATAATATATTAAATTAATAATAATAGAAATAAGTCTCATTACTAAAACAAAATGAATTTAATGAATCTCAATAAATTATGAATACGTTGAGTAATATTTAAATTTTAATTAATATTAATTAATAAGGAAAACAAATAAAATTTAATGCATATATTAAATGTAGGTTCTAGTTCTAATTAATATATTACTTAATAGGTGAAAAGGGTAAATTAGTCTCACAAAAAAATTTATTACGTAAAGTGGACCAAATTATCCCTATTTATCCGGATCAATTAATTTTGATCCATTAATAATTATTATCCTTTAAAAAAAATGGGGCATCATCTACAGTCCCATGTTGAGCTGTCCGCCTAAACGTCCCGGCAAAAACATGGATTGAGGAAGAACACTAAAATATTGGAGTAATTCACGTTTTAGTAGCAGCCGCAGATTTATTTATGTTAAAACTCAACTAATGTCTTGGGATGGGAATTGAGATTTTAACCATGTGTTGCATTTTTTAATTTCATTCTGTTTTTTTAAGTTGATAACCTCATTCACTAGAAGCACGCATAAATCCATGTATTCCGTTACAGACCAACCTTTACACTTTCTTTATTCGTCCGTCTCACAACACTTTTCATATATTAAAGAATGAATTATCACTTTATCCAACAATTTCAAAAATTACTTTAATTAATATTTATTACTCATTTTTCACAATAATATCATTATTTTATATTTTTTTATTACCTAAAAATAGTACAATAGCCTCCAAAATCAACAAAATTAGTAAAAATGAGTAATTTTTCTTAAACAATGTGATACAGTAAACGAAAAGAATTGTACGGACAGAGGAGTATATATTTTTAAATAAATTTATTATTTTTTATATTCAGATTTTTATTAAATAACTAACATAAAATTCATTAAAATTTATCATAAACTTTTATTCATTAATATATACTATATTTTTGTTAATAAATATACTATATATATAAATTATTACTTTTTCAAATTAAAAATATTACTCATTATATTAAGAGATCAAGTCTATTTTACAGTGAGACTCTTTTTTTTAATTAGTTATACCTTTTATCAATTCTATGAATTATTTATAATATTATTAAATTATATATTTATTATTTTCCATCTCTTATTCATTTTTAAGTTGATGTATGAACAATTCAATAGTTATAAATTTTCAAACCTTAAATTAAAATGAATAACTTCTAACTAACTTTCCATCTACCATTTTGGATTTTAAATCCAATATTAATAGATAGGGTAAATATTAATTTTGGTCCGGTAGAATAGGCCAAATTCAATTTCAGTCATAAAAATTGGTAATTTCTTAAAAGTGATTATCCAGGTATCCAAAATTAGTCCTTTTAGTCATTTTCTCGCCGGAATTTACTAACTCTCGCCGGAAAATCGCCGGATTCCCGCTAGAAAATGACTAAAAGTTGACTAAAATGACTAATTTCGGACACCGGAGGATCACTTTTGAAAATTTACCAATCCTTATAACTGAACTTGAATTTGGCCGATCAAAATTAATATTTTCTCTTAATAGATACATATTTTTTTGTCATAATTTCTTAACAATTTTTTTCAAAAAAATATAATGTAAGTATATTCTAAGTGGATTTTCAATTAATCCAACTGTAAAAAATTTTACTATCTTGATATCATAAGAAACAAGGATCTTATGAGCTTTTCATTACGGTTTCGAATTATAAATTCAATAATAATAGAATAATTATTTTTTATCAAAAGTTAAAAGTCATAAAAGACTTTTTTAAATATATTTTTTTAATGAAGTTTGTAAAAAAGGAACATCTCAGTTAATAATAAATTTGAAATCTAAGAGTATATATATGAAATTGGTAAGAAAGAGGTTTATTTTAATACACCGTTTGAAAATTTTTAACCGATTATTTGGAAATTAACTCATAAAATGTTTCAAAATTATTATGATATAAGGGCATAATTATTCCATTTTATAAAAATAAAAAGGTTTATTTGCTAAAAAAAAAGTTTAGAAACATACTTAATCTATGTAGTATAGTTCAAAATGCATATGTGCATATGTGACCCTTTGCCCAATTAAAGATGTAGTGAAATACATTTGTTGCACCTAAAAGAAATAAATAAATAAATAATTAAAATTAAGAAAATATAATTTGGAGAAAAAAATTGTTGAAACTAGAATAAATCATGATGCGTTTTTGTTTGCTATATAATTACTCTTACTTATTATTAGAGCGACAACAACCATGAATTAAAAATGTTGTAATTAATTGAGATCTCTCCTCATACTAATGTTATTAGTAATGTTGTTGTAAACTCATGTAAAAAACTTTTCTTCTTTTTAGTACTATTCGTATTCTTTATAACATTTGCTTCTTTTTTTATTATTAAAATAAAGAAATTGCACCAATTAACTTGTGAGTCATTAATTTAGAGTACTATTGTTAGCAAAAATCAAGTAATTAAGGGGTGACTTTGAGGAAAAATTTAGCAACGGAATTTACCGACGGAATTCAATTCGTTGGTAATTATCAATGAATTAGCAGTAAAAATGATATTTTTCTTTTAGCAATGCAATGCTAATGAATTTATTCTTTATTTTACCAATGGAATTCAATTAATTACCACGGATTATTAACAGAATCATTGTATAAATTACCAAAGTAATTATTAGCAACGGATTATCAATGAAATTCAATTCCGCTGCTAAAAATTTACCAAACATCATTTTACCATCAGAAATTTACCAACTAATTTTATTGTTAATCCATTGTTACACCAATTTAACAATGAAATTGAGGGTTTTACCAATGAGATATTACATTGATAAAAAATAGTTTATTTTTAGTATGATCCGATGCCGGGTTGGAATGGCAGAGGTCCGACCCCTATGAGAATGGGTTCAATCATAACCAAAATGCAACCAGCATCACTAGCAAAATGTAACAACTCTCGTGAATTTACATGAACCATTTAGGATGATCCAATTAACACACATTAATCCAGACATTTAACATCAACATATGACAAGCTTTAATATATATATATATATATATATATATATATATATATATATATATATATATATATATAAACATGAATTAATTTGTAAACAAGATTAATTAGGAGATGAAGGGTGAGTGAAGATTATGCAAGATTAGTGGAGCACCATAGTTGGGGGTGAGAGTGGAACGTGATATTGGATTATGCTTGTAAGAAGGCGACAACTCAAACGAGAAGCGTTGTAGAATCATTGCTAGAGCTATTCTTGCTTCTATCATGGCCAAGTTTTGCCCGATGCACGCGCGAGGACTTGATCCGAACGGGGCGAAGGACGATGGAATCTTGATCTCCCCAAGTTTTGGGATCATAGTGAGATGCACCTAGTAACAGGGTCAAATATACCCCTGCTGGAATGCTTGCAAGATCATCGTCACCTGTTAGAGTAATTGATTAAATATTAAATGATACGTGCAAGCTATCATTTAACACCAGTTCTGATAATTATGTGACATTAAGAGGATGGATAGATCTTACAATTTTGAGGTGATTTAAAGCTTCAAAAGTTGGGTCGGAGTTCCCCAAAACTCGAAGAACCTCTTCTCTTGCTCAGGTCTGCCTTTCCGCGTGTTTGCAGAGCGATCATCATCCACACGAGCAAACACGCGGTGGTCTCAGCCCCGGCAAGGTAGAACAATTACATCTTCGATGCTCATTTCTACATCTCCCTCTTCCTCCAATCTTGCATTAGATTCCAATAAAATACCTAACAAGTCATCTCTTGGAGCGCCTTCTCCACTTTCCATTAAGGCCTTTTGTCTCTTCTCGATCACACCTCTTAGAATGGATTCCATCTCTTTAGACATTGCTTTCACTTTTCTGTTGGCTCTTGTATCTCAATTATAATCACACACTAGCTATCTAAAATGGTGTACCCCACCATTAGGGGCCCCCACCTCCCCTGCCCTGGGATTGGTGGAGGAGGTAAATCGCTGGATGTGCCTCAAGTAGCTTATAGGGAGGACTCACTGTTAAACTTGTGCTTGTAAGAGGCCAAATTCATGCCAAATGCAGAATTCGAACCCCCACCCTGCAGCAACCAAGCTCAGTTGGAAGACCTTTCCACCATCCTCTCTACACACACTAGCTATCTAGCTACTACGTACACATGACCAAACGAGAAATATATACTCCCTCCCCCACACTTAACTGCAACACTCTAAATACGTAATTTAAGAAAATTTACATTTTAACCAACTTTATTGACATTTTAAGGGTATTGTGGTATTTTAAGGTAATAAATTAAATAAAATATAAAGTATGTCCTGTGTGTTAGGTGAGAGTAGTATTTTTTAAATTAATATAATTTTTTTAGGTTATAAATTGATGTGAGTTCCTTTTTTGGGTGGTGAAGATAAGTACTACATGGATAAAAACGAAAAAGTATGAAGATAAGTGTTGGACAGAGGGAGAGTAATTTTGTGAATATCATCTCCTATATATAATACTAGTTGTATGATTAATATATAATAGATATATCAGAAGACGAATCAAACGTTTGATGTCTTTAGGATTTATGTTTTTCTTTTAGTGCACCGATGTGTAACGAAGTGACACATGAGATGAGAAATCAAAGTGGCACAAGAAATCCAAACCGAATAACGGTGTGTACGATGTACGTACCTCCATCCAGGGATAAAGAAAAAGGGCAAAAGCTGGTGGGTGAGCTCAAGTTTGTCTCTCTGTAGTTCAAATACCCTTCTTCCTTGTTGGTAGTTGCTCCCAAATGCACTTCTTGATATCACTTCACCCGTTAATTCTTTCAAATATGGCCACACATCAACTTCACACCCACCTTCTTTAGTACTACTCATCTTCTCCCACTTTTCAATTGTCATCCAACAACTCAAGCAGATGGTTCTCACCAGCTTCTGCAACTCATAATTGCAAAATTTAATCACATATAATTTCTAATTGATTAAATCATTATTATCGGTGTCCTGAGAACCGGGTTCACTGTAAACCATTCTATTTAAAAACTTAAAAGATAATTATACCCCCTAAATATTTTAAATCTGGAGAATTAAGTATTACTCTTTCCGTCTCGAACAAAGGTGGTCATTTACTTTTTGCACGTGGATTAAGAAGTATTATCATTTTATGCGTATTGCGTAGTTGTATTAGAGAGATATAATGGGTAATGATAGACCCTTTTTACTAGAAGGGGAAAATGGATACCTCTGAATGGGACGTCCAATATAGTAAAATGAGGACCTTTGGGCAGGACGGAGAGAGTAACATTAAACTTGTAATATACGACATCAACCACAAGGGTTCGCATAAATAACCATGCATGTAAAATCTGATTCAGACATGTGTTTGGCCCTATAAAATGGCTTTAGTCATACACTTGGAATATTTTGAAATTAATTTGAAAGGCATGAACATGGAAGACTAGTGGTAGAAAGAGCTAATTAAAAATAAACATACGTAGAATAAACACTATAATGCATTGTTTGCTAAAGAATACCAAAAAATAGATAACTCAAATATGTTTATTTAGGTCTGTCATTATTTTAGCATCAGGTGATAAGATAATAATAAAACCACCTATTTACTGGGTGCAATCCCTTCCGCAAGGGAGGATCCAAACTCAATTAGCAACGGAAATAAATACATTTGAAATTTCAAAACTTTGCCATAGATATGAAACCAAAAATGGTTATTACAGCACCATTTTTGGACAGTTGGAGAAGATAATGTTATTTACCTTCAACTTATGGATATGAAAAGCAGGAGTGATGATCTTTTTCCGTTTAGCCCACTCATCTCCATCAAGAGACAAAACACTACCACCTGTCAACATCTTGAGACTGTCTGATATTCCCTTCTCAAAAACATCGGGCTGTCTTAAAATCTCTTTTATCAGCTCCGGATCCGTGATGTTTAACCTCGGGTACGGCCCGAACCATATGAATGAATTATTGCCTGCTTTTGTTTCCATTTCCACAAATGATTAAATAATTAATCAATCTCTATTTATCAACTGAAACTAAGAAGTAAGAACAAATTAAAGAAAACTATCAAAATTCATGCATGTCTAATTCCAACTTTAATTAATCTTTTTTATTTGCAATTTTCAATTTTAGTTTTTTTGTCCGATTATTATCATTTTCTCAAAATTTAGCTTTTTTTTTTCAAAATTAGTCCAAAAATGTATAAAATTTGAATCAAAAGTGAATAAAAAAGATCCAATTTTGAAAAATGACAAAAATTGAAAAAAAAATGACTAAAATTGTGAATTGCAACGAAAAAAAATAGACTGAATCAACCATAACCAATTATGGCGTGTACTAACTTTTAACCACTAACAAACTAATTTTGTCTGATAAAAAAAATGATATTTTCCCAAACAAATTAATCTGAAATCATTCTTACCATACTTGGAAATTATCCGGTAGTAGTACGGATATATGTGTGGTATGATATCATCGGATAGTTGGATGGATCTTGCCTGTTCTTCTTTTGTGATTCGCATGAAATCTTTTAGTTCTGCAATAAAAGGCCTGTAAGGACTCCCATTTAGACCTTGCTTCCTTAGATAATTTTCCAGGTTTTTTGGATTAAACCAAACCCATTTCAGTAATTTCAATGCATATTTTGTGATGATAACTATGGTGATGGAAATGATCACAATCAAGAACCATCTTCCTTTCATCTTTTAGAGCTTGAATTCTGCAAAAGTATTGAAATATATATGTGATTTAGATTTATAGAGCTTTAATTCCTTTCAAACTTATGAGAATAATTCAGCGTTTTAATATATTAATGTTAGTAGATCCAGAATTAATGTTACAAGGTGATCCTCTATCACCTTTCTTATTCCTTATTGCTGCAGAGGGATTGAGTTTATTGATGAAAAAAGCTACAGAAACTGGTTTAATTGAAGCTGCAAAAATTGGACGGGATGGAATGTCAGTGTCTCACCTACAATATGCTGATGATACTATCTTCACATGCTCGGGGAAAGCCAAGAATGTAAGAATTATCAAGCACGTTCTTCGAAACTTTGAAATGGTGTCTAGTTTAAAGGTAAACTTCAATAAATGTAGTCTTATGGGGCTGAATATGGAGGATAATATGGTGCGAAATTTGGCAGACATGATGGGTTGTGAAGTAGGAAAACATCCCTTCTCTTACTTGGGCTTACATGTGAGTATAAACCATAAAAAATCAGTATCTTGGATCAATCTTGTGGAGAAAGTTAAACATAGATTGACAACTTGGAATGATAAACACATCTCTTTGGGAGGCCGGGCTACATTAGTTCAATCTCTTCTTTCTTCGATTCCGATCTATTGTCTGTCAGTATACAAGATTCCGAAAAAAACAATTGGGGGTTGTGATACCAATTTCAAAATTCCTTGGGTAAAATGGGAAGACATCTGTTTGGGGAAGAACAATGGGGGGTTGGGAGTGAAAGAGTTGGGGAGTTTCAATATAGCTTTACTTAAAAAATGGGTGTGGAGATTTTTGAATGAACCGGAGAGACTATGGGTCTGAGTCATCAAAGCTAGATATGGGGGTTCTGTGAGAAATAGAGGGAGAGGGAGACCAACCTTGGGGTTGATGGAGTCAAATGGGTGTAATTGGGGTTAGTATCGGGATGGTGGAAAGATATTAGTAACTTATATTGGGGGAATAGTGATGAGTTAGATATGGTAAAAGAAGTGAAAATATGCATAGGAAATGGAAGCAACACTTTATTTTGGACTGATTGGAGGTGTGAGGGAGCGGTGCTTTGTGAGAAATTCTCTAGATTGTATAGAATTAGCAGTTGTAAGGAGGCTAAGGTTGAGAGTATGGGCAGTTGGGTAGATGGGGTATGGAAGTGGAATCTAGTATGATATCGTAGCTTGAGAACGAGAGAGGTAGATATGGTTAACGAATTGTTATGTTTCATTTGCAGGGAGAAGGTAAAACAACATAATGAAGATTATAGGTTTTGGATTTTCTCAAAGAATGGTGAATTTTCCACAGCAGAAGCATATAAGAAAGAACATGATGAGCACCTGAACTCCTCCAATCCAGAAAGAAAAAAAGCCTTCAAGAACTTGTGGAAAACGTTAGCTCCAAGAAAAGCTCAAGCAATTGTATGGAAAGTGCTTCACCAAAGAATGCCAACAAAAACAGGCTTTCAGAAAAAAAGGTGTTATTAATCCAAACTCTGATACTCTATGTTCTTTATGTTTTGAGGAAGATGAGACTATTGAGCACTTTTTTTTAGATGTGGGTTTTCTTGGAGAATTTGGAGTAGAATTTATAATTGGGTTGGTATAAGTATGGTGCCACATATTGAACCTATTGCACACTTTTTGCAACATGGTGAGATATTGGGCCGAAAAGGGAGTGATAAATGAATTGCTCAGTCATTGTGGGTTGGATCGATTTGGGTAATTTGGAAAATGAGAAATGATGTGATATTTAACAATTGCAATCCGAGTGTTGATAAAGCAGTAGAAGAGGTGAAGGCGAGATTGTGGTCATGGATATCGACAGCACAAAAGGATAGAGGAATATCTTCATTTCGAGTGTGGAGTAACAATATTCGTGCATGTCTACATGGTTGATGTTGTCAAGGAATTTAGTATGTACAAGACTTATAACCTCAGGTGGTATTGTTATGGTTGTTATAATTTTGTTTTTCACTAAAATTGATGTATTTTTAAATTTTTGAACTCATTTCATCTTTCATTGTTTTACATTTACGAATATGTTCTTATTTTATTTAATAATATTAAGAGAAATAAATTTGTGTTAATAATGACCCTCTATATTCATATGAGTAATATGTATTCATGACATGTTTATGACTCTCCATATTATGATAATCAATTTAAGAAAATTATATTTTCAATTGTAATTTTTTATAGTAATTATAATATAATTAAAAGTGATTAGTCTTTAAGAAGAACAATTTTTCTATAATCATAATTATAGTTATAGTATTAAAACTGGCTACACTCTTAAGAAACTTTTTTTTTCATTTTATCCTTACTTATTTTCTTTATTTACATACTTAACCTAAATTATTAAACCCCATAATTAATTAATGATATTTATTACTTAAAAGTTATATTCATATATTTCTTAAAGAACTTTTATAGTCCAAATTCATCAATTCTAACGGTTTGGTTGATATTACTTATCATGCTCACTAAAATTAATAATATATTGTGTAAATATTTTGATGTTTAATATTTTTTAGTATTAAAATTATTGTTATTTATACTTATAATTATTTCACTAATGTAATTTATTATTTAATGAACTAGATTTAATTATATTATAGTATACAACCTCTTCAAATTATTAAGTCATTTAATAGGTAATATAAAGAGGCAAATTAACCATTATAAAATGTGGATTGCGGAGGACATGGCGATGAAGACATCGAAAGCGGAGTTTCTAAATGGATTTATGTCGTCACTGGAAAGCTTCTCAAATGCTTGACTAGATAGAATTGCGAGGGGAACAACGGCAAAGTAAGATGCACATTGAAGGAGGAGACGGCATTTCGCGCACTTGATGAGGCATCGAAGTAGAAGATCATGCTGTCATTTTTAGAGCAGTGATGGTATTTCATTGTTGATGAACACATAATATAATATGAGTTGTGTACTTGTGTTATTAGGATTCTTATCTTTATATATATACCTAATCTTATCAATTAGGTATCTTTTGTAAAAAAAATTTCCTGTGTGAACAATTCACAAATTAAATAAGTAGGTTTATGAAATAATAATAAAATCATTTCGTGATGAGGCATCGAAGTAGAAGACCATGATGTCATTTTTAGAGCAGTGATGGTATTTCATTATTGATGAACCCATAATATAATATATATGAGTTGTGTACTTGTGTTATTAGATTTGTTAGGGTTGCTAGGATTCTTATCTTTATATATATGCTTAATCTTAAAAATTAGGTATCTTTTGTATTTTTTTTTTCTGTGTGAACAATTCAAAAATTAAATAAGTAGGTTTATGAAATAATAATAAAATGTGATATTCATAAAATTAACATAGATATTTAAAATAATCTTAATCTAACCCTTTAATTCAATGTTTTAATACCTTCATACATACTAAGCAGCCTTATGAAATAATAATAAAATATAATATTTATAAAATGAACATAGATATTTAAAAAAATTCTTAATCAACCCTTTAATTACAGTATTTTAATACTTTCATACGTATTACGTACTAAGTATTTTGATATGCAATTATTGATTTAAACATGCCAATTTGCTCTAAAATTTCTCCGTCATGCTAGATCTCCCCACAAATTCTATTTTATTGAATTGAATCTGTATATACATTTTATTTTAATACAAAATAATTGAAATGAAAAGAGTATATCTCAAGTTATGATAAAATATTTAAATAAATTCCAAAAATTTTAAGAGTTGAATAATTTAATTTTTGTATTATTCTACGAGACTAAATTTTAATAACATTACATAATTGCTTGATTAAATTAGGAATTGTCGTGAGCTTACAGTACTTAAATTACGGTTGAGATTAAAAGCCTCCCCTTTATATAAGAACATTGTTTTACAGTTTAATAATACATTTTCATCTTTTTTTAAATAAATAATAATAATAATTTTCCATTATGTAAATTTTTCAATTAATTTATCCTTACATATTTCTTTTTAAACTATCTTTAATTAATTATGTAATCAAAGTCTATGCAATTTACAAGTACGGTATTAATTGTTGATGTTGGAAATGATATAACTCCTGAACTCTACATTTAATGGCACATGAAAAGACATGAAACATTGTAAATTTAAAATTATTTATATTATAAATATAAAAATCAAGTAATTACATAATTATCTCTTATCATAATCATAATTACCATCATCATATCATAATTATAATATATAAAAAGTGATAAGCATCTTAAATAACATTTTTTCTTATGTTATCACTTCTTTATTTTAATTAATATCATAATATATAAAAAAAGTGACAAGCATATTAAATAATATTATTTTCTTATGTTATCCCTTCTTTATTTTAACTTTTGCTAATTATTCATCATTTAATTATTGGACTTTTAACCATACATGCATGTAACTCTTGAATTTCTAATGTAATACTATTGATCTTGATTCTAATGCACAAGAGAGAGTGTACTAGACTAGAAAGAAGTATATGATTTTTTTATTTTATTTTTTTTGCTCAACCAATTCTTTTGATCTTACTTCACTTGGCAGAGTATATCCATATTAATTACTTTCTTGCCTAAATTATTTTCAGATTAAAATATTTATTTTCTAAATAAAAATATTCCTATACCAAGCAATTACTGCATTTTAAAATTTGTGTAATTAGAAATCTCGTATGAATAGTGTATGTTGCCATTCTAGAGGCATATTCATATAAAATAATCCTCCCCGCGTCCAGCGGTTTTAATAGTTATATTTGTTTTTTAACGAGAAATTAAGAAATATAATATTTTAATATATATTGAGATGAGAAAAATAATATTTTAATATATAGTGAGTAATTAAATTAATATTGTAGATGAATCCCGTTGAGATATTTTAATTGTTAGGTGAGAATCTCATATACAAAAAATGGATATATAATCAATGGGATGGGACGCCAAAAAGAAAATATGTACTATTAAATAAGATGGAACAGAGGGAGTACAAAAGTATTGATTAGATCGAATGAACATTATTTGACAAAAAAATATTGTAGTACATAATAAGTTCGAATGCAAGTAATTAAATAGTAGATTTACTTAAATTATTTATTATTAGGTTGAAAAAGAGAATTTTGAAGTTTTTTTTAATTAAAGTATAAAGTTTTAATATATATTGAGGTCAGAAAAATAATATTTTAATGTATAATGAGTAATTGTATTAATATTGTAGGTGAATCCCATTGAAATGTTTTAATTGTTGGGTGAGAATCTCATATACCAAAATGGATATGCAACCAGGGACGCCAAAAAAAAAGCATTAAATAAGATGGAACAGAGAGAGTACAAAAGTATTGATTAGATCGGATGAACATTATTTGACAAAAAAAATAATGTAGCACATAATAAGTTTTAATGTAAGTAATTAATATTAAATAGTAGATTTACTTAAATTATTTATTATTAGGTTGAAAAAGAGGATTTTGAAGTTTTTTTTTAATTATAATATAAAATATGACATGCGTTGTGACGTGCAACACACGTTATTTACACTAGTAACATTAAAACCAGCCTAATAAAAGGGACGGTTCTAATAAAAGGTTAAGAATTCAAATCTTACTACATCTTGAGTCAAATTGACCTCTGCACTTAAAAAAGTTTAGGGTTCAAATCTCACCGTCATTCATATATTCAAGATTTGAGTCAAATTGACCCCTACACATAAAAGAGATGGATTAGAATGAAGTTTAAATTTTTAAATGAGGATAGTATTGAAATGAACTAATTAAATATAAGGCTATTTGCATTCCCGAAATCACTTATCGCACCTCATAAAAATACAAATTAAAATATCTCTAATTGATATTACATTAATACCCTTATAATTATCTCAATTCCCTTGTGACATTAAAGTGCAGTGCAGGGGATTATATTGAGGGGTGGTGGGTGGGGTGGGGTGGTGTTTGACGATTGTGGTGGTGGGCGGCGAGGCGCACACGGCGGTCGCGGGGGCCTTGCGGTGCAAACTCTCCGGCAGCGGCGGTCTCCTGTCCTAACCTCGGCGACGTCGGTTGATGATATCTTGCAATCTAGCATGTTCGGAGGTGGAGAAGACCAGTAAGCGTGTTTCTGAGGATAATATCTACTACCATACACATACACCAAGTCATTCTAGTGAAACCCTCTCTCTCTCCTCCAACTGTATCTCCAAAACTCTCCCGCCATTCGAATCCCCAAATTTCATCATCAAAATTATACAAAATTCAGCCTAATATATTAATCTACACTCTTACTCTGCAAATATATGTACTACACCACCAACAAATTTCTTTCTTTCCCTCTATAAAATTAACAACACTTGCAGTAATGATGAAGATTGAGGGGCGGTGGGGTGGGGTAGGGATGGCAATGGGGCGGACCAGGGTGGGTACCTGTGTACCCAGGCCCGCCCCGTGCACTGGTTAGCCGTCCCGCCCTGCCCCGTGACCCGCCTCGGGTCAGAATATTAGTACCCAAACTTGCCCCTATGCGGGGCAGGTCCGCCCCACCCTGCCCCATCTAAATAGCTTCTGAACTCTCTTCTTTGCACAATATTGTCGATCAAAATGCTTCTCCTATCGACCAAAAATACCACGAATTCAATCAAGAACAGATCTATTTAAATTTTGATAATTGGCACAACAAATGCACAGAATTTCTTCAAGTTTATAAAAATTCTTCATGTATTCTGCCCTATTTTTCTCGTATTCAACTGGGTAAAGAAGACCTACTGACTCAATTTCTGTGCTACTAACTCAATATCTGTGCGTTGGCGAGGGGCTGGTGGAACATGAGGTACCAAGATGGTGGTTGAGATGGAGGTGCCGAGAGTGAGATAATAAGATTTGAAAATGAGAGTGGGAGCGTCTAAGTGAGAGATGAACGGCTAGGGTTTAGGTTGAATGGGGAAAACTTAATTATTGAATGGAATGTAAATAATAAGAACTATATATATTTTTTGAATACATAAATTAATAATAAAATTTAATATATTAAATTAGTACGGGGTGGGGCAGGGCAGGGCGGGGCGGGGCGGGCTAACAACAACACCCATATTTGAACTGCCCCATGTATAGAACGGGGCAGTTTCGGCCCGTTCTTTGTGTGGGGCGGGTCTGGCGTGGCCCAACCGGGACGGGGCGAAGCGGGGCGACTTCAAGTCGGGGCAAATTGCTATCCCTAGGGTAGGGGATAAGATTGAGGGGTTGTGGAGGAAAGAGAGAGCCCCACTGGAAGGGTAAAATTGTCTTGGTTGTGGTATGTTTAGTAATATATACTTATATTAATTAAATATGTTGGGGTGTAATAAGGAATTGGGGTATATTTAGTGATTTCGGTGGTGTGAATAACCACCCCTAAAATTATTTCTCTCCTCTATAAAGTTAAACTCTTAAATATGGTGTCATTTAAATATGTAATAAAGGGCCCTATTGTCTATTGATTTGTTAAAGTCAACACTTAATTTTGGAGCTAGTGTTTTACAAAAGTATTAAGTTGATTAATAGATTGATTTCCATGTTTCACGCGATTCAATTAATTAATGTATTAAAATATGATTGACAATAATTAAATTAAAAATTATGTGTGCGTAGTTATGAATATGTAGCTGTATATTAGTATAATTTATGAAGAAATGTTCTATAAAAAATTACATTATATGCAATTCTTTGCTTATTAATTTTTGTTTTCCCACTTTGAAGAAAAAAAAAAGATGTAATTTTTATAGAGTAACATGAATAATAACATATTAAAAGATGTATAACTTTATTGTTATATTTCAACCATGCAAAATACAAGGCATGTTTGAGACCGCCGCACGTAAGAGCTTACGTGAGACGTCCAAAAATTGATAACTTTTTTAAAGGAAATTGATAATAAATTAATGAAAAGTGATAATGCTCTTTCATGAACAATTTATAGCATAAATAAAAACTGATAACATTTCATAACGAAAGTGATAACGATTTATAGCGAAAGTGATAATTATTTTAAAAAGTAAAAAATTGTCTCACTTGAGATGGTCTCACGCAAGACATACCCAAATACAATTAATGACATATTATAGGATATATGCATTGCACGTAATTACTATTTTAATTAGTACTCCCTCCGTCCCGTTTCAATGTTTACGTTTGTTTTTTGCACGTTGATTAAAAAATATTATATTTTAATAGATAGTGGATGAAAAAATATAATATTTAATGTGAAGTGAGTAGGTGTATCAGTATTGGATGATATATTAATTGTTTTAGGTGGGTCTCATATCCCTAAAAGGAAAACGTAAAAATTGAAATGAGACACGCAAAATAGAAACGTAAACATTGAAACGGAACAGAGGGAGTATTGTTTTATAATAAATTAATTGTTATTTAAAAAAAATCTGATGTACCACATTCAAAATGTATACTTTAGTGAATAAAAATATATACATCAATGAATAAAAACATATATATTTTATTAGTAAATCTTCTGTTAGTATGAAAAAATACTGAAAATAAGAAAAATGGAGCATACATTTATTAAAAAATATGTATACACAATTAATAATGAAATAACATGTTACCAATTTTTATTATATTAATTTTAAAAATTATAATCTCAATATAATACTTTTAAGTTATAGGATTAGTCTTTATGTTTTCAAAATACATCACAATATAAGTTTAAACTGTTTAATATTTCATTATCATTCAAACTTCATTCATGAATCATCGTTATCCCCATTTATGACACATAAAAACCCTCAACTTCCCCATCACTCCCTTTCATTTAATCGGACAAATTTCATATTAATATTTAGGCACACAATTTAACAAATTAAATGTATGTATCTTATATTAATTGAAAAGAGATGCATACTCGATTGCTAGATGAATGTGTCTAATATTAATTGAGAATGGTATTAAAAATTCATGCGATAATATTTTATCCTTAAACATCAAGTTATTATTCTATGCTTTACAATTTACCAACACCAATTCAGATATATGTTTTTCAATCGCAACGTATGTTTCATAAGATGAAATGTGCTATACTTAAACAAGAAACCATTAAATTTTTATACTAAATAAAAAAAATTATTATTATATTATATGATATAAATTTAATAAAATAGTAAATTAAATAGTAATTGAAGGAAAATAGACGATCTCATTTTTTATTTTTTAAGTATTTCTGTTTCAATTTGATTTTAAATATAACTGACGTTGAGAGTCATATATATATTAGTCGTTTTCTATAAAATTTCTCCAATTTCATTTTGGTTCATTTCAAAAAAAAAAATAAAAATTACCTTCTATTATTAAAAAAAGTTAAAATAATTACACTTTGTCATTCTACTTATTTAAGAAAACCACCTCAGCCTAACATTCTTATTATACTTTACTCACTTTAAGGTTTAATTTTTCATTTTATTTTGTTTTAAGGTAAGGTTTATATATATATATATATATATATATATATATATATATATATATATATATATATATATATATATATATATATATATTTTATTATAATTTTTTGTTCAAACAAAATAATTACTTATTCTACAGGAGCCCACACACAACACTATGACTAAAAATCACTACACATTAAATATTATATAATTCAATTCAATATCTATTACTCCCTCCATCCCGGAGATATTGACACATTTTTTTGGGCACAGAGATTAAGGAGTATAATAATTTAATGTAAAGTGAGGTGAGAGAAATAATATTTAATGTGTAGTTGGTAGTTGTATTAGTAGTGAGTGTGATGTGTGTGTGGGTCCATGTAAATAAATAAATTATTTTTGCGTGTGTCCTATATTCTTTAAAAGGAAATATGTCAATTTCTGTGGGACAACCCAAAAAGAAAAGTGTGTCAATATCTTTGGGACGGAGGGAGTAAAATATAACTCCCTTCATTCCCTTCGTACCAAAAACAAATTCACACTTTCTATTTTTATCCGTTCCATAAATAAGTTCACACTCCAAAATAAGGAAATGCGCATAAATCAACAACCCAACCCTTTATTTTCAAAATTGTCATCCATTTACAATTCACATAACTTACTTTATAATTTATTTATTATCTAAAAATATAAAACTACACCTAAAACTAAAGCAAAAAAATAATTTTTTCGTAAACTCTGTATCTACAGGTGAACTTCTCTTTGGGATTGAGGTAGTAAATCTCTTAATATACATGCAAAAAAAATAAATATAAAAATGAGTATTATTTATTTATTAAAAAATAATTTTATACGCCAAGAGTTACTTCATTTTTCTTAATCATTGTGTCCTAAAAAGTATTCTTTCCGTCTATAACTAAAATAGTTATGACAAAGTCTCTTGTGAGACGCTAATTATGTGAGACGGTTTGTTAGACGTGTTAAAATATATCTATTATTTAGATAAAGTATGTTTAATGATTGTTAAAGTATGTTAGATTATGCATTAAAATATGATTTTAGTGTGTGATAATTTAATTTATTATTGACATATTTTAACTGTAAATAAGCATATTTTATCTATACAATAAGTATACTTTAGTAATGAATTGATCTTTCTCACATCCGTCTCACAAGAGAGTCTCTCAATATTTATTTTTGTCACTTTCATCCACCACTATTAAAAATAATTTTTAATTTTAGCAAAAAAGTCTATATATGTGACCCACCACTTATTTACGGGAGTAATATAATTGTTAAATTTATACACTCTCCGTCTTATTTCAGACAACACACTTTTTCCACAAAAATTTGCACTTTTTTAAAAAAAACAAAAAAGTCAAACACAATTACACTTCCCCATATATTTTATTTTTAAAAAAAAAAATAACTCTTACCTAACACACCTATAATATTTTATCATTTATTTATTATAAAAAATTTCATAATATTTCTAAAAACATCTGATGAAGTATATAAAGTAATAATACTCCATCTTACCAAAAAGAGAGGAAGTAAAAAATTAAAAAAATACGTACACTTAAAGAGGTGCATTATTGTGAGATGTGAATATAAATGACAGTGGTGGGTGGTAAGATAGAGAGAGACAATGGACAGAGCTTTTGCATGGGACAGTGTGGTACATTTTAATGGGCATTTATTTCATCATCAACAAACCCCCTAACTAAACCCATTAATAAGTAGACTTCTTCCTCTCACTACTCTCCGCTCCTAAATTAGGGATTTCAATTTCGCGATGGGGATGCTCGGTGAATCTCCGGCCGACGATGAAATTGGAAGCGCCACCATGCGCACGGCGGAGACGCTGCTGCGTATTCTGCCCATGGTACTCTGCGTCGCGGCGCTTGTAATCATGCTCAAGGATTCCCAGACAAACGACTATGGCTCCTTGACCTATTCTGACCTCGGAGCCTTCAGGTATCCATCGTGTGATTCTACATCTACCCTATACGTATTTACAATTCAATGTATTTAAAAATCCCCCTTTTTGGCTAAATCAGCAGTTATTGAAAATGTTCGATTTTTTTTTCTTTTTCTGCAGATACTTGGTTCATGCTAGCGGCGTTTGTGCCGGTTATTCTCTTTTGTCGGCGGTTGTCGCGGCGGTGCCCCGCCCATCCACCATGTCTCGGGCTTGGGCCTTTTTTCTCCTCGACCAGGTTTTTTTTGTTTTTTTTATATATACTTTCAATCACATTTTAATTTCGTAATGAGTTTTTTTTAATATATGTAATTAAACATTGGTTTAATTCAGTGTACATGAAGCTTGAAAAATATTAATAAAGTATATATATATATATATATATATATATATATATATATATATATATATATATATATATAGATTAAGGTTCGTTTACTTTAAATCTGGTAATGACATTTTCTTATAAGGACATTTCAACCCCCCATCTACCATTAGTGTGGCATTAATGTAATGAGCTACTCTAATTAAGGGAGATTTGGAAATTTAGAATTTCAAGTGAGAATTCAAAATAATTAATCCACCAAACCATGACGGTTTAAAGAATCAGCAAGTCTGTTGTTAATTCTAAACCCTTTTTTTTTAATGGATTAAAAAAATTATTACACCCTTGATTTCTATTTGAATAAGGGGGCAGACTTGTGATATAACACCATTCAATGAGATTATTTTGTGTAATGAGTTCTCACTTTTTAATACCACTTTACAGTAAAGGGGCAGACATTCACTTCATACACAATAAGGGGCCTTTGAATAAATACTAAATCCAAAGAGCACATTATCCGAATTGCATGATATAAAACTAATTATATCCTTTAAAAAAAAATCATGATATAATAAACAAGTTATTTCATTTTTAAAAGTTCTAATAGTTGATCGTGTATGTAGGTTTCATATATTCTCATGTTAAATCTTTCACTAAAAAAATATAAAAACCAAAATAATTTTCACTGTTTTTCTCCAATGATCATGCTATATATATGAATGCAGCTGTTAACGTACATAATACTTGCGTCGGCGGCGATCTCGACGGAGGTGGTGTACTTAGCTTACAAAGGCGACACAGCGACGACGTGGAGCGAGACGTGCGGGTCGTTCAGCGGGTTCTGCCGGAAGGCGACGGCTGCGGTAGCGATCACGTTTGTTGTAACGCTATGCTACGCAGCGCTGTCACTGATCTCATCTTACAGGCTCTTCAGCAAATACGATGCACCAGTTGCCTGTCCTAATAAAGAGATTGAGACTTCCACTTTCAATGCTTGATCTCCTACCCATGTGCGCTATAAAATGTAATAATAAACCTTGGTATCAATTTCGACACTACTAATGTTGACTGCAACACTTGTTTGCACTTAGTAATTTCTCATTAATATGTATGCATGCTCTTGCCTATTAGGAAATAATAATAAAGTACTTCCTCCTCCAACATCATTCTTCACGTTAAAAAAAATTTGCTTTTTTTACTAATTTTTATTGTCTCACATTATTTAAGAGGAAAAAAAAAATAAATCAATTTTATTGATTTTGAGGATATTTTAGTATTTTTATGAAATAAATAAAGTTTTTGAGGATATTTTAGTATTTTTATGAAATAAATAAAGTGTGAAGTAATATTAAATTACAAATTTAAAATTAAAAAAAATTAAGATTATTGGATAATAATGTTTTTTTTTATTTAATTATAAATATTTTGTAGAGCATGAGGAAAGTATGAATAGCTAAAATAGATACAGCATGTGAGAGTAAGTAAAACTATTATTAAACCACTTGTGGGGCTAAATTAATGTGATAGTGAGTAAAACTATTATTAATCCACTTGTGGGGCAAAATTATAAGGTGTCAAAGTTTGGAGATGGGCGTACAATTATAATTAATGATGTGTTCATTGATTGGTTCTTTCAAAATAAAATCCATGAATCTATCCAGCATCCACTTGATCTCGCCTGAAAAAGGGTCCATTTCCATCATTCAATGCCTTAGTTAATGTCATAGATATGTTGAATGTTAATGGATTTTTTAGTCTACTAATATTTATATAAACTTCGTTTGATAACTACAATATGCATATATTTTGCATGTTATAAGCAATAACATAAATAAATAATAGTATATAAAATTCTCACCCAAAAATAATCCACCAGTGAAAAAAAGAACACGACAAATCCCAAATCCAAACTTCACCACATAAGTAAAAGAAAACAAATTTGGAGAATGTATAGTACAAGTAAATTATACAGAGTATATAATACTCCATAAAGCCAAGGCTAAATAAGTTAATTGCAATTTTATACACATCCTTAAAATGACATAATCAAGGGAAAATCAGATGTCCTCTTACCACTTATTAGATAAATAAATGATAGTATGTAAAAATAAACAAAAATAAAAATCTGTCCTTAAAATCTAAAAGGGACGTATTGAAAGGAATAATTCCAATAAGATGCAACTAACGATGGCAACTCATTTTATAAACGAATATTTCACATTACAGATTATTTACTTTCTTTAGAATTTTTGAGGCAGCCAGAAAACATACATGCACCAACACATAAACAGATCAACAGTTCAAACCGAAAAAGAAAAATTCATCATCGTTTAGGGGAGAGTCCGCTACTCTAAATCTCTTGGTGGATCTCTGAAGCAGCTCTAGCGTGCTTCATACTGAACAACTGCAGCCGTAAAGGAAAAATAAACCATCAGTAAGTGACACTAAATGATGAACAATAAAATTCATAATGTGTCAAAGCATCACCAATGTAAAGTTAATCCGATTTAGAGCTTTACAATGAATGGCTTTCAAGGATCTATATGATATCTCTATATTAGGGGGGAATTTCATGATTTCCACAACAAAGGTGATGAGGGACAGCAAGGCAATCGTCTCTCTTGACTCTAGAAGGTCTATACAATGATATTTACCTCTATCTAGTAAGAATCTACAATTATACCTTGACAAATTTTAAAGTATCTCCTTGCTCATCATTCTCTAGCAACCTCATCCATAAAACAACTAGAAGAAAAAGAAAAAAAAAAAAAACTCTACATCCCTCTGCTACTGACTATATATGGCTTTATTCTAATATCCCATTATAACAATGTGGACTGAAGACTGTAATTCAGGGGGCTTGTTTGCTTTGGGTGGGAGAAAAGATGGACTAACTAGTTCAAGGATAAATTGATGTGGATAGATTCAAGACAAGCATCCACCATCTTCATTATTGATTACATTTGAGGGGATTACATTTGGGTCTTAAATATGAAGTGCAGCATCAGTAGAGTTATTTAACACATCAAATATCAATGTACACCCTCCCACTCACAGCTCTAATTTCATTCCAAATTGTCCATGAACAGAAACGTTTGTTTGTTTTAAAACATTAACTATTGAATCTCAAGTTACATAATTAATGCAAAACAAATACTCCTACTATTGACCAGAATGAAGCCAAACCAAAGGGTTTGAAAGGCTCCACACTTGACACTACTAAACCATGTCAACAATTAACAAAATTAGTTTCAACAAAAAAGGCAAACTACATCAAAACAGAAAAATATACATGATATTTGAACCACATTGTGTTTAGCCTAATCCCTGAGATAAGAAGACATCAGGCTAGAAAAATGAAAGGCAGTTCATCGTTTCTATAGCCTATGATTTTGTTAGGTGCTGCTCATTAATCCAAACAACACCAGACCGTCTATAAGCACTACTTTTTAATAATACACATCAAGAAAAAAAATTCAATATTCTTCTTTAATGCTCAGAAGTTCAGGAGATCTTAAAGCTCTCCATTATTCAATTGTTCCATAATTCATACAAACACTAATTCATCAAAGAGCTGAAGAGAACAAGTGATTAAAATGAAAAAAAAATAAAAAAAATTTAGCAGATAATAACAAGAATCCACCAGCCTAATAGACTGGATATGACTTATGAGATCAAACCAAATATACCTCCAAAAATTCCAAAAGAGATCACAGTGGAGCTTTGATAATTTAGTGCTATTTCAATTGTTTTGGAAAATAAATCTGTACTACCAAAAAAAAAAAAAAGAACAAAAAACAAAAACAAAATCTCTAATTCAAATCAAACACATACCTAAAGCAGCAAGAAACAGCACAAGAAATACACACAGAACGTGAACTAAAAAACTGAATCGAATTTAAGAGAAAAAAATCAAGAAGATACTTCTGCGAGTGCGTTTCTTGTAGAGAATACGATAGCCGCACTCACGGCACTGAATCACATCCCCTGGCTTCAAGGTGTTCTCTTGACCGCAATCTGCAAAAACACGCAATTCAAAGAAATTAAAAATCAATCGCAAATAATACAAATACGTAGCCGTTATCATCTACCGAAGAAGATCGGTTAAATTGTTAAAGAGTAATGAATCACCTCCACAGATGTAGCTAACAGGCTCTGGCTGAGGATCCATAGCGCTCCGTCACAATACACAAGGTTTAGGAGCAGTTAGGGTTTTGGTTTGAATTTATATGCAGAATTCCAGAAAGTTCGATTTTTTATTTTTCAATATATATGATTAAAATATATTGTTACTATGGGTTAAATTTCAAAATACCCTAATAGATTTAATATATTTTTTTAATGCCTATCTTGTGATGTGTTAAAAATTAAAATTAAAATTAAAATACTCAAAATGACAAAATCCATTTTTAAGCAGTTTACGGTTTGATATAAAATATATATAATCAAGTCACAAAAATATTTACAATTGAATCATATATATAATAATCAAATCAGAAATATATGCGATTGAATCATTTGTTTATCGAATCAACGACCGAGTCAAATTTTTTTTTTTTTAACTTTTGTACAGGCATTATCCATCATTACTTCTAATTTTATTTGAGTAAAAGCTTTAATTAAACTTGTTATTTGATATCCTAGGCATTCGGTTACACATATACATTTATATTTATATGTATTAATTTTTATTTAATAGTTTATAATATGTGTTTTTATAATAAATGTATAATTTTTTTATATTTAATTTTTCTTTAAAAAAATTAACTATAAAAATCTGCTAACAAAGTGTATAAGTATTATTCAATAATTTTATATGTTTTTGTTTATTAGTATATAAATTAATATGTTTTTGTTTATTAGTATATAAATTTTGGATGTAATAGGAGTTTTTTTTTTAATTCAATTACTAAGTGAGTATACGTATTTTAATGATGTTGATTTTAAATCCATTAATTGATATTAAATATACTAAAATTAATGATAAAAATCTAATACATAATTAAATCTAATTTTAGTAACTTTTTTATTTTTATTTTGGTGAAGGAAATGATAATTGCATAGCACATATCTTGAAGTGTTTTTTAAATTTTTATAGAAGATATTTCTTTCTTTAGCTATTGAAGTTTATGATGTTCAAATACTCTTAATTAAGTTTGAGATTGACCATATCCTTAGGATTTTAAAATTTTGAGAATTAATTTTCATGATTTGGAGATTGACGATTCTAGGATGCAACAACTCTTCCATTTTGCCTATAAAAAGCCCTCCTGTGTATGAGCAATACTTGTATCTTATTTTGCCAATAAAAAGCCCTATTGTGTATGAGTAAAACAATACTCTTATGAAATCTTTTCACAACACGATTATTACAGAGACAAGACCAATATTTTCATTAAAAATGTTATTGCTTTTTATTTGTATTATGAATTATTCATAAATAGTTCACTTAGATGATTATTACTCTTCATCACTCAGGTATCATTTTTTATTAATGTTTTTAATTCTTATCCGTCTTTCGGAATTAAATAATTGAAACGGTCTCAAACAAGTTTTTCCTCTAGTTTATTGCTTTATTCATCATATATAGTAGGTCTAATGCACTTGTATAAAATGCAGACTAATTGTTATACATCATTTCACTGTCAATCTCCCTCGTACTAGACCTCTCTGTTTTCATCCGTAGATAAAATTCTTCTAGTAGTATATTTATTAGTCAATTTCGCTCTATCTTTACTAAAATTTTGTAAAAGATGGAATCAAAATGATACTTTTGTCACAACCTAAACACGTCCAAAAGAGAAAAAGAAAAACTCCTAAGAGGAATAGGTTCAAACATGTTTTTCAAATATATGGTGTAAAAACAAGCAATCATTAACGTCACAGTCACAAAACTTCGCAACGGTTCAACATTACAACCTAAATACGTAGCAAGGCAGGCATTATTTAACTGATGTTTGAAAATATGAAGGGAGAAACACAGGAACATTAACACATTGATTCTCTTGTCTCTTGATAATCACGGCTAATAAAATGTCGATATGCTCCATATAAGGTGAAAACTAATAATTAATCCTTTGAGGCAGTTTATTTGATAGGTGTTACTGTGCTTGTTGCTTGATGACCCAATAGTATCGATACCTGCAAGAATTGAAATTCAGATATCATGGTGAGTTGCAAAATATTATATACCAGTAGTAGTATATATTTCGTATCAGTGGATGAGAAGTAGAAACATACCAAACACAGCGTCTCTAACTATAGTCTGTTTCAGTTTTTCCCACGGCTTTTGTTGAAAGAGTGTCGCGCCAAGAGCTTCCTACCAGGAGCATGATGATCATCCTGCACGAAAAGCCATGTTTTGTGAATCAAAAGTAAGACGGTATTGAAATCCAGAATTACAAAGATTAATTTACAACTGAGAATTTTTTTAAAAATCTCATTACAACTCCTATGGAATTTTCTAAGAGAGATCAGAAATATAACAATTTTTTAAAATTAAAGTCACAGGTTTTTTCAGATAGCTATCCTGCTGAACATGGAAATGTGGAGACAAAATAAAATTTTACGTATTTTCTTCATCAGATATCTCTTGGATATATAACATCGCTTCTTAGATTCAAAGTTGCAGGTTTTTCTAGATAATCGAGCATTTTACATAGGAAATGTGGATTCAACATAAGATTGCAAGTAGTATCAGTTGTGTAACAGCCAGCCCTAATTTGTTAAGGAATTAGTGCTAGATACACACATAAATGACTATACAAGAAAAACGAAAGAACTTAGATTAAGGTATTGATTAGATCTGGATCAAAACCCCCAAAATTAAGCATTTACGGAACCCAGACACATTCCTTAACCTGTTCCATTGTGACAAATGTAGCTAAAGTTAAGGGATTGATTTGGAGGAATTTACCTGTTCCATTGTGACAACTGACAAATGTATCTAAAGTTAAGGGATTGATTTGGAGGAATTGAAGGCACCTCCCTTGAACCCCTAAGCAACCCATTTATAAGTTCAGCCTTCCCAAATTCACATCCCACACTCAAAACACAAAAATTTCACATAAGAAGAATCGGGCACTTGAGCTTAGAGACTTCTGATTTCCTTCTCCCTTCTACATTTCTAAGGTGAGGAAAGTTTTATATGTTTACTTACATGCAAATATATGTTTTTCGACATAAAAGGGATACATTTTATAAGTGTCTTCAGAAGTTCTTGAATATGTTTACTTACATGCAAATGAATGGTGAAATGTGAAAGTTCATCCGACATGAAATTGGAAAATTCTACAAATGCTTTTACCAATATTTGAAATATGAAAATTTAACATCTTACAAGTCTTTTAAAAGTACTTGAGACATGAAAATTACTTTACAAGTGCTTTTAAAGATACTTGAGACGTGTCAAGGCCTTAGAGGTGCCGGGATTGGGAGAGACCTCCGGGAGCATCCGCAGTACCAAACATTTATATTGATTGATCATATAAAAGAGACATAAAAAGTACTCATTATTGATGTGATTTGAGATATAAAAAGTACTCATGACATGATTTGATTTGTGATATAAATAGTACTTATGATATGACAAAGTTATTTACTTTGTATTTAAGTTTATGTATAAATTCTCTTCACTAAGCTTTAAGTGCTTACCCTCAAATTTAAATGTTTTCAAATTGAAGAGAAGGCGGCAACTCAGGAGGTGGTGGAAATAAAATAAATGATCAATTTTGATTTTATGCAAGAACTAAAACATATTATTAATGATTGCTAAGTTTTAAATAAATCTTATGCTTCCGCAATATATTAGATTAAAAGTTTTAGATTTCAAGAAAATATCTTACTGAAAACTTGGGATGGTACAACTTGGATATATATCTTGTTTTAAAGAAAAGTTAAATTACAGGTTTTCTTAGATACTTCTCCTCAAAATATGGGAAATGTGGAAACAATATAAGATTATTATATTTTTCATTATTATCATTACTACTAATTCAGTACCATTGTAGCTTTAGTTTGAGTTATTCAATGTTACTTCTTTATAATAGCTTAAAGTTTAAGTTGATGTGTTGAGTACTTGGAACAAAAACATGCCAAACAAATGATCCAGGATTCGCATCTCAGGCCACCTAAATAAAAGGATGTCCGAGGGCTTCAATAGGATACAAATTTCTTGCACATAGATAGATACACAGCAAAAAGATCTAATAATAAGACAGCCATGATTGTTTAAATATTTTTTATGCTACCACACCTAGAGGGTCTGTATTAATTATAACATTAGATTCCTTTGCAACGATGATCTCACAAAGAAAACATTAGACAACAAATAGGAAAAAGAAATGAACAAGAATATAAAGTAATAATGAAACAAGAATAGGATTAGAATAGTTTAGAGAGTAAATAATTTTCAGATGCCCCCATTTGAGGGGAAAAGAATTAGAATCAGGGAAGACAGGAAAAAAAAGATTTTAAGTAAATATATAGAAGAGTTCTCGTAAAAAAATTATAGGATATTTAGGATGTATAAGCCCAGCCTTTTGTTACTAACTGAATGTTTGAAAACACAAATGAATTAGGAAAAGTCACTTTTTTTTGTTTTTTTCCAGAAGTGGTGAGATGGAGCTTTTGAACAAAAGGGTTTTTTCCTATCCACTGAAGTTGCAAAATGCAGTCTACTCCTATGCAAGAGATTTTTGATACCGTGTATCACAAATTTTTTACACGTGCAGAAGATGATCATAGAACTTAAAACAAGATAAAAATAGCAAATGCAAAGGCACATAGAAGACATTAAAAACATCAACACAAACCTTATACAAGGAAGCTGCAGATTCAGACTCTACTGTTTGGACAGGAACCTGCCCTTGTGATTGGAAAGCATCTAAAGCATCTAATGTCAGCTGCCAACCACAAAGTGCAAGTGCATCAGCACTGGAACCAGAGCCACCACTGCTGCTGCTACAGCCAGCTGCAGCAACATTGCCATTCACCCAAGGACAAAAATGATTATGGTGCTTGATTGGATCGAATTCCACTGCTTCATCATAGTTACTTCCGCCATTAGGAGGCCCTATAATTGTTCCATATGCAAATATAAATGTATGCTTGAAAGAAACAAAAGGAAGATAGAACCAGATATTGAGGAATAAGTAATTGCTGATTGGATATCAAATAGAGCTTAAAAAACCAATGCCTGTACATATTTATGATCACAGTAAATTACAATACAAATAATCCATAGAGTGAAACTCACCATTACACAATATTTTACTTTCATGAGCAAAAAGTAAAACCACGAACTTCATTATTAATATAATACATTACAAAAACATTGGATCATGAAGCAGCAGTTCAGTCCAGTAATAAAAAGCAGCAGTTTACCTGACCCATTTACAACTTGATATCCCGATTCCACATAACCACAGTCGTCAGTTATAGGATATTTGGCAGCCTGGGATACCTCTTCCTTGGATGCTTCAACACCAGAATATAAGATGGCATTGCAAGAAAGTGAAGGATGGGGACTGTTCTCACATGAGGTTGCCCGAATGTTACTTGTCTTTTCACCACTTTCAACTGATTCTGCCTTAGTTGAACCTATAATTTTCGACCCACTATCTGCCCTTGCAACTAATCGAGACATCAAATCTTGACTATCACCATGTGGATCCTCTCTATCCATTTCTTCAGGGACAAAATCACCCATCAACCCGGGATCTGGAGCAAATTCACCTGTTTGACCTTGGTTATCAGTTATCTCACCAATAGGTTCCACATCACCAACAACACTGTCAGCTCTGTAGAGAGAGGCATCAGTCCCATGAATTTCAGCTTCATGGCTAGCCCCCATTCCAACACTTCCCCCACTAATTCCCAAGCTGGGACCATCCCTTCCATGGGCAGTAGCAGTATCTGCATTTACTACTTCTTCATCATTTGTACTGCTGACACCAATTTCACCACCACTTCTGACAACAACTGGACAAGCACTCTGCTGTGCTTGATTACTGAAGTTCAACTCTGATGTCTCATTGGCATCTGTGTTCTTAACTGCTGATGTAGAAGGCATATTTATGTCATCAAAATCTCCAGGATAGTTCTCAACACTTTCCATTGAATCATTATCTGCACTGTGACCTATAGTGTCCATTGCAATGACAGAGGATACACGCGTTGAATCTCTAGTTGATGGTGATGGGTTACCAAGCTGGTCCTCATCTTTATAAGCATAAATTCCTAAGTCGAAGCCAATTGAACGGCTGGGACCAGCACCATAAGATTCTTTTCTATATGGAGACTGCCGAGGTTCAACAACACTAGAATCACGAGCTCGTTTTGAAGGACCAGCTGAGTACTGTCCCCCATCATCTACTTCATCCCCGTCGCAGTCAATGACAGTACCCTCCACACTATCTGCTTGTTGAACCAGTAATTGCGGCCTATCAACTGTGCTTCCACCTTCATCTAAGTTCCTCTTGCGGGAGCTAGGGCCGCGTGATTCATATGAAGCTGCACGATCACCAACCTCACTACTGGAAGGCTGACCAATCAACAAATCTCTTTCTCTATGCACGTCTTGGTACTGTTCAGACATTACATTCATGTGCAAACGTGAAGAGGACAATCCTGCTGATATAGTAAGATTTAAATCCACCCCAATATTAGAAAGTGACTTTCCTTCTCCAGTTGCCGCTTCATCAGGGTCCTCTGCCTGCTCTTTTTCTAGACCATCTGCAGCAACCCACCCACTGATGCCACTTGCTGCACTTACTCCACGCGTCAATACCATCTTCTTGCTAGTTTCTGGGACATCAGTGCTATTAGGAATAAAACTAGAAGGATGTGGGACAGTTAGGAAGTCCCATATTCTCACTGTTGCGCCACATAAGCTACAATCCAACAACGGAGATCTAGATGCACTTTTTGAGTTAGTACCAATGACTTCATTTATGCCATAATCCTTCTTAGTGGAAGACGACAGAGCTTTCTTGCCACGGCTAGGATCACGCGGAGGACCACGAGATTTTGAAGGACCAATTGAGCAGCCATTCCTAGCAGATTGAGCAGAATGCTCTTCACAATCCTGTACATTAGGAAGCCACCTGGGTTCCCATCCACAGAGGCTTATTAGCTTCTGAGCCTGCAATGTTGTGGAACTTTCACAAGAGGGCAAACATGTGCAAGAATACATATATAAAATAAAATAAAATCTTCAAAACAAATAAAACTTAAAAAGGTCGTAGATATATTACACGAGAGTATGTTAAGAAGACATCATCTCTGGAGTTCTCAGATCCTAATAATATTTCCAGCTTGATGCCAGATTCACTGCGTGCAAACTGAGACTGGGCCAGCAAACGATCAATTTCTGGTCCCCTGGAAGCCCGAATTTGTTCAATTGCAGATGCAGCCATAACAGGGAGGGATGGAAACTGGAGCAATCCATCACACCTATCCTTATAACCACCAACAAGTGCTGATGGTGGAGTTGGGGGGAACTGCACCAGACTCTCCGCACAGCAGTTTTCAATCCATGGGCAGGTAATCTTATGACCTTCATCTAGTGTCTTGGCAAATTCTTCTCCAGCAGCATCAGCTACCAAAAGAAATTAGCAGGTGAAATTGGAGATATAGCCAGTCAACAATGGAAAAAGAAATAATTTAGTGCTCACTTAATAATTTAGCCATAATAAGAAGAGATGTTAACTTAACCTAATCATATTTAGTGTTCAATATACCCCAATGTCTAGTAAACTTAATGACACTCCAAACAAACAAACCGAAGAAAACATGGCACCTTTCAATTAACCTAATCATCAACTACCATAATGGTTCACCTTCAGAAGGAGTCCAGGTAGCCGATGAAACAAACTTCAATACTGCACTACAAGATTCACACTCAACTTTATCAACGTCCACATTCACCCAGCCTTTTCTTGCACAGGCCAAGGAACTTGCAGCCTGAGTAAAAATTGCATCAAAACACAGAGATAAGCATATAATCCACTTTGTTCATTCATGGACAACCCTGGCCCTGTAGAAAGCTATACATTGAAGAAGAAAATATGAAACTATAAAAGACAAATACATATAATTTAACCATAAACATAAATAATAATCCAGAAAGCATTTTGTTCAATGCATTTTTTCTGTGCCTTTCTAATCATTCTGATCAGCAATCTCACTGTTTCTGTTCGCTACACTTCTAAAGAACAATTTAGTAGCCTAATAATTTAATTTCAGCCTTATTTAATTTTTTTCTTCACAGGACAGGGCAATCTTACATTCATGTCCACAGTTGCCCATCACTTTATTAATTCTAAATCAGTAAGAAAATGTAAATCTAAAATCTCAAAGTTGTTAGAGGCGCACCTCACGTATGCAAAGTCCAGTACCTCTATAGGCAAGAGGCAAGTAACGTTGCAGAGTCGCGTTGCCTGCTGTACCTCAAATGTGCCTCTCAAAAAGTATAATTTTTTTACCTCCAAAATATAGTTTTTACCTCCAAAATATGGTTTTTACGTCTTTAGTTGTTTATATATATATATATATATATATATATATATATATACACTATCGCTCTTTATGAATCACTTAGTTTGTGAGTAAAAGATTTTTACATTATATAATCAATTAAAGTATCCTGAATCAGAATATTAGCATATAATTATCAATATATGGCACATGATTTTAGTTATTTTTATAAATTTTTTATGCACCTTGTGTTCAAGAGGCACGCATCTCAGGCTCACAAGAAGCCCTTTGAGCATTAGTGCATCTCTTTAACAACTATGGTTTCTGATAACTAGATTTTACGGCACTTGTCTACTACGCAGCATTCTCTAGATAAGAAGAAAAGCGAAATATAAAAACTTGTCTCTAGTCTAGTGCAGCCAATGCCAAATCAAATTTTCAAAGCATAAACTGATTAAGTAATAACTTCTCCCCACCTGTCCTAAAATCTGTAAATGTTTATATTTGTTATAGCTGATATCTAAGGATTGATCCCTAATGATTTTTTTTTTCAGTAGAACTGCAGGAAGATTAGCTCTATTATTTAAATCTGAATATATGAGCATTGAATATGCACATATAGCAGTCCTTGAGATGTGAAAACAAAAATGGAGGAGAACTTTATCTGATATGATCATCAGAAAAGGAAAGGCAAGTTCAAACCTTAGGCTTCCCAAACCAATTCGCAGGTTTAAATGTTGAGAGACGCCTCAATAAATCACCTCGCTCCCAGGGTCTGCAGGAAGGCTGTGATGATCCAAGAGCAGAACCATCAGCATTGGTACTCGATGTATACATGGGCTGTGAACCAATCCGAGAAAGTGAACCCCCTTTTGAATTCTGCCCTTGACCAAACCAGTCCGTGCTGCCAGCATTCGTGGGTATAGCAGGAGAAGATGCTCCAGCAGAACTGTTCAAAAGAGCAGAGAGATGAAAAGTGCAATAGTGTGTTTGAAATAAAACTTTACTTCAGATGTGGCGAGAGATTCATTATAGGACCATGAATTCTTCACCTATTTAAATATTTGAGAATATTGCAGAAGAAACTTGTCTTCATTGGATCAGCCTATTCATTCACATTACAGTTTCCCATATGACAACAACAATAAGCGTTTACATATCCACTAGCGGGATTGGCTATTTGGATAATGTCACCCAGTCTCACTACTGTCAAGGAACAAGCTACAGCTAACATCAACACTGCATGTTCTTTCTTAAAGTTTCTTTCCAAATCTTTTTAGGTCCTCCACTTGGTTTGAGTAAAATTTTCTCTACTTTCTAACCACGGAATTGGAGATTCTAACGGTCTACCATGCACATCTTGATAGACTAGCATTAAACACTAAAAATAAAATTTAAGGGTCACTTTGGGATGCAACTGATGGTCATTCCTAATTCAGTGTTGGCTTCGTTGGGAGGAACATCATTTTAAAATTTATACAGATCAACACTCTCAATTCCCAACCCCACAGTTAGATATTTGTTGGACAGCATACCAAATCCCAATACTTGCACTATAATTTATTTCCAAATATAAATTAACAGAACACAATTCCAGGGAACTATTAATCAAACGAAAACATTCGATATCAGTTTCCACTATGCAAGTCACAATTACCATCAATTATCAAAGGTTTTGAACAAAAAGATGAAATCTTCAGTAAGCAAGAGAAAAGAACAAGCAGTTACAATCGTAAAAATTTATCCGTAAAAGACCAAGGAAAAGCCCTAACACATTGTACGCCCTAATTCCGCAGCATGTCATAAATACACCACTGGAAAGCTAGATATAGAGGATAAATCAAACGGAGCAAGAGTTCAATCACACAATTGAGCCACAAAAATCAACCAGTCACGTGAAACAGGCTCAAATTACAGATTCGTTGAGCAACAGCTCAATTGAAATTGATTGCAGCGAAATTTCACCTGGCAGCGGGAGTGGCGGTCGGAGGTGGAGAAGAAGATCTGGGTGGCAATAACGGGTCCCGCGAAGAGCTTATAGCTTCGTCCTTCATCTTCTCTCTCAGTATATGCGTTGATTGTGTGTGTTAGCCCTCAGTTTCTCCTGAATTGGTCTCTCTCTAGTGACAGTGAGGGAGAACGTGAGATTTCAATTGGAATTGCTGGGAGCTATATGAGTATGAAATACAAAAAACAAAAGTAGGAAAGGGGAAAAAGGAAAATATACATGAAGGGGGTTAAGCACGTGCAATGCGCGTGATATTTGTTCGTTTGTGAGTAGTTGGGGGCTTGGGGCCTTTTATTTGCTGAAGTCGCACTTTACCGAATAGCGATATGACCGTCACGCTTGCAATTAATGTAGCGATTTTATTTGGTCAAATGCTTGTATACGTTTTGATGTTGTTCTGATTTTACTTAATAATAATAATAATAATAATCAAAATAAGCTATTAAGTACTAATTTATGTTATATTACGTATTTAATTTATTATTCAAGTTCCCTTTATATATTCACACTTTTTTTTTCAATTTCAAAATAATTTCCACTCCTAAAATGGAAACAGCTCACACATTTACAACACTGTTAAAATATTGTGCACTTTCATACTTGATTTAGACAAAGTTGACAATATCATAAGCTTTTATGTCTAAAATTATCCAAAATGTAGTATTTTCTTTGACATCATCACACAATAGAAAAGAAAAAAAAAACTTAAATTACATGCATGTGGAACGTAGAATAGTACATAAATGAAGTATGGGTAAAGTATACAACCGAAAAAGTGATATATGTAAATAGACGTTATGCAATAAAGTATATACAAATGCACACTAAATCACATAAATACATATTACAAAAATATTACATGATATAGCCAACTCAAAATTTTTCACTTCTCCTTCAACACAATTATTGAATTAAGGAAATTATCAAATTAAGTTATATCATGCTCAACTGCTCAAGTTTAATAAAATAAAACTAGGATGTACATATGCTATGATGCATTTTGACGATATTAATCATTAAATTCAAATTATCTCACCATTAAATTAAACAAAATTATTAAAAAAAAATACCCATTACTATTCTATTTAAATCTATCAACACTAGGGTGCACAGGTGCACTTTAGAATCACGCTAAAATTATATCTACTCAAAATTTAGTTATTGAATTATTTCAAAATTTTTATTGAGACGACTAACGAGTTTGAATTTGATAATGCTCAATTTGACTCCTTTATTTATATCTGAGTCCATATAAAATTTTCCATTAATAGTTTATTTCAAGTTTTTCAAGCGAAATAAGCTTTAGTATCCAATTTGACTCATAAGAGTTTCGCCAATCAACTTGTAATCACCCAACAAAACTAATATTTGGCAATTTTTGCATATATCTTGCTAAATTTATTCACTGACGATCTTCCTTTTAATAACAAAACCACTATCCAATGCTAAAATCTTACGTCTATCTAACTCGTCTATGATTGGATTTCCGATATCATTTTTATTTATCTTTCTCTTTTATTTTACGGTTGACATATAAAAAAGAAGAGGATGTTATACTTATAAAAGAAAAATATCAATCATAAATGCAATGATTTGACAATATACCACATAATACACCATGTAATACATAAGATCTGTATGGTCTACAGATGGGTATGATTTCTAGAAGCACTTATAACTTTGTACAAAATTTAAGTGGCCCGGACGCACCATGTACTCAAATCCGACAACCTCAAAAAATTGTATATCGTTCGGTATTAACTTTTACACAAAAAAATCTTATTCAAACATTAATAATATCCATATTTTAACTTACTATTTCCTTAAAAAAAAATTAATATCCTCATGAATTAAAGTATGTAATCTTTAAAACAAAATATTGTACTCTTCAACGTCCTGTGCAACCGAGCGCACAAGAAAATATCTTTTTAGAGAGCAAATTTCCTATTCAAAAACTGAGTTCCATTTGTGAAATAAATGGATAGAACACAATTTTGGGATATGGATCCCCATTCAACTCTTTATCTCTTGACGATGAGATGCATTTAAAAAAATAAAAATAAATAAAACTTCAACCTTAATTAAAATTAATTGTCTCAATCCTATATTTTTACAAATTTTCATGTTGTCAAAATTTACACGTGGAATACTATCATTTAAAATTAATGAATAAATACTTAAAAGCACATAATTAATAAATATGCAAATATATTATTATTTATTTATTTATTTATTTTGAAAGTAGTACTCTAAAATAGAGTTGAAAAATCATGAGAAAATGGCGAAGTAATATAATGAATTTAGTGAAAGCCTTATCAATAGCCACACAACCAAAACCCAACCCACAACACATATTTTCCTGTTTCTCACTCACCTCCACATCCACTCGCTCTTCTTCTCCAGAATCCCCCTCTTATCACTTTCAACAACATAAATCCCCCCCCCCCCCCCCCAATTTTCAATCCAAAGGGCTCAACGTTTTGCAGGTACTACTGATCATCTTTTGCTCCTTGTATGCAATTTTACTGTTCCTCGGGCGAATTGTTATAGTAATCTGAGAAAATAAATAAATGAAGTAATTTGCTGAAAGAATTTAATTTCTCGCGCTGATGAATTGTATTTTGTAATTTAGGTAATTGGCGTTGAGTACACGGATAAAGGTCGTTACTTTTTTAAATAAATGGTGCAGTGTATATAAGTGTTGAGCATGGCTTCTTTAGCTTCCCTAGCGAACTTGGGAAGCTTGAATATGACTTCCTTTGGGAATTTTGATGGGTCTATCTGTTTAGTTAGGAGCATCTCTTTTAATAGAAATGGGAGTAGTTTTAGAAGATTCTGGTGTGGAAAGCGGTGGAGATATGTTGGTGTTTGTAGATATTCTATAACAACTGATTACATTGCGGAACAAGGGGCTTCAATATCTCTTGATTCTACATATGGAGGTAGTAAAGATAACAGCAATGAGGGATTCCTGAAGGCGGCTCCCAAGCCAGTTTTGAAATCAGGACCTAAGGCTGAACCCCTTCTTAATCGGAATTTGGATGAATCAAAACTTGGCGCGGAGCCAGACTATGAGAGGAGGAGTGATTCTGAGGAAGAGAGAAGTAAGGTGATTGAGTCGCTAGGAGAGGTGTTGGAGAAGGCCGAGAAGCTAGAGACAAGCAAGAAACCTAATGTATCTGTAACGAGTGAAATTGCTAACCAAAAGAATGGTAAACCAGTCAGTTCTATGGCAAAACTAAATAGCCAGTCTAAGGCTACGAAGAGTGTTTGGCGCAAAGGTAATCCAGTGGCGTCTGTGCCAAAAACTATGAAGGAACCAGATAAACAAGAACCTAGGAGAGATGGAGGGGTTGGTCCCTCTCAACCTGTTGCTCCACTAAGACCTCCCCAGACACCGCAGCCAATGTTACATGCTAAACCCTCTGTAGCACCTCCTGCGCCTCCTGTCAAGAAACCTGTCATCTTGAAGGATGTGAATGCAGCTACGAAGCCACTTGTATCTGATGGAACTGACACAGCTCCAAGTTCCAAGGAACGCAAGCCAATTTTAATTGACAAGTTTGCTTCTAAGAAACCAGTGGTTGATCCTGTGATTGCTCAAGCTGTTTTAGCACCTACAAAGCTGGGGAAGAGTCCTGCACTTGGAAAATTCAAGGACGAATTCAGAAAGAAGAGTGGCCCATCTGGAGGAGCTCGTAGGCGCATGTTTGATGATGATGATCATATTCCTGATGAGGATACATCTGAGCTTGATGTTTCTATTCCTGGTGCTCCGACTGCCAGGAAAGGAAGAAAATGGTCTAAAGCAAGCCGAAAGGCTGCCAGACTTCAGGCAGCCAAAGATGCTGCACCAGTTAAAGCAGAAATCATGGAAGTTGGGGAGGATGGCATGCTCACGGAGGAGTTTGCCTACAACCTGGCCATCAGCGAAGGTGAAATTCTTGGATATTTGTACTCCAAGGGAATCAAGCCTGATGGTGTCCAGAAGCTGAGCAAAGACATTGTCAAGATGGTCTGCAATGAGTATGATGTGGAAGTCATGGATGCTGTCACTGTTGGGGTGGAAGAAGGGGCAAAAAAGAAGGAAATTCTTGATGCTGATGACTTGGACAAATTACAAGATAGACCTCCTGTGCTAACCATAATGGGCCATGTTGATCATGGAAAGGTCAGTAACAATGTTATTGATTTTATTTTATATTTTACATGAATACTTTATAGATACAAGCTCCTCCTGACTGGATTGTCTCCACTTGCAGACAACACTTTTGGATTACATACGAAAGAGCAAGGTATACATGGACCTTAAATTCTTTTTACCTCTGATGATCTGATGTGCCACAATACACTGGCCTTACTCTTTTTTTTTTAATAAAAGATATAGTTTCCTGCTGAGCATTACTCTTATTAGGTGGCAGCATCTGAAGCCGGTGGGATCACTCAAGGAATTGGGGCATATAAAGTACAAGTACCTATCGATGGAAAGCTAGAAACATGTGTTTTTCTTGATACTCCTGGACATGAGGTATGTTTTTTTCTAGCTTATGCCGTTACTTTCATTTTGTCCTTCTTCTTCCCTCAATATATGCATTAGAATAAATGTGGTAGGCTCTATGGCAGGAATTTAGTTTCATTCTTATTTGGAAAATTTCCTTAGGCATTTGGAGCCATGAGAGCACGTGGAGCAAGAGTGACAGACATTGCTGTAATTGTAGTTGCAGCTGATGATGGGATCCGACCTCAAACTAGGGAGGCCATTGCCCATGCCAAGGCAGCAATGGTGCCAATCATAGTAGCTATAAATAAGGTACTGATGTTTGTATGCATTTTCTTATTTTACTATTGTTTCTTGAGAAAATTTTGATTGCATTTATTTATCCCATCAATGTAGATTGATAAAGAAGGAGCTGATTCGGACCGAGTCATTCAAGAGCTTTCGTCGATTGGGTTGATGCCTGAAGACTGGGGTGGTGACACCCCAATGGTTAAGGTGGAAAAAATAAAAATCTCATCATCCTGATTTTATCCCCCCACCCCCAACACAACCGGACACACATACTTCTGGTTTGCTAATGCTGCTACTGAACTATTAAAACAGATAAGTGCTCTCAAAGGGGAAAATGTTGATGAGCTGCTGGAAACTGTCATGCTTGTTGCTGAGGTAACTTGTACATTTTTTTTAGGCAGAGATTGTTCCAACCCTCAGCTTTCAACTTTAACACTGCTGGATTTTGTCATTTTCTACTGCTTTCACTTCATGCATATTACATATGCTCCTGTAATGATTACATGTTAGCATTAAGACATGCACTGCTGACATTGCTCACACTTTGGAATACTGTATAATGCATTTGCTCGCCTTTTATGGGATTGTTCTTGCTGCGGAACAAATATTTTATTTTAATTTTTCGATTCATTAAAAACCATTTTATTGGAATTGCATTTGTTGGTTTTGATTTTGTTTTTTGTTTTCCATTTGAAGTTGCAAGAACTGAAGGCTAATCCAGATCGTAATGCTAAAGGAACAGTGATTGAAGCTGGTCTTGATAAATCAAAAGGACCTGTAGCTACCTTTATTGTGCAAAATGGAACACTCAAAAGAGGAGACATTGTAGCTTGTGGTGAAGCTTTTGGGAAGGTTTGTCTATTAAACTTGTAGAGCTTTTTTAGTTTATAACTGGTCTCAGAATTTATGTCATTTATTATACTAGGTGCGTGCTTTATTTGATGACAAAGGAACACGGGTTGATGATGCTGGACCTTCAATTCCAGTTCAGGTATATATGTTGCTGGTTAAACATGCCTTCTGATTTTTGATCTTGTTTTTATAACACACATTAAGATAGATTACAAGTGTTAGTTGTTGTATCTTAGCACTTAGATTAGGAAACCCTCAGAGAGTTGCAGTTTCATCTGATGGTCTGATCTTGAAATGAGTTTGTGGAATATACTATGTTTTTAGCTGCCATAACATCTTTAGTCTCCTATTTTGGGTTCTCTAAGTCGGATTTGTTGGCAGCCCTAGCAAAGCTGATAACTTTTGCATACTTAAGTTGGATGTCAGAAATTTATTTTTGCATTGTTATTGTCTTGTCATGTTGAAGAAAAAAAATGCAATATTCCTGGTAACTTGATGATGCTTAATCTATGACAATCTTCATCATTGGTTAATGTCAACTTGAGGACTATTGTAGCTTCGTATTAATTAGCTTACTTTCTTGGGCATATATTTATAATTTGAATGCTATTGTCTTCTCTTTCCATCATAGTTGGGCGCGCCTAAGGCGCTCAGGCTCATGGGTCTGCGCCTAGATTGTTGATTTTTTGCTATTCCAGGCTCATGTATCAAAGGCGCGAGCCTCTTCAACATCTTTTTTTTTTTTTTTAAAGTTTTTTGAAATTGCTACTCAATTATTTAAGGGTTTACACGTTTTTAAGATAAAAATGGACAGCCCCCTTATAAAATGATATAAATAGAGAATTAGGGTTAGGGTTTTAGTACTTGAACTTTCAAAACAAAGACAAAAAGGTGGGCTGCCTTCACCTCCACCGCCTACCTCCACCATCTGCCGCGTACTTGAACTTTATTTGTGTGTATGTTTTGTGTTATAATGCTATTATGAGTTATTATGTATCATTATGTGATGTTATGTGATTTTTACCTTAGTTTAGTTAGGTAATATGATTGTAAGTAGGATATATTTGTGTATATACATTGTAAATTCAGTTTTGGGCAAAATGTAGCTCAGGCGCGCCTAGGGCCATGCGCCTACGTGCACCTCTCGCTTTTAACAACTATGCTTTCCATAACTTTGCTTGTGTTATTTTCTCTTATTTCTCTCTGTTGAGATTGATTTAGTTCTAGTTCATAATTAATCCTTCACCCATGTCCTTGCTTAATTCATGGTAACTTATTTTCTGTTAGATTTATTTGGGAGAGAAACACGATAATTTGAATTACTCTTGGCTAAAGGTTATGTATCACTCATGAGCATTAATTCCATGGAAGTTGTATCATATGCTTTTCGTATTTATGTTAATATTGAATTGGGATGGAATTATTACAGTTTCTGGTTAAATGTCAAGTTTTTGTTTCTATTAACTGCTCTCTCTTTCTTTTTTCTTTAAAGCTTGAAATCTTTTTTCTTTAAAGCTTGATGTATCTTTCAATTTCTTGATAACCATGCATGGTTTGGCAGGTCATTGGATTAAATAATGTTCCTTTAGCTGGTGATGAGTTTGAGGTGGTCGGTTCTCTCGATTTAGCTCGTGAAAAGGCAGAGACACGGGCAGAATATCTGAGAAATGAACGTATTATTGAAAAAGCTGGGGACGGGAAGGTTACACTTTCTTCTTTAGCTTATGCTGTTTCTTCAGGAGCGACTGCTGGATTAGATCTGCACCAGCTTAATATTATACTGAAAGTTGATGTTCAGGTAGGCCTATCACTTTTCTTTGGAACCTTCATATATTTTTAAAATCTTCTAGCATGCATGGTTACAAAGCAATGACTTTTGTATGATATAATAATTTCTAATTTGTTGCAGAGCTTTATTACTACAATTTTCACTTCCTTAGGATCGTGCTAGTCATTTGTGCTATGAAGCTCTGTCTTAGTTTTTGTTGATGTGGATTTACTTCCAAATGAGTAATTCTATTTCAACCTTTAAAGACCTTGAGTAAATCCAAGTGTACTTGCAAACTGAATTGAGTTGCATCTTTAGTTCTTCTTAAAAAATTCCACTTTTTGCAGTGATGAGGTTGTGATGATTCTACATTTCGGCAGATCATATTGAATACTCTCTTATAACATTAGTGCGATCTGCTGTCTGTGACTAATTCAAAAACTTTAATTAATTGCCAGGGAGCAATTGAGGCTGTCAGACAGGCTCTGCAGGCTCTTCCTCAAGATAATATCAGTCTGAAGTTTATACTACAAGCAACTGGGGATGTGAGCACCAGTGACGTTGACCTTGCAGTGGCTAGTAAAGCAATTATTTTTGGCTTTAATGTTAAAACTCCTGGTTCAGTCAAGACTTTTGCAGATAGCAGAGGTGTTGAAATTCGGGTGTATAAAGTTATCTATGAACTTATTGATGATGTTCGAAATGCAATGGAGGGACTCCTGGATCCAGTTGAGGTAAAACATAATCCTCTGTCTGTTTTCTTATGTATTTAATGAGTACAATTATAGAACTCCTAAATTCCTTCAGAATATAATTTGAATAAATTTTATCAAGTTATTATATGCTTTATATTCTGAACTCCCTACATAGATAGAATTGATTAGACATGGTAGTAGTAGGAAAGGAAGAGATAATGTTAGTGCGGCAGGATAAAATATCTCACTCATGTTCTTGAAACTCTACTGCTGCTATGTTTCACAGGTTGCACTAAAAAGATCATTGACTCAACCTCTGAAATTAGTGTCAGGATCTTATGGGAGCAAATTATGATTAGATCCTAATGCTTAGTTCTCATGGTTCCTGTGCATGTCTCCATAATTTTTTCCAGAATATCCTGTTGATACGTTTCATTTGCACTTTCAGGAACAAGTGCCAATAGGTTCGGCAGAAGTGAGGGCTGTATTCAGTAGTGGCAGCGGTCGCGTTGCTGGATGCATGGTAACAGAGGGAAAGCTTGTGAAAGACTGTGGGATTCGTGTGCTAAGAAAAGGCAAAGAAGTTCATGTTGATGTGCTTGGTTCGTTGAGACGTGTCAAAGAGATGGTGAAAGAGGTAGTTTTCTGAATGTTTTTCATCTCCTTTTCATTCCCTTTTCACTAATAAAAATTTGAATACCCAATGTTGGTAGGAATTATGGAAAATTTCCTCTTATTTTATATTCTTTTTATTGCTTATCGCTTCTTCATTCTCACTCACTACTTTGTGAGAATTCGGTGCCAACATTGTTCGTGGCTTCACTTTCTTTCTCTATAACATGCTTCCAAATTTATTTATTTATTTTTTTGAAATATAGGCGAACTTAACTTTTACATGTCTGGAGAATTTATTTATTTGTGTGGCCCTGAGAGATTAGATGGCATGTGCATTTCGCATTTCTCATTGTTTGTTTCTACGTTATTTTATAAATATGTGATGGGCAGGAACTCTGCTCCGCTCCCTCCCTCCCTCCCTCTCTTTAAAAAGTAATAATTCACTTTAAAATATGGAGTATTATAAAAGAAAAAAAATATATATGTAATTTTGGTATATTGAGTGGGGGGTAACCAGTAGTTATTAGGAGGTAGAGGGAGGCTCATTTTGGATTCAAGTCCTTCCTCCTGCCCTATCCTCATTTTACTTGATGGGAGACTTCTTTAAATTTTTATTTTTTTATTATTATTAATTTTTTTGGCAGTGTCTTACTAAATTAATGTCACTAAAGTAATGTGTATGAAAATTATAGAGAGGCCATGTTTCAAGCGCCTCTTATTTCTCTGAATCATCTTTTGACATGCTCTACAATGCGATAGGTAAATGCCGGACTGGAATGTGGAGTTGGAATCGAGGAATTCGATGATTGGGTGGAAGGGGATGTTATTGAGGCCTTTAACAAGGTGCAAAAGAATAGAACCCTTGAAGAAGCATCAGCCTCAATGTCAGCTGCACTGGAGGGGATTAAGCGGTAAAGAATACATCATGATGTAATTCTCAAGTGGACTATCCTGCTTGATTTTCTCAACTATACGCATCATCTAACAAATAGTGTCCAACCAAATTACATGACTTGAGTGGTGCATCATGTGGATGAGTGTGATGGTTTGTACACTGGATTCTCATCCTAAACGGAATGATGCCCGTCGATAGAATCCTACAGATTGGCATCTGTTTTATGCTATTTCTTTGTAAATAGTTATGTATATCAGGAACCAAGCTCCATTTTGTTCAGAGCAACAGGCTGAGCATTCATTTACATTCATAATATTCGACAAGCTTGCACATGTAAACAGATACAGTGAGAGGGGTACAGATCTCTTGAAGGAAAATGAGAAGAAAAAAAAAATCAGATGTTCTAACATAAATATTTCTGCTTGCAGTTTTCCTCAGGTCGATAATTTTGTATATTTGTATTGATCTTATTTTACCAGTTCTTGATATGGAGTTTGAGCAGCTCTTTTTCTTGTTGTAGAATCCTGTATGTACTGTCATTTCTTGAAATTTAACTTCCACTATTTCTGAGTTTATATCATTTGGCCTCTTTGATCTTGTTACCGTTTAATTGGTATTTATGTTTGCTTCGGTTATGCCTAAGCACATTCCAGTTCCATTCCAAGCAGGAACAACAGACGATACATAAAGTAGGTAATATTTTTGAATCCAAGAGTACTGAATATCTTTTAATATTATTTAGTTGACAGCTAATTTTCTGATTTCCTCTTTGTTTTATTGATTGCTGAAGTTTTGCTGATTATTTAACAGAGTGCAGTGATAATTCATGAAGACCGAAGATACAAGTTGTAAGTGAAGCTTTCCTTATAAAATCTATTATTTTTCAGAAGAATTCAGATTCCTCATTGGTAGATCAACAAGAAATAATGTGTTGTGACTTGAAACAAAAAAGAAGAAATAAATCTCTGTTGTCAGATTGAGACAGAGCAAAAATTTAGTACAGAGATATATAAATTTATGAATTCGATATAGAGGTTTAAGCGGGGAGAGAAATCGATGTTGGGTTCTTTCAATCCCGTTCTAAAATGTAATCGCTTTAAGCAGTTGAACATCACACTCACCCTCTAGTTGTTGTGTTGAATAGATGAAGTTGTCTCCTCCATCTATATGGAAACATAAGAGATAACCAGAATTTTCTTGGGATAAATTCTTGATGAGTGATTGAGTTCTGTTTTAGCATCATGTTTCATTTTTTGTGCATAAACCTGCATATGAGACCTCTATCTCCCAATGGTGGCCTTTTTTATTTTTGGGTTAATTGCAAAAAAAAACCATAAACTTTACTCCTATTGCAAATTAATCCTCACTTTTAAGAAATTGCAAAAAAAACCACAACCTTTAAGTATTGTTGCAAAACGCATCCAAATTTTGATTAAAAGTAGGATTTTTTTGGGTTTTTTTTTTCAACAATACTCAAAGGTGGTGGTTTTTTTTTTTTGCAATTTCTCAAAAGTGAGGATTAATTTGCAATAGTAGTAAAGTTCATGGTTTTTTTTTGCAATTAACCCATTTATTTTTTTATTGTTAGTATTATTTTTTACATCTCTTTGTATAAATATATATAAAGACAGATTTACTTCAATTATTAATGAAACAAACATGCACTTGTTTAAATTTTCTACAAATATTAGGAAATTGGTTGCTACTCAAGTCAATCTGTGAAAGACATTTTGCTAGGTTTTTCCAGATGCTTGGACATTAATTTGCAATTTTCTAGTGAAAAGATGTTTTGTCTGTATTAAGTGCTTTCAGAATTGGCATATCCCATATGCTTTGGCATAACATGAAATCTTATTTCAATTATATCATCAAAACTTAAAACAGAGTCATCATATCTAAATAATATCCCATATTCACACTAAAACAGTATATATATAAATGGAACTGAACCCTTTCATAAACCAAAAGCCTGCAAATTACTCTAAAAATCTCATTCACCCCTACTGCAAACAGGGGTTACATTTAATAGAACCTCCCACACTGATCTCATCATCACAGCCTATAAAATGCAGGCTGTAATGCGAATCGCTTAATCTAAGTACAAAATTACAAACACCATTAGAGGGTGTGTGCAGTTGCTAGACATCTCACAGGGGTACAAATGATCCATCACTCGAAAGGCGAAGCACATCTCTCTGTATCGTCTGATGATGGCCCATAAGCCTTTTCCTCATGAATGGTGTCCATTTTGATCAGTGGACGCCTTGCTATGGAGACGAACCTTGGCGGAGCTACTTCGGTTTTAAACCGAAGTTTTGGAATTTTAGGCATTTCAAGTTTTAAGAAATTCAAGAATGATCTGTAAGATGTGTTGTGAGGAAGAAGGGCAAGTGGGATGAGTTTATATACATGTTGTGGATGGGGTGGGATGGCAAGAAGTCTTATTCAGAGTGAATGAGTCCATACGTCGGTGCAGTGTGTTTAGTGGATCATAGGTAGCCGTCCTGTTTTTTGGTAATTAATGCAAAAAGTTGAATGCAACAATGTCGATTACCAAGGTGGTTGGTGATTGACGGTTAAAATCTCTTGTTACATTTTACAGGGACCAAAGTTATTATCAAGATATATGTACTTGTATCCTAACACATCTTACTTTCTCTCCCAGTATAGTTTCTAAACAACTATTTCACGGTGCTATTCATCTAAATCCATTTATATCTCATAAATTTTTTCTCCTCGATTAATTCATTTTCTATTTTTTTAAATATTTTCTCTACATACGCATAGGCATGCACGACAGTTCGGAACCGCCGGTTCTAGTTCCAAAAAATGTAGAACCGGAACCGAACCGAGGGTAGGATGGTTTCGGTTCCGATTTGGAACTGCCGATTCCGATTTTTTATTTTTTTTGTTTTTTAACCTAAAAACGTAAAAAAAATAAAAAATTGAAAAAACTGCCGTTCCAACCGGGAACCGCCAGTTTTAACCCGAACCAGCAGTTCTGGTTCTACAAAATGAGGAATCGGAACCGAACTATATATATCTGGTTTAGGTTCGATTTTCTCCGGTTTTGGAATCGTTGGTTACTGTTCCTGTTGGAACCGTCGTTTCCAGTTTTGAACCGGCGGTTCCGGTTAAAATATGAAACACCTGGCGAGATAATGTTGTACTCAAAGTTAGATATGCACAAAGAAATCAAAATTAGAACCAACCAAAGTAGAAACAAAAATGGTAATATTTCGGTTTAGTTTCTATTTCTAATTTTATGGAATCGGAACTGACGATTCTTCTTTCTTTCTTTTTTTATTTCTCAGGTAGTTTTAAATTGTAATCAAAATTGTTTTAGGACTGATTCAATTGTTGTTCTTCATTTTTTAGAACTGGAACCGAGAACTTACGTGCATGTCTACTCAAAGCAGAGACATTAAGATGTTTTTCGTGTACATCAATTTATACTAACCATTAGTTTATACGATAAAACTTGTCAAAAATACATATAAATGGGAATACGACAAATCAGTCGAGGACCAACTAAAATGTAATTTTCGCGGAAAAAGCGTGTTTTTGTCTCCATCCATTTATTTTCAACAAATTTTCTCTCTCACACACAGACGATGTGCTGTAGGCTAAAAGCCATTTTGATTAGCACGGTTAGAAGAAAGAATAGTAATTATCTACTAATTAATGGAGTAATTTTAATCCCTTTTACTACTATTCAGATTGTTTGCCGAAACAAAACATCAGCAAATATGCCATCCTCTACTACATTTTTTTAACAGAAAAATGCCACTTTTTTTTTTTTTTTTTTTTTAAATTTTGACATAATTAAATCTAGTTTATGATTCATTCTGTCATTATGTGTGTAACTACATCGCTCTCCATACAAAATTTTTATACTACCCCATACACAATTTTTATCTACACCTCACGTAACTACGCTTGCAGCTACGTTTGCAACCTATATATAATTTTTTTCATGCAACGTCAGCTATAATTATGTGCTTGAGATTTCATTATTTTTTGATCCTGCACACAATTATATATATGCGACTATTCACATGACTATACAATTATATATTAATTATAAAATAAAGAGAGAAAAAAATAAAAAAGTGGTATTTTTCTAAAATAAATTATGTTTACATTTTTCAAAATCAACTATGGGAATTTTTCACAATTTCAAAAAAAAAAAAATCTTTAAAAAATATCTTTCATGAAGTAATTCATTTTGGCCGACCATCTCATTCACATGTTAGAAAGCGAAATGCTATTATATAAGTTCAATGTCTTTCAAATTAAATTAAATTTTATTTTCGTTAAATCGACCTTGACAAAAAAACAATGTTGGAGCAACTTGTATTAAAATAATAATTATAATAATCTCTAAAAATAAAAATTAAATCTCAACACATTAAAGCAACCCTAAATCTGTGGTCCCTATTCCGAGCTGCCCTCATTCTTGCTGCTGTGCCAATGTAGTTTTCCTAAAAAAAGTTATTGATTAATTGACATACACTGTTTGTTGTCACTTGTCACAATACGGGTTACGTGTTTTTCTATTTTTTTATTTTAAATTTAAATACATGATCATTAGTCCATTTGATTGAATGTTGATATGGTAAAAAATCAATATATATATATCCTCAAAATCATTTCTCATTCGTGATGGCATACCAACCATAAAACATAGCCATTTTGAAAAAGTGTTAGAAAATATTTGAATAAAAAGTGATAACATTTATAATAAAAAAATATTTAAATTAATAAAAATGATAACGAGTTTACTGCGTAAATGAAAATTTATGTTATTAATAATTAATGATCTCACCATCTCATTTATCTCACACAAATTTGCCACTTTCCATAAATATGCTTATTTTATGGAGAAATTCTTTTTTTTTTTCAAAATTAATTAATTGATTGTCTAGTATTTATAATTACTACTTTCCTGTCATTATTTGGTTCCATTAGCTTGACTTAATTTAGGATTTAGGAGAGATAATGTTAGTGTGAAGAAACACCATTAGCAATTGGAGATCTGGCTTAAGATCAATGACCAGTATAGAATGATCCAACAACAGAATATTAAGACAAAAAATGGTAAAGAGAATTATGTGTTAACAATTATAATTGCTCTGTTTTCTGTTCATTACAAAGTATAGCAGTTCTTGTGTACCCTACTCCACCCACCCCACCCCCACCCCCCTCAGTTGCTCTGGGAAACAACATAATCCTAAATACTATTACATTAGTGGAGTACGAAAAGTATGTCCATTGTGGAGTGCTCTATGAGGGCCTTCAAAAATTCTCACAAGGATACGAGCAATGGCCCGTTACAGATGGAAAATTGATCTGGGGAAAGAAGAAGAGTATCTCAGCTATCATTCAAATAAAGACCTTCGTACTTTTCTACTGATCTTATGTTTCGAGGACAGATAGATGAATGTGATACTAAGGATGAGTAACGTACCGAAAATTTTGTACTACTTCCCATGTTCTTTCTGGTAGACTAATTTTTTGTGTTGGAGGTTCCAAAGTGAACTTCTCCATGGTCTTCTCGACTGAAGGGCCGATTTCATGGACAAGTTTAACAGATTCAGAGAGTCGATTAAGCAGGTTCACTAAAGCAATCACTTCGTTTCTTTGCAGTTGCAGCTGCAAGAGAGGTTAAGAACTCTTGATCACTTAAATGAATAAAAAATGTAAACTAGTCTTCAGCCACCGATATAGGATATACACTTACAGGTTTGTTAGGATGGGTTTCACTATCAACTGAGAAAAGAATCTTTAGTGCAGTTCCTAGGCCTAGGACCTGAAGTTTACCCCAAAGACGACATTTCTCGCATCCAACACAATCCATCAGAGCACTGAAATAGACAAAACAATGGCTATGAGCCTGCTTTTTCAAAGTTTATAAGATCAAGAATACAAGATAACAGATGAAAACAACAAACATAAAATGCAGACAAAGATGTAGTATACTGTATACAATATCAATAACAAAACTGTCCTACTCCCACTCACAAGGCCATAATATGATTCATATCTCACCATCCTGCTTGGTTGAGGCACATACTTGCAGCTCGTGATTCCTTTTGGGCGGTGTATCAACATAATTTCACAATTTATCAAGACATTTGTTTCTCAAGGGTATCTTTTCGACACTCATTTACTATTTTCATCATGTGAAATTCAATTTATAGATGATTTTTTGTTAAGGCATCCACAAAAGTATAGCTGGCCACATGGAGAGAAAAAAGATAATTTTTGGGACAATATTTTCGAATTATTGAGCAAGCATCTATAAATTTCATCACCTAAAGTTCAAAAGCTCCGCATTGATTAAACTAATGAGTTAAATGTCGCAGAACACAGCTTGTATTCTACAGTTCAGGTCTCACAGGAAATCAAAGAAGGGTTTTACTTATATCTTTCAAGCGATTGAAGATAGATACAAACCTTATGTTCCTGAAGTTCTTCTGAATCTCCTGCTTCAACTCAGGGCCACTTTGTCCTTGCCACAATTTAGCTTCATCAAATGGAAGAGGACACGCAGCCTGTAGTTTTGGATTGTAAAGCAGTTGCCGCATTAAAGACTGTGCTTTCAGGTCCTCCTCGAGGTTTCCAGTATCATATTCAGCCTGCTCTAAGTAATCTGTAGCCTGAATGACAATTTAGGACAGCTAAGATGATGCTGTTTTAACTATAGCATCGTGTGGTGTATTAATCATGATAATGCAAAAGCTTACTTTTGTTACAGCCCTAAGAACAAACATGAAAGTGAAGTATAAGTTCCTCACACGATCAGGATACCTCAAAACACGATCATACATCAGCTCCAGATTTCTACCCCACTGGTAATGAAACAAATTGATCAGGTTCTACATTAATAAGTCCCAAGCTGAATGGTCCAAGCTAAGATTAACCACAAATTAATAATTCTCAGGTGTAGGAAACTCTTCGAAAACCGTTGTAAGTGATTAGGAAAGTTTTAATATTTAGCATGGAACTTAGAAAAATATGATTTGAAGTTCAGGAAACAAAGAACAGTGCAAACCAGATTTTTAGCTTCATCAAGCAGGTATTCAGCAGCAATGTGAACTGAAATCGAGGAATGAAGGCCTGATATCAACTTGTATAAGACTCTTCTCTCCGGACAAATCTCTCCTGATGTATCTAGAAAACATACAGAAAAGATTGAGGCACTTTTGATTTGTCAATAACATCCGATAATTATATCAATGATAACATCATTATCCTGATGGGAGAAGGAAACAAGTAGAGAAAGATAAAAAATTCAAAATAATAAATTAATTCATTTATAGTATATATGATTTACTCCTGGTCAGTGGAGACTTCTACAAATTCTGTATGAACCATACAACAAGACATATTTAATAACCCAAGAGTGGAGCAAACTAATCAAAATACATGAATCTTTAGCTCCAAAACACAAAGAAAAAACAACCTTGACGTACGAGGAAACACATATAGCATATTACATATTTTTCAAGGTTTAACTATAAAAAACCATGACAGTAATATTAAGAAACTTACATTTTGGACAATTTTCGGAATATACAGCATCCCATATCCTTCTGGCTGATGGCCCAGTATAGCCAGTGTATCGTTCAGGATTCAATTGCAGATTTACATATGTCATCTCGCCTGCAGATAGGAAGGTATTCAGTAAGACAGGCATCATTCACTGAACATATATTCAAACAATCATATTGCTAGTATAAATGGATTCAGGGATAAGAGTAATGGATGAAAACATAATGATAGCCTCAAGTCATGAAAAGAGCTAATGCAACAGAAGTCCGCAGGTGAAATTGCAAACATGAGTGTCTTAAAGAAGAATGTCACACACACACACACATTAATATTTATTTATTTATTGGGTTGGGGTGTGGGGTGCAACGAGAGCATTTAAAGACTGAACAAAGCACAAAGCATAGGAAAAGAGATATTGAAGATATAATGAATTAAATGAAGTATACAGCTAGAGAAAGATACACGAAATTACTATTATCAGTCTCATCATCGCTGGTCCATGGATTATCCACTTCTATCCATCCCCTGAAGACCTTTGAATCTAGAGTACGATCAACAGCAGCCTCCGGCTTTCCCTCTTGGCATTTTAAATCATCAGATGGCAGGCCATACCGCATTGGCTTCTTAAAAGGCTCAGGAAATTCATTATCTGGACACTCACAAACACTACAATCACGCAATTTGCACATACCGTCATCAGGCCAAAAAGGGCAGTCACACCACAATTTAACCTGCCGTGTTTCATGAAATACATTAGATCCAAAGACATCAACTTTGAGAATAAAAAGAATCCCTACTAACAGAGTACAACCCCCAAAAAATAAAGATCATTTACATTCTACTTGATTATTGAAAGAAGTAACTTTCTTATTGTTTCTAGACTCATAAAAACCGGACATTATCAACTTATTTTCAAGTTGGAAAGTTTGGAATATAGAGTAGGAATGAGTATCAGTGTGACTTTTCATATATCTATACTGCCATTCGATATTTTTAAGTTTCCTGGTTAGCGTTACAGCATTAAAGGCATGCTATATACTTTTAATTTTACGTGAAATTCATCACAAACGTTCTTTATTGGAACAAAATTTAACAAATGGAAAAGGATATACATCACCCATCATAGTTAACAAAAAGTAATTTGATATTGCTTCCTTCGAACAATAATACAATATACATTACCAGTTAATAGTTTAAGAAATGAACAAATGTCTGACCAAATGGCAAGCCCGTACTTCGAATAAAATTATGCACAACCCATAAGAATTATTCTTGTAATTTAAATCAGTTACAAGTGCAAAGTGTTAATTAAATTTATTCCGCATATGGTACATTTTTCAAGCATGTTTATTTAATACCATAACTAACCTTAAAGTAACGGAAAAAAGGAGTTGTAACAAGCTCTTGAAGTAAAGGGTGTAGTACTGCCCCATTGAGACTATCAACTGTCTCATAATCACAACAGCAGTCCTCAACAATGCCTGTATATTTTCGGGAATCCTGCATGAGAAGAAAGCAATAGAATGAGGAGCTTAGTCCCTACATATCTATTGGATGTATCCAGTGTCCAAAATGTTCATTGTGATAAGGTAAAAGTAATTGTGCATTTAACATGTATAGGAAATCAATGAGATCACGCAGTGTACGGGGCTGACTGTGTTCCACCAAAGAAGAGGCTCAAATTCTTAAGGTAAAAATTTTTATCTATGAGTCTAAAGATCTTAACTTTCAGTAAAAGAATGAGAATTTGAGCCTTTTTTTATTCACTGATACGCAAATTATTATTTGCAGTAAGGCTGACATTTTTCAAATAGCCAAAGAAAAAGAGAGTAAAATTTGATTAGAAAAGATTATACAAACAAATGATCACTTCTCCCTGTTTAGAACTTAAAACAAGATTGCATATCATGCAACCTTCAGCAAATTCAAAATATTGTCGCTCAAAAGGATCAAAATACACATGAGAGTTCGAGTGAGTAAGGCCAACAACATAGATCAGTTGTTCTCAATTCTCATATCTCTAGCAGAAATCATTCTGAGTAAAAACAGTGCCCAAAATAACAAGTACAGATAACCATGTAACTCATCCTCTCAAAACCACGCACATAATACATACCCATTTTAAAGAACTACTATATGAGATACAATTAAGAAAGAATAAACACACCATGTAAATTTTCCATAAAGACTCCACTCTTATACGTCAAAAGAGGGAGGAAATTGCAGGCACTGCCCAGTCCATCATTTGATCACTTTAGTAGAATAATTTGCAAGGATTACCTAAAGATACTCACTTATTACAGTTTCACAAATTTCACTTCTAAATTCAGCATGCAAACAATCCCTCTAATGTCGTAGTTTATTACTAATTCTATGCAACAAAATTTAATTTCCCAATTCTGTCATAGCATGCAATCAATACAAGAACTCCAGAAGTAACAATAACATCACTAGAGAATAAACTTGAAAGACACAAACAGCCACGATCCCACAAAGAATTCTTCAAAAACCGGAAAAAAGCTGCACCAATTAAAAAAAAAAGAGAGAGAGAGAGAGAGAATCAGGAAACAATTACAATACCTGAGAACACTGACAAGACTTGTAATTTCGGCCATGTTTTGATGACATAGCAATGGCTACCGCCAACAACAAAACGGCCCCTATCGCTGACCATTTCACCTTCCAATTCTTACCCTCTACCAATTTCTTCCTTTTTTTCTCATCACCCACAAAACCCTTCCCTTCCACCATCACAACAGTTACTACAGTAAAGAAAGCTTTTAATTTGCAGACTACTGATTATGTACACGAATTATAACAAACCCCTAGAAGTTAAACAAGGCGAAAATGAGAATCAGGCTTCAGTTTTGGGTGAATTTAAATGATTAGCTTGGGGGTCGTTCACAATCGATGATTATTAGAAAATGCCGGGACGTCTTGAAGGGAAAATAATCGTGTACATGGGTTAAAACAGAACACACACAAACGGGTTTAGTCGGCGGCGGTGGATGTTGGCGGTTGATGGGTGCGAATCCCGCACACGGCGAGGTGGCGCGTGAAATTAATATGCGGTGGTGGAAAGCGTGTTGGGGTGTCGCGTTTGTCAAACGACTCGGATGAGTCGAGTCGAGTCGAGTCGGGCATAAAAGCGCACCGCGGAGGATTTATGACGATTTGACGCGCCAAATTTTTGGTCAAAGTGACGCTGGTGGAGCCAATGAAAACTCTCCATTTTGCCACGTAGATTTGGTATGAATTTGTGTCGGGTAGGATCTGGGTTGAATTTCCAACGCACTTGGCAATGACTCAATAAATAAATAAAATAATTTAAAAATTAAAATAGAAATATTAAGTATAGTGGTTAAAAATAAATTTGTGAAAAATACGTATGTCATTACTTATGCGTTTTTAATTTAATGTTTTCAAAAATAAATTTGTGTAAAAACACATGTATCATCAGTCATCACCTTATAAATTCTTATTTTTTTCTTTTATGTGTTGATAGGTGGTTAATTGATTTGAATTTGCCATAATCTATATTAATATAAAAGTAAAATGAATCTTACAAATTTTGATCAATTTTGACCAAATTAAATTTTAATCTTGGCCATTAATTATTATATAAACTGATCTTGACCTTTTATCTTGACTAATTTGTGAATTCGGTGCCATTTCACTAAATTCACCAAAATTTTGGACTCTTTTATAATTACAATAAACTTTTTGAACAAAATTAATTTTCAAACCCTAATTGCACATTGTTTCTCAAAATCCACTAGGGGAAAAGAAAGCAAGAGGATGGTGAGCCGTTGTGCTGCGAGAATCTCAATTTCAATTCAACCCTCTTGAATTCAAAGTAAAAGGCTGGCTTCGCTGCTGTTTCTTCTGTACACTCATTCTTCATCCGGCCATCCGTTTGCAAAGGTTGGCAGTTTAGCGATTAAATTAGGGCATATTTCTTTGAGGAGTCTAATATCATAAGTCTTTCATTTTTCTTCTCTAATTCTTCACTATTTTATCAATTCACCTATATATACAATCGATTGATTATCTTCATACACAAAACTGAATTCATATGGAGATCAATTTGACGGTATCCACGTCGTCATCTTCGAATGCGAAAAAATTGAAGAAGAACTCTTCTCAGGTTTGTATTCTAAACTAAGGAAATAGGAGATGATGATGTGAAAAAATCAATTGCTTTTAAATCTTCATTTGATTTAAGTATTGTTCATTTCTGAATAAATGGTTATTGGGAGTGGGATTTGATTGCAATCCCATGATATTCACTACAGATGAAAGTGGAATATGGTAAGTTGATTTTTATTTCTAATTGAAATTTTCATCGGTGCTTTTTCTCTTATTTTTTAACACAAGAACAACATTGCTTAGTGGATTGAAACACCCATTTTTTATTTCTTTCTCCTCAGTTAAAAAAAATAAAAAATAAAAACTGTTGAATGATCAACAAGTTCTAATTTACATGTATATAATTGAAAAAAAAGAAATAAATAAAACTAGCATCAAAAGTATGCTTTTAACACTGTTAGCAATTTAGTTCACTAATTGTTTTGTAATCTGCAAGGTTGCTGAGGTTTCTTGATGAGAGGAAAGTGCAAAGTATGGTTTACGGTTATATGATTAACTTGACTTTTATCTTCCAATCCTGAAGCAAACTTGACTTTACTTGAGTTCTCTAACTTGCTACATCCATTATGAATTTTCTTTTTTCTTATGCAGATTTAGTTGAATGGAATAGGATTATTGACTGTAAAACGCTGTCTCATCTCCATTGGCACTTGAAAAGTGAATTCTTACTACATTCCTGCCTACACAAATTCGTATATATATTTTCTTATGATATATATTTGAATTTATGTGTGTGTGTGTACTTTTATATATAGTTCTTAATGATTAATAATCTTCTAAACATTTAATCTTGACAATCTAACTAAAATTTGTTATTCATTTAGGATTGTTGTATGTAATATGTTTGTTTATGGTAGGTCCTTCAACCAACGATAATTACATGCCTCATTTGCCATAATTTGTTTATACGTTTCTCTTTGATTAACTCATCAAGAGATTGGTATAGGTCATAATGATATGTTTCTTATCTTTTTTGTTTTATTTATTTTGGTGGCATAACTCTTACATACTATTAATTGACTTTGACAATTTATTAAGCTATTGGATCTTGCTTTGAGTATGAATGGATTTTGATTTTAATATTGGGAATTATAACTTTCATTACATCACCATCACAATGATCACTCCCATTGGTACGTATTCTCCTCAGTTTTTCTATAATCTTATTCATGGATATATATTCAGAGGTAAAGTCGTCTTTTATGGTTATGAATTATCAGCTTTAAGGAATTCTAACTTTGACAATTTTCTTGATACAATTTTATTCATCTTTACTATAGCATACTCGATTATGTGTGTGGGTTAAAACATGAATCGCTAAAAATTCATTTATATTTGATCTAATTGAAATTGTAGTCATATTTTCTTTCATGAAGGTCCTATTGGATTTTATTTTAAATTTTATTTTATTCTTGATGTATAGTTTTTTGTATGAGATTTAAATTACCTAAGTTATGTATGTTTTCTAACTTCTTCTGTTATTTATTTATTTTTGGCTTCTAGGTTTTAATTAGCGTAATAGACTTTGCAAAATGTCATAATAAAAGAGGATATAATGAACAAGAGGAAGTTTGAAGGTTCAAGTACTTAAAGATGGTGGAAAAATCAGTCAAAAGTATTGGCAATGACAGTGCTTAATTGAGACCTTAACTAAATGATAATATTATTGATTCTCATTTGGAATATAAACCCGTATTTGGTTAGATTTGGATGTGTTCTTGAGCTAAAAATTTGAATTTGCTTATTGGTAGTATTTTTGTTTTGATTTGAAATTGTGAGCCCGTATGATCTTTGATTTGAATGCAATGCTATGCTCTTTATTTTATTATTTATGGATTGTGAGCCACCTGTGTGTAATTTGGTTTCAAAATCAATTTGTTTTGTTTCATGACATTAGATATCATCACCACGACTACAGTTGTAATATGTAATTTTTTCTTAAATCAATAATGTTTATGATTTGTCATCACCTATATAGGACGGTCACACATATTTGACCTCTTGGTGTTTGTTTGGTGTCTGAAACTGATTTTGATCAATTTTGATAATATCTCCTCAGAGTAAGAGGTAACTTCTTAACTTTAACTTATTGGTTTTGCTCCTAACCTCATGAAAATGACAAGTGTATCATGCCTATTGATCATGCATTCAAAGAGACAATCATTGGAGTGTTTCGATTCAAAAAGGTTTAACCTAATCTTTTTATGTTGTATTATGCCCATATAATATGCATATTTTAACGTTTCTGTTTGTTATACAGTCTGATATGCTTTGACAGTTAACTTATTCACAATACAAACTAAAATTTTTTTAATATGTACTAATTTACATATATATTATAATTAAAAAAACCAGCATCAAAAGTATGCTTTTAATACTTTTAGCAATTTAATTTACTAATTGTTTTGTAATCTGCAGGGGTTTTCTGAGGTTTCTTGATGAGAGGAAACAATCTTCTGGTGCAAAATATGGTTCACAGGTATTTGATTAACTTACTCTGCTTCTTTGTAGTTTGATAGCAGTTGTTGTATTTATGTCCCATAAAAAGTACAATCTTGATTGTCCACTACCTATAACATATACTCATTTACCAAAGTTAGTTGAAAATCTTACTTGCATTTTATAAGGATGCCAAATAATAGTTTTATTTGAGAAACATGTTTAAGACAAGTCTTTTAACTGGACTTTTAATCTTTTGATTCCTTACACTTTTCCAGTTTTCAGAAACATTTGGAAAAATTTACAACCAGTCGATGTACAGTGGCAATTACCTGAATGAAACTTCAAGAACACATGGGTGTGCTCATGAAAATTGTATTACGTATGACCTTACAACATTTGTTTTCAATTTCTTGAAAAGCAATACAAATAAGTACTCATAACTATTATCCGTCTCCTTCATATTCCAGAATTATTGTTCCTCTAAAGAAAGCTGGGAACACTACAGTTACAAGCTTCAATACTGCAGGTTGGAGTATTTACAAGTTTTAGAGAATTACCAGTATTTTAGTTATATTATTTTTGGGAAATCATAGTGTATTATTATCTTCCAATCCTGAAGCAAACTTAACATTACTTGAGTTCTCTATTTGATAGGTTTTTTAAATAATTTAAATCTTTAGATGTTGTGGGATTTAGAGAAGTTTCAATAGTAGAAGATATAATATATTTCAAATTCCTTTTTCTCATGTTCATTGTTCCTTTATTTTATGAAATGTAAATCTTTTTAGTAGAGAGGAAACTTGAAACTCACACACATGTTTAATTTGTTTCTATTACCTGCATTGATTTTTTTCACATGAAACAGAAGGTGTCATAAATGGTATTTGACAGGTTAAGGATGCACCATCAGCTTTTCCGAGTGTGAAGGTATTGAAAGTTCTTTGTCTGTCATATCTCTTTTGTTTTGCTCTAATTCGTTCTTAACTAATTTTAGTTTGTTTGGCTCCTTTTAATATAATCTTAAATTACGGAAATTAATCCATTGTTCTTAATTCTTTTACAAGTGTTTTCCTGTTATCAATCTTTATGGTCTTATTCTCATTATTACAGTTCCCACATCTTTTCATTTGTGACAAGCCCTAATTCACTTCTTCCACTGCCGCCGCATCCGTTGCCACACCGCCCTCGAGACCTCCTCCATGATCTTTGTAGCCTCCCCACTGTACACATCGCCTTTTCCCATTTTTACTAATCAATGTGCATTCAATTTCTCTGTTTCTCTATCATAAACAAAAGAGAATCTATTTCACTTGGGTGCTTCATATTAAATTTCTGCAGGCAAGTGATATATCTCAAATTTTATTATTTTTTGGAATTTCATATTTCATGGCGAAAGCTCTGGCACAGGTACTCCTCTTCCTTCTCCACACCTATCACGATACGTCTTTATTTATTTACGTGCATAAATGTCCATTTTAAAATATGTTTATTTTTTCAGTATCAACGCCGGATTTTGCTATAATTGATGCCATTGCTGGTGGCTTGAACAACTCCTGGAGTCCTCTAATTGGCAGCTGAAGTAGATACCACATTTGTATTTACATTTCCCCCAAATCAATAGAAGAAGGTGTTGCAATGCATGTAAACTGGATTTATTTCTCGAGTTGAGTAATTTTGCTAAATGAATTTGCAATATATGAAAGCTTCCAACTAAATTAGGTATTTGTTATTTCGTTTTAGTGCTCTTTCTTTTTCAAAATGATCATAATAATTATATTCTTTCTGCTTTCCCAATTGTATTAGAATTTATATGTATAATTTCCTTATACAATAAAGGATGTGTAAAGAAGTAGTTATGTTATTAAAACACGTTTATTTGGATTTAAATAGACATTCTGTATATATTTGCCACGCCATATTATGGAAAAACAGTTTTATGTTTAAAATCAATTTGATTTGATGTATTTATCTTTAAAATCAAATTGAAGTATTTTTTCCTTATTGTTGCAGTGTACATGCGTTCGTAAGGGGAAAACTTTTGTGACTTTTGGCCCAACTTATCTGGTTTGTTTTCGAACTCTATTCATTTTCTGTTCTTTCATTATTTTCTTGAGTAATTAAAATATGCAACTCTCACGTGTTTGGTCTAAATTATTAGAAATAAGCGACATTCCTTTTTGTGCAATGTAATTGTGTTTGGTGGGAGATTGTATTTCAATGTCATTTTATTATGTGTCTTTTATTTTTGTATTTAGGTAAAGTTATTAGACAAATTAGCCACAAACCAATGGCCAGTTGCAGCAGTCAGGTATTTTACACAACATATCTTCATTATATTGAACTATATTTTTTAATATATTGGAGGAGTTAGATATCTTAGCCTACCTAATACATAATATTGATGATTATTTTTGCTTGCTTCATTTTTAGAAGTCCCAATCCTGAATCTTACAACATTGGTAAGTAAGATTCAATGGGATTTCTTTGAAATTAGTTTATCCTTGCAAATTTGATTATGTACAAGCAACTTTGCTTTGAGAACACATATTTGGCAAAGACTATAATGAACACCTAATGCATAAATTTGTCTATGATAATCCAGTCTATTACTAGAGTCTTGGTAGATTAGCCAGTGATATATGGATGTATATACGTAAAATTTTGTTGAGTTGTATCAATTGAGTCGAACTACAATATGTGGCTTACTGTGTATTGAATTTGGAATTCAATGTTCTAGAATCTTTAAATAAACATAAGTGTTTTCTCTCTTAATATTACATTAGAAATGATTATGAATATATTATCAATCTTCGTGATATGGAGGTTCAGTTTTGTAATGGTCTTTCCATTCATTACTCATTAGTGAAGGTAATATTGTATTCATGTCCATCAACTAGCATGCTTTTTCTTACAATGTGATTTTTGCTGGTGCAAGCAATGATGCCAAGGTTAATGGAATAACTATAATATTAAATTTAAACATTTCATACTTCCATTTATGAATCTATGTTTTAAAAAAATTCCAGAATTCTATTTTGATGCAATCTATGTTTCATTTGAATTTTGGACGTAATTTATATATTGTTTCCACTCTCACAGCTTTCACATTTTATGAAAGAGTTGATGACTGCATATGTATATGTCTATAAAAAATTTATTTACTAAAATGCAGTTAAAAAAAATGAAAAATATAATTTATTGATTGTTGTTGAGCACTTGAGCTACTGAATTTATATTTAAGGTTTATGGCTTTATTTTCTCACTTTGAAGGTTTAGATTTGGTACTAAGTAATTCCAGAATTCTGTTTTGATGCACTCTATGTTCCATTTTAATTTTTACGTAATTTATATATTGTTTCCACACGCACAACTTTCACATTTTATGAAAGAGATGAGGAAGACTAAATTTTCTACATTGCAGTTGTATCATGAATACAAAATTAATCAACTTCCTATTTTACTATTTGTTAATGAACTATTACTTATTTTTAAAGTGCATGAGTCATGGGCTTTTCTAGCTACAGTTGGTATAATGGTCTACAACCAACATACCTGTTAATGCACCTTGGCATGATCTTATAGAATTCAAGTAACGCAATCTGTGTTACAAGTGCAATAAAGTTTCAATTTAAGAGTTACCCTATGGTAACTTCTCATTTTGTTTTTTTTTTGTAGATAGTGTGCGAGAAAGTGAAAAGCAATGTGTATGAATTTATCTTTCTATTAAATACATTGGTGTTGCAAATCCCAACAAACCTGATTATATCATAAAGTCACCCCAAGTGTTGATTCATTCTTTAAGGCATTAACTTGGTGAGTTTTCTATTTTTTCTTCATCATGCTCTCTTGGATAAGCATATAGTTCATTGAAATCATGACTTTCTTTACTTGATGCAGTTCTCATTGGGAGATTGTCTATCTGCTGCATTTATAGTTAATTGGATCTACCAGAAGTGATGATTACATACTTTTAATTGCATGACTACGGTTATTGTTTGGAAGTGTTGTTGAACTACTAATTTCAAATTCATAGCCCGAGGCTTTAATTGCTTAATGATAATGTTATTATTTTTTATTCAGGAATGCAAGCTCGTATTTGCCTGAATTTAAACGTGCTGTTAAGCTATTGATTATGAATTTTTGGTATGTGGAATTATTTGTTTATTGATAATATTTTTGTTTTGATTTGGGTCCTTGAGCCTGTATTGACAGTACATCAATGAAAAATATAGATGTTGCTTGCCTCATTGCGAATGAAGTAAAAGTCTTCCTCTTTTCTCGGTAACAATTAATTGTTCCTTTTCGAATATTATTAGTATTAGCTGTGAATGAAGGTTTCTTAGTTATGGGTTCTTGGTTGGGTTGCCATTGAAAGGGTTGGTAACTTTGTAGGAAGGACATGAAACAGATTGATTAGTAGTGACGAATTTGATGCCTCATGTGGGAATACACCAAAACCTGTTAGATTTTTTTTATGTTTCTAAACTGGGATTTCATTGTTATTTTGGTGTATTTTATTTTATTTATTTCCTTTCTACATTTATATGTTTCTAAATGAAAATATAAGTCTTAACCTTTGGTTCAAAGTTTGTTGCTAGGCTTTAGATCATTTAAATTGTCCACCTAAATTTGCCATATCCAAAGGAGTTTGGTTGATTGGCAGTTACCGATGTATGTTGTTTTGTACTTAAAAAGACCAATATTTAGACATGTTCAACTGTAAATGACAATTTTTAGAGTTACCACGATAAATGGATTAAAAACTGGAGAAAAGTTATAATTGTGTTTCAGTAAGTTATAAGAGTTTAAGTAATAACTTTAGAAGCTATAATTGTGTTTTAGTAAGTAAGTAATAACTTTAGAAGCTATAATTGTGTTTATTATGTTGCGAATTTATATGAAGAGATAGCTGTACAATTTTATTTTATTTTTCAATTCAACTTTTACTCAAACTTCACATTGACGACCATGAATAGACGCAAGCTCAAATATGGACCTCATAGTTTTTTTTTCTTTTCATCAACATGAAGACAAGACTGGGAGTCTGCGAATGGTAACCATTCGGTTAGCTTATTTTAACCGCATCAATATTGTTTGTTACTTAATAGTCTTGATTGACAGAAATAAGAGTTCTATATATATTTTTACTTTATTTTGTTTCAACATTGTTAACGATGTTGCCATTTGTTTCCAGGAAGAACTTAATTTCTTGAACAATTGATTAAAAGTTTCATTCAACTGATGATGTGTTGCTTAATCATTGGTTTGCGTTATGAATTGTAGATTTTCATACTTGGGGTTCTTTGGGTAATTTTGTTAGTCATCCCTACTACTTCTATTATATATAATAATTTAGTAATATTCATATGACTTCAGTTGCTGAACAATAAGTGAGAATTGAAGTATCTCTAATGTTCTTAAAGGCAAAGAATCAATGACTAGCATGGAGTGTGCTTTTTTTCCAAATACATGAAACCGTGGGGCCCCTTCCAAACTGGATGATAATCGTGGGTATATTGTTCAATTTTGTTGTTTTATTAATTTTTCACTCTTGTGGTTTAAGGTTTATTCACCCATAAGATTTAAGATTTAGGGTAAAATTGTAAATTCATCTTTGTGGTTTAGGGTATATTACACTCCTAGGGTTTAAGATGTAATTCTACTTATCATTATGGTTTAGGGCATATTTCATCCTTAAGGTTGGGGTTTAGGGTATAATTTTACCTTTGTGGTTTAGGGTATATTTCACTCTATGATTTAAGGTTTAGGGTATAATTGTAATTTTACCTTTGTTGTTTAGAGTATATTTACTTCTAAGGTTTAGGGTACAATTGTTTTTTAAGTATAGTAAATTTAGTTATTTATAAGGTTAATTCCTAAAAAATTCACTACCTTATTGAGGGGTTTTCAAATCTATCACCACCTTTTATTTTTGTCAATTCAATACACGATCTGTTTAATATTTTCAATTCTATCATGACTTATTATTTTTGTCAATTCAATACGCGATCTATTTAATATTTTCACTTTATCACAACTTTTATACTTTCAATTTGATACACCACTTATTTTATATTTTTAATTCAATTTATTATTATTATTTAATTGTGGGTCTCTTTAATATATATATATATATATATATATATATATATATATATATATATATATATACTGTGCACTCGGGTGCACCTAAAGATAGGGTGCATCCATATACAAATATAAACAAAAATATATACAATTAAGAGTAAAAATGTATATAATTTAATTGTTAATTTTTTGATGAAAATTTGTATATAATATTCAATAAAAAGTTATACACATATGAATGTTAGTTTTTTTAATGAAAACTTAATATTAAAAAAATATATAATTATTACGAAACACGTATACAAAATAGAATAATATGTGCAAAATAGAATAAAAGGAAATACACATATGGGTGCACCCGGATGCACCCAATATATATATATAATAATATAAGAAAATAATAGTTTTAATTGTTTTAAAATTATATTCTTACAAAAGGAATTATATACATTATAAACTACATTAAAAATAAAAATAATAATAGCGTCTGTTAAGCAGAAAGTCGTAGGTTCGACTTTTTTTTATTTCATGTTTAACTTTTAAAAATTTGGCAGTTAAATGTTATTAAATTGTTTTTAGTTTTTGTTAGTGTATTCAACATTGGAGTACAAATTTTATTTGATTTAATTTTTTGGAAGTCATTTTTTAAATTTGTTTAATTATTCACAAATTTAAAATTTGCAAGTCAAAGTTCGTTCACTTTAAGACTTTTTTTTTGGCATAATGGAATAATAATAATAAAAATAAAATAATAAATTGAATTGAAAATATAAAATAAGTAGTGCATTAAATTGAAAAATAAAAGTTGTGATAGAATTGAAAATGTTAAATAGATTGTGTATTGAATTGACAAAAATAAAAGGTTGTGATAGAATTGAAAATATTAAATAGATCGTGTATTGAATTGACAAAAATAATAAGTCGTGATAAAATTGAAAATTCATAATAAGGTGGTAATTTTTTTAGAAATTAACCCTTATTTATATTATGAGATAATATCAATAAACTTCCCTACTGATATTTATTTTATGTTCAGTTAATATATGTATAGATTTAAACACTAAAAAATTATAAATATAGGTAAGATAAATTAGTACTAAACATGTATGGATAACGGTGGATATTGACAAAAAAAAGTTTGAAATGAGTATAAATTTTATAATGAATTTTTTAAACAGGGCATACGGGCATGAATAGTTGGCATTCAAAAGAATACGGGTTATGGATATCTCTAAAACCAATATTGATTTTAAGTATTTCTGAATACCCTAACAGGAAGGATATGTGTAGTTGTAAACGGGTTTGGGACGAGTACGAATAATTGTAAAAAATCTCATTAGAATTTGGGACGGGTATACATATATTGTATTGTAATTTATATATTATGAGATATTTTATATACTTAATTAATAGTTATAAGTTTTATTTAATCATATTTATTAAATATTTATTTAAATTAATAAAATTTATTTTATTTTTAATTTTTAATTAAATTAATAATAATGTATTTTTTAAATTAATAATAATGTATTTATTTAAACAATGAAAAATATAAATATATATAAAATAAATTAATATTAAACGGGTACGGGGACCATAATAAATTTTTTAAATGGAAAGGGTACGGGTTGTTGTTTTTTAATCGGATATGAGTACGACTACCCTAAAATAAGTGGGAACCCTACTCGTTGCCATCCCTACACAAACCAAGCACGATCCAAGTTTAGATAAAAAAAAGTTTAACAAAATTCCTGCCCGTGCAACATAATAAAAAAAAAACATACGTTGAATGGTTCTAAAAAAATTACAACATAAAAAAAAACCACGACCGAGTATAAAAAAAATACTCCTCACATTTTAAGAAAATTTATTAATCTTATAAGATTATAAGGGCACGATTGGTAGAAGGGAATGAATTAGGAATGGAATCATTATTCCTAATTACATTCCAATTCCTATGTTTGGTATATTAAATTAGTTTGGAATCATGATTTCATGGAGAATGTGTATTCCTCATTTTAAGGAATCTCCATTCATCACATCCCCATAGTATTTGTGATTCCATTCTTTTATCATTATTCCATTTTAATTTTAAATTATATTATATTTCTTTCCATTTTATTTTACAATTCTTTCCCCTTTCAAATCGTATATATTATATTAAACTCAAATTATAGAAACGGAATAGAAGAACATCAGCGACACATTTTATTATTTTTGTTATATTTTTTGTTTTATTAGATTTTTTTTTCCTTTTTGAAAATAAATGTTTTGTATATGATATATATTATTTATGTAAATTCAAAATTTATAATTATATGTTATGTGAGTTTTTAATATTAATTTTTTTTTTAATTTTTGTAAAATTTTAACATTAAATAAAATTATATCATATTAAAGAATTCAATTAATTTTTTTAACAAAGTATATGTTAAAGGGTAATTTAGTCATTTAAGATCAAATAATTTGATACTTACACCATTATAGTGACATATCAATCATGAAATTGAATTCAACTTAGAAATGCACTTTCCATTACTGAGGTTATACCAATCACAAGAATTACCATTCTATAATCATTTCATTCTCATTTCTATTCCATTCATGAGTTCATTCCATTCCACTGTAATTTCATTCAATCATACCAATCTAGTCGAAGAAAAAGAAAATTATATATAAAAAATATTTCAGAAATTTTCTGTACGTGCAACGCGCGGCCGGGTATACACTAGTTAAATGTTAAATAATTTAATTTACTTCCTACATCCTACAATCCTCTTTACATTTCCCCTTTGAGAAAGTACTTCTGACTTTTTTTCTCTTTAAATATTTAGCAATTAACTTGAAATGATTCTTTTTTCTCTCTAATAGCTCCTATCTATAATTATTCAAGTCAAATTAATTAAATTTGTGTGTTGAGATAGTAAAAAATAAATTTATTTTCAGATATTCTATTATTAGTATTATTTATATTTCATCTTAGAATTACATTATTTTTAATAATACTTCACTTTTTATTTTTTCTCGTTTCGACGGAATTACAAACACAATGTTAAATATTGATATATTGTCATGTAGATGGCCCAAAGGCCTTACACAGGCCCAAATAAATGTTAAGTAGTTTTAAACCTAATTTAAAACCCAACTTATTTTGGAGTAGCCCCTCACGAGTCCAAGATTATCTAACCTAACTTAATGAGAAATTTTATTTTAAATACTTTCTCTAACTTATTTTTTCACACCCTATTTTATAATATGAAATCATCTATTTCACCCTCATATTTCATATTCCATATGTTATTTTATATTTTAAATATATATTGGATTACAATTATTGTATAAAATATCGTCAAATATGCTAGAATCTTAATGAAAAACATACAATGAAATACAAGGTGGAAAATTGTGAAATAGAAAATGCAGACCACTGCATTTCTAAAAATAATATTGCTATATCATATATTAACATTCTCACAATATTACCGTACTTAAAAATATTCCTTACTTTTTACATTTTATTATCAAAACCAATAACTTAATTTATTTTGAGTGGGACTTTTGTGACCTCGGGACACCGTGTCCCTTTGCAATTTAAATTAAATTTCTAGCAATACATAGTGTTAAATAGAATATAGAAAGGGAGGGGGAAGATTGTGTTCCCATATGAGCACGGTGTGTCCGGTGAAGGGATTACCTAGTCAGTAAGCCCGAACGCTTTCCTTACCAGAAGCTTTTGCCATTTATTTTTGTTTTATTAATTAAATTACCCAAGTTGCACTTTATTTTACATCATGCATCCAAACGTTGAACATTCTTGTAAATCTCCTCACACTCTTAAGAAAGTCATTTTCTTATTAATTTTATTCACTCTTTTTGAGATAATTTGATATTCTTATATAATCCTAATAAAGCATAAGAATGTTATGAGTGTTAAAATAGTATGTGGATTTTAAAATTACTATTTAGTTTTTGAAATTTTGGATTAAAATGCTAATCTACTAACAAGAATTAATTGATCATATTCAATATTGCTCTTGTGTAATCTCACATGATATATAATTTTTACTATATTAACTGTTGTTCATGTGGTACAATTCTTATATATATATATATATATATATATATATATATATATATATATATATATATATATATATATATATATATATATATATAACAAATGAACTAGACTAATGCAATTATATTAACGATTAACAATTGTATTTTAAAATCAATCATCTTTGTCTGTGCCTAATGTATGATATTCTCTAAAATTAGTTAGTCCAAAAAAAAATCATTTACGAAGAAAGAGACAAAAAGAAATTAATTCTAATATAATATATATATTCCACTAATTCACAAACTTGGATTATTGTTAATTTTAACTCGTTGTATTAAATTAGTTGTTCTAGCTAGTGATATAAATTCAACATTGATAAAGCTAGCATTATAAGTTAGGTAGGAGATTCTATCAATTAATTTGTGATGTATAGAGTTAGTTTTCATGTTTTTCTGTTAAGTTATTTTCAATTGCTTAAAAACAAAATGCAGATTTTGTAGCACCAAAGAGAGGAGTCATGAGACAGCTTGTCATTTTCCATCCTTTCTGCATCTGATTCATAAATAAATCATATTTATTTATAATTTATTGTAAGCCTGCCAATTATATATATAAAACCATTGTCTCTTGTGCATATAACAAGCTTCTTCATTTGATTGCATTCCTCCATGTGAGTGTCACAACCACTACAATTAGCACTCATCATTTTGATGCCAATTTGCTTTTTCTCTGTTCTATTAATTAATGGTAATAAATACTGATTCATTTTGAATCCAATATATTATGTAAATTTAGGGGTGTAAATCAGTAGAGTCGAGCCGAATGAAGATTTGTTCAAATTTATTTGAAATATTATCCAACTTCAAAATATATATTTGAATTTATTTGATAAGCAATCGAGCTGAGTCTGAATGAACTTTTATCGACCCAAATACGAGTTGAGCTCGAGTAGTTTGATAAATTTACACTTACCTTACATATTTTCATTAATCGAGCTCGAGCTCAAACCAAAGTTTTAATTTTATTGAACATAAAAGTCTATGCAATCTTATTTGATATCTTTATCAAATTGAGCTCAAACAAGCTTTTACTATACGATCTCGAGTCAAGTATTGAATAATTTGGTTTGATTTTTACTCCAACAAACTGTATATCATCTAAAACGAGTGGTAACATTAGATGAGCGATATGTTTGAAAAAAAATACTAAACCTTTATAAGCAAAGGTTAAATTTCATTCTCTCTCTAACATTACTCATTTAATTAGCATCAAAAGAGATGATAGATAAAGATTATACGAAAATTTTCATGTGATCTCCAATTTGAGTGTAAAATTCACATCATAAAATTTTGCAGCTTCACCAGCTCTCTTATATTTATTTATATTAAAATAAATCAAAGTTTTGTACACTTATAGACAATGGTGAAGACTTAAATGTTGCATATTTTGACACAATTAATTAATATAAAGCTAATTTCTTAGAAGTTAATTATGTTTCCATGGTTGGCATGTGAAAAATCTTCTTCTTAAATCATATGTCGACTAGTCTTTTTATAATAATTAAGCAGTAGGAAAAGTGGAAAACTATCCTAGAAATAATTAATAAAGTAAATCCCTTATCGAATAAAAAAGAACAAAAATGAAACATATAAAATACTCTCTCTGTCCCAGATCAATGGAGCGTAACCATTGATGTCCGGATCCATTGACGTGGAACGAAGGGAGTAAAGCTAAAATTAAGGGGTTTAATTAAATTTCTGGTGTCACCTGACATATTTATTATTATACCCTAATTTTAATCATGGCTTATCTGTTGACATTTGATGTAACCAATTTCTGTAGGTCACCAGACAAAATTAGGACCATTAATGCCAACTGTATTATGCAACACTATCATTTTCTAAAAAACACATTAAAATAAAAAAATGAGCATCTTTTCTTGTTAACCTCCATTTAATTTTACACCCTCTCATTCCAATATCACATCTTCGATTTTTTTCATGTTTCCTTAAGATATTTCATTATCTTAGTTTTTTTTAAGGAAGATATAAAGTGGATGCAACAAGATCTTTGATATTACTTCATATTCTTGTATTTTCTTTTATATTAATTTTCGTCCAAAACCTTTCAGTTTTGATTCGATCAATTTCATTCAATTTTTATTTTTATCATTTTCATTACATAATTTTGTGAAAGCGTCAATTCAATCTAATCCCATTAAATTAAAAAAGTTAAGCATTTTCAAGTAAAAAGAACAAATTTTTTAAAAATTTAAAAGTTATAGAATTATTTCGCAGAAATTAAGTTTCATGTAGTTATTTTGAATAAAATAATTTGCATATGGGGACGTTTTTATTTTAAACTCGTTCTAATCTGATTCGGCAATTTATTTTTTTATTTTTTTATCATGTAACTGTTACATTCAAACGTTTAACGAAAAAATAATAATTTTCATTTGTATTTATGCCCATTCAATTAAATCTTGTAAATATTCATTTAGGTAAATCGAATTTTATTGGGATTAATTAAATTATACAATATATTATAACATAAAAGTAATTTTTAAATCATATAATTAACAAGCATATAAATAATGAAGTGTAAGACATAGTTTGTTGTTCTGATCTATAACTACCTTTTTTATTTTTTAAGAATACAATTATATATTTATGTGGGATCTAAGTAATGATTAGGAATTCATGAGAGTGACAAAATAATATAAGTTTGGGGGGTTTATGCATGTGACAATGTGAAGAAGTTTGGGGACAATTTGCGATGCTAATAAATAAAGATTTAGAGTGGATTAATTATTCATTGGTACATTTGTCTGATTTAATAATATAGTTATAGTGAGTGAGTCCAAAAATTAGAATTTAATTATAATTTATAAGATGATACACTGCACCTGAAGAAAGAGCTGAAAGGGTGGATGTTTATTTCCTTCAACAGTTACCTAATTGTGCATGAATTTGATTTCATTTATTAATTATTAGACTTGTTAATTATTATTTAGAGTATAATACATTCCAATGTTTCCAATCACAGCTTTTTAGGTCTCTTGGATGTTAGTAATTTGTAGCCAAGTATTTTTCATGATAAGCTTTGATTATGAGTCATTAGTGGATATATGGGCAGTTTCAGATGGAAGCGTATTAAGATTCGACTTTTAAAGACTCATTATTTATTCTTTAATCGAATCATTGAATAAAGACCGAACTCGTTTTTTAATGAGTTAAGAAAGGATAAACAACATATAATGCATGATAGATTCAACGTTTAAAGACTCATTATCTCTTCTTTAATTGAATCGTTGAATAAAGAATTCGTTTCCTTATGAGTTAAGAAAAGATAAACAACATACGTACAATGCATGATAGATTCGTCGTTTAAAGACTCATTATCAATATTATTTTACACTTTTATAATTAATTATTATAGTATGTTTTTTATAAATATTATCACTTTTCAATAATGATATAAATTATTTATAAAATAGTTCAATGCACTATAAGCAATTTCATAATTGATTATAACTTTTTATTAAAATATTACTTCATCCATCCGCTGGAAATGTATACATTTTACTATTTTGGGCATTCACATTAAAGATATACATCTCCCTTTTTAAACACATGAGACTCATACACATCACTAATACATTTATATATGTATCCCACACACCTCACTAATACAACCATCTAACATACATTAAATAATACTCCTTCTGTCCGCTTCAAAGGTATCCATTTTACTATTTCTGGCGTCCTCTTCAAATGTATCTATTTCCCCAATTTAGTAAAAAAATAAACAATATAGCCCACCACTTCCCTCTAATACAACTACCAACTTTACATATAATAATAACACTCCTTAATCCACGTGCAAAAAGCAAATAGATACCATAGAACTGGACACGTGCAAAAAGTAAATGGATACCTTAAAACCAGACGGAGGGAGTGATACTCTTTAATCTACGTGCAAAAAGTAAATGTATATCTATTTGGCGGTAGGAGGAAATATTAATTACTTTTTATATGTTTCACGCAATAACTTCTATAACGCGTATCTTGTACGTTTTTGCCATATATATCTGCATGCATGAGTTGTGCATTTAATAATGTACAAATTCTACACTGCTCAAAACGATAAAGAATATATATATATATATATATATATATATATATATATATATATATATATGAGAGTTGTGCATTAATCAAATGTTTTAATTGCAAATTCAGCTCCGTCTGATCTGTTCTATAATATTGAATAATTAGACATCCGACCTTCTTTATACTATGTATTACATAAATAATTAAATTAATTACTATTATAAATAAATAAATAAAAGTTCGATATATGGACGCACATAAAATATGAATTGAAATGGATAATGACTTGACATAATTATTTTTCTACTGACATCTACTCCCTCCGTCCCGATTCAAGGGTGTCATTTGTTTTTGGACAAAGAAATTAAGAAGTATTGTTATTTAATGTGTAGTGAGTCCAGATTCAAGAGTGTCATTTGCTTTTGGACAAAGAGATTAAGAAGTATTGTTATTTAATGTGTAGTGAGTAGTTGTATTTGTGGAGGTGTGAGTCCCATTTTTTAGTTGTATTAGTGGGTGTGTGTGGATAAAAAATGAAATGAGACTCTTGGGGGCGAACGCCCAAAATAAAAAAATGATACTCTTGAAAGTGGACGGATGGAGTATATAACATGTTACATCTCCCATACGTTAGAGACACATGATTTTTTTCTTTTTTCATTTTTCATATTATTATACTTTGTCACCTCACTAGCATTCATTTACTTTTATATATATATATATATATATATATATATATATATATATATATATATATATATATATATATATAACTCTCCAATACACACTTTTAAGTTTATTTACTATAAGATACATTAAAAAATAGAAAATACTGTCAGATACACAATTAGTGAATAAAGAGACAAAATTACCCTCCCCATTTAATCCAAAAGCTATACGTTAGTCGACTCCGCCACCAACCACGCATTTCTTATTCCCAATTCATGCGCCGACACACCCCTCCTTTTTCTGCCTTCCTTCTTAGTTACTGCCGCAGTCGTCCTTTTGCCCTCCTCTTTCGCCGCCACCTTCTCCTCCTTCACCGGTGAGAATGATCGGAATATCTGACCCTCGTTTCTTCCATCGCTATTGCTTCTGTACAGAAATTCCTTCATAATTACCCATCTCTTCGAATTCCTTCCTGCCAACGAAGACCTCGACGCGCACGGCGTTGTTTCATTTGACCTTTTCTCGTCGGCCGCGGCAGGATATTTGTTGTCTCAGCCAATGCGGTCGTCGATTTCCCACGGACATGGCGGCGCTGGGTTCCACATCGGCGACATGGATCTGATCCTCCGACGAAGGAATCCCTCGCGGAACTTCAAATTCCTGCCGCGGGCGAATGAATGGTCCTCGTCAACGATGTCGTCGGACTCGATTAGAGGGTCGAGCAGCTGCTGGCACTGGAGGTGAGTGGAGAGCTTCATTGGTCAAATCTGGCCGTTGAAGAACAGCTCGTCGGCGGAGGTCATGGATTCCGGGGAGGCGGCGACAGTGGAAGGGAGAGTGGAGGAGGAATCGAACTTGATTGGATTGGTTTTTTGTTGAGCTTTGGTTCTGTTCTACCATTTCTTAAAACAACAGTAAGAACATACTGTTTGTTACTCTGTTTAGATTCTTCCTGCCAATATCATTCTTTTCTACTTTGTTTAGAATGTGAGTTTCAGTATATTTAGCGTCTCTAAGTTTGTTACTCTGCAACTGTAAAATAGACTCTCTTAATTCCTTCTCCCTCACGTTAGTCTCGCTCAGCCATCCCATCAATTTCTCAATATCATCACCAGATTCGTAATACATCCACTTATCAGAACCAGAGATACTGATAAAATCTTCAGGACCCCCCCCTTCTTAGAGGCCAAGTCTCCACAAGCCATTATTCAAGGCTGAGCACCAGGAGAGTAGAAGGCTCAATAAACTCAGCCATTAGAATCTCGCCCCAAGTAATCCTTTCGTGTAGATACCTTGAAAAGTTCATTTTCTAGAAAAGCAATTGAATCCATCAGATTAGCAATATCATTCCTTATGGTGTCAGCCTTGAGGCTGTTGTCTTGTTGTGATGGAAGCACATCAGCTTGGTCTGGACAGTGATGGCTTGAACTCATAAGTAGGGTAGATACTTGAACGGTAGAGGAGAGAGAACCTTGCACATCTTTCAGTGCACTGGTATGCCTTTGCTCACTTATATGTTGTTGAATAGAAAATGTTTTCTCCTTTTTTCCGCTGGCTCCTCTTGATATTTGGGTGATATTATTAGGTTGACTGTGATCTCCCACAGGGTGCTGAAATTGTGATTTATTAAATGAGTCACCACAGGTAATGTTTTTATTGCTCCTTGAAGAAGGCCAACTAGACTGGTAATCAATTAGTTCATTTGAAATTGAGCTGTCTTCAGGTTGAGAGGAGCTAAAGAAGGGTGAAAGATGACTCACCTTTTCTGACGATTTTTCTCTTGCGATGTTTTCAGTATTAAGCTGTGTAGTTGATGCATCTGATTTAAGATCTAACTCACAATTTGAAATAAATGTGTTACTGTGTTCAAGGCCACCTCGACCACTTTTATTTTATTAATTCATTATCACTTCTTTCTAATCTTATTTTACACTGCAAATATCTGTTCATAATATTCTTGTGTAAGATACATGTGTAGAAAAAAATTGAAAAAAAAAGTACAAAATAAAATGGGTAGAAAAAGAAGTGCAAAAATAAAATGTGCAAAACAAAAATGTGCAAAAATAAAAAAGTGCAATATAAATTGTGCAAAATAAAATTGTGCAAAATAAAATTATGCAAAACAAATTGCCGTCGGTCGCCGGACCGCCGCCTGACCTCCGCTGCCAGAATTTAAAATGTGCAAAAATAATTTGTGTAAACAAATTGTACAAATACATAGGGATATTTATGATATCACAATCATAATTGTGTTGTTATGAGTAATAGTGCTTTGAGTCATGTAGTTTATAGTAATTATATATTATTTTATGTACCCAATAGTAAGTGACTCATATATAAATAGTGAGTAATTTTTCATGTTCCATTAATATACTTTAATCTTTATACAAACAAAAAATTATAACTCATATATATATATAGTGAGTAATTTTTCATATTCCATTAATATTCTTTAATCTTTATACAAACAAAAAATTATAACTCTTATGGTAGTGGCGAGACCATGAGCGTACGTACTTACCATTCCAGTGACTTTTAATAGACTCTGTCCATTTCACACTTAAAAAACTTTTTTTTAATATATTTTTTTTTACCACTTCAGTTGATAAGGGGTGGTTTAGAGAGAGAGAGAGTATTTGGACACATAACATCACATGTCGCTTTCAACTATTCACCAATAACAAACATTGTGGTATGTTCATCAAATGTATGCCTACGTATCCCTCACACATGCTTTTGCTCTCGAGGCCCTACATTTTTTTACTAATATCTATACTTAATTGTCTTCCTTTTATTTTTTACTAATATATTTAGTTATAACAAACTTACAGCTTACAATTTATTACAAATCTTGAATGAATTAAGGCAAACACTTGATGAGATTAAAAACAGAGAGATATGAAATAGTGTTACATCATGAATCTTGAATGAATTAAGACAAACACTTGATGAGATTAAAAACAGATATATATGAAATAGTGTTACATCACATATTACAAATCTTGAATGAATTAAGGCAAACACTTGATGAGATTAAAAACAAAGAGATATGAAATAGTGTTACATGATCAGCACACCGGATCTTCTGCACTATTCTCGTGTATTATCTCCTATGTCACGCGTTAAGTGATTGACACGTAACATGAAAAATAAATTCAACAATCGCCCCTAGGGTTTAAGATTTATGGGTATAATTTTCTCTCTCCTACGTGTCGTCCATTCAACAATTTGACACAGAAGATGATGTACCAAAATGATACAGAGAATTCGAGGTGCATGATGAGATTATAAAATACACACATGTAGATTACTTTCTTAAGAGTGACTTTGCTCACGTAAAAATAAATAAAAACTTGCACTTCCTTCCTCCAATAGAATTTTTCACATTTATTTATTTTATAAAATCTTTCACAGTGCAGAACGTCATTTTATTCAAAAATCTTAAAAAAAAATACTCCCTCCGTCCCAACTTCAACTTCACACTTTCCGTTTTGGTCCGTCCCAAATTCAACTTCACACTTCCATAAAAGGAAAAAGCAACTAACTAATATCCCTCTAACATACTTTAATTTCAAAATTGTCATCATCTTTTTAACACACATAACATACTTTATCATTTATTTATTACCCAAAAATATCATACTACCCTCAAAAGTAAGTCAAAAAGTGACTTTTCTTAAACTCCGTATCTACAGTAAACGTGAAGTTGAATTTGGGACGGAGGGAGTATTTAATTTTAGAATTATCATTCATTTATGTACTATTATTTTATATAATTTTTATTTTTTTATTACCTAAAAATACTGCAATATTTTTTTAAAATTAACAAAATTAGTTATATAAAAACATTTTTTTCTTAAATAACGAAGAGTGGAAGTGCTTATATATACTCCTATATTTGGATACTTTGATGTTTACTAGTGTTTTATACTTATTTCTCGGGTCAATATTCTAGTTTCAAATTATTATTATTATTATTATTATTATTATTATTATTATTATATATATATATATATATATATATATATATAATTTTTCGGGTAGTTTATATGAATATGGATCCAATATTCGAGTGTAGAATAGATATACTCTTAAATGTTCAATAGTACTCTTTTCTTTTTGCGAATTTATACACTTTCTTTGAAATTTAATTAGAAGGAAATTAAGTGTGTATACATGCATCCAGGAGACGAAAGAATATTATTTTATAAGAAATTGGAATAATTATAGGAAGAGGAGGATTGAATCTTAATCTTTTTTTGTAATAAAGATTAAGCATTGCAGATTAATGAAAATTGGTCTATATATATAATCTAACACTGGCCCGGCCCGATCATGTGCCATGTTACGCTCTCTTTCTCTCTATCAAATTTATTTATTTATTTATTATAATTTAAATACTTTTATTTATTCATGCATGCAAGTGTTGCTCAATTGATTTGATGATGAGAATCTTATTATCATTTCCATTTTTCGATACACTTCCATCCGACAAAGATAATGTTTTAGTGATAACAAAATTTTTTGTGAAATTGTGTTAAAGGATTGATTTTGTGAGATAAATGAAAAGTGATATTTTTTTATTATAAAAAGAGATATTTAATTGATAAAATGTGGTATTGGTGTTGTTTACTATTTTATAAACAATTTATAGTAAATGAAAAGTGGTAACATTTTAAGAAAAAAATGATACTTTCAATAAAAATAGTGTAATTATTATTAACGAAATCATTAAATGGAGTCACAAGACTACCATTTTAGAACTTTTTACTGTCTAATACTCCCTCAATCCTATCGAAAAGTCCTCATTTTATTATATTGGACGTCTCATTCAAAGATCTTCATTTTTTTCTTTTAGTAAAAGGACCCATATATGACCCACCACTCACAACTAATAAAACTACCCACTGTATATAAAATAATAATACTCATTAATCCACGTAAAAAAATAAATTGGGACCTTCGTCGGGATAGAGGGAGTAATACTTGAGAGTTTCATTTTAAATTTCTTTATTAATACTATAAAATAATAATTATTTCCCTTTCCTAATTTCAATCATTTGAATATTCCAATAATTGTTACTCCACGTCCCCAAAATATTTCACACTTTTCTTTTTTATCCGTCCCCCAAAGTATTTCACACTTCACTTTTACTAAAATTGGTAAAAAATAAATTATTATAATATTCACTTTTTACACACATTCCAATATAATACTCACTTTTTCACATCTTCCAATAATTTTACACACATTTTTCATTAAATTAACTAAAATATATATTCTCTCTTATTTTATATATTAAAAAATAAAATTTTCTTAATCTCCGAGCACACCAATACGTGAAATACTTCACGGGACGAAGGGAGTATTTTTAAAAATTTTGAAATAATACTCATCTCCTCGAGAAAAAAAAATTCCTTATATTTCTATAAAATTATTTAAAACATAAAAATAAAAAAAGTGGGGGGTCCATGTTGACCATGTGGCAAGCAGCATCGTCAGTTGGTCCACGTGGGAGCAGCCCAAGTCAATATGGCGGTTAAATGTGGTCCAATCGTCATAATTAACATTGTGGGCCTCGATTCGAACTCCTTAATTAATTATGAAGAAAAGAAGGTTCTACCTAGTTACCGGGTCGGCCCGTTTCCAACGCCTCCGGGAACTTTCGGCTATAGCTTCTTTTATCTCATCCGCCTAACATTTCTTTTTTTATTCTTTACAGTTTTTTTGCTACTTTTTTTTATATTTTCTTTTTCACAATTCATCGTTTTATATTTATTTCGTATGAAAGTGTAAAAATAATGATAAATTATTCTTATAATTCATATGATGTTTCAAAAGTTATTTAATTAGTAATAATAAACTAATTAATTAATTAAGGATAAAAATTGTTACACGGAATTTAAGAAAAATGAGTTTTGGATATAATTATGATATAAGAAATAGAATGCCTCCCATATTAATCTGCTTGCGGATTAGATAACATTTCATAACTTAAAAAATAATTGACATTAACTAAATTATGTGCAAAATAGGGTAGCATTTTTATAATATTATAATATTGCAAGGACTTGTTTATATTTTGAATTGTTTATATTTTTTATTTTTAATTGTGCAAGCTATTTCAAAACTAATTAAAAAAAGAAAATATAAAATATTAAATGGGACGAGTAAACATTTATTGAAATGAAGAGGTATAACATGATGTAGAGCTGTGTATAAGTGTATTTTTAATAGTTTTAAAAATACTTTTATTTAGTTCTTTTAAAACGGAGTTTTTTCAATACATAACCTGAAAGATAGGTAAACTATTAATTAGGGACTCGAAGGATTTTTTCTATCAATTCAGAACCCGAAAGATATGAAACTATCAATACAGAACCTAAAATTATAGAATTTCAGGTTCTGAATTGATAAAAGTATATTAAAATTTCATGGTTTCAGGTCATGTATTGATAGTTTCATATCTTTCGGGTCCTAAATAGATAACAAAAATCTTTTAGGTCCCTTATTGATAGTTTACCTATCTTTCAGGTCCTTTAATGAAGAAATGTGAGTTTTTAAAAAAAATTAAAAAAAAATTAATGATGATATTTTATAAGAATTTACTGTATGATACTCCCTCCATCCCATATTAAAGTTCACCGACATTGTAGATACGAAGTTTAAGAAAAGTTACTTTTTGATCAACTTTATTGACTTTTTAAGTGTATTGTGGTATTTTTATGTAATAAATAAATTATAAAGTATGTTATGTGTGTTAGGTGTGAGTGATATTTTTGAAATTAAGATAACTTTAGAGGTTGTTGGTTAATTTTAAGTTTCTTTTTTTGGGTGGTGAACATAAGTGTGAGACGGACAAAAATAAGAATTGTGAATATAAGTGTGGGACGAAAGGAGTTTTTTATAAGAATATAATAAATTATTTTGCGTGTTAGACGTTAAACAAAAGAAGGAAACCTTAGCATAATTGTAACATAGTGTTATTCATTAAAAATATACTCCCTCCGTTCCGAAAAAGTTTGCGCCCCACTTTTCGGCACAGAGATTAAGAAAATGATGATTTTTAGGGGTATAATGGTATTTTATTGTAATAAATAAATAATAAAATATGTTAGGTAGAGATGATTTTTTTATAAATAAAATGTATGGGGAATGATGATTATTTTTTATTTTTTGCTTTTTTTTTAGAATGTACAACTTTTGTAGGATAACCCAAAATAAAAAATGTACTAAAGGATAAAAAATATACCATATGAAAGGAGAAGGGAAGTGACAAGTGGTGTAATTAAATATACTACTACTAATTATTTAATTTAAGATTAAGCTACCGACACGGCCGGTTACACGACACATTAGATTAGAATGGTTGATATAAATGGAGTACTATTTAGTTGGAAGTTGAGCTACTTTTACACGTAATCATATTACTACTGTACATGGTTAATTTTCTCGATGCACAAACAATTAAAAAAAAATTGAGACATCCTCGTGTGAGAAGGGTTATTGGTGACACGGTTGTGAGATGAATTGACTCATTGCTAAAGTATGCTTATTGTATAAATAAAGTATGTTTATTTATAGTTAAAATATATCAATATTAAATCATATTATAACACGCTAAAATCATACTTTAATGCATAATTCATCATACTCTAGAAAACATACTTTAACAATTATTAAACGTACTTTATTTATATAATAAATATGCTTTAATACGCCTCACAATCGATCTCATATAAATAATATTTCACGAGAGAATTTGTCATAAAATATAGAGTATTTATTTTAAAGTTATTTCCAATGTACGTTACTCTGCGTGACCACTAATTTAAAAATACATAAGTATATTAATTTGATAAATGTTCAATTCAACCTAGTGATCATAAATTAATTAATTAGTAAATAAAATTAAATATTTTTAATCTGATTTTCTTTTACAAATAATTTACAATCCATTAAGCTATTCCAACGAGGAACAGCTTTATAAAATTATGCTATTTAGCCTTATTATACTTCACTACAAACATAACAAAAAAAAGTGTAAATATACGAAAATATCCAAAATTGACGTGTAAAAAATAATTACCACCATAATATTTAACTTTTTTATCAAAATTATCCAAGTAATATCTAAAATGATCAAAATATCCTTGAAGGTTTGTGTATAGACATGCCAACCGTTAAATTCACCGACTTTGAAACCGATATGAATGTATATAGAAGGCGACATTAAGTCCAAAAAGTACCTTGGATAAAATTAATAGACAATTTATTGATTTATGGATAAAGAATTTGGACGATAAAATTTGATTATTTTTAAAAATTTTCCTACAAAGTAATTGTGAAATGTAATTATGCTATTTGAAATTTCTTTGATGATATAATACTCCATAATAATTTAATATAATTGAATTAATAATAGATTATTAAATCATTGAAACGGTCAACGTGAAATTAAATGCTCAATAATAGATCAATATTGTTGCTATATTAATCATGATATTATGTCATTATCTTGCTAACCGAGCCAATTTCTACCATCATTTTTCTGATCATTACTAGCATCGAGAACGTGGGTGGCCAAACTTATATTTTTAATTCCAATTATTTCTTTAAAAGACAAATTTAATTAATACGTATAATCATAATTTATAATGAAAATATTCTCTTATATATAAAAACAAATTATGTGAAATGTAATTACTGCATCATATCTGTGAAAAATAAAATATGAGACTGAAACTTAAATACTTGTACACTAGCTAGTATAATGAAATAAAAATATATTCTCGTTTATCCCGTATTAAATTTCACATTTTATGTTTTCATTTATCACACATTAAATTTCACCATTTAAAAAAAATTTATCAATCCCCAATCTTTACAACTCACACCAAACACACATAGTATTATATTTTATGGAGTAGCATTATTTATCACCTAAAAATAATATAATACTCTAAAAAATCAATAAAATTAACTATCTACATAACATGCAATTTATCTTGGATGGAGGAAATATAAGTTCCAATGAATATTTCTTAAACCCAATATTTACGCATTCTTTATGTACAAAATACCACACTAGATCTTTTGCGTCATTTTCGTGTATCATGCATTAAGTGATTGACACTTAAGAGGGGAAATAAATTCAGCTATTATCCCTAGGGTCTAAGGTTTAGGGTATAATTTTCTCTTCCCTATGTATCGTCCATCTAACGATTTGACATAAAAGATGATGTATTAAAATGACACAGAAAATTCGAGCCGATAAAATAGTAGTATTGTTTTGCGGTGAATTAAAGTAAGGATAGATAAGGGTGAAAAATAGATAGGGGCAGCTAATTTGAGTAGGCATGGCAAGGAATTAATTAAAAGGATTCAGATTTCAGAGATGGTCCGGTGATGCATGCATTTAATTTAATTTAGTTAATTTTAAAAAATGAATGCATTTAATTTGGTGCATGGGAATGAGTCATATTGTGCAAGATTTGCAGGACAATTTCTGCAAAACCCTAACCCTGGATTTACCTCTTGCAGACCAATTTTCATTCTATCACAATATATTGCAGATATATATGTTCCCCCTATATGTACCGTGTACATATATATACATGAACCGAGTGATAATATTTTATAAATGTTAAAAGTTACTTGGCCATAATTGGATGAAAATGAGTAGTAATATGCATGGATTAGATATTTGAAAGAGAAAATATACTCCAGACAAAATAATTAGCTTTAATATTGTTTGTTTTGGGTATACTTGGTTTTGAAAATCAATTCAATAGTTACACGAAGGTATTATTTAATTTATGTAAGAAAATAAATAAGAGATTAGATATAAAAGACAAAATGTATGAATTGAAAATATGTATAGGATGTATAAAAAGTGAATGTGTTGAGAATTACTCCCTCCGTCCGCTTGAAAGAGAGTCTTTTTTCCATTTTGGTTGTCTGCTCTAAAGAGGGTCATTTTTTTTACACACTTGGGACCCACACATACTCAATAATACAACTAAAATATGAGGTCCACACTCCCACTGATACAATTACACACTACACATTACATAATAATATTTCTTAATCAACGTGCACGAAAGTAAAATGCCCTCTTTCGAGCGGACGGAGGAACAATAAAGTTTGTAGGTATATACTCCTTCCGTTCCATTTCAATTTTTACATATTTTCAATTTGGGCGTCTCATTCCAATCTTTACATTTATCTTTTTAGTTTATGAGACCCACATAAATTAATTATTTCTCTCTCCACACTTCACTCTAATACATCTATCCACTTTAAATTAAAATATTATTTCTTTCACCACACTATATATTAAAATACTACATTTCTTAATTTACGTGTAAAAAGTAAATGTAAAGTTCAAAATGGATGGAGGGAGTATTAGGTAATTTTTATAATTTACATGTGAGTTTTTTTTTAAATAAAAAATATTAACTGTGTGTTTGAATTAAAAGCATTTTATATACTAAGCATACATGACTATTATGTAATTATGTGTACTCCTAGAGTACAAACATATTCAATTATGACACTGGATGTTTCGTTGCAATATTTACCTCTTGGATATATAGTTCACATGAACCAATGAAATATTTGTTTTAAATTTAAATAGAATAAGAAAAGTGGATTTATGATTAGCTAAATTTAAGAAATTTTAATTTTATACTCCCTCCGTCCCATAGAAGTTGATATAATTTTTTTGGGCACAGAGATTAAGTAGTATAATAATTTAATGTAAAATGGAGTAAAGTGAAGTGAGAGAAATAATATTTAATGTGTAGTGTGTAGTTGTATTAGAGGTGATATATGGGGCCCATGAGAATAGATTAATTGTTTTTGTGTGGGTCCATGTATTAAAAAGGAAATGTGTCAACTTTAGTGGGACAAACTAAAAAGGAAAGTGTGTCAACTTCTATAAGACAGAGGGAATATTAAATTAGGGGGTGTTTGGCATTTTGGAAGGAATATAAAAGGGAATTGGAATAAAAATTGGATGGAATCAAAATTTGAGAGGAATGGATGATTCCTAATTTAGTGGGAATCAAAATACTGTTCATGGAATGATAGTAGAGTAACAAACATCCCCTCTAATATCATTCTCATTCTTTACATTCCATAACCTCCAACTAAATACTCCATTAACGTATAAAAGTATGAATGAAATGTGTGTAAGAGAATTAAATATAATGCGTGTAAGAGGTAGATGAAATTAATATAATTTCATTTTACTAAACACAGGTAAAATAAGAAATGAATTATATAAATAATTTTTAAACTTGAGAAAAAAATAGCCTTAAAGGTTATGGGTTGCATAAATCCTATTTTCTTTATAGAGTTTTATCGTTAAGGGACCCGAAAGATGAGTCAGCTATCAATTTAAGATCTAAAAGATTTTTTTTATCGTTTCAGGACCTCAATCATCTAAAACTATCAATTTAGGACTTATAACCTTAAAAGTTTGTTTGGTGTGTTGTAATTACAAAAAAAGAATATTAAAGTTTAACTCTCATTATCTTCTACAATCGGATCTTCTTCCACAATTTAAACATTTAATGTTAATTGAAAAACAAATTGAAAGTAATATTGGAGATGAAAAAATGAAAAAAAAAAACGCAGAGAAACTACCGAAGAATCGGAGCCCTGACAGACCTTGTCAAACATCTCCAAATCACACCATCAATTATGAATAGTCACCAATTCCTTTTCTCTCCCCATTACTTCTCCATTGCAAAAGAAACTCATTAATACATGCATTCCTTCAAATAATTAACCCTTTGAACCCACTAATTGAAAATAAGAAGACCAAAAGTCGCCCCCAGGGCATAGCTCAAGTGGTAGAGGGGAGGGTGAAAAGACCTTCCAACTGAGCTTGGTTGCTGCAGGGTGAGGGTTCGAATCCTGCATTTGACATGGATTTGGCCTCTTACAAGTACAAGTTTAACAGTGAGCCCTCTCTATAAGCCACTTGAGGCACATCCTGCGATTTACCTCATCCACAAATCCCCAGTGCAGGGGCGGTGTGGGCCCCTAGTGGTGGGGTACACCATTTTTTTTCAAGAAGACCAAAAGTCAATATTCTTTTTTTTTCCAATTACAACATACCAAACAAGCTTTAGGGATATGAGTTTTTTTTCCAATTACAACATACCAAACAAGCTTTAGGGATATGAGTCTTGAATTGATAATTTTATATGATTGAGGTCTTTAATCGAGCACAAGTTTAACAGTGAGTCCTCTTTATAAGTCACTTGAGGCACATCCTGCGATTTACCTACTCCACAAATCCCCAGTGCAGGGGCGGTGGAGGCCCCTAGTGGTGGGGTACACCATTTTTTTTTTCAAGAAGACCAAAAGTCAATATTCTTTTTTTTTTCCAATTACAACATACCAAACAAGCTTTAGGGATATGAGCCTTGAATTGATAATTTTATATGATTGAGGTCTTTAATCGATAAAGAAAATCTTTTAAGTATAGTTACTTATCATTCGGTCCCTTAATGAAAAAATTCATTTCTTGGGATTAATTTTGTAGCAGAAAAATGTAACATTAATGAATCTTGTTACATCTAGAACTAGTTACAGGCCACAAATGCTTGGTCCCTTACCATTCCGGATAAGAACGCAAATGAACTAGAATAGTATTGATTACTATAATTTATATAACTACCTTAATTTAATCACTTGAGTAACTTGTAGTACTGTAGTTATTTTAAGCCTGCTGCAGTTGAAATAGAAGGAGAAAGACTAAAACCAGTAATATTATTTAAATAATTATATATTTAACAGTACATCAATCATGTGAGCTAAAAAATAGTGTAAATCATAGGTGGGAATTGAAGAATTGTGTTACATTGGATGCTGGTTAATTAATACTCCAAATAATTAATATGACTAAGTTTCACATCCTCCCATAAATGACGCGGCTGGATGACTTTCCTGCCATATAATCCTCCATTAGATTAACTTAATCCCTTTCTTATCACTTTAGTCAACCTCATTTAACCTAACTTATCACCACACCATCCAACTTTTAACTTGAATCCCCTAATACATTTTTCATGTTCTATTGATATTTCATAAATTAATAAAATTATACCCTACAATTTATCATTAAACCCTAGAAGCAAGTATTGAATTTTGATCATTGATTGTGATAAGTGTCAAAATTTTAACACATAAAATATTAGATGATACATGAGGGTAAGATATGATCTCATTTGCCCAACTTCTCTCTCCACAACACTTTCGTCAACCAATCGCGTTATGTAGATTAATTACCCCCCACCCCACCCCACCCCACCCCACCCACCCCTACCCACCTACGTCTATATAAGCACCAATAGCATTCGACAAAGCCAAACATCGAAAATATGGATCAAGAAGACTCCATCTACTACTTAGCAGACTCTGATTTAGACCTCAGTTTCACCTCCGTCGCCACCGCCACCACCGACCGCACTCTCTCAGCCCGCAGCAGCTTAGCTCGCAGCAGCCTCACTCTCAGCTTCAACGAGTCCCGCCTCTCCACCGCCTCCACCACCCCCTCCACCGCCGTCCCCAACGTCCACCCCCGTCCCCACCGCCGCCACGACAATCCCAACTGGGCCGCAATCAAGGCCGCCACCACCTTATCAGCCGACGGCGCCCTCCACCTCCGCCACCTCAAGCTCCTCCGCCTCGTCGGCTCCGGCAACCTCGGCCGCGTCTTCCTCTGCCGCCTCCGCGACTACGACCACGCCAACTTCGCCCTCAAGGTCGTCGATCGTGATTCCCTGACATCGAAGAAACTCTCCCATGTTCAGACGGAGGCGCAGATCCTCTCCTCCCTCGATCACCCATTTCTGCCCACTCTGTACGCTCACTTGGAGGTTTCACACTACACTTGCCTGTTAATGGATTTCTGCCCCAATGGCGACCTCCATTCCTTGCTGCGCAAGCAACCCTGCAACCGGCTACCGGTTCAAGCCGTCAGATTCTTCGCCGCCGAAGTTCTGTTAGCTCTGGAGTATCTACACGCCAAAGGAATCGTGTATCGGGATCTTAAACCCGAAAACATTTTAATCCGTGACGACGGCCATATCATGTTATCGGATTTCGATTTATGCTTTCACTCCGACGTTTCGCCCAAATTGGAAACCCGGACCCAGATCAGGGTCTCCGGGTCGACCCGATACGCTTGCTTCGGTGACCGGCAACGGGAGGAGCAGGTTACCGAGTTCGTGGCGGAGCCAACGAAGGCGTATTCGAAGTCGTGCGTCGGCACGCACGAGTATCTGGCGCCGGAGTTAGTTAACGGTAACGGTCACGGCAATGGGGTGGACTGGTGGGCGTTCGGGATCCTGATTTACGAACTGTTGTACGGTACGACGCCGTTTAAGGGAGCGAGTAAGGAGTCCACCTTGCGCAATATAGCGTCGACCAAGGGGGTGAGGTTCCACGTGGCGGAAGGACAGAGGGAGGAGGCGGGGATGGGTGACGCTAGGGATTTGATTGAGAAATTGTTGGTGAAGGATCCCAGGCGGAGACTAGGATGCGCCAGGGGGGCGACGGATATTAAACGGCACCCTTTTTTTAACGGCATTAAGTGGCCGTTGATCCGGAGCTACCGGCCACCGGAGATTCGTGGGTTGGCGGTGAAACGGAGCAAAAGCAAGATGCAAGCAAGTCACGTGACTGGAGTTGGCTCGCCGAGGAGGCGGCGATGCTTCTGGAAGAAGCTGAGTCATCTGATGAGGATTAAGGGATCTAAGTACAGATTAAACTCTAATTACAATTATTACTCGTGTGTTAATAACAATGCCAGGAAATGTGCTTGAGGTTTCGAATTCCTGCTGTTTAGAGTGCCTTGTAAAATTTGTGTAAAGTAGATGGCTAGAAAATACATCAATTTTGGGGGAAATTACACAAAAAAAGAAGAAAAGGAATTATAGAGAAAAGGGGATGGAAATACACAGTTTGTACATTGAATTTTCTTTCATAAATTTGTTTCTGGTTTTGAGAGATGCTACGTTTTTTTTTTCAAGGATTCCTGATCGAATTTGTCTTTTTTTTTAATAGAAAAATAAATAAAAATGTTATTGTTAAATATAAACAGTAATGTAAATTAACTATCTAATACAAACGAAATAGTTTTAGAATATAGTGAATAGAATGAAACAGGGAATCTGATTTTAAATGAACCAGAAGACGATACTTTAATTGCCAACTACTCTTGAAAAAACAAACACTACAACATCATTTAGCCTTTTGTCAGTAAATCAAACAAATTAATTTGAGTTTCGAAATTACGTTCTAATCCTCTTGATTTTAAAAATTAAGTACATTTCTTGAATCATACATATTAATTCACACTAATAATTATTCCTCCATTTATTTATTAATCTACAAGCTCTTGAAATTCCTTGAAGTGTCAAGGAAGCGACGGTAAAATGCAGTGTATCCCAAATTAATTAAAAAATCATAATGCATAATTAAACAGTGATTAATTTTTTTTTTTTTTTAAAAAAAGATGGTTCCTGATACCTTCCAAGTGCACCCTTTATAGATTCAGAATGGGTGTAATGTTACTGAAATGTGAACATATGGCAGCATGTGGGAGCAACATGGATCCTCGTTTTAGGGGCAGGGGTAGGGTTGACTTTTAATAAACCAATAATTAAGGATTAATATTTCGCTAATTACCTACCAATTTTCAGTTGTTCCCCACGTCTAATTAATCATGAGATTATTACCCACCATTTTTCAGATTTTTTTATTTCAAAGATTCCACAACTTGCTGCTCCAATTCCCTGTCGTGCCAGACATTTCCTATAATTATTAAAATTTTAAGTATAAAGAATTTAGGGGTGGGTTTGAGTTAATTTCAAGGTTGAAACTAATGAGATTTTTTATTATTATTATTATTTAATCAGTAGCGAATATTAATAATAATTTTAATTAAAGATCTACATTATTGATCAAATGAATAAATAATTGAAGTGCAACTATATATTTTACTGAATTAAAGAGAATTTTTTTGGTTAATTTTTTTTAAACTGTAAATTAATTCAAATCTATATGAAATATATTAATCATGATTATAAAAATCTGTAGTAAATAACTAAATATTATAAAATTAATTATCGTTTGGACCATTTATAAGAGAATCTCTAGTGATGCTTTCTTTTTTTCCTCCAAATAATCTATGTTTACTTAAAGCAGTTTCATTATGAAATTAAATCGATCATAATATCGCCGTTAATTAATCATAATTGACCATATAATATAAAAACTATGATTCATTCGCAATAAAAGCGTAACAAAAAGCAACCTTGTAATTATTCAATGTTATTTATATATAATTCCACTTTTGCTTAGAGCAGACCATAATTTTATCTGCCAGAGTACGTACACTATTTCACACCATCTAAAACTAGGGTTCAACCAAGCGTGGAAAGTTGTAACATTGATGCAGATCAGCGGGCGGAGGAGCGGCGGAGCCACCATCAGCAGCTGCATCGCAGTAGCCGCGAAGGACGTCGCTCTCTTCGGAAGTGATGCCGATGGCTCCGAGCATGGATGGCCAGCAGTGGTGCTCGATTGTTCTAATGGCGTTGCAGCAGTTGGTGCCAAGCTGAGTCTCCCCATTGATGAAAAACAGCACCACTTCTCCACTGCACGACTGCAGCTCAAACAGTGCGTCCCAGCACGAACTAGGACCCTCCTGGTCGAGTTTCAGTCGTGCTAAAAGGCTCGACTTTGTGTCGAGTTTTCGGGCTGAGGTCATAGCGGATGATGCTAGGATGGAAGCAAGAAGAAGGGCTACAATCTTTGAGTAGAAAGACATTTTTCTTCTTGAAGGAGTTGGAGGGATGTGGAGAAATGGAGGAATGTTTGGGGGGATTTATAGGATGTGTGGCATTTATGTAAGAGAAGATGAATGGAGTGAAGAAGTTGTGGGAAAATGAAAGGGATGTGAGTTCATAAGTTTTCTTTTTTGTAACTTATAAGTAGTTTATGATCATTTTATTGAGTGATTAATCACAGGCCATGATGATGATTTATTGCTAATGATGTTGCATTAATATTAATATGGCGGATGTATTCAACGGCAGTACTGAGCTCAAGCCCAGTGCTGTCCTCCTAAAACCCATTAATTTGATAGGTAATTTTTTTTTAATCTAAAGCCAGTCCAAAATTAATATAAGCCCACTAAAAGAAAACTTTCTTATAAATATTCCATTGAGCCAAAGCCCAGCCCAATTCACTATAATTTAAAATAATTAATCTCAGGCCCAAACCCTTCAAGGGAAGCTTCCACGACAATATTATAATTATTATTTTTTATTTTCTTTAATAAATTTAGTCCACCCCACTATAGATTCCTGGATCCGCAACTGTTAATACATACATATACGTGAAACATAAAGGAAAACTAGATAGTCTAGACATGTCCCAATTAATCTGAAAAACAATTGTTGAGAATGCCATATTGTTGAGGTATCATCGGTCTGTTCGACGACACCCCCGGCATCATTCCTGTCACGACCAAATTCATTCTATAAAATAATCAAATTTAAAAGTGATTTTTTTATAAGCTAAAAAAAGAAAACAATAGCTTTCAAGATTTATAATATTAGTAAAGGAGAGCTTAGTTAAACCATAATTAGAATTTAAACAAATATCTTAGGAGTTAGAGAGCGGAAGACTTTAAGTGGTTTGTGTGCAGTGACAATCCAAGAGTCATTGTTCACATGATTAACACTTATTTAAGTAAATTAAGTAGTGCTCCTTGTCATAATCCAAACCCTTCCAACTCATCACCCGCCACGTCGGCTATATAGCATCATCTGTAGATGGAAACATAGGGGGGTGAGCACACAGGAATGTACTCAGTGGGGATTCCTGGTTAGATTTCACAATTGAAAATGACTTCACATCATGAGAAATGAACATCATGTACTGTAAAAGTAAAGGGAATTAACCCATGGTCAAAGTTATACGAACGCACCCGTCTTTCCTTATTGGCATTGCAACAATACCAACTGTACGTACAGGATCCCGGCCCATCGGTCTTAGGTAAATGTTCATGCGTATTCATATCATCAATAAATGCAACCAAGTTCAATATATAATTCGTAACAGAAAGCCCACCTCAGTGAAACGAGATACACAAGTGTAAGATTAAAGATTGAATTTGGAACAAGCGTTGTCGTAGCTATTTTCCCCTTGGTCCCTCTTCGCCTTCAAGATTTAATTCTTTCTTAGCGTATATAATTAAGTGTATTTATCTACGAACTATTTGGATGATTTCTATTCACGTGTGAAAAAGTCACTTAAGATATCACTTGTTTAATTTTTAATATTTAGGTCACACTTTAGGGTTTTCATTTAATTATCAATAATCAATAATGGATTATTAAATAAAATTAAAATTTTAAAATTCTTTATTTAGTGGTTAGTCTAAGCTAGTGCTATAAAATAAAACTTTAACTACAAGGCTACTTGAATTAGGGTTCTTAAGTTCGCAAGATGTTACAGTTTGGAAAAATGGTTATAACTCTCCAACCTCTAATTTATTTCAAAAACTATTTTGTGTGCATATATTAGATACATAGATGAACATTTTCATGCTTAGCCCTTCCCCTAATTTATTCATTTTAATGGTTAACGAAAAAGATGCAGTTTTACTTGAGTTTTACGTAAGCAATCTGCCATAATTTAGTAAAACATATATAACTTTTATTTAGATAAATATTTTTGAAGATATTTTACAATTATATAATAGACACATAGACTAACAAGTTTCATGTTTAACATTTTGGCATATTCATCCATCTTAATGGTGTAAATTGGATAACAAGTTTCTACAGTAAACTCATTCCACTTTTTAACCACTTTGGTTTGTACAACTCTTAATGACTAAATATCTCTTTTTTTATATTTATAATATTATATATCAGGTTATATTTAAAATTTTATGAAGATATATTTTTATTATATGTTATTTATTAAGACAAAGAATTTGAAATGTTGATGCCTTAAAAATGATAAACAATCTAGTAGATACTTTTGAAACTGTATAGTATTGTAATACTTATTATAATTGTCATCATTATATACATATACATATATATATATATATATATATATATATATATATATATATATATATATATATATATATTAAAGTCATATAAAATTTGAAATATTAACACCTTAAAAAAGAAGATAGATTATGTACACTGTTATGGAGAAAATGAGAATGTCGCAAATTATTAAGTGCGTACACTTAATTATACGTATATTCAAATAGTCCTTGTATTCATACATCTTACGTTAGGTCAATTTTCTAAAATTCTTGCCAATAGAGTTCATTGGTAAAAAGAAATAAGTCATTATGCACTACGCATTAAGTTCGACTCAACAATCCAAAATACTAAATAAGCATAAAATCAGTATAGCAAAACATCATATATAATCTGAGATGTATTCACAGTACAACTTAGTAGTCCTACAGTATTATTCCTAACTTCGGTTTTATGCAGTGTTGTGATATTTCTAGATTTTAATATTCGGTAGTCGATATAGGTATGTATTTATATGTATTTTGTATATTAACCATATACCTCGAAATATTTTGTTCATGCATCTATATATTATCTTCATACATCTATAAGGGAGTAAGTATAAGAAAGAAAGAAGGGTGGAGATGTTACCCTGAATATTTAAGAGATTTTTTTTTTTGGAGTTTGGGTTGATGCTATGTGTGCCCGCAACTCTAACGCAAAATCAACCGTAGAACAAAACACCCTTTAGATCTACTGTAAAACCAAAAATAGGGTACGTGAGGGAGATTGAGGCATTCTAAGCGCATGGCGAGAAGGGTTCTAAGAATGAATATACTTGCAAGAATCACAACAACCTAAGAAGCTTGCGTGGTTGAGCGCGAGATGAGCGATCTTATCAACTGTCAAAACTAGGTAAAGCGTGAAATGGATTTACTCCGATGGGATGGGTGTGAAATGAGATCGGATGGTGAACTACAGAACGTGTCAATTGGAAAGGTCAGTAGAGTGGAGTGGGGTTGAGATGCTTAAACTATTTGAGAATGAGCAGGATGGAGGAGTGTGAATATACGGCGCATTTTAACCTAGTTTGGTTTGTTCTCTATCCTGCCGCAGATGCTGTCATTTACGAGGCGTAGCTAGTAGCTTTTCTAGACGTAGGGTGATGATTAGAATTATGTAATTATTAAGATTTAGCGTATTAAGATTTAGCGTGTAATCTCATTTTATTCTCTCACTGGCTTTCGATATATGCATCGTGTCACAATAATCTTGTCTTACGTCCTTGTCTTATATCTAATTATATTATTATTATTATATATCATGTTCTATATGTAATAATAAAATATTTATTATTATTAACAGCAATATATATATATATATATATATATATATATATATATATATATATATTTAAAATTCATGACTATTACAATTCTATGGCTTGTTCTATTTTTTATTTTATTTTATCTTGGAGGAAGGAGTAGATTCAGAATTGGCAATTTAGAATTAATGAGAAAATCTAATTGGCAATTTGAAATTGAAACCAAATAGTGAAAAAAATACATGTTAGGTCCCAATTTTATTTACCTAATAATACTGTACAATGTCATTACAATTTATATGAAGTGTCACTAGCCCTCACAGAATATACATTTGGTTGCTAAGTTTTACGATGTTTGGGCTTCATGGACCAATTCATAATGGTCCAATTAAGGTTACATATGTTAATATGTTACGTCATTATTCCCCATTCTTATGAGACATGAATCCATTACATTTTATCTTAACTTTAAAAGATAAATAAACTATATTCCTTGCTCTACCTTTTTTTTTAAAGGCGAAGACTAATTAATTTTTTCAATAAAGTATGATAGATATGTTAATATGATTTTATTTGAACGAGTAATATAATAATGTAATATACCCTGATTTAAAAAAAAAAAAGGATTCCTATCTGCCCTCGGGCAAAGTAATTGTAACTCTATTCTCTGAACTTGATACATAAGTTGTTAAATTTGGAGTCTCTCCATAAAAGGCTGGCAATCTGGGCTCAGGTAGTAAAACATCATTCCCGAGCATGAAAACGACGGACGACATGCTCGGTCTATCTTCCGGACATTTCTGAACGCACAACAGTCCGACGTGAATGGACCGTTGTGCTTCAGAAATGTCGAACGAGTCGCCCAGAGATGGGTCGACTAGTTCACACGACTTCTCTTCTTTGTGGAGTGTCCATGCCTGTACACAAGTAATCATATGCATAATCATTAATTCTGGATATAGAAAAATAGAGCAAGATGCAATTAACTAGTTTAGAAATATAATACATACATATCCAATAAGGTTGAGATTGCGATCGCTCACAAATAATCCTCTGTTTCGCTTTCCACAGACAACTTCAAGTAAGAGGATACCGAAGCTGAATACATCCGATTTCACCGAAAATCGCCCGTCTATTGCGTATTCTGGGGACATGTATCCACTGCAAATGAGGCCAATAAGAACATGAAGTTATGTTCATGTTTGTTGGTTTTATATGGTTGGGATTGGAAGGATGAGGTTATTACTATGTTCCAACAACTCTACGTGTCTTAGCTTCAGTGTCGTTCCCTCCGAAAATTCGAGCTAAGCCGAAGTCTGATATCTTGGGATTCATGTCAGAATCTAGCAAGATGTTGCTAGCTTTGAGGTCTCGATGGATGATTCTCAACCTCGAATCTTGATGAAGATACAACAATCCCTTTGCTATTCCGTTGATTATTTTGAAACGTGTTTGCCAATCAAGAACCATGTTTCTTGTTTGATCTGTCAAAATATAGTTAGTTATAAGTACTCTGTAGTAAGATACATCATAATTCATACAGAATGAAAGCACTACAGACCAAATAAAAAGGAGTCAAGGCTATTGTTAGGCATGTATTCGTAGACCAACATGTTCTCTTCTCCTTCAATGCAACATCCTAAAAGCCTCACCAAGTTTCGATGCTGGAGTTTCGCAATCAAGGTGACTTCATTCTTGAACTCATCGACTCCTTGCGAGGAGGTTTTCGACAATCGCTTCACTGCAATTTCCCGTCCGTCTTCCAACATCCCCTAAAGCAAAAATTAAATTTCTATGTTTTTTTTAGTATGTTGAATATGTCATTATATATATCTACTGTACCTTGTAAACAGGTCCAAATCCACCCTCACCAATCTTGTTATCGTTCGAGAACTTATTCGTAGCTTTCAAAATACAAGATAAGTGGAAAAACCGCAACTCTGTTTCTTCCCCTGCAACTTTGCAACATGTGATTCAGAATATTGAAGACATTTCTGTAGTCTGTAGACATTAAATTTTATACCTTTTCTTCCCAATTTCCGATGCTTCTTCCTCGTCCGGAGACAGACTACAACGACAATGAAGAACAAAAGAAGCATCCCTGCAACTGATGTAGAAATTGCTAGGAGAGCAACTCTCCTTTTCCCTTTAGAGTCTGCCACATTTTCAATCGAAACAAGATGTATATAAAATTGTTTTCTGGGAAGAAAAAGAAGCCAATGTCTATTATTATTAATTATGTTACCTGGTATATCTGTAGAAGATATTCTGATGTAAAGATCTTGGCCTATTTGATCTACTATTCTGATGTCAAACAAATCACCTTGGTAAAACAGGCATCCACTGGCTTCTTCTCTGATATCCAACTGCGTGTACGCCACGCACGAGCAGTTCCTGGCACATTCTGCTTCGCAGTCGGCCAGGAACATCCTTTGATCATTGTACCAGGCATTCCGCGCGTCTGGCAATTTTATCCCCGAGTACTTCACAAACACATCGTCTTTGCAGTTAAACATCGTCCTTCGACCACATCCATTGCTCCAATCCGTTTCCTTGGGAACAAACCTTTCAAGACATTGGCATGGTGGAGAGCTTCCAATGCTGCAAACGCCGTTCGGACCACATAAATTGTAGCTAAAGCAATCATCAGGCGTGGTGTTGTAGAATGTCCAGGAATTGGTTCCGTAGTTCCATGTCCATCTTTCTCCGACACCATTTGGACTCAATCTCAGCCTGGTGATGAGAGATTCTTCCATAGTGTCTTCTTTGTACTTCACTTCATTTTTATTCATCCGTAATGTCGGATCAATTCTGGTGCCTGGCGCACCAGAGAATCGGATCCCATTCCAGGGTCCGATTCTGTTCAATGTCACATTATTTCTTTTCAGTAGTACCTGCGGGTACCCTGTCGGATCCAGATGAGACGAAAACTCACCTGGAGACGGATCGTCTTCGTTTCTCCACGACGTGGTGTAAGTCTCCAAACCTGTCACGAAATTCCATCCGACGCTCATGCCTGGCAAGAAGCTGTCGGATGGATAGTCGAAACTCTGCCACGCGAAACTCTCATCGTTTGCTGCATCCTGCACAACGAGGTTACCCGTATCTAGTATCCGTGCAACTGGATTTACGACCGGAGATGTGGTTGGATTGGACGACCATACGACGATGCCGTTAGTATCATTGAGAAGGACCAGATTTCCAGATTGTGTGATTCTTAAGACAGGTGAGTTAGATAGGATTGGAGCTTGTCTGTTTGCCACCCAAACATAAACCCTAGATGGAATGTTGCTGTACCAAATTCCCAAATACCGATTTGCAGAATTTGGAGGAGTGAAGAATCCTAGTTGGAATCTGCCAGCTGATGAAACCAAGGTTTCTCCATCTCTCATAATTTGAGAAACATCAATGGTGTCGTTGGCTGCAGAAATTGAATGGATCGTCAGTATGAAGATGAACCACAGGAGAAAACACCTTCCAAATTCATCCATGCCTGTAACAGAAATTACTGTGAGCCTTTGATTACAGTTAATAAACAAGAGAAATTAATTCATTGCTTTACCACTCTGCCGTGCTCTAATTCAAATATATATATAAATAAAAGAGGTTGTTTCAAATTGATTCGGATTTTCTCTACTATTTTGTATAACATCTCTCACATTACACGGAATGATTCTTGGGAGAGAGGAAAATATCTATCTGAATTTTCTTACTCAATTTCGTGTCAATTATACTATTAATGAAACATGAGATAATGCACATAAATGAAGTGGTTTGCTGAGCTAATAAATCTTGAAGGGTAAGTAAAATAGTTATAGAAATCTGATTGGTGCCAAGAAGAATTACAATGCATAAAAAAAAAAAAAAAATTACAGTTCATCCTTATAGAAAAAGACTTTCCTTTTTGTTACATAATAAAAGAAATTTATTTAAAAGTCACACTATATATAACTCAAAATACATAATATTTCAAAAAAAAAGTATCTCATCATTGAAAAGTTCAGACTTTGAGGATGGAAATTCAAGCACGACACTTTTGTTTTGACCAAGGATAACTGGATAAGACTAGTTTTTGTACTTCTTTTGATCATATCAATTATCTACGTATACTTTAAATCACACACATAAATACCAGTATTTATATTGTGTATGTAAATTGAATTTATTTGTTTAAATTTAAATATGTAAAAATAGAAGTATTGTATTTTCTATATTATAAAAATTATCATATGATAGTAACCGAAGTTATACACATATGTTATGATGTTGTTGATCATTTTAAACGAATATATTATTTTTTTTAAATTTAAATTTCATACTTGAGCATCACATATGTTTGATGTTGATTTTAAATCACTTTTAAGTTCGATCGCACGTACTGAGTTTAACATTTTAGTAGAAAAAGTTGTTATTATTATTTTTTTATTAAATATAAAATTTGAGTTTTTGAAGCTTTATGCTCATATTTTATATCACAACCGACCCCTCAAACTTTATCATTTCACCAGGTTGGTTGGCTTTATTATAAAATATCAATTTTTTTAGTAAATATAAATCTCATATTCTATAATAAAATTTAAAATATATATTAGAAATTACATTATATCATTGTAGAGTTTATTTTAGGATCTATGGGTTGTTGGAAAAGTATACTTTTATTATTGGAGCGACGGCTCCTTTTCTTCGTCCACCATTGTTCTTAGTCGCATTTCTTGTAAAATGTTTAAGAGTAAGAGATTCTATCGTCGAGTACACGTGTGATCAAGTATAAAATTTATAAGATTGTCGTTCCAAGGGAAAGTAAACTCATGGTTATATCCGGATTTTCCATTTATTTACAGTTTGTAAGAATGATAGATTTATTGTTTGGTATTGAAACTACTACTTATTGTTCTACTCAATTAACTAAAAATATGAACTAATAACGTATTGGATCAAACATCAAACAAATGATGAATGAGATGGAGATAGAATTCACTAAGAAGAGAGCAAGACTAATCATAATCATGGTTAAGAATCTAGCTAGATATGCATAACTCTTGATGGTGAACTTCATTAATTTGTGGACTAAAAGCAATCACGTTTTTACCCCTAATCCCTATGACCAAGGCAATTAGGTTCTCGACTCTTTTAAAAGTCTAAATCTCCTAGGATTGTGCTTAATCTCAATTGCCTTAAGGTACTACGATCATAAGTTTGGTTCTTTTCACTCAATTTTTTAAGTGTCTCTCTATGAGTGTTCTAAGATTAAGAAGGGTATAACTTACTTTCCCTCACACTAACATGCATGCTCGCTCATCTTAATATATGATTCAATTAAACATCTAATCATAATATTGGAATGACCATTCTAACACTATGAATAGAGAATTTAATCACACAAGTATTGAAATGAAACATGATTCATTAATCATAAAAAGAAGTCCAAAATTAACTCAATTCAACATCTCAAATCCTACATATCTAGCATTCTTCTCAACCAATCTTATGATTAGCCTTACTATAGGACTAGACACTACGCATTGTGTTTATATCAATACAATCAAATGCTTGCTCTATTTGAGCCAAAATGAGAAGAAAATCAACAAATAAAAAGTAGATTGGCTTCCCTTTCATGGAGAAATCTTCATTCTCTTCAAAATGCTAACTTCTTCAATCCTTGATAGTTTTATCTTTTCAAATGGTAGATGGATGGATTGATGGATGGAGTAATGGATGGATTGTTGAAGATCAAGTGAAATTGATGGAACTAAAGGATGAAGATGAATCTAATGGATCTAGTGTGTAAAAATATGGTGTAGAGTGTGTGTAACTGCTCTAATAATGATCTCCTCCTCTAAATTTTGCACTAGTCATCCTTTTATATCACTTAAGGGTCTTCTAGAAGCTTCCGGAATATTCTGAAATCTCCGCTGGTTTTTGCACCTACACGGGCCGTGTAGTAGCGCACGGCTCGTGTAGTGCACACCTAGTTCGGTGTGTTGTGCGTGATTTTGGACACGGCTCGAGCTGCGCTACACGACCTCGGTCATGGGAGTGTAACATTTTCTGATGACATTGCACGGCTTCCTCTTACATGCCCGTGTTCTGCACACGGGGCGTGCACTGCTGCACAGCTCGTGTGCCAGAACACGGCCATCCTCCTGGGCGAGCTCGTTGTTCTGATGACAGTACACGGCCACCTTGGACAGGCCCGTGTTCAGCACATGGCCAGTGTCCGGGCGTGCCCTATACTTCCGTCTCAATTTTGCTCCCGATTTCATTTTTCTCCATTTTTTGACCTATTTTCACATATTTAAGCTCATTTACACAATTCTATCAATCTAAACCACATTTCTCATAATTATAATAACTCCACCAAAAGTCACACAAATACGGATAAAAACATCCAAAAATCCACAAACAAAAACACTAAAATCTAGGTGAAAATGACAACGATCAACCATAGGCGACTCCTCTTCTTCATCCATCACAACACTTGTAATGCTTGGCAGATCATCTTCGTACCTTCTCGTCCAGCCATCCTCAACCTTGATGGATCTTTCAACAGCAGCAGACGAGTTTTCTATCCAATCATCCTCGTTGTCGATCGTCTATTCGTCCTCGGATTCACTCGTTCCTTGGACACTTGCAGCTGCATCTTTCTCATCACCACAAGATGACTCAAAATCCTATTCGTCTTCACTTTTGTCTTCAATATTTAAGACGATCATATTACTTTCCACTCTTTTTTCTTCTAACCAACAACTTTTAGCAACGAGGCCTTCTTCTCCACACTTGTAGCACTTTCCTTGAAATCTTCTTCTCCTATGAGATTGATCACTCCAATCACCATTCTCCCGTGCTCTCCCTGAATGAGCACAGCTTGGCTGACTCTCCTGGTCACCTTCTTTCCCCTTTGAGAACAACGCTTCGAGAGTGTCCCAAGCTTGTTTCGGAGTAATCGCTTCTTGTACATAATCTAACAACAGCTCTTTGCTAATCATTGTCTTGAGTGCAAACATAGCCCTTCCTGCCTTGATCTTCCACTTCTTCAAGGCACCGGCTTCCTCAGGTTGCGAAACTGATGAGAGTGGAAATTTACATCTTTTCGATTTCATAATACCTTGTTTGTGTTAAGGGAAGGCCATATATTCGTGTCGGATTGCGTAGCTTATGTATTTTACATGATTATGGTGCTACTAATGGATTTTATTAAGTTTTGAAGGTTAAAACGGTAGAAATAAAGCAAAATCGAAGATGGGAAAGAAACGAGCTGAAAAGGGGCTTACTCGAGTTGCATGAGTCAACACGACTTAGCAACTCGAGTCGAGTAGGTGTCGTAGAGGTCCAGAATTGATCAGTGAGCCAACTAGACTTGTCTTGCGCAACTCGACTTCCAGCTCGAATCGAGCTGCCTATGGGGCAATTCGAGTTGTATGTCGTGTGAGGCAGAGTAGCATCGAATTTTGTCCAGTGAGTCAACACGAGTTGACAGGCGATGACTCGACTTGCTAGCTCGACTCGTATTGATATACGGAGGAAAATCAGTTTCAGAGCATGGCAGCTCGACTTGACAGGCGGACGCACGACTTGGCAGCACGACTCGAGGTGGGTTACTCGAGATGCATCATAAGGCAACTCGAGTCATGTTGGCAACTCGAGTTGGTCACTACAACTCGTGTTGCGTTATTTTGAGCCGAAAATTGAGATTTTTAATCCCCTGTGCATGACGTGTAAAAAAGCCCAACCAAGTCAGTTTTCATAGCCTAAGGTATAAAAGGGATCAGATCACATAGAGAAAAGGGATTGATCATTCACCACAAAAACACACCGTGAATTCAATTCACTCTCCATCCATCCATCCACCCACTCACATCAAACCATCCATCCATCCATTCCATCGATCCGGAGGAAGAATCAAGTGCGGTTGAGAGAGCAATTCAATCGGAGAGACTGAGAAAAGACGCAAGCCACATGACACTAGGGTTTCGTTTTCTTTTTCTTAGTTTCTTCTTTTGTGATTTTGTTATGTATTTGATAGCCATGAGGGTTGTTTGTGATCTCATGGGCTAAAAACTCTTCACAGTTCTAAGGATTGAAGGTTAGGGTAGTTGATTTGGAATCCTAGACAAAGTATTGTGATTTCATGCTATTAAGATTCTTATTTATTTGATTTATTTTAGATTATATTATATGTTTGTAACGTCTTCATAGCATGCTATTGATATTGCCCGTGATGCTTGGTATGTTGTGTTAGCTTGTGTGCATACGTATTTAATATTGCCTGTTTGCTAGGGATTATAGTAGTTTTCCCGTGAACACAATAATCCTAAGGGTTGGTAAATAAGATACTTGATATTCTTAGTGGAACAATGCAATTAGGAAATCAAGTAGGAAGTGAATAAGTTTGAGTATTACTTTCAGAAAATATATGTTAATCGAATTGGCCATCCGGATGTTTATGAAATTCGCTTTATTAGTATCTAGGAAGGAGATTCAAAACTGTTCGCGCATCATCTTATGATGTATTTTCATTGAAATAGAGTGAATGAATAATAGGACGTCTAGAAAACCAAATTAATTGCACTATACCTGAAACCTTAGAGCTGTTACTTCTCTCTTAATTCATCTTGAATACTTCTTCCTGCTTTTATTTATTAAAGTATTTGTTATTTCAATTCTTTAGATAATAATCATATTCAAAACCTGAAAATTAGTTACATTCATTTTAGTTGAATAGTAATTTAAAGTAAAATAGATAATTGACTGTCTCAGTGGGAACGATATTTAACTGGGGTACTTGCCTTTACAATTGACATCCCTACACTTAAGGATTTTAGTTGGAGCGCAATAATTGCCTAACAGTAACATCGTCTCTTCCAACTACCTCCCACAAATCATGACCTTGCAGATACGATTCCATGCAGGTCTTCCACGTAGTGTAGTTCTGATTATTGAGCCTTTCCATAAAGCCTACCGATTGTAGGTCCGCCACCATGAACTTGGAAACCTCGTCGTATCCAAGCAAGCCTTCTCGCTTCACAAACACCTGTTGTGCACGATGCCTCCTCAACTCAATAATCCTTCTTCAACTTGAGACAATAGTCGAGCCCTTGGCACCTCCACACACCTCTTACATGACTCGTACTTCCCCAACGACGTGACTCTGATACCTCTTGTAGAGTTTATTTTAGGAACGATAGGTTGTTGGAAATGTATACTTTTATTAATGAGCTCAAGATTTTACAATACAACTCTTAAACTCTTCAGACTCACACTCAAGACTCCACACACACTCTGTATCTACTAGCAGCACTCTTTCTTGACACTCTTAAGCTTATTCTCTCTTAGAGACTATCTTACTTATTACATGCCTATTTATAGTAATATAGGATCCTTCTAGTATGTGTCGGTGGCTGACTATCTAGAGCATTCTCTATTCATCATTTGTTATATCTCTATCTTAATTATCCATCTAGATAATTCTAAGATGGATTGCCACCTCTTCAAGCCTTTTGCAGAGTCAAGAATCATTTCCTTTCAGTTAAAGAGGTGAGACAACTGAGTAAAATAACATTCAAACTCACCTATTATTAAACGGTGAGCTCCTGGGACACCGTATTACTTTGTAATTTAAATTTCTAATAATATATAAATTTAAATAAAATATAGAGGGAGAGAGTTATATTCACATGAGATACGGTGTTTCTCCGAAGGATTAGGAGCTTTTACCTTTATTAAATATTACTATTCGTACTTTTTACTCTCAGAAAGTATATGTACTCGATATTGAGAGAAAGAAGGAAATATGATATATAAAATTTTAAATTTACTTTAAGAAAATCAACGATTGTATTATAACACGTGAGACATTCTCACACTAATATTTCTTTGCATAATTCATATTTTGTGCATGGAGTTGATTGATTCCAAATGTAGTATGTATATTATTTGGGATAGCATGCACGAATTCAATAATTAAATAGCATATGACTCTATGTTGATTAGTTGAATTAATTAATTCATGTGGTTTGGTGTTCTGGAAGTGTGACATATACATGATGAATTTATTGACAATTGACATGTTCATTGTATGACAAAGTAAAATAATATCAACTATAACTACAAATTTATTCTATATAAACGGCTAACTGTATAGTAACGTCCTCATCACACCAATAGAATTAACTAAAGAACTCACAAAATTGTAATGGTGTACATATATATAGACAAACAAAATCAAAATGAAAAATTTTCATATAATGGTTCAAAATTTTAGTTTATATCTCAGTTTTGGTTCCATTTTAAATGTGTCTAGTTGATAGTTCAAATTTATAAAGACTTGTCTTAAATTTTTTAAATTCAATTATATATTATAAAACAATATAAAACTTTAATAAAAATAACATATACTCTCTCCCTCTTATGTTTGCTTGCACCGTTATTATAAATGTAAAGTTTAAGAAAAAATAATTTTTGATTAATTTTATTGAATTTTGAAGGGTAATATAGTCTTTTTAGGTAATAAATATTAAATTATAAAATATGTTATATGCAATTAAGTGAGAGTGATAAATTTGTTTAAGATGTACTGAGAATTAATGTGATATTTCATTTTTTTTAGTGATATTTAAAATGTGATAGACAAAAAGGGAAAGTGTAAAATTTAATTTAGCACCGTTTAATAATTTGATTTGTTGGTGTATAATAATTTTAAAAAAAAAATTATCTTATATTAATTGAAATGGAAAAATAGATTTTACCTTAAAGTATTAAATAAAAAAATGGGCCATAATTTAAAAACAAAAACAAAATTTAAATACTTATAAAATTTAATAACTAAACTAAAATTGAAGTTTTTGTATGAAATTCTTCTAAATTGGAAATATTGAGAGGAAAAAAATGATGTTTAGAACCCACTTTATTTGTATTTATCTGCACAAAGTAAAATGTAGAGAATTTACATTGGGTATTAAAAATAATTAAACATCCTTAAGAAAAGGAAAAAGACAAAAAAAAAAAAAAAAAAAACCCTATCTGCCTTCAGGCAACGTAATTGTAATTCCATTATCCGAACTAGATACATTTGTTGTCGTTAAACTTGGAATATCACCGTAAAATGCAGGCAGTTTAGGGTCAGGCAGCGACACATCATTTCCGAGCATGAAAACGACGGAAGACATGCTCGGCCTATCTTCCGGACATTTCTGAACGCATAGCAGTCCGACGTGCACGGACCGCTGTGCTTCAGAAATGTCGAAAGAGTCACCCAGAAACGGGTCGACTAGTTCACAAGACTTCTCTTCTTTGTGAAGTGTCCATGCCTGTACACAAAGTGATCATACAATGTTACATTAGTAAAATTATGGCTATAAAGTTGAGAAAGATGTAACTAGTACTTTAGAAGTGCACCACTTACATGTCCAAGAAGGTTTAGATTTTTAAGATCGGTCATGAATAATCCCCTGTTTCGCTTTCCACAGATGACTTCTAGTACGAGGATGCCGAAGCTGAATACATCTGATTTCACTGAGAATCGCCCGTCTATTGCGTATTCTGGGGACATGTATCCACTGCAAATGAGACCAATATGAAGTTATGTTAATGTTTGTTGGTTTTATAAGTAATATGGATTGGATGGATGAGGTTGTTACTATGTTCCAACGACTGTACGTGTCTTGGCTTCGCTGTCGTTTCCTCCAAAACTTCGAGCTAAGCCGAAGTCTGATATCTTAGGATTCATGTCGGAATCTAGCAGAACGTTGCTAGCTTTGAGGTCTCGATGGATGATTCTCAACCTCGAATCTTGATGAAGATACAACAATCCCTTTGCTATTCCGTTGATTATATTGAAACGTGTTTGCCAATCAAGTACCATGGTTTTTGTTTGATCTGTCAAAACTTTAGGTGTTAGTAAATACTTTGTTGCAAGACACTTAGTTATGTAATAATTAATGCAGAACAAAAGCACTACAGACCAAATAAAATGGAGTCGAGGCTATTGTTAGGCATGTATTCGTAGACCAACATGTTCTCTTCTCCTTCAATGCAGCATCCTAAAAGCCTCACCAAGTTTCGATGCTGAAGTTTCGCAATCAACATGACTTCATTCTTGAACTCATCGATTCCTTGCAAAGAGGTTTGCGACAAACGCTTCACCGCGATTTCCTGCCCATCTTCCAGCATACCCTATGCCCAAAAACTCCAACTATCAATGGTAATAAAATGCAGCCAACTTCTTTGTTTTTTAAATTGGATGATCAAGGTAGCATTAATAGTTAAAGTACAATACATACCCTGTAAACAGGCCCAAATCCACCCTCACCAAGCTTGTTTTCGTTCAAAAAATTATTCGTAGCTTTCAATATACAAGATAAATCGAACAGAGGCAGATCTGTTTCATTTCCATAATTTCCATTCATTAATGTCCCTACAACCAAGCAATGTGAGACAGAGAATCAAGCACTACTTCAATATTACACTAATCTAAACAATTTAATTTCACAATACCTTTACGTCTCAAATCCTGTTTCTTCTTCTTCATCCAACTATAGATTACGAACAGGACGAGGAACACAAGAAGCATCCCTGCAACCGACGCGCAACTTGCTATGAGTACTACTCTTTTTTTCCCTTTAGAACCTGCCACATTTTCTATCCAAACAAGATGTGTATACATAAATTTTTCCCAAATCATAATTAATGGTAAGAAATCAAGAAAGTGAGCATATTTACTTACCCAAGTCAGTAGAAGCTATTCTGATGTAAAGATCACTCCCATCTTGTTCTAAAACTCGGACGTCCATAAAGTCTCCATGGTAAAACAGGCATCCGCTCGCCTGCTCCCTTACATCCAACTGTGTGTACGCCACACACGTGCAGTTCCTGGCACATTCTGCTTCGCAGTCTGCCAGGAACAGCCTCTGATCATTGTACCAGGCGTTTCGCGCGTCTGGCAATTTGATCCCCGAGTACTTCACGAAAACATCATCTTTGCAATTAGAGGGCGTCCTTAGAACACATCCATTGCTCCAATCTGTAGTACTCTTTCCCCCACCTTCTGGAACCTTCCGAACAAACCTGTCAAGACATTCACATAGTGAAGAGTTTCGATTAATGCTGCAGAGGCCGTTCGGACCACACATGTTGTAAGAAAAACAGACATCTGGGGTGGGTCTGTAGATGATCCAGGAGCTGCTTTCGTAATTCCAATTCCAACGCTCTCCGACAGAGCCATTCGGACTCAATCTAAGCCTGGTAAGAAGTGAATCTTCATCACTATCTTCCTTATACTTCACTTCATTCCTGTTTATCCGTACTGTCGGATTGAGCCTGCTGCCGGGGGCGCCACTGAATCGGACCCCATTCCAGGGTCCGATTCGATAAATGATCGAATCATAGCTTTTCACAATCAGCTGTGGATAGCCAGTCGGATCCAAGTGAGATGAAAACTCACCTGGAGATGGATCATCCTCTGTTTTCCACGACATCAGGAAAGTCTCCAAACCTGTCTGAAAATTCCATCCGACGCTCATGCCTGGTAAGAAGCTGTCGGATGGATAATCAAAACTCTGCCACGGGAAACTCTCCGAACTTTCATCGTTAGCATCCCTCACCACGAGATTACCCGAATCTAGTATCTGTGCGACCGGGTTTACTACCGGAGAAGACGACGTCGCATTGGAAGACCACACGATGACGCCATTAGAATCGTTTAGAAGGACCAAATTTCCAGACTGTGTAATCCTTAAGACACCTGATTTAGAAAGGAGTGGGAGTTCTCTGTTTGCCACCCAAACGTAAACCCTGGATGGAATGTTGTTGAAGCTTATACCCAAATATCGATTTGGGGAATTTCCAGGACTGAAGAACCCTAATTCGAACCTCCCAGCTGATGAAACCAAGGTTTCTCCATCTCTGATGCTCCCAGAAACATCTATGGTGTCGTTGGCAGCAGAAATTGTATGGATTATGAGAGATAGAAACCAACATGTCTGATTTATCCATATTGATATATGCCTTGAATTGCAGCCGAACTTGGATCTTTGCTCGCACAGATATTTCATGGCAGACTGTGTTGTATTGAATAAATTTGAGGTTTTAAATCTATTTAGGATATCTTTTTCATTTCCTTCTTAGCTGAATTATTGAGCAATGGTATTGGTGGCCCCTATTGTCTGTTTCCTATAATAGTAATTCATTAATATTTCATTATTGTGAGATAGGATAACGTGATGATAATTTATTCTATTAAATTATTTCACAAATAATTTTTAATGTTAATTAAAATTAATAATATTTTTAATAAAAAATAATTAGTGAAGAAATGTGATGATGCTCTATCGATCAAAAAAAAAAAAAAAAAATATATATATATATATATATATAATATGTAGTATATTCATAATATATAGAGTTGATATTAGGTGCACTCGTGTGCAAGAGTGCAGCCATATGTGTATAACTTTTTTATTCTATTTTGTATACGTGTTTCTTAATAATTGTATACTTTTTTCACACTAAGTTTTTCATTGAAAGAACTATTATCCATATATGTATAACTTTTTATTCAATAGTGTATACTCCCTCCGTCACACGGCAAGTGTAGTTTTTGTTTTTTGGTACGTGGATTAAGGAGTATTATTATATAATTTGTTGATCGTTGTCATTTTCACCTAAATTTTAGTGTCTTTAGTTATGAATTTTCAGATGTTTTTATTCGTATTTGTGTAACTTTGGTAGAGTTTTATGTCAATTAGGAGAAGTGTGATATGGATTGATAAAAGTGTGTAAATGAGCTTAAATGTATGTAAAACAGGTTAAAAATGGAGAAAAACGGAGTCGGGAGCAAAAACGGAGAAGGAAGAACAGGGCATGCTCGGACACGCCTCGTGCGCGAAATACGGGCCTGTCCAAGGTGGTCGTGCTCGAGCTTCAGAAGACGTGACACGCCCAGGAGAAGGCCGTGTTCAGGCGCACGAGTCGTGCGCAAGCACACTTCCCGTGTGCGGAACACGGGCCCGTTTGAGAAGGCCGTGCTCCGACATCAGAAAATGCTACATGCCCAGGAAGAAGCCGTGTGCTGCTACACGAACCGTGTCCGAGAACATGCCGAACTATGTGTGCACTACACGAGCCGTGTGCTGCTACACGACCCGTGTAGGTGCCGAATCCAGAGTTAAATTTGAAATGTTCTAGAAGGTTCCAAGGGATATAAAAACTCAATTGAGTGCGAAAATTAGATGAGAAACACATTTTAGAGCAGTTTCTAAGATCTAAACACACTATCACATCATACCTTCACACACACATTCAAATTCATCCATCTTCCACATTTTTCATCCATTCAATCCATTAGTTCTCCCAAAATTCATCCATCAATCCATCATTCCATCAATTTGAGAAGAGAAGATCATCATAGATTGAAGAATTGAGCATGTTGAAAGAAAGGAAGACCATCTTCACAAAAGGGAAGCCGATCTACTTTTCAATTGCTATTTTTCTTCATATTTTACTCAAATGGAGCAAGCTATTGGTTGTATTGATTTGAACATGATGTGTAGTGGCTAGTCCTATAATAGGGCTGATCATATGATTGGTTGAGAAGACTGCTAGATATGTAGGATTTTAGATGTTGAATTGAGTTAATTTTGGACTTCCTTTTATGATTAATGATTCATGTTTCATTTCAATAATTGTGTAATTAAATTCTTTGTTCATAGTGTTAGGATGACCATTCCAATATTATGATTAGTGGTTTAGTTGAATCATTTATTAAGATGAACATGTATGTTAGTGTGAGGGAAGGTAAGTCATACCCTTCTTGTGCTTAGAACATTCATAAGGGGACATTTAAGAAATTGAGTGAAAAGACAAACTTAGAATCTTAGTACCTTAATGGGAATTGATGATAAAACAATCTTAAGAGATTTAGACTTGTCAAAGAGTCGAGAACCTAATTGCCTTGATCATAAGGATTATGAGTAAAAAAGTGATTGCTTTTAGTCCATAATTAATAAAGTTCAATATTAAGAGTCATACATATCTAGCTAGTTTCTTATTCATGAATATAGTTAGTCTTACTCTCTTCTTAAATACATTCTATTCATTCCATTCACCTTGTTACGTGATTGATATTTGATACTATTAGTTGTTAATTGATTAGAGTAATCATTAGTATAACAACAAACATTCAATCTTATCACTCTTACAAAGCATAATTGATGAGAAATTCGGATACAACCATGAGTTTACTTTTCTTTGGGACGACATAACTATAAATTTTGTTACTTGGTCACACGTGTACAACAACGATAGAATCTCTTACTCTAATTAATTTTACTAAAAATGGGACTAAGAACATGTGTAGTTGGTAGTTGTATTAATGTGAGTGTGGGTCACATCTTTTAATTGTATTAGTGGGTGTGTGTGGATCCCATGTGTATAAAAAAAGAAAGTAGACTCTTTGGGTGGTATGTCCAAAATAAAAAAAGAGACTCTTTGGGTGGGACGGAGGGAGTATACGTTTTTTAATAATTTTATATTTTTTTACACTCAATTTTTCATTAAAAAAACTAACAATTAAATTGTATATATTTTTGTTAATAATTATATATGTTTTTGTTTATATTTGTATCTGGGTGCTCCCTAACCCAGGTGCATAGTATAATTAGCCTAATATATATATACATATAGTATTAAATGATTATTAAATGATACTCCCTCCATCCCATCCTAATTATTATACATTTCCATTTTGGGTGTCCCATTCTAATGATCACATTTTCCTTTTTAACATATGAGACCACACAAATGAATTACTTCTCTCTTCATGGGTCCACACATCCCACTAATACATCTAACCACATTACATTAAATTATTATTTCTCTCATCTCAATACACATTAAAATACTATATTCATTAATCCCCATGCAAAAAATAAACATAATCTTAAAGACGGAGCGGAGAGAGTAATGAATATAATTGAAGCAAATTTTCTCTTTAGATTAAATGATTATTATTACTTACAAAATTGATATTTAAATACATGCTATATTTTGTAAACAAGTCAAATTATAATTTATGAAGTATGTAATAATTTATGATTTTAAAAAAATAATTTATCATTTTAAGAAACAAACATTTTTAATTTGATTTTTTAATAATCTTCAGCATGGTAGTCAATAATAATAATAATAATAATAATAATAATAATAATAATAATAATAATAATAATAAATTAATTTATTCCCATCTCTCAATTATGCGAACCTTGAATTATGGGGTTATTTAGAATTAAATAGTAATATATTTCTAGACATTTGACTTGCATCTCATTAATTGTTTACCCAACGATAAGAATGGGTCATCATCATAATAATGGCAAACTATTCTTTATAAGTCAATTGGAATAGAACCAACGCCATATGTCATGAATTTCCCTTCCCTTGAGGGCTCTCACCACAAATTGGATAAAATCTTTAATGGGTTTAATGAATTTCCCTATCTGCCTTCTGGCATTGTTATTGTAACTATATTGTCTGAACTTGTTACCATGGCAGTGGTTAAATTCTCATTCTCCCCATAAAAAGCAGGCAGTTTAGGCTCTGGCAATGAAACATCATTTCCGAGCATGAAAACCACAGTCGACATGCTCGGTCTATCTTCCGGACATTTCTGAACGCACAGCAGTCCCACGTGGATGGAACGCTGTGCTTCAGAAATGTCAAAAGTGTCACCCAGAGATGGGTCGACTAGTTCGCACGAGTTGCCTTCTTTATGAAGCGTCCATGCCTGTAAAGAAACACAATGTTATGATCTTTTATTATGCAAAAGCGATAAATAAAGTTGAGAAAAGTGTTAAAGTTAGTGAAGCATTGCATACATATCCAAGTAGGTTAAGATTGCGGTTGCTCACGAATAATCCTCTGTTTCGCTTTCCACAAACAACTTCTAGTACTAGGATACCGAAGCTGAACACATCCGACTTCACCGAAAATCGCCCGTCTATTGCGTATTCTGGAGACATGTATCCACTGCAAATGGGGCCAATGTTAACATGAAGTTAAGTTAATGTATGATGGATGAGTTTGGAGGAGTTGATCTTACTATGTCCCAACAACTCTTCGTGTTCTTGCTTCGGTTTCGTTTCCTCTGAAGCTTTTGGCTAAGCCGAAGTCTGATATCTTGGGATTCATGTCGGAATCTAGCAGGATGTTGCTAGCTTTGAGGTCTCGATGGATGATTCTCAACCTTGAATCTTGATGAAGATACAATAGTCCCTTTGCAATTCCATTGATGATGTTCAAACGTGTTTGCCAATCAAGAACCATTGTTCTTGTTTGATCTGTCAAAATTTTAGGTGTTGGTAAATTCTCTGTTGCAAGATAGTAATTTGTTGATGGTTGTTCTCGTCGTGATATGACAAGAACAAAGTACTACAGACCAAATAAAAAGGAGTCGAGGCCATTGTTAGGCATGTATTCGTAGACCAACATTTTTTCCACTCCTTCAATGCAACATCCTATAAGCCTCACCAAATTTCGATGCTGAAGTTTCGCAATCAACATGACTTCATTCTTGAGCTCATCGATTCCTTGCATAGAGGTTTCCGACAAGCGTTTCACCGCGATTTCCTGCCCGTCTTTAAGCGTACCCTAAGGCCAAAACTATTGAGTATCAAAGGTACAAGAGAACACATCTTTCTTTGTGATTTTCTAATGGCAAGTGTATTATACCTTGTAAACAGGTCCAAATCCACCCTCACCAAGCTTGTTATTGTTTGAAAAATTATTCGTAGCTTTTAGTATACAAGATAAGTCGAACAATGGCAACTCTGTTTCTTTGCCACCACCTCCATTGAATGGCCCTGTAACTTTGCAAAATGAGACACAAAATCAAGCATTTTAAGACATTAATTGTAAGAAAATTGGATACCTTTTCTTTTCATATTCAAATCCTTCTTCCTCATCCTTCTATAAACTAAAATGAGAGTAAAGAACACAAGAACTATCCCTCCAACTGACATACAACTTGCTATGAGTATTACTCTTTTTTTCCCTTCAGAATCTGCCACATTTTCAATCCAAACATTATGTACACAAAGTCATTCTCTAAAAAGTTCATTAATAATCAGAAAGAAACAGAGGAAATTACATACCTATGTCCACAGAAGCCATTCTGATGTAAAGATCTCCTCCAGTTCCATCTTGATCTACAATACTGACGTCGATCAAGTCTCCATGATAAAACAGGCATCCGCTCTCCTCCTCCCTCACATCCAACTGTGTGTACGCCACACACGAACAGTTCCTCGAGCACTCTTCTTCGCATTCAGCTAAGATCATCCTCTGATCATCGTACCAGGCGTTTCGCGCGTCTGGCAATTTTATCCCTGAGTGCTTCACAAACACATCATCTTCGCAATTAAAGTGCGTCCTTCGACTGCATCCATTAGACCAATCATCGCCTTCCGGAACCTTCCTGATGAACTTGTTCAGACATCCACATGTAGGGGAGTTTCCAGCATTGCAGAGGCCGTTCGGACCACACAAGTTGTAACCATAACAGGCATCATGGGTGTTGTTGTAGATCGTCCACGTGTTCGTTCCGTAGTTCCACGTCCATCTGTCTCCAAAGCCACTCGGATTCAATCTAAGCCTGGTGATGAGAGACTCTTCATCTGTGTTCTCGGTGTACTTCACTTCATTCTTGTTCATCCGCACTGTCGGATCTACTCTGGTGCCTTGCGCACCGCTGAATCGGACCCCATTCCAGGGTCCGATTCTAGCCTGAATCACGTTATTTCTTTTCACAATCATCTGTGGATAGCCTGTCGGATCCAGGTGAGACGTAAACTCACCTGGAGACGGATCGTCCTCGCGACTCCACGACGTGTAGAAAGTCTCCACACCAGTTACGAGGTTCCATCCTAAACTCATACCAGGTAACAAGCTGTCGGAAGGATGATCGAAGCTCTGCCACACGACGTCGTTAGCTCGCTTGACCACCAGGTTTCCCGATTCTAGTATCCGTGCAACTGGGTTCAGTAATTCCGGAGAAGACGACGACGTATTGGATGACCACACGATGGTACCATTAGTATCATTCAGAAGGAGCAAGTTTCCAGATTGTGTGAACATTAAAACACCTGATTCAGACAGGAGTGGGAGTTGTCTGTTTGCCACCCAAACGTAAGCCCTAGATGGAATGTTGTTGTACCATATGCCCAGATAACGATTTGGAGAGTTTCCAGGGCTGAAGAACCCTAGTGCGAACATACCACCTGAGGAAACCAAGGTTTCTCCATCTCTGATGATCTGAGAGATGTTCAATGAATCATTTGCGGCACAAATTGTATGGATTATGAGAGAGAAGATCAGGAGAAACAAACATCTCCCAAAGTCATCCATTTTTAAATTACAGTCAACCTTTGATTTTTGCATATGGTAGTGTGCAGTTTTCAATAATAATAAAGTAATTGCATAATTGAGTAATGATATTTAAATTGGTTGTGATGATATCGGATTTTTGTCAACATTATATATATAATACTGCATACTTTTTACATTTAAACTCATATTAAATATTTATGCACGTTTATTAATGGAAAAAATATCTATACATCTTACCTACTTATTTTTTATTTTTAGTCAAAGATACACATATATCTATTTAATTACTACTAATACAATTATTCACTACATATAAAATAATATTCTCTTTATTTCAAGAATACAGCTTAAAATTTAAGAAATTAAAGTGACTTATTATTATTATTATTATTATTATTATTATTATGATATAAAAAGAGAAGGGTATTTTAAGTATGAAATAAAATAAATTATACGATTGACTTTGATTAAATTGTATGTAAAAAAAATATAGACATTTTGGTGCTATTCTATTATAAGGTTATTGAAGGTCATTGATATTGTTTATTATTTCTATTTTTAAAGATAGCAATTATTTTTGAGACATTATGATAAAGGGATGGAATGAAGGGAGTAATATATCTTAATCCACAAGCAAAAATCTATGAGTGAGGCTGTTGTGTTCGGGGCACATCGTGCGCCTTTAAAATTTAGTACTATGGGTATGTGTAAGAGTATATTGTTTTGTTTTAAAGAGTATACACTTTAATTAATAAGAGTACACCATTTTGTTGTAAATGATATACACTTTTCATTAATATTTTTTATTTTTCTTTAGAAAATAAAGGGTACATATATTTATACTAAATGATATACAATTTAACACAAAATTCTAAAGGCGCAGGGAGTGTGGTCCGTGCACCCGGGTGTACACAAGTTTTTGCCAAAATCTAATTGGGGACCTTCTGTGTGCCAAAATCTAATTGGGGACCTTCTGTGTGGATTGAGTGGGTAATATTTATACTCATATATTTATGGTAAAACTCTATTATGAAGAAAACTTATTAATGAAAACAGATATTTTATTTTGAAAATCTAATCTTCGATAGAGTTTTGAACCCGAGTGTAATATTCTGCTAAGAAGTGAAAGCAAAAAATACCACAAATTCATTAATTTGAAGTTCTAGAAAAAGTCTTTCTTTTAATACAAAGAAGAGTAATGCATTTAATTAAGCGTTGTTCTACAACAACATAGTATATAGAACACTCAATATAACCATTTAAAGAGTTGGATATCCTGTTTCTTAAATAAATGCTAACTTTTTGTATACTTAATAAAAAAAAATCAATAGAAATTCGCTATCAAAATGTTATACCCTTACACATATGCTATATCTTGTGTACCGAGAATACAAGAGACCAACTCAATTCATTATTACTCTAATCAACTACATTATGTAATATGTTATAATTATCCATATGTGGTATATATATATTTTTTTTATAATTTCTCTGTAAATTGAATTGTTTTATAAGTAATTTTTCTGCATATTTCATTGTTGGAACTTTTCGATTTTGCACATTACATTGTTATATATTTATTCAGCACATTTTTTCGAACATTGAATTGTTGTAGGAAAGAAAAATGCGTAATTTGTAGAAAAAAAACATATAATCACGTAAAAATTTTGTCACTTCCCTATAAATTTATATAGTTGATAGTTTTTTTATTATTATTATATTTAAGTGTAATTTATAATAATTTACCTTCTATAATAAATCCAAACAAAATTTCTTAAGCGTGAGTAATAATTGGGATGGAGAGTTGGAGACAAATCGTAATAGGACTTTAGTTGGACCAATAAGATCAGGCATTCAGTTGACATAACACGTACATCCAGTCAATTTTATCATCTTTGACTTTTCAATTATATAATTTCAATTAATTTTTAGGACTATGACTTTCATCTTATGGGTTGAATGGGTGAGACATAAACATGAATTTATTGACAAATTTGACTAAGGGTAGGATTAAACATCAGCCATTCAATATTGACGAATGGAATTATCTTCAGATGATCATATTGGATCTCTTATTTCAAAAAATAAATACTAAATAAAAGAATATATTGATCAATTGTACCCCGTTGTGTACACGAGCAACTTCAGTTACTATCAAAGGACGCTCTGGAATAAATAATGATTAAATTGGCAATAAACATAATAGGAATATTTATCTTATCTACCATCCACCAATGTAATGGTAACTTGATTAACTGAATTTGTAACCACTTTTCCAGATGAAGTACTCTCAGCTGCAGAAACATCTCCCTGTGTTAAAAACGCAGGTTCTTTTACTTGAGGAAGTTCTACTTCATTTCCGAGCATGAACACCACCGAAGACATGCTTGGCCTGTCGTCCGCGCACTTCTGCACGCACAACAGTCCAACATGGATCGACCGTGTTGCTTGAGCTTCATCGAACAAATCGCCTAAAGAAGAGTCGACCAGTTCCAATAAGCTCTCTTCTTTGTAAAGCCTCCATGCCTGTCATCAGTTTAAAAGAGATGATGATAACACGTGGCTACAAAAGTATGATACAATAACAACACTAGTACAATAAATAAGTATTCCTTCGCAAAACTTTCCTTATTTATTTATTCCATATAACCTTTCACATTCTAGAAAAGAAAACATCACTAACAATTTCAAAAATTATTTTAATTTCAAATTTGCCATTCTTTTTTTACGTTCATATCATTACTTATAATTTTTATTACCTAAAAATACTATAATACCCTCTAAAGTTGATAAAGTTGTAAAAAAGAAAAACTATTATTAAACAACGTGAAATAATAAACGGGAAGGAGGGAGTACTTAATAGGACTTACATGTCCAATAAGATTGAGATTTTGATCTTTGAGTGAGAAATCTCTGTTTCTTTTTCCAGACACAACTTCTAGGACAAGAACACCAAAACTGAACACATCTGATTTTGTTGAGAACAGTCCTGTCATCATGTATTCGGGCGACATGTATCCACTGTGATGCAGATTTATCAGAAAAATCTTATTACAACATATGGCATATTGCAAAAGTATTCTATGGATAAAAAAATGGTGGTGTTGGCTGTCTTACTGTGTCCCAACAACTCTGCGCGTCCTTGCTTCCGTCTCGTTTCCTCCAAAGCTTTTGGCTATGCCGAAGTCTGATATCTTGGGGTTCATCTCTGCATCTAGAAGAATGTTACTAGCTTTGAGGTCTCGATGGATGATTCTCAACCTCGAATCGTGATGAAGATACAATAGACCCTTTGCAATTCCGTTGATGATATGGAAACGTTTTCCCCAATCAAGCAACACACTTCTTGCTTGATCTGTCAAAGTAATTAGTACACGTTATGGAGTTATTGTTGTGTTTGCAATTGTAGTTATCCGACAGCAGTTTAAAAATGCAGACCGAATAAAATCAAGTTGAGGCTAGAGTTGGGCATGTATTCGTAGATCAACATGTACTCCTCTCCTTGAATGCATGATCCCAAAAGCCTCACTAGATTTCGATGTTGAAGTTTGGCAATTAAGATCACTTCATTCCTCAGTTCGTCGGCTCCCTGTGACGAGGTTTCCGACAAGCGTTTCGCAGCGATTTCTCTTCCGTCATCCAGCTTACCCTATGGACATCAATCAACTTGCATTGAGAATGCATGAGAAAGCCTAAGAATGTAGTTGTAGCTTTATGCATACCTTGTAAACAGGTCCAAATCCACCCTCACCAAGCTTGTTAGTGGTCGAAAAGTGATCCGTGGCTTTCAAAATTGTAGACAGGCTGAAGAATGGTAGGTCGGATTCTTCGCCATGACGAGGCCCTACAAGGTCGGACTCTTCGCCCTGACGATGCCCTGCAAACATGCCATATGAGATAGGAAGAAACAGTACTGAAGAATACTGCTAATTAGTACTCATTTGGACATTTTTTTTATCATACCTTTCCTCTTCCTCATCCTCATCCTCATCCTAAAACAGATCAAAATGAGACCAAGGCACAAAAGAAGTATTCCCACCACAGATGTAATGCTCACTATCACTATAACTCTGTTTTTCCCTTTTGAGTTTGCAACCTTTTCTACTCATGTAAGAATCAATATTGTAGTAATAGTCATTGATTACTATAAATGAAAATGTCAAAAATTCATTCATGAAACAGACACTGTTGTTACCTTTCTCAGCAGAAGCCATTCTGATGTACAGATCCTGTCCTCCTGAAGACAAGAATCTAATATCAATCAACTCCCCATGATAAAACAAACACCCACTTCCCCCTCCACTAATATTCAACTGAGTGTAAGCCACACAAGAACAATTCTTCGAGCATTCCATTTCGCATTCTTCAAGCCTCGTCTTCCCTTCATCGACCGACGTGTTTAGCACATCCGGAAGTTTAATCCCCGCATAAGTCAAGAACACGTCTCCTCCACAGCTCAAATGCGTCCTTCTAACACACCCGCTCGACCAATCAGCTCCATCCCAACCCCTCGGATCCTTAGGCACGAACCTGTCGAGACACCCACAGGAGGGAGAGGTTCCTGCGTCACAAACACCATGAGAGCCGCAGAAGTTGTAATCATCACACCTGTCGAAGGGAGAGTTCCTGGAAATGGTCCAGGCCTTGGTTTGATGGTTCAACGTCTGGCGACTTCCAAAGCCATCCGGTGTCACTCTAATCCTAGAAAGGATTGTCCTGTCTACCACAATTTCTCCAAACCTAACCTCGTACTGATTCTTTAGCACTGTCTGAACGACAGTCGTACGAGTTGGCGTCCCACTGAACCGTACGCCATTCCAGGGCCCGATCCGACACACCATAGTACTTCCATTCAGTTTCATTCTAAGCTGAGGATATCCAGTTGGATCCAAGTGAAATGTGTAGTCCCCTGGAGCTGGATCATCGTTGCTCTTCCATGATGTCAGGTAAGTCTCCACACCTGTAATAAGATTCCATCCTATGCTCATCATCCCTGGCAAGTAAGTGTCGGTTGGATGATCGAAGCTCTGCCATATGATCAAACTTTCACGGTTTGCATCTTGAACGACAAGATTACCCGAATCTAGTATCCGTGCAACTGGATTAGCCACGGATGTGGAAGCATGATCTGATGACCATACGATGGTGCCATTAGTGTCGTTGAACAGGGCAAGAATTCCAGGGTGTGTAACCCTTAAGACACCTGCTTTGGTGGTGAGTGGTGATTGTCTGTTGGCAACCCAAACGTACGTACGGACAGCTGTGTTCTTGTACCATATGCCCACGTAACGATTCCTGGATCCATTTCCAGGGTTGAAAAACCCTAATTCAAAGATCCCACCTGATGAAACTAAGGTTTCTCCATCTCTGATGGTACTAAAAGTATCTATGGTGTCGTTTGCTGCAGAAATTGCTGTGATTATCGTACAGAAGATCAACAATATGGGAAAGTGATTTATTTCCATTTTGGAATTTTTTGTTTTTAAAGTTTATATTTATTCTATCATTGCTCTGGAAAAATTTTAAAAGTTGTTAACTTTTTTGTTTCAGTCAAGTTATTTACCATATACCTATATACCTAAATGTTGAATATACTATGAATTTCAGAGTTCAAACATCGCAACTGGTGAGGCCTTTTTCCTCATCTTTAATAAATTGAAACTTCTGTATAATTATTAGAGCAGGTTGATATAAATTTCAATCCTAAGTCAATATAAAAAAAAACTATATTATAATAACTATAATATAATCAATTACTATTATGATTTTTATTTTATTTCAGAATTTATTATTATTATGCTTATTTGGCTTATATTAACTTCATTTAAAGTGGGCTTATAATTTTTATTTCTTCAATTTAATATGTTGAATTAATTAGTTAAGCATATAATGACAAATGTATAACTTTTTTTTTTAACAAGTGACATTAATAAAATGTGGAAATTATTTATCGTATGTTCAGCTTCAAAATTGGGTGTAATAAATTGATGGATGACTATTTGCACCCGAAAATTGCTAGATATACCCCCCACGAAACAATTAAACTGAAGTATTTTTGATTAATATGACTTATATACCCTTATAAAAAATTAATAAATGCATTTACTAAACATATTCAAAATTACCCAAAAAAATATCTAATTAATAAGCTTTTATTGATTTGGAAATTACATAATAAAATAGCCTTATCGCCTGTGTTTACTCTTCAACAAATCTCAGAAATCTTCGTGCTCTTCCATCAATGGCAATGGAACCTCCAATCCACTCTGTGAAAAATGTCCCAATTCATATTCTCCAAACTATATGTGAAATACTGTGACAAATGCCTCAATTCCTTCTACTTCCAATTCTTTTCATTCGTGAAATACTCAAATTTAAGCTTGAAATTATTTATAAAGTATGAGATTGTATCACCTGCTACTTTTCCATTATCTTGGTTTGAATTATACCCTCCACTCAACAATATTTTATAAAATGTTCAATGATCAAAGTTCAATATTTTATAAAATGTTCAATATTTTATTTAATGTTAAATGACGAAGCTGATTTCAAGGGGTCAACCAATTTATTTTTGTTGTACAATTCTCCCACTGATTAAAGTTTCTCATTTTACAATATACTGAATTTTTTAGCATTTGGATGTATAATTCGTAGATAAACCTTGGAAATTTGAAACAAAGAGAAAAGAAAATCTGTGTTTTTGTGTTGGTGTTTTACGATTTGACGAAATCCAAAGAACCACTGTGGCTACAGCCCACTTTTACGATCTAAAAGATGGTGGGGTATATTTAGTATTTAAGAATGGATAGAGTTGGGTATATTTAGTAATATCCTAATATTTAGGAATATATATTTTTATAAGAGTGTTTAAGTCATTTGAATTAAAATATTCTTTTTGGGTATGTATAACAATTTTCCCCTTAATTTCAGATATATTTTTTTAGTGAAATGTCGAAAATGTTTCTAAGATAATTGAACTTGGGAGTTGGCCCAGTTGGGTGGAATATTGTAGCAATTAATTAGCAAGTTGTGGATATTGAATTAATATTGTAGAAGAGAAAAATAGATATATAAAAAAAATGGGCAAAAGGTCACATAAACCTTTCATCTTATCTTGTTGGTTCAAATTAGCCCTCCATCTATTTTTCTAATCATTTAAGCCTTCATGTTTTTAATTTGATCAAGTGGACCCCTCATTTTCCTTAAACGAAACAATGATACCCTTCGTTAAAAATTAATCTAATCTTACGCTGTTAAGAACTTAAGATGATGGGGATTTAGGGAATGAGAATGGTGGTTGCCAGAGAATTGAGTTAATAAACCAAATTCCAGGTCCCCAAATTTGGTTATTTCTTGTGATTCATGGAGATTGATGGGAAGGGAATTGAGTTGGTGATGGTAGTCAGACACACAAGGCCTCCACCATAGTTATCGCCTCTACCATATTGATCTCCCTTAGCAGTCGCGGATCCACCATCTCCGCCACCCTCCGAGCTTCTGCCGTCGCCATTGCCGTCAACCTCTCCCCATTCTTGGGGCCAAAGGCCTCCACCCCCGTGATTTCGTAGTCGTCAGTAGATCTGAAACTTCGAATTTTGGAGTTTCAACTCGAATTTTCCAAAAACCATTCCCATTGTGAGAATTGCGTGGTCTGAAAATTGAGTTAAAAAAGATATATAGGAAGGTGGATGTGGAGGTTTAGTGATTGTAATGGAAGCTGCTGGACTGAGATCTCTTGGGGAAGGAGAAGACCCCATTTTTCCAAATTCGAAATCGCGGAGCTTGCAATTGAGGTTCTCGTCAAGTAATATGTTCAAAGCTTTAATGTTGCCATGGACGCTCTGTGGGAAGCATCTTTCATGGAGGGCTTGACCTAATTGGAAAACTATGGCCATTCGTCGCTTCCATATGGAAGAACCGTGGTCGATCCGTGGAGCTTCTTTGATAGATTTTTGTAGGGGAGAGGCTGATGGTGATGGCGGCGCCGGTGCTGAGAGACGCCGAGAGGGTGGAGAGAGGCTGACGGCGATGAGTGTTAGATTGCATACACTAATCATTCTGACCTCTGGGCGTAATTAATCATTTAATTGTATCATTCTTAACACCATTAGATTAATTTTTAACAAAGAGTATCATTGTTTTATTTTAAGGAAATGAGGGTTTTAATTGATCAAATTATAAACGTTAAGGTGTTTAAATGACCAGAAAAAGAGGTGAAGGGCTAAATTAATCCTGGGGAGATAAGATGGGGGTTATCCAACTCAAAATAAAATCAAAGAATTCTCGAGATTAAGAAAAAAGATAAATATGTTTGTGAATTAAGGGCTAGAGTGAGTATAAATTAAGGACAACTATCTGCCAACAACCAACGAAACACTGAGTTGATTTACTGAATAGGCTACAGCTTTTCCAGTGAAACTTTGTGCACCACAAACATCTCTCTGTGTTAAAAATGCTGGTGTCTTGGCTTGAGGAAGTTCGACTTCATTTCCGAGCATGAACACCACCGACGACATGCTTGGCCTATCTTCAGGGCACTTTTGCACGCACAACAGTCCAACATGGATCGACCGTACTGCTTCAGATTTGTCGAACAAATCGCCTAGAGAAGCATCAACCAGTTCCAATAAGCTCTCTTCTTTGTAAAGTCTCCATGCCTGTCCAAAATTTGGTACCATTAATGACAAGATATATAGTTTTTTGTTACATAATAATATTAACAAGGAGTTATATAGTACTTGCATGTCCAATAAGATTGAGATTTTGGTCTTTAAGCGAGAAATCTCTGTTTCTTTTTCCAGCCACAACTTCTATCAACAAAACACCAAAGCTGAAAACATCTGATTTCGTTGAGAACAATCCTTTCATCACGTATTCTGGCGACATGTATCCACTATAACATGCACAAATTTTGTTACAACACAACACAACACATTCAGTAGATAAAAAAAAAATTTGGGATACTGTTAATTGTCTTACTATGTCCCAACAACTCTTCGCGTTCTTGCTTCCATTTCATTTCCTCCAAAACTTTTGGCTAAGCCGAAGTCTGATATCTTAGGGTTCATGTCAGAGTCTAGCAGTATGTTGCTTGCTTTGAGGTCTCGATGAATGATTCTGAGTCTTGAATCTTGATGAAGATACAACAATCCCTTTGCAATTCCATTGATGATATTGAACCGTTTGACCCAATCAAGCAACGTGCATTTAGCCTCATCTGTCAAAATTACTTGCATGTAATTATGGAGTAGATATATATGACTAGTAGAATATTTTGTTTGTAATCCAGGTTACGAAAAACTGACCAAATAGAAGCATGTCGAGGCTACTATTAGGCATGTATTCGTAGACCAACATGTTCTCTTCTCCTTCAATGCAACATCCTAAAAGCCTCACCAGATTCCGATGCTGAAGTTTGGCAATCAACATCACTTCATTTTTCAGTTCCTCTGCTCCCTGTGAGGATGTTTTCGACAGGCGTTTCACAGCGAATTCTCGTCCGTCCTCCAGCTTACCCTGAGATACCAATCATTAACAGACAACAGTGAAGATGAAAAAGCAATTGTAGCATTTTATGTATTTACCTTGTAAACAGGTCCGAATCCACCCTCACCAAGCTTGTTAAAGGTGGAAAAATTATCAGTGGCTTGCATAATTGTTGATAACCTGAAGAACGGTAGGTCGAATTCTTCGACGTTGTGTTTCCCTGCAAACGTGGAATATGAGAGACAGAAACAAGATCTATCATTATAAACAAGATCATTATTATCATACCTTTTCTCTTCCTCATCCGACCAAGGATCAATATGAGACCAAGGCATAAAATAAGTGCTCCCACCACTGATACAATTATCACTATTACTCTGTTTTTCCTCTTGGACCCTCCAACATTATCTATTCAAATAGAATGTAATGTTAAAATCATACACAATTCAAACATAAATATTAAATACTACTCCATTTTGTACCTCTCTCGGCAGAAGCCATTCTGATATAAAGATCCTGACCTCCTGAAGCTAAACTTCTGATGTCAATCAGTTCCCCATGATAAAACAAACACCCATTTCCCCCTCCACTAATATTCAACTGAGTGTACGCCACACAAGTACACTTCCTCGAGCATTCCGTCTCGCATTCTTCAAGGCTACGCATCGCTTCATCAATCGATGTGTTCAGTACATCCGGAAGTTTAATCTCTGAGTATTTCAAGAACACGTCTCCTCTGCAGTTAAGCTGAATCCTTCTAACGCACCCATTAGACCAATCTGCTCCATTCCATTCTATCGGAGCTTTAGGCACGAACCTGTTTAGACAACCACAAGGTGGGGAGATTCCAGCGTTGCAAACTCCATACGGGCCACACGATCCATAATCATCACATCTATCTGAAGGATTGTTCCTGAGGATGTTCCAGGAGTTGGTGCTATGGCTCAACAACTGGCGAACCGCGACACCAGCCGGTGTCAACGTAGTCCTGGAGAGGACTGACCGGTCTACAACATGTTCTCCGTACCTTATCTCATCCTTGTTCATCACTAGTATCTGAATTATACTCGACTGAGCTGGTGTCCCACTGAATCGGATCCCATTCCAGGGCCCCACCCGATACACCGTTGTTCCACCAAGTTTGAGCATCAGCTCCGGATAGCCAGTAGGATCCAAGTGAAATGTGTAGTCCCCTGGAGCTGGATCATCGTTGCTCCTCCATGATGACAGGTAAGTCTCCACACCTGTAATAAGATTCCATCCAAGGCTCATCATGCCTGGCAAATAAGTGTCTGTTGGATGATCGAAGCTCTGCCATACGATCACACTCTCATCTTCAACCACCAGATTCCCGGAATTTAGTATCCGTGCAACTGGATTTGCCACGACAGAGGTGGAGGAAATGGAAGCATTTGAAGACCATATGATGATGCCATTAGTGTCATTGAAAAGGGCTAGAATTCCAGATTGTGTAATCCTTAAGACACCTGATTTGGAAGTGAGTGGAATTTGTCTGTTGGCAACCCAAACGTATGTACGGACAGCTGTGTTCTTGTACCATATGCCCAAGTATCGATTTGTGGAATTAGCAGGATTGAAAAATCCAAGCTCGAAGATCCCACCAGATGAAACCATGGTTTCTCCATCTCTAATGCTGCCATAAGTATCTATGATATCTGTTGTTGCAGCAGAAATTGCATGGATTATCAGAGTGAAGATCAGCAATAAGGGTGAGGAGTTTCTAATTGGAAGATTGTCCATTCAGAAATCCCAACTGAGGTTAACCTGTTTCTTAATCTGTAATCCCATAGATAATCAATACACAGAGGTTGGGTACAGATTTGTGTTAAAGACTTAAAGATAAGAAAATTCCAAATTATGATGTAACCGAAGAAATTGCAAAAGCAAGTCAACAAATGCCAACATTATTAATAAAAAAAAGTCCACCAATGGAAGTATACTCCATGCTATAAAATAGAAATATTTTGTCAAACAAATTGGAAAAGTCAACATTAAATTTTTCTTTCAAAACTTTTAGGCCAAGACTTTTGTTAGATCCCACAAATGGCTTCCAAGACGGAAGTACACGAAAAGTGATATCAAAGTAATAAAAATACGACATAATGATACATTTAACTATTTTATAAATAATATATGGTTTAGATTGAGATCGTCGAGGGAGAATCCATTGTTTCTTTTTCCACAAACAACTTCTAACACGAGCACACCAAAACTGATGCGGGACAAGAATCAAAGAACACACCAATCATCCAAATATCAATCTTGAAAGTTGTGGTCTTTATTTATTAATGTTGATTTCTAAGTTTTAATACCTTTCTAATTTTTTTTCTTCACTATAAATAGGTGGTTTGTAGGTAAAATTGATAACTTGAATTATATACTCCCTCCGTCCCTAAGTAAGAGTCTCATTTTACCATTTTGATTGTCCCACTCAAAGGATCTCATTTCCTTTTTTTGGACATATGGACCCACTCACACCCACTAATACAATTAAAACATGGGGCTCATACACCCACTAATACAACTACCCACTACACATTAAATAATAATACCCCTTAATCCACGTGCCCAAAAGCAAATGTGACTTTTGCCAAGGGACGGAGGGAGTATTGAGCAATAAAAATTTTATTTCTCTTTCCATACGAAGAGCATTTGTCTTCTACAAATTGGAAGATGAACGCCGATCTTAGAAGTTAGAATCAATTTCGACATTTCACTAAAGTTCGCAACTCAATATAAATAAAATAAATAAAGAGACATTTGTAGTAGGAAGTTGGGTGGAATACTTTAGCAATTAGCAAGTTCTGGAGATTGAATTAATATTGTAGAGAAGAGAAAAATAGAGAAAAAAATAATAATAATTATTCACATTAAGAAAAAAGATAAATATGTTAGTGAATAAGTAAGGGCAAGGTTGTTTATTAAAATTAAGACAATTATCTGCCAACAACCAAGGAAACACTGAGTTGATTCACTGAATTGGCAACAGTTAAACTTTGTGCATCACAAACATCTCCCTCTGTTAAAAACGCTGGTGTCTTTGCCTGAGGAAGCTCCATTTCATTTCCAAGCATGAACACCACCGACGACATGCTTGGCCTATCTTCCGGGCACTTTTGCACGCACAACAGTCCAACATGGATCGACCGCACTGCTTCAGATTTGTCGAACAAATCGCCTAGAGAAGTGTCAACTAGCTCCATTAAGCTCTCTTCTTTGTAAAGTCTCCATGCCTGTCCAAAATTTGTTACAATTAATGACAAGATACATAGTTTTTTGCTACATAATAATATTAACATGCAAGGAGTTATATAGTACTTGCATGTCCAATAAGATTGAGATTTTGATCTTTAAGTGAAAAATCTCTGTTTCTTTTTCCAGCCACAACTTCTAGCAACACAACACCAAAGCTGAACACGTCTGATTTCGTTGAGAACAATCCTTTCATCACGTATTCTGGCGACATGTATCCACTATGACATGCACAAATTTTGTTAAAACACAACACATTCAGTAGATAAAAGAAAATGGGGTGGTGTTAACTGTCTTACTATGTCCCAACAACTCTGCGCGTTCTTGCTTCCGTTTCGTTTCCTCCAAAGCTTTTGGCTAAGCCGAAGTCTGATATCTTAGGGTTCATATCAGCATCTAGAAGAATGTTGCTAGCTTTGAGGTCTCGATGAATGATTCTCAACCTTGAATCTTGATGAAGATACAACAATCCCTTTGCAATTCCGTTGATGATACTGAAACGTTTGATCCAATCAAGTAGCAACCTTCTACCTTGATCTGCCAAAAGATCATGTTATGGAGTTTTTCGATTCCAGCTACTCAACAACATTGGAAACACACTATACTGACCAAATAAAATCAAGTCGAGGCTACTATTTGGCATGTATTCGTAGATCAACATGTTCTCGTCTCCATGGATGCAAGATCCCAAAAGTCTCACCAGATTTCGATGTTGAAGTTTGGCAATCAAGATCACTTCATTCTTGAGTTCCTCAACTCCTTGTGAGGAGGCTTTCGACAAACGTTTTACTGCAATTTCTCGTCCATCATCCAGCATGCCCTTAGGACAGCAATCATAAATGTCAAAACCAGTAAAATGTAATTATAACCATGAATAAATATATACCTTGTAAACGGTCCCAAATCCACCCTCACCAAGCTTGTTAGTAGTCGAAAACTGTTCCGTTGCTTGCAAAATCTTTGATAAGCTGAAAAATGGCAGGACTAGGTCGGACTCTTCCCTGTGGCGAAGATCTTTTCTCTTCCTTATCCAACTACGCATGAAAATGAGGCCGAAGCACAGAAGAAGTGTTCCTCCAACTGATGTAGTAATACTCACTATCAAAATTACTCTGTTTCTCTCTTTTGGGCGTGCAACTTTTTCTATTCAAAGAAAAAGCAATATCATAAGTACTACTATTAGACTATTAGTTCACAATGAAAACATATATGTAAAATCCATTCATGAACTAATTACCTCTCTCAGCAGAAGCCATTCTGATATAAATATCCTGACCTCCTGGTCCTAATACTCTGATGTCTATCAGCTCCCCATGATAAAACAAACACCCACCCCCCACCCCACTTATATTCAAATTCAACTGAGTGTAAGCCACACAAGAACAATTCTTGGAGCATTCAATTTCGCATTCTTCAAGCCTCGTCTTCCCTTCATCAATGGATGCGTTCACTGCATCCGGAAGTTTAATCCCCGCATAAGTCAAGAACACATCTCCTCTGCAGTTCAACTGCATCCTTCTAATGCACCCACTCGACCAATCTGCTCCACTCCATTCCATGGGATCTTTAGGCACGAATCTATCAAGACACCCGCAGGGAGGAGAAATTCCAGCGTTGCAAACGCCATACGCACCACAGGAGCCGTAATCATCACATCTATCCGACGGAATGTTCCTGAGGGTGGTCCAGGACTTTGTACGATGATTCAACGACTGGCGAACCGCAACACCATCCCATCTTAAGGTAAGCTTGGAAAGAACGGACCTGTTTACAACATCTTCTCCGTACCTAACCTCGTACCTGTTCTTAACTACTGTTATAAGAATACTAGTGTGAGTTGGCGTTCCACTGAACCGGATGCCATTCCAGGGTCCGAACCGGTTCACCAGATTCCCACGCAGTTTCAGCTTTAGCTGCGGATATCCAGATGGATCCAGGTGGAATGTGTAATCCCCTGGAGCTGGATCATCGTTGCTCTTCCATGATGACACGTATGTCTCCACACCTGTCACCAGATTCCATCCTCCGCTCGTCATGCCAGGCAAATAAGTGTCGGTTGGATGATCGAAGCTCTGCCATACGATCACACTCTCATCTTGAACCACCAGATTCCCGGAATCTAGTATCCGTGCAACTGGATTTGCCACGGAAACGGAAGCATTTGATGACCATATGATGATGCCATTAGTAGTGTCATTGAACAGGGCAAGAATTCCAGGGCGGGTGACCCTTAGGACACCTGATTTGGTGGTGAGTGGTGATTGTCTGTTGGCAACCCAAACGTATGTCCGAACTGCTGCATTCTTGTACCATATGCCCACGTATCGATTGGTTGAGTTAGCAGGATTGAAAAATCCAACCTCGAAGATCCCACCTGATGAAACCATGGTTTCTCCATCTCTAATGCTGCCATAAGGATCTATGCTATCTGTTGTGGCTAAAATTGCATGGATTATCAGAGAGAAGATCAGCAGTAAGGGTGAGGAGATTCTTGGAAGATTATACATTTTGGTCGTTTTCTTATATTTTCATCTTCAAGGTCTCTTTTTCTATGTATCTTTTGCATATTTTTCCTCGGCACAGTTGTAGAATAAAAATGATACTCTCTCCCCCTCCATCCTACACTTCACACTTTCCGTTATCCATGTATTTATTTACACCACCCAAAAAATATAACATCACATCACCTAATAACTTCAAAAGTATATTATTATTCTCATCTAACTCACATAACATACTTTATATTTTATTTAATACTTAAAAATACTATCATATCCTAAAAAATCAAATTCATAAAAAAATAGATTTTCTTATAAACTAAAAGTATATACAGTGACAATGAAGCTACACGAAAGAAGGAGTATTTTCTAATGTTTTGGTGACGAATCTTGAATTTGGGAACATAAAAAATCAAAGTTCAAAGTTAAGGGAGGAATTCAAAATTTTTAATGTAATACTAATTAAAAATGATTATACATTTAATATTCACTAATTCTACCTTTTTTTCAAACTAGTACACTTTCACACTTCCCATCTTTTCCTTTGATGATACAATTTTTTTTGAAAAAAATAAGCCAATTCTATTATCTTTCTATAATATTTTGGTGTTGCATTTTTTTTATAAATTATTGAAAGATTGACACGTAATTTATGCTAAATAAAAATATTAATCCTAAAAATAACGGAAAATATTAACTCTAATAAGAAAAGTTGAAAAAGGGAATGCGACATGAGAGAGAAATGACAAATGAAAAATCCTGAATAAATGGGTATAAATTAATTCAACAGCAAGGCCCACATTTGTTTATCATTGTCAAAATTGAATTGCTATTTTGACTTCAAACAAATGGGTAATTAAGAAACTGATTTGAGTGTGGGCTGTTCAAATAATGGGCTGAAATTGGTAGTGGGCCTCACCCATAGCTGCCAGATTTCAACTTGGGCTGGTAATTCGTTTTTGTCCGTTTTTTATTACTCATCGTTTAAATCGAATGGGCTGTTGAATTAATTGGAAAATGAAGGACCATTAATTCAAAAGCCCAATATTTTGAAACATCCACTTGATTTTCTCAAGACCTACATTTGTTTTATCATTGTCAAAATTGAACAAACAAATGGGTATGAATTAAGAAACTTATTTGCGTGCGGGCTGGTCAGAGTGTCATCGTAATTATTTAGTGGTGAATTAGAAGCAAGTGAAAAGCATAAATTGAAATTATATTGCAGTGGATGTGATTGTATATACGTAAACTAGCGTGACTGTGTCATCCACCAATGTAATGGTGAGTTGATTAACTGAATTTGAAACCACTTTTCCAGTTGAAATACTCTCAGATGCAGAAACATCTCCCTGTGTTAAAAACGCACTTCAACAGTCCAACATGGATCGAGCGAAGCATCAACCAGTTCCAATAAACTCCCTTCTTTGTAAACTCTCCATGCCTGTTGGAAAGTTTGAGATGATAATATTTGGCTACTAAAGTATTGTAGTATTGATATTACAAGACTTGCATGTCCAATAAGATTGGGAATTCCATCTTTGTGTAAGAAATCTATGTTTCTTTTTCCAGTCGCAACTTGTAGCACAAGAACACCAAAGCTGAACACAAGAATCATCAGTGTGTCTGTCTTACTATGTCCCGACAACTCTCTGTGTCCTGATGGTGGTCCAGGAGTTGGTTCGATGCGGTGTCAGTGTAACCTTGGAGAGGACTAACCGGTCCACAACATCTTCTCCGTACCTCACCTCATTCTCGTTCTCGTTCTCGTTCTCGTTCATCACTAGTATCTGAATTATACTCGACTGTCCCACTGAATCGGATCCCATTCCAGGGCCCGACCCGATACACCGTTGTTTCACGTAGTTTGAGCATCAGCTCCGGATAGCCAGTAGGATCCAAGTGGAAGGTGTAATCGTTGCTCCTCCATGATGATACTGGCTCATCATGCCTGGCAAATAAGTGTCCGTTGGATGATCGAAGCTCTGCCATACCATCACACTCTCATCATTCGGATCTTGAACAACCAGGTTCCCCGAATCAAGTATCCGCGCAATTGGATTCGCCACGGAGGTGGATATGGAAGAATTTGATGACCATATTATGACGCCATTAGTGTGGTTGAAAGGGGTGAGATGAGCTGCAAGACCCCGGTTTTAGTGGTGAGTGGTGCTTGTCTGTTGGCAACCCAAACGTATGTACGAACTGCTGTATTCTTGTACCATATGCCCACGTATCGATTCGTGGAATTACCAGGATTGAAAAATCCAAGCTCGAAGATCCCACCTCATGAAACCATGGTTTCTCCATCTCTAATGCTCCCAGAAGTATCTGTTGTTGCAGCTGAAATTGGATGGATTATCAGAGTGAAGATCAGCAATAAGGGTGAGGTGTTTCTAATTGGAAGATTGCCCATTCTAGAAAGAGTTGTAGTACAAGTAGAAGAGGTTGTCTCTTTTCTTGGAGAGTTGTCCCAATTCCCTAATCTTTAATACCATAGGGTACAGATTTATGTAAAGGATAACAAAATTTCCAAATTATGCATTAGTAATATCATTACTATGTTTTAATTAAGTATCGGCAATTTTTATCTATGTATATAATATTAGTAACCCAAGAAATTGCAAGAGGAAAGTCAACATATATGGCCAAGATTATTATTAGTAATTTCTACGCATTTTTGTCCACCAATAGAAGATTCGAAGACTTGCTTATACTGATATTTACCCCTAAATAGAAATAATTTTTCAAACAAATTGGAAAAATCAACATTAAAATTTTATTTATAAACTTTAATTTAATGATAAAGTAATTCATAATTGAAAGCGATATATATACTAGAATTTCAATGGTTGTTTGATTTGATGATAGAATACGGATTTATATTTTAATAATAATTATTATTTATCCATCTTCCCATATACAAATTTATTCTTCCCTCATCATTTGATTTTCTCATAATTATCTTCATTCATTTCGGTTCTTCTATTGCAACGGTTTTATGAATAACACACTTCTGTGGGACAAAGTCTTTACCTTACAATTGAAAAAAACAAATTAAGATTGTCACTTATTAACAGAAAATGTTATATACCTTCCGTCCACCTATTTGCTTTACGTATATTAAGAAGTATTATTATTTTATGTGTAGTTGATGATTATATTAACAGTGAATGATGAGTCAAATGTGGGGTCTTTTTACTAAAATGGTGAAAATAAGGACCTTTGAATGTGACACCAATATAGTAAAATGGAGACTTTTCGATGGGATTGAGATAATATCAAAATGTAACCAGATATTTGTATCCTATCCTCATATATTCACATTTCTGATTTCCTACACTATTTTGGTGTAACATTTCTTGTGCCACACCATTGAATTATGACATTAAGGAGAGAGATAAAAACTATACTCCCTCCGTCCCACCCAAAGGGTAGTATTTGTTTTTTCCACGTGGATTAAAAATATTATTATTTAATATGTAGTAAGTAATTGTATTAGTGGGAGTGTGTACCCCATATTTTAATTGTATTGGTGGGTGTGTGTGGGTCTCATGTGTAACAATGGAAAGTAAATTCTTTAGGTGAGACGCTCAAAATGAAAAAAAAAGAGACATTTTGGATGGAACGCAGGAAGTACTCAATAAAAAAAATATCAGGCAATGATTGAATTTTCTTCTCAATTAATAACATATGTGAGACGGGTCGACCTATCATTAAAGTATGTTTATTGTATAGATAAAGTATGTTTATTTGCTGTTAAAGTATGTCAAATAATAAATCAAACTATAATATATTAAAATCGTATTTTAATACATAGTCCAACATACTTTAGAAAAACATACTTTAACAACCATTAAACATATTTTATCTAAATAATAGACATACTTTAACACGTTTCACAAACTATATCACTTAAGCGTCTCACAAGAGACTTTTTTCATTAATTAATCAATCTTCGCACACAATCACCCTTTCATTTTCCACCCGTCATATATTACAAAAATAGAATAAAAAAATCTCACATCTAATTACACCCTCAGTATTCCCCTAATTTATCTTTATGGAGTACTTTTTCCCAAATGCTATATAAATCCAACAAAACAATTCCCTAGCCAAACACAGCCGTAATGATAGCTATCTTCCCTCAGGCAATGTAATTGAAACTTGGTTGTCTGAATTGGTTTCTTTCATTAATCTACTTAGCTTGTCACTATCTCGATTTAAAACATCTCTTTCTGTGAAGAAACCAGGCTCCTTAGCCCAAGGGAGATCAACTTCATTTTCCATCATAAAAACCACAGACGACATGCTTGGCCGATCTTCCGGGTATTTATGCACACATAATAGTCCAATGTGGATTGATCGCAATGCTTGAGAACACTCCAACAGATCGCCTACGGAAGCATCGACTAGCTCGATGGACTTGCTTTCTTTGAAGAGTGTCCATGCCTGCTTAGATATATATTAAATGTTACTGCATAATAAAGCTCTAATAGCTTAAAATTTTATGTAAGACGATATTAGAGTCATGGCCAAATGAAGGGTCATGATCACCGTTAAAATATTGACACGAGTAGAAAGTCATTTTGTTTGGGTTTTTTTTTTCTCTTTTTAAGGTATACTTTCCTTTTATTACTGGAGATGATACACCAAAATATAAATAATGGTATGACCTAGGAAATACGAGGCTTACATGTCCAAGAAGGTTTAGATTGTGATCGTCGAGGGAGAACCCTCTGTTTCTTTATCCACTCACAACTTCTAACACAAGCACACCGAAGCTAAACACGTCTGATTTGGTGGAGAACAATCCGTCTATTGTATATTACGGTGACATGTATCCACTGCAAAGACAAATGTGAGAGAAGAATGGTACTACAACGTATATATCTACTCAAATAGGTTTAATTAGATTCTTACAATGTGCCAACAACTCTCTGCATTCCCTAGGAAACTTCTAGCAAAGCCAGAGTTTGATATCTTTGGGTTCATGTCGGAATCTAGCAATATGTTGCTGACTTTGAGGTCTCGATGGATGATTCTCAACCTCGAATCTTGATGAAGATACATGAGCCCCCTAGCAACTCCATTGATAATATTGAAACGTTTTTGCCAATCAAGTAGCATGCTTTTTGTTTGATCTGTAGAAACATACTGTGGGATTTGTACTTTGATCTCTAGAGCTGGTTTAACAACTTATGTTAAAATTTTATGTAAAATCACACGCCAAATATAATCAAATCAAGGCTATTGTTAGGCATGTACTTGTAGATCAACATGTTCTCCTCGCGTTCGATGCAACATCCGAGAAGCCTCACCAAGTTCCGGTGCTGAAGTTTGGCAATCAAGATCACTTCATTCTTCAATTCGTTGACTCCTTGTGACGAGGTTTTTGATAAACGCTTCACAGCAATTTCCTGTCCATCTTCCAGCATCCCCTGACGACAAAACATTGTTTGTCTGAATTCACATAAAAGCAGCATCAATCTGTGAAATTTTTTGTAGATTATGCATATATACCCTGTAAACAGATCCAAATCCACCCCCACCAATCCTGTTTTGAAATGAAAAATCATCTGTAGCTTTCGAAATTGTAGATAAATCGAAGAATGGCAGATCCGATTCGTTCACATCATGACTCAGACTAATGAATTGCCCTGCAACAATGCAACGTTACATAGAGAAAAAAGCACTGTAAAGAGCATTAACTACACTCTTTACCTTGTTTATTACGTAACTTTTTCCACTTCCTACCACAACATAAAACGTGGCTTAGACACACAAGAACTAAACTGGCTAATGATGTCAAACTTGCGATGAGTAGTACTCTTCTTATCCCCTTGGACTCTGCAACAAAACAGAACTTAACAAAGTGTATATATTATGACACAAAAGGGAATTGGAATAAATTCTTACCAGAAGCTGCCATTCTAATGTAGAGATCTCCTCCACCCTGAGCTAGACTTGTGATGTCTATTAACTCTCCATGGTAAAAAAGACATCCACTCGCTGCTTCTCGTACATTCAACTCTGCATACGCCATACAAGAACAGTTCTTCGAGCACACTTCTTAGCACTCCGAAAGGTTCATGCTTGGGTCAGTGAAGGAGGAGTTTCTCGAGTCTGGGAGTTTGATTCTAGAGTACTTTAAAAACACATCATATCGACAATTCAAGGGAGTCTTTCGAATGCATCCATTCGACCAATCTCCTCTGCTCCAACTCTCTCCATCAATGGGCTCAAACCTGTCGAGACATCCACAGGATGGAGAGCTTTCGTCATTGCAGACGCCGTGTGACCCTCATAAGTTGTATCCATAACAGCTATCATTCGTTATGTCATTAATGGTCCAAAAGTTGGATCCATGTTCCCAAGTCCCTCTCTCCAAAGCACCCCTGGAACTCAGTGTAATCTTGGTAAGAATTGATGAACACCAGTAGGATCCAAGTGGCCAGAAAACTCATCTGGAGCTGGATCATCACTGTTTTTCCAAGATGTGAAGTAAAACTCCAAACCTGTCGCAAAATCCCATCCTAGGCTCATCCCAGGTAGAAATGTGTCGGAAGGATAGTCAAAACTCTGCCAAACAAAATCATCATCCCCTGCATCCTTCACCACCACCAGATTCCCCGAATCTAGTATCCGTGCAACTGGATTTCGCAAAGATTCCGATGAGTTGGGTGACCATATGATCATGTTGCCATTAATGAGTGTCAGTATTCCAGTCTCTTAAACCATCAACACACCTGATCTGTTCTTGTGTGGAATTTCTCTGTTGGCTACCCAAACTACTGTCTAAAGTGTTGTATTCTTGTACCATATGCCCAAATAACGATTTCTGGAATTTTTTGGACTGAAAAAACCAAGTTCGAAGATCCCACCTGAGAAACCAACGTTTCGAAGATCCCTCTTAATTTGTAAACTTCATTTATTACATCCTTTGCTGTAGTAACTGCATGGATTATCTGTATATACATCACCAGAAATGGTAACATACCTCTTGGGATTGCATCCATGCTAAATTAAAAAATAGATTATAAAAATGAATTTTAATGATTGGATAACTAAAGTTTTTATTCTTTACATAAATAAAGTTTAAACTGCACCCAAAATTTAAGTGTTGGGAATATGGCTTCAATTATAAAAGATCGTGAAGTCTTTTTGGTCGTAACGGATTTTTCCTTCTCATGATGGGGCCCGTTGGCGTAGTCTTGCGGGAATCGATAGCAGTGATAATTTCATAATTTTTTAATTTGAATTTCTTTGTTATCCAACCACGATAATACAACTATATACTCATTTCACATGTATATTTTTCAATTCATTATCAATTAAAATATTATATTTCTTGACCTACATGCAAAAAGTAAATGTAAATATTAACACGAGACGAATGAAATAACTTTTTAGAGTTTTTTTAGACACAATAATTAAATAAACAAAAAAAATTATAATTATTATTTTATAATGAGAGATCATAATTCTCTCTATGAGTTATTTAAGCCTGATTTACCACTTCCATTAAATTACTCATATAAAATTCTCTATATTATTTTTGGACATATCTCTTTATGTTACTATTGTATAGATGATATGTAATTGAGGAAAAAGTATTATTAATTTTCACAAAAGTATTATTCCCTCTCTCCTATGAAAATTGACACACTTTTCTTTTTAGTTTTCCCACTAAAATTGACACATTTTCTTTTTAATACATGGGATCCAAATAAAAACAATTAATCTACTCTCATGGACCCTACATATCACCTCTAATACAACTACTAACTACACATTAGATATTATTTCTCTCACTTCACTTTACTTCACTTTACATTAAATTATTATACTCTTTAATTTCTGTGCAAAAAAAAATATATCAACTTCCCCATATATATATATATATATATATATATATATATATATATATATATATATATATATATATATATATATATAAATTCAATCCCCTATATAGGTTGTATTTCATTAGGTCCGGCCTTAGATTTTGATAAGGGACTTGGAATTAAAATAGGCAACTCGCGTATAAACTCATCTAATCTTTAACGATTTTTAAAGAGTTATTAATAATATTAATTAATCACACAACATGAACTAACCACACTTTAATTTAGGATATAAAATTTTTTAATAAAACAATATATAAAAAAGATGACATACTAAAATGTTACAAGAAATAATTAATAGGTGAAAGGGTATTTTATAAAATTAGAAACTTAAAAAATAAAGTTAAATATTATTAATATGTGATAGTTAGGCGTGGAGATATTGCTAGCACCCGTACAAACAACTTTATATGTCGTGTATTGTCTAAGAACCATAAAAAATGGAAGTGTATTGGAAAAGGATTAATTATATAACTAATTTATTTTTACCAATATCGTAGATTTCAATGAAGTAGCTAGGTGCCGATTTTCTGGTTGATATATACAACTTCGAAATAAAAAAGGACTTGTTAGTGGTGTTGAAACGACTATTCAATTCATTCACAATTTTGATATATTAAATAATAATACTAGAGAGGAGACAGAAAAGTATTGATTGTTGATTGAAGAGTGAAATTATATATGTACTCCCATAAGATGAGTGAGTGGATTAGAGATTTGTAGATGTGTATTTTAAAATGGGTTTTGAAAATTAAAACTTGGTCGTGGTTACCCGAAAAAGGAGAGCAATTAGTCCTGATCCAAGATTATATGAATTGTAATTTATGGTAATTACAATTTGAAACTCAACTATTTATGCTCCCACATTTCAGCTTGGGCTTGACCAAATTTCCTATTTAATTACAATGCTTCTCCACCACTAACATTCATTTCTTCAGTTCACCCATTATTTGTTTCTCTCAATGTTACTTGTGTCTGAGATGGAGCTGTAAATACACTCTGGAATTTCGATTCCAATTAGGTTGATTTTTGAATGCGTTCAAGGTTAGATTTATAATCCATATTCATAATCATGTGTTATTAATGTGATACATGGTTAGTTGCATTGAATTAATTAATATAAATATAAATATGAGTGAAGAGGGTGGTCCACGTGCTCCTAAATTAAACGAGAGAATCCTCTCATCATTGTCCAAAAGATCAGTCGCTGCTCATCCTTGGCATGACCTTGAGATTGGTATAGTATACATCTTTAATCTAATCTAACATTAATTAATTCTACATATATAATTCTTTTTAATATTTCATACGTAAGCTTTTCTTTCTTACCAGGACCTGGAGCACCCCAAATTATTAATGTTGTATGTATTTTTTAAACTGATCAATTTAATCATCATAAATTTCATTCTGCGTTTGTTAGAGTGACCTGATTAAATATTAGCATTGATACAGGTAATTGAGATTCCCAAAGGGAGTAAAGTGAAATATGAACTTGACAAAAAAACTGGTTTGATCAAGGTTTGTTCTAATAATTAATTATTTTCATCCTACTAGCTATCTATATATAGATTTGTTATCAAGTGTTTGAATGAATTGATCAGGTGGATCGTATACTGTATTCGTCTGTGGTGTACCCTCACAACTATGGTTTCATTCCTCGTACACTCTGTGAAGATAATGATCCAATGGATGTTCTAGTTCTCATGCAGGTCAAATAAAATACGTAGTGTCACTTTTTAATTTCTTGCTTTTGCAAATATACTGAAGAAGAGTTAATTTCCTTCACAGGAACCAGTAATTCCAGGGTGTTTTCTTCGAGCCAGGGCCATCGGCTTGATGCCAATGATTGATCAGGTTATAGTACCATTACATCAGAGGACTTAAATTTAGTTATTTTGTTTCTTGTGTGTCATAAAATTATATATGTTCGTATCAGGGAGAGAAGGACGATAAGATCATCGCAGTATGTGCTGATGATCCAGAATATCGGCACTACACTGATATCAGCCAATTGGCGCCTCATCGTCTCTTAGAAATCAAACGTTTCTTCGAAGATTGTATCCTTAATTAAATTTAAGTTATGTAAGTAACAATTAATTAATTTCCACTGCATGGTATGTCGAATGTTTTTCTTAGCAAGCATTCAGACAAGAAGAACGAGAACAAAGAGGTAGCAGTGGATGAGTTTTTGCCTTCGACTACCGCCATTGAAGCCATCCAATACTCTATGTAAGTCTTCAATCCATCATTACTACAAAGGTAATTGGTTTCTTGTTTTAGAGTGATCTATTAATTGTAAACACTCATTTGTGTGAAATGTAGGGACCTTTATGGGGAGTACATCATGCACACGTTGAGTAAGTAATGATTAATTAAGTACGAGGAAGGAAGGATGCTTTGAAGCTACAAAGTGCTTCCTTGTCTGAAGCAGATCGATCTAGTTTTTTTTTTTCTTAAACTCGTGTTTTGGTTATCATCTCATGCAAATTTCTCTTCAGCCTTTGATATTTGTTTCTTTATTCAAATGAAGTTTCGTGAATCTAAAACATTTGCAACAATCATAATATATGGATTTTGCACACCGGATCTTCTGCGCCATTTTTATGTATCATCTCATGTGTCATGCGTTAACTGATTGACACGTAATAGGGGAATTAAATCCAACCATTGCCCCTAGGGTTTAAGTATTATGGTATAGTTTCCTCTCTCCTATGTGTCGTTCATCCAACGGTTTGGCACATGAAATGATGTACCAAAATGACATAGAAAAGATATAATTTTTTCGACGTTTTAATTTGAAATTCAGATATAATTTCACCTTATCCAAGGGAGCAGGGGACATGGGTACAACTATACCCAAAATGAATACCCAAAACCTTAAAGATGTGCTATATCAATCGATTAAAAGCAGGCATTCTTTTTTCTCTCTTTTTTTTTAATTATTATCTCAACATCAGATCACTTCTTTATCAACAGGACTGGTGAATTAAGAAAAGTTCAATCAGCATCGGACAAATTTTCTCGTTCTATTTGACCAAACCTGGTCGAACATAATAGAAAAAACCCCAAAATTTATTTTCATGAATCGCCCCTAACCACATCCATGGGTTTTATTCTACTCACTCTATCTCTCGAAAAAAAACTCACATTCTTAAAATTATAAATATATATATATATATATATATATAAAACTTCCACTTACATTTTATTTTATTTACAAAAATATCATATCTATCTAGCTAAAACAACTAACATATTTTATAGTAATCGACAAAATGGTGCTTACTATTGTGACACATTTTATAATATGACTCAAGACATACTTTAACTATCAATTACCATATTTATTTTATGATTGATCTGTATCTCACAACTGTCTCAAATATATATCTCCTACAAGAAAATATCCTTTTATTATTTACGGGATCAACACCAGGAGTTACTACATCAACACTAGCTCACTGGTCTCAGCTCACTACGTTCTCTTTTAAGTCGTATGCGTATGTTTGCTACTCTTTTGTTGGCATAACTACATTTATTAACAGATCCAATTCTCATGTCCGGATTCGGGAACACCAAGAAACCACAATCGATCATCCGGCTCAGCATCTTATTCTTCTTTGGAATCATTTATTACCAAAAAGAATATCAAATCAGTAATATTTATCTTAATCTAAAAAATATTCCCTCCGTCTCACACTTATATTCACACTTTCCATTTTCATCCGTCTCACACTTATATTCACCACCCAAAAAAGAAAACTTCATATTAACCAACAACCTTAAAAATTATCTTAATTTCAAAATTATCACTCCCACCTAATACACATAACATACTTTATAATTTATTTATTACCTAAAAATACCAGAATACCCTAAAAAGTCAATAAAGTTAGTCAAAAAGCAAATTTTCTTAAACTTCATATCTACATTACCGATAAACATAAGTCCGGGACGGAGAGATATTTTTATGAAGGACAGAGTATGTTTTACCTAAGACCTAGCCAGAATAGATCCAAATGGTCAATGAATGAGTAGCTCTCAATTTAAAATGCTCGTGCACTGGAAAATCCGAAAATATATATTCACTCAACAAATCCGAAAATATATATTCACCGGTTGAGGGTTGACTTATAATTTATTTTCTTTTAGATACGAAAGTGAAATACTAAAATACAAAAAAAAAAATTATCTTACTTCCCAAGAATCCATGCTGTCATTTTTTTTGCTTAGTAATACAGGACATCCATTTTGTTCTCTCTTTTTTTGTCCCCTCAAATTTCAATTTACATTCATAGTAGATTGGCAAGTAAGATGAGTTGGGAGTATATACTCCATTTAGAAGATGAAACCAGTTTGAGAATAAAAAGATTTTCTCTCTCCGTCTCAAATGTAACTTAATGTTTACCATAGATACGGAATTTAAGAAAAATTAATTTTTTTACTTACTTAAATACGTTATTTGTGTTAAAAAGACAATAACAAATTTAAAATTATAGTATAATAGAAGGCTATTAGTTAGTTTTTTTTTATAGAAATGTGAAATTTTATTTGGGTCGATGTACTAAAAATGGAGATCTGTCCTTCCACACCTCGTCGATGTACTGAACAATGATTAACGACTCGGAGATGGGCTTTCCGTTGTGGATCAAAACCGGGATTTTCTTGTGAACCGGGTTCATCTCGAGCAAGAGTGGACTTTTGTTACTCAATTCTTCTTCTCTGTACTCGTACTCGACGCCCTTCTCTGCTAATGCTAATCTCACCCTCATTCCGAATGGGCTTAAGAGGGAATTCAGAAGAATCACGTTGTCCGCCATTGTTAGATGGAGGAAGAAAAGATGTGAGAGAATCTGTAAAGAAGCCAAGTATTGTGAGGAGTGAGTCGGATTTGGGTTTATTTAAAAGCGATTTTGTCCAGTAGGCGTGTTTCATTTATTATGATACTCACCCCTCCAGCTTTTAAAATATTCATTTTATTATTTTGAACGTTAACTTCAAAAATATCAATTTTTCTATTTAATAAAAAATTTCACAATATGATCCACCATTTCCCTCTAATATAATTACTCACTTTACATATAATAATAAAAACAAAGTGAATACCTTAAGACCGGACTGAGAGAGTATAATTTTCGTCGAATGTTTTAAGGAAACGGATAAATATTACTTTTTGATATTTTTTGAAATGAAATTACATAGTCTGTCCTCATCCGTACCATAATCATTTTTACATTTCCTATTTTGATGGAAATTAAGTAATACTTCATCTATCCAATACTTACGTTTACTTAATGTAAAATAGGTAGGTGTATTAGAATTATAAGTGGGTCTCATTGTGATATATTAATCCAGTGATTAGAAAATCGGACCGAAAACGAACCGGAAGAGACAACGGTTCGAGATTCAACCGGTCGGACTGGTTCAACCAGACGATTTAACCGGAAAATTGAATTTTACATATTTTCAATTATATTTTATAAAATTACCAATTATAAAATTATATAATCACCTAAATTATTTTTTAAAATTTAAAATACAATTTAAAATCAAAATATAATTAAATAAAATATTTATAGTTCATAATTTATACTTCATACATAGTTTATAATATATTCACTCAATATTATACTCCAATTCATAATTTTATCCAAAATATAAATATTATGTTCTAAAATAAATTAAAAAAAAGTGAAATATCATAAAAATTTAAAAGAATTAAAAAAATTAAAAATTAAAAAATTAAAAAATAATATTGAAACCGGTTGAACTGGTTCAACCGGTTTGACCAGTTCAACCCGGTTCTAACCGGTTCAACTACATAAATGGGGTTCTAGCCCTTCCGGACGGTTCAGGAATCAGTTCCCGGTCCAACCGGTTGAACCGGCCAGTCCGATCCAATTTTCAGATCATTGTATTAATCATTTTAGGTGAATTTCATAAATAACAAAAAGAAAAATGTAAAGATTGAAATGTGATGCCCAAAATAGAAAAATATAAAGATTGAAATGGGACAGAGGGAGTACTCTCTCCGTCACTCTAAAAAAATGAATTTATCATTTTTTGCATATATTAAGATATGTACTTCTTTCGTTCCCTATTACGAGGGTCTTTTGCTTTTTGTACGTTCATTAGGAGTATTATTAGTTAATGTGTAGTGGGCAAGGACGAAAATACCACGATATATCTATTTTTTTAGAGGTCTGATATCGATATGGGGAAAAAGATATATCTTTTCTGATATCGAGGATATATCGAAAAATATCAAAAAATATCGGTAATAATATCGATATCGAATTGCCACAGTTCAAAATTTTCCAGATATCGAGATATATCGAGGAAATATCGATACAATATCGACAAAATATCGAGGATATATCGAAAATATCAAAAAATTATCTATAATTTAAAAAAATTAAAATAATTTTTTGTTTTACTTTTACTAGCCAAATACATTTTTTTTGTTATTAATATGTTTAATTTTAAAAAAATAATAATAAAGCAACACTTGCGTGAAACCATCTCATTGTGAGATTGTTTTACGTTTGATTAATTATTTTTTTAATCAGAAAACATATATTATATATATAGAATGTGGATAAGGTTCAAGAAATACCAAATTACCACAATACAGAATAATAATACACACAAGACGGGTCAAAGTACAATTATCTCCATAAACTATGAAATGCACAGGATGATCAATCCAAAAAACTAACATCCGTTGTTGAATCCGAATAGGCCTTGTCCCAACTCCAAAATCTACCTTTAATCTCTTCCTCAATCTTTTTAAAACTCCATTCCCATTTTTCAAAAATAACCTTATTTCGCCACTTCCAAATAACCCATATAATGCATATCCAAAGGCCACTCAATTTTCTTTTAGACCTTTTGCCTCCAATCAAATTTGCAAATTGTAGAAAATGATGGACAATATCCCCATGTGGGACCCAACTCACACCTACCCAACCCACCATCTTACTCCAAAGTTCGAATACTCTCGGGCATAAAAAGAGAAGGTGTGGAGCAGTTTTCACTACGTTTGATTAATTAATTATTATTTTTTATTAAAATTGTTATCCTTCAATTGTCATATGGAGTAGATTCAATCATGTCTCAACAACATGGTGATGGGATTAGCCAACACTATCCAATCGATGGTCAAATAGTTGGACAAGATAGAACGACGTACTGTTGGCACATTCAGAAACTATGTTCAGAATTTCTCTAATTCGATGAGTTGGTATCAATATTGTTTAGATCTAGACGACATGACATGTTTTACATTTGAGCCTCATAAATTATTATTTTGGTATTAGTTATTATGTATAAAACAATAAGTAGTAATTATTGTATGCCTCCAAACTATTTAAATATGTTACTCCCTCCGTCCCGGGTATTTTTACCCGTTTGTACGGGTACGGAGAATAAGACGTTTTATTTTTTTAATATATAATGTAAGAAAAAGTATGGATAAATTAGTAATTTAAAAAGAAAAAAATGAATAAAGTTATTGGAAATAATGAATAAAGTGTAAAAAAGTAATTAAAGTTGTTGGATTATAATAAGTAGATAATAAAATATTATGTATTTTTGCCAAAAATGAAATGAGTAAAAATACGTGGGACACTCAAAATGGAAAGTGGGTAAAAATACGTAGGACGGAGGGAGTATTATTTATTTATTTATCATGTGTTATTAGTTTTATTGAAATTTTAAAGTTTATTTATATATTAAAATTAGTTATAATATATTGAAAAGTTAATTAATTAATTTTCTTCAATTTTTTTTAGTTTTCGTAATTTTTTAAATTTTTACCGATATCAATGTCGATATTCGATATATCCATCGATATATCCATAAATTTAAAGTGCCGATATTTTTACCGATATCGAAATTTTCATCCTTGGTAATGGGTAATTGTATTATTGGAAATGTGAGCCCCACATTTAAATTGTATTAGTATATGTGTGTGGATCTCATACGTGTAATAAATGAAATAAGACTTTTTGGGTAAGACGTTCAAAATAAAAATAAAAATAAAAATAAAAAACTTTATCCAATTATTTTACTGTTCGAACAAGTGTGGGATGAATATTAGTATAATATAGGACAAATAGACAAATTTGACAAACTACTATTTTTTTTTTCATGTAATATTATTTAAAATTTTAATCACGTTGGTTGGTTGAAAGGACCACATCACCTAAATATAGGTTGAATAGAAGAAATTTTATTGAATTTTTTTTTTCTTCCCCAAACGATGATATTTAAATTTTAATTTATGTTGGGTGAAAGGCTAGGTCAACCTTAAAAAGTAAAACACAAGTATGACATTTTAAACAATTGCTCATAAAATTAGCAGATTTGATTTTTAAAACCTAGCTAGATTAGATCCAAATGGTCAATGAATGCGTACCTCTCATTTTTAAATACTCGTGCATTGGAAAATATATATTCACCGTTGCAATTTTATATATTCTCTTTTAGATACGAAAGCAAGATATTAAGACGTACTATAAAAAATTAAAAATGTATCTCTTCTTTCTCAAGAATCCATTTTGTCATTTTTTATCTTCTTAATACAAAGATATCCATTTTGTTCCTTCTTTTCACTCTTTTTTTTTTTCCCCTCAAATCTCAATTTAGGTTCATAATAGATTGGCAAGTAAGCTGACTAAGCAGATGAAACCAAAATAAGAATAAAAAGATCAATTAAATTGTCTCACTCGCATCAAGCAAAGTTGTTCATATGATAAAAACACACACACAAAGAAGAGTTGATCAATACAAGGTAAAAATACTGTAGTTCACCACAGAGTAAACCACCTCATCCTCATGTTTATTCTCCAACATTAAACGGGTGTAATAAAACCTACATCTACTCCACTCCCCACTTCTTCTTCATCTCCAAAATAAACTCATAAAACTTGATGGGATCAGTCAAGGATTTGGACACACACTCTCTCTCCCAACACCTCTTCATCCACCCACTCAATCCAAGGCAGTGTTCTCCAATGCTGAAGTTGCCCAATTTCTCACACGCGTGGAACCATGTCGTGAAGGGCAGCAATGCCACGTCAACATAACCCAATTCCTCACCGCCAAAGTAAGCCCTGTCACCCAGCTGTGACTCTAGCAACTTCAGAATCTCAATGAACTCTGTTTTAGCCACTTCCTGCTCTTCCCCTTTCGTAACCCATATCTTCTTACCAGCTTCATAGAACTGATCGACAACACAAGATTAAATAGCGTTAGTGTAATAAATCTGAAATTGGGACACTTAATTGGAAAAAGATTGCACCTTTTTGTCAATGAAGTCAGCCCAAAACCTAGCTTGAGCTCTCTGGTAGGGATCTTGGGGCAACAATGGAGATTTGTCCTTCCACACCTCGTCGATGTACTGAAGGATGATCAACGACTCGCAGATGGGTTTTCCGTTGTGTATCAGAACTGGGATTTTCTTGTGAACCGGGTTCATCTGGAGCAAGAGTGGACTTTTGTTACTCAAATCCTCTTCTTTGTACTCGTATGCCACACCCTTCTCAGCTAATGCCAATCTGACCCTCATTCCGAATGCGCTGATGGAGGAATCGAGAAGAATCACCTTGTCCGCCATTTTTAATTGAAGGAAGAAAAGATGTGATAATCTGTAAAGAAGCAGAGTATTGTGAGGAGTGAGTCGGATTTGGGTTTATTTAAACAAGGGGGAAGAACATGGTAGAAGCGTGAATATAGAAAACGCGATTTTGTCCACATGTCGGTGCGGAGGCGTGTTTGATTTACTTATCTTAATAGATTCGATTAATTCCAAGAAATGAGGTTTATTTTATTCGTGGTATATGCGTACCATAGGAAAGTGAAACGGATAAATGTCACTTTTTGAAATGAAAATTACATATATTTTGATTTCTAAAACTTAGTGTGAATACTCTCTCGTATAAAAAAAGTTTTCGAATAGTCTCGTATAAACACAGTTGGTTTAAAAAAGTAAATTTTAATTAATAAAAAGTGTAATAATTGATAATTAGTAGCGAATAGTCTCATATAAACACATTTAAAAAAAGTAATTTTTTATTCATAAAAAGTGTAATAATTGATAATTTATAATATAAAAGAAAGACAAAAACTTGTGTGTTCTGCACAATAGTCTCATATAAACATATTAGGTGAGATTAAGAAAAATAATTTTTCATTCGTAAAAAGTGTAATAATTGATAATTTGTAGTATAAAAAAAGGCAAAAATTTGTGTATCTCAGTAGCACAAGATATCAACTCTTTAAGAAAACTAATAAGAATTTTAATAAAAAATTAATAATACCATTATTTATAAATGCAATAATTTACTAAAAAATAATAATATAAATTTACGGTGTTAAATCGTTGTTCATACTCTATCTGTCTCGTGATCAAGTTATTATGGCATTAATATAAATGAAATTTATTCTTCCACTCGCCACAATTTCTAAGCAAGCCTGAATATCTAGTCTAGACTAAAGTAATTAGCTACAGAATTTTCTAGATAGCAAGACCATTTGAGGAGTTAAACGTGAAACGACGCCGTACTTCAATTAATGTAAACTCGTACGCTACATCATCCGTTACGTAATACTAGTATCAAAGTTAGAGTCATTATTACATCACTGATTACGATATATTGGCGTTAAATATTTAGGGGTAATCACGGTGCGGTTTGAGCGATTTTTCGACAAAATTTAAATTGTCTTGGGCGATTCGATTTTATGTTTAGTTTAAAACCGCGATTTTTCAATTATAATTCATTGATCGGTTTTTTGCGGCTTGACGGTCGATTTTAGCGGTTTTAATAATAAGATTGAAATCAACTATATAAATAATATGAAAATTAAATATAGATAAATGGAGTATACATGTTTCAATAAATATATTTTAGTAACTCCATTATAACAATTACAATTGTATAATTCTAAACTAGACTAAAATATCAATTTCTTGATAGTAAGAACTCATTTTTTATTTTAAATTTATTGTATCTTATTCTAATCATGAATTTAAATGTCTCTCAATTTTAAGAAAAAATTGAAATTGCACCGTTATGGCGGTGCGGTTTCTCAAATAAAAATAAACCGCAGTTTATGTAATTATATCGTTAGTGGCGGTGCAATTCGGTGCAGTTCGGGCGGTTTGAGCGGTTATGAAAAATTTATGTCACCCCTATTACATATATAGTAAATCCAACTGCATATTAATTATTGATTTTATAAGTAAAAAACTACATTTCTTTATACTACACCTTGTTAATTGAGTGATGTTATATATAACCACGTTTCTCGTACAGATATTAAAAAAAAATTGAAAGACAGTGTAGAATGTTCTAGCCATCACCAGCACCAACTTACACTTTTATAAATTTCTACAAATATGGGCTGATTTCGCAATCTTGTGTCCACTTGCCAACTAGGGAAATGGATCTTTCCGGGAGGTCCATTTCCTCTCACAGTTCACGTGAACGGTGATTTTCACTGTTCACGTGAGAGGTGCAGTTTCTTCAGTACGAGAGAGGATATGCATTCGCGAGGATCTGCCAACTAATATGTTAAAACTAATTTAACAAGAGAAAGAAATAGAATTGTGATTTGATCAGTATTATTTAGTAAAAACTTACGTTTCTTCTGTAAAAAATTGCACAAGAGATAATATTTTGTTCAAAATTATATATATTTTAATTATTAAAGTTATTATTTTTTATTAGAAAAATCGGTTGAAGTACGAAGAATATTAATGCTTGATTCAAACAAAAAAATTTTAAAAATCAAAGTATAAGTTTTTATATTAAAAAGTATAACATTTCACTACAAAAAAACTGTTTTTTACCAACAAAATATTCTGTTGGTAAAAGTCTTAATTCCATTGTTAAATTGATTTACCAACAGATTAGCAACGGAATCCATTGGTAAAGTTCCGTTGGCAAAGTGGTGGTTGCTAAATTTTTAGGAACGAAAAATTAATTTCGTTGGTAATCCATTGCTAATAATTCCGTTGGTAATTTATATAATGATTTCCTTGGTAATCCGTTGGTAATTAGTAACGAATTGAATTTCGTTGCTAAAATAGAGAATAAATTCGTTGACATTTCATTGCTAAAACAAAAATGTCATTTTTATTGCTAATCCATTGGTAATTAACAACGGATTGAATTCCGTTGGTAAATTTAGTTGCTAAAAAATATTTTTTTTGGGTAGTGTTTAGTACTAAATAGAGCAAAAATTAAATTTGAACTAGGGGTGTGCACGGATATTGGATTTAACCGAAATCGTACCAAAATCCCACGGAATTAATTCCGAATTGAAAAAAATTGTTGACTTTTTGACTTTTTTCCGAACCGAGCCGAACCGATTTTTCGTTTGGTACGGATTTGGATATTTTCCATTTTCCCGTACCAAATATTGGATATAACCGAATCGAACCGTACCGAAAAACCGAATTTAAACTATGCATTAAAATTATATATAATATATTTATCTTAGTTTATATTTTATATGTTATGAATTAATTAATTTTACTCTACTAATTATAATGTAATCACAATTAATAAATTAAAATTAGATAGAATATAATACCAAATAATAATTTAAAAATATATCTAATGTTCTAAATATTTATTTATTACTGTATATTAGAAAATATATGGAGTATTTCATAAAGTAAAATAAATTTCTAAAAAAATAGGAAATAAATAAAATAATATGTTCAAAGTTCAAAGTATTATTTCAGAGAACATAATCAATAAAGTAAATAGTATCTCTAAAGTCTAAATTCAGTCGTAAACTTAATAAATAATTATTATATTTTATATTTATTTAATGGAGATAAAATGCAAAAATTAAATGATAATCCATATTTGTGTCTAAAATATTAGATAGACTTTAATTGAAATACACCTTAAATTTAAGTTAAAGGTTTAAAAAAAATCTAAAATTATTAATTTTCTTTATTTTAGTACTATTATTTTTTAGGCGTCTTATTTAAGATTATTTTATATTTTTTAAATAATTATTAATTTTTAATAAATATATTATCACTTTTCATTAAAAGTTTATCATTCTTTATTTATAATATGAATTGTTTATGAGAAATTTAATATTTTCTTATTTAATTGATATTTTTCTAAGTATTTATATGTGCAAAACTTCATTTCTCATGAGAAATTCGATCTGATCTGTTCCGCACCGTCAAAATCCATTTTTCCAAAAATTTGTTCCGAATCGAACCGAATTTCAGTACGGATTCAATATCGAATTTTTTCTTTATAGATTCAATATCGAATTATATTTTTTAAAAAATTCGATCCGAATTTCAGTACAAATTTTTTAAAAATCCATATCGAATCTCGATCTGCACACCCCTAATTTGAACACATTAACCTAGCTTTGTGCCTCAAAATGCATGCAAGGCTTTGCCTTTAATAAAATGTCATTCTCTTCTTGTAAAGAGAGTATAACATGTATAATACTAATATTTTCAATCATGCTAGTGATCGGCTATCAAATTAAGACCTAAATTATTATTTTTATCGGTACTTGAAATATGCAAAACTATCAATTTAAGTTTAAAATTATAAAATTATCTAAAATAATTTTATGATAATAATATAAATTTGATATATATTAAAATGTAATTTAATGTTAATGAACTGTTTTTTTAAAAAAACATAAATACATGTAAATTTTAATGTAGTTGTAATTATATTTTTAAAATACTTCTTCACGATTTTTAGACCCTAAATTAATAGAGTTTGCATATTTATATTTCTAATTGATTAAAAAAATAATTTATTTTTGAGTTGAAACCTTGCTTAATTATATCCTTAAAATTTATAAACCACAAATATACAAGTTGAATTCGATTCCTGAAATACTTTGCTAAAATTTTATTTTTACAAAAATGCAAGGGGATGTTTTATTAATGTATTAGCAGGAATCGGAATTGAAGATTTTTTTTTTCCTATTTACCCGAAAGCATGTATATTCACGCACATGAATCCGACCAAACATAAAGAATCCCCTATTCCACGATCATGTTTTACTCATGACTTATTTTTTATTAAAATAATATATTATAATTAATAACCATTAAATACTTGGAATGTAGTGATGTTTTAGGTATTAATTAAAATACATAATATCTAAAAGATGAAATAGGGAATTAAACAGAGTGTGAAATAAGTGATCCCAATTGACATAACCATAAAGAATCACATGTTCTACAATCGTGTTTCACTCCGTGTTTCAGTGAAACCTCCTAACATAAAACTTAAGGATACTCTCTAATATAACATGTATATATAAGACGGATTGTGGAACGGGTCATACATTGTTAAAGTATAGTTATTATATAAATAAATATGTTTATTGATGGTTAAAGTATGTTTATAATGAATCATACTATAATAATACTTTAAAAACATACTTTAATTCATTATTTATTATACTTTAAAAAAATATTTATATTATGAATTAATATACTTTACCTACTCCTATAATAATGAATCAACACGTCTCACATTATTATCGTCTCATAAAAATTTTGTCTAAAACTAATACTTTTAAATTAAAAATTTAAGTTTCTTAATCAATAAGATATTATTACATTAATATTACGGAACATTTTAATATAAATGATACTTCTATTAATTAGTATAAATATCTTTTAAATGAAATAGTATAATACTTTTAAATACTCTATTGGAAAGAGCCAGAGAAAACTAGGATATATATATTATATTGTGAGCCCAGAAAACATGTATCAGCCTAAACAACACAATATATATAAGAACTTAAATGATGATCTCCTAAGCCTAAAATTGGCATTTAACAATATACAAGCTTTGATACGTTATACAGTAGTTGATTTTTTTAAAATCTAATTTAAAGTTACTGATTTTGAATATTTTAAGTTTATTTTATTCATTCAAAGTAATAAAATCCTAAAATATTTAAAATAATATCTTACAAAAGAAAATAATTGGATTATGATCAATGTGGCCCACCTCCCACTAGGCCCACTAGGCCTGCCTTCGTCTATTAATCTATATTGAGTTTTCGTATGGGCCGGCCTTTTTTGTCTTTGATAACCCTTAACACGAAAATAATCGTACTTATCAAAATTCAAAACCTCTATAAAATAGGTTAGGTTTGATAATAACATTGTCTTGCATCGTAAAACTTTTTGTGATACAGGTAAAAAACAATAACATTTCAAATAAAAAACAATAAATTTATACTAAATTATTTCATGAACAAATTTTAATATAAATAAAAAATAATATAATAAATAAAAGATGAGTAATATTGGTAATAAACCAAAATACTCTCTCTGTCCTACTGCAACGTGAACTTTTTTTTAATATGTAAATTAAGTTATATTAGTATTGTGTGTGAACTAATATAATTTAATTTGCGTGAGTCTTATGTATTAAAAAGAGAAATACATACTTTATATTATAATAATCGATTAAAATAGCAAAACGAGTATGTTGCAGCGCAACGTAGGAAATACATGAAATGTATTTCACTTGAAAAATCTTATACAAATATTGCCGTATCAAAAAATATTATCTGCCAACCAAATATCACGTGAATTTATATAAATATAAATATTCTAATGAGTTACGTATAAAAATAATATATCACACACAAAAGGTTAAGTCGAAGGGTCCAGAAGGCCCCATGATCAACAGTCAAATATGGCACAAAGAAAAATAAATAATTCGAGGTTAATTAAGACCCTAGTTTTCTAGTTTTCTGAATATGATATGGAAAATATCAATTTTGATTTCCTATAGGAAAAATCTAATTTTAGTTCTTAAGTTTGATAATTTTTCAAAAGTAATTATTCGATGTCAAATTTTAGTCATTTTTGTCCATTTTTGAGAAATTACTGGAGGTCCACTTTTGAGAAATTATCAAATCTGAGGACTGAAGTTGAATTTGATATATTCCTAGAGAACTCAAATTGATGTTATTCCAATATGATGATATACTCCCTCCGCCCCGGCATAAAAGGGTCATTTGCTTTTTTGCACGTAGATTAAAGAGTATTATTATTTAATATGTAGTTGGTAGTTGTATTAGTGGGAGTGTGGGTCCCATATTTTAATTGTATTAGAGGGGGTGTGTGGATCTCATGTGTATAAAAAATGAAAAGAGACTCTTTGAGTGAGACGACCAAAATGGAAAAATGATCCTCTTAAATTGGGACGGAGTGAGTACATTCATGTCACTTAATTAGTTTATTCATAGCTTAAATTGAGTTCAAAGTGTAAACCTTGTGGTCCCTATTTCAATCTTATACTAGGAGTATATCTTATGTATTGTTAAAATATTTAAATTAAAGGGGATCATAGTGATTACAAGAATTTATGATTAAAACCCGATTTACAATAAACTAACTCTAACTTTTTTACTCTGTCCATGTCATATTAACTTTCATATTTTTCTCATTTATTTTTTCCATAATAATTTTCACACTTAAAGAAAGAAAACAAAATTTTATTCAATAACCTAAAAAATTACTTTAATTTCAAATTTGTCACTCTTTTTTTCATACTTATAATATTATTTTATAATTTATTTATTAACTAAAAATATTAAAACATCCTTAAAAATTAATAAAATTAGCAAAAAAATAATTTCTCTTATGGAATAATAAATGTAAAAGTTATTATCCAGCGGGGAGTATTTTGTATTTTTACTTTGGACTTTTCCTTATTTAAATTATTATATTCATAAAGCATGTTCTACAATAATTTTCTTTTGAGATTTTGGACTTTTCAGTTGGATGGTCACTTATTTTGACTTGAATAAACACTTGTGGGAGGGATATGAAGTGACAGAGGGAGTATTAAATAAACGACGATAGTAACACAATAATTTATAGTATAAAAAGATAATAATAATATTTTTAATGTCAGATAATACTCTCTTTTATAAAAAATTATAATTATTTATTTAACAAAATATGAAAACAGCTGCACATTATTTTCAATAGTACTAGTATTATGTTTCAAGCTTTTGTGCATTTTTATAGTCATAGCAAATCTTCATCACACTGTTAAGGCTGATGCATTTAATTAACTCCACAATTTCATATGATGATTGTAATTTTTTTTTTTTTTTGAAGCATGGTGTGCATTAATTTAATTACGTGTTTAAGTTTGAATCTGTGTTGACGTAAATTTACTTGGTTACAATTTCATTTATATACTCTTCTTCTTCCCCACAAATATTATTATATTTTATTAATTAGAGCATTCCACAATTATTATTATATTTTCATTATTGGTAAATGAGTTTAACAAATATCTTTGCATGAGATCCGTATACAAATACACACTATACATTAAAGTATTATATCATTCAACATACTATTTATAATTAAAATATTATATTTTTTAATTTTTGTGCAAATAAAAAATGTAACAACATCTATATAACGGAAGAATAAAACTTTCTAAAATTTTCTCATTGGCTCCCAAAAATAATGGCAAATAATAAGTTGACACCAGTCCAGGATAATTCACTATGAAGTTTGAACATTCAAATTAGGTGAAAGAGACATTTTGAACTCGTGTAGAAAAAATTTGATATTTAGTAATATCTATCAAATATTCTCCATCATATTAAATGTAGGATATAAAATAAAAAATCAAAATAATGATCTCAATTTCATCCAACCCATCATTAGATTTTAAATTCATGTTATTCAATGTTTCATTGTACCTAATCTTTGTTGATTACTATATATATATTATGAGTCAAAGGTTTGGTTTGGAGTTTTTTTTTTTTTTTTTTTTATTAGAAATGAACATGTGAGTCGGTCTATTCTTTATTACAATTTATTTATTATAAAGACAAAATATATTTATGTGTCGTTAAAGTATATTTGTAATGAATTACATTATAATATCTTAAAACTATAATTTAATATATTATTTATTATATTTTTAATAAAATATACTTTAAATATCAATAAGTGTATTTTAAATACATAACAATCACACTCTAATACGTATTACAAATCTTCTCATATAATCACCGTATCATAATAGAATTTATCAATACTCTCTGAGTTGGAACTCAAATTCCATTCGTAAATTAATTTATATACCAACGGAATTAGAAACATTTGATTGATAACACAGTAGTTGATGTTTTTTAACATAAAATTTGAATCCATTATTAATTATTTTGGTTGACAATTTATTACTAATTATTTTGTTGATAAATAACATCGAATATCATTATCATTACATAGTGGTAAATAACAACATATATATCATTAATACTATTCATTTACAAGTGCTTGCCAAAAATAAAATCTTTGAATTGTGTATGTGTCGATACCACGTTGCTCTATAAAATAATAATTTGTGTATGTGGTGTCGCCACATTCGTTCTTAAAATTTTTTGTGTATGGGGGTTCTCACGTCAATCCTGCAATTAATGCTTTATTTTAAGTAATCTTATTTTAAATATAATTATATTTGATTCAGCTTATTAGTAATATTAATAATGCAATTCATCGTCGTCATTTTCACCTATATTTTAGTGTCATTATTTGTGGATTTTCGGATGTTTTTATCCATATTTGCGTAACTTTTGGTGGAGTTTTATGTTAAATAGGAGAAGTGTGATATGAATTGATAAGAGTGTGGAAATATTAAATGTATGTGAAACAGGTCAAAAATGGAGCAAAATGGAGTCGGGAGCTAAAACGAAGAAAGAGAACAGGGCACGTCTGGACATGCCCCGTGTTCCTGCACACGAGTCGTGCTCGAGCGCACAGGCCGTGTACAGAACACGGGCCTGTCCGAGGTGGCCGTGCGCGAGCATCAGAACACGCTACACGCCCAAAGAAGTCGTGTGCAGCGTGAACTTGGTTTTAATTTTGGTTAAATTGATTTAGAGCAAGTGTACTCTATCGTGTGTAGCACGTAAGCAATCAAGTGCAAAATTTATAAGATATCAAACCCAAGTGCGAAAGTGGGTAGCCGTATTTGAAAGATGTTTCACTCTAGTAGGACTAATCAAAGGAGGGTTGAATTATACTACAAACTAACAACTAGGAAAACAATTAAAGATAGAACATGTACAAATGAGATAGATGATGGGTGAAGGTAAGCAATCTAAGAAGTATGTAAGGCAAGCAATATTCATGGATAAGGTATATATAGACTCACACACACACATGCATTGATGGTTTTCATGTTATGACATTAAGGGCAATCACGTTTGTACCCCTAACCTCTATGGCCAAGGTGATTAGGTTCTCAACTCTTTTACAAGTTTAAATCTCCTAGGATTGTTCTTACTCTCAATTCCCATGAAGATACTATGATCATAAGTTGGCTTTCTCTCACTAGTTCATTACTAATGTCCTATCATGAGGTTCTTAGCACTTGAAGGGTATGGCTTACCTCTCCTCACACTAACCAAGTTATCTCATGCAATCAATGATTCAATCAAACCACTAAGCATAATATTGGAATGATCATCCTAACAATATGAATAGAGAATTTAACTACATAAATCATACATAAAATGAGAATAAGCATTCATGATAGAAAATATTCATAACAATCATTTCATCAAACATGTGGTATGCAAAATCTACATAATTCCTAACCAATCATATTGCTAGCCTCACATGAGGACTAGCCACTACATATCATTACAAATTCAACATAATCCAAGGCTTGCTCCAATTGAGCCAAATAATGAAGAAAATAACAAAATAAAGGTAAGTTGGCTCCCCTTTGATGGTGAACTTCCTCCTCCTTGATCATGTTATAATCTTCAACCAATGATGAATTTCTATTCTTAGATTGGTGGATGGATGGATTAATGGATGGATTTGAGAAGATCAAGTGGATTGGATGGATGAAGTGAAGGGTGGAAGAGATAAAGATGAATGTGTGTGTGTGTGGAAACTGATCCAAAATGATTCCTCCCGATTTTTATGATCAAAATATATATTTATACTCCCTGGAAGCTTCTAGAAACTTCTTGAATTTTTCAAATTTTTGAGTGCAGCTCAACTCGAGTTGCAAGTCGAGATGGGTCTTGAAACTCGAGTTGGATCTCGGATCGATTTTCTCTGCCCCACTAGGCTTGCAACTCGACCTAGACCATACCTAACTCGACTCGAGTTGATAAATCTAGCTCTCGCCTGTCAAGTCATATTAGATGGATCAGAAACTGGAATTTTTGCGGAACTCAGCTCGACTCGAGTTGGCAACTCGAGTTGCACTGTGCAACTCGAGTTGGGTTGTTTTCAGCAGCGCAGTCTCACCGTTTCGTGTATAACTGCTATATCTGATCTTCAATTCGAATGATTCTTGCGCTCACGCGATTATCTCTTCCATGACTTTTCAACTATATATCACACCTCTATTTTTGTGCTCCACATGAATATAGAAAAATTACACAAGTTATACGTGTATTTTTTAGCATTTTGCTTTGGCTCGTTCTTGCTCATTTCAACTCTGAATTGAGTTTCGTTTTTTTTTCCACATCTTCCTTATCTGTCTAGAATAACAAATTACACCAAAATACCAATTCTCTAAATATTTACAAATGCTGCGCATTTTAAAGCACTTAATCATGAAAATTACACATTTATCATTTCAAAGCACAAATCTCCATATCTTCATATAACTCCACCAAATGATATACAAAATGAATAAAACATACAAAAATACATAATAAAAGATACTAACATTTAGGTGAAAACTACACCGATCACAGCGCATGAGCCGTGTCCAATAACACGCAGTACACGCCGAGTTAGGTGTGCAGCGCATGAGCCGTGTGCTGCTACACAAGCCGTGTAGGTGCCAAATCCAGAATAAGTTGTGCACATGTTGTAAAAGATTCCAAGGGGTATAAGTACCTAATTTGTGCGAAAATTAGGGGAGAGTCTCATTTGAGCAGTTATCAAGATCAAACACACACTACCACACCACATTTACACACTCTCTTCTATATCCAAAATCCCCCAAATTCATCCATTTCTACCACTTTGATTCCATAATTCTCTTCTTACATCTTTCATCCACACCATCCTTAGAGAGATTTGAGGCTTATAAGAGTGGAAAGCTTATGAAGGAAGGAGATCAACTCTTAATCGCAAGGGAAGAACTTCTACTTTCATTTGATATTTCCTTTGATTTGAAGTTAGCAATGGCATTTTATGAATTTTGTAAGGTTTATAAGATGATTATTAGTGGCTATACCTCTTGTGAGGCTAGCCACATGATGAGTTGAGGTTAAAATAGATTTGTGAGATTTTTAGTAGTAAATTGAATTGATGATGGATTTCTTCTTATAAATTGTGATATATGTTTCATTTTATTAATTGTGTTATTGATTTCTATACACGTGATGTTAGGATGGTCATTCCGATGTTATATATTAGGGGTGAATTGAATCAATTAGTGAAATGAACATGCATGTTAGTATGAGGAGAGGTAAGTCATACCCTTTGAATGCTTAGAACACTTATAAGAAGACATTTGAGTAATTAAATGAGAAGAACCAAGATTAGAGTTATAGTACCTTCATGGGAATTAATAATAAGACCAATATAAGATAATTTAATCTTGTAAAAGGGATAAAAACCTAGTCACATTGGCCATAGGGATTAGGGGTACACTTGCGATTGCTTCTAATCCATTGTTGATGACGTTTGCTACTAGAGTCTTGCATATCTAGATTACTTCCGTGACTTTGATTGTGGTTAGCTTTGCATTCTTTCTAAGATCTATTTCAATCATTCCATTTCATCCTTGTTCTTTGATAATCACAGTCGTTACTTATTTTTCTAGTTAATTGCTTAGAATAATTGTTAGTCTAAAACCAAAACTCAAATTCTATCACTTTTACAAAGCATGATTAAAGGCAAATCCAAATACACTTTGATTTTACTTTTTCCTTGGGATGATATTCTATTAATTTTGTTACTTGGTCATTAAGTTTACAACAACAATAGAATTCTCTTACTTTTAATCAAAAATGGGACTAAGAACAGCAATTAATATTTTATTTTAAGTAATGTAATATTTAAAATAACTAATATTATAATCATACAATTTATATTTTATTTTAAATAATTTTTTCATAAAGATTTAATTTAATTTAATAAGAGTGTTTAAGTTATTTTAATGAAATTTTATTATTTTAATACCAATAATTTTTTATATATTTAAAAAATATTTTAATTTTTTATTATGTATGTGGCATCATCACATCGTTCTTAAAAATTTTCGTAGCGTTACCACATTTATTCCTACAAAAAAATTTGTATACGTGATTCTTTCATATTAATCTTGCTACTAATATTTTATTTAAAGTAATTCGACATTTTAGCAAATGTTTTATTATTTAGTCTTTCCTATTAATAACTTATAATTAATATTTAAATAATAAATAATAATAATAATAAGTTTTAATATATTTTTATATTTAAATATTTTTATTGGATTATATAATAAAAGAAAGTAATTAAATTAATTTATAAAAGTAAAAGATTAAAAAAAAAGAGTGATGCTCGATTAATAAATAATTTACTACTAATAGCTAATTATAGTGTGAACCGGGGTGTACCCTAAGATATGGTGCACCCATATATACAAATATAACAAAAAACATAAATTATGAACAATAATGTATACAATTTAATTGTTATTTTTTAATGAAAAATTGAGTGTAAAAAATATACAATTATTAAAAAAACATGTATATATACACTATTGAATAAAAAGTTATAAATACATGGATGTTAGTTTTTTTAATGAAAAACTTATTGCGAAAAAAATATACAATTATTACAAAACACGTATACAAAATAGAATAAAAAGTCATACACATATTGGATGCACCCAATATACACTCACTACTAATAATAAGTTTAATATTTTTATGGTATATAATTGTGATAGTAAAAATATTCATGAACTCACCTCATTTTTTTATAGTTTTATATATTCAAGCTCCTAATGAGAGTACAAAAAATATTTTAGACCCCAAATTGATAATTTGTCTATTTTTCATGTTTTGAATTAAAAATATTTAATAAGTACATCACTTCTTTTTATATTAATAAAAAGTTCATCTTTCTAATACGAGAATAAATGATATATATATAATCAAAAGAAAATATATTATGATAAATAGTACACATAATAGAATCCGTTTGGTACGCTAGACACAAAACTAGTTATTCAATTATTGAAGTACATTAGATAGGCATAATTAATTTTCACATACACAACATCAAATCAAAAAAAAAAAAAACTAATTAATTAAACTAGTGATCAATTCCAACTTTCTTCCTCCAAGCGTTGCAAAAGTCAATAACCTTCTTAGGATCAGCCAGAGATTTTCGAACATTCTCTCTCATCATACACGTGTCCACCCACGTCATCAATTTAGGGCAGTGATCTCTGATGCTAAAGCTACCGTAAAACTCGAAGGCTTCAAACCAGCAGGAGAAAGTGATCAATGCCACGTCAACAAAACCGAACACGTCACCACCGAAGAATTTTTTGTCGCCTAGCTGTCCTTCCAACAGCTTCAAGGCATCAATAAACTGTTTCTTCACTGCTTCAAGCTCTTCTCCTTTTTCAGCACATATTTTTAATGCAGGATCACTCACCTACTTGGACATTGATAAAAAAATTAATTAAAAAATTTTACATGTAAAGAATTAAAAATAAAAACATGGTCTTACAATCTTTTACTTTATTCACGATGATTAATAATCCCAACAAAACTAAAAAAAATCAATTTAGTTTCATAGTGATTAAAATTCCATATTTAATTCAAATTTCGCTAGATATTGCACTTTTTGTCAGAATCATACACGTGGGGCGTATGTAAAAAAATTGCAATTTCAGACAAAATTTGATCTAAATTTTAAGAACTAAAAGAAAACTTGTAGTTTATTCCATTATTTAATTCAAATTTCGCTAAAAATTGCACTTTTTGTCGAAATCATACATGTGGGGCGTAGGTAAAAAAAATTGCAACTTCAGACCAAATTTGATCTAAAATTTAAAAACTAAAAGAAAACTTTAGTTTTGTTGAAGTGGAATAAAGTAATAAGCCTAGGATCATTTTGGTATTTAATTCAAAGAAAGGAAAAAATAAGCAAAAGAAAAAGTGGAACCTTTTTGTCAACAAAGTCAGCCCAAAACCTAGCCTGAGCTCTGTTGTAAGGGTCTTGAGGCAACAATGGAGATGTATCGTTCCACACCTCGTCGATGTACTGAACGATGATCAACGACTCGCAGACGGGTTTTCCGTCGTGGATCAAGACGGGAACTTTCTTGTAAACCGGGTTCATCTTCAGCAGAAGAGGACCTTTGTCGACCAAGTTTTGCTCCCTGTACTCATAAGTAATCGCTTTTTCAGCTAATGCCATTCTAGCTCTCATTCCAAACATGCTAAACTGACCATCCAACAGAATTATCTCACCCTTCATCTTTCTTTCTTTTTCTTTTTTAATAAAAAGAAATCTGAGTTTGCTATGAGAAGAGATAAGAACATCTATATATAATAAATAGGAAGTGGACAAAGGGGTCAATGTGCATGGCTGCTATCTCAACTCCACAAAATTGGTCACTCTGTTTAAATATACTATTTTTGTATTTTCTTAAGCAAAAAAAAAAACTTTATTGAAATATAGTTCTCTCTTCCGTTCCATACAACTGTGCACATTTTCATAGTTGAATTGTCTCACAAAATTCTTCAAACTCCAAAAAATTAAAATAATACATTTATCTAATAACCTAAGAATTACTTTAAATTTAGGTTTATTTCTCCTAAAACACATAACATTGTTTTTAAACTTTATTATTCCAAAATTTCTATAAAAGATTTATACATGAGAATATTGTCTAGAAATATTAAAATACTCGAAAATTTAATAAAATTGCAACATTTAAGTGAAATAATAAACGTTAATCATTCTATGTGATGGAGGAAGTATTTATTTACATATTATTGATGATAAAAGATTAATATATATATTTTTTTGAGTTTATAAAAGATTAATAATAATAGAATGTAGATTTAATAAATGTACAACCGGTTATATGTAGTAGAATACGTATTAACTATGAAAGATCACAATTAGTTGATGTATAGTACACGATATTAACGGTCTCATTTAAAATTGTTGAAAGGGGTTAATTGGAGTATTGAGATCATGTGTATAGAATATGTTGATAGTGTCAGTGTCAGTCGCCAAATAAGACTAATACTTAGCAATTCATCTTGAAGAAATTCATATTTGTCCTAAATTAACTGCTATTACGTACAAGATAAACTTTTGGTCAAACATGCCCAATCATTCCAATTTCCAAAACAATTCTTAATTCCCTTCTCATTTTCAATTTTTATACTCCTATTTTTTAAGTGGAATGTACATAAAATAATTAATATATTTTCATTATGGAATTCATATAAAATATTAATATAACTATTTATTATATATTAAAATAATATATTTTTTTAATTTTTTTATATTAAAATATTATATTTCTTAATTTTCCACCAATATAACTATTGCAATGGATCCAAGTGAATGTTGTTTTAAAAAAGATGTTATGCACATATTAAATTGATCAAGAATGATGGCTCAACCCGATGGCCCGACCCATTAAACAAAGTGCACTGGATTGCTCGTCGCTTTTGCCGACGGGCCGACGGCTTTTTTTATAGTAATCCATGATGGACTCTTTCATTTATTTCTCCAATCTATTATGCCTACTTATAAAAATAGTACTTCCTCGTCTCATAAAAATTTACATACTTTTCTTTTAATTTGTTTCATTAAAGTTGACACATTTCCTTTTTAATATATGGGACCCACATAAAAACAATTAATATACTCTCATAGGCCCTATATATCACCTCTAATACAACTACCCACTACACACTAAATATTATTTCCCTCACTTTACTTCACTTTACATTAAATTATTATATTTCTTAATGTCCGTGCCAAAAAAAAATTATACCAACTTTAATGGGACGGAGGGGAGGGAGTAATATTATAGGTTAATATTAACATTTCATAATTTCGAACAACTAAAATTAAAATATTTATATTTTACACTTTATTCTCTAAATTCAAGAATTAATGTCTTTATTTATTTTATTAAATTGACTAAAATACTCTTATTTTATTATATATGTATCATATCATTTAAAAAAAAATACTTACTTAATCTGTGTGCACTTAGAAATCAAATATATATGAGTGACGCTTGCGTGAGCTCAAGTACACATCATGTGCCTTTGGAATTTAGTATTATGGATAAGAGTACATTATTTTATTTTTAATGTTATACACTTTAATTAATAAATGTACATCATTTTGGTCTAAATAGTATACACTTTTCATTAATATTTTTTTATTTTTCTTCAGAAAATAAAGGGTATATATATTTATATTAAAGGGTATACAATTTAACACAAAATTCTAAAAGCACAGGGAAAGTGCTCTCGTACGCCTGGACGCACACAAGTTTTTGCATATATATATATATATATATATATATATATATATATATATATATATATATATATATATATATATATATATATATATATATATATATATATATATATGCACACACTAATTGTGAATACGCTGCTATAAATAATTTTTTAAAAGTATGAGGTGTTGTGACGTGGTTAATAGTTGTATTCTTTATTTTAATTATATATATATAATCTTTCTACTTTTAATTATTTTATTCATATATATTTATAAATTAAGTACTACCTTTAATTTTTTTATTGGTTAGAAATAGATAATTAAACCAATCAATAAAAATATATCCAACTTATTATTATTATTATTATTATTATTATTATTATTATTATTCATGTATATCTTCAAATCAAACACCAGCTTTAATCATATTTTTTGATTAGTTAAATATATATTTTATTTTTTATTTTGATATCACATATAATCTTTCTATTTTCTAATTATTATTATATTATTAATGTATATATCTTTATATTTAGAATTAAATAGTAAACCTTAAAATGATAAATAAATCAATTAATAAAAATATATCTTTAAAGATTTTGAATATATCTTCATTATTAAATTACAATATGCTTTTAATATTGAATTATCTAATTAATTTTCTTATAAAATATAATGTATCTGCATGTTATGCGGGAATATATATATATATATATATATATATATATATATATATATATATATATATATATATATATATATATATTTCTATTCTCCCCAGTCCGCATTTCTTATCATTTTTGGTGTATTTACTATTCTCCCCAGTCCGAATTTTTGTTCACGAATATTTTATTTAAGAAATATTACTCTGTAAGCAAAGAATATAGATTATTATTATTATTATTATTATTATTTGACAAAAATGTAATTTTTTTAAGTAATAAAAGTAAAATATGTTATGTATGGTTGATGAAGATTGAAGACGACACTTTTAGTGTGGTTTGAATCTTCTTACATTTTGATATTCGATGATTGTCACGTGTGATATAATAAAATATATATCTTAAAAAGAAAATATCAATTTTAAGGGAGATGTAATATAACATATATAATATCATAATAGGATCCTTTTAATGATATGATACATATATAATAAAATGGGATTCCTCCTAGTGAACAGTGTGTTCTAACTTCCTCAAATTACTCAGTTTATGGATCGAATACGGGTGCATAAAAAAATATATCATAATGGAACATTCAAGATTCTTTTATTGTATGGTATATTGAGAAATTATTTATTTAAGTAATATCTTTTCCATCTGTTAAATGTAAACAAATTAATTAGCGAACACAAAAGAAAAATATTAAATTTGTAATCTGAACCTGAATTTAATTATTTTTCACAAAACTACGAACCTCACCCTAACAAAATATCACGTCGGATTCCCTTTGTTATTTGGCTTTTGTTTTTGTTTTATTATACGTGTAATTGTTAAATGACCACCTCATCTAAAATGATGGTTAACTTGATAAAATTTCGTTTAATACTTAATCAAGTCACGCCCCATCTCATGAACTTTTGTTAACTATGGATTCTGATACCATGTTAAATGACAACATCATCTAAAAGCTTAAACTTATAGAGAGTTGTATCGTTTAATACTTAATTAAGACACACTCTAATAGTCATTCATTTATTTTTATTATTTTTATCATTATTTTTTTTAAATACGTATCATTCATCTAATATGTTAATATCTCAATCCGCACACATAATATCGGAAAAACAAGCTTCTTCAAATCCAAAATAAACTCTTCTTCGATGCCAAAGTCACCACATCAAACCAGCTATAGATGATAGATGGTTCAAGATCCGGCAAGCTGTACCCACCGAAGTAAGAGTTGTCCCATGACTGACACTAAGTATTTTTTAAGTATATAATTCTTGTTTCCATATATGCAGAAAAATCATTCAAGATCCGCCATTGTTGTCAGCAGAGATCATGTTGGATCATCATAGAGGTGGGCCCTCAATACCGATTTATAAACCTCATAAATTATTTTTTAAACCTTTGAAGGCTTGACGGGCAGTTTATATTACTTATTTAATTAAAACTGCATGATGCAACGTGTTTCATGCTAATCATGTTATGTTAAGACATGTACTCCTCGTCTTTTCATCATTTTCATATGTTACATTACATAAAATAGCTTATTAAATGTGTATAATGTGGGTATGGAGTAATTTTGAGTGATAATAATATCGAAAACATAAATAAATAAATAGATTCATAGACAGGATGCATATTTAGAGTCAACTCGTGTGAGACGTTTTTATAATTAATTTATAATAATTTTTTTATTAAAAATGTTATCATTAATTTTTTAAAATTTTATTATTTTAAGTTATATTATAAATTACATGAAGCATCACAACACTATTATTATTTTTCATTAATAAAATATCAATTTTCATTAATATAAAGATTATTACTTTTTACTCGTCGTCTCCAAGTCATTGCCGTATATTTAAAACTACAGCTCTATATATATACTTTTTGTGTGTTTACTTATGTACTCCTTATTACTTTTAAGTTTTAACATCTCAAGTATTTAAAATGTTTTATTCAGGCCAGTCGAAATAAAAATACTATTAACTCCGTTCGAGATTGATTTCCTATTATATTTTGGTGATAATCTGCCGTTGCAAATCGTATCATAAAAGTAAAATATCAGCCCTAAGAAAAAAGTTAAAATGTTCCTTTTTTTATATGCGTCACTCATCCATCACACGTAATATAACATAAAATGTAATTAAAAATCAAACTCATTCTAAGTACCCCTTTATTACATGCAAACATGATTAAATTAAAAAGATCCAAACAAACAGAGAGAATTAACATTCTGAAAAGGAAAAAAAAATGGAAAGCTGCAACAATAAAACACGAAGAGTGATGCAACTTAATCATCACTTAGTAGTTAAACCACATTTAATCACTCAACAAAGCTGCATCAGTCAAAGAACACATGTGCCTTAATTTATTCTGAAACACAAACTGAAACAGTCTAAACGATGTTGTATCTCTTCTGCAAGACTTCAACGAGTTCAGAAACCTTGTTACTATCAGCCAAGGATTTTCGGACAGTCTCTCGCAGCATGCACCTCTTCGCCCATGCCACGATTTTCGGACAGTGGTCTTCGATGCTAAAGTTGCCACACTTCTCGTAGGCGTCGAACCAGCTGTACCAAGGGATCACGGCAATGTCTGTAAATCCGAAGTTGTCGCCATTGAAGAAAGTCTTGTCCCCGAGCTCTCCTTCCAGCGTCTTCAGAGCCTCCACGAACTCCTTCTTCGCCACTTCCAGCTCTTCTCGTTTCGTCATCCACATCCTCCTTGCTGGATCGCTAACCTGCATCCCACATTTTAACAACGACGGAGATTCTGTAATTATTGCTCTCCTAGCTAAAGATAATACTCCCTCTGTCGCTGGAAATATTGACACATTTTTTTTTACACGGAGATTAAAGAGTATAATAATTTAATGTGTTGTGCATTGAATTATATAATATTTTAATTTGTAGTTAGTAGTTGTGTTAACCGTGTGTATGAGAGCATGTAGATAAATTAATTGTTTTGTGTGGGTAGAAATGTGTTTATTGAACACTCCTAACATTAAACATCTTTAGTTGGGGGAAGCAAGCCATTTTTCTTTGTAGTGGGAGTAAATTTTTTTTAGTTTTAATTCTGATATTAATTTCCAAGTGCATATGGCGTTTTTTTTTCTCACAATATATAATTTAGGCAAATTAAGTCTCTATGCACACTGTTATTTGGATTACGATTTAATGCATTTTCTTTTTACGAGTTTCATCGTGATTCAAAATTAAATTGATAATTTGAAATGGTTGTTGCTAATGTGATATTGCTATTTTATCGAAATGATTCACAATTTTTTTATTTATTTGTTTCATAAAATGATTTATCCTCTAAAAAAAGAAACTATTCTAATTTAAAACCTCAAAAGTACATATTGACTTTAGAAAATATAATTCATTATTTTCACAAATAACATATATACTTTTATGTATTATCTTAAAAATACCAAATTACATTCAAAAGTCAATAAAATTAATTTTAAAAAAAAGAAAAATCTTAAGCAACGTAGAACGGTAAAATTATAACATCTTCGCAGACAGAGAGTGTAGATTTTTGCCTTATACAGTCAATTCAAACAAAATTAAATAGGACAAGAATTCATTCCTTCCTGTAGACATGCAGCTAACAAAAAGTCACAGTTAATAACAAGTTTTTAAATTCAAAGGCTACAAGATTGAGTGTAGTTTATGGAATGCATTCCAGCATACAGCTTCATTAATTCGGTTGTAATAACATGATAAAGCAGCAAGAAAGAGTAGTACCTTTTTGTCAACAAAATCAGCCCAGAACCTAGCTTGAGCTCTCTGGTAAGGATCTTGGGGCAACAATGGAGATGTATCTTTCCACACTTCATCCAAGTACTGAATGATTATCAACGATTCGCTAATGGGTTTTCCGTTGTGGATCAGGACGGGTATTTTCTTATAAACCGGGTTCATCTCCAGCAGAAGCTGGCTTTTGCTCACCAAAACTTCTTCCCTATACTCATACTCAACACCCTTCTCAGCTAAGGCTAATCTTACCCTCATTCCAAATGGGCTCACATAAGTGTCAAGAAGGATCACTTCATCCCCCATTTCTCTTTTTTTTTTCAAGAAAACAAGTCGCTAATGATATGAGCAATTGAATGAAAAGGAGTGGTCTATAATATATAAAGGGAGGATTAAAGGACCACTTAGCAAGCGCGTTATACGACATTCTACTCTCTCTCTCACATGTCACCCCATAATTTGACCGTAAAGTTAAAATCTACCAAATTTAAATTTTCTAAACAAACATAAATTAACACTATTGGTTAAATTTACTAGATACACCTTATCCTAAATCTGACGTTGATATTCATACTTACACCCAAAATAAATATCACCTAAATGGATTATGAATTATATGTAGAAAATGTTGTATTTAGGGTTTAGCAATTCTCCTGTCTTCTATAATGGAACTCATTAGATTAATTAGTCATATACAGGGACGGAGGCATGTGTGGGCCCCTCAACTTTTAAAAATAATTACCATATATATGAGAAGTAATTATTGTTATGTGCCTTGGCCTGGTGGTTTTGGTGCTAAACTAGTAGAGACACGTCGTGTGTTCGAATCCCCAAAGCAGAATTTACTTTTTTGTTCATTTTCCAGTATTTTTTAATTTACTTTTTATTCATTTTCTAGTATTTTTTTAATTTCCGAGTAAAGTTTAATGAATTATTTCTAAAATATATTTTTTCTCTTTCTTAATTCCTTGATAGAATATATTTTTTCTCTTAACTAATACTTATTTTATAATTTATTTTTAGCATATTTTGTTTGTTCATATTTTTTTAATTATTATTTTTAAGTTATTCATGTATAAATTTTACAATGTATTTTGGGCCCCTCAATTCGGATCCTGACTCTGATCATATATCGAACAAAAAAATATATTTTGGATCACTCTTTCAATGTTTCATTTATTTATTATTTCTTAATTGTATGACATCTGCATGTGATAATATATTTTGGATCACTAATTTCAATGTCTCGTCTATTTATTTTTTTAAGTGTATGACATTTGTGCAAGGTTAAATATCAATTTTAGAATATAGCATTTCACACTATGAAAGATACACAATTGTGTAATTAATTGGGGATTTGGATTAAAAAAAACCTAAATCTTTCTTTATTCCAATTAATATTGAGTGTGACTCTTGTACACCCAGACGCATGAATTTAGATTTATACTCCCACTAAGTCAATGAATATTATATAAGGTTAAAAAAATAAATTTGGAACAACTTCTTATTTAGATCAAATTGAATCCAGCCACACGGATTTAGAACACGAATCTAAATCCGTGTCCCGGACGCATAGAAAACTTTGCCATTAATATTTCTTCAAAAAGGTCCAATTTTGTATATTATTATTTTTATGTACTATCCCTTCAAACGTGTGCCCCAATATAAAAAGAAGATTATAGAAGCATGAAGACAATGCGACGGTTGGAAATGATATTAAAATATTAAATTCCCATATGGATGCATTAATGGAATTATTGATGGGAGGGGCAATATTGTCTTATATAAGTTGGCGCGACTTGGAAGTTAAAAATACGCAATAATAAAATAAAATTACACTAACATTTGGAAGTTAAAAATACGCAAAAACAAAATAAAATTACACTAACATTTCAAGGTAAAAGAATATACTAGTCTATTAAAGTCAAACATTGGATTTTATTGCGAAATATAATTAATTCATTTATTTATATATACACATCACAATCTTTAATATCTGGGGTTCAGCAAAAATGTTAATAACACCGCTTTCATTAGTTTTTACAAATCAAACAATCGATTATATCATGACTTATGATGTCCAAATGTTATATGTTATGTTACAAATTAATTTAGTGATTTATACTTTAAAATTAATTTAAAGTAGAGAATGGTTATTCTTTTGTTCAAATGGATTTCTTTTTTCACCTTCCTAAAAAGAATGCATTTAATATTTGTCCTTCGACAGATCCAATGACCAAAAAAAACCACGATTCTTAATTCAATCCACATGTTATGCCACATTGTGCTTCCTTTTTACAAAAAAAAAAATTACAGTAGGGGACCAAATTTCTGATTAATTTAAATATATATGTACTATATGTAAGAAGGGAATTTATTTGAAAATTTAAATGCATGATAATTCGCTTTCACAAATTACATGTTACTCCATTCGTTCCTTTGATAAGTGTCCGTTTGATTTTTGCACGTGGATTAAGGAGTATAATATTTTAAAGTGTAATGAGGTGAGAGAAATAATATTTTAATGTATAATGGATAGTTGTATTAGTGTTGAGTGTGGATCTTATGTGTAGTAGGTTGAGTATAATAATATTATTGTGTGTGTCACATTAACAAAAAAAAATGAACACTTTATATTGAGATGGACAAAAATGACAAAATGAACCATTATCAAAGGAATGGAGGGAGTATTAGATTTTGGCACATTTAATTTGTCTTTATTTGAATGAGTAGCCATCAGCCGTGTTGGGTAGATATTTTTGGGTCAATTTTATTAAAGTTTTCTGGCAAATTAAATGGTACAACTTTGTCCACCAGTAATTCAGTAAAAATGGTGCGGTGCCCTTAACATGAAATTCACCTGGATTTTAAGTGAATTTTTGTGGCTTTAATTTAATAATTAATCATGATTTTAATGAAAATATTATTAATTGCTTGATTATTTGGAGAAATGTATTTTTGTTTATTTTTGCAGAAAAAATGGTGATTTTGATAAAAATGAATTATACAAGTGAAGAAGAAGATATGGGAGAAAACGAAGCTCGATTTGGAATTGAAACGAACAAGAACGGGTCAAAGGGAAATTTATTATAAATCTCATTTTTGGTCTCATGAGCTAATCCCACATTGATTACTTATCACAAATTTCTTTCACTCTACCACTACATGAACTCACTTGTCCCACATTGGAAACTCACTCAAATTTCTCTCATCCTTACTATTATAAATATCTTCTTCCATGAAAGCCACCATTGAACAATTCTCCACCCATTTAAACTCCATTAAATTGAATTATTCCTAGATTTAATAGTTGAGAGGGCTTTTAGGTAAGATCTTCATAGTTGAGATCTCTCCCCCTTTCGGGGTGAGGGATCCGTAGTTTTAAATGTTTTTTTAGATTATCAATTTAATGCTTTTCAAGAAGGTGTGGACATCAAGGAAAGGATGAGCTTGGTGGATGTAAAAACTTCATTCGGTGAAATCTAATCATACTTATTATCTTTTTATTTTCTATGTTTTGGATGTTTAAGTGATTTTTTGAATTATGGATTAATTTGTGATATTATTTAATTGTATTCCCGACTTTGATTAGTTTCATTTATGGAAGCTTAATTTATATGTTTGATTTGTGTGGTTAATTGTCTATTGCATGTGGTTAGAACGAGAGTTCAATTATGTGTCTATGAATTAATTAAATCATTTCATCATGTGGATTATTTGAGTTAATATGGGAAGAGTTGGAAATGACCTCTCATGTTTAGAATTACTAAATGGACACTGGAGAGGTTAGATCGAGAGGTCAATTAATCTAGTGAGGGGAACCCAACCTTAGTGAATTCATAATACCTAGAAAGTGAATATTACCTATGATTTAGTACATTTTAGGGAACTCGTGCGTGTAATTAGTACCTATTGGGAGGTGTTCACTTTGGTCTCAATCTTATGTGCTATTTTGGGGTCTTTGTAAAGGCATATATCCTCTTCATCTCGAGAGAGAGTTTAGGTGGAAATCGTGATCGCTCTTACTATGATAGTTTAAATTGGGAGGCAAATAGATGTGTTACATGATTTATCCATTTGAATTGCATCATGAAGATTTTCTTTGCATTAAAAATTCCAAAAATATTGTAATTAGTTTATTTTCTTGTTTCTATTATCCTCCATTCTCGGTCATCTCTAACTAATACGAGACTATAACTTGAAGGCCACGAATCCTAAATTTCATGTGGTTCAATAAATTCTTTAATTGGTCATCCCAACTATATACGATCAAATAACAATATAGAATTATTTTGTTGTCCTATATTTAACAAAATATCTTTTTTTACCTGAAATTACCAAAATGCTCATTACTCGAATATTCGAGTAAATACAATTCGAGTAATACCACGAGTAAACTAAATAAATGCATAAAAATTTCAAGTAAACATTCGAGTAAATGAGCGAGTAAAATTAAATTCGAGTAAATTTAATTATTTATTTAATTTTCAACTAAGGATTATAATTTCGGGTATAAATTCGAGTAATATTTTTTTAATTTTTTAATTATTTCGAGTAAAGGAGTATTTTGTTATATTGTGAGTAATAAATGTTGAGTAATTGACAATTCGAGTAAGGCAAGTTTGAGTAATAGTCATATCGAGTAAGTCTACACGAATAAAGAAATTCGAGTAATAAATTTCGGGTAAGGCAAATCGATTAATAGCAAATATGAGTAAGAAAAATACGAGTAATAGGAAAATTCGAATAAGCAAATTTGAGTAATAGTCAATTTTGATTTTTGAGTAAAGCAATTTAAAAAAAAGTCGAGTAAAGCAAATATCAGTAAGATAATTTCGAGTAAGTAATGGAAATTTGACAAAGGCATCTCGAGTAAAAGTAATTGTGGTAAATTTTAGTAATAAGTATCATTTGAGTAAGGCAAATTCGAGTAAGAATATTTCGAGTAACAGGCTTGTTCAAGTAAATCAAATTTGAGTAATAATCACATTTTTTGAGTAAACAATTGGAGTAATTCGAGTAAGGTTAATTCAAGTGATAGTAAACTCGAGTAGGGCAATATCCAATAAGGTAAATTAAAGAATTAATAAATTTCGAGTAATGAACATTTATGAGAAATGTGAATTTTAAGTAAAATTGATGAGTTAAAAATTTTAAAGTATTATTAAAAAAAATATATACTCGAGTAAAATAATGATTTGTAATTCGATTATCCATTTACTCGAAGAATTCTTTATTCAAATGTAAAATTACTCAAAATTTTTACTTTAGTTTTTTCGATTTAAAATTACTCGAAATTTATTAATTCTTGAAATTTAATTTAATATCAATATGATATTTATAAAAGAGTTAATTGCATTAAAATATACGACATTTTCTCATTTTCTCAATTTAATCACGAACTATTTTTTCATCAAAAAAAAAAAAACACACATCCTTTTCTTATTATTTCAATTTAATCACCTACTTTATTTTTATCAATTAAATACACAACGATTTTGTATTGTGGGAGATATTTTTAAATTTTACTTTTTTATTTTATATTATAAATTTGATAAATATGAAAGATATTTTTGGCATATTTGACTAATTTTTAATCAATATATAATTTATTTTTGGCCAAAATTATTGTAACCATAATGTTATTCACACCCTTATTACTTTTTATGATTATTTTGTAATAATTTATTTTTGACCAAAATTATTGTAGTCCTAATCTTATTCTCTCCCTAGATGCTGGCCCGCTGAGAATTGGTTGGAGTGCAGCGGCGAGAAAGAGGATCCGTGACGGCGGTGTCCATTGGTTGCCACATTTTTTTATATGTAGAATTAATGATTTGTCTCATTTTTATGTTATTTATTATTGTCTCTTCTATGCCTTTCAGTATGGAACAAAATTGTTCTGATCGATGTCATGCCTCTTCGGGATAATCAGCTATCCTATCGTTGAGTTTAACATAAGAGGTACGATTCAATTGATTTTTTTTCCTACTGTGTGATATAACCACTAACATGGATATTTTCTCATAATCTAATGCTCATTATGGGTTAGGGTGGAATAAGAATTTTGGTTTTTTTTTTTTTAGCAAATTTCAAAGTTGGTGTTTCTGTTCTTTTCCTTATCAGTTGCTGTCATTGACAGATTCTATGTGTATAATGTTGTACGAATTAACTTATTTGAGCAGGTATGCTGGGGTTGACCATTTTTAAAAATTCTTATTTCTTAAATCAACATAAGCAAATAATTTTTTCTTCTCTTATGTTTCTTCCTTACCCTATAACATTTTTAGGTTTGAACTTTTTGATTGGATTTGTCTGCTGCAGACTGACATTATGGATTTGCTGGGGTCTAATTTACATGTTGAAATTGATGAAGGAATGCTCTAAAGTGTTTTATAGGTTTGTGTTTATATCTTGAAGTATATTATAGTATAAAAATTTCTGCCTACGTGTCGTATCCAAAACGCTCTAAAGTGTCAGTGAAATTTTTTTTCTCAATTTTTTAAAAAATTTATTTATTTTTTAATAATTTCCTTATTAATTTATAATTTATTTCTTATTTATATGTTCTTTTTAAATAATATATTTTTTATTAATAAATATTAATTAGGTAATAAATTAAAAAAATATTTATAGAAAATAAGAAAAAAATATTAATTAAAAAATATTTATTTGATTGTTAATATATAGTATACGGTAACAAATCAAAATAAATAGGTATATAAGTTAGAACAAAATTTAATTAAAAATATATATCAAAATATTTTTTTCTTATACGTGGCGGCGCCTCATCGATGCAGCGGCACCTCATTAATTTATTAAAAATAATATTTTCTTTTTATTAAAAAATATTTTATTTTGATTGATAACTAATTAAATTTTAAATATTTTATTTATTTATTTTGGTATTATCAATTAATTACTAAATCTTTTAATGTAAATAAATTAATTAATATCAAATTATATTATATATAAAGGAAAAAAAAATTCTCTTTCACCCACCTATAAATAATGCTTTTTTATTTTTCATTCTAAACACATACATTTAATTTTTCGAAGAATAGATTTCTTCAAATTCCTCTAGAGAATTGATTCATGAAAGTATAAAAATTTATTTTAATGAGTGAATCAAGTAGGATACCCGCTTATTTTGGAGTACTCATACCCATATCTGTTTAAATGGAGTATTAACTACTCGTATCCGTACCGTCCCATTAAAAAATTTTATTATCATACCCATACAAGTCCCATACCTTACCATTTAATATTATTTACTTTATCTATATTCATATTTTTTATTGTTTAAATTAATATTTTATTAAAAATTATACTATTATTAATTAAATATAATACTAAAAATTCTATTATTTAATTTTATGGTACTTAAGAGTGTTAATCTTGTAGTAGTATATTATTATTTGCATAAATTATGAGATAAACAAAAATAAAAAGAAATGTAAAGTTATAGCATTTAGGAATACAGATAGCAACGGGTACCTGGCTTTTTTAGGGTACTCATACTCGTTTCTTTTTAAATACTCCCTCCGTCCCGGCATAAGAGTTGTATTTTTTTTACACGTAGATTAAGAGATATTATATTTAATGGGTAGTTGGGGATAGTTGAGGTGAGTGAAATAATGTTTTAATATATAGTGGGTATGTGTATTAGTATGTTGTGTGGGTCTCATTTACTAAAAAGGGAAATACACCTCTTGTGTTGGGACAAACAAAAATGGTAAAATGCACTCCTTGTTGTGGGACGGATGGAGTATTAATCACCTGTATCCGTAGTTGTCCTGTTTAAAAATTTTATTATCATACTCGTGCGTTACACGATCATGATTGTTTTTAAATTTTTTTTTGAAACTTTATATTAAATTGAGTGGAGGGAAAATACGCATATTATATTTTAATAATGTAAAATATATAAAATAAAAAATATAAAGTTAGAATTATAATAACAATTTAATATAAAAAATATGTTTAGACAACAAAATAAACAATATATAAATACATAATATACTACAACAATGTAGATAATAATTATTTAAATGATATGATAACTATGTATTCACGTAATAAAAATAATAATTTACTTTTGAAAGAAATTTCTATAATGAAACGTGATACTCAATTAGTGAAAATGATAATGCTATTTCATTAACAATTTATAATATAAATGAAAAGTGATAATATTGTATAGCGAAAATAATAATATTCAATAACAAAATTGATAACTAATTTAAATAGTATAAAATGATCTCACGTGAGACGGTACGTGACGATTTCATGCAAGACTTGCTCTTTATAAATGGATGGTTGACGTAATAAAAAGATAATTTACTTTTGAAAATAAATTTTAATTAATAATTATGTATATAAGAAATAAATGGAATTAGTTTAAAAAAATTATTAAAAATTAAATGAAATCTTTATCAATGTCAAATAATTATACAACATTAACTAGTAAGATCTAATAAGATCTTTCTTATAGCTAGACAATTCAAGTATTTTATATAATGTGACATATAACTTAATCATATGTAAGAGTTAATATATGCATATATATTCTAACTTTTTAGAGGAATCTAGACTAATAATATAGTATATTTGAAAATTATCTATTAGCATATATTCCTCACGTATTTATACTTTGAGATGTCTCGCATATTTATACATGTTTATTAATAATAAAAATACACTATACATCTTACATATTTTTTATACTTTATTCATTGTTCTCAATAATAATATTTACCTTTTATCTTTAAATTATCAACTTACCATACATGCTGAAATGACTATCCAACAAGACAACCTCATCTCCCATGTTTTTTTTTTTTGGTTGAAGAGAAGAAAAGAGATCTGCGATGTAAATTTGAATAGTTGGTATGAGTGAAAAAGCTCTGCAAGGTGGGAAATAAATAGACTTCAGAGGAGGGAGGTGGAAAGATCTGGAATACACGGACCACATGCATGTCAAGTTCAACTTTTCTTTATTTTATCTGATAATATTTGGAATTAGTGAAAATATTCAGTATATTTTTTAATTTATTTTCATGTTCTAAATGCTAGAACTTTTGGGTGAGATAAACTTTTTTTTTTTTTTACATACATTAAAAGATATTTTCTCTTCATCTCAAAACAATGTACACATTATTTTTTCCATATTAGATTAAAAAAATGTAGTACTTTAATATACCGAGAATAGAGAGATATTATAATATTTTAATGTATATGGATAATTGTATTATTATTGTGTTTGAACCTATGAAAAAATATTAATTGGTTTTTTAGTCTAATCTATAAAAAAAATTAGTACATTGTTATGACAAAACAAATACCTGACACAAATAGAGTAAAATATTTTAATATATAATGAATTAAAAGATATAATATTTTAATTTTTAATGGATGATTACATTAGTATATTATCCCGGACTCATATATAATAGACAAATTCTCTTGTGAGTCATTACATATGTGAGACGGTTTGTAAGACGTGTTAAAGTATGTCTATTATATAGATAAAATATGATTAAGAGTTGTTAAAGCATGTATTTTAAAATATGATAAATAATGAATTAAAGTATGATTTTAGGATATTATAATATGATTAATTATTGACATACTTTAACTATAAACATATTTTACCTATATAATAAGCATACTTCAGTAATAAGTCAACCCGTCTCACAATCGCCTCACAAAAAACGCGTCTCACAAGAGACTTTCTCAAAATTAAGTATTTCTTTTTTAAGTTCCATTTTTTAAAATGAAAAATATATACTTTATTTTGAAATAAAACAAATTCACGAAATGTACATTTTACTTAGGTGTATTACTTAATTTTACGTAAATAACACATAAATTTTGAGTTTGAATTCTCAAACTAAATTTTTATGGGTAAATTACCAAAACCTCTCGAGGTTTGTCCAAATTACTAAATAAATTCCGTGGTTTGAAAATTTACCAATTACTTCATTTAAAAAATATTTTTTAAAAATAGTGAAATTTAAAAATACAATATTAAATATATGGATCTTGATGTCATTTCCATCCTTCTTTATTTTAAGAAAAAATGTATTTGTATTAATGTTCAAATAAAAAACAAGTTAAAGGGGGTAATTGGTAATTTTTCAAGCCACGCGATTTATTTTGTAATTTGGACAAACCTCGAGGGGGATTTTGGTAATTTACCCAATTTTTATCATTCCAAATAGGGTTAATTGTAAAAAAAAAATCATGAACTTTACTTCTATTGCAAATTAATCCCCACTTTTGAGAAATTGAGAAAAAAAAGCATAACTTTAAGTATTGTTTAAAAAAAACCCAAAAAAACCTATTATTAGTCACAAATTGGATTTTTTTTGCAGCAATGCTTAAATGTTGTGTTTTTTTTTTTTGCAATTTTTCAAAAGTGGGGATTAATCTGCAATAGAAGTAAAATTCGTGGTTTTTTTTTTGCAATTAATCCTTCCAAATATGATAATATGAAGATAAAATATTGCGCATGCAATCTAAATTATCTAAAATAGCCTTGTAGGTCTGGACAATATTCTTCAAGGTCAACTATTAGTACAGTACATAATAGTTCATACACAGCCCCCAGGGCATAGCTCAAGTGGTAGAGGGGAGGGTGGAAAGGCCTTCCAGCTGAGCTTGGTTGCTGCAGGGTGGGGGTTCGAATCCTGCCTTTGGCATGGATTTGGCCCCTTGCAAGCACAAGTTTAACAGTGAGCCCTCTCTATAAGCCACTTGAGGCACATCCTGCGATTTACCTCCTCCACCAATCCCCAGGGCAGGGGCGGTGGGGGCCCCTAATGGTGGGGTACACCATAATAGTTCATACACATATTTAATTATGAATTGTACCGACTTATATTAATTAATATATACTCCATACAACGTAAATTCCAATTTCTACAAATTAACATGTGTGACTTCACTGCATATGTATGGCATGGTCCATAACTAGAGACGTCATTACATATGCAATTAATACTTGCAATTAATTAATTAAGTAAAGGGATATATATCACATAGAGTTAATGCTCAACGGAATAATTCAAAGTTTATACGTTGCAAACTATCATATATTATTAGGATTTTTTTGGATTAAAAGAAAGTTTGTGTGTGCAATATAAAATGATAATTTAGTTAAATTCTAGTACTGATGTGACGGGGAATATTGGAGTTTAACATCGAAATCATACCATACAAATTTATTTTATATAAAATTGTCTCAAAAATTTATTTTTTTCAAAATAATTTTATAGATTTTAAATTCTCATCAAAATAATTATTTTCACTTATAAATGTTCAGTTTTCTAATTTCATAGGACTGAATGACACTGATTCATTGGTTCATTTATAAAAGTTATAAAGTGAAATCAGTGAAAAATATTATCTTGTGACAAAATCATAGTAAAATTAAAAGATTTAATATGAAAATAAATGTCGAGACTATTTTTTGGGACCTTTTTAAATAAAGTAAAATGTTACTAGACCTATAAAAGAAAACAAGTGAAAAGTCTTACTATAAGTTCTTATAATTCTTATTATTATTCTCATGTATGGATTGTGTTTTGAAAAAAAATGTTTAAGAAATATGGTCTAATTGAAAATAATTGTAGAATTATTGTGTTTTTTATATGATTTAGGGGATCAATTAATTTAATGAGCAAAATAATGTACAGTCTTCGAATTTAATCGATGTGTTTCTCGCTACAATTGTGATCACTAAGCAGCAAGCTTGGCACATTTGTGGGTAACTTAATTAATAGATTTTGTTTGAGAGAGAAATGTGAATTGAGTAGATAATCGAAGTCATACATATATAAGTTATGAATTATGATTGAATAGATTTTTATTCAAAGGTTTCAACTTTTTCTGAAGGAGTGAAATACTACAGGACATATGAACAAGGACACTATTATTTTACATAAATTATTTTTTAATATGTGAAAATTTATTTTTTATTAAAATAATTAGTTACTAGTTACTATTATTTTAAATATTAATACTCATAATCAATTAAAAATTATACAAAACCCCACTCATTGTTTAAAATAAAAAATCAACACTCCCTTTCTATTGTTTATGAAATACTACTGTTTATATATTCCGCATAATGGATAAACTAAATTACTGATTTAAAAAAATTGAAAAGTAGTTGTGCTACTGCTATTTAACCATGTAATTATAAATTAATCTTGGTATATGGAGTAATTTATATATGTAATGATTTATAGAAATCTAGAGACCATAATCAAGATCAGAAATTGTGGTACACAAGCTTTCCAAAGACTAATATTATAGACTTAATTTCCAACCACAGAGATATTTTCCAAATTCCATTTATATGTATTTATAGACATAGTGTGAGATCATTAATTCAGAATAGAATAGAATAGCAGTTGAACTGTACATAATAAAGCTGCATCCATTAACATCACAATCCAAATTAACAACAATATTCCATTTATTTATTCTGATCCATTGACACACCTATGAACTACTCAACGATTCCAAACTTCTTCTTCAAAAACGACAACACTTTTGGGATCAGCCAACGATTTGGAAACGCTGTCCTTGGTCATGCACCTGTCGCCCACACAATCAATTTCGGACACTGCTTCGATGATGAATTTTCCACAAATCTCGAGAACTTCGAACCCGATCAGCGCCACGTCGACGAAACCCAACTTGTCCCCTACCGAAGAAAGTACGAGGATGTAAGAGAATATATCTTGATGAAGAAATTGGAATTAGTACCTTTTTGTCGATGAAATCATCCCAGAATCTGGCTTGAGCTCTGTGGTAAGGATCTTGGGGCAACAATGGAGGTGTGTCCTTCCACGCTTCATCCAAGTAGTGAAGGATGATCAACGACTCGCAGATGAGATGGGTTTGCCGTTGTGGATTAGGACAGGGACCTGTATAATATCTTAGTATAAGTACATCGGGTTTCGAAATTAAATAGTAGTATACTAAAAATATTAATAATTAAAATTAAATATATCAAAGGGAAAGAAGTAGTCCACTTTATTTATCTGTTCCTTTTACAGAAGCTGATCTTGGATTTTCTATTGTTATATTTGTAGTTATATGCGTTTGATAAATAACATGTGTGCGAGAAAAAAAATCTCAATTAATATTGATTGCACACGTTAAATAAGTGACATGTGCCAGCAAGTTGAATTCTCTGTTACATTTCTCGTGTTTCATTGGTGTTTCACAACATAAGAATACTATACCTTATAAATGACCATTAAACTCTTGGAGCAAATATTAAATTTTGGGTATTGATTATGTCATGTGTCAATCATTTAATTTATGAAATAATAGATGAAACACCATTGTGAAATAGGTCTCTTTTTGACACTCATGTCCGCTTCTTAGTTAAAACCGCCTTTTAAGGCATATGACCTCTTTCTGAGTGATTTGAGCAGATTTCGAACTTGAAAGTCTCGTTTTTTATTTGAATCCAACTCGAAATCTCATAAGAGAAGAAAAGTTGTCCGTCTAGTGAGTTAGCGCTGAGACTTTCTCTCCCACCAGGATCTATTAATGCGCTACGCTTACTCTTCTCAATTTAGGCCAAAACATGTGTGCCGGGCGTGCGACCCATCAACCTACTAGCAATGGGGAAGAAAACATAGCAGCGAAGTTCGGCATAGACTCCCAAAGTTGGCGACGCCCTTCTGTTTGGCTTCTTTCTCGATGTACTTTCTCTCAACCAGATGGGAACCCTTTATCCCTTTCATAATAATAAGGTAAGCACCCAGCTCTCGATCCAGAGCTACTGCTTCAACAATCAACTGAGCTCAGGAACCCTATGTGCCAATCGCTAGCGCATCCAGGGCCCCGGCGCCCAGATTCCCATCCAGTTCATCCACTTGGCATAAACAACCTCCTTTCCAGGTGCCTCTTACTCAACTCAATTGGTGTGCATGTAAGAAAATCTCAATCAATATTACTTCTACGGCCAGAATCCAGCCTATTCCCTCAATTAGTCTGAGGGGGCAATTTTGGAACTACAGCTGTCTTTTCTCACAAAAATATCCATATTCTGTCAACCGCAATTTAAAAAAACATGTAACAAGGATAAGAAATAAGGAGATACACCTTCTACCCCATCCTTATGGTTATGTTTGCTTTTTGCACGAAAATTAATAAATATAGTATTTTAATGTGCATTGAGGTAAGAGAAATAATAATTTAATGTAAAGTGGGTAGGTGTATTAGTGTGATGTGTGGGTCCATAGAAAGAAAATTAATTAATTTGTGTAGGTCTCATATACTAAAAAGTGAAATGTAAGCCCAAAATAAAAATATGTAACCATTAAGATGATACGGTGGATACATTAATTGCACTAGTCAACGCCATAATACTTCTTCAAAAGCAAAACGAAGTCGTAGACGGTTTTAGGATTAGCCAAGGATTTGTGGATACTCTCTCTCATGATGCACCTCTTCGCCCATGCAATCAATTTTGGACATTCCTTTTCGATGCTAAACCCACCACATCTCTCGTAGGCTTCGAACCAGCTGTAGAATGGGATGAGTGCCACGTCAACATACCCCAAGTTGTACCCTCCGAAGTAAGTCTTGTCCCCTAACTCCCCTTCTAATGTCTTGAGGGCCTCAATGAATTCTTTCTTGGCTGCTTCTTGCTCTTCTCCTTTCTTCAACCATATTCTTCTTCCCGAATCACCCACCTACATAGGACAATGCACATTCAACAATTCATGAAATGATGTATCCATAAATCTTGATAAAAAAAAGTTGTTCGAAGTATCATTTGGATGTAACATATTGTCGGATGAATGACACGTAGAAAAGATTAGAAAATTATACTCCCTCGGTCACGTTCAACTTTTCCTGATCAATGAGATTAAGGAAAGTGTAATTTTGAAGGATATTAAAGTATTTTTTTAAATAAATAAATAAAGTATTTCAGGTACGTATGAGTAATTTCTTTTTAAAAAAAAAAGTGTATAAGAGATTTTATTGTGAAAATTTTAAGTTACGCTCCTAAAGAATGAAAACTTTTTTGGAATGGAGATGATACTATAAAAAGAAAAGTACAAAATCTATGAATATTGGTTGGATCTCCTCATTCAACAATATAAGACCGGTTTGAATCCCTTATTCCACATCATATTCTGCTCCTCATTCCATAACTTATTTTTCTATAAAAAAACTATACCCTATTTAATGACCCTTGAAGATCTAACAATAATTTAGGAAATAATTGTGACACTGATTAGTAAATGAAATATTAAATGGAATAGGTGATCTCAATTGACACACGAGATAAAAGAGGTACCTTTTTGTCAACAAAATCAGCCCAAAACCTAGCTTGAGCTCTCTGGTGAGGGTCATGAGGCAGCAATGGAGATTTGTCGTTCCACACCTCATCGATGTACTGAACAATGATGGACGACTCGCAAATGGGTTTTCCGTTGTGGATGAAGACGGGGACTTTCTTGTGAACCGGGTTCATATCGAGCAGGAGTTGAGATTTGTTGGCCAAGTTTTGTTCCCTGTAATCATAGGGAATCCCCTTTTCGGCTAATGCGATCCGAACTCTCATTCCAAACATGCTAATGTTTGCATCCAACAGAACTATCTCATCCGCCATTATTGTTTCCTATACAAGAAGACAGGTTTAGTTTTTTTTTTAGGGGGATAATGAGCAAGATCAGAAGTGATCGAATGGTGTGAGATGTTGTGCAGAATCCATTGTTTATATAGTAAATCCAGCATGCTACGCTGGCCGAATCATTTTTTTAATTTTGTGAAAACTCTAGTATATTACAAGTGGACTAACACATAAAATTATTCAAGTATCATAGACAATTTCACTCTTTTAAAATTAGATATTAGATATACACATACCGGATACTCGGGCCATTTCCGTGCATCATTTTCTGTGCCACACGTTAAGTGATTGACATGTAAGAGGGGTAATAAATCTAACTATTACCCCTAGGGTATAATTTTTCTCTCCTACGTCCATCCAATAGTGTGGTACAGGAGATGATGTACCAAATGACACAGAAAATCCGAGTCGAGATACATGCTTAAATTTTTATATGCCCATATGAATTTAACAAATTAATTTTGTAAATGCCCAATTTTTAGTTATAAATAAAATGTTAAAGTGCTCGAAATGACAAAAATATTAATTCTTAACTTGATTTAAAAGTTTTAATTGAGTACCGAATATATACAATAAGTTCATAAATATATATATTATGTACAATCAATTTATATATTTTAACTAAGTTAACAACCGAAGTCGGAAATATTTTTGACAAATTTGTCAATCAATTTCATGAAAGCGTTTGTTGTGCATTAATTATTTTATTTTATTGAAACACTTAATTTTCTTTACACATAAATGATCTAAAAATTAAAATTAAATAAAATATCACGCATACGTGCTTGGCGTACAAAAACTCAAAATTAAAAATAAAACGAATTTACATTTGACTTTTAAAAATAAAACTTTAATTATTTATATACATGAAATAAAAATGATATAAATATTAAGGAGTAATGATGTTTAAGCATTGATCTTAGAACAAAGTGTGTAATTAAGTTTTGATTGGATCCGGATCAATGAGGGAAGTAATGTAACTCTCTGTTTTGACAATACTTTTATATATATAATTTTTTTAATACTCTCTCCTTCTTACCCCCGACGCACGCCGGGGGACGCCCACGTCGGGTGTCAAGGCACGCCGGGGGACACCCACGATGGGTGCCGCAGCACGCCGGGGACGCCCACGTCGGGTGCCGGGGCACGCCGACGGACGCCCACGTCGGGTGCCGGGGCACGCCCACGTCGTGTGCCGGGGCACGATTCTCATTTTAACTATATTTGACTTTTTATTTAAAGGTTTTCATTTTTCACTTTTAGTAAAAGAGTTTCACATATAATTCATCACTCACTACAGATTGAATACAATTATCTACTACACAAAAAATAATACTGTCTCCGTCCCGGTAAATTGTGCACGTATTCCAGTGCGCGAAGATTAAGAAAAATTAATTTTTTATATATAAAGATGTGTAAAGTTATTGGAATGTGTGTAAAAGTGAGTATTTTAGATAATTTAATGAAAAAAGTGTGTAGAGTTATTAGGACGTGTGTAAAAAGTGAATAGTATTGTAATGTTTTTTTTTCATTTTTAGAAACGTGCATAAGTGTTGGGACGATAAAAAAGAAAAATATGTCGTAATTATCGAGACGGAGAGAGTAATACTTTCGTAATCTATTTGAAAAAAATAAATGGAGAACTTTATTCAGAATGGAGGGAGTACAATTTAAAAAAATAATTTTATGCGGAATCGAGGATTTTGTGATATAGTTATATTAGAAAAGGAAGGGGAGTAATTATTTATAAATGCAACTAGAAGCATACAACAATGACGTCACTGCATATGTAATTAAGGGCACAAAAAATCTGGTACAATTTTTGAGGATCCAGAAATGCCAGACCTCCACGTGATGACAGCAATGCCAGACCTCCACGTGATGACAGCAATGTAATTAAAATCTGGTACAATTTTTTATTATATTAGACGTTCCATTTAAATATTCTTATTTTTTACTTTTAGTAAAAGAGCCACGTATGACCACCACTCACATAAAATAATAATACTTCACACAAAAAAAATAGGGACTTTTGCGGGATGGAGGAGTAACATTATTATCTTTTAAATTCAACTAAGAACCCCTAACATAGAGCCCCTTGTAATCACCTTTTTGCACCGTTGTACCGCATTGCAATGAAATTGGAAGAAATAGAGTCAGAATATGTTGTTGAATCCGTATCTTTGTAAAATCTCGATAATAATTTTGAGTTGAGAATGTGAGCAAACAACTACACTTGAAACCGTATCCAAATCTCAAAGATTCAAATTCTCTTTCCAAAGACTGTAATCATTAATTATCATGAATTCAATTGTGACGCTTCTCCAAATTCAAGTGCTTCTTCTCTTAGCTCCAACGCTCCTCCAATCCCTATCCACCATCTCTACAAATTATCACGTAAGACCAATTCAAACTCTGTGCCATATCACTGGCTGCTCGTGTCTACACTCGCCTCGATGGCAACATCAACCGCCGTCTCTCCAACCTCTTTGAACCCAAAACGCCCGCCCCCGCCACCAAGCTCATCCACAACAACCGCGTCTCCACCTCCGACATCCACATCGACACCTCTCGGAGTCTTTGGTTCCGCATTTTCACCCCAGACCACGCTGCCAAGTTACTGCCACTGATTGTGTACTTCCACGGGGGTGGATTCTGCATCAGTGGGCCACAAATTCTCTTTTCCTCTTGTCCTTCCCTCTCGATTTGTATCTATGGAGCCCGATTATAGAGGTGAGGCGTCAGATATGGTTTTTTCTTGCGTCAATTTGGTTGTGGCGGGGTTCGATGATGGTGGCGTTGAAATGGGAATGGGAAAGGCATTAGTGATTGGTTCAATCACTAGGTGGGGAGAGAGAGGAGGCCCAGTTGCGGCGTGCACCGCGTGGTAGATCTGATTCTTAAAGGGTAATTTTGTCTGTTAGGGGGTAAGCTGAGTTACAGAATTTAAAATATAAATATATATATATTAATTTATTAATTTTAGATATTATTTTTATATACTATTAATATATCAAAATTCCATATAGGTATGCAGTGTGAGATCATTAATTCAGAATAGAATAGAATAGATTAGTAGTTGAAGCTAAGTGCATCCAATACAGGTGATCTGCTAACCATCACCATCCAAATCAACAACAACGTTCATTTATTCTGATCAATCGACATACCTATGATATGAACTACTCTTCGATACCAAACTTCTTCTTCAAAAACGACACCAATTCGATAGCACTTTTGGGATCAGCCAACGATTTGGAAACGCTCTCCTTCATCATGCACCTCTTCACCCACGCAATCAATTTCGGACACTCTGCTTCGATGCTGAATTTTCCATAAACCTCGTACGCCTCGAACCAGCTGTAGAATCCGATCAGCGCCACGTCGACGAAACCCAAATTGTCGCCACCGAAGAAAGTGTTGTCCCCGAGCTCTGCTTCCAGCAACTTGAGGGCGTCGATGAACTCTTTCTTGGCTGTTTCCTGTTCTTCTCCCTTCTTCATCCATATCCCTACAGAAGGACCAGCTACCTACATAACATAACCCAACATGGTTAAAGTACGAGGATGTTAGAGGGTATGATGAAGAAATTGGAATTAGTACCTTTTTGTCGATGAAATCAGCCCAGAATCTGGCTTGAGCTCTGTGGTAAGGATCTTGGGGCAACAATGGAGGTGTGTCCTTCCACGCTTCATCCAAGTAGTGAAGGATGATCAATGACTCGCAGATGGGTTTGCCGTTGTGAATTAGGACAGGGATTTTCTTGTGGATGGGGTTCATGTCCAGAAGGAGTTGGCTTTTGTTGCCCAAGTCCTGTTCTTTGATCTCGTATTGGATACCCTTTTCTGCTAATGCCACTCTCACCCTCATTGCGTACATGCTCAGATGAGCATCCAACAGAACCACCTCATCCGCCATGCTTTTTTTTTTTAGGAAGGTTTGGGATATTGAGATGTTAGGCAGAGAAAGGTTTGATGAAATGAGCAGTGTGTGGACTAAAATATACACACAAGGAATCTTGGAGGATAAGTTTGGTGGAAATCTGGAAATTATATTAAATTTAGGGACTGGTGGAATGGTGGGCCTGTATGATGCTCCATTTTAGTACAAGTAGAGCGGGGTTGGAAATTAAATAGTCTATACTGAAAATACAGTTTTACTAATTATAAATTTATAATATATCAAAGGAAAAAAAGTCCTCCACTTTATTTATTTGTTCCTTTTCCAGAATTCAGCCTATACCCCAATTGGTGAACTACAGCTGTCTTTTCTCACAAAAATATAAATAAATAAAGAAAAGTGATTAAATTTGGGGATCAATGATTATAAGTAAAAGTTCTTTGTATTTTATATATAAAATATATGACAATGACTTCTATGGTCAGTCTTTTTTTTTAAATTGGTACAACCGGATCTGTTTAATATGCATTCCATATGTTTTAGCGCGGGTCAAATATATTTGTGGGTCAACCCTATTTGTAATGGAAATAAGCTCTCATATTCTCATTCAATCGTTGATATCTCTTTTCCCTACCCTGTCATTTCCTCTGTAATTTCCCTACTCATTTCCAAGTCATTTCCCTTCTCATTTCCAAGTCATTTCCCTTTTCTCTCTTCTGGAATTTTTTTTATAAAAATGATTAAAGTTTACAATTCTCCATGCTGTTACCATGGGGCACTACAACCGCCGGTGGAGGAGTGAATAAATAAGCCTTGAGAGAGGTCTTTCAAGCCATTGATTACGCTCTGCCTGCGAATCTGAATTGAGTCTCTGAAGCAGGTCAAATCGCATTCCCGACGACAAATCTAATGAATCTCCTAAATCATCCACAACGTACTCTCCTCTCCATCATTAACATCGCTACTCGAACTCGCCTCTTCTCCGTTAGTATTGCTGCCGATCTTGAACGATTTCTTCTGGAATGATCCCATTATTTTCCGTACAAGCTATTTGAATGGATTCTTGAGGGTTTTTGATCGGATTTATATGTGTGTGGAGTGAGTGTTCGATCGTGTTTTAATGGCGAAAATAAAAATTTTGGTTTAGGATTGAAAAAATATTAGCTGAAAAGAATCACGTGTATTGGATTTCACAGAAAAGGGCGAAGAGTGTTTGTTAAATGGATGTCATTTAAATCTGTGGTTATAAGTAGGGATGACAATGGGACGGGTATTTTCGGGTATCCGGTCTACCCGAACCCTAATGGCTAGGGTACGAGTAGTTGTAAACGGATTTGGGACGGGTACGGGTAGTTGTGAAAAATACCATTAGGGTTTGGGATGGGTACGTGTAATGTCTCAAATACCCGCGGGTAACCCGATTATATATATATTTTTTATAAAATTTAATATATATTATATAATTTATATATGATAAGATATTTTATATATTTAATTAATAGTTATAAGTTTTATTTAATCATATTTATTAAAGACAAAGACTTTAATAGGATCGGTCTTTTCTTTACTTTGGTGGAACCAGATCTAATTAATGAAAATGAGTTAAAAATTGAACATTCGGATTCAAGCCTCAACACATGAATTGGGGCTTTTTCTTCATTTCTTTAGGTTTCAAACGCAGCGTTTCGACGAGGCTGTCGGCGTTCAGTTTGGCTGATAACCCATCACTCGTGACGGACGCCATTGAGAATAGATGGTTCAGCGTCGCCTTCACAACATGCGCGCCGTCGCCATCTGTCAAATCTGCCGTGTTGGTATGAGTCGCCGCTGAAGAATTAAATTGTAGTATTAATACGAACGCTTCCACTGAGGAAATCTGACGTGCTTATTGCAAGCTTACTTTGGTGTGTTTTCCTTCTTTTCTCTCTCTATCTGTTCTTGCCTTTTTACTTTGGAGAACATGTGTTTTGGGGATTTTAATTTTTATGTTGAAGTTGAAGTTGAATTTGAGTGTATATTAGTGATGATTGTTGTGTTTGATTCAGCAATGGCACCCGGATAAGTGAAATAGGTTACAGAGCACTATATATTATATCACTGGTTTGGCTATAAAGTTATTGATTGCTCTCAACATGAGTAAATTTTCTCTTTTCATGCACCCTGAAAAACTTTCTCATATTTTCAGGAGTGATTGTGTCTTAAAAGTTAGAACATGATTTCTTATTTCTGTTGACTTGGCCAAATCTTTGAATTCTACTTCTTTTAGTAATGATTTATTAGCTCTTGAAATAGCATCTGAAAAAACGAATTGTAACCTTTATGCGCAGTTCAATATCATAAGCTGAAAATTTATTTTGTCCATGGAGTTATGTGTAGAGTGTGGATATATTTCTTAAAATATGAGTTTGAATTTGTAATTAATTGGATAGAGAGATCTAGTTGTGCTTTGAGTTTGTAATGAATGAGTTTGATTTGCTGAATTAAACAATATTATCAGATATGAATAAGAGGATGATGCATGATTATGAGTATTTGATCAAGATGGTGAAGATGATCATGAGGTTGAGTTGGTATATACACATACAGATTATAGAACATTCTACGCTTTTGTTATGTGTGCTTAGATGCATAAATTCTATTTATTTGTGAATGGTTAGAATGCTGATAAGGGAGGGTAAGATTCAAGAAACGTGTTGCTCCAAACAACAGAAGAGAGAGAAGCAAAGAACATGACAAACAACAAAATGGGATATGAAGAAGCATCCTTAAAAGCAGTGGAAGATATATTGATTTTGAAGGAAGAGAAATATTTGGCTTCTTGAACATTGATTTTGAGACAATTAGAATATGAATTATTAACTAAAAAAATGCTCTCACATGAATAATGGTGCTCTAATTTAAAGAATATATTGAAATGATGACAATTTATGAGGTAAAGCTGAATGGGGATCTTGAAGGGAGGCTCCATTGAATGGGTTGTCAAACAGAGATGAGGTGGTTGATAGGCTTGATCACTCTTTGAATTACCAGGATTACCGTAGAGATTTTTGAAAATGAAAACATGTACTTGAAAAATTAAATTGTATGTAATTTATATAGATAATTGGATCACACACTGATATATTAATTAGATAATTCTTTGGAATTAGTAGGATTAACCCTACTAACCTTTGATTTGAAATTCTAATTTCTAAAGAATTAAAGAGTATTAGATTGAATACTATATAAAAATAATTAGATTACTCTTTAAAATTAATTTGGTCATTCTTTTAATTAGTAGGATTACTCATTATGGATTCTAATTTTTGAAAATGAAAATAATTGGATTACTCTTTGAAAATAATTGGATCACTCTTTAGGATAAATATGATTATTCTTTATAATAATTTGGGTTACTCTTTAATTTCATATTCGAATTTTAGAAAATAAAATATTGTTCTATTTGGTTAACATCTTTTAGGTTACTCTTTTCTATTAATTGAGTTATTCTTTTTAATAATTTGGGTTACTTTTTAATTTCAAATTCGGATTTCAGAAAATAAAATATTATTGTATTTGGTTAACATATTTTAAATTACTCTTTTCTATTAATTGAGTTACTCTTTTTAATAATTTGGGTTACTCTATAATTTTTATTCGTTTTTCCATAGATCACTTTATTATAGATTTAATTAGATTATTACTTTTTGTAATTAATTAGATTACCCTTATTACTAATTATTTATTATTACAAATAATTAGATTACTCTTTCCAATTAATTAGATAACTCTTTGTACTTAATTAGATTACTCTTTAGAATAAATAGGATTACTCTTTCTTTATTATTACAGTTAATTTTTATTAAGAAGAATTGTTAGAAATTCCATTACAAGAGAATCATCATAATGAATTACGAACAAAGACATTCCATTATGTCATTCTCAATGGCACAGAGTAAATATAAATGTAAAGTTAGTATTCACTCTTCCCCATTTTCTGAAATATCATCTTAACTCTCTGCGTAATTGACAGCTTTAAGGTCTTATTATTAAGAAACCGATTCATAATTTTACTTCTTCACAACCCTTTCTTGTTCATTTCTTCTTTCCACTGCTTCCAATTTTTACTTGTGTCAGCTGCAAAAATCTTTTCATCTGCTTCTCATATTATCTTATGATGTAGAAAATTCTCTTTCTTCTCTCTCTAACTTGCAAATCCCTCTTCCCTCAATTCAATATCTCATTTCAATTTCACCTTAAACCTTATAAATTACTCAGAGTAGGTTTGAAATTGATCATAAAAACTGCATTTTTTTACTTAAACATTAAAAAAAATGCAAGATTTTTCTATATATTCATATTCAGCCACAATTTGCAGAGTAAGAACAGCTGAAATGTCCTCGATGTGATCCTATCAACACCAAATTTTATTACTACAACTATTGTATCTATGAATTCATATTCAGCCAAGATTTGCAGAGCAAGGAACAGAAATCCACATCCAAACGGAGAATGCTTCCCATGACTGCCGCCGGCGAAGACTTCCAATCCCAGCTGCCAATGTCGCCAATGATGCCTCCCATTTCTGAGCCAACAGCCACGCCGACAACAACGCTTGCGGGTTTGAAAAACAATCGCCGGCAATCGACGCCTGTTCTCCAGGGATTAACAATATCTTCGCATCAAGCTTTATCAACTCCTGTTAGTAACAATAAATCTAATGCTTATAACTAAAGAACACCCTATCTATCACCTAAGCCTTTCGAATCAGGATATGTTTACATGCCCTATGTTTGCTCTCTATTATACTCTGAATATGAGTTGCATATCATAAAATTAAAACACAACAGAAGATAAAGGGGTTCTGTGAATTCCTTCAATTGTGGATCCAATATACTCAATCACTAGTGAAACTAGAGGTAGAATCACTTCAAGGCTTAAACCCAGCATGATTGGATGATTGTAATCATTGCCTCCTATCTCACGTATCAGAACCAAACATTTTTGAAGAAATTTTCTTCCATTTGAAGTAAGTTTTAATTTCCTATGTACCTAAATACATCAAATAGAATTGGCCAATCTTACCAGGAATTTTGGCCAAAAAATGTTTGAACTTATTCAATTGAGTTTCGAGTGATGTATTGTACTGATTATGAACTCTCATCTTCTCGTAGAACTCATAATCAAGAGTTGTACCTTCGATCACAGCAAAATTCACCCCTTTACTGAAGCTCCTGCAACCACCCGACCCCCCTTCTCCGGCAATATAAGGTTTCACCAGCGGCAACCCCAAACTTTGTGATACGAAATTATGCAGAAACCTTAAGCGTAGAGTTCATTCAACTACTTTATCACAATAACGTATCGATAAAATCAATGACGAGGCGACCGTCAGAACATCGGTCGATGGGGTGGTGGAAGAAATTTCGGCCATACGGTGGACGAGCAAAGTGCAGCGGACTGTTAGGTGGGAAGAACAGTGGATAACTGCCGGTATTTGCAAGCGAATTGCCGAAACTAAAATAGATTGAAATATGGATTCGGTTGTACCAAATATTTAGTAGGACTGGTTGTACTATAGTCATTCTCTTTATTAAATATTTATTTAAAATAATACAATTTATATTATATTTATTTTATAATAGATTAATAATAATGTAATTTTTATTATTATACTTATTTAGATAATAAAAAATATAAATATATATAAAATAAATGAATATTAAACGGGTATGGGTACCCGCGGGCATTGATAAACGGTAATGGGACGGGTACGGATACCATAATAAATTTTTTAAATGGGACAGATACGAATACGAATAATTATTTTTTTAATCGGATATGGATACGGGTACCCAAAATAAGCGGGTACCCTACACGTTGCCATCCCTAGTTATAAGCCTATTTCAAAAGACTTATTTTCAAAATTAAACAACAATCACATTTTGCTTTATGCTTTCTCCCACTGCCTATTACGAGTTAACCTTCCCCTCCTCTTGTCTCTCTCTCCATCTCCTTTTTTTCTTTTGTTTTTCCATACATATCCAAAACTCCTCCACACACCCTCCCTTATAAAGAGTGTGAAAAGATGGGATATCACAGTTGAAGAATCACGTGCTTCTAATGCACATAATGTGTTTGATGAAAAGACTTAGAACTTGGTGATTGTTGGTTTCGTTAAGGTAATTAATCTGCTGGAAGCCACACCGAGAAATGGAGGGTGTTTAAAATTGAATAACTCTTTAAAATTAATTAAATCGAATACAATCTATACGATGTAAAATCACTCTATAAAAATAATTAGTTTACTCTTTATAATGAATTAGATTACTCTACAGAAAAAAAATCTTAGATCACTCTATAGAAATAATTAGATTACTCTTTGAAATTAATTAAGTTATTCTTTATAATAAATTACATTACTTTATAAAAAAAATGTTACATACTCTATATTAAAATGGCAGCGGATAGCCCGAACAATACAGTCCACTTTAACAACTAGAGACTTATAGTGTTGAGTGGCTACTTTTCTTCAGGCTTCTATTACAATAACCTATAAATTATAGTGTTTCCATGATTAATGTTTCACCACAAAATAATTATGTTATTCTTAGAATTATTTAGGTTACTCTTTATAATGAATTATGTTACTTCATAAAAAAAATATTAGATCACTCTAAAAAAATACTTAGGTTACTATTTGGAATTTATTGGATTACTCTTTATAATGAATTAGATTACTTTTTCATTTAAGACTCCGATTTTCTAATAATAAAGTCTTTTTATAATGAATTAATTGGACTACCCTATAAAAATAATTAGGTTACTCTTTGGAATTTATTAGGTTACTCTTTATAATAAATTGGATTACTCTTTAATAAATGTTACCTTTTTGTGATGCACAAGCAGAGACATATTTAGTCAAGATACTGAAGAAAAATGATTGATAAAAACTACCAATATTCTATGATGAAATCAATTCTCCCTAGTACAACCGCCAAAATAATACTCCAATAACAATAAGTAGAAAAAAAACAGAATAAAATAAAAATTGTCATCTCAACTCTTTTAAGAGAAACTTAATGGCATAGCTCCACCTATGAGTATTACACAACAGCAGGTAATCATGTATTGGAGCTTATGTGTGTATATCATGTGGAACTTATCATAAAGTGAAGGATATGTCACTTCCAAACTTCTTTACTCAACCATCTTAATGAATTGATGAATGGTACTACTTGCAACTATGTTTCCTGGATCGAGTTTTATAATAGTTCTCAGATCTTCAGCCCCAAGCTTATACTTCTCCATGCTCTCGTAGAGAAGAGCACAATGTACAAGGATTGATACGTTTTTTTCATCGCATTCTAGCACCTACAAAATTGAATGCATCCACATGAGCAATTCAATTTTAATGAAGTGTGTTTATATGTATGTAATAGCACTCCTATGGCATCACATCAGATCATACACACTGTAAGAATTAGGACATTCTTGAAAGGGAGATTATGCTTTAGCAATTGCTAAGTGCTATTCCACATCATCTTCTAGAATTAGTGATTTAGAGATCCATCTAAACATGCATAATTTTGAGAGAGATGGTGGATAGAAAATTGTAAATGAACTTAAGAAACTTTAACCAACTAAGAAGTCTACATAACAATCACATTTAGTAAATTTCATTTTATTGGCACTGTTGCCAAAAGAATGTTTTGATGATTTAGAAATAGTAAGGAATAGTTCTGAATGTAATTTGCCATATGAGGTGGAAGCTATATTAAAATGACAGCGGCTAGCCCAAACAATACAATCCACTTTAACAACTAGAGACATATAGTGTTGAGTGGTTACTTTTCTTCAGGCTTCTATTACAATAATCTATAAATTATAGTGTTTCCATGATCAATGTTTCACCACAAAAAACATGAATTAAGTAATCAAATAGGACACGCAATTTGAGGATTTAAAGAGAATAGTGGCACCTTTGTACAATCCTGTCTTGCAGCAAGAAGCCCTGCTAATTAAAAACTCCTTCACCCCCATCAACATCACTAGCCTTCACCTGAAGAATAACAGCCCAAGACAACCATTTGATGGCAATCAATCCAACTAAAGGGCAAATGAGAAGGATCGCTGAAGCTGGTAAAGTAAAAACGAAATTACAACAGGCAACTTGTTGAAATTTCTTATATTCCAGACAGCATATAGATGGAAATCATCTCAAATAAACCAATCCTAAATACAGAAAACAGCTTAATCCTATTCAGAAATCATGCTCGATGGTGTTGTTGACAACAAAATCCGCGCTCGAAGCCACATTGTTTGAATCGGAGATGAATTCCGATGCAAAGAAAAGGGGCGATTGAAGTTGAGGCAACGCCGTGCGGTTGCGGCAGACTTGTGGTGGATGGAGGTGGCGGCATAGAGAGCGGCGTGGCGTAGAGTTTGTCGAGTGAATTGTGCGATTGGGGAGGACAGCGGGAATTTGAAAATGGAACGGCGGAAGGAGGGGAGAAGGTTAATAGGTTTTGATTGAGAAATCTGAGCTTGAAGAAGTAGCGTAAATCTATTGGGAGAGAGAAGAGGGAAGAGAGAATTGAACATTGTAGGTAGAATTATTATTTCATAAGCGAAAGAGAGAATTGAACATCGTACGAAGACAGCTGGGGATCCGGTTCTACCAAATTTGGTAGGGCCGGTCCTATCCTAGTCCCTCTCAAAATATATAGTAAGATATAGTGCAATGTAGTTTTTAATTGTATTAGTGAGTATGTGTGGGTCTCATGCGTGTAAAAAAGGAAAGTGAACTCTTTGGATGAGACGACCAAAATGAAAAAAAAGACTCTTTGAGTGGGACGGAGGGAGCAATTGTTATATAAAAAAAGTGATAATACAGCATGTTATTTTATTATTATGCAAGAGTAATTCTTTTATATGTTAAAATAAATGAAAATTTATGCATGTCTTTAGAGAAGTTATTTGTTTTTAAATAGTTTTAGGGGATGTTTGTTCCGGGTTTTAAAACCCAGGAATTAGAATTAAAATTTCACACTCAAATTTTAAAAACAACTCCTATATATACCTATATACATTATTTCTCCTCAATTAATACATTTTCTCTCTTTATCCCTACTCTCTCATTTACTTTTTTTAGATAAATTAATACATTCTTACACATTAATTTGACATAAAGTTAAAACATATTCTATCAAAAACCTAAAACAAACACAACATCACTATTCATGATTTTTCAAACTCCCCAAAATCCCAAAACAAACATCACCTTATATTTTCTGTTTCCATTCCACTAAATACTTACGGAAAGAATCGTAATCCAATAATTTTAACTCTTTAACTTCTTCCACCTGTAATTATAGAGATCAAGAGAACTGCAGTTACAAAACTAGTTCATCTGAATCCAATACGATCCTTTTGTGTCTCTATCGTTCTAACATTCTAATATGTCAATTATCTAGCAAATCTTGTCCTAATGCCATATGGAAAAGTGTTAACAAATTGGGGGACATCTCCTATTACAGAGTTAATGATTATCATTTGTAAAGATTGTTAGCATCTCCTACGATTGCTTAGTTGGTGTGTTTCTCTAAAAACTAGGCTCATCAGGCTTAAAAATCTTGGGCATGGAGTCACCTGGCTCGACAAACGCAACCTTCGGCTTAACCGACGTCCCTTTCTTCGTATTGGCAGCAAACTTGGAAGCTAACATAGTTGCTGTCATTGCAGTGCTTTCCATTGAATCATCTTCCTTTGATTCGCGCATGTAAAGCATGCTCTCTTGTCTCGACAGTTCTTCCGCGAGCTTCCTCCGCCTATGTCTTCTCCATGCAGCTTGTAGAATACAAGCCCCCCATGTTCTCCATTGATGGGAATAGTATCTAAATGAATGCTGCAATTTCTTGCTGTGTAGCCTTTTGAACTGGTTTGCGAAGAATTTGAGGTCATCTGCACGAAGGGCGAAGCCTTCTACTTCAGAGCTGCACTTGACCGTTCGTGTGGAAGCAGGCCGATTTAGGTTTGAGGTGCTCATGAGGGCCCATGTTAGTAGCTCTTCACCACAAAAATCTCCTGGTTTGAGGGTGATGGAGTTTGTGAAGAATCGAGATTAGGAATAATCTCACCGTGATGTGGTGAGGAGTGTTTTACATGTATATATAGGATATTGTTACAACAAGATCCACAATTTGTGGATACAAAAAAGGTAAATGTACAAAGAATTAAAATCCTATAATTACTCCTTATTTACTCCTATTACCCCCCGTCAAGCGTTGCGTGGGGTGTAAACAAACGCAAAGTTTGGACCTCAAAAGTTCAAAAGCTGGACGAGGCAATGCTTTTGTGAAGACGTCAGCTAATTGAAGGTTAGACGGAACAAACTGAGTGCGCAACTTCCTCGAAGAGACCAACTCACGAATGAAATGACAGTCAATGTCAATATGCTTAGCACGTTTGTGAGCAACCGGATTTTGGCTTAAAAACAGTGCACTTTTGTTGTCACAAAGAAGAGTTGGAGGCATGACTGGCGGCTGATGAAGCTCAGTGAGAAGGTTACTCAACCAAATGATTTCAGAACCGGCGTTGGCAAGAGCTCGGTATTCGGATTCACAACTAGATCGAGCCACAGTAGGCTGTTTCTTAGCACTCCATGAAACTAGATTTCCACCCAGGAAAATGGAATAACCATAGGTTGAGCGTCGAGTTTCAATGCACCTGGCCCAATCAGCATCAGAGTATCCCACAATAGATAGGTCTGGGCGATGTGTAAAGCGAAGTCCATAATGAATCGTACCTTTCACATAGCGAAGAATACGTTTCACAGCAAGAAAGTGATCTTCAGTAGGAGACTGAAGAAACTGGCTGACAGTGTTGACTGCAAAAGAGAGATCAGGCCTCGTAATAGTTAAATACTGTAGAGCCCCAACCAGAGATCGATAAAGAGTAGGATCAGAAAATGGAGAGCCACTACTCTGGAGGGAAGTACCAGCGGCTAGAGGAGTCGCGACCGGCTTGCAGTCCAACATAATAGCTCGATCAAGAATGTCATGAGCGTATTTTGCCTGTCCCACAAAAAAACCATCGGACGAATGAGAAACCTCAAGCCCCAGAAAATAGTTCAGCGAACCAAGATCTTTTATAGCAAATTCCACGTGTGTACGGTCGATGAACTGCCGAAGAAGATTGTTATCATTCCCTGTCAAAATGATATCATCCACGTATAAAAGAAGATATAGGAGGGATCCTCCCCTTCGGAGACAAAACAGAGAGGAGTCAGATTGAGTTTGGTGGAAACCCAAAGTCTTCAGATAAGTGCTGAATCTTTGAAACCAAGCCAGAGGGGCCTGACGAAGACCATACAAGGCCTTCTTGAGGCGGCAAACATGAGTTGGTCTACGTGGATCGACAAAGCCGGGTGGCTGAGCCATGTATACAGGTTCTGTCAGAATTCCATTTAGGAATGCATTCTTAACATCCAATTGATGAAGTGACCATCTGTAGTGCACAGCTAGAGCGAGAACGGTGCGAACAGTGGTTGCCTTGACAACAGGGCTGAAGGTTTGATGAAAATCGGAGCCAGGAACCTGAGTGAAACCCTGAGCGACAAGGCGAGCCTTATGACGCTCAACAGAACCATCTGACCGAAATTTAGTTCGAAACACCCATTTGGAGCCAACAATGTTAGTGGCGGGAGGTTGTGGCACCAAATCCCAAGTTTGATTTTGTATAAGCGCATCAAATTCCTCTTGCATAGCAGCCATCCAGTGTGGAAACTTAGATGCTGATTTGAAACCACGAGGCTCAGAAGTGGTGGCAAGAGAGGCGAGTAAGGCTGTTGAAGCAAGATCAACAGGGTATCTTGGTTTGAAGATGCCTGCCTTAGACCGAGTGATCATGCGATGAGTAGGCACAGGAGGCGCCTGAGGTGCAGGTGGTATAGGATGGATGACAGGTGCTGGTTCATCTATTTGGGGAGGAGCATGATATGGTAGTGTATCATTGACAAGTGGTGGCGGTGAGGCAGGCAATGGTGGTTCCTCAACTGGGGCAGGATGAGGAGGCTCCAAAACTACATCTGGTTCTGGATAGAGATGGCGAGCCACAGACTGAGTAGATAACTTGGTATCTGAAGCAGTAGCAACCGGCAGTGACCCTGGTTCTAAGAAGCTGGAGATAGAAAGATCATGAGCAGCAGCTGAGACTTTCCCAGTGAAAGGATAATTCTGTTCATCAAATTGCGCATGGCGAGTAATGAAGATGCGCGCGGAAGAAGGATCGAAACAACGAAACCCCTTGTAAGAACTGCTATAACCCAGAAATATACAAGGTCGACTGCGAGGAGACAACTTGTTTTCTGCGTAGTCACGCAGAAAAGGAAAAACCCTGCAACCAAAAGGTTTGAAGATAGCATAATTTGGAGCGCAATGAAATAATAATTCATAAGGAGATGTGTTGTCCAATATGGTTGACGGAAGCCGATTGATGACATAAACAGCAGTGCTGAAAGCCTCAAACCATAGAGAAGAAGGAGCAGAGGCATGGAACAACATTGAAAGACCTGTTTCAGTGATGTGCCTATGTTTTCGCTCAGCTCGACCATTCTGTTGTGGAGTATATGGACATGAGATTCGGTGGAAGATCCCATGACTTAACAAAAAATCAGACATCCTCTTGTTTGTAAATTCTGTGCCCCCATCAGACTGAAACACTTTTATAGCACGCGAAAATTGCGTACAAACAAAGGTATGGAAACAAACAAAAACCTCAAAAAATTCTGATTTGGTACGCAAGGGATAAATCCATGAAAACCGAGAATAATCATCCACAAACAAAGCATAATAACGATAACCAGCAGAAGAAGTAACAGGTGATGGCCCCCATAAATCACAGTGCACCATATCAAGAACAAAAGAAGCACGTTTATCATTCAAAGGGAATGGTAATTTCTTGATTTTTGCTAATTGGCAAGGTGAGCAAACAGTAGGACTGGGTAATAAAGATGTAACAGATAAATGTCCTTGTTTATTTAACAATGAAATAGTTTTAAAAGACACATGTCCAAGGCGTAAATGCCATAAATCAAAACTAGCTGTTAAGGCAGTAGGATGCAAAGCAGCAATGAGAGCGGAGCTTTTATCACACTTGTCAAGCACATAAAGTCCATTTTCACATTTTCCCTGAGCCAGTACTTCCTTTGTCAACGGATTCTGAATTGTAAAACAATTATTAGTAAATAAGACCTCAACATTTGAATCCGTAGTAAGTTTGCTGATGGAAACCAAGTTCTTAGTAAGATTTGGAACAACCAAGACATCCAATAAGTCAAGATTACGACATATACGACCGGATCCAATGTGAGAAATAGGGATATTTTCACCACTACCAACAACAACGGAACCCTTACCGGAATACGGGGCGAGCGAGTCCAACTGAGCGGGCTGATTCGTCATGTGAGCCGTCGCGCCGGAGTCGACATACCAGTCCGAGTGTGGAGCGGCATCACTGACGTTGCAGGCTGCCGAGAAGGCCTGAGCAAGATGGGCAGCCTGCTGGTTCACGTTGCTGGTAGGTCGAGCAGCCTGCTGCAAGTCCAGAAATAGTCGACATTGATCAGCGTAGTGTTCTCCCCTGCATAGCTGACACCGGGGAGTGAAATTTCGTCGCCCACCCTGCCTCCCTCCACCACCGCGCTGCTGTGACCCAGAACGGCCACCACCACCTCCACGATACCGAGCATTAGAGGAGCCACGACCAACACCAGTGGGATTGATGGAGGCAGTGAAGGCAACGGGTGCAGCTGGAGGGCCCTCCATGGCGCGACTCATGTGCTCGAATTGAACGGCCTGGTGGAGCAATTCGCGGAACGGAGGTACAGGGCTCATGGACAACCTTGTATCTGCAAAATTGGAGAAAACATGACCAAGCCCACGAAGAAACCAGTGGCTCTTTTCTCCTTCATCAATAGATCGTTGTATCGCCGAGAGTTGATCACAAATCGCCTTGAATTTCCGTCCATACTCAGCGACGGGCAGATCATTGCGTCTCAAGGAGAGGAGCTCCTCCTTGAGTTGATTCGCACGAGAGGCCGATGCGTGGGCAAACGCCGACTCCAGGGCGAGCCAGGCTGAGCGGAAAGAGCCACAATCCAACACCTCCGCCATTGCTTCCGGATCGAGTGTTGCGTACAACACACCAAGCAACTTCTGCTCTCGCAGAAACCACGCTGAATAGAGGGGGTTGGGAACGTCGGCACCTGCATCGTTGTGGATCGTTTTTGGGGGAGCAACGACAGTGCCTTCAACGACGTCCAAAAACTCAAAAGTGGCGGCCATGGAAAAGAATTGACGACGCCACATAAGGTAGGTGGAAGAGGATAACTTAATCTGCACCAGATTGATCATCGCGGTGGTTTGGGAGGAAGAAGAGATTTGGGCAGCCGCCATGATCAGAAGAAAGAACGAGGGAGAAGAGGGAGAGAGAAGAGTAGGGTTTCGGTGTATCAAGCTGATACCATGTGAAGAATCGAGATTAGGAATAATCTCACCGTGATGTGGTGAGGAGTGTTTTACATGTATATATAGGATATTGTTACAACAAGATCCACAATTTGTGGATACAAAAAAGGTAAATGTACAAAGAATTAAAATCCTATAATTACTCCTTATTTACTCCTATTAGAGTTGAAGAATCCTGAACGTCCACCATCAGTTGTTGAGCTTTCGACTTGGCCACGGATTATGAAGAACATCTCGTTGACTGGATCGCCTTCGCGTACTATGAACGTGCCTTTGGTGTTTAGAGATGACACGAGACGCTGACATATTGCATCCAAGAGCTGATGATCCATTTTGGAGAAAAATGGCACCTAAAATGTGAAAACAATGAGTGATCAACTTATTGTATATAATCTTAAAACATATATATTAAGGCCAAAATCAAGATAATTAACCACTGTTATCATCTTTCCATAGTTTTTCTAATACACTTGGTAATTTCAATGAGTAAACGACATTACTTGAAAAGATTAAGCAGTACTACAACATTGGAATGATGATCGTTACTTACACGACGAACAAGATCAAGACAAAGATGCTTCTGAATTTCTCTACGTAGGTCGAGTGGCAATGCTTGAAGAATCTCTTCTTCTTTGACACCTCTTGTAGATAGCCAGTTGTATTGGACAAATCTTCGCACACGGTCCTGCAGATTTGGCGGTAGTTGTCGATGTGTCATCCACTCCTCTGTGTCTCTTCGTTTCACCCTCCATTCTTCAAGTCTTGCTGTTGTAGATTGCAAATATGTCTGTCAAATCAAAACCATAATATGACTTGAAAATCCAAAGAGCATCCTCTTTGTTATGTCAACTGTTTGATTTATATGCAGAGAAGGAAGATGAAGAGAAAAACAATACCTGCACATTGCCTATCAGCAAAGAGAAGAAGAGTAGACCCATAATACACACCAAAATACCAAAAATTGTTTCTGCTGGATATGTACTTGACTCCAGACTTTGTCCGTACGAGCTATGAAAAGAGATTGAAGTGCATTGATAAGAATAACTAATTGGACTAGTGGGACTTCAAAAAAAAAAATCTGATAAAACTTATAACCTCAGATTCTTTAAACCAAACCACAGGCAATAGAAGTACTTTTCGATGAAATTTTCTGATGCCACTTCTTCGTTTGCAGCCGGTGCAAACATACCAAAATTGAAATCACCATGTTGTGGATGACAGTTTCTGAAAACCTCAGTGGAGTTGAACCAAACATCACGGTCATGGCCTGTGGATACGCAGTCGAGATAGATAGGGCGACATGATTTTACTCTTCTTTCCTGCCTACATTGGACCTTCCAGCATGTGAAAATCCGATCTACGGCCATCAAATACCATACTGCTCCTAATACCTTCAAAGATGAACAAATTTATGTTGTGTCTAATCATATAATAATACTTAAAAACAATAAAATGGAAAAAGATGTTGAAGGGCTTACATGACTTGCTAGCAAGTAGAGAACAAGATTGTAAGCTGCTCCTGTCCAAGCAGTTTTTGCAACAACGCCAGTGTTTTTTATGATTCTTGCATTCAAAGGAAAGATAACGATGATTCGAGGAATGTATTGAAGGATGATGAGCAAAGAAATTGCGTGATTAACATGATTACTTGTCTTTGATCGTGCAATTGGCATTACACCCCAAACAACACACTGTATTGAAATCAGAGAATCCATTATTCAATTAAATTGAACTAAATCAAAGCTAGTTTAAGCATGTAAGAAATTCAGCTAAAATTAGCTCCTTTAAAACAGAGGAAACTAATCAACTCATATCTTTCCTTTGGTAATGCCAAAATTACAATCTCTCTGTAACTAATTTTCCTCTTTAACAATTTCTACCTGATCAAAGTTAGGATCATAAGTATGAATTTTTTTTTTTTTGTGATCCTTTCTCATATAATTTGTTCCTGAAATATGTACAATTTAATTTTTATGACAGTATCCAACAATTTCCTTCTATTCCACTCGTCTTTCACCTTCTAAATTGAGATATCAATTCGTAAAATATATTACCGAGAAATTAGTGGAAATTAAGAGAAATTACCTGGGGAAGAGGAAGAGCGGCAGCAAGATCAATTGCGAAATTGCCCTTCAAATAGCGAAATGCAATCAAAGTTGGATCCCTAACCAAATCACCTCTGCCAAAGACTCTTGAATTGGGGGCAACGTATGCGGTGCGGAATTTAATGACGATGTGGAAAGCGGAGAAAAGATCGATAATGGTGCGAGTGCTGACCAGAAAACCTGCCCAACCGTAGTCCATGGTGAGGCATTTCCGATCGGGCATGAAGCCGAGGAGATAGAAGAAAAGGGGATCCACGAAAAGGGCGGTGAGTGAGATAATGAAGAAAATACGATTCCATTTGTTGACGATTTCACAGCTAGGGTCTAGGATTTGGCGCCACCACTCTTCCCGGTCGCGGAGGAGGGTCGTGGGATTGGGAATCGGCACCAGCCGGAGGTTCAGATTATTCATCGAGAGAGAGAGAGAGAGAGAGAGAGAGAGAGAGTGAGATTGATTCTGGTACCTCTCTGATATGGCCGTTAAGTTAGTTATATTAGTTTTGATTTTCCAAAAATTTTATCATACGCGAGAGTGAGTTCGGGGCCCAAATAACTGAAGGGCCTAATTTAAGGACATCACAAAAATTAATAGATGGGCTCAACATAAAGCCCAGCCGCTGAATGTATCTAATATGGGCCCTCCAAACGACGTCGCTCTTTCGGTTCTTCCTTCCTTTCTTCCACTCCTCACCGACAGTCCATACCCCACTCCACTGAGCTGGAGTATTCTGTCGAGTCTAACGCCGTTAACCTTCTCCGTCCGATACACAGAAATGTGTATTAACAAAGGTTTCATTTAAGATTTGATGGGGAGATCAATTTACGTTTTAAACTTCTAATAAAGAAATGGATCACTGAACTCGAAAAGGCTATAAAAAGGGAGTGTAATAAACCATTATATGTGTTCAAATAACTCGACTTTAACGAAAGCAGGCAAAATAGTAAATAAATAAGTATTCAATAATATAATATATAAATAAATAAATGAGTTTGACAAAAATATAGCTCGACACACCATATTCGGAGTAAATCATAATCTTCTTCCCCAATACTCCCGGATTTCCCTTTTCACCCTCTTCTCACTCTAAATGAAATCCGATCGCTAGCTCAGTTTCTCGGAGTTGCAGCAATGGCGGATTGGTACAGAAAATGGGCCAGGGAGGATTTCAAGACATACGCCTACATTCTACTCTACATCGCCCTCTCCAGTGGCCAGATATTCTTCAACAAGGTTAGCTAAATATTCTTTTGGAATTTCTGTATTTGTATATATACCTGAGTATTGAACTTTTCAAGTAAGCATTTTGTCAAGCAGGTGGTTGGTGCTGCATTGATCCATTTATAAGCTTTGAATTTGCTGAATGATTAACAATATGTGCGCAATTTTTGCTGTAATTTGTCAGTGTGATTAATGATTAATGTCCTTGCTTTCTAAAATTTGCAATCTCCTTAGCCTTGACTCGTGATCGAACAGTCAGTTTTTTCATATTAGTATAAATTATGAGGAAGTGCTTTTTGTGCCTTGAAGCTAGGTCTTCGTATCTTAATTAGTGCTGCATTTTCTTAACACTGAGTAATAGGTGATCGCATTTTTTTAGCCGGAATTAGACCAAGCTGCTATCATAACAGAAAAATGCTGCTTAATTTTAACTTTTTATTTTTTTTGTATCCAATGACAGCAGGCCGGTTTTGCTCTAATCCTAGATCCAGGTAAGATGAGAAAGAAGAATTTTTTTTTTCTTCTGATTTCTATACATTATGTACATACTTTTACTTATAAGCACACTCACCCTGTAGCTAGTAACTTGTACTTCTCTGTTTATGTTTGAAATATTTGTAGCTGCATACAATGAGCAGATATAACTAGATTTGATGATCTTGCTATCATAATGAGTGGAATGTGCGAGGGATTGATTAATAATCTCAGGCTCATTGTAAATTTTGTTGTGAGGGTAGATTATGTTGCCACTGCTAATTATTTCAAATTCAGATTTATGGTTAAGATGTTTCTGAGTTCCTATCTTCACTGTGGAATGAATTTGTGATATAGCTTTTCTGTTCTTTTTTTGGTCAGCAGGTATATGTATGCTTCAGTGAAATTGTGTGTTTTTTATGTAATTATGATAATAGCTGTATGAAATTATTGATTGGGATTTGCCTCTTGTTTCAAAGTCTTTTGCATTTCTTTCCTCTTCATGTAGGAAACACTTTCCTATTATCATTTCTTTCACACAATGATATTCATGAAAACCTGTTTTAAGGACAATCACAAGACTTAATCTATTCACATGTAAAATTATTTTCAAAATTTGAAAATATGAACTGCTGGTGGTTGGGGGTTGCCCCTCCCAGCTCGTGGATACTGAATCCATTTTATTCAGATTTAATGAATATTGCATGTAGACTGTGATGATATGCTACAGTAATCATGAATTGGTGGCCCATGTCGCCATTGCAGTTTGATCCAGGAGCCATACATAGTGTGCTACTTAAGGCATGGAATAACTCATGTGACCACTACAATTTGTGATGTACATGTCAGGAGACTTTAATGTTCTGCTTATCAATGTTATTGTGTGGCTCTTTTTTACCCTTTAATGTCACTTCTCAAGTATGGAAGAGGAATAAATTAGTGTTTGATGCTAGTTCATGTTCTAGTTGGTTAAGATGTTCTACTTCTATATGTTTTCACAAATTTAATCCATGTCATCTATATTTGAATGTAGTGGATTTTATCATCTAAAGAAATAAACTTTCCGTATCCTCTTGGGTTGACACTGCTTCACATGATCTTCTCCTCTTTTCTATGTTTTGTGGTTACCAAAGTTCTCAAGGTAATATTTTCATGATGCTTCTTGATTTCCATCTAGTGTTTTATTGTTTTAACTTTTATTTTTTATTTTTATCAGATCATGAAAGTTGAGGAAGGAATGACTTTGGATATGTGAGTGATCTTATGTTTGATGCATGCTAACATTCATTTTTCTGCAATGACTTGACCACCAGGAGTTTTGTCTGTGTAAAATGTCATAAAAATATAAGTTTCTGATGAGTAGTAAAAAGTAATACTCCATTTGTTTTGCTAGTTGAGAGTATGACAAGAATAGGAAAGTTTAACAATCCATAAATAGTATTTTTAATTTAATAATTTTCTTGTAATTTAAAGTTATGTATTAACCATATTTTTGTCATATATAAATGTGGGGGGCCTCATCTTTTAGCTCTTCCTACTTTTTGTTTTCATTATATTTTTTCACATCAGTAAGTTTGAATATTCAAGAAATTTTTGTCCAGTGACCAGCTATAAGCGATAGGAGTACCCAACTAGCCCCTGAATGAAACAAACAAGAAGGACTTTATTAGATGTTTTTTTTTTAAATCCCAAAGCATGCCCATCTGTTTGCGTCAATTTTGAAATAAAAATCTAATCTATGTAACTATTTCAATATGAAATCAATTATAAGACTAGCTCCAAGTGTACAGATACATGTCTTCCGTTGTCCCAATTGGCGCAATGTTTGCTATGACACTTTGGCTTGGGAATACTGCTTACCTCTACATATCTGTTGCATTTGCTCAGATGTTGAAAGCAATCAGTAAGTATGAGCCAGTTATTTTTGTCTTTGCAATATATCCTATTCTTAATATCTACCCACTTAGGCAAACTTTTATCAAACATAGTACAATTACTTTTGGTGACGTCTACAGTGCCTGTTGCCGTTTTCATTCTTGGCGTATTAGCTGGACTTGAAGCGATGAGTTGCAGGATGCTTCTGATAATGTCGGTTATTAGTTTTGGAGTTCTTGTAGCATCATATGGGGAAATAAGTATCAGCTGGATAGGTGTTGTTTACCAGATGGGAGGTGTGGTTGGAGAAGCCCTGAGGCTAATTTTTATGGAGATTTTCGTCAAACGAAAGGGCCTAAAACTAAATCCTATTTCCATGATGTACTATGTCAGCCCCTGCAGGCAAGCTGTCTATTCCACTCTAACATCGTGTCTTATTCTTTAATTTCTCATGGAGATCTCTCTAAAATTTTCAAACAAAAATTGGTTCGTCGTGCAGTGCTGTCTGCCTCTTAATCCCCTGGATTTTCCTGGAAATGCCCAAGATGGATGCAACAGTTTCTTGGGGCTCCTATATACTTGTCGTTCTGACACTAAATTCTCTTTGTACTTTTGCTCTCAATATCTCGGTTTTCCTTGTCATTTCACACACTAGTGCATTGACCATTCGTGTGGCTGGTGTTGTCAAGGACTGGGTTGTAGTTCTACTATCAGCTCTCCTTTTTGCAGATACGAAACTGACACCTATCAATATCTTTGGTTATGCTGTTGGTACGTTCCACTTCTGCCCGTAAACTCAAGTTCGTTAAAAAATTGTCATTCTATTGATTCTCATTCACAACCGTGTGAATCAATTTGTATATGATTTCTGCAGCAATTTCTGGTGTAGCTGCATACAATAACCACAAGCTGAAGAAGGAAGTTCGAGTTAGCCCAGTCGAGCCTGATCACGCAGTCCCTCTAGTTTCGACCTCAGACTCCAATCGGTGAAACCAGGAAGCTTACGTTCTGTCCATGGTTGTATCAAACCCCTATTACATTTACAGTTAATGTGCTCCGTAACACAAGGTATCTGCGATCGGAAAAGAAAGCAGCAACTAGCAAGTTACATCCTGTTACTACATTTATGTATGCAATCTTTCATCTGGTCTGATGGTTTTGAATTGGCTTCTTCAAACATATATACTGGAAATGTAGCTTAGTGTAAAGTTACAATATATACAGCCTTTGATTTTAAGGCAATAGTTCTGTTAACATCCTGTCTTATTTTCTCTTATTTGTAACTTCTGCTTTGGATTTAGATGACGGTATTTTTAGGTGTCTCTAAATAAAAATATTTTATTACATCTATATTAATAACTTCAATACTGAAAAAGTTGTAAACCAAATTCTAATTTATATCCCACTACTGAATTCAGACAAGTATTTTTTAATTTTTTTTTTTTAATTTAAAAGTGGATCTTGATCAATTCAATTTTTGTTGGCTCCAAGTAATATTCATATATGAATGAATGAGTACCATCAATCATCTGTATATTTTAATTTTTATTCAATCATTTACATATGTGCATGTATTGACTATGGATAGTTTTGTACTACATCATTTTAGATTGAGTTAGCAAAGAAAAGTAAAAGATAATCAATAAATAAATTTATCACAAATGGTCCATTATGTATGATTAAACCCACATTTAGTCCTCTAACTTTTGGAATTTTCAATTTTAATCATTTTTAAGTCCAATTTTGATCCAATGTGTCCAATTTTAGTCCAATCCCAAATAAAAATTTCAAATGCTCTTCAATTGCTCAATTTTAATTTTATATCATCTCCGGCAACACCCATTTCATAAAATCCACGTGGCATTAACACATAAGCATTTTAATTAAAATCTCCTCTTTGACCTGCCACATCACCCATGGGTTCTACACAGCAAAGCAAACTGAGAAACAGCCTTACAAAACCTCCACCGAGAGCTCTTGCTCCATCGTTGGAAGCATCCTCATTCGTCGGTGCCACTCATCGTTGGTAAACACTGCCAACGAATCTACGTCAATTAGGGTTCCGTCGCAGGCCCTAAAATTCCGCCGGGAAAGGCCATCGCCCACCGCTGCTAAGATCCTTCACACTTCGCCATCCACCACTTTCTGACTGCCGCTGCTGGAGTCCATCACCTTCGCACTCAACCCAGGTCTGCTCGTCTACACCGCCGAAGAATAACATTGAACGGTCTTTTGCCTCCGCCATCCAGCGGCAGAGCGTTACATTCCAGATCTCACCGTTGATTGTAGATCTCCACGAAATATCGCCATAAGAAATATATAAACCGGCGGCGTGTTGCAGCCGCAGCTTGGAACGGTGTCGTCTCCGATTAAAACCAAGGACCCGCCGACTAGCCTCAGTCTTTCCCTTCCCGTAGTTGAGTCAACCGAATCAGTTCAAAAGAAAGCAAATCCGCTCAAATCGCTACCAGTTCTTTCTTCTCCGTCGCCAGCGACACCCGCTGCTCAACCGCAAGCGCCTCCGAACAATACGACAGGGCTCGGATCGACGGAGGCGTCACTGAGGCCGCCATCGCTGACGGCGCAAGAACGGCGTTCATGCCTTTCAACGCGAAGATGATGGCGGAGATGATGTTAAAACCCTAAACCATTTCTCACTTGTTTGGGGTTGTAATTAGAGTTTTTAATAGAGAATAGCCATGTAAGAAGAGAGATGAATGAGGGGTAGAGAGAGAGAGTTGTTTAGTTTGGGTGAAGAAGATGATAACTAGTGAAATTAGTAAAGGTTATTTCACTGAAAACGGTTACATCAAGTACTTACGTACGATGCAAATACAAAGTCAATCAACCTATCCAACCTACTTAAGCAAAATGCTTAAGGTGAATAAAGAAAATACATCAAGAATTCATATACAAAGATGCAATCTGAATTTTTGATTTTGTCTGCAACATGAGTCGGGGACAACATCCTCGTGCCAAAATGAAGAGCGTTCCTTTCCATCCAAATGTAGTAGATCATGGTAGCAAAGGCGATGAAAAGAAGTTTTCTTGCCTTTTTGTTGGTTCTGGTATCCTGCATAATCTTACGGAAGACATCTGTGACTGATGATAGCCTTCGTCTTCTCCATCCAATCCATCATCTCACTCATTCCAAATGCGAGTGGCATAAGGGCAATTAAAGAAGAGATGCAATGTAGTCTCCTGATCGAAGCAAAAACCACATCGTTTGTCTTCTCCTGTGCACCATAGCCTGTCCTTCGTAGCCACTCTGTCCTTATGCACTAACCATAATCTGAAGCTGAACTTTCTTACAATCCATTTGTGCCAAACCTGTTTATAGACAAAGGCTCGAATCCGCTGTATATCTACTCCTTAGATGATCATACATATGGTTGACTTTGAATACCCCATTCTCACAACACTTCTCCATAATTTCAATAACTCATTCATTCCATTCTGATTCATTCTCTACAGCATTCCTAATGGCAATGAGAACTCTCCATAAGTATGTAGAATTGTTACCGGGAGAGGTCATTGTCCACTGGGAAGCCGAGAGGTAAACAGAGTGGATCCATTTCACCCAAAGAGATGAGGCTTTCCTGTGTACATCCCACAGTGCTCCTGCCAAAAGGGCCTTATTCCAAGTAATGATGTCCTTCAACCCTAGCCCTCCTGCATTCTTAGGTTGAAGGATGTCGCTCCAGCTCACCGGGCTCACCTTCGTTCCCCACAAGAACCTGCGAATAATGGTCTCCACCTTTTTTACCACCATAATTGGAATTTTAACGATGCCACACCAGAAAGATAGAATGCCATAAATCCCAGAGGTGATAAGTTCCAATTTACCCGTGAATGACAGCAGTTTAGAAGACCAAGTTTGTATCATATTATTAATGTCATTCAGAAGGGGTGTAAAATCCTGCATTCCAATTCGCTTGCTACAGATAGGAATGCCTAAGTATTTGAAATGAATGGTACCTTTACTGAAAGGAAGATTTGAGCAATCCTGCGTCATACACAAGTCGAAACTCCTGCAGTAATGAGATTGGATTTCTGAGGATTTGCAGAAAGCCCAGAGACTTCAGAAAAACCTTTCAAAATCCTATCAATACACTTGGCAGTTGCTACATCTCCATAGCCCACAATCAGAAGATCACCCGCAAAGATCAGATGTGAGACATCAACTCGCTTACAGATTCTAGAGTGGAACCTGTACTGATGAAGATCTACTGCTCTACTCATCAATCTACTAAGATATTTCATGCATATAACATAGAGGAGCGAGGACATCGGATCACCTTGTCGAAGACCCCTCTTGCCTTTAAAGAAACCCTCCGGTTTGCCATTGATGAGTAGGGAGTAGGAAGTAGTAGTAACACACTACTCGATCCAAGTACAAAAAGTAGAGGGAAAACCTAATCCCGTAAGCAATTCAAATAGATATTTCCAGCTAACATAATCATAAGCTTTGGAAATGGTCTACTTTGACTGCCATCCTAGGGGAGATAGTCCCTACTCTCCGACCATAACCCCTGAAGATCTCCTCTGCTAGCATCACACAGTCTCTTATTTTCCTTTAATAAATCCAAACTGGGATTGATTTATTAAAGAAGGAAGGCAAATTCTGAGTCGAGCGGCCAAGATTTTAGAGATGATTTTGTACACAGTGTTGCAATATAAAATGGGTCTAAAATCTTGGACTCTCGGCTCACGGTTCTTTTTGGGGATCAAAGAGACAAATGTAGCGTTGAACTGCTTGAGCAATTTCCCTTTCTGAAAGAATTCCTTCACTGCTGCCACTACATCTTCACCAACCACATTTCATGCACTCTGAAAGAACTCCGAGGTGTAGCCATCAGGACCAAGAGACTTGTTTTTGTTGATTGACCACAATGCCTCCTTAATCTCTGCCTCATCTACCAGTGCTTCAAGAATACCAGCATACACAGAAGAGAGTTTCGGACCTCTATCCAACACCTCCTGCTCCACTGACTGAGAAGGAAAACCCTCTTCACCAAGAATTGATTGATAATATGAGAGAAATGTATCAATCAGTTCTTAATATGAGGAAGTGGGTCCGCTATCTGTGTGAAGAGAATGAATACCATTCCTCGCTCCATTGCTTCGAATAAGAGAATAGAAATACTTCGTGGCACGGTCCTGGTTCTTAATGTGCTTGTCTTTGAGGACCTACATAAGAAAGTTAGTCTCACAATCCTCCAAGTGCTTCTGTTTCCTAAGCTCCTCACTTATCTCCAGGTGTAGGTCATGGTTATTCAGGCTTGACATAAAAAGAGTCTGGAGATGATGCAGGTGTTTTTCCCCTCTAGCTACTATTTCAAAGATGTGGTGATAGTTTTGTTTGTGCAGCTCCTTCAGAGTTTTTTTTAGAGATTTCAACTTCTGGCAAAGGATGAATTGTTTTGTACCCGCTACATGTACCTGCCAATAAGAAGAAACAAGAGCAATAAACTTATCATGGTTAGTCCAATAATTACAGAATTTGAAGGGTCTTATATAGTGGGGGCTTGGATTATGGAAGGAGGTGATGGAAGGGCAGTGATCAGAATGAGTGCCCTGTGGAAGAAAAATGGTTTGAAGATCCCAGCCCATACTCCTCCAAACCTTGCACGTCATAACTCTATCAATTTTTGAGCACGAAGCACCATTCGACCAAGTATAGAAACAACCTTTCGAGTATGTATCCTCCACTCCCAATATAGAACAAGTTTCATGCATTTCTCTAGTCCCCGCACTTTGAGTGGTACTATTTATTTCTCCCTCAAATCTTACACAATTGAAATCTCCCCCCAAGATCCAAGGCAATGAGTTTGAATGGAAGAGAGAGATGAGATATTGCCACAACTGTCTCCTAGCAACATAACGGTTGTGGGCATAAATAACAGAAATAGCAAACTGTTTTGAGGTTGTAAGTCAACGTGCATACATTGAGATTGATTGATCAGTTAAAACAAAGTTCTCCAATTCTAGACACAATGGATTCCAAACCACCACAACTCTACCGCCACTGCAAAGCTCAAAATTATGAATGTAATTCCAACCTGGGAGCACATTTCTGATAACATTATCCACTGTTTGGTGGGAGAGTTTAGTTTCCACCAATCCCGCCATGGACACCTCGTGTTCACGCACTAGCTTTTTTAGTGCATTGTGGGTTGGCGTGCGCCCCAACCCACGCACATTCCAAATTAGTATACTCAGGTGGAAAATTCAGAGGAAGGGATACCATCCTCTGCAACCTTCCAATTGATCCAATCTCCATACTCTCGAGAATTCTCATCTTCATCCTCATCGAAGTCATCCTTTTCTCCCAGTGATTTATTCTTTCTGTGTTTGTAGTTTCTACAAGTTGAGCTTGATGATTCACCACTAGATTATCGACTTGGTTTAGTATGCCACGTCAGAATTTGGTGCCGCTGGAAATGTCCAAAATTGAGCATCCTACGATCGAAACAGGTGTTGGAATTTTATTTTAGGAAATTGGACTAAAATTGAACACATTGAATAAAAATTGGACTTAAAAAGAACTAAAATTGAAAATTTCCAAAGTTAGAGAACTAAATGTGGATTTAGTCATACATAATGATAATTTCTCAATTTACAAATACCAATATTCTAAACTGAATTGAGCAATTCATATAATCGAATTATTTTAAAGAACTTAAATATTATATAAAAATGAATATAACTATTAAGCATTCGAATAATGTACTTTATATTTGAATGTGATATTCATCTCAAACTGGATAACTTAGATTTTGAAGTGTTCTCTTCCAACTTGGCCCAAAAAAAAAGAGTAGATGTTCACATGACTCTCCTTGAAGTTCACAATTTTTGTAACTGTCCCTGTGTCATCACTATTAATAATTCCAATTTCTTTTTTATTTATTCAAATTCAATTCCAATATATTAATCCTGTTGAAAGAATGACCATTAGGACCTCACCATCCCTCTACAAAACGAGCTAAATATATCGGATCGTGGAGATTTTGCTATGCAATTGTTTCCAGATTTAGAAGCAATAAATGGTGTAAAAAGATTGATTTTTCTAATTAATTTTCGATTCTTTGTTCATAGTAAAGATTTGAACTTTTCCACCACCCTTCTTTAAGAACTTGATTACCCTATTATCAAAATCACAGTATACAGACAAAACACACTTGGAGATGCTTAACCACGTCATATATCACGAATTATTCACATAATACAACCATCGACTACTGTTTGTGAATACACACACATACATACATGCATATAGAAATTTCTGAAAAAAGAAATTAGTAGAAGATAAGGAAGAAACGAGTGTGAAACACACACGAAGGTAACATTAATTTTCTTTTCCCCCCTAAATTTATTCTTTCTTTATCTATTTCTTTGTCTGTATTTTTTTTGGTTCTCTCTCTTTGTTGGGTTTATCTAGTGGTAACATTAACTGCTCTTTCTTGCATGCACCCTGCTCATTTCTCTTGAGCTTTAAGGTTTGCCCCTCTCTCTCTTGCCTTTTGGATTGGTGGGCTCTAGTTGAATTGAGTATTTGTCCAAGTTTTGATTTTGAAATTCTAGTTGGGTGTAAGTATGATTAGGGTCTTATTAATTATAATTTGTTTTAGTCAATCAGCTGTGTTGTGCTCTGATTTTTAGTTCTTCTGGATTAAGTGATTGTGTTTGGATTGATGGGTTTAAAATCATGGTTGATATCAAATAAACATAATTTAGAGTGGATTTTTATTCACACAGTAATAGATTTTTGATTCAATACTCTACTCCTTGAGTACAAAAAAGCCATCATATGATATTCTGTGAGGGATTTAAACCAATCATGGAATTCTTTAATCCAACTGCAACCTGGTTGTTGTCAGGAAATTTTTTTTAGTTATCTAGCATGATTTATTGTCATAAAACCTTTTCTTTGCTAATTTAAACCTTGTTACTTCTGTTCATGTGCCTTATTCAGCGGAGGACAACTAATGGTATTCAAAATACTTGAGTTATCTGAATTTTTTTTTTTAAAATCAAGATCTTTGGGAGGGGTTTAGATAAATCAATAGCAGAGATGGGAGAGGTGACGAACGTAACCGAGTATCAAGCAATCGCCAAGCAGAAGTTGCCGAAAATGGTGTATGATTACTATGCATCTGGTGCAGAGGATGAGTGGACACTGGCTGAGAACAGAAATGCATTTTCCAGGATTCTGTAAGTTTCCAAGATCATAGTATATTAACATGGAATGGATATGTAGTGTAAAAGATGCATAAGTTCATCTACTTCTTGAGATATACTAGTTACACGTATGCATATCCATTTCTGATGATGTTTTTCGAACAAAATGCAGGTTTAGGCCTCGGATTCTGATTGACGTGAGCAAGATTGATATGACTACAACAGTATTGGGGTTCAAGATTTCGATGCCCATCATGATTGCTCCCACTGCTATGCAGAAAATGGCTCACCCTGAAGGTGTGCATTTATGTGACCTTCAGATTGATTGAAATTTGTTCTCAAGTTTCCAAATTGCCATCTAGATTGAGCACGTTTTCGTTGTTGGGATTACTTACTAGTTCAAATTTGATGCAAATTTATATTTTTTGGGAATTGGTTGGAATGTGTTCCCATCTATTAATAGGGTTTTGGTTCATTTAGAAAAGGGATTGATTGCCCTTGGTTTTTCCAAGAAAGGCATGGGAGAAAGCTTAGGTCGAGTCTTGGTACACTGAACACCAAGCCAATCTCGAAAAAGCAAAGAAAAGTGTATTTTCTTTTTATTAATAAAGGTAGTCCCTTCTAAGTTGTTGAACGATCCAATGTGCCCATAATATATTATAATTTTCCTGCGCAGGTGAGTATGCAACAGCTAGAGCGGCGTCAGCAGCTGGAACAATCATGGTTTGCCTTCCTTTCTTTTTCTAATGCGTTAACATGTTCTTCACACATGCATGGCGTCGAATAATTTCGAGACTCATTATTATTCTTGATATCTCGAAGATTATCCTGAAAATCAAAAAGAAAAGACAGCAAGTAGCATTAATATTGGATGCATATAGGTTTAGCTGCTTCTTGCTTCGCCAATGAACTTTAGTTCTATATGTTGGAGGCTCCTGCCGTTGCTGTTGAACTTTTTCTAACCCGATCTTGTTGAGCACCGATTTTATGGCTAAGAAATAGAAACATATGAAATCTAGCATCATCTCTAGTTTCGTGACCATGACAAACCTCAAAACATTGGACCAGTAGTCATATTTGAAGTGACTGACAACATCTCTGCACTATATTAGCTGAGAAGGATAACATATAGTTCACTGACATTAATAGACTGATTGGTTAAATATTAAATGATTCACATCTCCAATAGCTTAAGCTCTTGAATCAAGTGGTCATTTATCACGCATGCTTAAGTCTTAACTATTCCATGAAAACTAGTATTCAAGATTGGCTATTTGAATTGTTATCAATAGAGTGATTGATTATGAACATCAAATAAGCTTCTGTGTACTGATGCCGCATTAATTTTATTTTCAGACATTGTCTTCATGGGCCACTTCCAGTGTTGAAGAAGTTGCTTCCACAGGACCTGGCATTCGATTCTTCCAGCTTTATGTGAGTTTTGAGTTGCAATTGTCGATCTCAATGTATTTTATCTTGTCCCAAGTAATCACTCTTGAATTTTCATGTATGTTCAGGTCTACAAGGACAGGAATGTCGTAGCTCAGCTCGTGAGGAGAGCCGAAAGGGCTGGATTCAAGGCCATCGCACTAACTGTCGACACCCCAAGATTGGGGCGCAGAGAAGCTGATATTAAGAACAGGTACTTGATTGATGCCTAAAAATATGAACCCCGGGTGCCTCGAGAAGTTTCTGATTGCTTCTTATGCAGATTTACATTGCCACCTTTCTTGACACTGAAGAACTTTGAGGGTTTGGACCTTGGCAAGATGGACAAAGTAAGTACAACACAACACATCATCATTTAACTCTGGATAGCCTTAATTTTCTTGAAATATTCTGAAAATGATCTTAATGCACATTTTGTTGTGTAGGCTAATGATTCTGGATTAGCTTCATATGTTGCTGGTCAAATTGATCGTACGTTGAGCTGGAAGGTAGTCCCCTGGAACGAACAACAGACGAACATATGTTACCGTGGACTAAATCTTAATGTGTTCTACTTTGAATATTTACAGGATGTCCAGTGGCTCCAAACAATCACTTCGTTGCCCATCTTGGTGAAGGGTGTACTCACTTCTGAGGACAGTAGGAGATACAACCCCTTTTAATCGATGACGACATACATATATAGACCACTATAAATTTATCTCAATACAAACAATAATGATACTATTAGTACAAGAATACTCATGTATGTAGTTTCCATGTCTATAATACAGCAAGAATCGCCATTCAGAGTGGAGCTGCTGGCATCATCGTTTCCAATCATGGTGCTCGACAGCTTGATTACGTCCCTTCGACTATCATGGCTCTGGAAGAGGTACTCAACTCGTGCAATCAACACTAATGATTTCTTACTCGGCTCTCTAATCATTGGTTGAACATTGTTAGGTTGTGAAAGCTGCACAAGGCCGACTACCGGTTTTCTTGGATGGAGGGGTTCGTCGTGGGACAGATGTCTTCAAGGCATTGGCTCTAGGAGCTTCCGGCATCTTTGTAAGTTTCTTCAATACCAAATTGAGTCTGAAAGTGCTCCCATATTCAATCTATGCATGAAATATTTTTTATGGCTTCCCTTACTGAGGATTGAATCATGATCACATGGCATTTTGTCAGATCGGGCGACCCGTTGTGTTCTCGTTGGCTGCAGAAGGAGAGGCCGGAGTTAGAAAAGTGCTTCAAATGTTGCGCGACGAGTTTGAGCTGACCATGGCTTTGAGTGGGTGTCGTTCGCTGAGTGAGATCACCCGTGACCACATTGTGACCGAGTGGGATGCTCGTCCGGCTCTTCCCGCTGCCCGGCTATAGAGGGTCGGGCCACGGAAAGTGCCGGAAAAACATCAGTTTTGGTGTTTCTCAAATGCCAGTATACCTCCCTCTCACTGTATTACACATTGTGAAATACCATAAGCTTTTGAATGATGATGGAACTTCATAAAACTAAAAGAATGGCAATGGTTGGATTATGGAGTATAATATTGACGTGACTATGTTGATGTTTAAATGTTTCTTTAGTTATGTTCTTCAGCTAAATAACTGATTGTCATGAGAGAGATTGAAATCCTCCCGTTTCTATTAATTCGAAGATAATTTTTTCTTCAAATATTATCAGATCACACATTAGTTTGAATATATTTTTTCTTCAAATATTATTACTTTATATTTAGGAGTAAGTTTTTTCATGAAAAGGTTTTGCTTTTTTTTTTTTTTTAAATTATCTAATTCATTGATCTAACTATTAATGGCTGATTATTTGTGTTATTTATAGTGTAATTTTTGGAGATTTGTTATAAAATGCATGACTCATATACTTATTAAAAGAAAATTAATTATTTTAATCGGATATTTTGTTGAATTAAAACCAGATAAATACATTTTAAGGGATGGAAGAAGTAATATACTCCCTCTTAACCTGCTTCTACGCTTACAAGTATAGCAGGCAGGCAGCACATCGGGTTCTCTATTTCAGCGCCCCTCTATAGATAAGAAGCAGAACGCGCCCACGGCATATAAGCTACTAATACGTTTTTCCCCAAAGCAAGTTCGCCGTCCCGCACCAATGGTGCATTTTGCATTTTTTACACGTAGATTAAGGAGTATTATTATTTAATGTGTAGTGGATATTTTTATTAGTGGGAGTGTGGACCCATGTTTTAATTATATTAGTGGGTGAGTGTGAGACCCATGTGTGTATTAGTGGGTGAGTGTGATACTCATGTGTATAAAAAAGGAAAGAGAACCCTTTGGGTGAAACGACCAAAATGGAAAAAAGAGACTCTTGGTGGGAACGAGGGGTAGTTAATTGTTAATAAGACATAAATAATTAAAATATTTTATTGATTATTAGGTATAATTATTCATTTATTTCAGGGTACCTAATAATTAATAAAATCAAAGAATAATTATAATAAGGTAGATCTTGCGTGACACCGTCTCATGTGAGATCATTTTTTATATTTTAAAATAGTTATCACTTTCGTTATAAAACATTATCACTTTTGATGTAAAATGTTATCACTTTTTATTTATACTATAAATTATTCATGTTAATTTATTATCACTTTCCTTTATAAAAATTATCATGGCGTAAAACCTTAAAATAATTAACAAAAATAGAGAATATTCCTAAAACGACTTCTTATTTAAAAAAAAAAAACTTTTAGTATACTAAATTAAGATATACTAAATTGTAATTACACGTTAAAATATTAAAATTAAAAAATGTAAATGAGATTAAGATTTTCAAAACTTAATAAAATCCGATATAGCCTATAAATAAATAAATAAACCCAATAGAAAATTGGTAGTACCGTAGATTCAAGTAAGCCCCTTTACACAAGAAGGGTTTAGCTCCACCACTCCACCCATGGCCGCCTCAATGTCAAAGAAACGCAGTCGTATGACGAATCCAGAGCCATTCTTACCCTTCAGCTCCGATTCCATGTCCTCCAAGAAACGGTCGAAACCGCCCAAGAACCACCAGCTCCATCAGAAGCTCGTCCCCTTCTCCGTCAGTTCCAAAATTCTTAAAGAAGCCTTCCTTCAGCAGAAGGAAATTCAGCACGAAGAGGACGAGGAAAACCAGGCTACCATCCCCGGAAATCAAACTTCTAGCAACAGGCTTTCAATTCCCCAACTACAAAACCTTAAAGAAAACGATGTTGATGACGATGTGGATGATTTCGGAGGGTTTTCGGATACTCATAGTCAATTTGGACAATGGGATTTCGAGGTTTGGTTTTTCATTCTCTTGCTTTTTGATGATTACTGTTGGTTTACTTTTTATGAATTTAAACTTGAATTCCTTAATATTACTTTATGAATATGGTGGAACTAATTGACCAATACTTATTTTATTGAATGTAATTATGTCATGTGCAATAGGAAGCTAATCAGTTGTGTGTGCTCAATTCGACTTTTCGTATTCTACAATTGGAGATGGTATAAAATAATTCGAATTATAGTTAATGGGATGGTCTAATACTGCAGATTTGCAACTTAAAATTGCGTTTTTAACCTGATGAGAAGTCTTGATTCGGTTTTCTTCTTTATGCCATATGAAAATTTTGTTTATCTGGTGTAAAAATGTTAAAATCAGAATTGTGTGATGGGCATTGATTGATTTTCTTACTTTTGTTACACATTTTCCTTTCTTTTCTATTTGGTTGATAATAGCTTTAAAATGCATTCACCTGATTCTTTCTAAATTTTTTAATATTCATGCTTTTCTGAAGAACTTATCTTTGTTTGAACTTGACCTCTCATTTTTGTGCTCTTTTCTGTTCTATTTTCTTATCAAATAGGATAAGATTGATGAGGAGGAAGAGAAGTTGCTGGAAGCCTTCTTATCTAAAGAAAATGGCCCTCAACGCACATTGGCTGACATCATAATTGAAAAGATCAAGGAGAAAGATGCACAAGTTTCTTCAGGTTTAAGATCTAACTTTCCCTAATTATGGACTTTCTGGTCCTCATAGTCGTATCCAAATATTCCTAACTTGTTGTTCGCTCATCCAGATATATTTGCATTGTTTGTTTTCATTATCTTACTTGTAGTGTGTCATCTATTGTTTAATCAAATATTGAAATTTTACCCGTGAAACTCTGCGAGCTAATTGCATATAATGTGTTCATTTAACAATTTTCAGTTTCATATGTTTTTTTACAGGAACACAACCAATGCCAAAGTTGGATGATTCAATTATTGAGTTGTACAAAGGGTATGTTTAGTCTTTGTCTTTGATTATCGAGCCGAAGCACTTCTTCTTAATTCTATATCTTTGCTTATATTGTTAACCATAGAAGTAGATATTTGAGTGACCAGTCATTGGCATGCAGGGTGGGTAAACTGCTGAATAAATACACTTCTGGGAAGATGCCAAAAGCCTTTAAGCACATACCTTCATTGCAATTCTGGGAGGAAGTCTTAGCCTTGACTGAACCTGAAAAGTGGTCACCAAATGCGATGTACCAAGCAACCAGAATCTTTGCTTCTAATTTAGGTGTCAAGAAGGTGGAACGGTTCTACAAGTTTGTCTTGCTGCCTCGTGTACGAGAAGATATCAGAAAGAATAAGAGGCTCCACTTTGCCCTGTACCAATCACTAAAAAAGGCTCTATATAAACCAGCGGCTTTCAATAAGGGGATATTATTTACCTTGTGTGAGGTATTACAATATTCAATGTATTGGTGATTTTCAGTTATAGACAATACTGACTTGATTTTATTAGACCTTGGATTTTTCCTCGCGTTACTGGTGTGCTCCAACTCTTACTCAAGATATATTTTTTCAATAGGCAAAATCTGTCTTATAAGAATGAACATGTTCGTACTGATTCCTTTTCATATGAACCCATACGTGTATTTTTCCCATCTTCCATATCATTATTCTGTTTGATAATTATATGTTGCTCATGTTAACCTCTTCAATTCTTCGTTAACAAACTTATACTATATGATAGAAAGTTTTAATTTAGTGCTTTTGAGAGTAATGAGTCGTTTGTTTGCTTCTCTTGTACTTAATTAAATTTCCTGTTTCAATGTTCTGGAGGTTGTTTAGAGCATTAAGATTTAGACACCCTCCACTCTCTTTTCTTGATATGAATTTTACACAACTTGTAAGCTGAAGCCTTCTAAATTTCCTTTGTCAGTCTAGGACTTGCTGTTTGAGGGAAGCTGTAATTGTTGGGAGCATACTTGAAAAGGTTTCTGTTCCGCCTCTTCATTCCAGGTACTGTAGCTATGATCTCACTTCATAACTTCAAGAATTTCTTCTTGGCTATGATGCATAAGTGCTGTAAGACAACTGACAGTGTAAGACTTCTTGGTACTTTTGACGTTGCTGATGTCTAATTTGAAGGTCTGAGCATGGTCACCTTCTAGCCCAAATTTCTTGTCCCAATTTGAACACGAATAAAGAAAATATCTGAAGAATAATTTTATTCTTTTATCCGCCCCTGTTATCCCTTCAAATTTTCAATGTGGCGACTGATATCATTTACAAGAAAATTAATTGCTCTAGGTTCTATTAAATGCAGTAGTGTTTTTAACCTCTCTCTGTTACGGTTATGCATTTTCTGATTACCATAATCGTTCATTATCAATATTGTTTCTAAGCACTTTCTATGAATTTAATTTTAATATCTTTTTGTCCTTTGCTCAAACAGCTTGCTTGTAAACTTTCCAATTGTGGTTCCACCTTCTAGTTGAAAGACTTTTGCTTGTTTGAGATTTATTGTAATTTGTCTTTCTGTATATCAGTGTTGCATTGCTGAAGCTTGCAGAGATGGATTACTATGGTACAACAAGGTACATATTTTGTGAAATACTACCTTGGAGTTAAATCAATTTCAAATGTATCTTCATATTCTGAGTTCTATCTAATACTTGTGTTTTATTTTATTTAGAATTCTGAGTTCTATTGTAATCTGCTGCTTTTACTCTGGAAAAAACTTCCTTTTAACAGATATAGTCCAGACATGAAACCTCTAATTTTATTTGTACAAGTCGTCTTTATAGTTCTGTTCTTAAAATCCATTTCTCATTCTATTCAAATCTGATAGGTTGCCACAATATTTATGATGACATTTTCTAATTTTATACTGGCAGCTACTTCATTAAGCTGCTTATCGAGAAGAAATATGCATTGCCATACCGTGTACTTGATGCATTGGTCGCTCATTTTATGAGATTTTATGAAGATTCAAGGGTAATGCCTGTCATCTGGCATCAGTCACTTCTTGCATTTGCGCAAAGGTTAGTGCTTTATGTTAATTAACCCTTCAACAGTCTTCATATGCTCTCTTTGGAAGTTTTAGTTAATGTTTACTAATTCTTTCTTGCCCTTTATATTGTGGTAGAAAGAAAGATCTGTCTACTTTATCATAAATAGTTTAATAAAGAGATTTTACAACAAGCATGCAGTATGAAAATATTTTTCTGCGAACCAGATTATATTAAGATTAATGAATTTGCATAAGTTCTTCCTTCTGACTGCAAAACAGATTTTCAACGTTGCTTCGTGTGTAATGCTAAAGACATCTGCTTCATCTCTGTGTAAAATTTTGTACAGGTATAAAAATGAGTTGACGAAGGAGGACAAAAGTAATCTCAACACCCTACTAGAAAAGCAGAGGCATAAATTAGTAAGATGAACCGCACATTTCTGATTACTTATGCGATAACATTTATATGGTGATTTAAAACCACCACCATTGACATGCAGGTCACACCTGAAATATTAAGGGAATTAAATAACAGCCGCAACCGTGGGGAGAAAGAGGGTGATCTAATGTCAATCTATATCCTTTCATTCATCTTTCAGATGATGAGTATCGATTTTATTCAATGCATATCTGGTTTCTTTTCACCTGCTAATGTGTACATGCTCGATATATAGTGTCTGGTTTGGCATATTCTCGCACGATGATCATTCCCTAATCTGAATGCACTCCCCTCTGTTAGTTCTATATATGGTGTTTCTGGGTTCCACTGAAATTGCTAACTATAATTGAGCTTCTTGTATTAGTTGAAAACTGTCTACATGTGCTGAACAATTCAACATGGTAGTTCCTTGCTTGTGTATATATTGACTGTCGAGTCATTATTGAATCACTGTCTACATTTGCTCTGTATCTCTGGTTGTTGATGTTATCCTTGACCTCCCACCACCGACTCCCATCTCCATTGTTACCAAGACGATTCAAGAAGACAGGTTCGATATCCCAGATGTACCCATGGAGGAGGACTGAATACTCGTTTCATTAGCTCTTCCCATGGTAAATTAACTTCCCTTAAAATTTACACTTTCCCATCCATTCAGAGAGAGATCTACTCTCGTCTATGTACTGATTTCACGAATGATTTTTTATCCTTCCGTTGATTACTCAGTGGTCGAAATTTTTTGGATTGTATTGGAGTGTGCAGATGATATAAGATGAGTTTTGTATTGGAGAGATGGATTGTTCATCTCTCTGTCGTGAAGATTTTGGTATCTGTAGCAAATATATATACACATTATATATCTAAAATTCTGCAATCTATCTTTTTTTTTAGGAAAAAAAAGAGGATATATTTATGAAATCGAATTTTGTAAAAAATATGGTACTGTATTAGAAATGATTTTGTAAGATTGAACAGGTCAATGTATGTCTTGCTAATTTTTTATGTTTTTGCAGAATAATTTGTTATTTCATTTAGTAAATGTAAAGTTGATTTTAATAGTTTTTTGGGTTAATATCCGATGTTTGGGACCGTAATCACTAATCACCACTCTCTCCTTTGTAGGCTAATATATTTATCAAGAAACCACTCTCTCCTTTGTAGGCTAATATATGTATCAAGAAACGCATATTATATTATTGAAAAAGATAAATATGCGGGCACCCGGATGTCGATTCTAATCATTTTACAATAATCTAAAAAAAAAAAATGTAACAACTTTTTAAATTCGATAATAGGTGGTTTTTTTTTATTTAATTTTTTTTTAAAAAAAAAGAAGAACCATAAAATCGAGTAATGGATCTTAAAACACTTTTTTTTTTTTTAAACTTCACATTAAATCGTGTGACATCTAAGTATTTACCGTATGGAGGAGTAGCACATTTCATTCTTTGCTGCTGATGCAATCACTACCAAGAAAAGAGGTGACAAAATCTCTTCACCAAAATTCCAAATTATTAGCTCAAATTATTTAATTGCTGTATTAATTACCCATTTTAGTACATTTTATTTAGTATTATTTTTATTAAAAATTACTCAATGAATGAGCTCTTTAATTTCTTACGTTGTGAACCGGCAATTTTAGGATTGGCATCTAAATTTTCCTGATTAATTATATAAGAGGTTTTTTTTTAAAAAAAAATAAGATTTTTTTTAATTAAAAAAAAGTAGGATGCAAAACCACTAAATTTTCTAATAATTAATCTTCATCTTGGATTTTAATAAGTAATCAACTTTTTAAAATATATAATTATTATTATACCCTAAATTAAAACATTATACTTATAATCTCAGTTACACCAAGTAAACCACAGAATTATTAAGATATATATCTTCACAATTCTAAAAGTAAAGAAGAAAAAGAAAAAATGGAGCATTAATTCCATAGTTTGTTGGCTTACCGTTGTTTGATGGCGGTTGAGATACACCTCCAGAGAGAGGGGGGTTGGCGCCGCGCCCCCTCTTGGGTATCATCGCCATTGCTGAGGTTGAAATTGCACACCACCCCTCCCCCCACATTTGAATCTCCGCCCCTCTTCTATATCCCCTCTTTTATATAACCACTTTTTTCTCTAATCCCTCTCCCATTTCTCTCTCTTTCTCTCCCTTCCACCCCCTCTCTCTTAATCAAGCACATTCCGTCGATCTAAGGCTGCTATGTTGCGATCTGTTGGACTGCCATCTGCTTCATTTCCCGTGTCGGATCACTCCAACAAACTATCCACCTTCTCCGTTTGCTCTCGCCCAGGTATTCCTCGTCTCTCTTTTTTTTTTTTTTTGAATGATTTCATTCAGTTGGAGAATTCGTCTCTATGTGAATACAATCGAATTTAGATTGTTCTCCATGGATTGGTAACTTTAATTTTTGGTTAATTTAGTTTTTGCTTCGTAGGATTTTGAATTCTTTTGTAGCCCTAACGCATTGCCCCAATTATTCTCTTAATATTTTGTTGATTAATTTCGAATCTGTCTGTTTCACTAGTCATTAGATCCGAGAGAAGCTCGATTTCTAACCTGATTCATGAGACCTCCAGGAATGGGAAGATCATTCCAAAAGCAGTTGCGGTTGGTGTTCTAGTCTGCCTCCTGCAATTATTTTCTTACTGTTTGGATATAAGTTTAATCCATGGTTTCCTAATTTCCTCATTTGTGTGATATACTCCGTTTCTCTTTTGTGGTTTTCCAGACGCAGACTGAGAATTCTTCTTCGGCAGCCTCAAAGCCCGGGTAAAATTTTGAAATCTAATTATAATTGTTGCTAATGTACATTTTATTTGTGCTTCCATGATGTTATTGATATGGTAATGTATTGTAGAGCATAGCTTAATGAAATCAGTCAATGCAGCTAGAATGCAGAATTACTTGTAAATTGTAATTCTCCATTTTTTTTGATTTCATCAAAATGCTGTCTTTTACATAGGAAAGTTTTTTTCTCTGCGAATTTCTAAAAACAATCCTTGTAAAATAGGACTCTCAGTCTTGCAGAACAAGATAAATGAATGTTTAAGAATCATAGTATCTTAATTTAACTACTTTTTTTTATTACTTTTCCATTGCACTCTATAATATGTTCTGTCTATTTATAAAGGCAAATGCTTTTATCCATTATGAGATAGCTATCTTGATTGTAGTCTATGATGCTTTCCAGGTTATTCAGCTGACTAGGGCGTAAAAGAATAGTGCATTATTTCTGCTGCTTAGTAAAGAGTTGCAATAGTATGTGATTTTACTGGTGAATTGGTGTCAACGGTGTTTGATTTGCTTTCTTTGTAAAATGTTTGTAGTTTTGCTTGTGAAGCAGATATTCATCTTATGCATATGTCTGCATATCTGTATACAGTACAATTTTAGAAAGCCGTATTAAATTGGAAATAGAATATAAAAGATAATGCCAGCTGATCCTACAATGTACTCTAATTTGTGCATTCCTATTCTTAATAAATTAAATCAAATAATAAAGTAGAAGGTATTATAAGAAAATATGTATGATAATTGATTACTGAATCTCCATGTAAAATTTTGGGGTTAACTATAACTTTTTTAGTTTTTCTAAACTATTATAGGTGATATGATGATTATCATGTAGATATTGCTTGCAGAAAAACGTCATCTTGTTTAAACTTTAAATTAAAAATCTACTACATTTCTGAAATTTGAGAAGTGCAGGATTAGCATAAATAGGTGACTGACTGCTAATTTCTTTATCAGAAGATGAATAATGAGGAGTACAAAGTATATTTAGATAGAAACTTCACTTCTAATAATCATATATAAAGCGAAAGAATTGCAAATGCAAACTCTTAATGTTCATCCGCTCTCTTTATACAATAGTCGAGGGGATTTAATATGTTTTAGAAATTATCACTCAAATAAACTTTTTAAAAATTTCAGGCACGAGCTCTTGCTCTTTGAAGCTTTAAGAGAAGGATTAGAGGAAGAAATGGATAGAGATCCTCGAGTTTGTGTCATGGGTGAAGATGTTGGCCACTATGGAGGTTCATACAAAGTCACCAAAGGCCTTGCTAAGAAATTCGGGGATCTAAGGGTGCTGGATACACCCATTGCCGAGAATTCTTTCACAGGGATGGCGATCGGGGCAGCAATGACAGGGTTAAGGCCTATAGTGGAAGGCATGAACATGGGATTTCTTTTACTGGCCTTCAACCAAATATCCGACAACTGTGGCATGTTGCACTATACTTCAGGTGGGCAGTTCACAATTCCAACGGTGATTCGTGGACCAGGAGGTGTTGGACGCCAACTTGGGGCGGAACACTCACAGAGGCTCGAGTCCTACTTCCAGTCTATCCCTGGGATACAAATGGTGGCATGTTCAACTCCATACAATGCCAAGGGTCTAATGAAAGCTGCCATTCGTAGTGAGAACCCCGTGGTTCTTTTTGAACACGTGCTGCTTTACAACCTCAAGGAGAGGATCCCTGACGAGGAGTATGTACTGTCGCTGGAAGAGGCCGAGATGGTGAGGCCCGGAGAACACGTGACAATCCTGACCTACTCTCGAATGAGGTACCATGTCATGCAAGCTGCCAAGACTCTAGTGAACAAGGGTTATGATCCAGAGGTGATCGATATCAGGTCTTTGAAACCATTTGATCTCTACACAATTGGAAATTCAGTCAAGAAAACTCATCGGGTGATCATAGTGGAGGAATGCATGAGAACCGGAGGCATAGGTGCTAGTCTTACAGCAGCAATAAACGAAAACTTCCACGATTATTTGGATGCACCCATTGTTTGCCTCTCCTCACAGGACGTCCCTACTCCTTACGCCGGCACATTGGAAGAATGGACCGTCGTTCAACCCGCACAGATTATAACTGCAGTTGAAAACCTCTGCAAGTAGCTTTGTCCAGAGGTCAATCAAGATTTAGTTTGATGTTTCATCATTTATCTTTTTGCACTTATTTTAGCAATGTTGTCTTGTACAAGAAGAATTAGAAGAACCCCTTATTGTTTTTCTTCTTTTTGATTAAAAATTGTTGTCATCAACTCGAAAATGTTTTATCCATCACCTTACATTCATTAATACACCACTTTGTTACTCTTTATGTTTCATCTTCCAAGTATTTTATTGTCTATAAATCCTCTAGAAGTTCCTCTTTAAAGACAATCTTTGAACAATGTAATAAAGTTTTTTAAAAAATCAATAAGCATGACAGAAGCAATGATGTCAAGAATCATTAGATTAGGAAACACAAGTTTCTGATGTGGACATGGTTCCACCAATGCCAGAGGAAACACGCATTAGTTGTTATCAAAAGGTCCCTCAAGAAACTAAAGAATAATTCAATAATTAAAATAAATCAATAATTATATGTAAAGAATTATATGGATTAAAATATTGTCAGTTCCAATAAATCTTTCTAGAAATTCTTTTTGTAAACTTTTAAATCGAAATTGGGCTGAAAATGGCCTGATATCTATTGGTCTTTTATTTTTGTACTCCAATTTCCTGCTTTTATAAAGGCCAACCTTTGTTTTCCATCGGGCTTATATAAAAATCAATATCGTATTCTCTTTTATTCTTAAATTTAACTTTCTTGCAGGAGATGGGTTATTGTGGTGCACCTTCGGAGGATGGTTACTCTTTAAAGCATCGAATGTTACTCTTTTAAATAAGGTTTCTCATCTCCAAAGAGTTAATTAACAATAGTAATAGTATTTTTGTACAATTATACTCTTTAAAATATCGAAGATTCCTCTTTTAAATACATATAAGGTTATTTTACTTGAAATAATTAATTAACAGTTGTAATAATATTTTTTGTATGGTTATACTCTTTAAAATATCAAGAATTACTTTTGAATGCATAAGATTACTTTACTCGAAAAAATTAATTAACAATAGTAATATTTCCTCCGTCCTAGGTATTTTTACCCATTTGTACGAGCACGGAGATTAAGACGTATTATTTTTTTAATATATAATGTAAAAAAATAGGGATAAATTAGTACTCCCTCCATCCCTAGGTAAGAGTCTCATTTTACCATTTTGGTTATCCCACCCAAAGGATCTCATTTCCTTTTTTGGACACATGGTACTCACCCACACCCACTAATACAATTAAAACATGGAGCCCACACACCTACTAATACAACTACCCACTACATATTAAATAATAATATTTCTTAATTCACGTGCCCAAAAGTAAATGAGACTCTTACCAAGGGACGGATGGAGTAATTTAAAAGGAAAAAGTAAATAAAGTTGTTAGGAATTATGAATAAAGTGTAAAAAAATAAGTAAAGTTGTTGGGATTGATGAATAAAGTAAAAAAATAGGTAATAAAATATTATGTATTTTTACCATTAATAGAATTAGTAAAAATACGTGGGACAACCCAAAATAGAAAGTGAGTAAAATTCGTGGGACAGAGTGAGTAATATTTTTTGTACAGAGTAACTGTTTTTTGCACTGTTGAGTAATTTTTCAATGTACTATTAAAAAATAATTTGATTCCACCGTGAAACCAATTCCATGCTGCGATTTTGAATAATGCGCTCTAATTGATTGTGATCAAGTTCAATACTCCTTCTATCCCACTCAAAGGTAATTTTTGTTTTTTGCATATGTATTAAGGAATATTATTATTTAATAGGTAATAGGTAGTGTATCAGTAAGAATGTGGGCTCCACATTTTAATTATATTAATGGGTGTATGTGAGTTCTGTGTATGTAAAAAAGAAAAAATTACTCTTTGGGTGAGACGATTAAAATGTTAAAAAGAGACTGTTTTGATGAGACAAGGAAGTTTATATAAATTTTACTCCATATCCTCTTACAAATGTACTCCTTAAATAAGCCCTGTGTATTAATCATACCTAAATTTGGTACTTGATCATTGTAGTTAGTTTATTTAGATTTATTATAATTTATTTTATTCGTAGAATTAATTAATATATGTACAATCAAGGTGAAGTATAATTTTATAAACAATTCAAACTGCGATGATTTCAGCAACAACTTGTTGTTCCAAATAAGACGGCGAATATTGAAGTTCACTAAAAAAAATATATAATAAATAAAAAATAAAAAAAATCAATAAAATAAAATAAAATAAAATAAATATTGTAATTTAATGATCCTATTTTTAGTAAGTAGCTAATAAAGTACATAAATAAATATTATAATAATGTTACAGCTAGCTCAGCCGAAATTTAATGATTCTACAATAATTGGAAACATCATGAGCATCTATCTCAACAAACAACATATTTCCCTTGCCCTTTGAGAGACTATAAGGTCAACAATTATAATTAATTATTTTCTTAATTTTTATAAATTAAATTTTATATTTGTCACACGAATAGTCCTACACTTTGTTGCTCTAATACCAATTTTATGTACTAAATTAATCTTTGCAAACTAAGCAACATTTAGCACTATAATACATCACTGAATTTCCCCATTTTATTTATGAAGTTGTGATCTAACTATTTTAAGATTAAATATTTAATTTTAAGTCTTTTTGTACTTTCAAGGTTTCACCCAATTATATGTACACCACTAAAAACATAACCGGTAGCATGTGGTACGTGTGGAAGATATTAACTATTAGATTAAATTTTAATGCTTTAGTTTAATTTTCACTATAAAATAAAATAATTAAAAATATAAAAAATCCACTAGACCCTATTTAAAATCTTTTTTAAAATCTAAGAACCTTAAGTACATCGATGCACCCGGTGCATTTAAAATCACTCTAAAAATAAATAAATAAACAAAATAAAAATAAACATATATATACACCACTACTATTTTAAACAAGATTTCAAAATAATCTTGAACCCAGATTAATAATATCCGAATTAAATGAATGCATAGTAGAAATCTTGAATTATGTTAGAGCAGCTAAAATATTTTCACAGATTTAAATTTTTTTAAAAAAATTCTTAATTTGAAAGAAAAGAAAAAGTTGAGCAGAAAATCAGAAAATCTGGAATTGGTGACGTTCAGAAAATTAAAAATAATTCATAGGTGGATTAATTCACGTTATTCGGGAAACTTTTATTTCCAGGTCAATAAATAACTACGGACAGAATTCCTAAAATTGAGAAACTAAATATTTGCTTTGCATCATTGTCCAATATTCAATTATTGATTAATCAAATAAATATATATATATATATATATATTATATTTATACATAAAAAATAAAAAAAATAAAAAGGAAAGAAGGAATCATTTACTACTTTTAAAGGTTTTTTTGTTTTAATTTTTCTTTTATACAAGTTGTAAAATCTTATAAAAATGTCAATAGCAAAAATTGAAGATCTGATCATTGTTTCAATTTTTATGCAAATTTTAATGAGATCATATTAATAAAACAAATAAGGTTTAGTTTTTATTCTTAAAAAAATGTACTATTTTCGTTCATATAATTTATGTAATATTTTACTAGTATATTATTGTATCTTTCTTAGATTTTTAATTTTTATTCTTCTTAAACTCTTTGTATAATTGTTTTTTTAATTATTATTGTGAAATGATTACATATGTATGATCTAAAATTTACATTTCAACTTTGAAAATGAAATCTATCTTTGGTAACAAAAACATTATATACTATGTTATACATACCAATAATTCAATGTTTTACTTTTATCTTTTTAAAAAAAATTGATAAGTCGTATTACCTATAAATAGAAATTGTAGTTAATATAGTAGTTGGATTTTCAAGATTGTTGGTTAAATAAGTGTCATGTTCCAATTCCCAATGTGAATTCGTAAATTATTTGCGATTTTCTTGGAATCCTATGACAGCCAATATATCGGATCGAATTAAATCCAATTATTTTTACTTTTCAAAATAAAATAAAATAAATCCAATTCTTTTGTGTATCTTTATCACTAAAGAAATGACACGTATCATAAAACTAATACTCCCTCCGTCCCACATAATAGGGGCCAGAGACCTTATATTTAAGGTAAAGTCTCTGATCCTCTTAGTCTGGACGGAGGGAGTATTATTATAATATTATTTACGCCATCACTTCCAACAAAAAGTTGTTCCACAATTATTTTATTACTATTTTAAAATAGTAATAATGACAAAAAGTAGTTGCTATTACTTAAAAGTAATTTTAAATGGTCACATGTGTTAAAAACAATTTATTCTAACTACTTTTATGACAATTGGCCAAAATGCCCTTGAGAGGGACTCACTCATCACATGTTTGAGGTTTTTTTGACCAAAAAGTCTCAAAGTATAATAATTTGTTTTACAGTCTATTGAACGCATTAATTTGTTATTTTTAGATGCCTTATGAATATATTTATTTATTAAAATACAAAAAGATGCATTAATTTTATTCGTATGAATTTTTTTTTATTTTTTCTGGAAAAAAAAGTGTTGGTCGAATAGAATAAAAAATATTGGCCGAATATAATAAAATTGTTGGCCGAAGGAAAATAGGTAACTTTGCATATTTATTTTTTGCATATTAATTAAAGAATATTATTATTTTATATATAGTGCGTAGTTATATTAGTGATGAGTGATAGATCATATTAACGGCTTTTATTAAAAGAAGGAAAATAGGTAACTTTGAAGTAGATGCCCATATTGATAAAAATCATAAAATAAAATCTTTTTGTGTGGAAAGAAAGGATATTTAATATGTACTATATAATTGGTAGTTATATTAGAGATACATGTAAATTTATTTTTCCAAAATAAATTTAAAAAATGAAAAACAATACAAATGGAGTAGCATATTACCCTCAAATTAATATATGGCACACGATGTGTTATCTGGTGCACACAAGTTTTTGCATATATATATATATATATATATATATATATATATATATATATATATATATATATATATATATATCATATTATATTTTAAAAATTATTTATAATAGCGTATTCGCAATTAAGTATATATAAGATATATACGAGGAAATCATACTCCCTCCGGCCACTTTGAAAGGTAATCGTTTACTTTTTGTCCGTGAATTAAGGAGTATTATTATTATATATGTAAAGTAGGTAGTTGTATTATAGGGAAGTGGTAGGTCATAGGGTGTAATTTTTTACTAGATAAGGGAAATAGATACATTTAAAGTGAACAACCAAAATGGTAAAATGGATATCTTGTAAGTGCCGGAAGTATTATTTAATTAAAACTCGAGGGCCCACACAATAATACAATCTCTAATCTGAAGTATTAATGTAATCTTTAAACCTAACTAATCTAGCACACAATGCTAGATGAAAAAACCAAAGAAATTAATAATAAATAAACTCTAAAATTAGAATGGGATAATTGCATAGTTTCTCAAATCCGTGAGATCCATTAGATCTTAATGCTCCACCGATGGAAGGTGAAATGAAAGTGAAAAATAGTACTCTCTCCATCCGCTTTAAAGAGGGTCTTTTTTCATTTTGGTCGTCCGTCCTAAAGTGTGTTATTTTCTTTTTTACACACATGAGACCCACACACATCCACTAATACAACTAAAATATGGGGTCTACACTCCCACTAATACAACTACCCACTACACATTAAATAATAATACTCCTTATTCCGCGTGCCCAAAAGTAAAATGACTTCTTTGGGGCGGACGGAGGGAGTAATATTGATTGAAATGACATGAATTTGGGAAACTTTAAAGATCTCAAGTACTAAAGGCACATCCAATGAATAAATACATAAGTGGGATAAATAGGTGTGGAAATGAATATAAAATGTTGAAATGAATATTCATAACAGATATGGTATGGTGTAATCTTGAAGCAATATACTCTCCCGTCCTGTCTAAATAGATTTTTGTTTTTTGGTACGTAAATTAAAGAATATTATTATTTAATGTGTTGTGAATAGTTGTATTGGTGAGAGTGTGTACCTTAAATTTTAATTGTATTAGAGGGGGTGTGTGAGTCTCATATGTGTAAAAAATGAAAGGGGACCCTTTGGATTGGACGCCCAAAATGAAAAAAATGTCCTCTTTAAACGAGACAGAAATTTTTCTAGAGGAAATGGAATAATGTACTGAATTTACAGAAATTCTGGTTTATTGATACACATCCTTATTGTTTCATGTATAATTTTCACATCTAAACTTCAATTTAAGTGATTTTTATATACATATATGACCCTCTTTATTTTGTGTATCTCATGATGTATATAACTTTGGATAAATTAATTCCATAACTTCTCAAATTCTCCTCAAATAAGCTCCTAAAATCTCCACATACTCAAAATACATGTGAAGCATTAATATAACAATTAAACACAAAATTCGACAAATAAACTCAAAACATTCATAAATTAACGAACGAATAGCCTAGATGTACGCGCTTTTGTCACTGTGTTCCTTGGCCCTTGCACATCAGAGTGTATTCAATGTAAATAAATTATATTTTGGGAACTGCAATTTTGAATAGATTAATTAAATAAAACTTTGCTGTCACTTTTCATAAAAAAAATAGACCCTAAAAAGAGTTGGATGCTATTCATACACATAATTATAAATAGGAACAACTATATATCAGCATCATGATCTGGGGGAAATTGCTGATGAACACTATATACTAGTCCTGAAATTGACTCCAATTTTTATCACCCATTAAATCAAATTAAATTAACTAATTACATACTGTTTATAGGTCATACCACCACAATATATCAGGGAAATTAAATAAAAATTGGCCAATCGCAGCATTTCCAGGTGTCACATTTCCATTATTTTCCACTCAATTATATAAATTATGGAAGATCACCATTATTGCTGATAATAAATTAATCTTTTCTACATTCACGATTTTAATATAGAAAAATGCTACCCAAATTCACCTAAATTTAAATTTAAAAAATAAATCGTCATGTAATAATGAACTTGCATCACAGTACACAATAGACATCTATCTTTATATTTTATTAATTTATGCCCAAAATCAACATAAATTTCGACTATATGTTGAAAGTGGTCTTGATTATTATTTCCAGATGAGGCTAGTTGAAATTAATTATGAATGGGTTATCAAAAATCTTATCGATTTCAGACATTTAGGTCCCATAAATCTTTCCACACAAAAAAAAAGTAATAATTTTTAAATATAACATCTGTTTATAAATAATATAATATATACTTTTCACAGATAATTTTATGTTATTTAAAAGTACTATTCTTTTATTTGATAAATGTTACACTTTCTTCTAATTGCCAGACCTAAATTTTTTTATTTTTAATTCCTGAAAATAGTATTCTAGTGCATCTTAAGAAGCATATACTCCTACAACTCAATTAGTAAAAATGGAATACTGTAATTAATGATCAGATATTATTCACAAGAAATATGATTTCTAGTACATATTCTTGGGAAATATTATCCATTGTGTACAATTTTCAAAGAAGACAAAGGGAATATCATCTTTAACTATACTCCCTCCGTCACGCACCAAGGTCTCTTTTTTCCATTTTGATCGTCTCATTCAAAGGGTTCCATTTTCTTTTTTATACACATGGGTCCTACTCACCCACTAATACAATTAAAACATGAGGTCCACACCCCCACTAATATAACTACCCACTACACATTAAATAATAATACTCCTTAATCAAGGGTGCGGTACGGAAATATATGCTAAAAGCCTAAAATACATGTCACAATATATATGCTAAAATAGTGTAGTGTTTTTTTTTACTTATACAATCAATATACTTCACTAATATGATACAAAACAAACCATTACTTAAATTTTCTGTGATAAATATTTGATATTTGATTACTTCACTAATATTACGTTTTCCTCTTTAATTTAAACATCTAACAATACATAATGTATAATAGGATTTGAATGAGGGTTTAATATGAGAAAAAATTAGCGTTTATATTAATAAGCTATATAAATCGGATTTATAAGAGTGTTTTATGATTTCTACACATAATACTTTATCTTACAAATTTATTTCGAAGGAACTCTTAATCATACAATTAGACTAAAAATTAAATTTTAAATAGCCTAATCAATGAAATAAATATACTCCATATTATAACATTTTATATATATACACCAAATTTACCACCTATTTTTACATTAATTTTCCCCCCAAAACTGATTTCACCACTCTTGGTTAATTAAGATTCACCTAATAGTAACTTATATCCATTGATCTCCACCATTGATTTCTTTCAATTAAATCAACACCATTGATATCTTAAGATCTCACACAATAGACCTAAAAATTAAGATCTCACAATTGATAATTATCTACAGCCTCATTTCTTCAGCATATTTGAGACAAATCAATTTTATCAATTCTGCAAAAATTCTAATCTATCATTCACTGTTCTTCTTAATGTTGGATGCAAACGAAAATATGGAATTGCTTTTGTTTGATGTTTACAACACGAAGAAGAATAATGACAAAGTAGATCAAGAGAACCTTTCTTCTCTTTACCTTAAACACCGCCGAAGACGATCGCCCATCCACGGTTTAAGACGATTTCTGAAGCATTTCAGCAGCATCTTTGTGACGATTTGATTTTCTCCAGTTTGTCAAAGCCCTAATCGCAAATCTCCTTACGTGAGTCTCTTTCAGAACTTCGACTTCATCTTATGAAAAACCACGATTTTTTTGGGTTTGTTTATGATCTTCAAGTGAGTTTATATTGATTTTGTCCATCTCTCTTATATTCGTCTGCCTAATATTACGATTTTATGTATTTTATTAATTAATTTATATACAAAATCACGATTTGCGTTTATTCATTTTGTGGAAGCCTTAATCGCCTACAGTCTTTCGTGGATTTGTTTATGATCTTCGAGTGGGTCTATGTTGATTTTGTGTATCACTGTGATTTTCGACTGGCTCTGTCATAATTTTAAGTGTTTTATTCATTAATGTGTGTACATATGATGTAAAATCACGATTATGGCTAATTGCGGATCTTAATTCCTGAGTTTCTCTCTATTCTTCGCATGCATATGTATGGATTTTTATTCTTTTAATTAGTATATACATCTAATAAAATCATGATTTGGTTTTGATTCACATGTTTTAATAGAGGGTTTATCAGGTAATCCTGTTTATCTTCTTATACCCTATTGATTCAAATGTATTCCTGGATTGATAACTACAGCATTAATCCATCAGATGTATGAATGGAAAGGATGCAGTTTGCAAGATTTAATTTGGGTCTTATTGTTTTTAAGGAGAGATTTAAAAAAGTTCATGTGGCGTTCTAGCAGTTGACAATCGTCTTCAGCAATAGGTATTTGATACTACTTCATGTAATTTTGAAAAATTAATTAAAAATTAAGAATTTAGAAAATAAAATTAATAGTAATAATTCATATTTATTTTTTTTTTAATTTAAAGGGGATAAGTTTACTGGCCATTTGTTAAATTAAAAGATGGGTGAATATGAGTAAAGAGTATTTATTACTATTGTATATTGTTTCAATTGAGTATTTACTACTAACATGAATCATGTCTTCATCTTCTCTCTGTAGCGATTGGTCTTCGTCCATCCCTTCCAGTATGTGCCTCTCTTTCTCAAATATTTAGTGACAAAATTTATTTCATTCCCACTTCTACTACTTATATTAAATGTTGAATCTTCTGGTCATATTGTTAGATTATCTGATTCAAGATCCATGTGACATATGACACATCTAATGTGAATCTATTGATTAGGTGGAAGAATATGTTGGAAGGACTTGAATATTTAAGACTAGTTTTTTGATGGGGATACAATTTTGGTAATACTTTTTCCAATGACAATAGTCCTTGATATACTTTAGTATATCTCTGGTATATAATATTCTTTGAAATCTATGTCCATCAGTTATTATGCAATAAATTTACTCAGATGTTGTTATTTACAGGCCTAAAATTCTTGATGTTCTTCAAGGTTGCCTATTTTGTCATATCCATATAACATCACATGTGTAAAATACTAAAGGTAAGACACTATGTGATGTACTTTGTGTGGTTTTAGTGAAGTCTCTTCTCTTAGTCTTATAATTATTTGAATTTTTATGATTCATGAAATTCCTCTTAAATGGTATGGATAGTAGTTAAACAATCAGTTTACATTTACAGTAGAAGTTAAAATTTTGACTAGTTGTAGAGTTCATAGTTGAAGAAGACATCTTTTATGATTTATAAAGTGCCTTTAATATGTTAGAATTGCAATTTGAGAGTTTTTTTTCCTTTTCATTTTTTTAACTGCAAACTAAAGATGATGATATTAAAGATCCATGCATATTCCAACCCATAGAAGTATAGACATTTTTTTTAATGGGCATGAATAGGTAATGATAATTATATAGACATATTTCTATGGGTAAGAGTAGACTTTTAATACAATAAATGTCTACATTCTAATAGAAGATAATATTTGATTATATTTGTTGGATTATGTCTCTGTATAGTTTAAAGATATAAGACAGTTAAGGGTTCAATTAATTGCTTTGCAGATCAAAACTATATTCCTTCCAACTTAGAAGCCTATGATCTTAGAGACATGTGTTTCATTAGTTGACACTCTACCATTAAAGATCAAGTAAAAGATTCCTTTTTTTTATTCATAGTTGATGCTGAGAGCTATCTTTTGAGTAAATTACTATAATATTTATGTGCAAGGCTTAACTTGTGATAGAATTATAGCTGACTTCTTTGTTATGGTGATTAAGTTGTTTAGGGTGGTGTAATTGATAGTAAATAGAACATGAAAAGATGATTTATTTCTAATCAAACTTTTCATTTCAAAGCATTCTGTGCTATAAATATTTTAGCATCTATATGTTCATTAGATTTTCTTTTCACTCAGAATGATTTTTAGCTTAATTTTAACCTCGCATGTGCTAGAAAATAGTATTCATCATTATTTTGAAGTGTATCAGAAGGTCTAAAAAGGGATTTAAGTATCTAAAGATTGTGGAATTTACGCATGGATTCCACATCAACCAAGACGGGTTAGTTAGTATTTAACCCCAGCAATAACTTGGAACATCAATCGAATGTATTTCAATATGTTTTGGTATGATCTCCACTAATAAAAGAACATACACAAAGAACCAGGTTACAATTACTTCTCTTTCTCATTTTCTCAATGGCAAACCAGCTTCCATTCAAGTCCACTTTTTCTAATTAGAATTAGATAAATAATTTAAAGTTATATTTTCCTGTAGAATTGAGATATATCACCTATGAAGTTGATGAGGCCTCCAGAGCTGTACAAGCCTTTTCTTAATGTTTATCTTGCAGCTTCTTATCTTAAGTGGCTATAATGCTTTTGACTAAATGTAAGTTTTTACATTCAATATTCCATCTCAAATAGAATGCTACTATTTTTGTCTTAATCTCCATCTGCTTTAGAATGTCTTAAATGAACACATCTTTGTTAATGCAGAAAGCCTTTGGAGTTGATTCATCTAATGCTCCTCCATATATCCAGGCACTGCTGCTTTCCAATTTGGATTTTTTTGTGGATTTCAACGGATGATTTATCAGGTCTATTGCACACTTCATAACCTTTATTGCTTACTGAATTATGTGTTGTCTATTGTTATTCATATTTGATGATGATTGTATGTTATGATCCATAATTTCTTATAAACTATTCTTCTTTTCATTTTTATTAAATCTAGAAGATATTTCATTAGGTTTATTTATTTGTTTATGAACTGATGAATTTAGATTGTTAGATGAATTGATGACAAAATAGACAAGAGATATTTATTCTTGGTATTTGGAGATATATTTATTTTCTGCCTCTTACAACATTTTCTTCTTTATCTTAACCCCAAATATCCCAAATATTAGATATAGTTTTCTATTATTTTTTATATTCTGTTATTTGATTGTTGCAGCCCGTTCTTTCCCTTCTATGTATCAATTTAATTTTTCTCTTTATTTCTAAAGCTATTTTGTTTTTTTGTTCGCTTATTGACTCACGAATGTCTTCTTTTAAAGCATTTTTTAACAGTCATGTTTATCCAAAAACTATTTTGGAATTGATTGATATGAAGAATACCCCTGAAATGATACCTTGCAACATGATTTTTTTTAAATCTTGGTGATAAATATGTTCTTCTCCTTCAGTTAGTCGAGGCTTTTCTTTTCAGTTATTCAGTTGTTCTTTTTCCACATTAGATGTGTTATAAATTGAAGCATGTGATTTTTTTTTATGTATGGACTATAATTGAATATGAGCTTTTTTATATTCCCTTCTATTGTAATAATTACGTTATGAGAGAGAGGTTTTCTCCATGTCTAAAAGTTTATGGATCTTGAGTTCAGTTTTTTAAAGATGGTTTTGGGTTATTGGGGTGTTTTAGTTATGCTGAAGGAGTTGCTAAGCGCCCATCTTCTACAAAATTGCAAGTGTCCAGGTTTTTTTATTTTTATTTTTTATTTTTTGAAAACTTTCTGTCTAAAATTGTTTAATATTGTGATTATAAGAAGAACTTAGCGGTGGTTAATTAATTAGTTTGAAGCTCTTATAACGAATTACTTACTGATATCCAAATTCACTATTTTTATTTTTTATTTTTTGAAAACTTTCTGTCTAAAATTGTTTAACATTGTGATTATAAGAAGAACTTAGCGGTGGTTAATTAATTAGTTTGAAGCTCTTACAACGAGTTACTTACTGATATCCAAATTCACAACTATGTCTATGAATTCTTCTTTGGTTAATTCCTCAAGAAACCAAATTTATCCATATTCTAAAATATATGGCATGCAGTGTTTTTATTTTTTAAGAAAATAGATTGGTTGGTATAAAATTTTTTTAGAATAGATATTTAAGGCAATAAAGTTTATATAATTTAATATATAATTGAGAGTTTCTCTAGCATAAAATTTTTAAGCTTTAGTTTTTTGGCGATTGTTTAATTGATCTATGGATGAATGAAGTGGATTTTGCGATGAGAGAGCAGAAGATATTTGGGGAATATAAGGAGAGGTGGTGGACACAGCCATGTGGTACTCACACTTCACTATTTTCACAGATTTGTTAATGCCACCTTAATATTCTTCCTTTTAGTTCTTTAGTTTGCTAATGAGACATTTTCTGAATGAATACTCTGTGCATCTTTTATTAAATCAAATTATATTGTCATTGTTATGCGATTTTATCATTTCATTTCTACCATTTATTGACAGTGAACATGTTGAGTTAACCTTTGGTTGCTTGCTGATCCGAATGCAAATTTTTGCGGGATCGAGAATGGTCGATGCTGGTATTATGATTATTGACAAGCATGGCAGAGACAACATTGTCTTGCAGTTTCCCATTTTTTGGGAGTTCCTTGAACATGTTGGGTTTCTTTAAAATATTTTCTCATACACATAAATTCTTTTCTTCTACTTTTGGATTTTAATTTATGGCTATCTGTATGCACTTTATCCCATTTTTTATATTGAAACAACTTAATTATTAGTTGTATCATGCACTTTATAGATCCTTCAGACAAGCTGTATCAAACAAAATCCTCTTTTCCTTTTTTTCTTCCGATAATTTTTACAAAATTTTCTTGTAGGCATTGGATTATGATAACATCTTTGTTTAAGTTTTCTATATTTTTTTATGAAATTGGTATTAGTTTTGCAATACATTAATTGGAGAAGAAAATTGACAGTGGAAGAACAAACTCCTTATTTTAATGGCTTTATCATGTGGCTTTGTTTATGCTTAAGTGGTACTAGAAGCAGTAGTGGTTGCATCTTTTTTTATCCCATTTCAAGAAAAGAGTGCTAGAAGAGAGTTCAAATAGGCAGCATAAATGAAATTTGTTCCATTCTAATCTTCCCAATAATTTAATTAATTGTTTAAAGATCAAGCATTTTGAGGGTGAAAAAGATGTTTGTGAGTATATTTTCTACTATTTTCTATTACTGAAATTTTATAAGCATCTATAGGGAAAATTCATGTTTTATTGCACTCATAAATCTCTATATAATTTCAGAGTTTTTTTTTCTAAGTACACTGTGTAATAAAGAAAAAAAATCAAATTTAAATAAATAATGTTTCTGATTTTAAAAGAATTAATTTAAATGTGATTTCAATTCTGTAATTTATTTTTCTTCTTTGTAGTGTAAATAGGTCTAACGAAGCTTGATATAGGATGTACAAGTGCATTCTGTGTGCCTGTTGTAATACATCCTGCTCCAGCTATTGGTGGAATCCAGAGTTATATTTGGGTCTTGATGCACTTCTGCATGCAAACAAGTAATACAAATTTGTTTTCCAATTTTGTTTTCTATAATTAGATTTTTGAGATTCAGTGATGATGGGTCTCTCATATGATTTTTTTTTGGAGATGTAGATATGTTCTTTTCACTATACCCAATTATTTATTCAAAATTAATTGAGATATTTTTTAATGAAATAAGATTTGTATATAATTACTTACATTGCCTAATTAGTTCATGTATTTTTGGGAATTAAGATAAATCTCAGTTGAAGATGTGTTTACATTGCTTGATATCCAACTAATCGAAACATTTGGGATTTTACTACAGTGCTTTTAATGTGTTTATATTCTTGGGACATTTCTTGAAGTTGTTATGTATTAATTCTTATGATTGTAGTCATGAATCTTAATGTGTTTATATTTTTTAGGTTCTTAAGTTTTAAAATTTGTTGAATTACTAATTTTTTTGGAGTCCTTAGTATAACATTCTATTCTTCTTATTTCTTTTATGCATGGTTCAATTATGAAATTTCAGGCATTTCAAATTCAGTACTGATCCTTTCTCATTGTATGGTTCTAACATTCAGAGATGCTTTATATGCTTGAGATATGATCCACTCTTTAAAGTTTTTGAGAGATTAGCACAATCAGGTTAGTTTTCTTCTCTTCTTTCTTTTCAGGAAGTTTCGGATCTCTAGACAATTCATTGTTCCATGCCCTTAAAATGATCTAACTTTTCATTTCCACCATCTATCCAGCCTTTCATACTCTCTAATCATGTCAATTTGCAAACGCGCACACATATAATTCTGATGTAGAGCTCATCTGAGGGTTGGGTCACTTGAAAATGAACCATTAAGTTTTGATATAGAGTGTGATTCTATTTGCCACAATGCAAAAAATCTCTCTCACTCTCTCTATGGAAACAAATAATTTTAGTTCTTATGGATAATGGATTAAGTTGACCTAATTATAAGCTTTATTAAGGATAACGGAATCTAGGTGTTATGACCAGAAGAAGAACCAAGAGATAATTTATAGGTCTGTTTACCTTCAATCTTGAATTTTTTTTCTCTTTTTTTGAAAATTGATGAACATGTGCATATAGTATTGAAATTAATACACTGTGTAGATCATCGTTTACTTTTCAAGAATCTATATGGATATTAAGTACTTCTTCTTTCCAAAATAGTGGACATGCTTCATAATATGATTTAAATTGAGTTGTGATTCAATGTTATCCTTACTAATTCGTATTCCATGTAAGTCTGTTTTAGTATTTTCTTTATATACTATCTTTTTTAGATCAAAGTACTGACTGTGTAATTCTATAGATTAGACAAAAAAATCAAGGATTTCTATTCACCCAATCGTCGACTGTCTTCTCTGCAGAATGAACAAAGAGTACTACAATTATTTAATTATAGATTTATAAAAAGCTTTATGACCTTTTCCATTATTATCATCTGTCTTCTCTGCTCAAAATTGAATATAATTTTTATACTAAGTATATTTCTTGAATGAAAGAAATAATTTAGCGGTGGTTAACACGTTTTGCACTTATATTTGATTTTAAAAATATTGTATAACCTTAAATTGTGGTACCAGAGGTGGAACTGAACAACTTAATACCTTCTTACTATGATATATTGAAATTTATGATGGGAAAATATGTGTGTAACAAAAATTTTGTATTTATAATAAAATAAACACAAAAGAATTACAATGATAATCCAGAAGGATTAAACTTGAAAATTTAGGAAACAATCTCTATCTATCCTCTGATTCTTCTCTCGAACCAATTTCGCTTTGACTTTAACTTGTGTGTGTTAACTACGCTGACTATGTTGACTGCGTATGTCGAGTTGAGCTGGATCTTTGAATGAAGCTTGTTCGAGCTCGAGTGTGTAGTCTTAAACGTTGATCCGGAGGTGTTGAACCTTTGTTCAGATTGAACGTTGATTTGAATTTATTGTGAAGTATGCCGCTCAATTTGGTAGAACGTTGACTTCACGAATAATGAATTTGATTTGAAGAACGCCGGATCAAAGAGGCTTAGCACCTTGATCTTTGATCGGCTGTTGTTCTTGACTTGAATATAACTTGAACTTGACTTGAAGATCTTGAACTTGGATTTTGATCTTCACTTGACTTGTATCTTCACTTAGATCTTGATCTTCACTTAACTTGGATCTTGATCTTCGCTTGACTTGATCTTCACTTAGATCTTGATCATCACTTAACTTGGATCTTGATCTTCGCTTGACTTGATCTTCACTTAGATCTTGATCTTCACTTAACTTGGATCTTGATCTTCGCTTGACTTGAAGAATGCCGGATCGAAGGGGTTTGGCACCTTGATCTTGGATCGAAGGTCGTTCTTGGCTTGAAAATGCTTGAAGATCTCAAGGGAGCACTGCTCGTATTCTTAATCTCTTCAGAAGCCTCTGTGTGTTCAGATGTTGTAGTGTGTCTAGAATGAATCGAGGAGGACTCCTTATATAGGTGAGGAATGAGCATGCACCTTAAATAACTTGCAATCTGATTGGTCCATGACAGATTTGACCCGATTCTGCGGGCTTGGGCCGTTCCAAATATAACACAGCTTGAATGGTCATTACTTAATTTGACCTGATTCTGGAACCTTCCAGACTTTTTTTGACTTGGGAGTCAAGTTTTACTTAATTTAAACCCTACTTAATTTGTTGCGCTTTAAATTAATTATCAATTATTTATTAATCTATTTTAGGAATTAATTTATTAAATCCCAAAAATAAAATATAATAAATTAAAATTAATATTTAATCAATAAAATCCACGTGTCGCCATTTGATTGGACCGTGAATTTTAATTGCTTACAGTGTGATTTTTATATTCTATACTTGTTTTTATCTATTATTTTCAGTTCATTAGTTAAATCATATATATATATATCGTTTGTTAATGACAATACTTGTGAGAATCATAAGATATAGTTAAATTACTTGAGAATCATGAACAAATGGTTCTTTAATGACAATACTTATGGATAAAATTTCAGTAGGTGAATCAAGTTCAGTAGTGATTGTAGCAGTTATATAATATCTGTGAATTATTAATGGATTGAGAGATGACAAGAGTGAGCTAATCTGTGATATCACTATTTGTAAGAGTGTATGTTCTTTGAGACTTCCATTGATGCTTCTTTCTGCAGTTATATTTGGAATTAGCATGCATTTAGTTGTACCATGAATTGCATTTTATTGCCAATATTATTGAGGTTTGGAGCTGATATTATTATTCCACAGGGTGGTAGATTACTTGAGAGCAACTTCATCAACTATAAAAGACTATTAAGGAATTAACCAAGGTAAATTGCTTGATTAGACCATTTGTGTAATTTTTTTTGAGTCTAGAAGCACAAGTAAATTACTTAAAAAATGTAAAACTTGGAATAGAATTACAAATGTACATTTTTCTCAAGGATAAACCAACTCCTATTCTGGTACACTTTTCTCAATAAGGATTAGAGGAAAATAGTTTAAATTTGAATTTTCGTTGTTATAGGATCTATGAAGTTGATGAGGACTCACAAGTTATGAATAATTCTTTTCTTAATATTTATCTTGCAGCTGCCTATCTTAACTGTATATCATACTTAAAAGAAAAGTATGTTGATACATAAAATTCTCTATCAAAATTTTGAAATTTATTATTTTTCATACTTTTTCATGTTTAATATTGTCATACTGATATTTGACTTGCACTTAAACCTGCATTTTTTATTTTAATTTTACAATATATGTCTGATAATTGGTTGTACATGCAGAGAAATGGGGGAAGAGTTCATGTTTAGGGCTTTTAAAAGTGGGACAAAAGAAGGTAATCATAAGTCAACTATGATATACTGGAAAAAATTTCTCATCATTTTATTCTGTACCTGCTTTTATCAATTATTTCTACTTCATTAGTTAAATCAATATATATTGTTCGTCAATGACGATACTCATGAGAATCATGAGATATAGTTAAATCACCTAAGAATCATGAGGAAATGGTTCTTTAATGATAATACTTATGGTTAAGTTTCAATAGGGAATCAAGTTTAATCGCAACACTCTTAGCTGATCGAGAACATTGTGGGACACAAATCTATGGTTGTTTGGCTAAGAGTTGGTGTTATGTTGTTCATTTTGCTAATTAGAAAATTAGTTAATTTGATTATGTTTATGAAAAGTTGCAAGTGGCATGATGGGACATTACTAAAATGATCTTAAAATATGTTAAAGAGAAGGAGAATAAGAGGCAAATAAAAACTTTGATATTCCCTACGGTAAATTTATCATATAAAGATTTTTGAGAAAACGAATTGAAGTGCCAGAGAGTTTTGTTTGTAGATGTCTTACAACTTTTCTATCTCAATTATTTATTGTGTGGAATTGAAAATCCAATTCTAGATTAACTCTTCACACGTACTAAGTAGGCAACATGTTCTTTAGAGGACATGTTACTTGAGTATTCAAGTTAATTTATGGCAAATTTAGAGTTTATGTTAATTTCTAAAAAAAAGAATGCATATGAGAGTATTAATAATATAAACTCTAGCATAGTCTAGAGTTTATATTAAGCTCCTAGGGAATGACAACTAAGTGCATTTTGCATTAGCCTATTCTAATAATGAGTTTGCAAGCTGTAATTAGGTTGTCACCTTGGATCTATTCATATCTTCTAATTTGGATGTTGGAATAGTTTGGGAGTTTAATTTTTTATTGTTTGATATTATTCTTTATTTTTGTGGGAATATAACACTTATGTAATGTAGTCTTGGGAATCTTTGGACCTTTGAACTTCTAATATTGAAAGAAAGAATCCATCAGCTATACATAGAGAAAATTTTCATGTTTGGGTCTTGAGTATTGATAGCTTTTAGTTTGGGAATCTTGAGACCGTTTGTTGTGATTTTTTGGGGGGGTTTATTTAACTTAGAAATTGTATATAATCTGTTGAAAGTTGAAGTATATTTTGTGAATGATGCAGATGTAGAGAGAGAAACAAATGAAAAAATCCATCAGGATTTAGAGTACGAATTTGATATTTATAATTCTATTTATGTAGCATGATTTTATTTAGTCTATCATATTTATCTAAAGTCATCGTAAAGTATTTTACCATATTTCTGTATTATATTTTGGCTGCTGGATGTTTTTCACGTCACCTCATATTCTAATAGAGGTTCTTCATGGAGGCTGATGCCTATTGTGTTGCAGGTAGTAACGAGTATGGACAATGTGGTGAAGAACCTTTTAGAAGAGATATGGTGATATACAAGGATGTGTGCAAAAGCTTTCGATTCGTCAGGTATTTAGTGCAACGTATATTGAGAAGATTAAGTTTTATGCATCTAAACTTTTTTATCCAATTTACTCGAAACTTATCTGTGGAGAATTTTATTTTATTTTGAGAACGACTGAATTTATTCCAAAAAATTAATGGCTATTGAAACTACTTTAGCTCTTCAAATAATAAACAATATTTGTTATTTTATTAGGATCATTTAATGTGGATTCCTTTTTTTGTTTTTTCGTCTATGGTCCCCTAATGCAAACTTCAAGAGTTTTATGTAGTAAGTAGTTTGAAAAATATCCTGGCACAGACAAATTCAGTAAATGAACAAATGAATATTATTTAGTGGTTACTTAAACATTCAAGAATTTGTGCCCTTTTTTTATGGAATTGTGCACTGCCAATAAACTACAGATTTTAAGAGTTTAAATTTGATTATTTTTTTGTTGAGAAACCACTGAAAAACATTCAGTTTTATTAAGAAACACTTGGTTCTTTAGTTGAAAAACTAAATATTTTTTTTAGATCTTATTTTCAGGATTAATATATCAAAAGTTTATTTTAGATGTTAAGGTTATATTCTTTATATGTACAATAAGTTTCATTTCAAGCTAAATATCCTTATGATGCTTCATCCATTGTTATTTAGGCTATTGATGCATTTGTCTTGATTTATGTGTATTTGTCTTACTTTAAAGAGGACACATTGAATGGTATTAGTATGGGGTCTTAAGAAGGTTGACATGATAGGAATAAGAATGGTTTTTGTGACTATTTTTTTCATTAAGATTTGGTATGATTAGCCTCACGTAACTTGTGTTTAAAGTAAAATGGAACCTGATAATGTTGGATACTTTTTTATCCTGTGAAAGCTGGTATGATCAGTGACATAAAATAGATGTAATAGTTGTTTGAGATGTTACATTATGAGTATTAATATTGTAGAAACCAATAATAGAACGGTCTATGCATCATAAAATGGTTTAACCTGTGCTTATTTTTTAGCCCAACAGTTGTTAGTCAGTGTAAGGAACAATTTGGATTTATTGTTAATATTTGCTTTTTCTTGACAAGTGCGTTTTTCATTAACTAAAAAAGTTATAGTTTCTTAACATATTAGCCCCTCGCTGTGCACATTTAGAAATCTCTATATAGTTTATTTTTTTCCCTAATAAAATTTTATGCAACTTAAACCCCTTAACATTACATGGAAAACTTTAGGAGTTCTCTTTTAAAATTTTCATTCTGACCCTTCATGACTGAGTCAGTGAACCTGGACTTTTTTTATAAAAGAAGGGCATGAAATGGCTTATGAGAATAATCTCATGCCTTAAATTGTGGGTATGATTGGTGTAACACTTTAGCAAAAATCTGCGATTGGACATTCATTTCCTATAATTATTTTACTCTGTTCAGGTGCTTATTTGTTTGTAAGGTTATACAATAAAAAAAGTTTTTATACTAATGGTTTAACATGTCAATATCATTACGTATGCCAGTTATGTTGACCTTTAAACTCATGATTTGGAAAAGTGGTATGACAATTGAGAAAGTTGTACTTATATGATTTGAAAAGATATAAAAGGCTAAATTGGACGCTCTAAAATGGATTCTATATTAGTAATATTTTTTTTGTGAAATTTAGTTTTATCAATGAAAAAATAATAATTTGAAATTTAATTGATTTCTAATAGTTTTCTTTACGCTTATTTAATAATTTTCTTTTCATTTTTAGGGTGAATTTTACTTAATTTAACATCATTTTTAGATGGGTTTTAGAATTTTGCTGAATGGGTTGCAAAGGTTGACGATGGAACAGAAGGCATGCACACCGAATACGGAAATAATGTTTAAATTCCTGACGACATTCTACTGAGGTACGAGGGTGATCCTATAGGTGCAATTGTCAACAGCATATATCCTGACTTGGGAAATGCAATAGATCACCTTGAATATTTTCATGATAGAGCCATTCTTGCGCCAACTCTTGATGTGGTGGATTCAATTAATGAATACATGATTGGATTGAATGGAAATGAAATGAAGTCATATTTCATCTCCGATTCTGCCTACAAATCAGATGAAAAGGTTGATATGCTCGCTGATGTTCACACTCCTGAATTCTTAAATAATATAAGGTGTTCTGGAGTACCTAATCATGAGCTTAATCTTAAGATTGGAACACCGATAATGCTGTTGCGGAATATCGATCACTCAAGAGGTTTGTGTAACAAAACAAGACTCTTGGTTATCAATTTGCGGAAACACGTTTTGCATGCACAGTTGTTGATTGGAACTAATGCAGGAGAAATAGTGCTCATACCAAGATTTACATTAACACCTACTGATATTAGGTTTCCTGTTAGATTCCAAAGAAGACAGTTTCCAGTAATCGTGTCGTATGCAATGACTATAAACAAGAGTCAAGGCCATCGCTTTCAAATGTTAGTTTGTACTTGAGGAGACCAGTATTTAGTCATGGCCAACTGTACGTTGTTGTGTCAAGATTAACCACGAAAGCAGGTTTGAAGATTTTGTTGGACAAGGACAGCGGCGGTGAAACAAGTATTTGCAAGAATTATGTTTTTAGAGAAGTTTTTAGAAATATTTGATTATTATCTTTATAGTTAAGCATCATTATGTTCGTTGATTCAGTCATTGGATTTCTTTATTTAATTAAAGCATAAATAATGTTTCGGATTTCATTCTTTATTTCTATTGAGTTTTGCTAAAATTGGTGATTTTTAGTCTGATTTTTTTATATAATTATTAGGTATTATTGAGGAATATAAATTTGCAAATAATACTTTTCAATGTGATTGAATAATAAATTGTGAAGTGTTAGTAGTTGAGGATTAGATTCAAATACTCCAACATTTGATATTTATATATATATATATATATATATATATATATATATATATATATATATATATATATATATATATATTCCTTCATTTGGCAGGTTATAGATAATTTTTCTTAATTAGTTATGTACTGAAATTACGTAATATTTAATACTGCTTTAAATTTATTACTAAGGTGTTTAATATTGTTGATGCCCTTATAGCATTACAAGCATCAAAATTATCTCAACTTATATATTTTTCAATGGGAGTTGTTATACTTTTTTTTAAATTTATTGTTTATTTTTATAGAAGTTTAATTAGTTAAATTTTTAAAAATTTGTTGATTTAATTTCTTTGGTAAGCACAAAATTATATTATATGTTAATTATATTATTTGTAAATATTTATATTTAACCTATTAATTTTTATAAAAATTATGTCAATATTACATTAAAGTTTCGACTTTGAATTGACTAACCAATCAATTTTTAAGGTCTTCACTTTCATTTTTCATAATATAAAAAATTTTAATTTCAATTTTTATTATTTTAGACCTATACATGCTATTATATTATATTAATAAGGGATTCATCATATTATTTTTTTTAGATTAAAAATTAAACCAAAAATAATATATGGAATTGCATTCACAATATCTTATCTTAAATGCAATTAAATAACTTTAATATAATTCTCAATAACCAAAGCTCATTCTTTTAAACTTTTTATAAATTACAAATAAATACATTATTTTTGTTATAAAATCTCCCCGTGTGTCGCACAGGTTAAAATGCTAGTAAACAATAATTTATACTCCTTTTCACTGTTGCGTAAGATACAAGTCTTGAGAACGTATCCCACAAATTTAATTAATTTTTTTCGATAGAAAAAGGGCATATAGGATGTCTGCTGAATAAATAAATAATAAATAAATTGATTAAATTAATTATGTGTGTTAATTGGGTGAAATCAGCCGTGGGATTATAAAAATAGTCCAATGATGTTTCGACGTGCGATTGGCAGTTAAACGAATCCAAGCCACTTAGAATTGGCCAATCAGAGGTTGCCAAAATAACATACTGATTTGCATTAGAAATTGACGTTTTTGTATTCTATCAGTTACCAAACTTAATACTGCCCACCATCAATCAAATCTACTAACATCCAATTTATGTAAGTCATTATCTCAATTAATTTCTTTATGGCAAATTTTTGTCGGATTTTTTTTCTTTAATTATACTATTGTAACATGCCTTATTAGTCACCTATGATCTCTATTATTTTATGCTTTCAAGATTATGTTTTTTAATCATCAATTATTAAAAGATCAGAATTTGAACTAGGTAGGAATAGTGAAACCCATCATCTGGTCAAAAAGAAAACCATAAATTAGTTTAGTACCTAAAAAAGTAATTTATCTTGCTATACAATTCTATTTTTTTTACTTCTCAAATTATTATTCCATACCGTGCACGATGTGTACTAACAAAGCCACTAACAAACAATAAAATGTAATATATGGTTGAAATAAGATCGTTTTACTGATTCAACTTTTATAAATTTTCATCACGTGATGGATAACTGATTATTTCATGATGGGACTAATTTCACTCTTTATAGCACTTTTATTTTAGAATTTAATAATGGGATTAACTTTTTTATTAAAAAGATTGGAACATAATTACAAAACTAGGTCTTATTGGATTAGTGTTTAATGAAATGAGGAGAGAGAAAATAATTGAAGCGGTGAAAAGGAGGATTATAAAACAGCATTATGTAGAAAGAAAACAGAGTAAAACAGTGTCCTTTTATATGTAATAACATTAAACTGTTGTCCTGTAAGCTGTTTGTCTATACACACAGTGTGTGAGAGAGAAAGCAGAGAAGCAGCTGAGCCTCCATTTCTACCTACATCCAAAAGCTACGAACTGCTCCTGCTAAAGCCTCCCACATCTTTTCTTGTAAGAAAAAAATTATAAAAAAAGAAAAAATTACAGTGGAATTTATGGCATCTCCATATGAACAGAGGAGCTGAAAACGACAGGAAGATTCCGGGGAAGTATATCGAACCATCCCTCTGGCAATTCTTCACTGTAAGAACGATGAACTGAATTAAACCTGATTGGCCAGATCATTGGCGCTGATGAATGTGCCATGGAAGCCGTACGGAACTCGCGATGGGAGTTGGACGGTAGCTTCGATTTCCATGGTCATGGCGTTGACTATCTGAAGCTCTGATTTCCATTTCTTTTCGTCGTGGACGAAGGCCAGGATGTAGCCGTCGTCCTCTTCTTCGCCGCCGGAGTTGGGAAGGAACAGCGGCTCTCCGCCGTATTTCTCGTCGCCGTAAAAGAATTTCTTGACTTCGCCGGTGAAAAGGTCAACCTTGGCAAAACCGGAAACTTTGGGCCATGGCTCGGCGATTGCCAGGTAAGCGAACCGGGTTTTTCTGCCGAGTTTGTTTCGGTTCACCATTCCGGCTTCTAAGTTGACCTGATCTTCATCGGACATGATTGGTTTCCGTGTTGATTTTCCGGTTTTCAAATTGAGTCGGATTTCGGACAGGACGCTCTTCAATCCCTCTTCGCATTCGTTGAAAATGGAGTCGGGTGGAGTCATACAGGATCCGATTACAACAATTTCGTCGGATTCGGGTTCTTCCCATGCATTCCAGAGATGGAAGCAGAAGCAATCCGGAACTTCGACCCATTTCATGGCGGAGGCATCTTCAGCGTACTTATCGAGAACACCAAACCTCGATATTTTGTTCTTGTCGTACACCACCGGAGACCCACCTCTGATCATCTCCGACATCTTGAACACCACCTGCTGATCGGGGACGATCACGAACTTCTCAGTAATGGCGAAATCGTGCATCATTGTCGGCTCCGAAACAGGGATGTCCACATCCTTCGCCTTCTCGCCGTTTTTCGAAAACTTGAAATACTTCAAGTACGGCTTCTGAACGACGTCGTAGCTCAGAGCAAACATCTCGCCGGTAACCGGGTCGACCTTCGGGTGGGCGATCATGGTGGAGTTCAGCTGCCCATTGAAGCTGTACCTCTCCACCGTTTTCAGGTCACCGTTGGGAGTCACCCGTACATGGTACGGGAGGTCATCTTCCGACATAGCTAGCAACCGGTTGTTGAAGTACACCAGGCCGGCGTTAGCAACTCCGGTGCCGTGGCCGTGATCGACGAGCTGAAACAGCCCACGTGCGTAAAACAGCAACAACCTTGCAATCCCCGAATGCCCATGTAACTCTCCGATCGCCTTGGGGAAAATGGGTCGACCCAATTCCCGCTCCTGGATCAGTCTCTGCGTCTCCGTGAACCGGCACGCGTAGCTGGCTGACCCGTTATTGAATTTCACGGCGTGAATCATGCCGTCGCCGTCGAAGAAATGGTGACCGGCAACCGGCTCGAAGAGTGGATTAGCGCCGTTTCTGACGTACACGCCCTGAATTGATTCCGGTATCCTACCGGTGACGGGTAGGTTGTGCTTGACGCGGTTTTCAGGCACCGGAGAGAAGTTTCCGGCGATCTGAACACGGGGATCGGCGGTTTTGGGGAGGGGGTGTTGTAGTTCGCGTGCGGTTAACGCGCTCTCGACAGCCTCGAGAGCCACTGCAGCAGCTTTTTGAATGAGATTCCATTGGGGCTTAGAATTAGGTGAGGGAGTGGTAATAGTGGGAGTGGGAGTGGAAGATTGTTTGGGGAAGTGAAGAGTGGGGGTGTGGAGGGAGCATTTAATGGTGTGGGTGGAGTGTTTTCTAATAAATCTAGTAGAAGGGAGGTCAGAAGCATACAAATTGGGTTTAACCAATGAGGAAGTAGTATGAGCAGTAGCAGAAGCTGTCATGGTTACCTATTTTGGAGTGGCTGATCAGTAGGTGTGTGTGTATGTGTGTGTGAAAGAGTGTATATGTGGGGGGTTAATTAACAAGTTCTCTTGAGAGGAGAGAGAGAGAGAGAGAGAGAGAGAGAGAGAGAGAGAGAGAGGGGTGTGTTGGGGGGGGAGATGAGAGAGAAGTGGTCTCGTATATATAGAGGTTAGGAAGTGGGGATGGAGGTCCACTTGGGACATGTAGGAGAAGCCCACGTGTTGGATATACGAAAAAGAGAGCCTAAAATGGGTTGGAGGACCGGTGGTGGGATACCTTCTTCAAACTTCGACACGACCACCTTCTTTTTTTTCCCCTAATAATTAATAATTCTATTTCCGGATGTATTTATGCTACCTCCTAATTATTTTCCTTTTTTTTTGTTATACACGTCCCCCACCTTATGAACTTGTATATATTGCTAAATTTTGATATTATATATATATATATATTTTTTTTTTTATATGATTACATGTTATGAACTTGTATATATGGCTAAAAAATAATAATATTTTAATATAAAGTCATATTCAATTAAAAATAATAATAATAATGTCGTGAACTATTTACGAATAATTTATTACTCTTATAATATAAATAAAAGTGACAACATTTAAAAGAAAAGTTATACTCTATCTATCTCACATTTATGTTCACACTTTCTATTTTCGTTCGTCTCACACTTATGTTCATCACCCAAAAAAGGAAACTTTACGTTAACCAATAAACTAAAAATTATCTTAATTTCAAAAATATTACTCCAACCTAACACACATAACATACTTTATAATTTATTTATTACCTAAAAATACCACAATACCCCTAAAAAGTCAATAAAGTTGGTCAAAAAATAACTTTTCTTAAACTCTGTATCGACAGTGTCGGTGAACTTAATTATGGGAGGGAGGGAGTGGAGTATAAGAATGTCTCACCCAAAACTACCCATTTTCTTTTAGAATATAATTCTACTTATCATATGAGGGAAAAAAATACAAAAAAAATGCTTACAATATTAGACTATCATGTGATACTTCAATTTATATGACATATTTTTGCTAATATAAAACAATAATTTTATTTGTATAAATTGATTTTTTAATGTGCGTTATGTAATATTATTTTGGTCACTTGAATTTTTTCGTTCCACAAAATGTTTATATTTTACTCCATATACAATGCAATACCTTATTTAATTTATAATAATGTGGCCCGATACATTTATATATATAGTGTGTGTGTTTGTAGTGTAACTCTAATATGAATCGAAAATTCATCAAATTAAATTGAATTTTGAGCGAATGAAAATAAAATAAATTGTATATTTATTTTGACATAATTGGTTATCCAATACCAATGGCACACCGTCACATAAGGTTTTTTAGTGTTAAAACTTTTAGAAGAATACAAAAAATTTTAGAAGTAGTGTAAGCATTTATATGGGCTATTAGGAAGTTTGTACTTCAATTGATGAGTCCATTAAAATGTTAGCTTCTCTAATAGGGTAGGATTATTTTAGATTCTCTATTAATTAATTTAGAGTTTACGGTAAAAAAGTATTTCAATTTTATGCTCTTCAAGAAGTCGTTTTTAAATTTATGTTCTTCAAAATTAGTGTCATATTAAAATTCGTTTAAAACTTCATACTCCAAGAAGAATATTGTAAATAGGTTTGTCTTTTGAACCTCAATTATTCATAATTCATGTACATATATAAGTGTAAATATTTTCACAGCATGTATACACAATTTTTTCTAGTCCCTATTTATGTACTTTTAAAATGATATACTCCATTTCAATTTAAAAATTCTTTACTTAAAAAAGAGAATTAGAATTTTAGTACAGAATATATTTCATAAAACAGTCTTAGTAACATTATATTTATTTGATGTACCATTATTATAGATTACTTAATAAATTAGAAAGATTAAATTATGTATAAACAAAAGGTTATATTGGCAAATAAGAATGGCGTGTGTTGGGAGCGACCATATGGTTGGGTTATCTCAGTAACATAATTTTACGTTTTTTAGTTAGTTATCAATTGGAGATGTTATTAATTTTATTTTATAATGTTATCAATTTTAATAATTGAGTATCCTTATAATTAAAATGGTTTTTTTTTTTTTCACAGTATTCATTATGTTAAACGATTACACAAGTCTTTGGCAAATATTGTTGGTCAAATTTCTTCACTCGTCTAAAAAAAGCAATAAATCCCGCGTTTAATCCTCTATAACAAAGGAAAGTGACATTTAAAATTACACGTGGCAGTTTGATTAACGATATTAATTAACCTAAATCTAAGTCACATCAAAAGCCCAACACGCTTGGCCCCTTTACACTGTATCCACTTTTTATCCGATTTCACTTCAAATTTGAAAACCTAATCGCATTTATTATTTTTATTTGTTTTTATCTTAATTTTGGAATTTTTAAAATATTAAATTAATTCATCCGATCCAACTATAATATTTTAGTTGATGATATGATCAACTGCAAAAAGGGGCCGAAATTTAGGTAGAGATTATGATTTGGTTTAAAATCTACGTACGATATGCTTATAAAGATTTTGAGAACATTTTAAATTATGTACTAGCTAGTAGTATAATTTGTGCTTTATTTTTTTGTTATCTATTTATTTAATTCCAAGAAGAAGATATTTTATTATTGTTGTTGTTTCCCTTGTGTGTGAATAATTGGAAGATTAATTTATAGCTAATTATAATTTGCGCGTTAGATCTCTTATTACATTCGGACAATATTTTTTGTTTCTCTGTGACATACTATAAAGGAAGACTTAATATATAAATTTGTTTTTAATAATTAGGGTGCATATTTCTTTTAGAATTTATATTTTATTTACTTTCTATGTACTAATTCAACAATATGATAAAAAATAAATAAAAAAATGTAACCCCAAAATATTGTATGTACGCCATTCACATAGTATAATAGGGGCAGTTCTTCTATAGTTCTATTTGGTATTTAGTTAACTATACTTATATACACATTCATCTTAGTGCATCTTTTAATAGCATCAACAATTTTTAATTAATTATTTAAAATTATTAGCAATGATTAATTTATAGTAACAAAAAGTAAATAATAAATTATGTTAACCATGAATACGTACTGTACTCATGGGGAATCGATCCAGCAGATTTTTTTAACCTTTTACATAGTTAATTAACGTTTCTGATAATCGTAAATTGTCATGATACCATGTACGAGAGGTATTAAATTAATATTAATCTCTAAATAATTAAAGATAATTAGAACATGCAATGAATTCATGCATCAAGAGCCAAATGCATGATCGATCAAGAAAATAGAGCCCATAATTAAATTTTCCTAAAATTGGTCCAAGCCTGGATTTTGGTAAGGCCTGATAATTAAACGAGCCGAGCGAGCCCAACTAGTGCATAATTGAGCTGGAATTCGAGATCGAGAACGAAATCGAGCCAAGCTAGACTGAGCCGAGCAACTCATTTATTTTAACACATTTAATTTTGGCCTCTCTAAATTATTGAGTCTACAAATCGAATATCGTTACACAACTCGATCTGAAATTAATATACGTGAACTCATAAAAACTTCCACTTGCAACATACCTCTGAAATATTATCAGTGGACCACTGAAAGGATATAACATGAACATACCACCCCTAGTAACCATCACCTTCAATGGCTGACCAAATTATAATTTTAATTAACTTGAATATTTAGAAACATATTTTATTTAAACTCATTTTTCAATTGCAAATTAAACTTTGTATTATTGTGTGAAAGATTATAAGTAAATGCTACCATGTTTCATGCAAGACTATGTAGTTCAAAATAAATGAAAATTGATCGATCCCCAACTTAAGTTTATATGTCATTCGATAAATGATGATCATATTTCATCTAGTATTTTATTATATATGACTTGAACAAAAGTTTATACCATATGAATTAGGTAGCTAATTTAATTCTAGAAATCTAGCTAATTGCTTGATCATTGGCTTTAATTATGGCAACCTCAACTTGTTTGTTCCCTTAAAGATCTCCATGCTGTGTCCATGTTACATCAGCATGTTACTACATGCCTAACCACCTCTTAACTCTTTATCAATAAATATGTATGATGATCCCACAACCTGACTTTTAGTGACAACGAAATAAGAGCGAGAAGTTGACCACTATAGAATGGGGTTCGAATCCTGTCAATGACAAGTAAATATTCTTTACAATTTGCGTTTTAACGATACGGGTCAATTTACGCGGTGCGGATCGGGCTCGACCCCGCCATCGAATAATATTTTTCCAATCATATGGCTCGATTTACCTTAGGACAGTCATATTGGGGGACCATGGTGGGGTACATCAATTTAAATATGATGTCTTAGTAACTAGTCAACCTAGTTCTTGCAACTTGTCGTAAATATATTTATATGTGGTTTGTTTTCAACTAAGAGGTTTGTTTATCTCAAAATATGTGTATATATATAATATATAGATACACAAATATAGTTTGACTAACTTCCATGTTAACTGTATTTTAATTCATGCGTGCACTAAGTCAGTATGAAATAGAATAGGAATTAAAAATAATGGAGATTGCCTATTTTTCTACTCTGGTTGAAATTTAATCACATTCTTTTCCCCTAAAGTATTTGTCTTTAATCATGAATGCATGCACTTTAATCTTGGAATACATGTTAAAGTAACGTGGTTTTAATTAATTAATGCATGCAATTACTCAACAATCTTGTAGTTAATTATGTTTAAACCTCAACTATTGATCATACACAGATTTGGGCGGCGATATGCTCAAATTAGAAATTTATAGCGATTTAATCAACAATTCTTTAATTAATTAATTGGTACCATTTTTACAAGTTTTCTTGAGGTTGAAAAATATGTTAAATACGTAGATATGCGAAACTGTCTCAGATTATCTTACATTTTCGTAATTAGTTATTATTTTTTTTATTGTAGACTTGTTATATTTTTTTAGAATATTACCACTCATTATTTATATATATTATAAATTGTTTATAAAAAATTATTATTTTACATCAATTTAATATTACTTTTCATTATAATAACTATCACTTCTTATCCGTTTCAACAAACACATATGAAAATTAGATTGAGTTGCATCTTAAGCACATCCAAGCCCTACAAGTTATTGGCAATTAATTATATTTAAACTACAACTAAGGGTCTTAAAGATTTTGGGCGGCGATATGCTCAAAATTAGAAATACATAACGATTTAATTGATACTCCATTTTTTATAAACTTTTTAATAAAATAAATTTACAATCAATTAATAAATTAATTATATTTAAATTACAACTAAGATATTTAAACTACAACTAAGGGTCGTAAAGATTTTGGGCGGCGATATGCTCAAAATAAGAGATATATAACGATTTAATTAACGAATTTTAAATTAATTGATACTCCATTTTTTATGAACTTTTTATAAAATAAATTAAGAGTTACCTACTAGGAGGTACACAAAAAAATGCATACTTGTCATAAACTACATGACTTAAAGCACTATTATTCATAACTACACAATTATGATTGTGATACAATAAATACCCCTATGTATTTATACAATTGTTCTGCAAAATTTGATTCTGCACAACTTGAGTCTACACAATTTGGTTATGCACAATTGTTCTGTACAATTTTGTTTTTGCACATTTTAAATTCCGACAACAGGCGGCGGTGGCCAGCGGCGGTCAACGACCGGTCAATGCCGGTCAATGCCAGTCAATGCCGGTGGGTGGGTGAGGGGTAGGGTTGTTGGTTTAAAAGTGTATGGAGTATAAGGTTATATTTGTATTTTATTTTAATATTTTGTATGTGAGAGTAATTATTTAAATTCCATGTATCTAATAGTAAATATGTTTAAAAGTGTGTATCTGAGAGTAATAAACTCATAAATTAATAACCAATTAAAGTCTGATAGATTTTTTTTTTTAAATTAAGAGGCTGAAAAAATAAAATTATATATTTAAGATCTCAAATTATAAAATTATTTAAAATAATTTTGCAAATCTTAAAGTTTTTTGTTTTTTTTAATGATTTGATCAAGTCTTGATTTTTATAATTGATAAAGAAATCGAATTTGCTCAATTCAGAGTTTAAAATTTATTAGACCTTAAAAAACTCCAAATTTTAAAATAGATTAGATTCAATTAATGAATAGTGGAGTTATTTAAGATGGTGGAGTATTAAATAATAAAAGTGGTTCAACGTATTTCAAGAGATTTTGTTGGAGATCCATAAGGAGGCCTAATTAATTAAAGAAAGAATAAAGAACTGACACTAACTGAAAAAACTAACGGCAAGACAATATCAACCACCCCTGAACTAATAATACAAGATTAAAAAATAATTAATTAAGAGTCATATATAATCTCTTAATAATGTAGCGGAAGGCTACAATCTTCGAGAAAAACAGTGGGCTTCCAATGTTTTGTATTAATTAATCAATTAGGGTCATCACTCAATCATTTTTGTACTACAAGGTTATGTTCGTTTTCGAATTTTAAATCTAGGTTTTGGTTTTCCAAAACCCACATCCAAATTTTAAAAACATCCCCTATATATATCTACTACATTATCTCTCTTCAATTAATACACTTTCTCTCTTTATCTCTCTTCTCTCATTTAACTTTTTAAATAAATTAATACATTGATTTGACATAAAGTTAAAACCTACCCTACCCTAAACCCAAAACAAACATAGAACACATTATTCATGTTTTTCAAATCTCACATAATCCTAAACCAAACGTCACCTAAAAAAACACATTGCATGCTGATAATCAATTATACTTACTATATAAACATGGGAAACACCTGCGTAAACGGGTTCACGGCGTAAACACTATGATCCATCTTTCAATCTTTTTATATCATATATATATAGTTAGGGTTTAAATTAAAGGGGAACCACATGGTTTACGCCGTAAACTCGATTCATAGGGGAGCAACTCTATAAACATACTACAACCGACACAGGATCTCCTATGACACTTTGGTGTAACTTTTCTTGTGACATTTCTTTATAGAATGATACGAAGTAAAATGGAGAAATTCAATCCATTGCTGTAGGATTTATACATTGAATTAGTATATACTTTTTCCTCTCTTTGACGTGTAATTCACCCAACGGAATAACACATGAAATATCACATCAAAATACCCCACACCCATCCCACTCTCTAGATTGAAGATAAGCTGATTGAGGATTGATTTGCATTGCCCTGTGATAAAACACCAAAAAGAAAGTCATGTATAATTGGTTGATACAGTATGTATTATGATCTATACGTACATAATGCAAATGTATATATATTTTTTTTTTAAAAAAATGATGAGAAAAGGACATTAGTGTGTGTATATGTAGATGGAGCATGTGAGAGTGCACATGGAAGCAGCAAAATGCATGGATATTTGGCCAATGTGGGCACCCTATCAAACAGTTGAATAACGACAATCAATCAACTAATTAACATCCACTTCATTTTTTTATTTTATTTATTTATTTTACATTTTAAACCACCAATTTAAATATCAAAATGCACCCACCCCGTTTCAGAATGTTATTCATGTATTTTTGTGTATGCGTATTTAGAAAAATGGTGTTTTTTCAGGTGTAATGTAAAATAAAAGAGAGATATTAATTTGGGTAATTTAATGAGAAATTGTGTATAAAATTGTTAAGTGTTAGTTAATAAAATGTAAGAAGTAAATGTAATTTTATGGTAATGTGATACGTGGGGGTGTTAATATAATATAAATTACTATTTTTTATAAAATGTACATAATTTTTTGTATTTACAGAAAAATAAAAGAAAAAAGAAAGAGAAAAAAGATATGCATATTTGGACAAGCAGCTTTAGGTGTGAGATGAAAATACCCATTGGTTGGAGAAATTTATAAAATTAAACATGCAACTTATAGTTGCCTCAAACAAAAATTAAATATGCATATTTTAGACTTTAATTAACTTTTTGTGCAAATTTAATGGTCATATAACTTTTAAATATTGTTGCAATTTTATCCTTATAGATTGACTATCAAATAATTATTGAGGTTAATCAATTAAGAATCAAATTTGCTACATTTAAAAGTTAAAAGACACACTTTACAATAAAAATAGCAAAATAACTAAAATTAATGAAAATTATGGGATAAATTAATATTTTTGAGGTACATGAAACATCCCTGCATATTTTTTTAGCCATAGATTAAGTAAACATTTGAACCTAAGTTTAAATTATTGAGTTTGTATTAAGACTTAATTTAAAGGAGGAGATTCATGCATGGGTGCTAATATACATAATAGTTATATTTAATGTTGGACCAATTCAATTAATTCGGAATTATGTACTAATTATTTAATTTAGATAAATATAAAATTGATTGTTCGCGTACGGGTGGGTGTGTAAATAAACATAAATTGCCAAATGTTGTTTTTTATTTAATTGATTTTTTTAAATCGAAAATTTCGTCATATTCAAGGCTTGTCATGTTGAAAGTCATACAAACACTAATATTGGGAAACGTCTCTTCAATAAATAAAATCAAAATCAAACTGGATAATAATTTTGTTTTCGTAATAGAATCGTGTTAATGTATGAATTAAAGATCATGATAACTTTAATTTCTCATCTATTTAATTTGATTTGTTGCTCTTTAATTAACAAAGCTAACATCTTATATAATGTAAAATTACAATAATTTTATAAACGAGTACATAGTAACTTATTGGGACTCGATTCCATACAAAACATGAACTTCATTTCTTTATCACCACAAATATTCACATAGCTTAAAATTTATTAGTGTAAACCAAATCTTCTTTTATTTAAAATTATAAACACAATTATATTCTTAATATATTTTAAATATTAAGAACAAACATTTAACTCTAAAGTTATAATAGAATATAAATTAATAAAATTTAAATTATTAAATACGTGAACTCAATTTATATAAGTGTTTTGGACATAATTTAAATATTACTTTTTTTTTCAAGTATATTGCAGTTAAGTTGAGTCAATTTTAAACCCTCGCTAACCAAAAAAAAAAAAAAAAAAAACTCGAATTGAAGCCTTAATAAATATTTTTCTACAAATTGTATCATCATTATCATGATTATGCAACATGGAAACGAAAAATTAACCTTATACTCCTATTTTTAAGTACAATTAATTAACCTTCTTTAACTTATCTTCTTAATTTGTTGAGAATAGTAATTGGGATCCTTTCTGTCCTATGTATTTGTAAGGGAGTACACATGTAAGTAAGTAAATAAATACTTATATATATTACATCACTTAACATGTTAGGTCTTGCTAGACCACACCAATGAAAGATTGTTACTGGAATGTTCTAGCAATTTATAGCATGTATGAATTAATGCACAACATTGTGCCGTCGATCGATGACATACGTGCAAAAAAAATAGACAAATTGGGTTGCTTGCCACGTATACCATAAAATAAGTTACTACTATTAATTAAGAAATATACAAAAATGAAATGTTATTTTATATAGTAATAATAATTCAGAAAGGCAAAAATGATTGGGGGTGAGAAAAATACATAAAGACTCGTATATATATATTATTACGTGGTAACCCTATATATTCTTGGGAAATGCTATGGAAGGACACTTGGAACTCAACCATTTATGGAACTATTTCCACTTCCACCCTATAATTCTATTATCCCCTTTTATTGGGTCTTCATTCATTGAAACCTTTCCAATATTCTTTGAAAATTTATTCAATAATTGATACTATAGTTTTTTTTTTTAAGAAAAAGATAAGGAAGTGCCCATCTAACCCTTTTCAATTATTTAACTCATGGCAGCATTGTTATAGTGTGATTTATCTAATAACGATTATATTTTATTTTAACAAGAGAAATTTAGAGTGATAGTACTTGAATACATCAAAGAGTATGTCTCACATGCAAAAGTTGAATGATGATGCTTAAATTTACATAATTAATACTCCCTCCGTCCCCCGAAATACTTCACGTATTGTTGTGCGCGGAATTTAAGAAAAAATTGTTATTTTATATATAAAGTAAGAAAGAGAAGAAGTATTTTAATTAATTTAATGAAAATGGTGTGTATAGTTATTGGAATGTGTGAAAAAGTGAGTATTATGTTGTGATGTGTGTAAAAAATAGGTATTGTTGTAGTGTATTTTTTACCATATTTAGTAAAAATAAAGTGTGAAATACTTTGTGGGACGGATGAAAAAAGAAAGTGTGAAATACTTTGTGGGACGGAAGGAGTATTGTTTTTAGTTTATATATATATATATATAGGGATTATGGTGCAACCGGTTGTACCAATTGAATTGATACAACCTTGGTCCCCACCCTTCTTAATTAATTCCTGCTCCTTCATTAATGTTGTTTTTTATTTTATTTTAAAATTTTTATTTAAATGACTATTATACTCCAAACTCTAAGGGATAATTATACCCTAAACCACAAGGGTAAAATTACAATTATACCCTAAACCCTAAACCCTATGGGATAATTATACCCTAAACCACAAGGGTAAAATTACAATTATATCCCTAAAATTAAAAAAAAAAAGTAATGTACAACAACAATTTGAAAAAAAAGAGAAAAACACACACTGAAGAAGAAGAAAGGAGGTTGTACATGAGGTTGTACTAATTGGAGGTTGTATACTAGTCTTTGCTATATATATATATATGAGTTAGTAGCAACACTCTAACTTAAAATGAGGATTCCCGTTAGTGGACGGTGGATTCTAACCTCCCCAAATTAATCAGTTTACGGATTAAATTCTCGTGGATAAAAATTAAATTACTACTAATACTAATTATATATATGAATATTTTTTTTTAATATAGATTTACTATATACACATTGTGTATATAATTTGAACAGTAAATTTAAGGTGCCATTATAGTGGGAAAATGAAAGAATGGTGATGCATGCCATAATGGTGGTTGGAAGTGGCTAGATTTAAATATGATGATTAATTAGACCCATTAATTGTACACCATTTCAATGGATCACTATCTCAATTTGGGTTCTGCCATAGTGTCATCTATTAAATCATACATTTCAATTGCAATTAATTAATTATCACTCCCTTTAGGAGAAAATAAAAGGAAAAACGATCACGGTTAATTCTCGAATTTAAGGAAAATTAATTATACTAATTTATAAATGGAAAACTATTGTTTATTCTTAATGCACCAAGTTCTTAGACCATCACATAGAAAGCATCATAAATATATGTAGACGTAAATAAGTAATTGGTGTACGATTTTGATTTTTTTAAAAAAATAGATTGTTGTGTCTTTTCAATAATTTTTTTAAAAAATTCCATTTTACAATTTGATATGAATAATAAGGGATATTATTATCACTTATTTTTTATATAACAATTCCATTTTATTATCACTTCCACAAGATAAGGATTTCACGCAAAAACTCAGACGATACCATGAAAACAAGTGTTGGTATGAATTATGCGGGCCTTAATTGGGCCCAAGTTCAGACATGTCTTCTAATTGTCGGACTTTTGTCCGGGGGCCCACCTAGCTATCTTTGACCCAACACTTGTTGGATTAGAGCTGACTCTCTTAAGTTGACTAAAATAGATAATAATTAACAAATTAAAGAAGATTAAAACATCATAATTATACCAAAAAAAAAATTGTTCAAATTACCAGACACGTCACCACCTTGACATTTAATCCTCCTACTTTTAAATTAAATTTCCATCATGCTATCAACATCATTCTTAATTAAGTTCTATTTATTTACCCTTAAAAAATCATAATTTTAAATAAATTATAACGCAAGATCTTAAATCCAAAATTTTTAAAAAAAATGCTTTTATTATTATTTTCATTATTATTATTATTATCATAATACGAGGAATGCAGTTCACGAGATTATTATGATCACTTTGAAAGAAAATGAGGGTAAAAAATAATGGTACTTAATTGGGATAAAAAGGGGATAACACTGAGTAGACATAAATGGGTTCAATAATTGGTGGGTTTTTTTTTTTTCCCTTTTTTTCCTTCAACCTTTCCCACTATCTAATTTTCTAAATTAATGGGCTTAATCTTCGAAGTTTAGGGCATTAATTAAGGATTAAAGGGATATTAATAATGTTATCCTAAACTTTAATTATGAAACCATGGAATATTTGGTTGTGCCATTTTAGTTGAGGATAAAAAAGCAACGGCAATAAATTCTTTGCAGGTTATCAATGCTCTAAAGCTGACTCTTTTCATTTCATACATTGTTATCTCAAAACAATTTCACTTGTAATGATAAGGTGGTTATAATAATGAGTAGGATTGGGTACAACCACTCTACCAAATAATTGGTGGAACCTAGTCTCTACCTTTTTTAATTAATTTATATTCCTATTAGTTGTTGTTTATTATATTTTTAAATTTATTATATTTAAATAATTATTAAACCCTAAACTTTAAGAATAAATTATATCCTAAACAATGAAGGTAAAATTATAATTATACTCTAAACCCTTAAACCCTAGGAATAAATTATACCATAAATCAAAAGGGTAAAATTATAATTATACCATAAATCCTGATTCTAAAATTTAAATATATCATAAACCACAAGGGTGAAAACTATAATTATATCATTAAATTAAATAAATAAAAAACAAAAAAAAAGAATAAAAAAAACAACAGTAACCGTAATTTTTTTTTAAAAAAACGAAATTAGATGAAACAGCAAAACTGGAGGTTGTAAATTCGAAAATTGGTGCAACTTGCCCACCCTAATCATTGCTTATAATAATAATAGATAAAGTCTCATGTGAGATAATAATTACGTGAGACGAGTTATGAGAGGGTCTGAATTTTTTGTGCCATTTTAGTGTGATATCTATTGTGTCACTCCATTGAATGTTTGGCACATAGAAAAAGGGGAGGACAATTATACCCTAAGTCAATGCTTACCCTTGGGGCAAGAGATTGTGTTTTTTTCCTTCCTGCCACATGTCATTCTTTAAGAACATGTTATAAGAGATGTCACACCAGAGTGTCACAGGACATCTCTTGTCTATTTTGAGAGGGTTGACTCTTTATTAAAGTATACTCCCTCCGTCTCATTTCAATATTTACATATTTCTATTTGGGGCATCTCATTTCAATGTTTACGTTTTCCTTTTTGGAATATGGGACCCACCTAAAACAATTAATATATCACAATGGATTCCACATCCAACATTAATACACCTACCCACTTTACATTAAATATTATATCTTTCCACCCACTATATATTAAAATATTATACTCTTTAATTAACGTGCAAAAAGTAAACGTCAACATTGAAATGAGACGGAGGGAGTATTTGTTATATTGATAAAGTATATTAATTTGTAGTAAAAATTAATATAATTTTAAAATATGATAAATAAAGAATTAAATTATGTTTTTAAAGTATTATTAGAGTATGATTCAGACATACTTTATAACGGATTGTACAATAGATACGATTTATTCTCCATTCTTGAAAAAAGTATTGTTTTTTCATCAAGTTTCTTCTCGAGCTCCAAATGTGTCCTTTTATTTTTTCAATTATATTTTTTGGAGTCAAGCTCGACTTGTTAAAAATCACAGAGTTTCTCTTTTTCCAAATGCACTTCATTCCCAAATGCAGATAGCCATCGATTTAATCTTTTGCTATTGGTGAGGCCGCTAAATTGTATGAAATTTCTTTATATCTTGTGATGCATGGATGACTGGATATTTAATCTTATATTATTATTATTATTATTATTTATTATTATTATTATTAAATAATATATGCATATAATTTCTCCATACTTAAAAAATATTTATTTTGTTATTTTGATTGTTCAATTAAAAAGTACATATTATTATTTTTATTTTTTTATCATTTTTTTATTTTTATTTTTTTTGCAAGGACCCCAAACCAAAAATATAAATATTTCAAAAAAATTGAAATATTACACAATTTGTTGCCTCGAATGGGAGAAAACTATTTATTACAAGTTAAATATTATACTACTTATTAAATTACGTTTAAACGCATACATATACCTTATTTGCAGACCAAAAGATAAGAGTATATGATATGAAAGTCAAATGTTTGATTTCTTATCTGGCTAGCAACAATCCAACAGTTATAGTTTATTTCATGATTTATTCCGTTGATTTAGAATGTAACGATAAAAGAATATCATCCTTATATGCATCAATCTATCCGATAAAAAGTTTATTGTTGAGCTCATATCATATAGATGAGAGTTATCACAATAAGAGTTTTAATTGAATTATTTAACATGATTCCTACATGTATGATCTGACTTCATTAAAAAATACTCCATTATTCCTCTTACAATATTTCTGTTTGTTTTATACACATGGATTCATAAAGAGTAATAAAATACATGGATTTGTAAAAAGTATAATATTTAATGAATAGTTAATGAGTTTTGCATGCTATTTTACTTTTTGTCCTAACGTTTTAAATAAAATGTATACTATATTGTGCATTATGAGAATTTTTTTTGGGATTTTGGTAGAAGATGTGGAGTTCATCTTTACAGGAAAAAAAATATTAATAATAATAATTGTAATGAAATTAATCGGATGGTAAAATAAGTACTTATTAAAATGACGGAATAAATATATAGAGTGTTAGTTTGGTTATTTATCAAAACTATATTACTCCCTCATTATTCATTTTTTTTCTTATCTATTCGTCTCGTTTATCCTGAAAAAATTAAAATATTATTTTAATATAAAATTTTAAAAGTATACATTAATTTAAAAAAATTATTTTAATATAAAATTTTTTACTTTATTTATTAACTAAAAATACAAAATTACCCAAAGGTCAGTTAGGGGATGGATAGAGTAATATATAGAAAAATAAATGAAATTATATGACACATAAAACCATGAAAATGAAATGCTGAATTCAACGGAGAAATCAAATTAAATTTCATACATCCACCTACTATACGGATTTGTAATTACTTTATTAATTATTTGAATACTTTAAAGAAGAAATACTCTCTGTTGTCCTATCCTACATTTTAAAATGTAAAAGAGTCCACTTTAACTTTAAAACTTAAAAATTGCCCACTTTCATACTTAAATGACTTTAATACCCTTATGTATTTTTTGAGCAATTATATTTTAAGGGGACAATGATAATTTTAAGGGGGCAATTGGTCTTCTAATCGGACAATGATAATTTTAAGGGGTCAATCATTTAATGATCGGTCTTTTGGTCTGTCAATCATTTAATGATCGATCTTCTGATCGGTCAATCATTTAACGATTGACAGAATCAATAATTTTTTTCCAAAATTAAGTATTTAATTTTAAATATAAATATAAATGGTAGGTCAAAGGATATTAATGAAAAATTATATAAAAGTGAGCAGATTTACTTTTAAAAAAAAAGATGCGGGCATTTTTGCATGTTGATCTTCCATGTAGAGCATAAAGGTCTAATCCCCTACTTTAAATAGTAAATGTCATTCTTTTTTTTATGATTATGAAGAGAAAAAAAAGACCAAGTCTTTGCGATAGAGACATTCGTACGTAGAAGTCTACGTGCAAAGAAAGAAAATCTTCCACAAAATTATAATTTATAATGTTAACATTAAACCGGTATAACGTCTCAAATTAGTAAATTAGGTCTTCCTATAAAAAGCAAAAAATATCAGAATTATTTTTAATTAATTAATCCCTCCATTCCGAACTTATGTTCGTCGACACTGTAAATACGGAGTTTAAAAAAATTAATTTTTGATCAACTTTATTGACTTTTTAGGGGTATTGTGGTATTTTTAGGTAATAAATAAATTATAAAGTATGTTATGTGAGTTGGTGAGAGTGATATTTTTTAAAATTAAGATAACTTTTGAGGTTGTTGATTAATATGAAGTTTCCTTTTTAGGGTAATGAAGATAAATATGAGACGAACAAAAATAAAAAGTATGAACATAAGTATGAGACGGGTGAGTAATTTAATTTGTCATTTTATCTCTCTCACTCGTAGCAATAAGGAAGGGTCTAAATGTTCAAAGGCTAAAAACGGCGTACTTTTAGGGCCAGTAAAAATGCGCCATGTCAATAAATTAGAATCTTTGTACTAACCCTTGACTAAAACGTGATCAAATTGGACACTCAACCATATACATTACGACACGTATCTCCCGCCGCGTAATTCATTTTTTAAAATTAATAAATTAAAAAATAAAATCGCTTTTCCGATATCTCTTCAAACCGACCGCACTCACTCTCACTTATGTTTTCTCCTTTTTGAATATTGGAGATTACGTTGAAATTGAGGCTTTTCTTTCAAATTAAAAATAAAGTAAAATTATATCTACATAATTGATAATAATTGTGATTTGCATGTCTGAACTATTATAATTGTTGATGGAGTTTTCATTGATTGGGTGTGGAATTGTTTGATTTTATGATAACAAAACCAACCAATCAAATATACACTTGATGAACAAACCTCTCTTATTAATAAATGAATAGTTGAACTTGAACATACAACGCCTCACTCTCTATTAATTCTGTTAAACGAGTTCTAGTTAAGATTCGATAATGAGTTCACAAGCGAGATTGATAAAAGAATTACTCATTCAAATTTGAGATGAACTTATTAAATAAAATAAGTCGAGCTTTTGAGCCTTAACGAGCTTATTAAATCGACTTTAATGAATAATATTAATATTTAATTATTATTATTATCGAGTCTTATTAAATTGAGTCGAACTCGACTCGATAACATAATGAGCATTATACGAGCTCGAACTTGAATATCGAAAAAGGTAATAATATTTTATTCAATAACCTTAAAAAATACTTTAATTTTAAATTTATCACTTCTTCGTCACATTCATAATATTATTTTATATATTTTGTTTATTACTAAAAATATAAAATACCCTAAAAAATCAAAAAAAATTTAATAAAACAACAATTTTTTTAATACAAGTGGAAAGATAAATATGAATGGCGGTGTAATACAGAGTGGAGTAATTAATTAGAGTTGGTATATTGTACAAAATTGTATATTATACAATAGACACAGATTCGTAAATGGGTCGACTATATAAGTTTGAAGAAACCTATTGCTGACGTCATTATTTCAGATTTCTCTCATCCTCTCTGATTCTTCCGCCATCGTAAGAAAAAATGTTTTCTGCCATTGACGATTTGTAATCCTGCCGCTGACGATTTGCACCGCGCCGCCGCCGATTCCCTCTCCTCCGTCGCAGGTTCCAACGCCAAGAGCAACGACAGACATCGATCCGACGTTATCGAAGCAGAGAACCAGAAGATCCGCAGACGATTTCCTATCCTCCACCGCAAAATCAGATCTGGTGTGTTGTGGTTAGAAGAAATCACTGTTTCGAGTCGGATTGCTGTAAGATAATCAAAAAGTAAGTATCAATGTTCAATTTCATAAAATTATGTGTTCAATTCATACATCACCATGTAAAATTAGGTCTAAATTTGATAATAATTCATTGTATTTGCAAAATGAGGATAAAACTAACAAACTTTATCTTTAGTCAAATGTCATGATAAAATTTCTTTCTAATTTCTTGCGAGTGTTGAAAAAAAGTATACAATATTACTTTCTTGTTTATAATGAAACCATGGAACTTCAATTGGCTCTGGAATGACAGTGATTAAAGAGAATATCAATTATGCAGAAAGAATATGTATATATATACTTAAACAGTTTGAAGAAAGTCATTATACATTACTGCCTCATATTATATACAACTATCATAATTATACTAATGCATTTCATATACTTTTTATGTGTGTTGGTAAAGGATATCTGAATCCATGAATCATTCTGAGACAAGCACAATAAATGTATTTGATACATCTACACAAGAGTCAACATGTACAATCACTTATATACGTGATTTCCTATATTATTGAATTATTTCATTTGAATAATGCACTTCCATTTATACAGGTCCTATTCAACCGTTACCATATCCCTGTGAACATGATGTATATGATTTTTCATTTCTCTTTGAAGGGGATAGTAGTCAAGTGGTCAATGAAGAAAATACTACAATATTCACAAATGAAGGTACACTTAATATCAAGTAATATTTCACATAGTCTGGATAATGCAATTATTAATGATATGATAGATTTGTCTAACTATTTATACAAATTGTATAACAACTTTCACTTAACTGTACTTCTTATTATACTATAATGTATTGTCATCATCAATATTTAATTTATAAGCAGATCATACTCATGGACTGTGTACAGATGATAATTTGGAAATAAATGAAATTGAAGATATTAGTGGTTCATTGATTGGAGTTTAGAGGAAAACTTTGGATGAAATATACAAGTTATATTGTGATCATGCTAAAAAGATAGGATTAGTGTGCGTTAAGATAATACAACAAGATCTATTAAGGGTGTGACTGGAAAAATATATGTTTGTTCCAGTTCTGGAAAAAAAATATCTCGTAGTGAAGAAATGTCGAGAATAAGGCAAACTAATATAACAAAAAAGATTGTAAGGCATTTTTGAAGGCACACTTAAATAAGTTAGGAAAGTTTGAGATTGTAATGCATGAGATGTCACACAATCATACACTAACTAGAGATGAGTGGAATCATTTACATCGTTTACAAAGACACATCACAGTAGAAAAGGGAGAAAATATAATAAATATGGTATCTTCGGGTATTCGGGCTACAAATTCATATAGGTTTATGGTTCATAACGCCGGAGGGGAAGAATACTTAGGGCATACCATAAAAAGATCACAAGAATTTTGTGAATACATGGAAAGCAAACAGAATTGAAGGGGGACCTGCAAAAACTACAATAGAATTACTTGCAAAACAGGAAGAAGAGGAGGACAACTTTTATTATAATGTGATGGTTGATGATGATGGAAGATTGTCTTATTTGTATTGGAGAGATACAATGATGAAGGAATATTTTGATACATATGGAGATGTAGTTGTCTTTGATACTACATATAGAATGAACAAGTACAATTTGATTTGTGCTCCATTTGTTGGTTTAAATAACCACAAAAAAATGTGATGTTTGCTTGTGCATTCCTCAATGATGAAAGAAGTGAGACATTTGAGTGGTTATTTGATAAGTTCAAAAGATCAATGAGAGGAAAATGCTCAATCTCTATTTTTACAGACCAAGATCAAGCCATAACAAAGGCAATACAAACGGTAATACTCATACTTATCCAATTTCTTTCATATTTTAAATCATTATTATTATTTTAAATACACTGTATTTTATCATGTATAAAGACATATGCATCTTTATATAAAAACATATACAACAACATGTGAAATAAAATACAGAAAGGGTATAATTTTTTTTTCAAGCAAAGTTAATTCTGAAATTGTATACATTCTTTGTACAGGTTTTCCCAACAACTAGGCACAGGATATGCATATGGCACATTCAACAAAATGCCATTACCAAATTTGGGGAGCTGAAAGACAACATTGAATTTAAAGAGTTGTTTAACAAATGCTTAACTGGATGCATAAATGATCAGGAGTTTGAAGAGTGCTGGAGAAGAATGGTGATAACCTGTAGACTTGAAAATAATGATTGGTTTCAGAGGTTATACAGTTTAAAAGACAGGTGGAATACTGCATTAAGTAAGAATTTTTTCTCTGGTAGCATGAAATCTTCACAAAGGAGCGAGAGTACAAATCATGCAATTAGTTTTCATGCCAAGAAAAGCACAAGCTTAACTGAATTTTACTGTAAGTTTTCCAATAAAACTAAATACATATGTTCTATTAAACTGAGAAATACATTATATTTACCTCATTACTATTTAAGTTGATTTACTGATTTCAATACTGATTTTTATAGAGAAATTACATAAAAACATTCTATCACATTCACATAATACGTTGTTGACTTCTACTTTGAGCATGTTTTGAATTATTATACTTATAATTTAGATTCATTATCATTCTTTGTTTTTTAGGGATTTTTAAGGAAACAGTACAAGGATGGAGGAGAAATGAACAGCTACTTGAATTCAAGTGTGCACACTCTATTCCAGATTCAAATCTTCCAATGTGTGGTATATTGAAACATGCTTCTGAGGTATACACAATAAGCATCTTTAGAGATTTTGAGAAGGATTTTAGAAACTGCATTATGGCACGTTCAATTGAAATTGATTCTATAGATACAACTCGTATTTACTGTGTGCCCTCTATTGATAATGATGGTAGAACCTACGCAGTTGTTTTTTATGGTTATATGAAACTAATAGAATGCAACTGTAAGAAATTGAGGAACGTGGATTACTGTGCTATCATGCTTTAAGAGTATTGCACATAAATTCTATAGAGCATATCCCAGATTGTTACATAAAACAAAGGTGGACAAAATTGGCAAAATCCGAGATTTGGGACAAGTTCAAAGAGAGCAAAAACAAAAAGGGGATGATATACCTTGGAGGCATGAAGCAGCTAGAAGATATTACAACTTCTTGTTAAACTGTGAAGACAACAAAGAAGCAAGAAAATTTGTTGACCAAGGTTATGAAAGAAATTCTTTGAGTGTTGATCAATTGCTGAACTTATCAAATACTTCAACACAAGTAGAGCAGTTAGATTCAGCGAACGCTATATTGGATCCAAAAGCTGCAAACACTAAAGGTAGAAAAAAAGGATTAAGGGCCATTTTGAGAGACCTAAGAAAAAAAACACCAGGAATTCAGATTTGGTAAAAGAATTTGGAACAAAAACTCCAAGTGTTTACTTGTTTTAATCATATGTTTTCCTTTTTTTATTATGGATAAGTTGTGCAAAACTTTAAATGTCTTCATTTAAACAACATGACACTATTTTTTTGCATATATTTTTCTTCCAGTTTTAATTATACAATATGACATAAGCACTTTATATAAGTTGCAGGTGAATAAAATTGATCATTACCAGGAAATAAAGGTGAATAAATATTACACAATTTAATAATGTATTGTGTATGTATATGCATTAAAATATGATGAATCATTCATGTTCTTTTACAGAAAAACACAATGCTCATAGATTATATTAGGTGTTTATTGATATTATTAGGTGCATAGGTGACAATAAACAGGTAAATCTATTACTTCTTGTGAAAAAAGATTTATTTGTAAAACTTATACAATATGTTGTATAGTACAATACATTTCTATATTGTATGTTATACACTAAAAAAATGGTGAAACAATCATGTTCTTATACAGAAAACATAAAAAGGTTATACAGAAAACATAATTAGGTGCATAAGTGACAATAACAAGTTAAACGAGTTACTTACATTATATATATATATATATATATATATATATATATATATATATATATATATATATATATATATATATATTAAAACGTATACAGTTCAATGTAAAACATAGTACATTTCTATATTATACGTCATACACTGAAAAAATTTAAAAAATAAATACACATTTCTGTTATAAAAATGAATAATATAATAATAACTACTACTAGAATAGCTCATTATATATATTTTGTTTATAGAAACTAAAACTTCTAATAATAAATAATTACACATTTCATATTATTTAAAAATAAAGTCTAAATATAAAAGAAGAATTTCTTTGAGTAATTTATGAAAAATGTATAACAAAAACATTGATCGCATCCTAATTACATAATACAAACTATTCAAATAAATTATATACAATATAACACATTACTTATACACTAATACATTTATACATTTTAACTAATATTGCAAAATTGAGTTACAAAAACCAAAGAAAAATCTTTAAAAAACTATACAAGTTCGTGTATAAACTAGTACATTTTACTTTTAAATACTATACACTCATGTAAAAATATTTAAAGAAACATACCACCTAATTATAACAAAAACATTTAAACATAAACAAGCATTATAACAAATCAATGTCAAATGTAAACTATGATAGGCATAACACCTACCAATGTTTAAAACCTGTTATTTAAAACTAACGCAAATATATCAAAACATAAACATTCCATAAATTTCAATAATCAAATGGCAATCCCATTTTTCATGCATCACATACTAATAATAACAAAAGTTTATAATATCCAAAATGACCACTGTGTATCCTTACAAATCATTTATCTTGAGACAAAAAAATTATCACTTACTTCTTACCATCTTTCCTGCCAATCACCACTATTTTCCCCAAATCAGTTTCATTCATTTGTTCCAATAATTTACCAGCTGACTTCTTCTTCTCCTCAAGATTTTTCAATGATTTCTCCTTCTTTTTCTCTGCTATATTCCTCAACACATAAGGTTTTGAATCATAAAAGCTCACTTTGTTTAAATTAGACAAGAACATCGTTGCCAATATTTTAGCCCTCACTAGGATACGAATTTCATCCTTCAAAAAATAGAAAATATTACTACAATACATACATAGATAAGAAACATACTACTTAATAATTTATAAAATAAGGATACTAAAACATATACAATGCATAACAATTACAAATAAAAAATCAGTAACTAAGAATGAGTAATACAGTATCACATAAAAACACTTACAATACTCCACTTATACTTATACACCAAGTTAGAAAACACCAATAAAAATATGCAAACAAGTCTTAAATATAAAACACTATTACTAGAAAGAGTAAACTCATAAAATTTTAAAAATACCTTGCTTAGATCAGGATATGAATACCCCACACCATTAAAATAGTTCAAATTGTGCATCATGTACACTCCACAATCATTATTTTTACGGCCTCCTTACCATTTGAACAACACCTCTTCAAACACATAGTTTGAAATCTCACCAGCTTTAGGATGGTTTTTGGAACTCAAATATTGAGTCATCACTTTTACCTAACCAAATACAAATAAATAATAACAATAATACATCATACACCTAATACATTCACATATAACAAATTACTTGAATTATGAAAATACTTACTTGAACTTTTGATGCCTCCAAAAAATACTCTTTATCCTCCGGCTCCACATACTTTCGATTATCAAGATAATGAACTTTACAATCATTGAAATTGATTGCAACAGCAGCATAATGATTTTTTAAAACAAATGGTATAAAAACCTACATATATAGAAAAAATTAAATCAATATTACAACATATACAATATTAACTTAAATACAATATAAATACAAAATATTTATGATTAGCTTTACCAAATCTCGATCTATAAATATATCTCCAGTCTCTAATAACCATTGGTTCCATCCATTAGTCAATTTCTCAAATAGCTCTTCATAATTAACTTCATCATTCAAATACTGCCTCAACAAGACCTAAAATAGAATATAACATTATTAAGTTAATAAAAAAAATTAATAATTTATAAAAATACTCACACTATGCTCCGAGTTAAAGATAAATCGAGAAAGGTTGTCATCAACAGACGGGCTGATGTTTACTCAAAGACACCATGCATGAATAACAGATTGAAAAATCTACACGTTTGGTAGCATCGAAAGAATGTCCGATTTCTCAAAGTACAAGTAAACACCATAACGAAAATATCTTTTCCTAATAAGAAAGTAAACAAAACAATACAAGTTAGTGTAAAATTAATTTATGTAAAATTTCAAATCAGTTTATACTCATACACATATACTTACACTATATGTTCTCCCTCAACATCATTGAATACGAAATCAAACACCTCAATTTGCGTCCTCTCCAACCTTGATAACACCTTCTTCTTGTACTTAAGCACAAACTTGAATAAGTACCCAACCTCCTTCTTAATCCCCCAAAACCTATGACTTACATCTTTACCAAAGTTTTCAACCCTATGTTCAATTGAATGTACAACATCATCAATTTCTTCATCAGCAATCACAACATCCTCAGCCTCAAAATCATCTGCCAGATTCACCTCATACAAAAAATCTTGTTCTATTGGATTTGGGGATTCATCCTCATTAATCAAACGGAAAGAAGGAGCATCATCAACAATCATTTCTGTGAGCAGAAGGCTTCTCGACACATCATCAACATACTTATGGAGTTTTTCATCCATAAAAAACTTTTGTGATTCACTTAGTGATGGAGAAGAGCTTGTACATTCTCCATTCTTCTTAGATGTCATTTTCTGAAATTTTTTTATCTTTTCAAGTTTGTTGATGTATTTCCTCATTAACTCAGTTGTTTCCCTCTTCATCTCCATCAGCAACAACTCAATATCCTAACACAAAAAGGTACAATACTCATTAGTCTATGGAAATAAAATAGTATACACTATATACTTCAAAAACTGCACACTAAAATATTATTAATTATACAGTAATATGAAATATAATTTAATCTAAGAATCTAATACCTTTTGCGACATGTCAATATAAATATCAGTTTGGGATGTAAACTTTGTAGAATCTTTACTTCTCACACGACCATAATGAGTTAAAGGAAAATCATCATCCATAACCTTTCCAAGTCCATAAATCCCAGCTTCTAACTCTTCCTTACAGCGCAGTGACAAATTCTTATCTGTCCAATATTTTACTAGAGGAATTGACCTAGGTACACAAACACATTTCTTCACAAACCTCTGCAAATAAACCAACTGCAAAAGCAATAAACAACCACCAATATTTTTGGAACCTTTTGTCTTATACACCGTAAGCTATTGCACAAATCAGATAATACATGCTCACACCAATCAAAGCCTGAGATCTTATCAACATCTTCTAAAGACCTAAACACACCAGTACGAAATAATCGGTTGGGTTCTGGTGTAAGAAAAGAAGACAAATAGTACACCACAAATATCCGATTAAAATTATCCCCCATCAGCCAAATGATTGAATAACAACTCACGCAATTCACATAAACGGAAGCTTGATACCATAAGTTTGCTCAAGCCTTCCTAATAACTGTGATTTTTCAAACCTTGAATATACAAGAACTAGATTACTAATGTTTCTCGGAATGCAGAACATGTCATAAACATCATCAGCAGTCAACTGTATACTCCTAAAACTGTCCAAAACCAGAACCCTTGCAGATGCATTAAAGTTATCAACTAACCACTGCAACATTCCAATGTTAAACATGTACTTCAACTGTATTTCAAATAACCCACCAAAGCCTATGCTTTTAAAAGCAGCCTTTTGATTTTCAGATAAGCGTTCAAAAACTTTAAGCAACCCATGAGTTTTACATTGACTTGTAATACCTCTACAACACAGAAGAAATAAAAATAAAGCAATTAATATTTCTACAAAAACACACTACAAAGAATATAATAAAGAACTAGCATTTATAAAAGAAACATAGTTATAAACACAGAAGTATATATAAATAAACATCAGAAATACCAAAACATAGACACTATAAAGGAATAAGAAATACAGTTATTTCTAACAACATATACACTTATAGTTGTATAACTTATGACCCTGTAATGTACACATGACAACATATAAATGTATATCTTCAATAAGCAGCGCAAACACATAAAGTACAAATAACTAAAAAAGAAATACAGCTATTTCTAAAAACGTATACAGTTACAATTGTATAACTTAAGATCCTATAATGTACACATGACAACATAAAAATGTATACATTCAAAAAGCAGAGCAAACATCATATTTAAATCAATAACATAGCATCCCATTTTAGAATTAATTACATAACTTTTTCACAACAAAAGAACTATTATACCACCTATTCAACAAAAACTCAGAAATGCCAAAAACATATACACTATAAAGAAATAAGAAATACATCTATTTCTAACAACGTATACAATTACATTTGTATAACTTATGACCCTATAATGTACACATGACAACATAAAAATGTACACCTTCAAAAAGCAAAGCAAACATCATATTACATCAATAACATGGCATTCCATTTTAGAATTAATTACACCACTTTTTTTCACAAAAACTATAGCATAAACACAACAAAAGAACTATTATATCACCTACTCAACAAAAATTCAAAAATGTCAAAACATAGACACTATAAAAGGAATAAGAAATACAGTTATTTCTAACAACGTATACACTTATAGTTGTATAACTTATGACCCTGTACTGTACACATGACAACATAAAAATGTATACCTTCAACAAGGAGAGCAAGCATCATATTTACATCAATAACATGGCATCCCATTTTAGAAAATGTCAAAACATAGACACTTTAAAGGAATAGAAATACAGTTATTTCTAACAACGCATACATTTAGAGTTGTACATATGGCAATGTATTTAAAAAGGAAATATATGGTTTCTTCATTTAAAAAAATAAAAAGGAAATAGTAATAATTAGAAAATAATTTTAAAAAATAAAATTAACAACCTTGGTTTAATCTCTACCACAACATCATCTTCAAAAATTTCTCCATAAGGATCATTACTAGAAACAGATGGCTTCTTCGTTTGAGCAGCACGCTTCATCGGGGCAGCTTTCTTTGTCAAGCCAACCTTCTTGGCATCTTCAAAAATTTCTTCACTGACATTATTACTAGAAACAGATGGTTTCTTCGTTTGAGCAGCATGCTTCATCGGGATAACTTTTTTTGTCAAGCCAGTTTCTTGGAAGAGATAGGTTTATTTGGAATAGAAGGTTGCTACAATAATGTCTTTCCACGAGGACTTCTCCTTGGAGGATCAGAGGTAGGACTTGCAATCTGAGATTGATTTCTATTTTTCTTTGAAGAACCTTGACCCAATGAATCAATAGTAGAAGTCTTCCTTTTACCAGAGACATCTGCCACACTTGAAAACTGCATAAGGCACTTCAACCTCTTCATTAGGAGCATCAACATCTTGATTAGGAGTTTCAACGTCTTCATTATGAGCATCAACGTCTTCATTAGGAGCTGAAGCTTCTACGTGTTCTTCAACACGTTCCTGTCTCAAAACAGGAAGCTCTCCAATGGAATGAGTAGCCTGTTCCTCCAGCTCAATGGTACGTCTTTGGCCAATATTTCGAGCATGGGCACGAGCACCCCTTCCCTTCCTAAAGGCACATTGTTCTGTTCTCATGATTATATTCAAAAGTGTAATATTGAAACAAAAAAAATCATTAGAATGTATACAATTAAACATAAAATACAAGAGTCAACAAACATAACTAGACTTTATTGAATATTACGTATAAATTAAACTCCACTGTTTAAACATATTGTGTAGTAAATTTCACCAATCCACATTAACATTTATCTTCCATATATGAATCATTTCAAGTTTTATCCTTATAAAGGAACTTAAGAAAGTTAAAAAAAAAAAGGGTTCAGCATCCAGATATGATAATAAAATACAATATGCACCAAAAGACATGGTCAAAATGAATTTTCTATAGTACATTTACAAATAGGAATCTACACAAAGATCCAAGTAAGAATATTGTGTACACACAACATATTTTGTACAGTAATGGACAGAGTATGAATATAAACAAAATGCTCTATAACTATGAAATTCATGTGTCCATTAAAGTAGATAAACTATTAATATTTAAACTAATGAAAACATGAAAATATTAAAATAAGTGAAGAGAAACCGTAGACAACTTGAACTGAAATCACACCTACGAATGGAAAAATCGACATTTAATCTGGATTTCTATAATTTTAAGCAGATGTTAACAGATCTAAAACATCAACATCAAAATGAAGAGAAAGAAAAAATAGTTGAAGAAAACAAAAACCTTTGGTATAAACCCTAGACAACTTGAACTGAAATCACACCTAAGAATGGATATAAAAACCTAAGAATCATAAAGAGAACAATAATATTTAGGGTAAAATTGCCCAAAAATCGCCAAGAGAGGGAGATAGATTTTACAGACGATAAAGAAAGACCCTAAACTCACCGAATTCACACCGCGGTAGGAAGAGGGAAACACCGACGTCCAACGTGCAAGGAAATTTATATTCGACAAGCGATGAACAACTGAGAAATCGTGAGGAAGATTGAAATCGCAATGAGAAAGATGGAGAGGTTTTTACAGAGAGAGAACCGGCTGTGAAAATGTAAATCAACTGTCAAACCCTAATAATCCATGGGTAAATTATGTATATATACCCGGGTCAATGGATCAAATGGGTCAACTTGGGTACCTTAATACTTGAGTATATTAGACTTTGCCAATTAATTATGTACACGCACTAAAGATAATGAACATCTATCAATCATCTAGTCTGATTAGTGTTGTAATGAGTTTTAATGACGATGACACGTAGATAAAAATAGAGATAATTAATGGATGAGAAGATTCCAGGGTGCAATTGGTCAATAATGTAAAAGGTTGAGTTGGCTAGATATATTTTGTATAATTTGGACAAAGCGATGAAGATAACTAAGTTGGTTAAAAGCAAAATTTTAAGATTCGTGATTTGAACACGTGGAAAATTATGTCTTAATTAAAAACAGTGTGTAGTATTTAATATAAGTTTTTCCATCAAATGTTAACTTTGAGGGTCATATTTGTCATTTTCGTAGCTTTCCCTTACGCTTTCGCATTTTTATTATGTTAATTAATATTTTACAATTAAAATCATCGTTGACATGGTCTCTCGTGTAGTAACAAAATTCGTTCATTTTTGTCCAAAACGCAATACATGTTTGTCGGAATAGTGTGTATTACGTCCTATATTTTTTATTTGATAATATTTTCATAACTCCTAACATCATTATATTACCCATACATATGAACATCAGTGTGCATCGTGTGAAGCAAATTAAGAAAAAAACACGATTAAGTATTCATATGTATATACATCACTGTGCACTCATTTGAGATAAATAATTTTTGGGGGAGAAAAAAATGAATAAATTATTTATATGAATATACATCAGTGTACATTTAGGTGAAATAAATAATTGTCGAAGATAAAGTCATTGGGTACAACCTTAATTTGTACACACGTGTGAGCAATGTACTTAATCAATCTGAATTAATTAATCGGAAACTTGTCACAAAATGAAGAATGAAGTCACAATTAGAATAACGATGACGAATCTGTACATTGACATTTGTACACACGTGTGCACAATGTACTTGATCAATCTAAATTTTGATTAATTAATCGGAAACTTGTCATAAAATGAAGAATGAAGTCACAATTAGAATCGAAAACTTGTCACAAAATGAAGAATGAAGTCACAATTAGAAGAACGATGACGAATCTGTACATTGGCGTGTATTTAGAGAGAAAAATAATTGAAAGTGACCGCAAAGAGAATTAGTAAAATAATTTTTTCCTAAATTATTTTTTTTCAAAATCTGCGTGCATTTTAGAGAGTGACCGCAGAGAGAATTAGGAAAACGATTTTTTCCTAAATTATTTCTTTCAAAATCAAAAGAAAGTGACCGCAGAGAGAATTAGAAAAATGATTTTTTCCTAAATTTCCCTTCCTAAAATCTCGAGTGATAAATATAATAATAATGTACATCCGTGTATAATAATAGTGTACATCGGTGTTCAACGAAATTATTATTCCGTATAAATGTTGAATATTAAACGTTGTGAACAAGGATAATGTTGGGAGAAAAAATCATTATGTATCCCGTAGTAATTATATTAAATTAATGTATTTATTAATAATTAGGTTGTAAATATACGTACCTATAATTAATAAACCATTTTTTTATTTAGAATTTTCTCTCATTTTATAGGTATTTCACTTTTCATTATAATAATAATAGATCTTTTGCCTCATATCTACACATTTCACAGGAAAGTGTCATTTCATTGAAAATATTATTATTTTTTATTTATATTATAAATTGTTAGTAAAATAATTTCCTGTATCACTTTCGCTTATTATTAATTCAAATCTTACTTTTTTTTATTAAAAATAATAGAGTATCACTTTTATATGTCTCAAGAAATTTTTTTATGATGTTTTTTATTAATGCTAATATTATTTTTATTAAAATATTATTGTAAAGTGTTCTCATAGTAATTGTCATATATATAATGGAGAATTAGATGAATATTGTGGCCACGAATGAAGAAATTGGTTAACGGGTCAAGAAGCAAACATTACTCCTATGCACTAATGGGCCTTTTGGAAATAGGAATTGCTAAAGCTAATTCGAACCTCTCATTCTTCTTTGTTTTTTGGGCATGTTGGGAATGATTTAATATCTTTATCAATAAAGAAAATAAAACAAATGGGAGTACTTTTTAATATTATAATTAATTTTTATTAATGTGTAGAATAATGACTCTACGTGTTCAACATAGTAAAATACTACTCCATTCATGCAAATTTTTGTCCTTATGTTCATTTTAAAAAAATCTAATAGTTTTGAATTAAATTTCAAATATTGCATTTTTTGTCCACTAGTTAAGACTTTTATACTTACAAATTTGCATATATTTTTTTAATTATTTAATTGCATGAGAGGGGGTTTGAAACACAAATTGGAAATTTTAGTATTAATTTAAAATTGTGAGTTTTTTTAAAAATTAATCTCTTAAGTTCATTTTTTCCTTTTCATTAAATTAAAAAAAAAAAATCTTTTTTTCTGTCCAATAAATTTTGTTTTAAACTTATAGAAGGGGGTGGGGGTGTTAATTGTTTAGTTTAATTGAGTTTGATTTAAATACTTTATAGGAACACTATGTGTAGTCCTTAGTAGCTAAACATTTCTATTCGTAGACAAAATACGAGGCGAAATTGATAACTAAAATATTGAATAATATTATTTAATCAACTAGTAAAATTGGTAATTGAAAATTTGTGACTTCATTTTAATAATTCAATAAAAAGTTATAGTCAGAGACTCAAGAGTCTTTAGTTAGAATTTTATGTACTGATAAATATTATTTTTATTTAGATCTTCTAGAATGGAAGCCCATTTTGTCGCTAGCCCATTTAGCTTGGTATAGCCATTTGGGCCTTTGTTCGATATCGTATATTTGTCTGAGATTATATTTATTTATTAACAACAATTCGGGAAATATAAAATGTTTCTTTTAAAATTAATAACTATATTAATGATTTGATTTTGATATATTTTTAATGTATTCTCGATTAATGTGTTGTTAATTGATTGTAATGTAGACGTCATTAATTAGTTATTGTAATTTTTTTTTATTAGAACATACTATCACATAGTACATCATTATTTTACTGATGAAATAGTAATTCAAACAATGCACCAAATAGTTATTGATAATTATAAATTCACTTGAAAAAGTCTTTGAATTTGTATTTGCAGTAACATAGATAAATTATTATTTTATGCATTATTTTAATTACTACTTTCATATATTATATGACTGTGGAAGTATAGTTTATTCACAATATATATATATATATATATATATATATATATATATATATATATATATATATATACACACACATATGCTCCTTAACTAGAGTTATATGTAATTTTTGTATATTCATTCAGATTGATCATCATAATTTTATTTAATAAGAAGATCAAAATTATTTCTCGATCTGTAGCTACTTTTAATAATTATGTTCTAAATAATTAAACTCTCCTAAGTTTAATTTGACCATAAAATGTTATTATTCGCCGTTTATGACTGTAATTCTTATCCTTTACTTCGGTCAAAAAAATATTTATAATTTCAGTCAAATATTGTTAAAATATTAGATACTATCATATGTATAGATTTAGCGTTAAAAAAAAAACCTAAGTACATTTTATAATTTTATTTATTTATTTATATTATTTAACAGAGGGATCGATTGTCAGTATTTGAGGTTGAACATTTAAATTTATATTAAATTACGAGAAAAGAAAGCATGCAAGCAAGCATAAATTAGATAAATCCGTATGAAGATAAGTTGACATTATTAAGAATTTAATATTGATAGCTACAAAACTAGAAATTATTTTATTTTTCTCCAACGTTGAAAGTCTATTTAGAGAATTATTTCACTTGACCAGAAATCAGGTTATATTCAAGGTAACAACAATAATTATTTTCTAACCTACTATTTACAGCTTTACATTCAAATTGGTACAAAAACTTAACATCATTTCAAAATTTGTCAAATTATATAGTATGTGTAAGTGGATTTATACGGAAAATTTAAATTGGTTTGAGAATAAAGATACTCCATCCGTTTTATAATAAAATTAAAGATTACTGTAAATATGAAATTAAAAAAAAATTAACTTACATTTAATTAATGATAATTTAATATTTTTAAATAATACATAAATTATGAGCTTCTTTTTTTCTATATAAGGCTAAGCTAAAACATGCAAAATATATTGAATATTGTCATGCCATATGTCATCTAACTCACCACTTTACTTCACATCTGGGTCTATAGACCTTATCTTTAGGTCATATAAAGATTGCACAATTCTACTCGCTTGGTTCGAAATTTTTAACGGAATGACCATGAGTATTACTGACCCGTTCAATTATAATAAAATGTAAAGTAATTAAAGGGTGAAAAATAATTATTGAATTAATGGGAGCGATTGAGGAATTTTGATTACCAACTGATCAAACAAGCATCAATAGAATGAATATACCTTCATTCTTATTAATACTACCTGTATCTCCTTAGTACCTACTTAACCGGCCACCCTCAAAATAAGCAATGTATTTCATATATTTTTTCACACGAAGTTTAATATATATACTCCCTCATCTCCTTTAAAAAGTGTCTTTTTTCCATTTTAGGCGTCTCACTCAAAGAGTTCCCTTTCTTTTTTTACATACATGGACTCACACATACCCACTAATACAATTAAAATATGGACTCACACTCTCACAAATACAATTACTCATTACACATTAAATAATAATATTCCTTAATTTACGTGCCAAAAGCAAAAGACACTCTTAAGGAACGGAAGGGTATATATATATATATATATATATATATATATATATATATATATATATATATATATATATATATATAAAGTAGTTAAAATACGTGAAAATGTGGATATTATGTTTGGATTAATGTAAAAAAGGGAGTATTAGTATTCTGTACTATCTTTTATCATTTTTAGTAAAAGTATAGTGTAAAATATTTTGTGAAATATATGTACTGATAAAAAAAAGTGAAATATTTCCCAAAATGGAGAGTAGTTGTAGACAAAATAAATAATTAAAAATCGTTTATTAACATTCTTTATTCAAAAACTAAAATAAAAAGAAAAATAATTATAAAAGTGAGACACACATTAATATTCGAGTCATTAAAAATTTACTTCTAAAATCCTCTATGAGTATGGAATGCTAAAAAAATCTTATACTATTGAAATTTATCCATGAAATTTAATTTATCTATAAATAAATTATCAATAAAAATTACGCTTTGTCTAGTAGATTTATAATATTTTTATCAATGCAATAATAAATGTTCTTATTTATTAATGGATTATCAACCAAATTATTATATAATTACCAATGAAATTATTAGCAACAAATTACCAATGTGATAGGATTTTATATAGTAAATAAAAGTTTATCAATTACCAATTTACCAACAAATTTTGTTATTAATTCGTGGATAAATCAATTTAATAATAAAATTAAGACTTTTACTAAAGAAATATTTATTTGGTAAAAAATAAAATTTAAAAAAAAGTTTTTTTTACTTGGTTAACCGTGAATGAGTTTCATTCTAAAAATATCATCATAATATTACCATAGATGCAGAAAATTTTACCATAGATGTAGAAAGTTGTTATGTAACGTTGCTGTCAAACCCATCACAAAATACATCCACCAAAATTAGCTACATCACTATCATCTCCACCAATATCTCCACTTCACCTTCTTATTTTTTTACAATACAAAACTAATTATTTTTTTACTTTAACAAACTTTTGATCATCATATATGCTTGGTAATTGAGTTCTAGTGAGGAAAAAGAGGTAATTTATAATTGATAAAATAAAATTCCCACTAATAGAACTTCTAGTGAAGAAAATTATGACATAAATTAGTTTCATTTACAACTATACATACTATAACAAATATAGTATTATTTTCTTTTAATGGGAGCAAAATGAAATCTTATCACACTGAAATCAAGAAGCTTCCAGATATATAACTTTAAAATACATATTATCAAATACTAGTCTTTAACTACCAGCTAGATATGAATTAAATCGGGCGATTGGTGAAGTTATTTTCTCGTATATTATCACTTAAATAATAATAATAAATAAATAAATAAACAAATAAACACATTTAATCTTCACAAGAAGCTAGCAAGCTTCGTATGAAACCGTTTTAAAGGTTTCACTTTTTTTTTAATTATCTATTTTTTTCATTTTAAGAGTATTTAATGAAATAATTTAATTTGATAATTATTATTTTTTTTAAAATATTTTATCAATTTTTATTTTCATGAAATAAGAAAATCTTACAAAGTCCCTTTTCAATGTTAAAAAAATGAAAAAGAAAACACGATTGTTCACAATGACTGCATCTCATTTAAAGCAGTTTCTCTTTATGTAAATAGTATATTTATTACGTGATTATCTGTAATAAATTATTTGACAATTTTAATTGATGCAAGTCTTTATCTCACTCGCTTTCCTCCAATTGTATAAAGTAAAATTTTGTTATAAGAGAAGGGAAACATAAATGAAACGTAATTGTCACACAATTTTCTTTTTTGGAATATATATATATATATATATATATATATATATATATAATTGGGTGTACCAATTCAATTGGTACATCCTTGGTTACCACCATTTTTAATTAATTTATATTCTTTCATTAATATTGTTTTTTATTTTATTTTAAATTTATTGACTATTATACCATAAACCCTAAACCTTAGGGATAAATTATACCCTAAATCACAAGGGTAAAATTATAATTATACCCTAAACCCTAGGGAATAAATTATACCCTAAACCACAAGGGTAAAATTACAATTATACCTTAAACCCTAGGGAATAAATTATACCACAAACCACAAGGATAAAATTACAATTATACCCTGAACACTAGGAATAAATTATATCCTAAACCATAAGGGTAAAATTGCAATTATATCCCTAAAATTAAATAATAAAAATAAACAGTAACATCAACAATTAAAAAAAAAAAGAAAACACATAATGAATGTGAAGGAAAGGAAAACACATAATGAATGTGAAGGAAGGAGGTTGTACCGAGATTGTTCCCAAATGGAGGTTGTATACAAATCATTGTCAAATATCTTATCCTATTATTATAAAATGAGTATGAGTTTCCATTTTTGATTACATATTATGTAACAATCAAATTATGATCATCGCCAATCAAAATTAATAAATTTTATGTTTATTTATACGTTATTACTTATTATATCTTCTTCTTATTATATACGTTATTATACATTTAAATATTAATAACCATTCTATTTTCTCTCCAATCTTTTGAGAGTTATCATAATTAATCTCTATTAATTTGTGGCATAAACCTATATGTCTCGGATACAATAATTGATGATTTCCCCATTTATTCTTTATTATATAATAAAATATTATAATTTTCTCATCTAAAAAAAGTAATACACCAAGTTTATCTTTCATAATTTGTGGGTTTATTTCTTAAAAAAGTAAAATAAATATATATTAATATCTTTTAAACATTACTATTAATTAATAAAAAGTATTCCAGGGTCAGAAATACTGCCCAACTGCCAGCTAATTAATTAGACAGAGAAAATTGGATAAATTTATGTTAGAGATAAGGAAATGAAGGAAAGGATTTTATGTAGTAAAAGATAAGGAAGAAAATATTATTACATTTAAAAAAAAAGAAAAAAAAAAGAGGCAGTTATAATAATTTATGAAAGCCATATCCTTTGTCATAGAAATTAACAAACAAACCGAACGCAAGAATGGCTTAAGTCATCCTGCGTCGGCTACCCCCCATACCACCCCACTCCTCACCCCTACCCACCCCCCACCCAAGGCACCATTTTAATGCGTTTTCAACTTCTCTATTGAACGAATTGCGATATATGCACGCATTGTGTATATAATGAGCCAAAAGGCAGGGCCACCTGTAAGTTCCTTCCATAAACCACCACCAAAAACCACTGCCACTTGTGGTGATCAAGAATTGGTTGCAGAAAACCCTCGATAGTTATTTCATTTTTCTTCTCACTCTTTTTTTCCTTTTTTCTAATTATCTCTCTCTCATCACCGTTTCAATACCATTTCTGACCTTTTTCACCAAATGGGCTTTTGGCTATAGGCTTTTAGGCCCTCTATATATTGTGTGCGCGCTCGTACATTGAGAGAATTCATCAAGATTATGTAAAGGGATCACAGAAATCTGAATTAGAGAAAAGGAGCCCTTCTTTGACTGATCTTTGTGTTTATTTAGAGAGAGAAAAAATTGGGGCTTTGTATTTAAATTGCAGAAGTGTGTTAAAGATTTCATTTTCTTGATACCCTCGAGTCTGAATTTTTGTTTATTTTGTAATTTGAGCCTTTTGTGTTTGTGGGTTTGTATTGATTCCATGGCTGCTGATGCAGAGGTGATTGTTGAGGGAGGAGTTTTGGGTGGGGATTCCCCTGTTCTTGAGCCTTCATCACCTAATAACACGAGCCCTAGTGAGAAAAATGAAAATGAAAATCTCAATTCTGAAAAGTCTGGGGAAACTGATGAGGGTAATGGTGTTAAAGATTCTGATTCGAATTCTAATGAGGATTCGAAATCAGAGTTCCAAATGAAGGAATTTGTTGATATGTTGAAGAAACTGAAGCTGAATCCCCAGGCCAAGGAGTTCTTTCCTTCCTCTTACTATTATGGCCAAATGGGTGATTACAATTTTGAGCTTTCTGATAATAATAATCTGGGAAATGATGGTTTCCCAAATAACCAAAGGGTATATACATTCAGCTCTCGCATTGATTAAATTTTAGTGTGTCTTTTTTCTGGATTGATTAAAATATATTTATTGATCCTGATGTTGTGTTGGTTTGCGTTGTTTGATTGGTTTGTTTGCTTAGATTTGGATAGGATTGTTCTGCCTTTCTGACACTTGTTGATGGAATTATTTCTTATTTGGCATATGTAATTGAATAATAGAACTTCAGCATCATGCTAGATGGTTATCCTAATTCACTAAATTGATCATTGGTGGAACCGATTCTAATTATTTTGAGAGAAGTAACTCATCTTGTCATCGATCTTTGAATTTGGAACGCTAGTTTATATTTTCCTTTTAAGCTAATTAGTGGTTTTTGTGATCTTGTGAAAATCAAAACACGAAATGGGAGTTGTATTTCCATGACTTTGTCCAATTGTACAAATTAAATTTTGATATTTGCTCAAACAAACGGTTTTGAGCTTGATGAACCAATTACCTCAGCATATCAGTGCAAAAAGTTTTTATCTTGCCATATCATAGCATTTAATATTCCCCTTGTTGTCTGCTCTTTGCTTGATCTTTTGACGTGTATACTGGCAAACACATTTTAATATATTTGTCTTTAAAAGAATGGTTTCTCGACATTTGTTGTTATATCAATGGATTATGATCTGAGCTATTGATCTATCAGCATTCTCCTTGCTGGAGGAATTTTATCCTGAGATAATTGTAAAGAGTTATACATATATCAGAACCAGTTTATTAGCTGCATTAATGCACTAACATACATGGATTTTATTATTTATTTGATAAAGAACTCTTATTTGAGTTATTTTGTTGAATCTGAATGAGTATCCTTGCACTTGCCGATGTATCCTATTAACTGATATTTTGCAATGTAAATTTCTTTGGTTAGCTTAACTATCTCTTGGATGCACCTTTTTAATGTTGCACCCTTTGAATTTTTGTTTTCACAGAGAAGAAATAACTACAGCTCGGGCAAGAGGAGAATGAGTGGCAGAGCTTTTCGTGCTCAAAGGGAAGATAGTATTAGGAGAACTGTCTATGTTTCTGACATTGATCAAAATGTAAGTGAAGGTTGATGAACTTCATCTTGTCCTAGTATTTTGATATTTATTCAGATTTTCTTACTTATCTGGTCTTCTGCCTGTTATTATTAGGTAACTGAAGAGCGTCTTGCTGCACTATTTAGCAGCTATGGACAAGTAAGTTATTCTGCTAATGGATATTGTCATGTGAATATTGCATACTTATGATTGCATTTTTGTACTTGATATTTCAGATTAAATTTTACCTAATTATAATGACAATGTTTGCAATTATACTGGTGCTATTCTGCTTTCAGTTGCATTCTTTCTATTTTCTTTTCTTCTGTTTTTGAATTATTCTATCACGGTCTTCGATATTTCTGGCAGCAACTTTCTGGCTTTTTGTGGCCCTGTTCTTAGCACTTCTTGTTCATGTCTGTAATGGACTCTATTCTCCCATCAATGTTTGATGAGTTGATGTTTTTCTCGCAAAGAAAGCTCTCTCTCTCTCTCTCTCTCTCTAATGCACATACATCTGTGTATATAATTTTTAAAAATATTAATGTGGATTGTAACATGGTTTGGGAGTGTCTACATTACATATGTGCTGGTTTAGATCATCCAAAAGTATGGCCTATCTTATTTTTGGGAGAATGTTCGTCATGTTTAAGCTTTTACAACATGATCCCTCATCCAGGACTCTCCAAAGTCCAATTTGGATTAATAAACTCCCAAGAATCAGGATGCTAGATCGTTGCTGCCTGCATTTAAAAGAAATAAGACATGCGTTCATTTCTCCTGCATACTTGTTTTCAGGTTGTTGATTGTCGAGTATGTGGTGATCCACACTCCCATCTTCGCTTTGCTTTTGTAGAATTTTCTGATGATTGTAAGTCGTCTATTCTCTTTCTGTTCCCTCGTCCTTGGAGCTGTGCAACATGCTCGTGTCATATCTTAAAAAGAATGTCTTTCCTTGTGTACTGATTATCAACAGATTCTGCAAGAGCTGCTCTCTGCCTTTCTGGAACTCTGTTAGGTATCTCTCAAATCAAGGTCCTGCCTTCTAAGACTGCCATTCTTCCTGTCAATCCTACATTCCTTCCTAGGGTAAGAATAAATATATTACTCCTATTTCAATTCTAGTAATTTTAATCAAGCGTTTAAAAATCATTTCACGTTTTATGCCCTTTTAAGTGATAAGTCACATATATCTTGCATATTTCACACTTCTTTAGTATATTAACTAAGTTACTAACCAATTCTGTTCAATTCTACCATTGATTTCTGTAGTCGGAGGATGAACGTGAAATGTGCGCCAGGACAGTCTACTGTACAAACATCGACAAGAAGGTTATTTTTTCAGTTGATTGTGCTGTGATATGAAATTATTTTCTTGTTTTTTAGCCAGTACTTGGTTTCAACTTAAGAATATACTTCAGTTTGCAATAACTATTTCTGATGACTTTGGTAAATTATGGATATATGTTAAATGCATTTTACTGATATTTGTCATCCTGATCAGGTTTCTCAAGGTGATGTGAAGATGTTTTTTGAATCAAAATGTGGACAGGTATGCCCTGAAGTTCAATCCATTTTTGGTTTGCAATTTTTTATTTTTGTTTTAGAATTGCATGTCCAGGTAAATTTCTTATTCTTCAGGTTTCCCGTCTGAGGCTTTTGGGGGATCAGATGCACTCCACCCGAATTGCTTTTGTTGAATTCTTAATGGTACGTAACCGTGTGGATTATAGTTGTTATAGTGCTTGCTATATGGTTTGTTTTTTCCATTAATGCTTTAGATATGAAATAATCTTCACTTTCTCAAGGCTAATTCTTATGGTTAAATCATTATTCATTCATGTATCCTTTGATGCTTTCTCATTGTTTGTTTTCTATATGCCCACTGTCGGGAGGATAAGCCTTTTACTAGACCCAGAATGACATTACTCCTTAACTTTCATGGGGAGGCTTAGCCTTTCAGATGGTTGGGTAGGCCGAAATTCTCACTGGTAACACTCTGAAAACTGAATAATGCTGATACTATTAGGGTCCCTTTAGGGCCAATAATAGGTGTTTCATATCTGCTGATCTTAACAACAGCCTGCCTACCCAATTCCTCACCTCTGCTGACTTATCTTTCTTATGAACTTAAAAACTTCTTCATAAGTGAATTTGGTGTATTCAACCGACAATATTAATGAAATCTGTTGTCTGCATTGCTTCCTTTGCAGTGTGGTGGGGATCATTCTTCCTTCATCAGAAAATGGTTTCCACCTTTTTTTTTTTTAAGTTAACAAGTTTGGGACTAAAAAGCTTGATCACTTCTGAAATTTAAGTACCCATTTTTTATTGCTGCCTTGGTCCTCTGTTTTCGGGTTTTAAAACCCGAGTCAGATAATAAGTAAGGAAAATTCTTGGTTTTGATTCTTATTGACTATGTATGGTATGTTGCAGATGATTGTGAATGTCAATTACTCCTCTGTTGGCTACTAGATCATAATATTCAAATTTATCATGCTTCCTGAGTGCCATAAAGGCTGATTCTTTTGTATTTCAAAGATTTACCTAATTCTCCGTAGGTTTTGTCGGGCAGCTTACATTTGGATAACACATCTTTAATTTGCATCTTGTTCAATCAAAAATCAAGATTTTTCTAAACTACTCTTCACCCTTAAATCATCAAGATTGCCATACCCATTCCCGAATTTGAACCAAGTAGCCCTTAGAATTTTAACTCCTTTCTCAGATAGGATTCCATGAAACTGGATAGTTGGTATAGAATACTAGGATTCATATGAAGTATATTACTTGTCAAAGATAAATGAAGTATGTATTACGCAATGTGCAAGTTTGAAAGTAGCAAGTGGTTTTTGCAGGCTGACTCTGCTATCCTGGCTCTCGATCGCTGTGGTGAAATGCTGGGGTCGCAGCGTATCAGGTACGAGTGGTTGGCAGGTGCTATTCTACTACAGGGTCTAAAGTGTTTTGTGTTACGAGTTTGCAAAATATTGTAGGGTGAGCCCGTCGAAGACGCCGGTGAGGCCACGGGTGTCCCAGGCTGGAGAAGAGTAAGGAGGGATGGAGTTCAAAAATGAAATGGTGCAAAGGTTTCATATTATGAGTTTTCCATTTTTCTGGGAAGAGCGACTTGTCTTTTTCTTGCTCCTCATCTTCTCAATCCCAAACATGCCCTACTCTTTTTTTTTTTTTTAGCTATTATTAAACACGGAATTCTCTCTGGTTTCAGTATTACAATGCTGATTCAAACTCTTTCTCGCTACATTAAAATCAATCTCTCTCTCTCTCTCTCTCACACTCGTACACTCATTCTTGGGTGTGGTTGAGCATTTCTTGATATGTGACTCTCTATTTCCATTCTAATTCTCTTCACGAACTGCGACTAAGGTTTTGCAAGTAGGAAAAAACATAATTATGAGAGTTTGAATGGAACGTGGACTAGACTATATGTATAGCACGTGCGAGGAAAGACAACATATATCTTGTTGTCTTATTTATATTTTTTAAAAGGAAATTCCAAATTTAAGTGAGATCTTTAGTGGTTAAAAGTATATTTTTCTGATGTATATACATGACGGAATGATATTCTTATATTAAAGTATGATTTTACAGGTGCTATAAATTAACCACAAACATGCTTAAATTTTTAGACAATGACTTGTATACAATCCATTTTGGTACAAACCCAGATAAATTTCTTCTTTCACTTTCAGTGTGTGTTTTTCTCTCTTTTTTTTTAACTGTTACTGTTTTTTTTATTATTTAATTTTAGGGATATAATTGCAGTTTTACCCTTGTGGTTTAGGGTTATCCCTAGAGTTTAGGGTTTAGGGTATAATTGTAATTTTACTATTGTGGTTTAGGATATAATTTATCCCTAATAATTATAATTTTACCCTTGTGGTTTAGGGTATAATTTATCCCTAAGGTTTAGGGTTTAGGGTATAATAGTCATTTAAATAAAATATATTTAAAAATAAAATAAAAAACAATATTAATGAGAGAGTATGAATTAATTAAGAAGGGTAGAGACCAAAGTTGTATCAATTCAACTGGGTTGTACCCTAGTCCCTCTCAAATTTTTAATAATTATAGTATATTTTATTTATATAATAATGGTATTTTAATAATAGATTGACCTGTTTTAAATATACCCATCATAAGGGAGTATTTTCATAATTATATATGCTTACACTTTGTTAAAATTATTCATACAATTGTAAGGTTTAAAATAGTGGTGGATTGTGTCTTCCTCAAATGAGTTCGGGTTTAAAACAACTAGGTTCTCGTTATTGTTTCATCGAAAAGAATAAGGAATATTTAACCTAAGTGTATATATTTATCAAAATGCATGTATAATGTATTCAAGAGTTTTACTAGCTAAGAGCGTATAAATTTTATACGGTTGCACCGAATAATTTAAATTATGAGATTAAAATATTATTAATATACAATTTTCAATTAAAATTTAAATATATATATATATATATATATATATATATATATTTGAATTATAATGAATATATCAATATTCTAGAAATCAATATTATAATCTAAGGGCAAATCATAATTTTATAGGTGAATAGTTCCCGGACCAAGGTATAATAATTAGTGAAATGATGAAATTAAAATTATATTCTTAAACACAAATTCAAATACACGGTGAAAGAGGTATACTAAGTTATTGTACCAAGGACAATCGGCATGAAGTTAGAGGTGTTAAAATCCATTCAGTACAAAAAATATTCTAAGTAAAGTACAAATTCATGTGTGAAGATCACTCATGGATAGAATTCTGATAAATACAAACTTGCTACATAGAGAATAATGGTAGAAAAGAACAGAAACGAAATATAAGAGCTGCAATATAAGGATGAAAAATATGCAACATCTATTCAAGAATGTCCAAAGTCACAAGAAATTTAGGCACATATTTTCGACTAGATAGGCTTTTTATGGACCACTTTCACCGGAGCTAACATGGAATATTATCTGTTCGTAAATCTTCATAAGAACAACAAGGCAAAGAAAATACTAACGACAATTTGGTCATGCACTATCTGAACAATATGAAAAAATTGAAACAAACAAATATTTCAGAATGTTGAGTCGAATACCTAAAAAAAAATGGAGGAAATAAAGATCAGATCTTGGAGTTGGCTAAAATGGAGTAACAAGAATATCAATTATACATGAAAGTTTCTCTAATTGAATGAGAGATGGCAAAAACATTTTTTATTTATATGTTAAAATTGAAAATCAACAGTAGTCGTTTTATCTGTAATTCTTATACAAGGTAAAACTTTTACCTTAAATTTTATTTTAATAAAATTAATTTACTTGAAAAAAGAAAAAAAATTAAACCCCTTAAAATAATTATACCGTTATAGGTAAATAGTTATTATAAGACAAAAGATGTCATAGTAACTGGCAAGTGGTTAACGAATTGCACGTATTTGGAACATGATTAATGATGACTGGAAGACTCAAATCACTCAATAGACTTCTAATTTGGAGGTTTTCAGATTTAAAAAAAGTAACTACAGCAAGCAAAATACTTTTTTGACCATGGATCAGAAAAACGTTTTCAATTATTTGAATAAAGAGCTAAATATGTCAAAATATAAATAAAAAAAGTAGGGATAAAATTGGTAATTTTGAGAGAAAAAGTAAATAAAGCTGTTGGGAATGATGAATAAAGTATAAAAAGTACTCCCTCCGTCTCATCCTTATAGTTACGTTTGCTTTTTGCACGTGGATTAATGAGTATAGTATTTTAATGTGTATTGAGGTGAGAAATAATATTTTGAGAGGGACTATGGTACAACGGGGTGTACCAATTGAATTGGTACACCCTTGTTCCCCATCCTTCTTAATTAATTCCTGCTCCTTTAATGTTGTTTTTTATTTTATTTTTAAATTTATTTTATTTAAATGACTATTATACCCTAAACCCTAGTGATAAATTATATCCTAAACCACAAGGGTAAAATTACAATTATACCCTAAATCCTAAACTCTAGGGATAAATTATACCCTAAACCATAAAGGTAAAATTGCAATTATATCCCTAAAATTAAATAAATAAATAAAAACGCAACAGTTTTTAAAAAAAAAACACACACACACACTAATTAAGGTGAAGGAAGGAGGTTGTACCGGGGGTTGTACCAAATTGATGTTGTATCCAAGTCTTTGTCATATATATATATATATAAAAGAATATTTAAAGTCCTTAAAATAATATTTTTGTATTAATTTTATGTCACAACAAATATAATTGTAATGAGCTTCTATTTTCTGATTCGAGCTTCGTGGGAGGTGGTTTTATTATTATCGAAGTAGACTAAATATGTTATGCAGCAAAGTCGCATTAGACAGCTAGCCAATAGAAAAGTCAACCATTTAACCTTTGAGTATCAAACCGCTGCATATAAATTCTGAAATAACTTGAGCAAATTACACACATTCGTAAACAAGTGAGAAGATTAATACGAGGATTAATTAATGGGTGCCAAAAATAATGTGAAGGTGACCATAATCGACACACAGTACGTGGAGACTGATGCAATGAGCTTCAAATCTGTTGTTCAGAATCTCACCGGCAAACACTCTCCTCCTCTCGCCGCCGAACAGCCGCCCCGCTCCGCCGCCTGTCCTGCATCCTCCGGTGAAAGGTCGTTCAAAGAATTTGAAAGAATGTTGACGGAGTTGCCTCCACTGGATGAACTGTACAGCTACTACACTGGATCATGAATTCCAATTTCTCATTCTGCAACACTTAATGTTCTACTTTGTAGTGCATGTTTTTTCTCCATTGTGTAAAACAATTTTTCTATTTAGGGGACAAACCCTTTCTATAATATGATTAAGGAAAAATAATATTATTAAACTATTTTATCTCATGTGTTGTTGTTTTTTTTTTTTTAAATCCTATTTCATAATATTATTTCACGATGTTATATAACTTTTTTTTTAGTACCTTAATTAAGGACTATTAAACTCTTTGTACATGACAGTAATTTAAATATTGATTATTAAACTTGATAGTAATTTAAATATTGATTATAACACATACTCCCTCCGTCCCATAATATTTTTCTCACTTTCCTCATTTGTTTGTCCCACAAAACCTTTCACTCCCAAAAAAGGTAACATCACTTTATCCAACAACCTTAAAAGTTACTTTAATTTCAAAATTTTCATCCCTTTTTCACACACATATAATTACTTTATATATTTTTATTATCTAAAAATACTACAATACCCTCCAAAGTCAATAAAGTTGGTCAAAAAGTGCAACTTTTCTTAAATAACGTGGAACAGTAAAGGTGAAAAGTTTTCCGGGACAGAGGGAGTATAACATATCTAACAAGTTAAATATGAGATGAAATAAGAAAATGAAATACTCGATCTAATAATTTTCAATGTCACTCTTTATATAATTAATTAACACATAAGAGCTTTGAAAGAAAATCCAATAATAATTGCCCCCTAGGATAAATTTTTTTTTTGCCCTATATTTAGCCATGTACACTTTTTGCCCCAAAAAAGATAACATTTGGGCATTTGTCCCAATATCTTTATAATTGCACCAATGTTGCCCCATTTTCGCCGGAATTTGACATTTTCGTCGAAATCGATCACGTGCATGTCATGTGATCATCGAATTTGGCATTTCCCGGTGAAAAAATATTTTTTTGCCCCGCAAGTTTGGTCATGTACACGTTTTGCCCCAAAAAAGATAAGATTTGAGCATTTGTCCTAATATCTTTATAGTTGCGCCAATGTTGGCCCACTTTTCCCGAAATTTGACATTTTCACTAGAATCGATCACATGCGTGTCACGTGATTATCGAATTTTGTATTTCCAAGCGACATAGTGGCATCCACATCAATAACAACAATAATAATATTTTATTGAAAATTTAATTAAAAAATACCCTCGATCAATGAACTCAATTCTCACGTGCCCTCCACGTACTTCTACCATCTTCGCAAACTCCCTCTTTTTATCAATTAGAGGATCCCTCATGTACCCTCTCACCACCATGGGTGGCAGCCATTGGATCTTCTGCTCGCGCCACCCTACTCACGTCACCACCCCATCATCATCTCTTTCCACGACGGAAGGTTCGTATCCTTGAGCGCCACCACTCCATATTCTTCCATGAGTCATGCAACCTTATGATTGCTCACGTTCCTTCCTTCATCGCTTCCGTCGAGTAATACCTAGCATTGGAGAATCGTCTTCTGGAGGCGTACGATGACCACATGGACGAAGTGCAGTGGGCTAAACGTAAGCACTCGCTGGTCGTGACGCCAACCCTTCGATCGAAGAATTCGTTGAATTCTCTAGGATTTTCCTAATGGAAAGATGGTAGAAGCACATGGAGGGCACGTGAGAACTGAGTTCATCGATATTGAGAGTATTTTTTAAAATTAAATTACAATAAAATATTATTATTATTAATGTGGATGACACTGTGTCGCTAGGTCAGGAAATTCATCGGGAAATGCCAAATCCGATAATCACATGACATTGACGTGATTGATTCTAGGAAAATGTCAAATTTGGGGAAAAATTGGCCAACATTGGCGCAACTATAAAGATATTGAGAAAATGCCCTAATATTATATTTTTTGGGCAAAAATTATACATAGTCAAACTTACGGGGCAAAAAAATATTTTTCCGCCAGGGAAATGCAAAATTCGATGATCACGTGACATGCACGTGATCGATTCCGGCGAAAATGTCAAATTCCGACGAAAACGGAACAACATTGGCGCAATTATAATGATAATGGGACATATGCCCAAATGTTATTTTTTTTGGGACAAAAATTGTACATGGCCAAACTTATGGGGCAAATTTTTTTTTTATCCCATTGCCCCCTAGAGTTTATACTACACATTTTCATCCTCTTCTCTACATGTTATTCATCCATCATTTTATTGGTTCAAATTTTCTGTGTCATTTTTAAGTAATATTTTTTGTGCTACATTGTTGAATAAATGACATGTAGATGAGAGGAAGACATTATACTTTAAAAAAGAAAGTATAAACCCTTGAAGTAACAGTTAAAAAAAAATTTCCCTCTTATATATCAATTGTATCATGACACCTAAAATGATACATAAAAATAGCATGGGATATCGGTGTGATTTTTACAATTTACTCACGTTTTATTTGCTAAATTTATTAGCAACGCAATCTCATATGTTTGATGTGTTGCTAAGCATTTGAGTCAACCAACTCACGAGAGAGAGTCCAAATTGCAGCAAATTATAATACTCATAATTTTGACTATTGACTAATTCTCGTACAATGCATGAAAGAATCTCCAAACTTTTTGGTGGAGAAAATTTGTTATACTCCCTCCGTCCCGACGTAAGAGGGTCATTTGCTTTTTTGCATGTATATTAAGAAGTATTATTATTTAATGTGTAGTGGATAGTTGTATTAGTGGAAATATGAGTCCCATATTTTAATTGTATTAGAGAGAGTGTGTGGGTTGTATGTGTATAAAAAAGAAAATTAGACTCTTTAGGTGAGACGACCAAAATAAAAAAATAGCACTCTTTGGGACGGAGGGAGTATTTATTTATGAGACAGGAGAATCAAATCTAATTAACTTGCTGGCTAGTATATGTCTCTGAGTCTGAAATATTTTATCGAGCTCGAATTCATATAAAATACTAATAATGTCTTATAGAAATGATATTTTTAATTACAAAAATGTATTGAGAGATAAGTTGGTGTGGTTTTATTATTCCATTATACTCCATTTAAAAGCCATTATTATTTATTTTAAAAACAAACCAAAACAATAGAAATGATATTTTTAATTACAAAAATGTATTGAGAGATAAGTTGGTATGGTTTTATTATGGAGTATTTAAAAGCCATTATTATTTATTTTAAAAACAAAATAGAAATCACAAACTCTTGTATAAATTGGGATTACGTTGTAAATCTTGTGTCTCATTTCCAATTCTATATAGCTCAAAGTATTGCTAGCTAGGGTTTTAAATTAAAAAGACTATATAATTTAGAATGATTTATGATGTAAACTCGATTTATAAGAGAATAACTCAATCAAAAGACGAAACATTCTTGACAAGTAAAAAGAAACATTAGTTTTACTTACGGAAGTCCATAAATACGTAGATACGAGAGGACACCAAGATGCAAGGATCGATGTTGTTTCGTATGAGGTGGATTTGTTCTTCAGTTGACCTTAAATTACGACAAAGTAGGTGTATGTCCTAATAGACTGCCACAGAAAAGTCAACCTTTGACTTTTAAAACACTAACCCAGTAGGCAGTAGCTAGTTACCTCGTATAAATTCCCGAATTTCACTCACAAACATACATACATTCACAGATTCACGCCACGTAAGAGAGAGAGAATGGGTGGTGGCCGCCGCAGTGCTGATCCGCCGATGAGGGTGGTGATAATCGACACACAATACGTGCAAACTGACGCCATCAGCTTCAAATCTGTCGTTCAGAGTCTCACCGGAATACACTCCGCCGCCCAACAACCGCCGCCCTTTCCCCCGGGAATTTCTTTTGAAGAATTTGATAGAATGATTATGGAATTGCCGCCGCTTGATGAACTACACACTCTTTACTCTGGATTATAAATTTCTACTACCCATTCTCATTTTTTTATTCTTTATTCTTTTTTAAGTTACGCATATGTATATTGGAATTATTTGTTATTTTTAAAACTACTACTCCCTCCTTACTATATTTGTTTGTCGGCATTATTATAAATATAGAATTTAAGAAAAAAATTGTTTTTTTAATTAATTTTATTAAATTTTTAAGGATAATATAGTCTTTTTAAATAATAAATAAAATATATTGTATCTTTAAGTAAAATTAATAAATTTATAATTAAAATACAATTGAGAATTGGTGAAATTTAACATAAAACAAGCAAAGATAAAGAATCTAAAATTTAATATAGACTGAGTTTTAATATTTTAAAACTAACTCATTAATCTTTTAACGGTAAAATAACCATGAAGTTAATTTTGTAAAACAATAGAATATACTACTGCTTCCATCTGGTCAATAATAAACAATTGACTTTGTACTATGTTTAAAAAATACTTCTCTTAAATCTCTAATATAATATTTTAATATATAATAGTGTAGTATTGTAGATCATAGAAATATTTAATATTTTCTGTGAATCTCACTCACTATATATAAAATATAATTTTTTTATGAAAAACTTAAAATAAAAATACGTAAATATTATGCTCATGTAGTTTAGTCTTTTTAAGTATTAAAAAAAAAACATTATGTTCAAGTAGTTTAGTCTTTTAATTAATAAAAAAAATTGCATGTGTTACTTATTAATGATAGTTTTAAAATTAAAGTATATCGTTTTGAATAATTTTTTCAATTTTGAATTGTTTACAATATAACGAGATGATGAAAAAAATTATTGGCGTAATTGTTTTTTTTAGACAAAAGGAGATTATTTTAATAAAAATTAGTAGTATTTAATTGATAAAAAGTTATATAGAGGTAAAAATAAACTATTTTATAAAAAATTATTAATGTAAATCGATAACATTTTCATAAAGATAGAAGAGTCTCATAGTAAGCTCTCTCATTTAAATTGTACATGTTCTTTTAAGAGGTAGCCACAAGATTTGGATATTATCCGAATTAAAACCCACCCAGTGAGGTCGGTTCGGGTGAGCCACATTATGGTCCATTTCCAGATTAGATTACATTGTTTCACCAAACAGAGCCTAAAAGCTCTCCGCCACACCTGATATCTCCCCTCTAATAATTTCCTGTACAAAAAATTCACTGTTAGTTCAACAAGATCCGCCGACTGTCGGTGAATTTGGAGGCAAGAATCGGCGGCGCCGCCACCATTGGTGGTATCAAGATCGGCGCAGCTAAATTGATCGTCATCCACTGATTTTGATACCATCAACGGTGATAGCTCCGCCGTCAGCCTCCGCAGCACCGCCGCAATTTCCGATGAGATGAAGACTGTTGTTTTGATTTATAGACACCAAATTAATTAAATAATGAGTCCATGATTGGGGTTGGATGAAGCAGGGTCGTACTTCCTGCATTACTGATGTTTTGCCTTTTGCAGTACTGATTTTTATGGTCAACTGATTTTGGAGTACCATAGAAATAGAATAGATATACTGCAGTACACTTGCCCTGTTTTCGCTTCTTCTATTCTTTTATTTCAAGTTGAAAATAAAATACTACTCCCTCTGTTCAATAATACATTCGCATATTTTTTGGCACGAAGTTTAAAAATAGTAACTTTTTGGTAGAGTGAGGTAAGAAAGAGAAGGGATATTTTAGGTAATTGAGTATAATAAGGTATATGATATAGTTGACCTTGACTAGATTGTGTGTAAAGAATGTGACATTTTTGTTATATTGTAGTATTGTAAGGTTATTAATATTGTGTATTATTTCCATTTTTAGGGGGTGAAAGTATTCTTGGGACGGACCAAAATGGAAAATGATGTATCCTTGGGACGGAGGGAGTAATTTTTTTCATGTAATTTTTTTTTCAATTTGCTGACAAACACAAAAACAGGAAAATTCAAATTAAAAAAGAAAAGGATGTAAGAAAATAAATTGTTTATAATTATATGAGATATAGTAGGTTTTGTACTTCATAGTTGGTACTACATGAAAGTACTACCAAACTATAAAATTTTCAACACTTTGCAATTTTTTTATTAATACTCTTTCTTGTTATTGTATAATTATATCATCCACCAAGAATGAGTGTAATATTTTATTTTATTTTTCTAACAAAACAAACTTTATTGAGATTAGTAGACGTCATGTAGAAATAAACATTACTCCTTTATTGAGGAATAATAAACATTAGACATATATATTACACATTTAAAAAGAGGAAGCATGAGTATCATTTAACCAGTTTTTTGTGGAACTCTTTATGATTTCTATTTTTCATAACTCGTCTTAAGATTAATATAAAAATTAACCTAAAAGATGTTAACCAAATAGAACACTATTTTATTTTCTAAAATCCGAATATAAAATTAAAGAGAAACTCAAATCATTTAAAAGAGTAACTCAAATAATAGAAAAGAATAACTTAAAACACGTTAACTAAATAGAATAATATTTTATTCAAGTCACCGAAAAAGAGAAAAACTTGAGGAGAGGTGTTAATATAATTTTCTAGTTTCATCTAAGTGTTGTTAATTTTATGCTATGATCCAAGAAATATTATATCAGCACAACAAATTCGTACTATTTTGAAAACCTTGAACAAAAATAATCTAATTGCTTTCCTCATGGAACCAAATGAATTAATAAACCATGCTTTGAGGCGAGAGCAATTTTTTTACATCAAAGTATGGCCCACCACATTTGAAAACAAAAATAAAATAAAGTAAAATATTAAGCAAGCCATTATGCAAAATTAAATTTCTAACCAATAACAACATTAAAAATCACAAGAAAAAGAGAGAGAAAAGAGCATTAACAAGAACAATCTGCACCCAACGATGTATTGCCCGATTTGGAGATTTTGGGCGAGTTTTCATTGAGCGATGAATCTGAGGTGAAAGTACTATCATTATGAGTTGAAGATGAGGATTTTAGAGATGAACACCTAATTACTGTTGTTTCGGATCTGGTGTCTGCTTCATCTAGTTCGATTCAAGAAGATGATACGAAGCATGAATCTGTTGTTCCATCTTCTAAGAAATTACCTACTGCAGATCATAAAGGAAGAAAATCTGCACCCAACTCAAAAAAGTCATCGGCGGCGACGGCGACCTCCATATTTGGTGGTGGATGGCATGGACCTCTCATGGACAACATCGGCGGCAGCGATTCTCCATTTGGATTTGATAAGAGAAGAGAGAAAGTCAAATGAGAGAGAAAGCGAGAGAAGTGGGTGACAGATCAACGGGATAAAAGATTGGGTTGATTTGTGACGTGGCATGATTTGGGAGGGAATCTGGTTAGCACTTTGATTCATTAGTATATAAGATCCGGTCCTACAAATTTTTAAAAAATAAGACGTTCCAACCTAGTGTTTGTCAATAATAAAATATTAATTTCCATGAACACCCCGGATTGGTCGGATTGTAGTCGGATGACCAATTAAAGAATTTATCGAACCACAAGGAGGAAGACACCAGAGTTTAAGCAATCTCAAGTTTATCGTGATTTTATAAGATTGACAGAATAGGAGGATAGATGCAAATAAATCCAATTAAACTAATGCAAGAAATAAAGATAAAATAAATGCAAAGATAAATGGGTTCCAAGTGATGCAAGGATGAGATTAGCAACAATCATGGCATATATAACAAAATAATCATGCAATTAATTATATTCTATCATGGACCTAAACTCTCTACCAGGATGTATAGGATGTTGGCCCTCAATAAGGCTCCCAAACGCACATAGGATCAAGACCAAAGTGAACACCTCCTACTAGGTACTAATTACTTTACGAGTTCCCTAACAATGTACTAAATCATAGGCAATATTCCATTTTAAGGTACTATGAATTCACTAATGGTTTGGATCTCCTCATCTAATCAACTAATCTCACGATTAAGCTAATCAAATGTTCTATCAAAAGGTTCTAAATCTAGAAGGATAGACATATTTCATTCTAAATTAATGCACATGAAGTGTATGATGAAACGATTCAATGAACTATCCTAAACATGTAATTGATTTACCAATCTAATCACATGCCTATGACAATTAATCACACAAATCAATCATATACATCAAACAATTAACAATCAATGATAGAAATAACACAAAGTTCATTCAAGATTAAAATCAATTTGCATAAAAACTAAATTATCCAATACCAATCATGGAGCTAATCTCACAAAGGAGATTAGTCTCTCATAGTCACAAGAAATTCAACATAGACATTAAAATCCTTACAAATCATGATCAACTATAAAGAAAGTCACAAATTTAGAATTAGATTCCCCCTTTGAAGGTCTTCAATGGAGATCTTCTTCTTCTTGTGATCTCACTCTCCCTTACTTTCTTGATCATTTGGATGGTGGATTTGATGGAGGAGATCAAGTGTAGATGGATGGATGAAGAATGGATGAAGATGATCGTGTAAAATGGAGAAAATAGTGTGTGGTGTGTGTATCCCAAGTGAAGCCCTAATCCTCTCAAAACTTGGAGACAAAGCAGCTAAAAGGAAATTAAAATTGATTTTCTGCAGAGATGGCGATTTTCACAAAAATTCGATCGAATCATGAGCATAGTCGAATTTTTCTGTCAGTGTGCTCAGTCTCCGTTGCTCTGTGTCGCCCCTATTTTTTCTAAAAATTCACAAAAATTCGATGGAATTTTTGTGCAAGGGTCGAATTATTGTGACAGCTTCACGCTGCTTCACTATTTCGTGCATAATTTTCACATTCGATCTCCGATTTGAGTGATTTTTATGCTCACACGGTCCTCTCTTTCTTAGCTTTATATCCATATAAAGAACTTATAAAAATTTCAACATTTTAAGGTGTTACAAGTCATGCAAAGTGGCACATCATTCTAATCATAACTTTCTCGTTTGGACTCCGAATTGAGGGCTGTTTTTTCCTACATCTTCCTCTTCACTTCTAGAATACATTTATGCCTGAAAATTACATAAAATAAACAAAAATATCAATTATCTAAATATTTACCAATGTCGCGCAATTTAAAGCACTTAATCATGAAAATCACACATTTATCATTTCAAAGCATAAATCTCCATATGAACATAAATCACCTCCAAAAGACATACAAGAATAATAAAAATAAAAGAAAATACATAATAAAAAGACACTAAAATTTAGGTGAAAATAACACCAATCAACCCCCTCCCCCCCTAAAGTTCTCAATTTTAGTACAAATGAACCTTTTTTTTAATCATTTAGGGGCTGTTTGTTTGGATACTTTTAAATAGGGTTATGGAAATGGAATAAAGAATTGTAGTTTGGTTGGATACTTTCATTTTTGTGAATAGTGATTTCATATCCTAAAAGTAAGAAATTATCATTCATCAATATTTTGACTACTATCACTTTCATTTCCAGCATGATGTATTCAATTTTTTTTATACTCCTTCCGTCCCATTCAAAGAGGATTTTTTTTCATTTTGGTCGTCTTATTCAAAGGTGTCCCTTTCCTTTTTTACACATATGAGACCCACACACCCTCTCTAATACAATTAAAATATGGGGCTCACACTCCCACTAATACAACTACCCACTACACATTAAATAATAATACTCCTTAATTTATGTGAAAAAAAAGCAAAAGTCCTTCTTACACTGAGACAGAGGGAGTACTCATTTTCTCATTTTAGAACATTTTTTTAATAACAAAAAAATACTTTAAAAAAAGAATTTTGATTCCATTCTCAAATCATGAGTAAACCAAACAAAATATTTTTATTATCAACCAAATAACACAATTATAAAGACTATACCTTTTACCATTCCTAGTGTCATTACTATTTCAATTCCTTATAATAAACCAAAAGCTCCCTGTTAACTGTTAATTATCATATCAAAGTAGTATTTGTAAAGGCATAATTATGATTATGATATTAAGCATTAATTAAGGTGTGTGGTTTGATGGTGAAGAAGATTAAAAGCAGCTTCAATCAAGGCGATATCTTCTTCCGCCATGTTCACCCATGCTTCTATTCCATTTCCACATTTTGTTCCCATCAAGCAGACGAAATTCTTCTGTTCAACTCCGACGACGGACACCCACGCCGGCTTCCCCCACCCATAATCGCCGCCCTCGTACGCCGGAATTCTACTCCAGCTCGTGAACCCGCACAACTCCAGTGATTTCCTTCCATCCTTATACTCTGGATCATTCTCTTCATTCTTCGAATAGTATTTCAGAAATTCTTCCCCATTTTCCAATCTCCGAACGTAATCGCCGTCCGCTTTTCGGATCGTGTTTCTAAGCTTCATCGCTAAACTGTAATAATCAAGTTTTTCGTCACCGGATTCCTCCGCCGTCGCCATGGCTCTGGCGCAGGCGTTTCCGAAGTAGTGATGTGGAAGAGGAGGGTCACCGCGGCTTCTGATATCCACAGCGTGTGTGGCTGCGAAAACGCGCTTCTTGTCTCTCGACGACGTCGCTTCGATTAGATGCCGCCAGATGAAGGCGGTGACCGCCTCCACCTTGGTCGGATTCTCAATCAACGGCCCGGAGGCAGCCTTTTTTACAGCATCAATTTTTCCACCGTCGAATTTGAACACTCTTGTCACGATCTTATCCGGTGGGGGTGACCCCACCGCGGCGATGAAGGTGGAAAAATCTGCAGGGATGAAACGGGAGGCCAAATTGAAGGTAGGTTTTGCAATGGAGTAGTCTCCACGGTGAAATGCTGCCCACGTGTTTATAAACATGGCCATGGACATGGCATCCGCCACCCTGTGCGACATACAGACGCCGATGGAAACTCCGGCGCAGCCGAAGAAGCTGACCTGGACGGCCAAGGGGACGTCTCTTCCGGCGGAGGGAGTGATCGGAACGAACAGTTTGAGGTCGTCAATTTGGGGGTTTTGGACGACGTGCATGATCCGTAGGTCGGGAAATTGAGCTTCGACGTATTCAGCGCCCGCGTCGTTGCAGTCGACGGAAGAGTTGTCGTCCCGGAGTCTGCCGGCGAGGGGGTAGTAGACGGCTAGAGCGTCGGAGAATGATCGTTTGAGGTTGAGTGGTGTTTGGGGAGAATGAATGAAGGGAGAGGGTTGGAAGTAGAGAATGATGTGGATGTGGAAGGGCGGCGAGAGCTGGTCCAGAAAGGAGAGCGGAAGGTTTCTCCGGTGAGGCGGCGTTGGAGATCGCGGCCGGATTATCTCTCTTCTTATCTCTCTCACTCTACTCACCATTGTTTCTTACTGCTTTTTCAATCTTTAATTTCATGTTGGTTATATATCGTTTATTTAGATTTTCCACTCAGCAAATGGAATACTACTTTATTAAGCCACCAAACATTCAATTATAGACAAAGATTTTACGTAAAAAGTGATACTTACTTTTGCTACAAAATTTTAGTATCACTTTTTATGTGGTTCGGATCTTCTACTCCACGGAGGAGTTAACACATTTTTTTTTGGCACGGAGATTAAAGAGTATAATAATTTAATGTAAAGTGAAGTAAAGTGAGGTGAGAGAAATAATATTTAATGTGCAGTGGGTAGTTGTATTAGGGGTGATATGTGAGCTCCATGAGAATAAATTAATTGTTCTGGTGTGGGTCCCATGTATTAAAAAGAAAATGTGTCAACTTTAGTGGGACGAAGGGAGTATTACATTTTGATGTTACATTTCCTGTTACAAACCGTTGGATGATAGACACGTATGATAAACTATTATATACCCTAACAATCAACCCTAAGGGGAAAGGTTGATATTTTTCTCCCCGCTCATATAACGTGTGTAATAGAAAATATAACACCAAAATGTAACAGGACATCCAAAATCCTTGTTATGCGTCTCACACAAAATGTCGCGTGTAATAGAAAATATAACACAAAAATGTAACAGGACATCCAAAATCCTTTTTATGCGTCTCACACAAAATGTACCCTCTATAAGGTTGGGGATGAGGTGCAAAATAATTCCCCGACGGAGTATGGGGCGGGTATGGGACGGGTTTTAACAATACCATCGTCGAACCGTTTGAAAACTTTCATCCCCGAACCCGCCCCATACTCGGTCGGGGAATTAATTTTGCACCTCATCCCCACCCTTATCGGTGTCGGGTATCCCCATACCCGAACCGAAATATTTTTTTTAATTTATTATAATTATTTTATTATTTTAAAAATAATAAAATTATAATTAAAAATATTTAAAATACATTAAAAAATAAATTAATTAAAAGAGATATATGACGTTTAATTCAAAGTTTACACATATTATTACCTTTATTGAAATATATATATATATATATATAGGGGCGGGTTGTTTAAATACCGTCCCCGCCCTATTTTTATTTTTTCGATTTTCCTTGAAACTCGAACCATACCCGATCAAAAGTAAAAAAACCGTCGCAATTAGATCGGAGTCAGCTCGGTTGACTTTGGTTTCAGATTCCATTGCTATCCCTATCGATTATATTATCATGTGACATCTTTTCTTACACGTTTAAACGTGTGGATAGGAAAATCTCAAATGATAGAATATTATAGGTAGAGGTGAGAACGGATTAAAAGGGGAATAGAGTACTTAAGTAGAATCAAGATATTTCATCTTTAACTAACAAAACAAGAACCTACATAAAGCTGAAAATTAACATTAGCTTAATTAATCTCTAAATTTGTTGACGATATTAAAAGGAATTAAAAACCAAAAGATGAGGTCCGAACCGAAAAACAAGGTTCAAATGAGGTGGATAAACACTAGCTTAATGAGTGGAGCTACTTTTGAGTTTGGAAGTTATCCACATATATAATTAATTATTATTGTTAGTGTTGTTTGAATATTATGGGTGGAAGAAATCACGATCCAAATTCCAGTATTATTTTAGTGTAAGGATGAATGATAGGTAAAACAGGATGGATTGTGTGAGACCGTCTCACGTGAGATCATTTTTTACTTTTTAAAATAGTTATAACTTTCGCTATAAATTATTATCACTTTCGCTATAAAATGTTATCACTTTTTATTTATATTATAAATTGTTCATGAATTAACATTATCACTTTTCATTAATTTATTATTACTTTTCTTCATAAAAGTTATCACTTTCTGGTCGTCTCACGTAAAGGCTTAAGTGAGATGGTCTCACACAAGTCTTTGCCCAGGGTGAAATTATATTAATCTTAAAAATGAAAGTATGAATTTCTTTCTCGTATTAACCAAATCCTAATTTAAAAAAAAATCAGCAAATTTTACAGATTTACAACTGAGCCCAAACTAATTGGGCTTGTTAAATTATGTTAGCCCAACATATAGTAAGCCACTAGTTGGATACAGAAAAGAAAGTCCAATTGTGAGCAACTCAAATATATTATTTTTTGGAGATTCCTATGATTAGGTGGCGGGATTGCTGTGTAGACAATAGGCCCAAAAAAAATGATAATCTAACCCATTTCTCGTTAAATCCCAATCCTACAAATTGGGCCATAATTAATGAAAGATAAGCCTACTATTGTCAAGGCCACATCATACATGTTGGAACCATGGGGCGTTATTTTCTAAGTTGAGTATAATCAATGGCCCAGCATGTTGGAACCTCTGATGTTCTTTACATTTTGATGTTAATTAAGACATTAACATAAAGGGTGCACTATTGCCACCCATGTTTTTGCTCAAGGCACCAATATTGAGAACAAAAGATATGTGAAATATCAATTATATACCTATTCTAATTTATAAATCCTAACCCATTTATTAAACTTAAAAAAAAATTGCTTTACACACCATCTACCATTACATCTATAATATACTAAAAACACGTATTCATATCAGAAACACACATACACATCACGACTGCAAAAGATAAAAAAAAAAAAGAGAAAAGAAAAGAAAAGAAAGAGAGAAGGTAGGAAAAGAAGAGAGAATTTAATTACAGACAGACAGCAAAAGAGAAAGAAACGAGAACTGACTGTTTAATTTTTTGATGGCCCCCTCTCCCTCTACCCTCTCTCTTTCCAATTTCCTACACAGTGGTATACAATTAATTGGGTAAGATAACTCGACTACCCCCTTCCCCCTAAAAATATTTTCGGCCACATATAGCCGAAATTTGATAATAATTTCGGTGGAATAATTTCATATATAGCCCCGTAAAAATTGCTCAATGGCAAAAAGGTTCCAAAACCGTCAGATTTAGTCTCATAGGAATTTTATTTAAATTGATAATGGGGTAGAGACAGGATTAATCCTATAGGAATTTTCTAAAAAGGTAAATTTGCAAAATTGACCCCAAAAGATGCTAAATTAGTTCCAAGTCAGAATTTATATCTTATGCCAGATTAACTCAACTTTCCGCGCTTCAAAATGGTATCAGAGCCCTAAGTTTATTTATTTAAGAATGGATAAATTTATTATAAACTTATTTATCACTTAACGAGAGGAGAGTTTCAAGATATATGGATTCGAACGAAAGTTCGACATCCGAGAGTAACATGACTATCAGCCCTGTTCAAAGTTGGAGTAACAGGGACTACTGGCCTGTTAATTATGACGAAACAAGCAACTCTATGCAACAATATTATTGTGTGTTGTATATACAAATTACGGAAAAGAGAGACGAAGATGCCGACCGATGGTATGAAGGCATAAATCAAAGGAAATAGTTGGCCAACATTCGTGCCAACCACACCGAGGAAGAATCTTTGGAGAAACTACGCCAGATGCAGATAAGATACTCGAAAGAAGTGTCAAGAAACATCGTAGAAATCCGAAGTTTCACCGAGATCCATGGAAGTGTCCTCAAACACAGACAATGGAGAAAACGACCCAACCAGGGTCCAAGAGAGATCTGCAAGCCCTAACACTCCATACACTGGGACGAATGACGGAGTGGAAGGAGATCGAGGCCGATAACTCTAAGATGAACTAAGATCTTAGAGAATTGCAGAATACGGTGAGATTCTTTGGAGAATATTGTCAGAGCATGTCCAAGACGATGTTCGAAATCAGCCTTAAGATGGATAAGGTGGAGAAGTTGCAGAACAAGCAACTCGACCTCATCACAAAGTTGACAGAACAAGTAAAGTCCTTGGAAACTAAGGTTACAGGAAGAAGGCCAGGTGGACGGTTACCACTAACCTTCGGAACGGAACCCCTTTTACACCAAAAGGGAAAGACGACTGAGGTCACAAGGCCAAAGTCGGAAAGTAAGAAGATGATTGCTATCCTTCGTGGAGAGTCCGCGTCTCTAAATAGAATGAGCAAATCTTAAAGATCTACAAGATCTATATGAGTCCTTCCAAGGACTAACTATTGTAGATCTAAAAATGAATGTTGGAGAGACTTCTGGCTCCCAACAACAGTCGCAGGCTCAGCATACCCAACGTGATTCGAACCAAGATGAGAGAACTTTTGGAACACAAGGAGTCCACGAAGGAAGGCAAGAAGAGACATTTCAACAACCAGAAAACTTCAAGATGAAGGCAATTAGAATGGCAACAGGAGCAAGCCGAGTTCAAGGATCTAATATACACAACATCCCATATGGTCGATCTCACCTAGAACCGATGAATCCATACGGGTTGATCTTAAACCTCGACAATCTCAATTTCAAAAACTGAGAAACTTTAATCGATGAGTGGACCAACACTATGTAGATTACAGGAGGTGCACTTGAGCTGGACAAGGAAGGGTTCATAAGATTCCTAACTATGAGCCTGGAAGGATCAGTAAAGTGGGCCTGGAAGGTACTCTCAGACGGGATCAAGAAGGAGGCTATGGAAGGTGAAGATCTAGGCAATATTATTGATCGCATGGCCAAAATCTTCAAGATCCACTTCATCGGAGTAGGTTACTTCAAAGGAATGGAAGAAGAGAAGAAGAAGAAGTATAGGAATGCCCTATACAGCCTAGAACTACTTGACATTTGTCATGTAGATGAGTACATCAAACTCTTCACAGAGTATAGATGGAAATCAAAAATCAAGGAGGAGGAAGTATTCCACCTATTCTTTGCCAAGATTCCAAGCCCATGAAGAGAAATGCTGATCAAAGATTATGAACCATGTGAGCTGGATTCAATAGCAAGGAGGATGTCTTTTCTTAAAGCCAAGATAGCGGAGTGGTGTCATCAAGCATCGCTACACAAAAACTACAAGAGATTAAGGGGAATCAACAAAACGGTACCCTTATGCTGTGAAAGCAATGATCTTCCAACTATCATTGGGAGACCCAAGAAAGCAGAAAAGGATGAAGAAACATCATCCTCACACCCAAAGGAGCGGAGGATGGAGGTCCAGAAGACCAAGATCCTTTTGGTCTAAACAGAAGGCCCGAAGCTATAAATCAATGCAGAGATCTGGACCATCAAGATGGAGTTCAAGGAATTAAGCATCATCCTTAGGATCAAACCAGAGGAGTAAGGGAGAACTCCCACAAGAAAAACATTTCGAAGAGCAACTACATGAGCAAACGAAAGATTCAAGGATTGTAACTGCTATACTTGCGGAGTTAGAGGGCATATCTCACCCGATTTCCTGGAAAACCAGAAGAGGTGAGTAAGGCGGTTCGAAACAACTCCGGAAATGGAGGAAGCCGTTTAATTCCAAGATCTAGTACGGGTATATCAGTTTGAAGATATACCCTCGGAAGAGAGCATCTATGAAGAAGAATTCTTTAACCAAGACGAATCTTCCGAAGATGAGTCGGAGTGAAGAGGAAATCTTCAGGAAAGAGATGCAAGAAGATATGTTTGGATTCTTTTCCCAGACATCTATTTCTCATAAAACCCACCGTTATGAGAATCATGAAGGAGGATCCAAGGCTCAGTCTATACGATGGATTCACTGTGGGAATATTGGAAAAATTCTTTCCAAGTTTCAAGAAGAGAAAACAAACATCATATACAAAGTGACCGAATGGGAGATAGTCATCCCAATGGAGCTCACAGGAAATATGATGGAGATGCAACTGGTTCCCTATGAAGAAATCAGGAAGGAACTAAGTAAACTCCTGGAGAAGATGTCCAATACTATGTCTTGGGTCCATATCGGAGTGATTCGGATTCTCATCAAAGCCACATTCAAAGAAAGAATCAGTACACCAATCGATATTGTTGTCTTTGATAAGAGAATCAAGAGCACAAGAGAAGCATGCCTAGAAGGACTCTCGGGAAATCTGTACGCAGTAAAAGTAGCATCCTACATTTATCCAAGGATCGCGTACAATCTGGCAGACCGAGATTTCAACAGGGCACTTACCCTTCATCAAGATTTCAAAAATAAAGACTTGATGAAAGAAGAGAATATGCCTTATTCTATCACATACATTATCTCATATGCCCTCTCCAACACTCATCATTCGGATTTATTCCAAATGAAAGAGTATATTGAGATATCTGAAGTGTTAGAGAAAGTTGCATGTGCAACTAGGCCAGAGATAATGGAGCTACTGCCAATTCACGATATGGATTTGCATATCAAAGACAAGCTGATCTGGAGCAGACAAAACAGCCTTATATTCGAGCAAAGAAGAATTTCTTTCCAAAGAAGAAGAAGGCTTATTTTCACAACCCTTTATGAACATAATATCATAGCACCAAGACTGCGTAATGCATTTCAAAGAAAAATACCAATCAGATTCCGTAGCAAGTGTGGTGATGAAGGAAAACTTAGTCATCCAAAGATGAATGATTGAAGGAAATATGGCGAAGCAGTCCTTCAGAAGAGAACCGAGAGAAGAGGAGGATGGAAGATAGAGAAACTAAAAGAAAATACAATCCACCTTCTCAAAGCAAGCTTGGGAGATTGTCTACAGAAAGACGTCACAATCGAAGAACAAACATCTTTGGAGGACGTCAAAAAGAAGATACAGAGGAACTTCAATGAGGATCCTCCAGCCTGGTGGGACAAAAATGAGTTCAAAGCCTCACTCAAAGTGAAAGACGGAAAAGAGCATGAGTTCGTAAGATACAAGCCTATCCTGATGAACCAAGAGGATCGAAAGGATATGCATCTAATACTTAAGGAACATCTGGAACTTAAGTTGATATCACCAGAAGTATTCTCATATAGCAGTCCAGGATTTCTAGTTCGAAATCATGGAGAAGTCAAGAGGGAAAAGCCGAGACTTGTGATCAACTACAAAGGTATTAACAACATCTTGGAGTTTGATGGATACTACATACCAAGTAGGGAACACTTGGTCAATTGTATCAAGAATGCCAAGGTATTCTCAAAGTTTGATTGCAAATCTGGGTTCTACCAGATTATGATGGAAGAATGAAGCAAAAGGTTCATAGCCTTCTCAACACCACAAGGCCACTATATCTGGAATGTCATTCCTATGGGCTTGGCGAATGCACCCCAGATATATCAAAGGAAGATGGATAATCTATTCAAAGATTATTTCTCATTCATGTTTGTTTATGTGGATGACATCCTCATAGCCTCAAAGAACATGAAAGAGCATCTGGCACATCTGGAAGTATTTTCGGAAGTATGCCACAAGGAAGGATTGATGCTTTCTGAAAAGAATGCAGTAATAGCAACAAGGCAGATCGAGTTCCTTGGAGTCGAGATCAATGAGTCCGGAATTATTCTACAGCCTCATATTGTAGAAAAGGTTCAAGGATTTCCTGAAGATTTCAAGGACAAGAAATAACTCCAAAACTTCTTAGGAGTTTTCAACTTTACTGGAATGTTCATCAACAACCTAGCATAATACAGGAAGGTGTTCAGTCCTCTGTTGAAGAAAGATGCAGAATTTAAATGGGAGGAATCACACCGAGAAATGGTTAAGCAGTTAAAGGAGGTTTGCAAGAAGCTTCCCAAGCTAGCAATACCAAACGACGAGGATGAACTGGTACTTTACACAGATGCCAGTGACCACTGGTGGACTGCAGTTCTCACGAAGTTCACACCAGAAGGAGAAGTGTCATGCAGATACTGTAGCGGACTCTTTACAGAGAATGAAGCAAATAGGTGGCACATCAATGAAAAGGAGTTCTTTGCGGATCGAAAAACGTTCAAGAAATGACCGCTATTTCTTCTCGGGAAGAAATTCATCCTTAAAATTGATAACACAAGCGTTAAAGCCTTTTTAAAAAATAAAATTGAATCTAAACCTGAAAAGGCAAGACTATTAAGATGGCAAGCAGAATGCCAATATTATGATTTTAATATTGTCATTATTAAATCTGTTGATAATGTTTTGGTAGATTTCCTGACGAGAGATGGAAGGAGCTGAAATAGACTCCATCCTGACTGTATCAAGACACCTGATGGACAACCTTGAGTTGCTCCAAAGGGAATTCGAGAATCTGGCACTCAATGCAAGGCGTGCCGGAAGAATACAAGATAGTGATCAGACCAAAGTGTCTAATCGTATACGAGACTGCATTCGAAACGGCACAAGTCTATTCGAAGCAACACGAGAGCCACTACTCTGGGCTATTGATAGCAATTGCAATCGACAAAAGGAGAGTAGTCTAGAACGGGGCTCTAAACCCGGAGCAAGGGATTCAAGTACCCTTAGCACAAGTACTAGTCTGGAACATCCAAAAGAGGAATCGGTCCAAGGAAAAATCAAAGACTTGGAGTCACATCTAGAGTCAACGAGTCAACCCAGCACCTCTGGGGTCAAAGAGAGAGAGATCAACCTTAGGCCTATGACGGGCACTGCTAAGGTTGGTATTAACTTAGCTGATTTCTCTTATTGGCAGGATTATCAGGCCAGCTGGGAGAAATTAAACACCAGACAAGGAATCCGACCGGAGAAATGCTGGGTGGATATATCTGGGGAATATCCCCGAGTTTGGATGTGAGAAGGCTCAAATCCAAATGATGTGAAACAATGGTATGATTTTGGAACACTAGCTTCAATCTATACTGTTGCACCAGGCTTCTCAGAACTTGCAAAACTTCCAGATTGGCTGGGAGAAAAGGTTTTCAAGACATGGGAAAACAACTCAACCCTATCCATGGGAGATGTATTGGAGCTTTACTTCACAAGTGCGGCTCTAGAACCAGTAGGAAAAGGCAATCATGAGGCCTTTCATTTTATCAAGTTAAGAAGACCCGATGTCTCAGCATCAAATAAAATCAAAGAGTCTTGTGGAAAGGAACCAGTTTTGGTTTTTACTTATTCTGAAGAACAGATCTTTACGCGTCGAGCGAGGAATTTGTACGCTGCATCAAAGCAATGGTGGAGGTGAAGTTCCCATTCAAGTTCGAGCATAAATCTTTGAATGGGTCTTTCCTGTTGAATACTTTAACAGGGAAGAATACAGTGCTTGCGTTGAAGGCGTTCCAAGAAAAAGAAGAACTTTTCTGGAAAAACAAGATTCCAATGAGTAAACAAACTCATCGGAGATATTGTAACATGGCCCATTTCGAGCAGTGGACAAACAAGGTATGTTTTAGCTGTTCCACCCAAACAGAGCCAGAGTTTGAAAAAAGAATAAGGATGGGCATAGGGATGATCAGAACTGCTGATCCACCCCCAAAGGAGACACGTGGAAAGAAGAGGGTAAAATCTCTTCGGAATACACGGGAGCTGGAAGAATCATCAGGCACTAAAGAGGACAAATGACTCCTCAAAAAAGCAAGAGCCAGGTGACCTTTCCGAAAGGGTAAGAGACATGTGACCTGACAGGGAGGATGACCCAGAAAAGGGAATTCAATAAAGAAGCCAGCCAGCTGTTGGCATCCAATTAAAGGTGACGCAAGTAATGACGTCACAAAAAAAAATCAAATAAAGGAGAAGGACCAGCCAACTGCTAAAGTTGGGATCCAATGTAGATGACGTAAGTGCTGACGCAAGAGCAATGACGTAAGCAGTGACATCACAAAAGATTTGGAGGCTTTGAAATTCGGATTTCAAATTCGAAAGCCTCTATAAATAGGTGTGTTGAGGAAGCAGAAGGCATCAACCATCACCCTCTGTTTTCTCTTTCCAAAATAAATATTGTATCTCTTTCTTTTCTTTGTATGAGTGTTCTGAGTGCAGCTACAATAGGTAGCTAAAAGAGTTATCTCCTCTTGTTCAGTGAGGATGAGTGTGTAATAAATTTTTCCATTCAATAAATAAATAATCTCGGGGTGCTGCCCGCATGTAGCCTTCTATTTTTTTTTCAAGTTTAATCTACATACTTTCCGACAAAAACAGTAGCAACACCCTGTACACCCGTTGTAGGAAACGAACCAGGGTTGTGTTGAGATCCGCTGAAGGAACAAGATTGATCCATCACACTGCGGGATGCGTGGTTGGCTGTGAGGAGTAGCTGTAAAACCTCCCGGATACCCGGTGTATTGACGATAAAAAAAGGTACTGTTACTGTTCTAAGTTGGTTAGCTATGAGATTAATGTTGTTTAATTAATGTACGGAAGCATGATGGACCTGATATGGTCGTAATGGACTATGTCTATTTTGAAAAATAGAAGGAAGAGGAAAATCTGGCAATAAAGATATGATATAAGTTGATTAGGAATAAAAATTTTCAATTATAATATTCTTATGGGACCAAAACTGATAGCTATGGGATCAGTATATTCCTACGGGACTATAATTGAATTAAAGGAATTCTTATGGGACCAAATGTGAAATTTTTCCTAATTTTGGTGAATCAGTCCTGAAATTTTAGAACTTTGATTTTCAACTCAGTTCTCTTCTCTCTCTCTTTTTTCTTTATTTTTTAAGGTCTGTGTGACGCGTGTGAGATTAATGGTCTCTTATTTTCATGTATTCTCTCTCTTTTTTGCAGTACTTCAATTCTCTCTTCTTCTCCCCCTTTTCTCTCTCTCTATCGTGTGATGTATGTGTATTTTTTGTGAATTTGTGTTTTAGTGTGTGTTTTAGATGGGTAGGTTGATGGGTGTACAAAGCAATTTTTATTTTTAATTTAACAAATGTTTAGGGTTTATAAAATGGGTCAGGGATATAATTGGTATTTCATAAATTTTTTGTCTTCTACACGGGTGCCTTAAGTAAATTTTCGGATGGCAATAGTGCTGCCCTAACATAAACAGTGAGCCCTCTGTATAAGTCACTTGAGTCACATCCTGCAATTTACCTCCTCCATCAATCCCCAGGACAGGGGCGGTGGGGGCCCCTTAATGGTGAAGTACACCATTATAACTATTTTTTAGATAGAAAACGTTTTTAGATTAAAAAAAAAAAGAAAAAATCAAATCTTTCTATTCATTTACGGTCGAAATTTTATCATTTTTTAAGTAGAAGGCTACGTATTCTCTACATACAATATTAAAGTTTATGTTTATTTTTTTACGCAAAATAAGAGATACAAATATTAGATAGCGAGTTGAGGATATAATATTTAATGTGTAATACGTAATTATATTTAGTATTGTGCGTGTAGAATAATTAATTATAATTTTTGTGAGTCTCATCTGATAAATATAAAAACATGGAATAATTCTTAAATTGAGACATAAATATTAAAACTGATAGGGGGATTATAGTCTATTAGGAGCAGTAACTATTAAATTCCGTAAACGCATTTAATAAATTCTAAACCTTTTCAATTAATTGAAAAAAAAAAGTAAAAATCCAAACTATTTTGGACTTCTTAGCTTATAAAAGAATATAAATGGTTTATTCTGAAGTGAATGATAGAAAGTTGTTTTTACCTCAGTATATCAAGTCTATTTCAAATGTGAACGCCAAGAGTGCAATCATAATTCTTACAAGAAAGTTCATATTATAGGGAGGGATAAACTAATTTTAGTATTACATCTCCTGTCATACTAAAATTCAGTATTACATCTCCTGTTAAAAATTGTTGATTAATTGACACGTGAGATAAACTAATTTATACCCTAACAATCAACCCTAAAGGGAAAGGTTGAGATTTTTCTCTCTGCATACATATCACTCATCTAACGCGTATAATAGAAGATGTAATACTAAAATGTAACAATACATTCTACTGACTTAATAAGTGAGATCTAATATTTCTATTTATACCGTTTCCTTCAATTATAAATAAAGGAGGCCATTTGGTATATTGAGATCAACCCAAACCATTATCATGGCTTCTCTTCACCTTCCATGCTCCGTCACCGCCACCTCCGCCACTCCCTCCCCCCAATCAACCCCCTCCGGCAGCCGTCTCTTTCCCAAGCCTTCACATTTTCTCACCAATCCCAAGCCGAGCCACCACCACCGCCTCCACCTCTCATGCACCTCCCAAAACCAGAGCGATTCCTCCCAAAATGTCGAATCTCCACAAGGGAAAGTTGACAGGAGGAACATGCTTCTGGGTTTGGGAGGTCTATACGGCGCCTCCAGTCTGATCTCGACTCAGGAGGCGTCGGCCAATCCGGTGCAAGCACCGGAACTGGACAAGTGTGGCGTAGCCACCAACTTGAACACGGGCGAGCTCCTTGACATCAACTGCTGCCCGCCTATAGTCGGCAACATCGTCGACTATAAGCTCCCCCCTGTTTTCCAGATGAAGTTCCGGCAATCGGCCCACCGCCTCTCGCCGGAAAACGTGTTCAAGTACAATATGGCACTTGATCGCATGAGGCGGCTGCCGGCCGACGATCCACGTAGCTTCATGCAGCAAGCTTACATCCATTGTGCTTACTGTAATGGAGCTTACAATCAACCCGGACAGGGCGATCTGGATATCCAAGTTCATAATTCGTGGTTGTTCTTCCCGTTTCACCGGTGGTACCTTTATTTCTACGAGAGAATCCTCGGAAAACTCATCGGAGATCCCACTTTCGCATTGCCATTCTGGAATTGGGATAATCCTAAAGGAATGACGATTCCTCCGATCTTCAACGACCCCAAATCTGCACTCTACGATTCGAAAAGAAATCAGGATAGACTGACGGCCGTCGTTGATTTGGGGTTGACCGGAAATAAGGACCCTCTGCAGATCGTGGCGGGGAGGATCTGGGTAATTTCTACTCCGCGGGTCGGGACCCGTTGTTTTACTGCCATCACTCCAATGTAGATCGGATGTGGACTCTCTGGCAGTATTTCTTACTCAGCAACAAAGTTCCCGACAAGAGAATCGTCGATCCGAATTTCTTGAATGCGTCTTTTCTGTTCTATGATGAAAATGCTCAACTTGTTCGTGTCACAGTCAAAGATTCGTTGGATAATTTGAGAATGGGATATGACTACGAGAGAATCGATCTTCCATGGCTGGACTACCGTCCGCCGCCTAAGACGACGAAGGCGAGGATCAACAGAACAGGCGCCAGCACCGCTCCGTTGGCCAAAACCCTGTTTCCTCTAACCCTAGATAGGGTTGTGAGATTTCAGGTACCTAAAACGAAGAAAGGGAAGGCAGACGAGCTCCTGGTCCTGGAAAACATCACTGTCAATACTACCAAGTTCCTTAAGTTGACGAAGACGACAATGCCCTGGAGCTGGACAAGGCCGCGTACGCCGGAACGTACGCGCAGGTGCCACATAAGACACCTAATAAGACGGCCACGACGTCGATCAAATTGAAGCTAACCGATCTGTATGACGACATGGACGTCGCTGACGACGATACTATAGTCGTCACCCTGGTGTCCTGGAGTCACCATTGGTGGGATCAAGATCATAGAGAATCCACCAAAACCAGCTGCTGCTACGAGCTCTTGATCGATCATTCGTCGAGTTTGATGATTTCTGGTGTTGTAGTGGAATAAGGATTATCTCATCTCATCTGTTGAGTAATCGGGTTTAGTGTTGAATAACTTGTGTTTTGTTGTTTGATTGTGCTGTTTTAATGTGGTGTTGTAGTTTCATGGTCTGAATGCATTATATTATGTTTGTGGAAATCTTAGGTAGTCAAAGTAATTATATCGATCAACTATAATCATAATTTAAAAGTTTGAATAAATTAGGTCTGTGCTGCTTTACAATTATTGATCACGAATAGGAGGAGCATGTTTCCATAAATTTTATAATCACACCGTTCCGTTATGTTGTGTATGTAGACCATGCATGCATAAGTACATATGTAGGTGTGTGTATGACTTATATCAATAAATTTACACATGGAAGGTGATGAATGGTGAGCAGCAAAGTTGGTTGAGAAGCTAAGTTCAACATGCTGCCTAAGTTAGGTATTGTGAAGACACAAGATCAGAGAGTTGAAACCGAAGGATAGTTGCAGGTCATGCTTAAGGTGTTGCTTGATTAAGTGAAGCTTAGGTGATAGAAGGTTAGTTACAACTGTTAGTAACAACCGGAAGAAGTTAAAGTGATCAATGGCAACCAACTGATTGGTTATAGGTTAGTTCATGTATAGAGCAGTTAAGTTAGTTACTAGCAGCTCCTATGATATATCAGCTGTGAAGCTTGATCAATATATACATGGCAGTTGACTTGGTAAGTCCATCAGAAGAATGCAAGGTGATGATCTACTGATTGGATGGTGAAGAGATTCAACACATATGATCAAGCTAAGAGTTGAGCAAGATCAATAAGTATACTAGTTGGTTGGATTGAGTAGTTGAAGTAGTTCAAAGCAGTTGCAACTGAAATCAATCACATGACAGTTATGATGTTATTGGTGAGATCAGATCAGTGGAGCATATATATATACATGATCATACACAGCAAAGAGTGTGAAGTAAAAATCGATCATCATCATCATACAAGTTAGCAAATCAAGTTAGGGTTTCTTAAGTGTTCTAGTTCATCATCTTCATCACATTGTAACCATTGTTTCATCAAGATAGTGATTACTCTCCTTAAGAGTGGATGTAGATCAACATGATCGAACCACTATAATTCTTGCCTTCTTTCTTCAAGTTTTTCAATTCTATTTTGTTTCATAATCAATACTCAGCATTAGGATTGATAGAGCAAGCTTGTAGTTTAAGCATTGCTGCCAAGATTGTGTTGCATTGCTGTTAAAATTTGTTGAGTTCATAACACGTTAGTTTTTCTTAATAAACTACTATTCCGACAACGCATCCCATCCCGTTTATTATTTCTTAATTTAAGAAAAAATATTTTTTTTACCAACTTTGTAGATTTTAAAGAGTACTAAAACTTCCTCCGTCTCGACCCATTTTTTTTGGCATGAAGATTAAGAGTATGTAAAGTAAGGTGAGATAAATAATAATTAATGTGTAGTGGGTAGTTGTATTAGTGGAAAGTGTGATTTGTATGTAGAATCATATAAATAAATAAATTGTTTTTGTATTGGTCTATTTTCTTAAAAAGGAAATATGTCATCTATGGGAAAACCTAAAAAGGAAAGTGTGTCAATATTTTTGGGGTGGGGGAGTAATATTTTTAGATAACAAAAACTAATAAAATAATTGTATGTGTGTCAAAAAGAAATGATATACTATATGAAATTAAAGTAATTTTGAAATAGTTTGATAAAATAATATTTTTTTTTATGGAGTATGAAGAATTTTATAAGATGGAGTAAATAAATAAATAAAGTGTGAAGTACTCAGGACAAATATTTAAGAAATATTCTAATATCGTCTTATGCACAGTTCTAAAAGAATAAAATATACTCCCTCTATCTCGTCCAAAAAGATGCATTTGCTTTTTGCACGTAAAGTAAGAAGTATTATTATTTTATGTAGAGATTCTAATATCGTCTTATGCACAGTTCTAAAAGAATAAAATATACTCCCTCTGTCTCGCCCAAAAAGATGCATTTGTTTTTTGCACGTAGAGTATAGAGAGATGTGATGAATAGTGGTGGTCCATTTTTACTAAAAGAGGAAAATGTTGCAATTTGAATGAGACGCCCAATATAGTAAAATGATGTTATTTTGGTGGGATGGAGGGAGTATACATTACCATTCTCAAATACAATAATACTCCTTCCGTCCGATTCTAAGGTATTCATTTGCTTTTTGTACGTGGATTAACGAGTATTATTATTATATATAAAGTGGGTAGTTGCATTAGAGGGAAGTGGTGGACCATATTGTGTATTTTTTTACTAAATAGGGGAAATTGATATATCTTAGAAGCGGACGGAGGGGAGGGAGTACTACAATAAGAAATCATTTATTTTTAATTTTGTTAATTATCTAATACTGACCGTATGTATATATTTTTCGTTTTTGAATTAAAAAAATATAGTATTACTCTTTTTTTCGTACAATTAAAAGACATGCACCTATAAAAATCCGTGAGTAAATTTTTTGGTCCTGAGAGAATATAAATATATAATACTCCACTCTATTAATTATGTGAGAGCAAAGCCAGTTCTAATATATTTTTATAATAAATAAATTAGTTATCAATATTAAATCGAGTGACATATATTAAAAATTATTTGTATTGAATATTTTTATTACTTTCAGACACAAAACTGTGATCAGACAAATAAAAAAGGATAAAGAGAAAACTGTAATAAGATGGACCGAGTTACTGGTTACTAAAAAGGTTATCTTGATTTGATGCTCATAATTGACTTTTATTCAACATTTTATTAAAAAAGCTAAAATTCCTTATCATGTCGGGAATATGATTATTAGATTTTGTACGATTAACATATAATTAAGTGGAGCCGTGCAGATTTAAAAATTTAATATATAAACAGCTAAACATTTAAATTAAATAATGCTTCGATCCTTTCGAATATTTACGTTTACTTTTACATTAATATTAAAAGGAAATATTTCAAAGTAGTGAGTATATCAATTTAAATAAGATACGGGTTTAAATAGTGAGTCTTGTTTTATGGCACACCGGATCTTCTGCGTCATTTTTGTGCATCATCTTCTGTATCACGCTTTAACTGATTGACACGTAAGAGGTGAATTAAATTCAACAATTGCCCCTAGAATTTAAAGATTAGGATATAATTTCTTCTCTCCTACGTGTCGTTCATTCAACAGTTTGACATAGGAAATGATTTACCAAAATGACACAGAGAATTCGAGCCGGTTTTATGGAGTAGTAAATTGTTGTCGTGTGAATTATGTGAATGGAAATATGATTAAATTTGGTTACCCAAATAATAGTTTATTAAAAAAATAATTATAGTATGGATTTTCCTTTTGGACTTTTCATGATGAATTATAATACCATCTAATTACCTTGAACAAGAAAAGCAGCTCATTATAATTCAAACAAACTGTTATAAATTTTTAAGTTGAACAAGAAAAACAGCTCATTATAATTCAAACTGATCTAACATTTTTTTCTTCTTCTTTATAATACTGTCGTAAAATTTAAACGATGCAACTATAGATAATTTCTCTTTTCGGACGTATATTAATTAATTATTATTGAATTGATATATTTGAAGCATTCTAGAAAAAGTAACCATTGTATAGGAATATCTCTATTACTGCTATTATTATCTTTCTGAAAAAGGAAGACACGTATGTTCGTGATCAGTTACATGAAGATTTATACTCAACAATTATACGCCAAATCCTATCACAGAAATAAAATATATTTAATTCGTATTTATTTATTGAGAACGTGTCTAAATTCGAAATAAGAATTCTTTTATATTAATATTTATCGTTATACGTCTAATTTGTCTATTTGTCACATCTCAATAATTTCAAATAGCATTCTATATTCCCCACATGCTTCACTGTGAGTAGGTGGAAATGGTATTCATTATTCTGGCTACCAATTAGTACATACTCTATTAATCCGCTTTCAAAAGTATCATTTTTTTTTTATTTTGGGCGTCTGCTCTCAAGAATCACATTTTTTTTATATATATGAGATTCATGCACATCCACTAATACAACTAAAAAATAAGACACACATCTCCACTAATATAACTACCCACTACACATTAAATACTCCCTCCGTCCGCTCGAAAGAGGGTCTTTTTTCCATTTTGATCGTCCACTCCAATAAGGGTCATTTCCTTTTTTACACACATGGGATCCACACACGCCCACTAATACAATCAAAGTATGGGGTCCACACTCCTACTAATACAGCTACTTACTAAAATCAAATAATAATACTCCTTAATCAACGTGCACAAAAGTAAAATATTCTCTTTCAAGTAGACAGAGGAAGTAATAATATTCTTTAATTCATGTGCAAAAAGCAAATAACACCCTTAAAGTTAACGGAGGGAGTAGTATTCCACTACAAAATTGATATTTGTAATAAATAATTTAAAATTATACTAAAAAATTAAATTATTATTTAAAGAATACACCTACCAACGTAAGCTACATTCAGTTCACTTTATATAATTAATTATTTTGGAAAGTAAATTAAATTGATGAATAAAGAGTAATAAATGTATTAGTTGATAATGTATTTTTATTATTAATAAAACATATAAAAATATTCTAGGCGACTCAAATGCTGTAAAAATACTAAGGATGGAGGGGTATATTTATTACGGTGATATTTGATTTGAATTTTAGGTTTAAGATTTAATAAATTATGAATAGTATTATTATATATTTGTTTTTGGGTATATTGGAAAAATATGTTTAATTTTTATATTAAATCAAGTATTAATTTATGTGAAATAAGAGATGGAAGAGAATAAATCTAGAACAAAACACAGTAGTATTTTATATGTAACATATGATAGTTAGGTTGAAAAGTGGTATAACATGAGATTGCAATTTCTTAATTGAATTAATTAAATGAAAAGATTTTTTTAAAAAATTTTTTACACTTCATCATTTTGAAATATATGAACTTACTATCTTAGTCAATAGCTAGAAAAATTCATGCAAAAAAATAAATTAAACATAATTTAATTTCTGTTAAGGAATATTATTGATTAATTGTGTATTAGGTGGGGTGGCTGCTGAGTTTCAAAAAGTGGACTACATAAAAAGATGGAAATGAGCACTAGAACAAAATCATTAGTGTCAATTGTCAAACAAATTCATTATTTATTTGCACCTCACTGTTTTTGTTAATTGTTTACAAAAAAAGTAGATTTCATAATTATATACTCTCTCCGTCTCTAAAAAGCTTGCACCTCTCTTTTCGATACGGAGATTAAGAAAATAATAACTTTTAGGGGTATAATGATATTTTTATGTAATATATAAATGATAAAGTATGGTAGGTAGAGATGATTTTTTTGTAATTAAAGTGTATGGGGAATGGTGGTTGTTTTTTTACTTTTTGTTTTTTTAGAATATGCAAACTTTTGTGGGACAGCCCAAAATGAAAAGTGTGTCATCTGAAGTGAGATAGATGAGTAAGTATTTAATAAAATACTTATAATCATATATCATAAAAAGTTTCCGGATTGAATCTTATAATTTATTTATTCATTCTTGAAAGGATTAGCCGCCGCGTTAAAATATATAACGGTAACGGTAGTTGAGAAATGACGTAGTGTTGAGAGCGAATTGTCTTTTAAAATATAAATAAATTTTTTTACTAGTCCTACATGTTAATAAAACGGAATTTTCTGTTATAGAATAATATTAAATTATTGAAAATGAGCACATAATTAATCATTTATTTACGACCGCATGATATAATATAAAATCCAAATGAAATCCATTTGAACATGTCTGTAAATTATATTCCATAAAATGTAAGAATTCTTGATAGATTCTAGTACAATTAGCTAATTTAATTGTATTAAGAATGTAATAATTTTGATCGCATCTGGTTTATTAAATCATAACTAGCCCTATCATCTGTTTTGGATCTCTGGTTGTAAATCGTTCAATATTGAATAACATGTATGTGAGACAAAATCTTTTAAATAGTGATATGATATATAATATACTATTTATTATGAATTTTTAATATAGCGAAATTTAAATTTATTTCAAATTAACGTGTAAAGAAATTTGCGTAAAAGATAATGTTTTAAAAGGTGAGTATGTTGTGTATTAATACATGGTTTTGGTGCATGTAGAGATAATTTTATGTGAATTTTGAAAACTAAAAACTAATTTTTAAAACTGAGAAAGAAATCTGATTAATGGTATTTAATAATATCAAAATATAACATGACATTGTGTGTCGAGAGATGAAATAAAGAACATTAATTTTAAAGTAATACAAATAGAAATTATAATAATTTTTTTTAGAAAAAAAAAACTTAAATTAATTCAATGTTGCCGAGTATAAATACTGCAATTGCCATGCAAGAGTTTACTACATATACAAATATACACCAAATATATAGAAGTCATGGTTTCTCTTGCTCTTTCGAATTCATGGTCAACCACCACCATCTCCGCCGCCCGGCCCACCATATCCCTCAAGCCACGTCATTTCTCCGGCAATGCCACACGAATCCCCCGCCTCGCCGGAGTTTCCTGCAAAGGCGGAGACAACATGGAAACCACCCCACAAAAAGTTGACAGAAGAAATCTGCTTCTAGGAATGGGGGGTCTATACGGTGCAGCCACCAGTCCCGCCGGCGTTTGCCACTCCGATCACATCTCCCGATCTATCCAAATGCTCCACCGGCACAAACCTAACACTCGCACACCCCTCGACGTCAACTGCTGCCCCCCACTCTCAACAGAAACCATCGATTACAAGCTGCCGCCGGTGACGAAAATGCGGGTCCGTCAGGCGGCTCATCTCGCCGGAAAAGAGTATTACGAGAAAGCCATTGCTTTAATGAAAGCTCTTCCAGCCGACGATCCCCGGAATTTCATGCAGCAGGCGAACGTTCACTGCACTTACTGCAATCTCACATATGAACAAACAGGGGATCCCTTTTCACAATTGCTGGCATTTCTTTCCATGGCACAGATGGTATCTCTATTTCTACGAGAGGATTTTGGGCAAATTGATCGACGATCCAACTTTCGGTTTACCGTATTGGAACTGGGATAATCCCGACGGCCTGGTATTGCCGGAAATTTTCAAAAACAGAGCATCTCCCCTGTTCAACGCCCGGCGGAACCCTAACCACATCCCCACCGACCCGAAAAAGATCGTGGGTAATAGCCTGAACATCATGTACAACGAAATGGTCCGAAACGGGAAGAAGCTTCAGGATTTCTACGGAGCTAAATTCGTCGTCGGAACTTCGCCGGATCCGGGGCCGGGATCGGTGGAGCGTGGGTCCCACATGTCATTGCATTCTTGGGTGGGGGAGAATACCCCCAGTGGAGAAGACATGGGCAATTTCTACTCCACCGGAAGAGACCCAATTTTCTACAGCCACCATGCGAACGTCGATCGTCTATGGACCATATGGCGGCATAACAGAGGATCAAAACCCAAAGAATTCTCCGATTCCGATTGGCTGAACGCCGACTTCGTATTCTACGACGAGAATGCGAAGCTGGTCAAAGTTAAGGCTGTCGACACCCTGGAAAACGAGAAGATGGGGTACGTGTACCAGGACATGGACCTTCCATGGCTGACAAGAAGGCCGAAACCCCGGGTCAAGAAATCGAAGGTGGCGGCGAAATCCGGCGCTGCGGCGGCGGCGGAGACGGTGTTTCCGGTGAAGCTGAACAAGGTGGTGAAGGTGCTTGTAGACAGGCCAAAGAAATCGAGGAGCAAGAAAGAGAAGGATGCGGAAGTTGCTGGTGATCGAAGGAATCGAGGTGGATTCCCCAAATTAAAGTCACTTTTTCCGGCGAAAATCTAGGATTCCAGCAAAAATTGGGTAAGATTAAAACAAAAGTAATAGTTATGGGACAAAATCGATACAAATATATTTTTTTAGACAAAATATAAAATTTTCAATAGTTATGGGACAAAAAAAACTTTTAACTCCCTTAAAAGTTTTTTTCCCATTTTGGGTGTCCCATTCAAATAGTCTACTTTCATTTTTTACACATGTGGGACCCACACACCCACCATTATTATTAAAATATGGAGCCTACAAACTCATTAATACAATTACTCACTACACATTAATAATACACCTTAATCTACCACCTTAATCTACCGCTTTATATGATACGGAGGGAGGATTGTGTAAAATTATAAAATAATTTTTTTTTTAATTAGTGTAAAGGAAACGTTGAATTAACAATGTGAGAACCATCTTAGGGCAAAGAAAGAGTAGTGGATTATAAATGGTTGTGACTTGTTGTTCGCTCAAAAAAAAATTAATTATTAATTAACTTGTATGGTCGCCAATATATTTTTGAAATTTATATTTTAAAACCCTTGATTTTAATATCATTATTATTTTTATTTATGATTTACAATTTCATAAATATGCCAATCTTCAAAATCTACACGTTATATGATTTGATAATATTGTTTGGATATTGGAATAAGTAATAGGATGGAAATGAGATGGTGTCTTATCACAAGTGGCCCAAGAGAGCGTAGATCCCTACTTTCCAATTGGATCATCACAATCTCTAATTAAATAATCGATGCTATTACGCAAATGGGTTGGTATTATGGTCCAATATTCATAATCAATGGCCCAATAGGCTTTCTATGTAGGCCCAACACTAGCAAATGAAACACGAGAATACATGTGCTTAACGAAGAAACCCTAAAGAGTGAAATAATTTACATTTATTTCACTCAACAAACTCTTTGTTGTCCTTTAAAATGTAGCTTGAAAGTCTTGCCATGGTTAATAAAAGCATCAATTTTGGTCCCATAAATTATGTTTAATGTGACTTAATTTTCTTCCATCATTCAAACTACATTCCATATTAAAAATGTTCTGGTTTATACCTCTATTTATTGTATGCGGCTAGTTTTGTTGAATTCAATTAAGAACTCACCACCAATTCCTTTTTACCTATCTTAAGTTACAATTATTCATGTAATAATTATGAAATTATTACTTATATATAATTAGTGCAACGCCAATATACCAATAATTCTGACTTTAACTCAAAAATTTTGTTTCCAAAAAAAAAAGAAAAAAAAAAACTCTAACATCTTCGTTATGATTAGCAATCGAATTAATTGTCCAAAGTTACACGAGTGAATGCTATTAATTAGCAAACAACGCACAAGACTTTTTTAACAATTAATTAATATAGAATTACTTACTATTTAAATATAGTGAATAGTGATTAGCCCTCAACGTTTTATTAATTAATATATATATATATATATATATATATATATATATATATATATATATATATATATATATCAATTTTTATTAAAAAATATTATCACTTTTTATCCGTTTCACAAGTCACATTCTATAACGAGTGAGGCTTGTGTGCGCCCGGGCGCACGGGAACATATTTCGTGCACCTTTAGAATTTAGTATTATGGGTAAGGGTACATTGTTTTGGTCTAAAGGGTATACACTTTAATTAATAAAGGTACACCATTTTATTCTAAATGTATACACTTTATTAATATTTTCTATTTTTCTTCAGAAAATAAAGGGTATACATATTTATATTAAAGCGTATACAATTTAACACAAAATTTCAAAGGCGCACGGAATATATTCTCATGCGTCCGGGCACACACAAGTTTTTGTCATGGTACACATCTTTATACTAAAAGGTACACAATTTAACACAAAATTCTAAAAGTGCATGAGCGCACATAAGTTTTTGCCTTCTATAACATGATGTTATACAAATGTTTTCCAATTTTTAATTGTAAAAAAAATAAAAAAATTTCTTGCTCCTATTTAATGAATTTCACGAGGATTGGTAATTTACTACTTATTTCATTTTGGTTAGTAGTAAGAAGTAAGTATACAAAACACTGTAAATAAAATTTTTTATAGCCACAAAATTGATTGAATAATTAAAAAATGTTTTGAATAAATATAAATTTATTTCTCAGTCAAAATCTTGGAACCCTTTTCAAACCCGAATCCGATTAGGGGTGTCACTTTTACCCGCTGGTTCGGGTATCCAACGGGTAATACCCGATCGGGTAAGGGTAGGGTAGAGTATAATCGGGTATCAGGTAGGGTACTACCCGTATCCGTTTAAAATGTTAAGGGTAGGGATAGGGTATAGTTTTTATAAAATATTCGTCTACCCTACCCGTATACTTTATATATATATATATATATTTCTTTATTTTTTTATACTTATTATAATGATAGTTATTAAAATATGTCCTTTAATATTTATATATGTTTTTTTAGGATGAATCTGTTGCCAATTAAATTTGAGATTATGGAACTATGAAGATCTTTGTTACATTTGAAGTTATCAAATCTATGTAAACTTGAAGCCATGCAACAATTGAAGTTGATTTTATAAACATTGCTTGATTAGTTTGATGAGTTTTTATTATGCTACTTGGATTTTTTAATGCTATTAGTATAACTTGAAACATTATTTTGTAGTTTGATTCATGATTCTTGTGTGGTTGAGAGTGATGATTTATTTATATGTTGGACATTTGTATTATTTGAGGTAAATAAGATAAAGAGAAGTATCGGCATCATAGGGATAAATGAGAATAGTGAAGACAACTAGGGTGGTCATTTTAAAATAGGTGGATATCCGTTTACTCGCGGATTATTCATTATCCGATGGATAATATACGTACCTTACCCGATAATACATTTGAGGGTAATAGGGTAGGGTATGGGTGAAGAAAATAGATATAAGGTAGGGTATGAATTTGACGTACCCGTACCATACCCTACCCGTTTACACCCCTAGATCCAATAATAATAATATCTCGAAATTCAAACAACCGAATCAATTGATTTGACCCTCTTATATTGTACCAATAATTAAAACTGGCGACACAACTAGTTTGAATACTGGTGTTATCAATTTTAGCTTTCATTGTGTTTCAATATCAAAGTTTTAGCTTTCATAAAATCAATGTCTCATTTTATTATTTTAGATGTTAACTTTAAATGTTATTATTTCTTTTTTTAAATAGAGTTAATTTCTTTTATATGGAGTTTATATCATACCATTGTAAATTTTATGATCTCCTTTAATAAACACATTAATAATATATATGAGACCCATGTGTATTAAAAAAAGAAAGGAAACTACTTGGGTGGGACGCCTAAAATGAAAAAAAATAAACTCTTTGAGTGTGACAGAGAGAGTACAATTAAAATAGTCCCTCCGTCCCACTTATTTTTACCCACTTTCCATTTTGGGGTGTCCCACGTATTTTTACTCATTCATTTTTTGGCAAAAATACATAATATTTATTACCTACTTTTTACAATCCCAACAACTTTAATTACTTTTTTACACTTTATTCATCATTTCCAATAACTTTATTCACTTTTTCTTTTTAAATTACTAATTTACCCCTACTTTCTCTTACATTATATATTAAAAAATAAAACGTCTTAATCTCTGTGCCCGTACAAATGAGTAAAAATACCCGGGATAGAGGGAGTATAAAATTTACACACATTACTAATATAATTATTCATTTCATATTAAATAATAATATTCCTTAATTTAAATAAAAATGGTAAATGACATCATGCAGACTGCAGGAGGGGACGGAGTGTAATTAATAAATTTTAAATTATTACTACGTGCAGTGAGGGTAATAGACCAATAATACATGTACACTCCAACGATATTAGTCATTAAATTAAGGTGTAACTAATTTATATTTTCAAATTAAACAAAAATTATAAAAAAATCAATAATTATAACTATAATTTAATAATTATTTGTACAAAAACACCCATAATTACTCTAAATTTTAAATTTATAATAAGTACTCGGTAAATATGGGTATTTATTTTAAAATTAAAATTTATTTTTTAAATCACAAATACACTAATTTTAGATTTTTTTATAAAAAAAATAAAGGAAAAAACCAAAATCAATATTGGAAACTCAAAATTAAATACTTCCTCCATCCCAGGAAAGATTGCACCCCTTTCATGGCACGGATATCAATAAAGTAGTGACTTTTAGGGATATTATGGTATTTTTTTGAAATAAATAAATGATAAAGTATGTTATGTGTGTTAGGTATGAGTGATTTTTTTTGTAAATAAAGTGTATGGAGAAGGGTGATTGTGTTTGACTTTTTACCTTTTTAGAAATGTGTAAATTTTTGTGGGATAACCCGAAATAAATAGTGTGTCATCTTTCCTGAGACGGATGAGGTAGTGCTTGATAAACGAGTGAGGTCAACCCGTTTTCAAAAGAATGAAGAAAAACAAAACAAGTTAATTTAATGGAAGATCAGAGTGGCGCAGAGAGAACACATTTGGTTTCAATAATAGAGTGGCCCAATAAGATTTTCTATTATTCATTTACTGTTACACCCTTTTTATTAATATTGGACCTACCATTATTTCAGTTTATTTATTTCAGAATCATGTTTAGATTTATTTTTATTTATCTGCCTTTTTATGTTTAAGGGGATTTCCTTCGCACATTTTGAATCTCCTATTATAAATCGTGGGATGATTGAGATGTAAGTTATAATAAAAATTTATATCTTAAAAGTCAATTTCAATCATAGGAAAAAATGAAGAGATTTTCTTTCAGTATCAGTCATTTAACACGTTTAATAGGATAGCTAAACACATAAATGTAATAGGACATCCAAAATTTTTGTCGGCACACGTCATGATATAAATATTTTGTTTATTTAATAAATAAATTATCTAAAATTAATAACTAAAGTCCAACTATTCTACTGTGAGGTGGCTGAATTTATATTAAAATATAATAAAAAATGATTAACTAAATATCAAAATAAATTAAATAATGAATGTTAGGGTGGCCAATGAAGAAGGGAGCACAAGAGTAACTGCATCTCCACAAACTCAAACTCAATAATTATTTTAATCACAAGATTCCCATTTTGACAAACTTTCAAGAATCTTCAAACACTAAACCAGACACTTTCTTCCTTTTAAGAAAGAGAAGTTCTCAAATCTCTAAATTTTGTTAAAAACACACACACGCACTGTTATCCAGAGAGAGAGAGAAGGTGGTGGTTATGACTTAAAGAGTTGAAAAGATGTAAAAAGACAAAGAGTTGAAAAGATAAAATGAGAGAGCATGTCGTCCAAGTTGTCATTTTTCCACTTTCAAAGATTAATTATATATATTCATATGTCCCCTTCCAAACCATTCAACCTTATGAATTTACTTTCTTGTCCCCTTCCAACCGCACGCTCTTCTTCACAAGTTTTTATTCAACTGTATCACCACCTTTAATTCAAATTTTGAAACAACCCCCCCCCCCCCCCTCTCACTCTCTGCATTGCAATTACACACACTTGTTTTTACTGCTCCTCCAGTTTCCCAAGAACCGCTATCAATATATACACACATGTATTCATAAATGCCATTCAAGCCCTTTTATTTCTTCTGCTCTGCTCTCCTTCCTGGATTATGATGAGAGAGAAGATGCCACAGGTTAGAGAAAGAACAAGAATTACATAGTCAGGTGATAATGTATGCTTTATTTTGGTGATCTTGATGAGTTTCATGATGTGGAGTGATGATTTTTCCATGAAAGATTTATCTTCTCTTTCCAAGCTTTGATTTTTTTCCTTCAACTTTTAGTCTTTGTTTTGTGTGTGTGTGTGTGGGTGGGTGGGGGGGGGGGGTTCTTTCTCTCTCTTCCTTCCTTTGGGAGGCAACATGAAGACTTTGCTGGATCTCATAATGATTTAGATGTTTCTTATGAAGTGCAATCTTGGAATTCAGATTTGCATTAAAACCCTGATTTTTCATTTCCAAAAGGTTCTGCTTTTGCTTGCATTATTTCTTAATTCACCAAAAATCAGTTAATTCATCGTTTAAACATACAGAAAGAGAGGATTATTCACATCACAATACTTACTGCACTGTAATTCGCTTTTTATTTAAATAGAATAAATTCTGCATATTGACTGCAGAATTACATATGGTGGGGCTAAAAAGCCATATTTTCTGCTCATCTTTTCATAACATCGATGTTTGCATGGCTACAATAAGTGGCACTGATAAAGCTACTTTATCTCTTCACAAGAAAAAAAAAAGCAGGGCTGATTATGTATTCTTTTCAAGTGGTGGAATTGCAAACTAGTATTTTCTTGTATCAAGAACTTTATGACTAGTGTAGTATTCTGTTTTCTTTATGATGTTTGATGTCATTCACAGTTTCATGTCTTCTTTTTACTGAGTTGCTGATTGCATTTTTGCAGATTTAAGTTAACCTTTGTGTAGTCTTATTGCTGTCATAAGTTGATATAGTTACATGCTGTCTAGAGAAATGCCAAGATCAAGGTAGTAAGAATTTCTCTATGAACATTCATGTGAATTTGTTGCTGATTTCTAACCACATTATCACTGATTCTTGAATTGTATGTTTGCATTATGTAAAAGGTTGACTGAATTGCCTCAACGGCCATCTCCCCGAGCCCTACCGAGTCTCCGGACATCATCGAGCTCCGATTCGGATCCTATCCATCATCGTTCAAGAACCGATCGGAGCCCGAAATTGTCCACCGGACGATCCCCTCGAGGGACTCAATCAGATCCTGAGAATCAGAAGAAACTTGGAACTCGTATTGCTGACTTGGAATCTCAACTAGGCCAAGCTCAGCATGAGCTCAAGAGTTTGAAGGATCAGTTGGTATCGGCTGAGGCTGCGAAGAAGGCGGCTCAAGAACAGCTCGACAAGAAATCGAGGAAAGTGAAGAAGGTTTCTGATCAGGTGGGAGTTCAAGTGAAGAAGAAACAGTCTGCTAGTGATGAGTGTGAAACATCGGATGATACACAGAAGGAAACTGATGTGTTTGAAGTTCCAATGGCGATGGAGTCGGAGAGTGGGGTTGTTTCCTCTCATGTTGATGGAGATGAAGTTGAACAGAAGTCATCATCTGATGGATTGGCATTGAAGAACAATGAAGCTAAGTCGCTTAAGAGCACATTAGAGGAGAGGAAGAAAGAAGTGGAAGTTATTTGTGGAGAAAACAATGAGCTAAAGATACAACTAAGTGAGAAGTCTGTCAAGATATCATCACTTGAATCAGAGATAGAGGAGTTAACTTTGAGGTTGAAAAAGATGGATCAGGAACTGGAAAAGAGTAGAACGAATGAAGCTCGAATGATTGAGAAGCTAGAAGCGATTGAAAAGGCGAACGAAGAATTGGAAAACGAGATGAAGAGGCTCCGCATACAGACCGAACAATGGAGAAAAGCAGCAGATGCTGCTGCTAGTGTTTTGGCTGGAGAAGTGGAGATGAACGAGAGGAGAATATCCGAGAGGTGTGTATCCATGGACAAGCACTACAACAATGCATTTGAACACGTCGGAGGCGGAGGCTATGTAGGTTCACCGGGGTTGATGGACGACTCTGATGATGTGTTTGGTGGTGGAAAGAGGAAGGTTTCTGGTATCAGAATGTTTGGAGACCTGTGGAAAAAGAAGGGCCATAAATAAGAATCCTATTTGTTTAGGCTTTAGGTGAAATTTGCTTACCTTCTTACAAATTTTTGTTTGGTTTAAGGTTTCTGTAATTTGACTTCACTGCTACTAGAGTTATAGCTGATCGGGGAGGATGTCTCATCCTCTATTCATTTATAATGCTTGTACTAAATTTGTCGAATCTAGCGTCGTTGTTGCATCCGAGTACACACTAGACGTAGAGAAAGACGAAGGAAACATGTTCTGTATCGTTTCCAGAGTAATATTTTATGTCACACCTTATAGAAGATTTAACACATGAATTGGGAAAAAAACTAAATCACTACCCCCAAAAGTTTTTAACATTGATTTTGGGTAAAAATTCTTACTTTTGTTACATATGAAGCAGATCAATAGTTACAACACACCAAATTGTCTGAAATTCGAGTAACCTGGCAATGTCACACCAACAAATGGAATCCTCAAGTGGGCAGTAAAAATACAGTGAGATTATTTACAACAGTTAAAAAGTTATGCTGTGTAATGACAAATAAAATTTCATTGATTGTTGATCCTATCTTCCAAACATCTTCGCTGGACTCACTGCTGGATGCAAGCAAGCTAAAGTGAGATTACAGGGCATGATTTGCTGTAGTAGAGATCAGAAAAATCGAAGAAATCAACGATCAAGTTCTATCACTCTTCTTCATCACTCCCATACTGCTGGAATAAGGACTGCAGCGCAACACTGGATTCAGCTTTGGGTTCGGTGTCTTGCTTTTCTTGGTCATCCATCACAGCTGACAATTCTGCATTCTGTTTTCCTGTTTCTTCCTTTGGTTTATCATTGTTAGAATTTGAAGCTGGTTTCTTTATGACAGAAATTTTGACAGAGGGAGCCTTGAAAATAAGTTTGCTATTAGCAGAACCCCCATCAACAGCGGCATTACCTATAAAAAAATATGCAAAGGTAACTCATGCGGTGTCTACATAGGCACATGCATATATTGATTGATGATGAAAGTTAAGAGTTTATGATACAAACCTTTGTTAGTTGAGCTGTCTGTACCGTCTCTAGTCAAGATATCTGTGGGTTTAACAGGAACTTGTTCAGACGACTTTGTCTTCTGCAGAAAAAAATAAACATGCTAGTAAATGGCATGATCAATGCAGATCTGATTATGTATAATTACAATTAAAAAATGTTCTAAACAAAGTGGAAGATTAACGTTTTCATAGAGAAGTAATTTATCATGGTCTTGTAATAGCATAATTAAAGGGATTTATTGAACTATAAGGTCTGAGTTTTGCATCCTCAATGCGATTTCAAAGTATCAAATCTGATGGAGGATCCCCATTCCAAGTATATTATAGCAATTTGTTTTTACAAACTTCCTGACTCCTTTGGTTGAGAACTTGGGATAAGTAATGCATATTAAATCAAATGGTATCCTCAGGACTAACTCAGTGCATTGTTTGAAAGGTATGAATGTACAAAAAAAGAATTACACAGAAACAATGAAGCAGATGACCTTATATACCTTCGTAGGACGAGAAGATGCTCCCTCATTGTCAAGCGGGAAAAAATCCAAATCATCATCATCATCGTCTAAATCTTCATCATCAATCCTTCGCAGAACAGTGGCATCTGTTCTTCCCTGAGTGTATTAGAGTGCATAAAAGCCTGTCAGCGAGAACTCTGGAAAAACAGTATATCTAAAGTTAGGAGAAAACATCAGAGAGAGAGACAAAATATCTATCCCTTACATTAAACAATGATCTTATTTGAGCTTCATCTTCTTCTTCCAGCAATTTTTCCTACAAATAGATGCACAGTTTATTTAATACAAAAAATGTTGCCAATATAGCTGGGCAAAACATATTACATTCATATGATATTATCCTACAATGGAATAGAAAATAATGAATTGATTTCCTTGAAATGAAAATTTTATTATCATCCTTTTATGAAGTGCAAAGAGCCAATATATAATTGAAATGATTAAATAACTTGCCAGTTCAAGATAAAGTTCCCACGAAGTTATTGTAATGTGTTTTGCACTTCCAAGAACCTCTTATATACACGAAGTTATTTAAAACTTCTTGACTATCAATGACAGTGCTAAAAACCATTGTAACTAACTACTAACTAAGCTTGATTTTTTACCCACAAGTAGGACTGATAAATTTAAACTAACATTAAAATTACCTTTTTCTGATTTGATCTTTGCAGAGCTTCCAGCATTGCATCTACGCTCACAGTTGCATGTCTTGACTGGAGATATAAGAGAACGATCAAGAAGAGAAAAAATATTTTAGAATCAGCATATTCATTTATATAGTACTATATATTGATTCTTATTGCTATTTTAGAGAAATATGGAGAAAGAGAGTTCCATCAACTATTATAAACCTTCATTGATTTCATCTCATCCAACGCAGCCATGATATCCATTTCTCTCTTCGAGTCCAAAGTTCTATTCTCCAATGATTTCATAGCATCTCCCATCTCTTCAGCATTTCTTTTCTTTACTTCTTCGTCTAGTACCTGATGATAAATGAAAATAAAGCTAAAGTCAGAATCAAGTTATATACACTTAGATATTAGAGCTCAATGCAAATATGCGTGAGAAACCAGTTAGCAATAATAAAACTGGCTCATCAACTGCATAATATGCATGGAAAAAATAACCAAACAAGGAAATATTAAAAATATATTAATACCAAACCTCATCCTCAGCCCGCCAAGGTTCAAAATTCCTTGATGCCCCAGACTCAACAATATAATCAGAGTTTTGAGGATCCGTCTTGAAGGTTATTTCAGCTGAGCATTTAGTGCACTTGAAATAGAACCTAAAGATTTGAATTCCTAGGTAGGTCTACATATGAAAGTAACTCCAAAGTCAGAAAAGAGTATAACTAGATCAGCATTTTAAAATCAAAACAAGTACTAGCAAATTGCCAGACAGAAGGCAAGAACACACACAAAGAGGCAGCATGTATAAATTCTGACAACATGGAAGATTTGTGCACCTTAATATAGCTTTCTTTCAAATAATTGAAGATGAGAATAGGCAGATACGCAGAGTACATAATGAGCAAGTTCTCCACAGGGACATGGATTGTTTAAACCTCTAAGCACTACGTACTCTGAAACTGAAACTGAAACTGAAGCTAAAGGAAATCCACAACTAATGGAGACATCCAAGAAACTCGCAAAATAATTACACATTTGGAGACCTAAAATGCCAATAAAGCTATACGACAACAACAAATTAAGCATATGAAGCTGACTGATGAATAACACTTCCTAAGTTCCAAGCTCAATTGAATAGCCTCAAACCTCTCAAAAGATATTACTAACTCTTTTTTTCCAGATTCACCAAAAGAATTAAGTATATTTCTATCCCACGAGAAATTCTGAAAATACATTATCTAATATTTTTAGACACTAAAAAAACAAAACCACCGATATTGTCCAATTGAAAAGCCTTGAAATATTAAAATCGTATACCTTGCAAATCAGAAAATTTCAGTTATATCTATTGAAATTCAAACAAACTGAAAATTATTCATTCCAAAAATATCCAAAGCTCAACATATTCCACAGGACCCATTAAAGGAACTGCACAAAAATCCACAAAATATAATTTTAAACCTAGATAAAATAGATGACAAAGTATCCGACCCCAATCTTAACACAATTTATATTCAAGCGGCATCATTCAGCAACAGAAAATATAAAATAAAACACGAAACACTCAATTAAAATCAACACCAACCTCCCCGACGACGTCCTCTTTGCGGGAATTGAATTTAGTTCCTTTGTAAATGTAATTCCCGCAAGTACCGCACCTGATACTCATCGGAAGCATCATTCGGACTTTCATCTGCTGATTTTTGGGCTGCCTCCGCCGCGGAATCTTCGCCGGATCAAAGTCCGGCGGGTAGTATTTGTTCAGAACTTTTCTTTCTCCCATCTTTTCCTCTTCTTCCTTTCTACCCCGTTAAACAGAAATCAAACCTGAAATTACTGCGTTTTCTAGTGAAACGAATGAAGAAACGATCAATCGTAAGATAACAAGATCAAAGCAGAAGATCGAGGTGTTCCGCTTCCCTTCTTTGTTTTCAACAGAAACCAGCGATTAAGATATTTGTTTCAAAGGGTTTAACGCCGATTTTCCCCCTTTCTGTATATTTTATCAAATTTATTTATTTATTTATTTATTAAAAAAAAAAAACAGAATTGTACACTGACATGTCACACTGTTAAGACTTAAGAGCTCCGTATTTAGGCCATCAATTATTATTTGAAAACCAATTATGAGCAGTACTAAGGCCCATCAGTTCATGGACCAGGCCCATCAGACATCCTGGGCCCATTATTAATTTAGAAAGAATGGTCCATAAACTTGGAAGGGTTTTCTCCATCACAGAATATTAATATAGATACTCTGTTTAAATCGATAGAATAAATAATGAAGTAAATAAGATTTTTTTTCGAAAAAATCACATGATTAATTTTAAGTTTTTAACCAATACTATATCATTTTACTTTTAGTATATATATATATATATATATATATTAAACCCTAAACCCTAAAATTCTAAAACCCTAAACTCTTTAGAAACATTAATAGGTGGCTGAGATTTGTTTGAGAAATAGAAGACCATGATTAGATTTATTATTGTGGATGTCAAGATTTGGACTAAATTATTTTTTCTTGATTTGAAAAAATCATAATTACAATTATTTAATTTAATTATTTTAATGGGTGACTGAAATTTGTTTAAGAAATAGATTGTCATGATTTGATTTATTCTTGGTTGAGATTTGTTTGAAAAATATATGGTTAGGATTGAATTTATATTTAATATTATTAATTTTTTAATAAATAATGTCTTATTTTCTAATTTGAAAAAAAATCTTAATTATAATTATTTAATTATTTTATAAAAAAAATTTACCAATTTATTTACAAAACTATAATTACCACAATATAATTGATTTATGGAATCCTTTAATTATTCCTTGTTATTATTATTATATATATTTTTAATAAACATACAACCTAACCAAATAATTTTACTCCATTTAATATATTTTAGAGAGAAATGAATAATTTGATAGTGTATAATAAAATGTGAAAATAATTAATAACTTTTAAAGAATCATATTTATTATAGATTATATATATATATATATATATATATATATATATATAAAGTTTTTTAGCATTTTTTGATGTTATAAAATCTTAATGTGTTTTCAAAAGTTTAAATATTTTTTAATGCTTAAATCTGAGCGGTTTAGCACCTAAATCCCAAATTATAGACCGTTCTTGGAAGAACTTTGACTTAGAAGAACTTTGACTTGAATAGACTTAAATTTGGGTAGTTTAGCACCTGAATCTCAGATTATAGACCGTTCACTGAAAAACTTGACTGTAGAACACTTAATCCGGACGGTTTAGAACCTGAATCCCAAATGTATTCCGTTCTTGAGTTGATTCTCGTTGAAGAATTCGAAGAACTATTCAGACAACTCTAAAGTCTTTGATCTTCGTAGAGAATCACTCTCAGTGTGTCTAGAATGAATGGAGGATGAATCATTATATAGGTGAAGTGTAATGAAGTCCATATATAACTCGCAATTTGATTGGTCAATGGATGATTTGACCTAATTTTGCGGGCTTGGGCCTTTACATCCCTACAATTTGATTGATTAATATTTGATTTGATATCTATTCTGTAGGTTTTGATCTTTCCAAACTTTGTTTGACTTGGTCTTGTTTGACTTGGGTCAGGCTACATTTGAATGGAACTTATTTGACTTGGGTCAGACCTCATTTAATGTAAGACTCATTTAATTTGTTGGGCTTAAAATAATTATCAATTACTTATCAATTTATTTTAAAAATTAATTTATTAAATCCCCAAATAAAATATAATAAATTAAAATTAATATTTTAATCATGACGTGAAAGGTCATAATTATAATTATTTAATTATTTTAATGGGTGACTGAGATTTTTTTTAGAAATAGATGGCCAGTCAGAATTTTATTAAATTGTTTTCTAATTTGAATGTCATAATTATAATTATTTAATTATTTTAATGGGTGACTGTGATTTGTTTTATAAATAGATGACCAAGATTTGATTTATTCTATTTTTATAATTATTTCCTAATTTGACCCTAAACCCTAATCCCTAAACCCTAAACCCTAAAACCTTAAAACCCTAAACTCTAAAACCCTAAACCCTTTGATGGTTAGGATTGGATTTATATTTAATATTATTAATTTTTAATAAATAATATTTTATTTCCTAATTTGAAAAAGTCATACTTATAATTATTTAATTATTTTATGGGATGGCTGAGATTCCCTAAAACCATAAACCCTAAACCCTAAAATTCTAAAACCCTAAACTCTTTAGAAACATTAATAGGTGGCTGAGATTTGTTTGAGAAATAGATGACCATGATTAGATTTATTATTGTGGATGTCAAGATTTGGACTAAATTATTTTTTTTTGATTTGAAAAAATCATAATTACAATTATTTAATTTAATTATTTTAATGGGTGACTGAAATTTGTTTAAGAAATAGATTATCATGATTTGATTTATTCTTGGTTGAGATTTGTTTGAAAAATATATGGTTAGGATTGAATTTATATTTAATATTATTAATTTTTTAATAAATAATGTCTTATTTTCTAATTTGAAAAAAAATCTTAATTATAATTATTTAATTATTTTATAAAAAAAATTTACCAATTTATTTACAAAACTATAATTACCACAATATAATTGATTTATGGAATCCTTTAATTATTCCTTGTTATTATTATTATATATATTTTTAATAAACATACAACCTAACCAAATAATTTTACTCCATTTAATATATTTTAGAGAGAAATGAATAATTTGATAGTGTATAATAAAATGTGAAAATAATTAATAACTTTTAAAGAATCATATTTATTATAGATAATATATATATATATATATATATATATATATATATATATATATATATATATATATATATATATATATATATATATATATATAAAGTTTTTTAGCATTTTTTGATGTTATAAAATCTTAATGTGTTTTCAAAAGTTTAAATATTTTTTAATGCTTAAATCTGAGCGGTTTAGCACCTAAATCCCAAATTATAGACCGTTCTTGGAAGAACTTTGACTTAGAAGAACTTTGACTTGAATAGACTTAAATTTGGGTAGTTTAGCACCTGAATCTCAGATTATAGACCGTTCACTGAAAAACTTGACTGTAGAACACTTAATCCGGACGGTTTAGAACCTGAATCCCAAATGTATTCCGTTCTTGAGTTGATTCTCGTTGAAGAATTCGAAGAACTATTCAGACAACTCTAAAGTCTTTGATCTTCGTAGAGAATCACTCTCAGTGTGTCTAGAATGAATGGAGGATGACTCATTATATAGGTGAAGTATAATGAAGTCCATATATAACTCGCAATTTGATTGGTCAATGGATGATTTGACCTAATTTTGCGGGCTTGGGCCTTTACATCCCTACAATTTGATTGATTAATATTTGATTTGATATCTATTCTGTAGGTTTTGATCTTTCCAAACTTTGTTTGACTTGGTCTTGTTTGACTTGGGTCAGGCTACATTTGAATGGAACTTATTTGACTTGGGTCAGACCTCATTTAATGTAAGTCTCATTTAATTTGTTGGGCTTAAAATAATTATCAATTACTTATCAATTTATTTTAAAAATTAATTTATTAAATCCCCAAATAAAATATAATAAATTAAAATTAATATTTTAATCATGACGTGAAAGGTCATAATTATAATTATTTAATTATTTTAATGGGTGACTGAGATTTTTTTTAGAAATAGATGGCCAGTCAGAATTTTATTAAATTGTTTTCTAATTTGAATGTCATAATTATAATTATTTAATTATTTTAATGGGTGACTGTGATTTGTTTTATAAATAGATGACCAAGATTTGATTTATTCTATTTTTATAATTATTTCCTAATTTGACCCTAAACCCTAATCCCTAAACCCTAAACCCTAAAACCTTAAAACCCTAAACTCTAAAACCCTAAACCCTTTGATGGTTAGGATTGAATTTATATTTAATATTATTAATTTTTTAATAAATAATGTCTTATTTTCTAATTTGAAAAAAATTTTTAATTATAATTATTTAATTATTTTATAAAAAAAATTTACCAATTTATTTACAAAACTATAATTACCACAGTATAATTGATTTATGGAATCCTTTAATTATTCCTTGTTATTATTATTATATATATTTTTAATAAACATACAACCTAACCAAATAATTTTACTCCATTTAATATATTTTAGAGAGAAATGAATAATTTGATAGTGTATAATAAAATGTGAAAATAATTAATAACTTTTAAAGAATCATATTTATTATAGATAATATATATATATATATATATATATATATATATATATATATATATATATATATAAAGTTTTTTAGCATTTTTTGATGTTATAAAATCTTAATGTGTTTTCAAAAGTTTAAATATTTTTTAATGCTTAAATCTGAGCGGTTTAGCACCTAAATCCCAAATTATAGACCGTTCTTGGAAGAACTTTGACTTAGAAGAACTTTGACTTGAATAGACTTAAATTTGGGTAGTTTAGCACCTGAATCTCAGATTATAGACCGTTCACTGAAAAACTTGACTGTAGAACACTTAATCCGGACGGTTTAGAACCTGAATCCCAAATGTATTCCGTTCTTGAGTTGATTCTCGTTGAAGAATTCGAAGAACTATTCAGACAACTCTAAAGTCTTTGATCTTCGTAGAGAATCACTCTCAGTGTGTCTAGAATGAATGGAGGATGACTCATTATATAGGTGAAGTATAATGAAGTCCATATATAACTCGCAATTTGATTGGTCAATGGATGATTTGACCTAATTTTGCGGGCTTGGGCCTTTACATCCCTACAATTTGATTGATTAATATTTGATTTGATATCTATTCTGTAGGTTTTGATCTTTCCAAACTTTGTTTGACTTGGTCTTGTTTGACTTGGGTCAGGCTACATTTGAATGGAACTTATTTGACTTGGGTCAGACCTCATTTAATGTAAGTCTCATTTAATTTGTTGGCTTAAAATAATTATCAATTACTTATCAATTTATTTTAAAAATTAATTTATTAAATCCCCAAATAAAATATAATAAATTAAAATTAATATTTTAATCATGACGTGAAAGGTCATAATTATAATTATTTAATTATTTTAATGGGTGACTGAGATTTTTTTTAGAAATAGATGGCCAGTCAGAATTTTATTAAATTGTTTTCTAATTTGAATGTCATAATTATAATTATTTAATTATTTTAATGGGTGACTGTGATTTGTTTTATAAATAGATGACCAAGATTTGATTTATTCTATTTTTATAATTATTTCCTAATTTGACCCTAAACCCTAATCCCTAAACCCTAAACCCTAAAACCTTAAAACCCTAAACTCTAAAACCCTAAACCCTTTGATGGTTAGGATTGAATTTATATTTAATATTATTAATTTTTTAATAAATAATGTCTTATTTTCTAATTTGAAAAAAATTTTTAATTATAATTATTTAATTATTTTATAAAAAAAATTTACCAATTTATTTACAAAACTATAATTACCACAGTATAATTGATTTATGGAATCCTTTAATTATTCCTTGTTATTATTATTATATATATTTTTAATAAACATACAACCTAACCAAATAATTTTACTCCATTTAATATATTTTAGAGAGAAATGAATAATTTGATAGTGTATAATAAAATGTGAAAATAATTAATAACTTTTAAAGAATCATATTTATTATAGATAATATATATATATATATATATATATATATATATATATATAAAGTTTTTTAGCATTTTTTGATGTTATAAAATCTTAATGTGTTTTCAAAAGTTTAAATATTTTTTAATGCTTAAATCTGAGCGGTTTAGCACCTAAATCCCAAATTATAGACCGTTCTTGGAAGAACTTTGACTTAGAAGAACTTTGACTTGAATAGACTTAAATTTGGGTAGTTTAGCACCTGAATCTCAGATTATAGACCGTTCACTGAAAAACTTGACTGTAGAACACTTAATCCGGACGGTTTAGAACCTGAATCCCAAATGTATTCCGTTCTTGAGTTGATTCTCGTTGAAGAATTCGAAGAACTATTCAGACAACTCTAAAGTCTTTGATCTTCGTAGAGAATCACTCTCAGTGTGTCTAGAATGAATGGAGGATGACTCATTATATAGGTGAAGTATAATGAAGTCCATATATAACTCGCAATTTGATTGGTCAATGGATGATTTGACCTAATTTTGCGGGCTTGGGCCTTTACATCCCTACAATTTGATTGATTAATATTTGATTTGATATCTATTCTGTAGGTTTTGATCTTTCCAAACTTTGTTTGACTTGGTCTTGTTTGACTTGGGTCAGGCTACATTTGAATGGAACTTATTTGACTTGGGTCAGACCTCATTTAATGTAAGTCTCATTTAATTTGTTGGGCTTAAAATAATTATCAATTACTTATCAATTTATTTTAAAAATTAATTTATTAAATCCCCAAATAAAATATAATAAATTAAAATTAATATTTTAATCATGACGTGAAAGGTCATAATTATAATTATTTAATTATTTTAATGGGTGACTGAGATTTTTTTTAGAAATAGATGGCCAGTCAGAATTTTATTAAATTGTTTTCTAATTTGAATGTCATAATTATAATTATTTAATTATTTTAATGGGTGACTGTGATTTGTTTTATAAATAGATGACCAAGATTTGATTTATTCTATTTTTATAATTATTTCCTAATTTGACCCTAAACCCTAATCCCTAAACCCTAAACCCTAAAACCTTAAAACCCTAAACTCTAAAACCCTAAACCCTTTGATGGTTAGGATTGAATTTATATTTAATATTATTAATTTTTTAATAAATAATGTCTTATTTTCTAATTTGAAAAAAAATTTTAATTATAATTATTTAATTATTTTATAAAAAAAATTTACCAATTTATTTACAAAACTATAATTACCACAGTATAATTGATTTATGGAATCCTTTAATTATTCCTTGTTATTATTATTATATATATTTTTAATAAACATACAACCTAACCAAATAATTTTACTCCATTTAATATATTTTAGAGAGAAATGAATAATTTGATAGTGTATAATAAAATGTGAAAATAATTAATAACTTTTAAAGAATCATATTTATTATAGATAATATATATATATATATATATATATATATATATATATATATATAAAGTTTTTTAGCATTTTTTGATGTTATAAAATCTTAATGTGTTTTCAAAAGTTTAAATATTTTTGAATGCTTAAATCTGAGCGGTTTAGCACCTAAATCCCAAATTATAGACCGTTCTTGGAAGAACTTTGACTTAGAAGAACTTTGACTTGAGTAGACTTAAATTTGGGCAGTTTAGCACCTGAATCTCAAATTATAGACCGTTCACTGAAAAACTTGACTGTAGAACGCTTAATCCGGACGGTTTAGAACCTGAATCCCAGATGTATTCCGTTCTTGAGTTGATTCTCGTTGAAGAATTCGAAGAACTATTCAGACAACTCTAAAGTCTTTGATCTTCGTAGAGAATCGCTCTCAGTGTGTCTAGAATGAATGGAGGATGACTCATTATATAGGTGAAGTGTAAGGAAGTCCATATATAACTCGCAATTTGATTGGTCAATGGATGATTTGACCTAATTTTGTGGGCTTGGGCCTTTACATCCTACAATTTGATTGATTAATATTTGATTTGATATCTATTCTATAGGTTTTGATCTTTCCAAATTTTGTTTGACTTGGTCTTGTTTGACTTGGGTCAGGCTACATTTGAATGGAACTTATTTGACTTGGGTCAGACCTCATTTAATGTAAGCCTCATTTAATTTGTTGGGCTTAAAATAATTATCAATTATTTATCAATTTATTTTAAAAATTAATTTATTAAATCCCCTAATAAAATATAATAAATTAAAATTAATATTTTAATCATGACGTGAAAGGTTATAATTATAATTATTTAATTATTTTAATGGGTGACTGAGATTTTTTTTAGAAATAGATGGCCAGTCAGAATTTTATTAAATTGTTTTCTAATTTGAATGTCATAATTATAATTATTTAATTATTTTAATGGGTGACTGTGATTTGTTTTATAAATAGATGACCAGGATTTGATTTATTCTATTTTTATAATTATTTCCTAATTTGACCCTAAACCCTAATCCCTAAACCCTAAACCCTAAAACCGTAAAACCCTAAACTCTAAAACCCTAAACCCTTTGATGGTTAGGATTGAATTTATATTTAATATTATTAATTTTTTAATAAATAATGTCTTATTTTCTAATTTAAAAAAAAATTTTAATTATAATTATTTAATTATTTTATAAAAAAAATTTACCAATTTATTTACAAAACTATAATTACCACAGTATAATTGATTTATGGAATCCTTTAATTATTCCTTGTTATTATTATTATATATATTTTTAATAAACATACAACCTAACCAAATAATTTTACTCCATTTAATATATTTTAGAGAGAAATGAATAATTTGATAGTGTATAATAAAATGTGAAAATAATTAATAACTTTTAAAGAATCATATTTATTATAGATAATATATATATATATATATATATAAAGTTTTTTAGCATTTTTTGATGTTATAAAATCTTAATGTGTTTTCAAAAGTTTAAATATTTTTTAATGCTTAAATCTGAGCGGTTTAGCACCTAAATCCCAAATTATAGACCGTTTTTGGAAGAACTTTGACTTAGAAGAACTTTGACTTGAATAGACTTAAATTTGGGTAGTTTAGCACCTGAATCTCAGATTATAGACCGTTCACTGAAAAACTTGACTGTAGAACACTTAATCCGGACGGTTTAGAACCTGAATCCCAAATGTATTCCGTTCTTGAGTTGATTCTCGTTGAAGAATTCGAAGAACTATTCAGACAACTCTAAAGTCTTTGATCTTCGTAGAGAATCACTCTCAGTGTGTCTAGAATGAATGGAGGATGACTCATTATATAGGTGAAGTGTAATGAAGTCCATATATAACTCGCAATTTGATTGGTCAATGGATGATTTGACCTAATTTTGCGGGCTTGGGCCTTTACATCCCTACAATTTGATTGATTAATATTTGATTTGATATCTATTCTGTAGGTTTTGATCTTTCCAAACTTTGTTTGACTTGGTCTTGTTTGACTTGGGTCAGGCTACATTTGAATGGAACTTATTTGACTTGGGTCAGACCTCATTTAATGTAAGCCTCATTTAATTTGTTGGGCTTAAAATAATTATCAATTACTTATCAATTTATTTTAAAAATTAATTTATTAAATCCCCAAATAAAATATAATAAATTAAAATTAATATTTTAATCATGACGTGAAAGGTCATAATTATAATTATTTAATTATTTTAATGGGTGACTGAGATTTTTTTTAGAAATAGATGGCCAGTCAGAATTTTATTAAATTGTTTTCTAATTTGAATGTCATAATTATAATTAATTAATTATTTTAATGGGTGACTGTGATTTGTTTTATAAATAGATGACCAAGATTTGATTTATTCTATTTTTATAATTATTTCCTAATTTGACCCTAAACCCTAATCCCTAAACCCTAAACCCTAAAACCTTAAAACCCTAAACTCTAAAACCCTAAACCCTTTGATGGTTAGGATTGAATTTATATTTAATATTATTAATTTTTTAATAAATAATGTCTTATTTTCTAATTTGAAAAAAATTTTTAATTATAATTATTTAATTATTTTATAAAAAAAATTTACCAATTTATTTACAAAACTATAATTACCACAGTATAATTGATTTATGGAATCCTTTAATTATTCCTTGTTATTATTATTATATATATTTTTAATAAACATACAACCTAACCAAATAATTTTACTCCATTTAATATATTTTAGAGAGAAATGAATAATTTGATAGTGTATAATAAAATGTGAAAATAATTAATAACTTTTAAAGAATCATATTTATTATAGATAATATATATATATATATATATATATATATATATATATAAAGTTTTTTAGCATTTTTTGATGTTATAAAATCTTAATGTGTTTTCAAAAGTTTAAATATTTTTGAATGCTTAAATCTGAGCGGTTTAGCACCTAAATCCCAAATTATAGACCGTTCTTGGAAGAACTTTGACTTAGAAGAACTTTGACTTGAGTAGACTTAAATTTGGGCAGTTTAGCACCTGAATCTCAAATTATAGACCGTTCACTGAAAAACTTGACTGTAGAACGCTTAATCCGGACGGTTTAGAACCTGAATCCCAGATGTATTCCGTTCTTGAGTTGATTCTCGTTGAAGAATTCGAAGAACTATTCAGACAACTCTAAAGTCTTTGATCTTCGTAGAGAATCGCTCTCAGTGTGTCTAGAATGAATGGAGGATGACTCATTATATAGGTGAAGTGTAAGGAAGTCCATATATAACTCGCAATTTGATTGGTCAATGGATGATTTGACCTAATTTTGTGGGCTTGGGCCTTTACATCCTACAATTTGATTGATTAATATTTGATTTGATATCTATTCTATAGGTTTTGATCTTTCCAAACTTTGTTTGACTTGGTCTTGTTTGACTTGGGTCAGGCTACATTTGAATGGAACTTATTTGACTTGGGTCAGACCTCATTTAATGTAAGCCTCATTTAATTTGTTGGGCTTAAAATAATTATCAATTATTTATCAATTTATTTTAAAAATTAATTTATTAAATCCCCAAATAAAATATAATAAATTAAAATTAATATTTTAATCATGACGTGAAAGGTTATAATTATAATTATTTAATTATTTTAATGGGTGACTGAGATTTTTTTTAGATATAGATGGCCAGTCAGAATTTTATTAAATTGTTTTCTAATTTGAATGTCATAATTATAATTATTTAATTATTTTAATGGGTGACTGTGATTTGTTTTATAAATAGATGACCAGGATTTGACTTATTCTATTTTTATAATTATTTCCTAATTTGAATATGTCATAATTATAATTATTTAATTATTTTAATGGGTGGCTGAGATTTGTTTTAAAAATAGATGGCCTGAATTTTATTAAATTATTTCATAATTTGAAAATATTATAATTATAATTATTTAATTATTTTAATAGGTGGCTGTGATTTGTTTTAGAAATAGATGGACATGATTGAATTTATTCTTCTTTTATATATATTAAGATTAAGATTTGACATTTTTTTAATAAATAAATTATAATGTATATCATGTAAATGTAAATAATTTATAATAATTTTGAAATTAAATTGTATTATATAGATAATTAATAGTTAAATGTATGTGAAGTTAAGACAAATTAAAACGAAAAGTGTGATGTTAAATTTGGAATGAAGCTAGTTAGATACACCTTCTTTTGACAAACACTCATGTGAGTTCACATGTGAACCTGTTTTATGGATTACTTTTTAGTATATAAAAATTTATTTTTAAGAGACATAAACTATTATCCTTCAAATCTCTTGCATCCTTATTTATTAATTATTTTTTAGTACATGAAAGTTATTGACTCACTATAAAAAAAACTGTGTTTTTTACCAACGGAATATTCCGTTGGTAAAAGTCTTAATTCCATTGTTAAATGGTTTACCAACGGATTAACAACAGAACTCGTTAGTAAATTTCTATTGGTAAAATGGTGGTTGGTAAATTTTTAGCAACGAAAAATCAATTCCGTTGCTAATCCGTAGCTAAAAATTCTGTTGGTAATTTATATAATGATTTCCCTGATAATTACCAACGGATTGAATAAAATAGAGAACAAATTCGTTAGTATTCAATTGTTAATAGAAAAACATTATTTTAGTTGCTAATCCATTGATAATTACCAATTGTTTAAATATGAGTGATATTTTTTAATTAAGATAAATTTTAAAGTTGTTGGTATATATGAATTTTTTTTAGGGTGAAAATAAGTGTAAGAAAAATGAAAATATAAGATAAATATGGGATAAGAAAAGTATAATTTTGAAACTGTTCAACTTTTCCACAATGAGAAAACGTAAAATAAAATATAGTAATATTACATTTATTTTCTCCTTTACAAGTGGTTTAAATGGAGTATATATTTATATATTAAAATATAATGCATATTTAAATTATAGTTATTTCGTATAAATTTAATAATTTGGAGTCATATGAGAAAATACATCCCAAATTTTAGAATATAATACTCCTATGTTCAAAAGGATGGAGGGAATAATAATAAAAAAATATTAATTATTTGAATTGATTTATGTAGGTGTATTAATTTAAAAGTTGGTCTCTTATGTGTATAATGTGTTTAAGAAATATAACATTTCATTTTAAGAGACATTTATTTTAATTAATAAGTATATTTTTTTAAATAAAAAAGTCGTTAAAATATAAAGGATATTAAAATTTGACTAAAAAGATTAATTTTTTATTATTATTATTAGAAATCAAATATACAAATTTTTATATTGAAAGCTATAACATTCAATGCAAAATAATGTAAAACTAGATTTGGATGCATGACACTAGTTCCGTGTGTACACAAGGCTTTCCTTAATTTAAAATTTAAATTATAAACTCTCTTTCTTATTAATCACTTAACTAAGGATATCATCGAACATCCTTATATCTAACAAATCATTGAATAAACTTGCCTAATTTTTAAGCGAATTCATGAAGTTATGTGCTAACATCACGAGACACCAGTGAAGGTGATTGTTTACTTAACATAAAACGTGCTTAATTAAGAAAGCATCGATTAATATTTTTACTAATTATGATTAGCCATTTTACACAATAAATAAATTTATGACAGAGACTTGAGTGTGATTTGGGGGACCACGCAAATGACTTGAACAAAAGATCTATAAAAAATTCGCTGACGCGGATACATAATTAATTAGTAAAACACGTGTGGGGATACAATGCAATATTTCAATCTAAAACGTTTATACGTCACTTGTCTCTTGACGTTGAAATCTTTAAAGTTTTACTTTTAAATATTAGCTTAATTAAGAATTAATTACTACTAAATAAACACTTTATACCCATAATTACTACTATATACATTGATTTAAAATAAATATTATTATATATAAAATATTAAAGTAAAATATCAAATATACCCCTAAATCCATACACTTTTAAACCACCAACCCTACCCCTCACCCACCTACCCGCCGGACCACCTGTCAGACCGGCCGTTGACCACCGTTGGCCGGCAGTTGCCCGGCGTTGACTGCAGCTGCCGGAGCTCCGCCGGACCACCACATTTTTTTGCTGCACACACTTTTTTTCTACTGCACACATCTTGCTGCACACGAACACTTGTTGCACACAAAATTTATGTGCAGCACATTTATAGGGGTAATATTGGAATATCACTATATATTTTTGTAATTAGTAGTAATATTTTTGTATGTTTGTATCTCACAGTAATTAAGGGTTTTTTTGTGTACCTAGTAGTAATCCTCCCTTGATTAATTTGATAGAAAAATAATTTAATTGTTTACTAGTTCTCATATTTGATTTGAGCAACCGTTTTTTTTATGAAATTCGAGCAAATATGGATCTTTTGCTTACATTTCAAATAATAAATGATTTTCTATGCATAATATTTAATTGATTTTAAAAAATTATGTAATAATTAAAATTCTAATTTGGATTTGAGGATTTAAGATGAATTCGATTTTAAATAATAATAATAATTAATTAAAGATTTGAATTCCTATTCAATTGAATATGTACAACGTGGCCTACAAACTGGGCAGTACCTGCATACCTGCCAATCAAATTGAGGTTTTGGTTAATCAAATAAAAAATTTTAAATATTATTCTCATGAAAGGTTTAATAAGAAAAGGAACTCATAAAAATTACAGAAGTTCATAACTGTAATTAAATCTGCATTAAAAATTATTATGAGATAATATAAACAAGTGTCATGCAACTCATCTATTATTAACAATATTTGAATTACATGATGTATGATAAGAAAAGTAAACAAAAACAAACTTTATCAACTACAAAATTTCCAAAAATGCAATCAATTTATACCCTAATGATCATAAATTAAAAAGACAAAGAAAAGGAAGAACCCTATAATTAAAAAAAGAAAAGAAAAGAAGGTAATAAAAAAAAGGTCCAACATTATGAAGCTGCAATTTTCTCAAAAAGGCCCAACCTATTATCAGCCAGCCTAGAATTGTAAACAGATTTTTTGTACTCAAACCATGTAAATTCCTTGTACAAGCTGTCTTCCCCTTCCATTAATGAAGGCAATGGAGCTATCTTTTCACTCAATGGTGGTCCTCCAAAATATATCATTGAAAGCCTTGATGTCTCGCTATTCGACATCACTCTGTGTCGTACGCTCTTGAATCTCCCATTCGTCATTACCTGTACATTTTTTCCATCTATTAATTTCATTTTTTTTGTTGAATTCGACTGACACTTAGATGTTCATCGGACCAGATTCTCTCGTATGATATTCATCTAGAGAGTATCGATGCATGCATATTTAGTTAGTTATTGGGGTCTAATTAGTTGATAGTGATGTATTGAGGAATTTGGTTGCTCACACAAGATTCATTTAATTTTTAATCATTGAATTTCAATTAAAGATTAGAGAATTGAATGATCCTCCAAAGTCAAATAGGGGAATTTTAAGTCCCACTCCTACGACCAAAATTATTTCTAGTCAAATCTAGTAGTAGGCTTTCACATCATGGCAACAATCTTCTATATGCACTTTTAATTGTTAAATTAATTAAAATAATATTAATTGTCTGGCCAAGAATCTGAGACGAATCCACGGAAATTTGTGGACTAAAACAACTTTTTGGACAAGGAAAATAATGGAGTAATAATAATACATTTTTATCTGCATAAAAGAATATAAATAAAATAGAATTCTTATCATTATTATGGTTGGTTAGAATGAAGACAAGTCAAAAAGTTGTGATTATCAAAAGGCAAAAGTTTCTCGCCCATAGAACAATAGGGATTCTCTGTGTCCACATATGAACATAACTCTCCCCCTCCAATGCTATTTAAACATGTATTGCTAGGGGTTTAAATTGTAAAGGGGCATAAAAATTATAAAGGCGCACGGAATGTACTCCGTGCACCGGAGCCTCACTCTTATTTAAATCAAAGTAAACGTTTTTTCTTTTATCAAGTGAGAATATTTTAAATATCCTTTTTCCACTCCAATTCTAGAAATATTATTTCTAAATATATTATGAATTGCAAATAATTCATAACATATTGTGGATTGAGATAACAATGGTGTCAATTATGAAGCATGAAACTTGAGTTAATAAAGTAATTATAATTGTTGTATATATTTTTTTAATTAAATTAAAATTTGTATTAAACCCACGTGAAAAGGTAAAATGGAAAACAAAAAGAAAGAATTGACGGCGCGAAAAGTGGTACCTGCAACGAGTCACCAACATTAATGAAGAACGAATGTTGATCGGGTGGGATTGAAATCCAGTTTCCATCTTTCATACAGATTTGTAATCCGGCGGCGTTGTTGGATCTGAGGACGGAAATTATCTGTGGATCGGTGTGCTCGCCGAATCCGATAATATCCCGGCCGCCGGATTCCTGAATTTCGGGCCGCGCAGGGTAGTGATTCAGCCGGAAAACAGAGTCGCTCTGTACGTCCATCAGAAGCTTACTGAACACGTTTCTAGGTTGAATGTTCAATCCATCCGCCAGCATTTCGAGAATCTCACACGCCATCTTCTTCACAGCCGATAGGTATTCGTTCACAACGCCACTGAAACAGAGAAATTAATTACTTAATTAAACAGTATGTATATACGTGAATTGTGAATTGTGAATTGTGAATTTGAGTCACCGGAATCGCTCGGCTGCTTCACCGAAAATTGAGGCGAATTTGTGGTAATCGGATTCGGAATCGGCGGTTAGGAGGAGGTATTCGACCCAACCGACGTCGCCATTCCGGCCAATCTGCTTGTTCCCGTAGCCGAAAGGATCGGGCGGACCGGCTTTCTGCTTGGTTGAGAGAGGGAGAGAGAAGAATTTCTGAGCTTCGGATTCCAATTCGGCCATGGCTTGGAAGGGGACGCCATGGTTGATGAGCTTAACGAATCCGACTTCCTCGAAGGCCTTGACGAGCTTCGATTGGGCGTCGGGTTTGGAGAGGTCGATTAGCGGGTATAATGTGGTGCAGTTGTTGGATATGGAGAACTGTTCGATTGCAGATTTTGAGTGAACCATGTTAATGGAGGAGAGAGAGAGAGAGAGAGAGAGTGGGGAGTGATTCTTCGATGAGTATATGGGCTCAACAACTGCTTCGCCTTTTTATAGGGGTTTTTTCAGTGGGCGGTGGGGGGAAAGTGATGTAATTCGAAGCTTATTGTATGGGGATGAGGATTCTCCAGTTACAGTAATTGGAGGGAATTTCCTCCAGCAGTGTTTTCACTGTTCATATGTGTTGTGACAGTGTGAGCAAATTTCCTAATCTATACTCCTACTCCAACTCTATTGTGTTACGGAGTTTGAGGATTGAATTACTTAAAAAAGAGCTGTTTAGTTGGAATAATAGGTTGGCTAATTATACTCTGCGCACCTACTTCTAAAAACATAATATACAAATATAAACAAAAGCATATACAATTATAAACAAAAATGTATACAATTTAATTATTATTTTTTTAAATAAAAAATTGAGTGTAAAAAGATATACAATTATTAAAAAAATATGTATACACTATTTAATAAAAAGTTATATACATATTAGGTTTTAATGAAAAATTTAATGTGAAAAAGTATGCAATTATTAACGTATACAATATATTATAATATATATATATATAATAGAATAAAAAATTATACACATATGTATGTCCAGTTAATATCGACTCTAATAGGTAAGGTAATAAGAACGGATGAATATTGATTGATATTGGTTGATTGAATGTAACTAGTATTTTTTTTTATCATTCTCATTAATTCATTAATTATTCTTCATCATTTAATTATTTTCTTTCTCATTATAGATTAAAAAAAAAAGTGAAATCTACTAACCCCTCAACAAATACCTATTACCATTTCAATTATGGAAGTTATACTTAAAGGCCAATTAGTTTTGCTTTTGTACACAAAATTTCTTTATCTGCATTGGTCAATTTGAACGAATCCTCTATTTCACTCCACTTTAACGCACTTCTCAATTAAACTTATAATGCACAAAACTATTTTTTATTTTAAACTCCCTATTTACAGGTCACTACTTTTTAATTTCACATAGTTTATTGAAATGTAAAATACACCTTCCTAGAAATTATGAATGTGTTTGTTACTCTTTTTATTTATTATTGATAAGTAATTTAATTAGAAAATCATCATTTTTTCATAGACTATGTATTTATTAAAAAAATTATTCTCTCCGTTTTACTTTAACTTCACACTTTCTTTTTAATTTCATCTGTTTCCAACTTATCTTCATATATTCTGTAAAAGAAAACATAAAAGAAAACAACACAAATTTAATAATTTTATAATATAATATAATTTTAAATTTGTTATCGACATCTTACCCATAAAATATACTCCATCCGTCCTGTACCAAGGGTCTCTTTTTTCCATTTTGGTCGTCTCACCCAAAGGGTTCCCTTTCCTTTTTTATACACATAGGTCTCACACTCACCCACTAATACAATTAAAACATGGGGTCCACACTCCCACTAATACAACTACCCACTACACATTAAATAATAATAATCATTAATCTACGTGCAAAAAAGCAAAATGAACCCTTGATGCGAGACGGATGGAGTACTTTATAATTTTTTCTTACTCAATCTTAATAATAAGTCAAGAGAAGAAAAAGCATTTAAACCATTTTAAAGATTTACCATCAAATGTGAGTGTTTCATGCCCTCTATGTGAATTACAATAAAAAAAAAAAGTACATCATAATTCTTTGAATGCTCATTTTCGTACAAATTATGGATGGATACAGTCAAATGGCTCGAAACCTCAACGGTTCTCTCCTCAAACCCCTCTACGAATCTACTCCATTTTATTATAATTTTTAGAGGAAATAAGGTAGCAGTATGCATTTGGGAGTATCTTATCTAGATAGTATGGAAAGCAAGAAATGAAGTTATTTTTCGGAATGAAAATGTTGAAACGAATAGTTTATTGTTGGAATTTAAATCTCGTATTTGGAGTTGGATCTGCGTGAAGGAGGATTTGGTCAACAACATGCTTTTCGTGATTGGGAGTATAACCCATGGTCTATTATCCAAAGCTAATTGATTACTTATAGTTAAGTTTATCTTGGAGATTAATTGTAATATTTTACTCATTAATTAGTGTATTCTATAAGATCAAAACTAGTAATTCCTTGCGGGGTTACATGCTTTATATTAGGATAATTATAATAAATTAAATTATATATATTCCTCCAGTTAGTTTTGCATTGTAGATTCCTTAGAACGTTCACGTTAAGATATATATTTTTAAAAAAATTAGTTATTATTTTTTATTAAATATATTATTATTATTATTTTTTTTAAATGTTATTTAAGAAATTATTCATGAAATAATTCATTGTATCACTTTTTTTTAATAATTAAATATCACTTTAGTTGAAATATTATCAAAAGTGAGACTATGTCAGTATAATCAAATGAAACAACAATCCTCTTGTCGGTTGTTGAATTTATACACATGTATATTCAAATGTAATAACAATCATATGGTATTCAATAATCCATGTTGTAATGGAGAGCGATTAATTAATTATTCATCATAAGAACAACCTAACATGAAAAATGGGGGTGTTTACAAAATCTGATCAAAATCGTTTTCTAAAAGAGACACACTCTTCAATTGGGTAAACTGATATACACATGGATACCTAGATTCCTATCAATAATTGGACAAAAATGAAGTGAAAAAAATAAAACAAAATAGGAAACATGTCCCTCTGCACGTTATTCATTAAGAGTGAAAATATATAAACAACTAACTTACTTTTTATACTATTTTATTTACCATTTTCAATAATTTTATTTACTTTTTTTCCCCTCTAAATTACCCAATTACTTGTCCTACTTTTTCTTACATAATACTTCATCCGTTTCACACCAGTCTTCACACTTTCCTTATTCTTCCATTCCATAACATCATTCACACCCCGAAAAAAGAACAACACTTTATTCAACACCCTTTAAAGTTGCTTTAATTTCAATTCTGCCACTCATTGTTCACACACCATTACTTTATAATTTTTTATAACTTAAAAATATTACAATACTCTCTCATACCCTCTAAAATCAACAAAATTAGTTCAAAATTGTAACTTTTCTTAAATAATATGGTACAGTAAATGAGAAGTATGGTCAAGAACGAAAGGAGCACATTTAGAAAATAACTTTTAATTCTCAATTCATGTATACACGTATATACATACATGTACAAAAATATCTTTGTGTAATGGAGGGAATATATATATAATGTGAAAACGTAGATAAGAGGAAATTAGTGTGTGTTAGGATTATATGTTGAGGCTAGCAAGTAGCAATGTATAGGTTTAGGTTTCACTTTTGGTAGACATACATTAAAATTTGAAAGTGGAGATTTTCTCTATAGGGTTGGATTCAATGCACATGATCAATAATGTATAATACGTCAAGTGTCTTGGAATGAACATAGAGTGGGTGTGACACTTTTGTTATTTGTATCCTTAATTTGCTAATCTAATTATTTTTCTAGTCCCAAATGTATGCAAGTAACCGAGTGATTTAGTTTTTTTTTTTATTTTTTCAATTTAATATATTCTTTTTAAGGTTTAATGTTAGTTTTTTAAATTTATTTTTATTGCATTTTCATTTTCATTTAATTCACAAGTGTTACATTAAGTCGGAATTTATTTTGATAGTAAAAAAAATAATTATTTCAAATTGATTGGAATGTTTATATATCTAAATCATGCCAAAACTAACTAATTCTTATAAATCATTATACATATATACAGTGTGTGTGAGAGAAGAGTTGTGTTTGCATGCATAGATATTGTAGATATATACTGAGCCTGGCATGTCATCCTAGCCATCTGTAATCTGTCTATCTATATGTGTTACATTTCTATAAAGCTATATATATTTTATTTTATTTTATTTTATTTAAGAAAAAAAATACTCCTATTTCATAAAGGAGGGAGGGGGTTGGGGTTGGGGGTGGGGTGGGTAAGTTAATTAACAATGATACCGCAATCAGCAAAAACTTGTACCTATGGAGTAAAATTAAAGTGGCAGAACAATACTTTTAATGAATATTTCATTAATGAAAAATGGTAATAATTTAATTAAATTATTTTATAAATAAATTGTAATATATATAAAGACAATACTTACATGAGACTGTTTTATCGTATTCTAAAATAGTTATCATTTTTTTATTAAAAATATTCACTTTTTATTTATATACTACGAATCGCTCACGAAACAATTAATTGTAGGCAAAGACTTGTGTAAGATGTTTTAAGTAAGGGCTTTCGTAAGATGGATAAAAAGTGATAATTTTTATAATAAAAAATGATACACAATTAATAAAAAGTGATAATATTATTTCATAAACAATTTATAGTATAAATAAAAAGTAATAACATTTTATAGCGAAAGTGATAACGTTTTACAGCGAAAGTGATAATTATTTTAGAAAATGTAAAATTGTCTCACAAAAAACATACCCTTAATTGTAACACTATCACTTTTTAGTAATTTGAGTATATTATTTATTAAAAAATGTTATCAATCATATCCGTTTTCAAATAAAATGATATCACACAAATATTTACTTATATATAAAGAGCGATAATATTTTTAGTTAAAAAGTAAAAAATAGTTGAATAGATATAAATGGGTTGCCTAATATAATTTCATACTAGACTTGCTTTATTTTATAACATTAAGTTGTTATAACTTAATGTGATGCATACAAACAATGTAAACAACTAATTTTTTTCATAACTCGATCGGTCCCAATATCGACCCATAATTTTTTCAGCTTCGTGCTTGTTTATTGTTACACGTATCCTCTATATATATATATATATATATATATATATATATATATATATATATATATATATATAATTCAAATGTAGGTTCATGAATTGCGTCATGCCCATTCTGCGAAGTGCCAGCAATTGTTGTATTGATGGATATGCGTTCCACTTTCCAACCAAATCATTAATGTAATGTTTGAATTTCAATCAACACTCATGATAATTATTATGGGTACTCTATGGTTTTCAAGGTAAATTTTTGAGTGTAGTTAGTAGTTATTGAATTTATTTTAATTATTTTATTTAATTTAATTGTGACATACATTAAATAGAAATTTAATTTAATAATTTAGATTATTTTAATATACCATGACAATTACACTGCAAAATTTGACTCTAAAGTTATTTTCAATGTGATATTAATTTAATTTAATATTGTTGTTTTAGATAGTTATTCTGGTACATAGGATTGATATGACCACATACTAATATTAGATTGGTGATGGACGAATTCCAAACATTCATTACAATTTACAACTAATTCTGATGATAGATCAACCATATATTTTGGGATATCGTTTTAGGTGAAAACTTTTTAAGAAATACATAAGTGATATATCCTCCCTCCCAACGAAAGATTTGCGTTTCTGTCATTTAAATTTTAAATGAGATTCACACAAAATAATTAATATTTCATCGGTCTCTTTTAAGAAGTTTATTTTTTTCATTCCCAAAGAGTTCTCCTTTTTTTTACGCATACAACTTACAAACACCACTAATACAATTAAAATATGGGGCTCACACACCCACTAATACAACTAGTACTCACTACATATTAAATAATAATATTCCTTAATTCACATGCAAAAAGTAAAAGCAACCATTTGCATGGGACGGAGGGAGTATATCTTTATAGAACTCACACACTACTAATACAACTATCCACTATACATTAAAATGTTTTTTTCTTTTTCCTCATTTATAAATTAAATATTACATCCCTTAAATCTACGTGAAAAAAGAAATGTCTCATTTTCGATGGGATCGAGGAAGTAATATTTTAATTAAAAGTAGTATTAAACACTACAACATAACTTGTTTTATATAACACGTAAAAATTGTTATTTAATAGCAAAAAAGTATTAGTGTAGCTAATATGTAATATTTTTTATGGTGCAATATTTGTTCGTGCTGCTTATTGTCTATAGCAATACTATTTCGATCATTAATAACACTTTTAAAAAAAATGTTACAATAGATAAAAATTTTATTTAACACTTTATAAATGTTACATGTGATATTCTTTATATGTAACACATTTTATAAGGAAAGTTTGAACATTTAACCTATTAGATAGAATAAGTTACTCCACCACCTTAACTAACTATAACTTTGTGTTTATTTTGAGTTTTTATTTTATTATACATGACATCAACACTTTTTATTTAATTTATTAAAATATAAATTTTAAAATCATCTAATATATTTAAACTTGAGTTATTATTATACTAACTAATTTTAAAAAATTATTATATTATATGATATAATTTTATTAAGAAATATAATAATTTAAATAATTAAAAATAGTCATATTGCATACTTAAAATTATATTTTTATTATAAATAAATTTATATGTATTAAAATTATTTTAAATAAATATAAATATATTTTTTCATACATTACTAATATTTTTATACGGAGTATAACATAATAAATATTTTACATAATAAAATTGTATTTATATGAGCATATATTTTTTTCACCTTGTATAATAATATAAATTATTTAATAGTGTGTTAGTTTTTTTTTTAATTATTTAAACTATATAAATATTATATATTTCATTTATATAAAATGTTATGTATTTAAAAATATAATATGATAGTGTTAAATATTCCATAGTGTTACATAAAAGGTGTAATATATGAAAAATAATACTAATAAAATGTTACATATAAAAAAGTGTAATCTCAAAAGTGTTATATTTATAAAAGTGTTATTTAAAAAGTATTACTTTTATAAAAATGTTATTTATTGATGTTGCATATAAACCAAGTGTTACATATTATTAAATTTTAAGTAGTGTTACAATTAAATGTTATATATAATAAAAGTGTTACTGTGAAGTGTAACTTAACATCATTTATGTTGTAGTGAAATTAATAATCTCTTAAATTTAACTTCACATCTTTTGTTTTGATCCATCTAAATTTTAATTTTACACTTTCATAAAAGAAAAAATCAACTAACTTGTACCCCCTAACACACTTTAATTTCAAATTTATCATCACAACTTTAACACATATAACATACTTTATTATATATTTATTACAAAAAATACCAAACAACCCTCACAAATAAATCAAAATGTAACTTTTAATAATATTTGTGTAAACAGTAAATATAAAGATGAATTTGAAACAAAAGGAGTTATGACTACTTATGAAAACGTAAAAATAATCTACGTGGATGACCCATAATTTACCAAGCTTAAATATAAATTTTTTATTTATTTATAAAATTGAAGAATAGTTCGAGATTAATTAATTTTATAAATTATGTAGTTGGTCGCACAAGGTGTTTAATTGTATAACATTTTATTTTTAAAGATATATACTTTAATTAATAATGATATTATTTTTTTGATAAAACAATTGTTGATATAAGAAGAGTACTAAAATTTGGCTAAAAATTATTTATTTAAAAATTAAATTAAATTTTAATAGTAGTAAAAAACGGCTAAAACTTGTGTGCCCCTAAGATACCGTGCGCCTTGATACCCTTTAGTATTAAATGATATACTCTTTAGTATAATGATGTGTACCCTTTATTTTAATTTCTGAGAGAATAAAAAAAATAATAAAAGTGTACACCCTTTAAAATAAAATGGTATATCCTTATTAATTAAAACGTATACTCTTAGAATAAAATATTGTACACTTACGCACACCTATGAACACAAGAGATAAACTCCTAAAAAAGCATAACATTTAAAATTAAAAATCATGAAATTGAATGGGAGTAAAAATGTTGTACACTTACGCACACCTAGGAACACAAGAGATAAACTCCTAAAAGAGCATAACATTTAAAATTAAAAATCATAAAATTGAATGGGAGTAAACAGAACTAGTTCCAACATCTGAATAAAATTAAACACAAGAGATAAACTCCTAAAAAAGCATAACATTTAAAATTAAAAATCATAAAATTGAATGGGAGTTAACAGAACTAGTTCCAACATCTGAATAAAATTAAAAATTCATAAAATTTTCTCATTGGGAGGTTTGAACCCTGGACTTCTATTAATCATGGGCTCTGATACCATGTTAAATGATCATCTCATCTAAAAGCTTAAGCTAGTAGAGAGATGAACCGTTTAATACTTAATCGAGTCACTCTAACAAGCCCCCTCACATGCATGCGGTAAATAACCATCTCATCTAGAGCAGTTTAATACTTAATCAACTATTACTCTAACAGATAGCACATTTTTCATTTTGGGTTGTCCTACAAAAGTTTGCATATTATTAAAAAAGTAAAAAGTCAAATACAACCACCCTTCCCCGTACACTTTATTTAAAAAAAAAAACACCCCCACCTAACACACTTAATATATATTATTATTTATTTATTACCAAAAAATACCATAATACCCTTAAAAGTTGTCACTTTCTTAATCTCCGTGCCGGGAGGGGGTGCAGACTTTCCTGAGACCGGGGAGTATTTCGATATGAGATCTAAAGCAGGTAAATTAAATTGATTTCAAGTTCCGAGAGTACTAAGGAAACAAAATTAGTGAGATTTTTAATTATCTACTGCATTAAGTTAATTTTCTATTAACTAAAAATGTTTTAATACACATTTTAACTATTTATATATAGTGGGTGGCATCTTTGCAATCACTCTTGTAATTAATTAATTAAAAAAAATCTGAAATAAATCTAAAACATTATTCAAAGTCAGATATATAGGGTACATTTGTAGGCCTACAAATTAGGCCGTATATTAATCCCAAAATATATGATAATCTTCTTTGGATTTTAATAAAAATGAGTAAATGTTAAATTATGATTTAGATGTTGATCTGTAGTTTGTTAGGTTCATGTACCATCGAGTTTGCGATTTGTGCAGAATTATAATTTGACTAATAGATATTGAAAGAATTTTTATTTCATTTTAATGATTTAGATTGAGATAGACATGAGACCCCCATTTTTTCTATCTTCACCACCTTCCCCCTTCACTTTCAAATAATTCATTTTTTTTTTCTTTATATACGTCGTGTCATTATTAATATCCATGATAATTCTGTACATACTTTATAAGGATAAATTAAAATAGTCATGGCAACTCTGAAAATAAATATGCCTCGATTATGAGTAGGGTTGGAAATAATTTAGGTAGGATGACTCGTGATTGAAGAGTTTGTTCAACAAAATATTTTACATTCTCAAAAAAAAAAAAAAAAAAAAAAAAAAAAAAATATATATATATATATATATATATTACTTTATCAAACAACATTAAAAAGTTATTTTAATTTCAAATTTATCATTCATTTTTTCACATATTTCATTACTTTATATTTTTGTTAATATCCAAAAATAATAAAATACCCAATAAAATCTATAAAGTTTGTTAAAACAACCAATTTTCTTAAACAATGCAGATCAGTAAACGGGAAGCATTCTATAGGACAAAAGGAGTAGTATTTATTTTTGGAGAGAGTTTTATTCATTAAAATTATTAGGTGAGTTAATAAAACTTAAAAATATCAAAGACAAGTAAGAATGAACGTGAAAATTGCCTTAATTCTTTATTAGTTGATGGGATATTATAACTTATCTCCTCCTTATGTTGTGATCCAATGAATCTTTTGTTTGTAACTAATGGACTTAAAAAAATTAAATTTATTTAAATATAATTAATGTATAAACTCTCTTATTTTTAATAAAGTTTTAAATCCCATGATGTATTATTATTTCAAGTAAACCAAACACTCTCTTAATAAGAAGTAGATTATTATTTCAAGTAAATCAAACACTATATTAATATGCAGTAGATTAAGATAGAATATTATTTTATTGTATAGTGAGTTTGTTTTGTATGGCCCTTTGTTTTGTAGATATCATTAAAAAAGAAAAAGAAAAAAAGGAGATTACAAAATTAGAGTGTTACAAGACGTTATTAATGTAAGTATTTTTTTTATCTTTTTTTACCATTATTATTAGTTCATTTTTTTTAGTAAAATATTACTCCACTTTTTATTAATTATACTACAAATTGTGTTACATAAACTAAACTTTGACGCACATTAAACTTTATCTTAATAATTTTTATAAGTCGGTGTATATGATTGGAATAACATGTATCCATCGCGTTTATTGTTTAATAAAATGATTGTATGTCGGCCTAATTTAATGTCCTAACCAATTTTTATTATTATTTAAAGAAGGGCGGATTTTGTAGCCAAGAAAAAATGGTGAGGATATTATAATGATCATTAATTTCAAACATAAATGGATGATATATATTACGACCCACAATATAATAAATTTCAACATAAATATGTATCCCGACCCACAATATAATAAATTTCAACATAAATAAATATACCGACCCACACTCATTAATGCTTGATATGATATTCTAGCAATTTCTTTTTTACGAAATAGGACCATATTTAAATTAAGTAATAATATCCTAACTCAATAGATTTTGATTGATGGGACACAAGAGATTCATAGAATTTAAGTAATTATTATCTATTCATAATACAATTATTATTGATCTAATCAAATAGTAAAATGCACTGGTACAAACTCTGTATTACTGGATGCAAAATTATTTTATTTAGAATAATATTTAAACTCCATAAAAGTATAAATTTAAAATTTATTACTCCCCCGTCCTGCCCAAATAGCACCATTTTATTAAATTGGGCATCCCGTCTAAATTGCACAATTTTTATTTTTAGTAAAAAGAGTCTACTAATGACCCATCACCACCCATCATATATATCAATATACCTACTCACTTTACATAAAATAATACTTCATCCGTCCCACGTTCATCTTCACACTTTCCGTTTTCGTCCGTCCCACATTTATCTTCACCACCCAAAAAAATAAAACTTCACATTAACCAACAACCTCAAAAGTTACCTTAATTTCAAAAATAACACTCTCACCTAACACACATAACATACTTTATAATTTATTTATTACTTAAAAATACCACAATACCCTTTAAAAGTCAATAAAGTTAGTCAAAAAATAACTTTTCTTAAACTCCGTGTCTACAGTAACTGTGAAGACAAATATGGGACGGAGGGAGTAATACTCCTTAATCTACATACAAAAAGCAAATGACACACTTTGACCGGAACGGAAGGAGTATATAATTTCCAAAACTTACATAACAGTACTACGTTGCCTCTTAAAGTCAATAAAATTTATCAAAAATCATATCTATAATAATGATGCAATTTAACTATGGAGGATGTAACATAAATTTGAATTTGAATAATAATTAATAAAAAATTTAAAAAGTAATGAAAATATCAAAAAGTTTATTTGTTTGGAAGATTAGAATTTAGAAGGGATAATGCATTAATAAAAAAAACTTAAATTATTAATGTATATTTTGATAGTTCTCTAATATAGTACTCTCATTCTATAAGACGGTTTTTTGCACGGGATTAAGATATATAGAATTTTAATATGTATTGAAGTGAGAGAAATAATATTTTAATGTGTAATAGGTAGTTATGTTAGTGTAATATTGTGGGCCCATGGAGATATTTAAATGATTTGTGTGGGTCCCATTTATTTACTATAAAGGGAAATATAAACTTTTTTATGGAACGCCTAAAATGAAAATGCATAAACGTTTCTACGGGACGGGGGAGTATAAGAATATCATTTTTTTTACACAAACTCTAATCAAAATTAATTATATTATAGGAATATATTTTATTTTATTCAATTACTCAAAATACCATTATCTTTCTTATATCATTACAATAAAAAATATTTTTTAAAACTTCATGCCACTAATTACGTGTATGTATTTGTGGAATAGACGGAGTAACATATTTGAGTATTAGTAGAATCGGTTGTAATGTGGACTCTCAAAAATTGTTATAAGAGCTGGGAGAATCGGTTGTAATGTGGACTCTCAAAAAATTACTCCCTTCGTCCCAAGAATACATTCGCACTTTCTATTTCGGTCCTTCCTAAGAATACATTCATTCCAAAAAAATGAAAACAATACATAATATCAATAACTTTACAATACTACAATATTACAAAAATGCCACATTCTTTTTACACACAATTTAGTCAAAGTCAACTATATCATACACTTTATTCTACCAAATTACCCAAAATAGTCATTCTCTTTCTTACGTCACACCATCAAAAAGTTACTTTTTTAAATTCCTTGCTCAAAAATACGGGAATTTATCCTTGGTACTGAGGGAGTAATATTTATAGTTGAGGGATCTCTAAATGCATCTTCCTTTTACCTTAATATCTACAAGAGATTTTATAACCTATAGAAGAGTAGTCAACATCGAAGGCCCACATCAGACTTGTCAGCCCAGTTTCCTGCCTCAATGGATCAGCGGGCCCATTCCTTCATTCCTTTTTTTTTTCTTAACCATTTAATTACCATTATTATTTCTTTACTTTTTCTTTTTTTTTTCTTTAGTTTAAATGTATATTAGATAAAAAGAAAAGAAAATTTTCATAAATAAATAATTTTTTAAAAAAATGCTTAAACATATTTTAAACATTTAATTAACATTTTTTATTTATCATTTTATACTTAAAACCCTTAAAAGTTATAGGAAGAATTGTTTTAAAATAAAAGAAGGGATTTTGTGCCAAATCGGATGGAAAACCAACAAAGTCACATATTGCACGTAGGTAAGCAGGAAAAAGGCATAAAATTAACCATTTCAACTTTTTTTTAAAATTTTTTAATTTTTTAAAGTCTTAATTTAAGTCGGCTTGCTCCAACCCCACCACATTAATTCTTTCAACCCTATATATATTTGATAACAATTTCAACCGTGCTCTTTTTATAAATCCAAATTTTATAAGTGTATGGTGGAAATTAATTCTATTAAGAATTAATAGAATTAATTTTAGTTATATGTTTCACAAAAAAGTTAAGATTATGCGATCTTCATTAATTTAAAATGGACATATATACTTCATTCCAAAAACCCAAAAATTTATATAATCCTCTATGAAAAAATAAAGCACTTTTTTTCCATATCTCACTATATATTGAACTTTGGAGAGAGTAAAATTGCATATAATCAATTTGAGGTGGAATTTTTTTTGAACCATTTCATAAAGACAAAAATTTGTGTGAAATCAACTCACAAGAACACTTTTTTAGACAAATAAGAAGTGATATCATTTTAATAAAAAGTGATAATCAGAGTGTGATGACATTCCAGCTGGTATCTAAGGATTCGAATCCTGTTTATGACATGAGTTTGAATCCCATACAAACACAGTCAATCATAAGCTATCTATCTTAAACTACTAGAGATAAATAATGTGATTTAACTTTTTTACCAATACCTAAAGTATCAATCCCTAAAGCAAGGACGTGGGTGTCGAGTAGAGAGATGCATATTTGATGTTAGAATTAGAATAATTAGATATAAGGCATTGTTGTGTTGAAAACTAGTAGTAGTATATAATAGTGAATGATGTGTAATGAATTAAGCATCAAAATGAAAGATGAGGAGTCTATATTAATGAGTTCCCACATAGCTGTATGTATAATTAAGATGAGGTAAGAGAGTAAAGATGGAATTTTTGGTCGTACCATATGTCATTTTCTTATAAATGAGATTGAAATTGTTTTAATTTGAAAATGATTGATGCTTTGAGTTCCTTTTGGTCCCAATTCCACAATTCTTACATACCAATAATTCATCTCCTATCCACTTTTCTGGGTAGGGAAAAAGTAGGTCGGCATGGGTTACTAAACTGTAGCAGCTGACCCGCAATTTTATTTTGAATGAATTAACGAATATGCATGTATTTGAATTGAATCTTTTTAATTTAAATGAATTGACGATAAAATCCAAACATCGGTAGGTAATAGCTTACGAGGTTATTTTAAACTCCCGTGAATTGTTGAATTAATGATTAAGCGTAGTGCAACTGCAAGATTCAAATTTGTGTGGTGGTGGGGTGGGTTGTAGTCCATGATCTGTGATCTTGTTGCAGTGAAAGCAACTAATCAAGAATTCACAGATAAGGGTGGCATCACTTCTTTGTTACAGAATATGGGCCGTGGCTCGTGGACTAGCTTCTGGAGCTCTGAGGATATGGGGTGCCCATAGGGGTAGGGTGGTGTGGGGTGGGTGGGGCTTAGCTAATCGAACTGAAGACTCAACACTTGCGTAGAGATTCTTTTTCATCTTCTTCTCTTTTACTCTCTCCGTATGCTCGAAAGAGGGTATTTTTTTCATTTTGATCGTCTGCCTCAAAGAGAGTCATTTCCTTTTTTTACCCACATGAGACCTACATACACCCACTAATACAATTAAAATATGAGGTCCACACTCCCACTAATACAACTACACTCTATACATTAAATAATAATACTCCTTAATCAACATGAACAAAAGCAAAAGATCCTCTTTCGGGCGGACAGAGGAAGTATTTTTTTGTACTCCCTACGTTCCATTGAAAGGTGTGCGTTTACTTTTTGTACATAGGAGTATTTTAATGTGTTATTAGGCGAAAAAAATAATATTTTAATATAAAGCACTACAAAAAAACTATTTTTACCAATGAAATATTTCATTGGTAAAAACCTTAATTACATTGTTAAATTGACTTACCAACGGATTAACAATGGAATCCGTTGGTAAAATTCCGTTGGTAAAGTGGTGGTTGGTAAATTTTAACAACGAAAAATCAATTTCATTGATAATCAGTTGGTTGATAATTTATATAATGATTCTCTTGATAATCCATTGGTAATTATCAACGGATTGAATTCCATTACTAAAATAGAGAATAAATCTGTTGGCATTTCGTTGCTAAAACAAAAATATCATTTTTATTGCTAATCCATGGGTAATTACCAACGGATTGAATTCTGTTGTTAATTCGATTCCAAAAAAATACTTTTTTTATAGTGAAGGGAATAAACGTATTAGTATAATTTGTGGGCCTATAAATTAATTTGTATGAGTCTCAAAAAGAACATTTCATGAGACGAGGTAGTACTTTTTTCTCTCAGAGTTTGTCAAGCTTATAAATTAATTTGTATGAGTATCTTTTATTGGAAAATGAACATTTCGTGGGACAAGGTACTACTTTTTTCTCTCAAGAGTTTATCAAGAACTACGATTATTTTTTATTTTAATTTATATGTAAATACTCATCTGTCAGTATTAGATGTGCTGCTCATCTCAAATTTAATTTCAATAGTGGAACATATGCATTCATACATAGAAATTCTTTAATGTCTCAGTTAGAAACCAATGAATAAAATAAAAAAACTATTGAACTATTTCATTCAGAGCACAAAACTTTCTCTTAATTAAAATGAAGTTTCTATTAAAGGACAGAGGGTTTCTGATCTCCAAAAATTAATCAGCCTGCTAATTATCAAATACATGTGTGTATATACATATTTACCCAGAAAATTTAAAGTTTTAGGGGCAAAAAAACTATGCGTAAGAAGATATGCCCCTGATTATTTAAACAAAATACTTATAAATATCTAAATAAAAGATGAATTACAACTTATAATTGTAAAAAAAATCCACTGCTATTTATTTTTATAAATTTTAACTAGACAAGTAACATGTTTAACAAAGTACACTACAAAAAAACTGTTTTTTAACAATGGAATATTCAGTTGCTAAAAGTCTTAATTCCATTGTTAAATTGGCTTACCAACGTATTAGCAACGAAATCCGTTGGTAAAGTGGTGGTTGCTAAATTTTTAGCAACGAAAAATCAATTTCGTTGCTAAATAATTCCGTTGGTAATTTATATAATGATTCCCTCGCTAATCCGTTGGTAATTAGCAACGGATTGAATTTCATTGCTAAAATAGAGAATAAATCCGTTGGCATTCGTTTGCTAAAATAAAAATATTATTTTTGTTGCTAATCCATTGATAATTAACAACGAATTGAATTCCGTTGTTAAATTCGGTTGCTAAAAAATATATTTTTTAGTGGTATATACTCAGCTCACAAGGGCAATTAATAAAATACTTTCAAGTTTCAACCAATGAAACTTTAAAGATGTAATAGTTTACAATTGAGTGTATGATCAATGATGTCTCTTTAAAACATAGTGTTGTTTTTTAAAATATATAAGGTTGCATTAGTGTTCATTAATAATAGTAATATTATTATTTGTAGTACAGTGTAACTCTTCACTAATACTAAAAAGTAACCTGATTACACTTGTCCTACTGTAATTTTTGCCTAAAAACTTTTATCACATCATTATCAATTCAGAATCTATTAAATCACGCATATTGTATCCTAATAAATTTCAACATCCATGTCCATCACTACATCAATTCAAGAATGAAAATGAAATGGAATGAAAATGAAAAGGAATCAAATTATTGGAGCATTAAATAAATCAACTCAATTTCTTCAACCTTAACAACCCCCAACCCCCTCCCCCCCCCCAAAAAAAAAAAAAAAAAAAACAACTAGGTAGATAAAGAATCTTAGATTCTAACCACATAGATTTACAAAAAGAAAATGTGAAAAGGATATTAAGTAGTGATCCAATATGATTTGACTAAAAACTGCCTATCAACAGTTTTGATTCTATAAATATAAGATATGTGTGGGGGATAATTTATTTCAACATGTTAAAATCCATCTTCCAATTGTTTTCATGCCATGTGGGCTGTATGGTGTAGAAATGTGGATGACAAGGAAAGAAGTTGAGATCTTATTTAATAATTATTATTATAGAATAATAATGATTCTAAATTATTACTCTGAGATATAATACAGTCGCGTTACATCAAACTATAACTAATATATATATATATATATATATATATATATATATATATATATATATATATATATATATATATATATATATATATATATATATATATACACACACTAGTGTGTCAACCGTGTGTTATACGGCAATTTTAAAATTTCAAATAAAATTATAAGAGAACAATATTTTTAGAATTATTATAAATAATAACACAATACATATATTATATATTTCAATATTTTTTATAATTGATTTCTAATTTATGTACGTATGAGAATGAATATACGATCATCACTGATTGTGATTATGAGAGAACTTCTATTATATACACTCCAATGCGGTACATGATCTCCGTAAATCATGGAAACCAAATCAAATCAAGAAATAAATACAAACAATAATATACAAAAATACAAGGTCAACTATTTCCCTTAATACCCCCGTCAAGCGCTGCGTAGGATGTAAGCAGACGCAAAGCTTGGAACGCAAGAACTCAAAAGCCGGTCGAGGTAGCCCTTTGGAGAAAATATCAGCAAGCTGAAGATGAGACGGAACAAATTGAGTGTGTAACTTTTCCGAGAAAACCAGCTCACGAATAAAATGACAGTCAATATCAATATGTTTAGCTCGCTTGTGAGAGACTGGATTCTGACTGAGGAAAATGACACTCTTATTGTCACATAGGAGTGTCATAGGAGTAGTAGGCGATTGATGAAGCTCCTGGAGTAAATTAGCCAACCAAACTATCTCCGAGCCAGCATTAGCCAATGCCATGTACTCAGACTCACAATTAGAGCGAGCAACAGTGGGCTGCTTCTTGGCACTCCAAGAGACAAGATTCTCCCCAAGAATATGGAATAGCCATAAGTGGAACGACGAGTTTCTACACACCTGGTCCAATCGGCATCAGAATATCCCACTATCGACTTTTCTAGATGGTGAGTGAAGCTAAGACAATAATAAATGGTACCCTTTACGTAACGAAGAATCCATTTCGCGGCGAGGAAGTGATCATCAGCAGGGGAATGAAGAAACTGACTGACTGAGTTGACAGCGAAGGATAAATCAGGCCTAGTTATAGTCAGATACTGCAACGCCCCAACCAAAGAGCGATAAAGTGTAGGATCATCGAATAATGATCCAGTACTCTGCAAAGAACTGCCAGCAGCTAGTGGAGAAGAGACAGGCTTACAGTCCAGCATATCAGCACGTTCTAGAATATCATGAGCGTATTTCGCCTGACCAATGAAAAGACCAGCAGAAGTATATGAAACTTCAAGCCCCAAAAAATAGTTCAACTTACCCAGATCTTTGATAGCAAACTCTGCATGAGTGAGAGCTATGAACTGCTGTAGAAGACGCGGATCATTTCCTGTAAGGATAATATCATCCACATAAAGGAGAAGATATAGAAGAGAAGAACCTCGCCGAAGACAAAACAATAAGGAATCAGATTGAGTCTGTCGAAATCCCAAAGTCAACAGATAAGAACTGAATCTCTGAAACTAAGCCAAAGGAGTCTGGCGAAGACCATACAAAGCCTTTTTGAGCCGACAAACATGATTCGGAATACGTGGATCAATAAAACCAGGGGGTTGAGCCATGTAAAAAGGTTTTGTCAGCACACCATTTAAAAAGGCATTCTTCACATCCAACTGATGCAGAGACTATTTATGATGCACAGCCAGAGCGAGAATGGTACGAACAGTAGCAGCCTTGACAACAGGACTAAAAGTGTGATGAAAATCAGAACCAGGAATCTGAGTGAAGCCCTGAGCAACAAGGCGAGCTTTATGTCACTCAATGGAGCCATCTGACCTGTATTTTATCCAAAATACCCACTTTGAACCAACGATATTGGTGTTAGGAGGAGGAGGAACCAAATCCTATGTTTGATTATTCATTAGTGCATCAATTTTCTCTTGCATGGCAGTCATCCAATGAGGGAATTTGGAAGCCGACTTGAAACCTAGAGGCTCAGAAGCAGTAGAAAGAGACGAAAGCAAAGTTGTTGAAGCAAGATCAACAGGGTACCTGGGTTTGAAAATGCCAGCTCGTGACCGTGTAACTATTGGATGAGTAAACACGGGTGGCGCTGGAGGTGGGGGAGCCGTGAGAACAAGGTGTCCCAGTGAAAGCAGGTTATCAGGCTCAGCTACTGGTTCTGGTGTGGTGGCAGCAGTTTGTGGAAGAACATCATCAACCAACTCTGGATCCGTATGAAGTCGAGACGGAGCAGAGGAGTTGGAAACCACCGTGCAAGGGATAACGGGATCCAAGAAACTTGATATAAGCAAGTTTGGTGTTGATTGAGTAGTACTGCCAGTGAAGGGAAAAACCTGCTCATCGAATTGACCATGACGTGTGATGTAGATGCATGCGGAAGAGGGATTGACGCATCGAAAATCCTAGTGAGCACTGCTATAGCCCAAAAAATACAGGGCCGACTGCGAGGTGAAAGCTTAGTAGCTGCATAGTCCCGAAGAAAAGGAAAAACCCTGCATCCAAAGGGTTTAAAAATAGTGTAATTTGGAACACTGTGAAACAACAATTCATACGAAGATTTGTGATCCAGGACAGAAGATGGCAGCCGATTGACATATACAGCAGTGGCAAAGGCATAAAACCATAAGGTTGCAGGGGCAGAAGCATGAAATAACATGGAGAGGCCAGTTTCAGTGATATGTCTGTGTTTTCGTTCCGCTCTACCATTTTGCTGCGGAGTATAAGGGCATGAGAGCCGATGCAAAATACCATGATGAACCATAAAATCAGCAACTTGTTTGTTCACAAACTCAGTACCTCAATCAAATTGAAATACTTTAACAGATCGAAAGAATTGTGTACAAATGAAGGTATGAAACCGAACCAACACATAATAGAAGTCAGATTTAACACACAACGGATAAAATCATGAAAAGCGTGAAAAATCATCAACAAACACAACATAATAACGAAACCCGGCAGAGAAAGTAATGGGAGCAAGTCCCCACAAATCACAATGCACCAAATCAAGAACACAGGAGGCACGTTTATCATTAAGAAAAAGGTAATTTTTTGCTCTTGGCCAACTGGCAAGGAGAACAAACAGTAGGATTCGGCAATAAGGATGTAACAAATAAATGTCCTAATTTATTTAATAATGAAATAACACCAAAGGAAACATACCCTAGGTACAAATGCCACAAATTAAAACTAGCTCGTAAATCTTTAGTGTGTAGAGTAGCAACCAAAGCCGAGCCACCTTTCTCCTATACATATAGCCCATTTTCTCACCTTCCCTCAGCCAGAACTGCCTTTGTCACTCGGTTCTGAATAGCAAAGGACTTGTCAGAAATATAACATCAACATCACAATATGAGGTCAATTTACTAATGGACAATAAATTTTTAGTGAGCTCCGGTACCACCAAAACATCCAACAAATCAATATCAGGCGAAATACGACTTGAACCAACATGAAAAATGGATAGAGAACTCCTATTACCAACAGTGACTGAGCTATTACCAGAGTATGGTTCAAAAGAATCTAATTGAGTGTTGTGAGGAGTCATGTGTGCTGAGGCGCCGGAATCCAAGTACCAATTCGAGCTCGAACCAAGAGGAGAGACATTGCAGGCGACATGAAAGGCTTGAGCAAGGTCAGTCGTGTTGGAGTGGGAGGCTGATCGAGCACTAGCCTCAGTTTGGAGCTGCAAGAAATGGGGACACTTGTCGACAAAGTGATCCCCCCGACACAGCTGACACCACGGTGTAAATGAGCGGGGGCCGCCGTGGCCACCACCGGTGCGACGCTGTACAGCGGGAGAGCCTCCACCTCCCCGAGGCTGCTGCTGTCTAGATGTGCGAGGGCCCTCGTTGCGGGATTCGGAGGCAACAAACACGGCTGGAGATGCCGTGGCTGGGGCACTTTCCATGGAGCGTGTCATCAGGTCGAATTGGACCGCCTGATGAAGAAGATCGCGGAACGACGGTACCAGATGCATGGCCATCCGAGTGTCAGCAAAATTCGCGAACGAGTGGTCGAGTCCCCAAAGAAACCAGTGACTCTTGTCACCTTCATCCACTGGTTTTTGAATATCGGACAACTGATCACACAACAACTTGAAGCGACGACCATAGTCCTCCACCGATTGATCCTCGCGGTGGAGGGACAACAACTCCTCCCATAACTGGTTCGCACGCGACGCGGATGTGTTGGCGAAGACAGACTCCAGTGTCTGCCAAGCGGAGTGAAACGAGGTGCAGTCGAGAACCTCGGCCATGGCCTCCGATTCTAGTGTCGCGTACAGCACACCAAGAAGCTTTTGTTCACGCAAGAACCAGGACGAATAGGCTGGATTAGGAGATTCCACGCTTGTATCTGAAGTGAGGGATTTATGAGGGATCGAAAAAGACCCATCAATGAGATCCAACATCTCGAAGGTAGTTGCCATGGAGAGAAACTGGCGCTTCCACATTAAGTATGTAGAAGTTGATATCTTGATCTAGACGAGGTTGATCATCGCCGTTGTTTGAGAAGAGGGGGAGGTGCCGGGTGCCGCCATGAATTGGCTGAGAAGAAAAGAGAAAAGGGCCGAGAGGAGAAAAAGAGGAGAAGGGAAGATAAAGAAAAGCAGTTAGGGTTTACGATTTCTGGCTGATACCATATGAGAGTGAATATACGATCATCACTGATTGTGATGATGAGAGAACTTCTATTATATACACTTCAAGGCAGTACATGATCTCCGTAAATTATGAAAACCAAATCAAATCAAGAAATAAATACAAACAATAATATACAAAAATACAAGGTCAACTCCTTCCCTTAATAATAGTATTATGTACACCGATTATTACATATTTTTTGATATCTCAAATTAATTAATTAACTTACAAATCTGTGTATAATATAATTAACTTGCATCTGTGTAAAATATAATAATTAGAAATATATTTAAAATTCTTCTTTAAAATCAATATATTTTCAAATTTTAAACAAAAGAAAATCTACAACATTTTTCTATTTAAAATATGAATTAGTTATTACAGTTATTTAAAAATATATCAAAATTAAAATTTTATTTGTTTATCAAATCTAAAACTTCAATTACTAATAATACAAATTTTTTAATTAAATTTGTATTTACAAAATTAATTTAAACATTCATGTTTTCTTCATATACAGTTTTTTCATTGTAAGTCAACTATTTATATCACCTTGCCCTTTATATATAAACATTATTTCTACTATAAATGTATTTTTTAATTAATATTATTTTTCCTTTATAATTTTATTGATTTTTAAGGGTAATATACCCATTTTAAATATAACAAATTATGAGAGAGATATTTTTTTAAAAATATAATCTATTGAGGGATTATTTATTTTAATAAAGAGAAATTGTTGATTGGGCGAAGTACTTGAGCGGAGGAAATATAATATGTATTTAATTTTTTTAACTGTTTAAATCGTATTTATATTGTTGTTTTTCATATTTTGTGAGGAAAAAAAAATCAGAATTTTGATATATTGAGGTAGTATGTGAGGAGTCTCTAGTGTTACAATTTGAAATTTATTTATTTCTTAAAAAAACTTTATATGAGAAGACAAGATATGTAATGCTTATTATTACCAACCTTTTGAGTAAACATAAATAGTAACGAGCTTTATTTTTGTGCTCTTTATATACTCTTTTTATTTATAAAATGAAAATTATTCTCCACTAACACAAACATTAAAGATAAAAATTAAATCATAAAAATAAAATAAAACATTTATCTCGCATATTGATTTATAAGATGTTTCATTTCCAAGAATTATTTATTACTTTTCTTTTTTGTGGTCCTGTCGGGTGTCCACCAAGTTGGTACCCCCAAATAAAAAAATATCTATAATCAAGACTTTGAGGATGGACCTCTTTCTAGGTATTATAATAATCTTTATAATTACTCTTATTAATGAACACTAAAATTTATTAAATACTAGTCTATAGTTTATTATATCATGAAATAAAGAGATTAATCGAATAATTTATAATCATCAATTCATACTTTATATATATATATATATATAAATAAATAAATAATCTACTCCGTATATATAATTAGCTAATACGACTTATAACTTGTAACTAAACTTTCTAGAGAACTCCCAATTGATTGATGTTAACATAACCTTATTAATTGTCAACAATGGCAATTGAACCACAACTACGGGGTATGGAGACTTCTAGTTGTAAAGAGATTGGATTTGGACATATCATTGAGGATATTATTAACATTAGTTTTTGGTCAAAGGGTAGATGTGGAATCAAAATTGTCCATTTCATTCACATTCACTTGTATAACATAAGTTACTATGGTTTATATTTACGCAAATATTTGTGATAATGTATTTCAACTTAAACTTCAATAACTTGCTAATAATGTAATCAAGTTAAAATTTTATATTACATATCACCGTTCCTTGTGAGATCGGATCAGGAATAATATTTTTGCATCAATCAATTAGTACATCATACTCGTATGATCTTAGCTGATTTAATATAAACTTAACTAACAAAACTCAAAACAAACATAAATTATCAATATTTATGATTTAAAATCATGATAAATTTCAAATATACATAACTTTTGGTTTAGGATTTATTCTTAAGGTATAGTATCAATTCTTTAGATAAAATTGTTTTCTCAACTTATAATTAAAAAGGTTCCACAATACGTTTTATACGATACATATACTGTAATTTATATTATGTTACAGATACTGAAATTAGTATAAATAAATACTTCTCTGATTATACCTAGGCAAAATGTCATGTGCGAATCCTAATTCTTACGTTAAAACATACACTGCATTAATGAATGAGAATTTATATAGTTTTACGCACTTTTTTTTTAAATAAAACTGTTATTATTTTAATGAAATTTTATGATACAATTTAAATATTAAAATGTATTCTCGATATGACAACTGTTACCATCATGCGTTGTGATTACCTTTACATTAAGACAATCAATTTAACTAATTTTAAAGAAGATGATAATTTTAAACAAATTAAAATGAATGAACATGAATCTAGCATGGAATTGAAACGTTGGGCCTGAAATATAGGCCCATTGGACTCATATGAAAGTCCAGTACAGCCCTAACACCATTCACGTTTAAAAGGATCCACATATTTTGGTAACTACATCTTGAAATTAATGTAAACTTTTTTTTTAATTGAAATAAAATATAACTATCATTTCATTAGGGTCATGTCCCAAAAACATACTACTAAATTTTGGAATAAATGTAAAGATGCTTTCAATGGTTCTTTTAATTGAAATAAAAGATAACTATCATTTTATTATGGTTATGGTCAATAACACATTTCAATTCAGGCGTATTGTTCTTTTCTTATTATTACTAATTTTAAGTTGATTTTTACTAATTACTTTCGTGACATTAATAAGAATTGATAATCTTTATAATAAGAAATCATACTCTTATAACAATTTATAAATAATTATAATATATAAATGAAAAGCCATATTTTAAAAGAAAGTGATAAAATCTTAAATTAAAAGCAATAACTAAAGCGTAAAATGATATCAACATAACGGGAAGAAGTTTTCCCCATTTTCTTTTAATGACCTGGAAATTAATTATTTAAATATTTGTTTTAATAAATTTTGATGTGTCAATTTGATTGGTCCAGCTTTTATTTTGACAGCCACATGTACTAACTTTATCAATTTCCCCCAGTTTAGTGAGCCAATTGCTGTGGACGTGTACTTTTCTGGTTGAAATTTGATTTTCCTGTTGAAATTGATTATAAATTGACCAATAATAAGAGTGGACTTAATCGGAAAAAAGTAACGACTTTAGGATTGAAATTGAATTTTATCATAGTTACAGAAAATAAATTTAACTCTTTTTTTTGGGTTCTCATAAAACCTTATTTCTAATTGTTGCGCTGAGTCAGCAATTGATCCCATCTCGGCGTTATTTATGGATGACTAGTGATTGTAATGTCAAATTTTTATTGTTTTATATGCTTAATCACCTATGTAATTTGAACCATATATTTAAGAAAATGTTAGTAAAAAAAAAAAGAAAATTTTCTAAACTAACAAAAAAGTTCAATAGTTCAATTTGATACTATAACCTTTTAAACCGTGTCAATTTAACCTAAATTTTGTTAAAAATTGTAATCTTTATCCGATTATAGTCTAAAATTTCAATTTCAAGTTCATTATTTGGGATTATTTTGTACGGCACCGAACAAATCGGTGCACTTAAAATTGATAGATTAGTTTTTTTAGGATATATTTATTTTAAAATTTTTAATTATTTTATTTGATCTAAAAATAATTATTAATCAATATTTTAATCTAATAATTCCTATTTAATAGATGCACAAGTACTCTAAATATCTTAATTTGAAATAAGATTAAGGTAATTTTAAAAGTTGTCGAAACAAAACAAATTAAAAAAAAAAATTTGTGATCACTTCCAAATAAATTTAAGTATCTCATGGAAATAGGATTTAGCTTAGTATGACGAAATGACCCAAATTGATAGAAAAGCTCGGAGGGACCAATCTGACCCATTAGTATTTACCCTTGTATTTCCGGACTTACCTGATTTATTAAAGTTAAATAGTCAATACCTCAAATAATAATTGATTTTGAAAAAGGAAATAAATAATTCAATTTACAATTTTATATGTTATTTGGTGTATTAATTATCTTTTATGGTGGCTGGTTAATTGTTAAATAAGGTAAAGAAGGTTAACTGTTAAATAAGGTAAAGAAGGTTAATTGTTAAATAAGGTAAAGAAATAAATTAGGAAAATAAATCTTATATAAAAAAGATATAATATTAAATTAAAAGTTAAAAATTCGTTTTCAATTCACTAATATCAAAGAATGTTGAAGAGGATGTTTTGTTGTGCGCGAACGAGTGACCGGAAGGAGGGCAAATCCGCTGATCCGCCGCCGCCTAAAAAGTCAAAGAGAGATCCGCCGCCTAAAAAGTCAAAAAAGTCAAAGAGAGATGAGAGCATGGTTCTTGCCGGAGCTGGTACGGCTGTGGCTGCCACGGCGGCAACGGCCGCAGTCGTGTCCAGCGGTACTAATGGGTGTTTCTGCGGCGGCGGTGGAGCGTGTGGTGGTTGCTGTGGCGGCGGGGCTGGTGGAGGTGGTTAGGGGTGGGGAAAAATACCAAAAACTCGGTATACTGCGTTCGCCCTATCGAAAAATACCGAAAAATGTCGAAGTTTCAACATACCGAAATTTTCGGTATGATATGGTTGTCGTACCGATAATTTCGGTAAGGTATCGATATTGGATATTAAAATTTTAGGTATATCGGTATACCAAAATTATTTTCAGTATTTCGATATCGGTATAGCGATACCGATATACCGAAAATTTTATATTTATTTTTTAAAAATTTAATTATACATAATACAATATTTAAATATATATTATATTATTAATATATTTAAATTATTTTTATTTTATTATGTATCACATTTATTCATATATATATTTTTAAATTTAAAATAAGCTCTAATAAAAATAAATAAAAATATAATACACTTCTAAATTAAAATATAGGAGTATAAAAATATAATAATAAAAAATTTGTTATTTAATATAAAATTATGAATAAATTAAAAGGAGTATAAGTGTCAAAGAAGAATGTTTGAGATTAAAAAATTTAATTATTTTGAAATATTTTTATATTAATTTTATTATTTTGATTAAAATTAAATATTATTTTTCGATATGATTTCGGTAAATTGGTGTTTTTCGGTATGAAACGGTATGTCAACATTTCGATATTAATTGGTATTTATCGAAAAATCGGTATGATGTAAATTTCGGTACGATATCGGTATCCAATTTAATTCACTGAAATTTCGATATACCAAAATTTCGGTATCGGTATGAATTTTTCCATATCGAAATTTTTGATATGATATCGGTATGGTATCGATATTACCCACCTCTAGATGTGGCGGAGGTGGAGGTGGAGGTGGAGGTGATGGTGGAGGTGGAATTTAATGATGGTAGTATTCTGTTTATTGATTGATCTACGTGCGTGTCGTGGTGTGTGTTCGTTGGAGTTGCAATTAGTCGACGTGGAAGTGGTGGCGCGTAGTGTCATTTGCGGCGGCAAGTCAAAGTTACATCAACACTCAAGTTTAAGCTAACCTCTTGTTTCTAAAACAAGGACATTTTTGTAAATATATTAAAAAAATGATACAATCAGTGGGCTAATGTAGAAAGAAGTAGCCAGTACTTTTTATTATTATAATGTTATGTTATGTGCGTATCAATAAATGTAATCAATTGTCAATGGCATGCTATTTTACCTTTTCTTTTTTACTTCTAGATTGCGTATGTTAATGAATTGTGTCAGAGAAGCTCACATAAATGCCATAAAGTTCGATATTAACCAATCCTATATTCAAATTAAATCAAATTCATATTAACTTATTGAGTCATAATATTTATTGACACAAATTATTGAGTCAATTATTTATGATTTAAAATCATGATAAACTTCAAATATACATAACTTTAGGTTTAGGGTTTATTCTTAAGGTATAGTATCAATTCTTTAGGTAAAATTGTTTTCTCAACTTATGATTAAAAAGGTTCCACAATACGTTTTATACGATACATATACTGTAATTTATATTGTGTTATATATACTGAAGTTAGTATAAATAAATACTTCTCTAATTATACCTAGGCAAAATATCCTATGCGTGCACGAATCCTAATTCTTACGTTAAACCATACACTGCATTAATGAATGAGAATTTATATAGTTTTAAGCACCTTTTTTTAAAAAATAAAAATAAAATACTGTTATTATTTTAATGAAAATTTAATGATACAACAATTTAAATTTAAATATTATAATGTATTAAGCTTATTAAGAAACACATACATATTACTAAATTAAAATTAATATAATTTGTTATGTAAAAAATAAATTGAGTGCATAAAATTATATATGTAGAGCCAGACGAGATATCAAACTCGATACAACAACTGTTACCATCATGCGTTGTGATTACCTTCACATTAAGACAATCAATTTAACTAATTTTAAAGAAGATGATAATTACTTATAATTTTAAACAAATTAAAATGAATGAACATGAATTTAGCGTGGAATTGAAACGTTGGGACTGAAATATATATAGGCCCATTGGACTCATATGAAAGTCCAGTACACCCCAACACCATTCACGTTTAAAAGGATCCACATATTTTAGTAACTTTATCTTGGAGTTAATGTAAACTTTTTTTTTTTAATTGAAATAAAATATAACTATCATTTCATCAGGGTCATGATCCGAAACACATACTACTAAATTTTGGAATAAATGTAAAGATGCTTTAAATGGTTCTTTTAATTGAAATAAAAGATAACCTATCATTTTGTTATGGTTATGGTCAGTAACACATTTCAATTCAGGCGAATTGTTCTTCCCTTATTATTACTAATTTTAAGTTGGTTTTTACCAATTACTTTCGTGACATTAATAAGAATTGATAATCTTTATTATAAAAAATCATACTCTTACAACAATTTATAAATAATTATAATATAAATGAAAAGCAATATTTTAAAAGAAAGTGAGTAAAATGATATCAACTGTCAGAGAAGCTTTCCTCATTTTTAAAAGTTTGCGTTAGTGAAATATATTTCTTTAAAGAAATTTTAACACGAATACCATAATTCTAAGAGTATATGCTAACATAACACGAGTATAGAATGCTTGATCAAGTTCAACACCTAGAAAACAAAGACAAAATGCCTGTATATATGTCGAATATATGCATACATCAATATTTTTATATCAATTTGATCAAGGGAGTATTACATACCTTTAGGGAGCGTTTGGTTCAATTGATAGCCCTACAATCAACTGAGATGCAAGAAAAAGCAGTGATAGAATAAGAACAAGTGAACCCCAGTAGCTACAATTCCATTACACATAATCACACACACACAGGTGCAATGAAAATCATGAAAGGAAACCGGAGTCTATAATCGGACTACAGCACGTTCTATATCTAACATAACATGCTTAATCATCTGCATATTACCAGGCGATCGAAGCTTCTCTCATATCATGAGGACATGATCCCAATTGAATGTCAACCAAATCTCATTCACTCTGTTTCTGAACTCAAATGGAGAGTTATACTGAGCAACAATGTAATTCGTTGTAACGTCCCCTGCATGGCTCGAGTTGATGGCATCAGCCCAAACGGTCCCTGCAACACTAGCATACAATGCTGCAGCTTCCACTGCAACATCCACATCAGCTACGAATCCACTAAACTGCCTTACGGCTACATGGGTTGGACCCCATTTTTGCACATGGAGGTTTTTAGCTAAAGGTGGGTTCTTTTGGTTCTCTTTCGGAACGTAGAAGCTCACAACAAAGGATGAAGCACAGAAAGGTCCATCACTGGGTTTCACTTCACTCATCACTGGGCCTGTCATTTCTATTTTCTGTTGGTTGTCATTCTTCCCCTGGATGTAATCGAATAACCTTGTAAAACATACAAACAAGCACCAATAAGAAGCAAGAAAATTGACTACCTATTGTCACAATATAAGCCAGTGTGATGATTTGTAGATATTGAACTACCTTAATTAACAAATTTAAAAACCATCCTACATGTTGAAGATGAAAATGGATTTAATCTAGCATTTGAAGCATTAATCTAACTCAATTGAAAGCATTTCTGGTTCCTATTTTCAAGATTAACATGTTTTTTTGGAAGTTATCAAGTTGAGAACTATAACAGTCATATTACTGAAGGTTTACACTTCTCTTCAACTTGATATTGCATAGATTATACAATCTAATTCGATGAACATGTTCAGAATCAAGCATTCATAATTTCAAATAGCAAAATTGTAGCCAAAATCAGTAGAAAACGATATAATTCAACCTTATTAAAAAGTAAAAACAACAGAGCTGGCTCGAATCAAATGCCCCCAATCAATTGGAATATCATATCTCTGCCCATTTATACCCTTTCTATTTTGCTAATTAGGGTTGAATATGTGAAACGCAGTAAACAAATCTCAAAATTGAAGTTCAATAGAAAAATGTGAATCATAACTTACTGGCGAAATCCAGTTCTAGTGGCAGAAACTAAAGAAACATCATCAATAGGCTGAGTTGAAATCCAGACGCTGGAATTGTACCGCCGGATTTCGAAGCCATTTCCGGCTTGAATGACGTCGTATTTGGGGCACTCGATTCGATTACACGCCGGCGGAAATACTGCGACGCCGGCACCCTTATTCGCCGGCGAAAGGCTCAAATTTGTTGAACGGGAGAGCAAACTGAGTAGGAATGAAAGCTTGAAGAGATCAGAAGCAGCCATTTCAGTACTTCAATTTCTGTGGTGATCAGATATGGAGGACGAAATCCACCAAATTTAAGGATAATGAGGTGAATTTGTGTCCACCATTTATTTATTTTGTGAAATTTATCTTCCAAGTTTGTTTCCATCTTTTGATATTTTAGTTTTAAAGATTAATGGCAGGAATGTTGACACGTAGGTGATTTTAGTTACTAATTACCACCATATTTATTAAAAGGAATTTTCCTGTATTCGAGTGATATTTAATAAAGCATAAAGATAATTAATTTTGAAAATAAAGATTTTACTTTAAAAATAAAGTAAAATGAAATATTTTTATGCTAGTGAAATATTACACATAGTAATAATAACATAATATTACTTGAATTATAAATATAAAAATTAAATTACATTATGAGAATTAATTTTGGATTACGAATTAAACCAGTTGTATATTACACTAATAGAGGTTTTTTTTTATCTACATCAATATACACATTCCTCCATATTTCACACGAAATATTTATTTATTTTCATTAAAATTATGGAGTATTTAAAAAAATCTGAATATGAATTAAAAATCGTAATAAATACAAATATTTTATGAAATGGACAGAAGAAAAGAAAGGAGCCTTAATTAATTGGGATTAGCATACATCAATGAGAACGACACGTCATTATCCAGCACTCGACTATTTTGTACTCTACTGAATATAATCAAAAAAAAAAAAAGAAAGAAAAAAATAAAAAGGTCATTCTCGAAAGATGAACATTTTCTACATTAGACAAGACGAAATCATATTTTTAGACAAGACGAAATATAAATATGATTTTCTCAATAATTATTCTCCTCAAGTGTTGCTATCTTCTTTCCACTCTTAACATTTATGATATAATTGTAAACTCTGTTAAAACTATTTAGTAGTTCATATATCTTAAATTTTCTATAATATATGTGGAATGAGTAACACGCAGAATATAAAATGAAATTATTCAAAAGAAAAAAAAAAACCCCAAGGCCTAAAACCAATGATTAGATTTGTTACACACTACAAGGCATAACTCATGTAACAAATGAATAAAGAAAGTACAAAATGACATAAAAATATCATGTGATAATTTAGCAAGTAGTAATTAAATTAACTATGCATAAATTTAGAAATGAAGTCAACCCAAGTGATCAACTAGTGGTATGCTATTATCTTCTATTGTATGTGTCGTTAGCCTTTTTCAAGAGTGTGTATACTCTTGTAAATACTTAAAGTTGGTTTGGATGTAAAAGAAACACTGCTGATTTGGAGAAGGGTCGCGGTGGGGATGTCGTCGGAGATATGGTCGTTCTCGAAGAAACTGCCGCCGATGATGGTGGTGGAGCTGACTGTGGTGGCGGATGTGGTGGTTCTGATGATTGAAGCCATGCATGATAGATAAATCGCCTCCTCATCATTAAAAATTCTGCTACTCTGTGGCCTTTTTAATATATATGTATACGTCATATTTATATTGTAAATTAATTATTGGAGTTTTTTTATCCATTGATTATGATAAATGAATTTGTAATCAGGGAGTTTAATTTATTATCATTAATACTATTTATATTTGATATTTAGAATGGTTATATATCAAGTCTCTACGTACACACACAAAAAAAAAGGGAAAATATATTTGAAATTATTATATAGCATGACGGATATAATATTATTGCTAATAAGAACCTTTACATAACGTAAACAATAATGTTAAATCGAGGCAACAACCTCAGGTTCCTAATTTTTTACACTATTTTCAATTTATCTATTATCTAAAATATAAAAATAAATAAAATTTTAAACAATTAACGTATAAAAATAAACGAGGACAAGGAAGTAGAAGGTAGTATTTTTTTAATTTTGTTGACTTTGAAAGTCAAACAAGACCATGTGTGAGTAGTTATTACGTAATGATGAAGAAAATAAATAACAACGCGTTAGCGTGTGGATTATGATAGAAGTTCCTATATAATTTAATATGAACCTTCCCAAAATTAAAATTATATTAATAAAAAAAAATTATCCCGGAGTTTTGTGACTTTTTGAAGTCAACCAGTGTATGCAAAATAATCTTGTTCTCAAGCCTTTATTGCAACTTAACTCTTACAAGGATTTCCTTTAAAAAAAAAAAAAATAATAATTCTTAGAAGAAATGAAAACTAAAGACTTAATTGCTTTCATCATCACTGTTACTATTGTTTCTACAATCTTTGGTTTCGTTCTTCTTCAAATTATTTTGATGTACTGCCAATCGAAACGAAGAGCTCCGCCACCGTTGTCGGTGGCATCACGGATGTGGCAGACTGCGCCTCCACGTTTGCCTCCGCCTCCACGAGGTCGTGACAGAATATTATTATTATTCCTTTTATCCAAAATATTATTATTATTTATTTACAATAGCAAAATTGATTATTGAATATTCTCCCTGTTCCGTATCCATTTGTTTTTGGCAATTTAAAGTGTGCACCTAAAGATAGGACATACAAATATAAACAAAAACATATACAATTAAGAGTAAAAATGTATACAATTTAATTGTTAATTTTTTAATGAAAAATTGTATATAATATTCAATAAAATATTATATACATATGGATGTTAATTTTTTAATAAAAAATTAATGTGAAAAAATTATACAATTATTACAAAATACTTATACAAAATAGAATAATATGTATATAAAATAAAATAAAAAGTTATACACATATGAGTGCACCCTTGCACCCGGGTGCACCCAATATACACTCTTTGTTTTTTTTAATGAAAATTAGAAGTGTAATAATTTAATATATAATTAATTGAGAATTTAATGTGTAGTGTAGTGGGTAATTGTATTAGTGTTGAAGGTGGTTCCATGCATGCGTAGTGGGTTGCTTGTGTATAATAATATTATTTTGTGGGTCACATCAAACCAAAGCGAAAACCAATTCTTTGTATTAAGATAAATCAGAATAGCAAAATGAATACGTATCAAGGAGCAGAGAGAATAATTCACTGCACTACTATTATTTTTTATTAATTCGATATTACTTTATTTAAAATATTGTTATTTCATATTCGTCTCTCTCGAGAATCGTGAGATGGTCTCACATAAATATTTACCTTTATTTTAATAACAATCTCATCTCACATAAGTATTTATCTATATTACCCACTTCAAGTGCCCCTATACCTCGACTTGATAGAAGGTGGAGAGATAAATCATGGCCTCCGCGCCTTAGCCTGACAGAATGATAAAGATATAAATTATGGTAATTCAACTAATAAACAATAAAGGCTTTAAACTTCGCACAAGGTGGCTCTCATTTTAAGATGTTGCTCCCATATGAGATTCAATCCTTAGTACTCCCTCCGTCTCATTTTAATGTTTATGTTTCTATTTTGTGCGTCTCATTTCAATGTTTATGTTTTTCTTTTTGAATATGAGACATACCTAAAACAATTAATATATCATCCAACACTAATACACCTACATACTTTACATTAAATATTGTATATTTCCACCCACTATCTATTAAAATATTATACTCCTTAATCAATGTGTAAAAAGTAAACGTAAATATTAAAACGGGATGAAGGGAGTACAAAATATAAATTATATGACCAGTTGAACTGGCTTTGGTCATTGATATAGGAGTAATCATTAGTATATAAAATGTCAATTCGCGGGCCATGCGAAATACTAACAATATCATCTCATACATAAACAGGGGTTAATATTCGTGATATTTATGAAGAAATAAGAACTCCTCCATCCCATAAAAGTTTGCATCCCTCTTTTTGGTATGGAGATTAAGAAAGTGATAATTTTTAGGGGTATTATGATATTTTTGGTAATAAATAAATGATATAGTATGTTAGGTGTGTTAGATATGTGTGATTTTTTTAAAAATAAAGTGTATGAGAAAGAGTGATTATTTTTTAATTTTTTTAAAAATATGTAAACTTTTATAGGACAACCCAACGAGAAATATGTCATCTAAAATGCAACGAGAGTATTAAATATAGTGCATTCAGCGCCAGCCCATGCCGTTATTTATGAGTGTAACTAATACCAATCACGTCCTATTATTCAGACCACGATTATATCCTATCACATCTTCCCAAAAGTGTCGGTTTGTTATACTTGATATATATGGTAGATTTTGCGAATAATCATGGACGGCGAATATATATCTTTACAAAAAATATTACTCCACTAAATTTTAAAATTCGTTAGATTTGATAACAACAATATTATTATTTTATATATATGAAATTATTTTTGCATTAATGAAAGCCAATACAATAAGTAGTTATACAAGAAATTAATAGCCTCGACTTCTGACCAATTATCTATTTTCAACCATCATTCAATTACATGCTAATATAAAACGCATCCAAAGTTGCACTTTTTCAACCAACTTGTTACCAAGTATGAGAGCTGGTCTCGTTATTTTTTATGCCATCGTCTCAGTCGTTGTTGTCGTAATCTTTGGCAATATTTTTCATGCAATTATTGTCCGTTTTGGCGGTGACTGCTTCCGGTTGAGACGAAGGGCTGCGCCGCCGCCGTCTGTGGTGTCGCCGTGGCAGACCGCACCTGCTCCACCGCCTGACGTGGAGATGGGCCATAAGGGGGTCGCTGTCGATGGTGGTGTAGTAGCGGCGGATGATGGAGTAGTTGTTTGATTGTTAATGAAGTAAAATTTGAATACTAATTATATGGATATTTAAAAGATAGATCAAGTAGGACTATTATTAATGGATGTAAAAGATTTATTCGAAAAGTATATAATTATCAAGGGTAGATCTTGTGTGAAACCGTCTCATTTTTTAACATGGAATCATGACCTTTACTTATTCGTCCAAAATACTTGTGTCAATATTTGATCTTTATATTGCGCAGGAAGCAATTAGTTTTGTGATTTACCAAACGGCCTTCGAAACCAACGCTACCGAAGCATACGACAACAACCTTTGCTTAAATCAGTGGAACCAATTCAATTAAGTCTCATAATTCTTATGATCATAATCAATTTCCATTGAAAAGTGGTGTACAAAATTGGGGGTAATTGGAAGAGTCAATACACGTGGCAGTTGATATATAAATTGACCCTTCAAATTGCCACATCAAGAATTTATTAAATTAAATATGAATATATTAATTTCCACATTGAAAAATTAGAATAAAAATTTTCGGTGGCTCCGCTTAGTGTTATTTTTTTTTTTATTGTGGAAGTTTATAATTTTCTTTTAATGACTGGAAATTAATTATTTAAATATTTGTTTTAATGAATTTTGATGTGTCAATTGATTGGTCCAGCTTTTATTATGATGGTCACATGTACTAACTTTATCAATTTCCCCGAATTTAATGAGCCAATTCATGTGGACGTGTATTTTTTGGTTGAAATTTAATTTTCCGGTGGAAATTGGTTATACATTGACCAATAGTAAGAGTGGAGTTAATTGGAAAAAAATAATTATTTTGGAACTGAAATTGAAATTTATCATAGTTATTGAAAATGAATTTAACTCTTTTTTTTGGTTCTCATAAAACCTTATTTCCAACCATTGTTGCGCTGAGTCAGCAATTGATGCCATGTCGGCATTATTTATTGATGACTAGTTTTTGTAATGTCAATTTTTATAGTTTTATATGCTTATATATTGACCTATTTAATTTGAACCGTATATTTAAGAAAATGTTAGTAAAAAAAAAAATTTTCTAAACTAACAAAAAAGTTCAACAATTCAATTTGATAATATAACTTTTTAAATTGTGTCAATTTAACTTGAATTTTATTGAAAATTGTAATCTTTATCCGGTTATATATAATATAAAATTTCAAATTCAAGTTAATTTTTTGGGATTATTTTGTACTGTATCAGTGTATTGAATACATCGGTGCACCTAAAATGATAGATTAGTTTTTTAGGATATATTTATTTTAAAATTTTTAATTATTTTATTTGATCTAAAAATAATTATTAATCAATATTTATTGACTTTAATTTTTTCTTGAGATGAATTTAATTTTTTCCTTGCAAACCTTTTAGATTCGGTAATTATAGTAGATTAAACAACTCAAGAGTTTCTCTTGTAATTGAAACTGTTGAAATTAATGAATTTCTAAAAAGATTAATCAGGTTGTGAGGGATTTGCTTCTTACAACTTATGCCTATGAGCTGCTTGTTAAAATGTTGTGAATCTGTGAGCAGGATTTTCTTGACTCAACAAAATTTGTTCTTGTCCTCTGGAAAGCGAAAAGTTAATAGTTTAAACAAACCCATGTGCCGTGTACTGAATTCCACAAACTATACAGAGTACTGCAACAATTTTATTAGAGATATAATTGTCTGTTTCCAATTCTTCTACAAAGTCCTAATAACTAATACCTTGCTCTGAAAATTTGGGATAGAAAAGAGGTTAAAAGTTGAACATATTACTTAAAAGATGATGTCACAAAAGGTATATCCTTTTCCCTTATGTATTCTTCAGCTACAAGCCCACTTGCTCAAATGATCAAGATTGAAAAAAGGCTTTGTGATTACCTGATAACATGAACAAGAAAGTGGAAAGTTGAAATCTTGACACACATGCTAAACATAGAAATACGATGATCAAATGTAGGGAATTGGGGTAGTTAAATTGATGATGTACCTTAGAATATATTGATCAAGGTGGGCGAAGCATGCCTTCTTTTTTTTCTTTCTTTTTTTTTTCAATCTTGAATCTTTAGAGAGCGGGGTATAACCTTTTTATCTTGAGACCATGGATAATGGATGGTTTATTAGCAATAAAAAATGGTTAATGAGTTATTAGTGAACTGTTCAATCTTAATACAACATAGAAAAGCCTCCACAAACATATTTTGTCTGTATGAGTTCTCTCCCACATTAAGAACAATGCCTTATTTCTCAAAAAGAGACTTGTAGTTTTTACACGTCCTTATTTTATGGAGTAAAAGGAAACGCCTTCCTACCCTCACTGTGTTCTTTTTGTTCCCTTGACTCATTATTTTCAAGGTTCTTATTTGATTTGGAAGAACCGCCACTCTCTTGTAGTACATGAAGAGACTAACATGGAAACGAATTATGTTTACTCTGTTTATGAACTTTGATATAACGTTCACATAGAAGTTCTGATATTCTCTGTTTTGCTCTAGATTCTTGTTGGAAAATATGCTTCGTGATTTTCATTCAGACTGGCTTTTCGAATTTTTGCAGTTCATATCTTTGTGAGAAGGGCTGGTGGCATTGAGTATGCTATTCATCTTAAAGTGCAGAGGATGCTGAGATACAGAGAAACTTTTTATTATGTCAGCTGGTGCAACTGTTAAGGTGGTGTAGGTGTTACTTGGTTAGAAAAATTGACAGAGAGAGAGAGAGGGAGAATTAATGAAGAAATTTAACTTGAGCATTCTCTTGCATAATTGATAACTAATCATCCTGAAAATTTTAAAAAATTCTATCATTTTTTGCTCATGGGGATCAAGAGCCAGCACACAATTTTCATAAAACAAAGGGGAACAATCAGGCTTTGTTAAGTAAGGTGAGTAATATTAGTGTACAATCTTATCATAGCTAAATGAAAATGTTGTCAGCACTTAAGGTTGGTGTTTGGTTCAGCTTAAGCTGGATTTTGTACTGAATTTCAAGGTGCAACAACATACTATCTGGGTGCGTTGATACTGTTTCGTATGTTTCATAGTAGTATGGGTCAGGTTGTGTTGTGGGATCAACTCACTGTTTACTTATTGAAGATGTGGCTGGAAGGGAAGCTTTTCTGCTAGAATCTGTCTTTGTTGCTCCACCGTTGCCATCTCTGTAATTTCTCTGAAAGGGATTGGCGAAGGGGATTTTGATTTAAGAATCTATGTTCAAGGTGCTACCATTTTTATTATTTCATTTTCTGTATGAAAGCTAAGAAACATAATTTCTAGATAATAGACTTGAGGAATCTTTTTATGGTTTTCCCTATGAAAGTAGTTACTTGATCAATAGATGCTCAAACAAGTTAAAAATCATATCTCATGAGTAGCTATAAATAGTACCTTATATTATTTTCTAATTTCTCTCTATACAGGGAGTGTGAAGCATGTTGTGGAATGTGGTTTTCATTATGTTATTACTAACTCTTTCCCACACATTTGCAAGCAAGTTTAGGGTTGTAAACGAATCGAATAGAATAATAAGGTATTTGAATAGTATTTGATTAAATATTAGAATTCGAATTCGATTATAATCGAATTCGAAATCGGATTTGTATTCGATTCGAAAGTAATAAATGAACTATTCGAATATATTCGAGTATTCGAATTTGAACATTCGAAATTGAATATTTGAATTCGAATTCGATTTGAAATTGTAAATTCATTTTTTTAAAATAATATATTTTTTTTAATTTCTTGTACTATTAATATATTTAAGAAGAAATACTCATTAAACACATCAACCATTAAATTATTAAAAATTATAATTAAATAATTCACATTATATATATAAAAAAATAAAATATGTCATTTTCTCTTTATTTTAAGAGAGTAATAAATTAGATAATATACATATTTATTTATATTTATAAAACAAAATATTATATTTAATATATAAAAATATATAATTAATATATCATATATTAATATTCGAATATATTCGCGAATATTCGAATAGAATATTTTATGAATCATATTTGATTCGAAAATTATTCGAACTAAAATATTTATTCTAATTCGCATTTTTCAAATTCGAATACTGATTTTCGAATTCGAATACCAATATTCGAATTTGAATACCAAATCGAATTCGAATTATTTGATTCATTTACAACCCTATCTTCAAGTCTTTCTTAGTGTTTAGTGGAATTCTGATTTTAAGTATGTTACTTCATTTTCTCCGGATAAGCTTCATAGAGTAGGAACTACAAAATGTTGAAGTGCAAGTAAAGACAATTAAAATAGGTTAATTTAATGCTAAAAATCTTAGGCATGGGTCACTTTCGTCAATTTAATTTGAATCAATTACTCTCTTCGTTCCAAAATTTTTTGCTCTCTAGTGGTCCATTGTGAAATGTATGTCAAAGAAAATTAAATAATTTTATTGGGACTTTTGGGAATATTTTCTATAATATCATAAACATTAAACGAGCGAGCTATCCTTTTCTGTCTAGATTAATGTCTCTTTTCCGAAATAATAAATGCAAAAGATATAGATTTTTCAAAGTCTCGCAATTTAGACTAGAAATAGTAACGGGCGACTTGTTGCATTGAATAATCTACTTCCTCCGTCCCACGTATTTTTACACAATTTTCATTTTGGGGTGTCCAACGTATTTTTACTCATTCCATTTTTGGCAAAAATATATAATATTTTATTACATACTTTTTACAATCTCAACAACTTTAATTACTTTTTTACGCTTTATTCATCATTCCCAATAACTTTATTCACTTTTTCTTTTGAATTACTAATTTATCCATACTTTCTCTTACGTTATATATTAAAAAAATAAAACGTCTTAATCTCCGTGCCCATACAAACGGGTAAAAATACCCGGGACGGAGGGAGTATTTTTTTTATTACTTATTTTCTTTTGTATATACACAAAATTGAAATATCATGATATGTCTAGAATTTATAACTTGAGAACCTGAAATTACAATTTCTACGGAAATAATATGCTGTGAAAAAAAAAAAGGGTTACGATTGGTTAAACTAACCAATTTATTGCACAAGTACGCCTACTTGTCATTTAAGTATTTGATCTGAATTAAACTTGAGAACTAATTACATTTTGATTGACATAGATCTAATAAAATCCATAAATAATACCTAAAGTCAATCCAATCTTCAATAAGTAAACTCCGATATATATATAATACCCTCTGATCTAAGTCATCTAAAATGAGAAGAAAATTCTCAAATTTGGAAATATCTTGATATTTCCAAAGAACATACGTACACGCAATTTCCATGCACAATGACATACACGACCTGATCCCATATTTCGTAATGGCCTTTCATCTCGTGTATTATAACTCAGTTTTCTATTAAAATAATATATCATAATTTAATTATGACCAATAAACTCTTATATACATGACGATAATTTATGCATTGATTATGACATAGAAAATGAAACTAAAAAATAATTAGTGTTCTCATTTACTAACACACATATGCATTTTGGTTTGAATTCTCTATTATATGGTGTTTTTCCATAACATATTTTTTATTAAAATATTATTCTCTCTCACTACAATGTTAGGTTGCACCGTTATTGTAGATATAGAGTTTATGAAAGTTGCTTTTTGATTAAAATTTTTGGAGGTTAATATAGTATTTTTAAATAATAAATAAATTATAAAGTATATTATATATGTTACGTGAGAGTGATAAATTTATAAGGCAAAAATTTGTGTGAGACCTTCTCACATAAGGGCATATATGATACCAATAAAAATTAATAACTTTTATAATAAAAAGTGATACTCAATTAATGAAAAATGATGATGCTATTTCATGAATAATTTATAGTATAAATGAAAAATGATAACATTTTATAGCGATAATGATAGTATTTTATAACGAAGTTGATAATTAATTTAAAAAGTATAAAATGGTGTCACGTGAAACGATCTCTCACGAGACTTGCCCAATTTATAATTAATATACTCCATTTTTAAGATTGAGGATTGATATTTTTTTAAAATACGAAATTTTATAAGACAGATGGATTATTCTATAAAAATATTATTAACCATTGCATACTATAACATATACTAACGGCATCCATCTAATAAATGAAAGACAAAGACTTATGTGAGACCGTCTCACGTAAAAATAATAATACTATTTCATTAACAATTTATATTATAAATAAAAAGTAATAACATTTTATAACAAAAGTGATGATATTTTTTTGCAAAAAGTAATAACTACTCCCTCCGTCCCGGAGAAGTTGGTATAATTTTTTTTGGCACGGAAATTAAGGAGTATAATAATTTAATGTAAAGTGAAGTAAAGTAATGTGAGAGAAATAATATTTCATGTGTAGTGAGTAGTTGTATTAGATGTGATATGTGGGGTCCATGAGAATAAATTAATTATTTTTGTGTGGGTCCCATATATTAAAAAGGAAATGTGACAACTTTAGTGGGACAAACCAAAAAGGAAAGTGTGTCAACTTCTATGGGACGGAGATAATAATTTAAAAAGTGTGAGACCTTCTTACATAAGAGCTTACGTGATACGAATAAAAATTAATAACTTTTATAATAAAAATTGATATTCAATTAATGAAAAATAATGATGCTATTTGATAAATAATTTATAATATAAATAAAAAGTAATAACATTTTATAGCGATAATGATAGTATTTTATAGGGAAAGTGATAACTAATTTAAAAAAGTGCAAAATGGTCTCACGTGAAACGATCTCACGCAAGACTTGCCCAATTTATAATTAATATTCTCCATTTTTATGATTGAGGATTGATATTTTTTTTAAATACGAAATTTAATATAAGATGGATGGATTATTCTATAAAATGATTATTAACCATTGCATACCATAACATATACTAACGCATCCATCTAATAAATGAAGACAAAGATTTATGTGAGATCGTATCACGTAAAAGTGATAATACTATTTTATTAATAAATTATAATATAAATAAAACGTGATAACATTTTATAGTAAAAGTGATAATATTTTTTTGCAAAAAGTAATAACTAATTTAAAAAATTTAAAATGGTCCTACGTGAAACGGTATCACTCAAGATTTACTTTCAAATGTTAGAATATACAGAAAAAATGATTACATGATCCAATTTGCAAATATTTCATGTGTTATTTGATATTTTTATATAGTTTCCATAGTGTAACATGTGACATCATTTAATAAATGAAATGATTTTTATATAGGAGAAATGAATAGTTGATCCAATTTGCAATTTCATGTGTTATTGATAGTTTAATTTCGTATATTTTAGAATTTGAATTGATGAAAGAAACCTCTCGAATTGATATTTTTTAGAAAAACAACTATGTTATTAAAAGTTAAAATTCTTATTTATGATGTACGTGGATAATTCAACGCCTCTGTGTATAAGAAGATTTCAGTTCTGTACTTTCTCCCACAACACAATATATTTTAAAAAAAAATGTTTTGCTGTATGCGAACAAGAGGCCAGAAGGAGGGTAAATTCGCCGATCCGCCGCCAGCAGTGGCGGATGGCAGAGCTCAACCGCCGGTGCCTCATGGCAATGGTGAAAAGTCAGAGGGCATCCGCAAGAAACATGGAAAGGTCGTTCTTGCCGAAGCTGTCGCTGAAACGGCAACTACTAAAGTCCTGGAGTCGCAAGGTTGTTGCTGCGGTGGGGGCGGTGACGGTGGCGGTGGTGACGGTGGCGGCGGCGGTGACGGCGGCGGCGGCGGTTGTGGCGGCGGCGGCGGTTGTGGCGGTGGTGGAGGAGGTTAATGATTATTATAGTATATCCCTATTACATTCTTTGGATAAGTACATGTTTTGTAATTACTAATGATAAATCATCGTGTAGAATTTTAGTATATCTTCTTTTCGTTTCGTTATTTTACGATAAAAACATTCAGGTCAATTCACTAATTTAAGATAAATTTTAATTTTAAATTGTATCACTTAGGTATAAAATATACTACTCTCTCCGTCCCACGTATTTTTACCCACTTTCTATTTTTGGGTTTTCCCACGTATTTTCTTTTTAAATTACTAATTTATCCCTACTTTTTCTTACATTATATATTAAAAAAATAACACGTCTTAATCTCCGTATCCGTACAAAGGGGTAAAAATACCCAGGACGGAGGGAGTACTTTATTTTTTTTTTGAACAGCACATACTACTTTACTTTTTATTTTATATTATTCTAAAGAATTAATAAAAATAATCAAAATGTAAGTTTTTTTCTTTTTTTTTAAAAATATTTCACATCTAAAGACAAATAATTCCGCATCTACATAAAAGTATGTCACTGAAAATATAGAAAGGAGAATATATAATTTTGTTTAATTAAAAGTGAATATTACTACTTAAAATTACTATATATCACCAAATAAGACATGTCACACAAATTGATTCAAGAAATCAAATCCAGACATTACACAGCATATTTACTATACAACGTGAAATAAATATTATAGTAATTCAAAGAACTACTCCATTCATTAAAGAAGGTCATCAAAATAAGTATTAAAAAAATGTGACGGATGTAACCTTTGGTGTGACATCTTTTATAACATTTTTTTTAGAGAATGATATGTGATGGGGTGATGAAATCAAATTCTAGCCCCAAGATGGTATAAAAGATGTCACATCAAAATGATATAAAAAATTCAATCATGATATTAATTATATTTGCAATTAATAACTTACTCCTTCCGTCCTGTTTACATATTTTCTTTTTAAACGTCTTATTCTAATGATTACATTTCTGTTTTTAGGATATGAGATAATGAAAATAATCACTTACAATATTAATACAACTACTTACTATACATTTAAATATTATTTCTTTCATCTCGATACATATTAAAATATTTTATTCCTTAATCATGTGCAAAAACAAATATAATTATTAAGATGAGGTGGATGTAGTAATTATTAATAATACACATCTATTTGCTTGTTAGATAAATGATAGATCTGAAGTTTGACCATTCAAAATTTCTTTTAGGAATATCAGAGGAAATAGATCTGAATTAAACATCCATTAATTAAACATGTGTAATTAAAGTCAATATTCCAATAAATTAATACCGTGTCATCCAAGTTGAGAAGAAAATATCTTAATTCACGACGAGGTTCTTGTACTCCCTGAGACACACCGTGTCCCCATGTGAGTACAAGAGTTTTAATATTAAAACTCTTGTGTTCACATGAGAAGTCACATAAGTTTTTGTCTTTACGAAATTCCTTCATATTTCCTCATGAACAACGACATTTACATAAGAAGGAAAAAAAATAAACACGACAGAACTTTTACATAGCCTTAGGATAAGAGTTTTATTTTTCTTTTCAATATCACTATAATCAAACTTTCGATTTATGCATACACATGTGTATACATAGATATTTACATACAATTACATATATAATTAAATCACATAAAATGTTGGTTCTAGTATAATAATTTTCTTGCAATTAAGTATTTTAAGATGACTTAATATGTGCTCAAACGATGTCTCTTATTTTACAAATAAATAAAATACTAACTAACATAATACTTTAGCCTAAAATTACAAGTTCCTCTATATAGTATATATTAAATTAATTTTAATATACAAATTATTGTAGTCATAGACGCTAATTTTGATATGATTCAATGTTTCTTTTATGTATATATATATGGGGGGATACCAAATCAATTAAATGTCATTTTATATGAAATATGAAATTTTCTTATGCATTTTATTTTTTATTTCTATTTTTGTTATAAAATTGTAAGATTATACCTATTCGTCCATGCACATTTACGTTTTTACGGAAATCGAATAAAATCACAATGTTTTCAGTACCAATTTTATTAACTTTTGTAAAAATAGTTCAGTGTTTTTACCATATTAAGATTTTTCAAAATTTAGCTAGGGGAAATAAAAACACAACGTTGTTTAAATTCAAAATTATGTATCCACGTCATGTGATATGGTTAGGTCAAGCCATGCATGAATGAGTCATTGCTTTTCTAATACTCCATAAATTAAAGAAAAACAGTTACTTGAATTTCAACCATGCAATAGCGGACAATGTTTTGCTGTGTGGGGACCAAAGGCAGGAAAGAGGGCAAAATTGCTTATCTGCCGCCGGCCGTCTCGAAGGCCAAACATCAGCCGTGGCCGGCAGTCGAGAAGGCCAAACCTAGGCCACCATTTCCGGCGGTGCCTCAGCGCAATGGTGGGAAGGTTAAAGAGTCAAAGGGCAACCACTTGAAGGATGGAAGCATGATCATTCATGGCGCCGATGCAGGTCTTAACATTGTCGGCTGTTTATGCGGAGGTGGAGGTGGAGACGGAGGCGGAGGCGGGGGCGGAGGAGGATGTTGTGGTGGTTGCGGCGGCGGTGGTTGTGGAGATTAATTCTATCTATGGGAACATTTGGTGGTAGATTGATTGTCTTTGTTAATTAAGTGTAGTGTTTAGGTAAGAAAAAATAATAAATTAATACTCCTCTAATTCTATTTTTTTTAATTAATAGAAAATAAATGATCTAAGAATTCAAGCATGATCATTAGCAAGGGGAATTTTTTCTTCTTTTACCCCCCCCCCCCCCCCCCCAACAAAAAAAAAAGTCATTAGTTTAATTATATAATAATTAATGTACCACATTAAAAAAATAATACTCTCTCAGTCTATTCTTAATCTATCAATTTTACTATTTTGGGTTGTTCACGATTAATTTATCCATTTCTTTTTTTTTTAGAAATATGAGACTCACACCCTCCACTAATAAAAATAAAATATAGAACCACACTCTTCACTATCTATTACAAATAAAATAATAATACTCCTTAATCTATGTGAAAAATAAATAGATAAGATTGATATTAGATGGAGAGAGTAATAAAAATAAAATTTTAGTATTTCTTCCGTTGCTTTTCACACCTTGTAACAATAAATATTGTATTTATGATGAAATAAATACAAATTGGTGTATAAAGATAATTTCAGATGGATTTAATTTATAAGATATGTAAGCAGGTTACAATCTTCAATCAATCATCTGATTCTTCTCTCAAACCAATTTGACTTGAATTTGACTTGTTGACTGGAATGTGTGTTGACGACGCTGTGTGCTGAGCCGGATCTTCGGATGAAGTTTGTCCAAACTCGAATGTGTAGTCTTGACGTTGGTCCGGAAGCGTCGAGCCTTTATTCGGATTGAACGTTGACTGAAGAGAATGCCGGATCGGAGGGCTTTGCAGCTTGATCTCTGATCAGAGGCGACTGGCTGGAGGAACGCCGGATCGGAGGACTTGACAGCTTGATCTTTGATCGGAGACAGTTGGCTGGAAGAACGCCGGATCGGAGGGCTTGGCAGCTTGATCTCTGATCGAAGGCGGTTGGCTGGAAGAATGCCGGATTGGAGGCTTGGCAGCTTGATCTCTGATCGTAGGCAGATGACTGGAAGAACAACGGATCGGAGGGCTTGGCAGCTTGATCTCTGATCGGAGGCAGTTCTTGACTTGAAGATGCTTGAAGATCTCAAGAGAACACTGCTCGTATTCTTGATCTCTTCAGAGTTTTTGTCTTCAGATATTTTGGTGTGTGTTTAGATGTTGTAGTGTGTCTGGAATGAATGGAAGGGGACTCCTTATATAGGTGAGGAATGAGCATGCCCCATAAATAACTTGCAATCTGATTGGTACATGACAGATTTGACCCGATTCTGCGGGCTTGGGCCGTTCCAAATATAACACAGCTTGAATGGTCATTGCTTAATTTGACCTGATTCTGGAACCTTCCAGACTTTATTTGACTTGGGAGTCAAGTTTTACTTAATTTAAACCCTACTTAATTTGTTGGGTTTTAAATTAATTATCAATTATTTATTAATCTATTTTAGGAATTAATTTATTTAAATCCCTTAATAAATAAATAATTAATTAATAATTATTGCATTAATTTGCCACATATTTTCCTTTAATAGACAATAAAATTTAAGTGCTTACAAATGCCCCCTCGCATTTTGTTCACGGACGCCTTTGTGTTGAAGTGAACAAATTGCGATAATTCATTCTTGATCAACATGATTGAATTTTATTGCTTGCTTCACCAACTTGATATGAATAGCCTGAATTATGATTGAACTTAGCAGAGTACTAAGCTGCCTACGTACCTCTTTGAAGAAGATCAAGTCATAACGTAGTTCAAAGAGACATGATTTGATTTGAATGGGGGGACGTACACATTTTATACTCATGCGGGCCAGGAGTAACATGCAGTTTAAGCTCGTGCGTCGAGGATCGTTGGACTTGCTGACAGTTTATGCTTGTGTCAATGAGTCTTAAATTTGAACTTGTAGACAGTTTGTACTCGTGTCAGGGAGCCTTGTGTGGACATTTTTCACTCGTGTTGAGGAGTATTGTATGAACAGTTTTCGGTCATGCTGGGGAACTTTATGTGTAGAGTTTATTCTCTTCCCAATGAGATTTTATTTGATGTGTAGATAGTTTATACTCATATCAAGGAGTATAGTGTGGATAGTTTTTGCTCGTATCGAGGAGCCTTGGATTTGATTTGTGTTAGATAGTTTAGGCTCGTATCAAGGAGCATGACTTGAGGATTTTAGATAGTTTAAGCTCATATCAAGGAGTGTGACTTGTAGATAGTTTTAGCTCGTGTCAAGGAGCTGAGATTTTTAGATAGTTTAAGCTCGTATCAAGGAGCGTAATTTGTGGGACTTTAGATAGTTTTAGCTCATATCAAGGAGCATAATGTGGACAATTTTCGCTCGTGTCAGGGAATTTTGACTTGAGGATTTTAGATAGTTTAAGCTCACATCGAGGAGCATCATGTAGACAGTTTTTTGCTCGTGTAAAGGAGCGTGGCATGGACTTGAGAGATTTTAGATAGTTTAAGCTCGTATCAAGGAGCGTCATGTGTAGATAGTTTTAGCTCATATCAAGGAGTATTATGCAGACAGTTTTAGCTCGTGCCGAGGAGCTTTGCATTTGAGTTGGTCAATAGTTTATTGCCCCCAATCTTGGGATGCGCCACTTTTTCTTGCTTCCACTTCATTTTTATGAATCTTTATAGAAACTGCAGCCTTTGTTTGTGGTTCCTTTTCAAAGGGCTCATCGAAGGACATGTATTCAAACTTGTAAGAATCTTGAATAGAGGGTCATTCAATGTCATTTGATGTCAGGCGCTTGAAGCCAACTCTTCAAAAGTTTTAGGTCGAATTCCTTGGAGTATGTAGCTAAGATTCCATTGCATCCCTTAAATGCACATTTCTATAGCTGAAGTTTTTGATAGCCTTTCTTTGCAATTGAGGCTTAGACTCCTCCATATATTGATGTAGTCGATGACATATTCTTCATCCATTTGACGAGTATTTGTTAGCTCCATCATGCTAACAATTCTTCGTGTGCTATAGAAGCAGTTGAGGAATACTTTTTTCATTTGCCCCCAACTGTCAATGGAGTTGGCTTCCAAGTCGATGTACCAATCAAAGGCATTTCCTCTTAAAGATCGGATGAATTGTCTCACCATGTGATCTCCGTTGGTCCCAGCATCATTGCATGTCTCGACGAAGTGAGCCACATGTTGTCTCGGATTGCCTTTGCCGTCAAATTGTTGAAAATTTGGAGGTTGGTAGTCAGTTGGCATCCTCAAGTTGTCAATCCTCTTTGTATATGGCTTGGCGTATGTTGAAGAGGATTTTGAGCTTCCTTCAAACTTGTCTTTTATCGTCTCTAAAACGATGTTCTTCAGTTGGTTCACAGGAAGCATTTTGTCAGTTGAAATTTGTATTTCTTCTTCAACTGGCTTCTTTTCAAGAGGATGGTGTTTCGCCGAGTCTTCTTTCTCGTGCTCATCCCCAACTTGTTTCTCATTTGCATGACTTGTCTCCACATTCTCCATTTTCTTCATAAGTATGGAGATTTTTACGTCTTGAGCTTCCATATGTTTGTTGAGTCCTTCAATGGCTCTTATCATACTTGCTAGTTGTTCCTCAATGGTCATAGCATTTGTTGTCATCACTGCAGCTGCAGCTGAGGTAGATGGTGAGCTTGGTATTGAGCAAGGAGTTGAGCAAGCAACATTTTCACCACTCTTGTCTCCGTGCAATGGCTTGTTGAGGGTAATCCCCACCATATGGTTTGCCTCTATGGAGCTTTCAGGAATACTTCTTGTAACGAGTTCAGCATTTTCAATTTGCAACTCTTGAGGCTTTGATGCAGTTTGCCTTCGTATCGCAATCTTTAGCGGAGTCATAACTTGCATCTTCGCAGCTTGTAGCTCTAAAGGCTTTGAGGTAGATGACCTTTTTATCGCGATCCTAAGAGGAGTCATACTTTGTATCTTCGAGCTTGTTGAGAGAAGAGATGAGAGGTAGAGACTGTCCCACCAGGCGTGCCAAAATTTGTAACAATAAATATTGTATTTATGATGAAATAAATACAAATTGGTGTATAAAGATAATTTCAGATGGATTTAATTTATAAGATATGTAAGCAGGTTACAATTTCCAATCAATCCTCTGATTCTTCTCTCGAACCAATTTGACTTGACTTTGACTTGTTGACTGGAATGTGTGTTGACAGCGTTGAATGTGTTGACGGCACTGTGTGCTGAGCCGGATCTTCGGATGAAGCTTGTCCAAGCTTGAATGTGTAGTCTTGACGTTGGTCCAGAAGCGTCGAGCCTTTATTCGGATTGAACGTTGACTGGAGAGAATGCCGGATCGGAGGGCTTTGCAGCTTGATTTCTGATCGGAAGCAGTCGGCTGGAAGAATGCCGGATCGGAGGACTTGGCAGCTTGATCTCTGATCGGAGGCGACTGGCTGGAGGAAAAACGGATCGGAGGGCTTGACAGCTTGATCTCTGATCGGAGGCGGTTGGCTGGAAGAACGCCGGATCGGAGGGTTTGACAGCTTGATCTCTTATCGGAGACGATTGGCTGGAAGAATGCCGGATCGGAGGGCTTGGCAGCTTGATCTCTGATCGTAGGCAGATGACTGGAAGAACAACAGATTGGAGGGCTTGGCAGCTTGATCTCTGATCGGAGGCGGTTCTTGACTTGAAGATGCTTGAAGATCTCAAGGGAACACTGCTCGTATTCTTGATCTCTTCAGAGCTTTTGTCTTCAGATATTTTGGTGTGTGTTTAGATGTTGTAGTGTGTCTGGAATGAATGGAAGATGACTCCTTATATAGGTGAGGAATGAGCATGCCCCATAAATAACTTGCCATCTGATTGGTCCGTGACAGATTTGACCCGATTCTGTGGGCTTGGGCCGTTCTAAATATAACACAGCTTGAATGATCATTGCTTAATTTGACCTGATTCTGGAACCTTCCAGACTTTATTTGACTTGGGAGTCAAGTTTTACTTAATTTAAACCCTACTTAATTTGTTGGGTTTTAAATTAATTATCAATTATTTATTAATCTATTTTAAAAATTAATTTATTTAAATCCCTTAATAAATAAATAATTAATTGATAATTATTACATTAATTTGTCACATATTTTTCTTTAATAGGCAATAAAATTCAAGTGCTTACACACTTATTATTACAAAATTCTGAAATTATTGAACTTTATAGACTTATAATGCGTGTGTATATCCCTCGCTTCCGTCACTAGCTAGTACCCAATAAAAAGTTACTCCGTCATTCCGAAAAATCTCAATTTTACTATTATTATATTACTATATTGGATGTTTCATTTAAAGGTCTTTATTTTCTTTTTTTAGTAAAAGAATTTATATATAATCCATCATTCACTACTAATATAACTACAAACTACACATAAAATAATAATATTGGATCTATGCCCGAGACGGAGGTAGTATTTCTTGTTTATACGATCCCAAGGTATATATATATATATATATATATATATATATATATATATATATATATATATATATATATATATTCTATACCAAATGACCCTTCACAATTTTTTTTATGGTTACAGGCACTCTCACACAAACTTGTCCTTTTTAATTTAGGCTCCCGCTATAATAGTTATATTTTTTTTAAGATTGAGCCCACATAAAATAATTAACATATGTATATGGAGCCGACAAACAACATTAATATAACTATCTTATTTTATTATAATATTATTTTTCTCACTACACTACACATTAAAATATTATATTTCATAATCCCGGTGCACAAATATAATTATTATTGATGTGGGTGGCTCGCCCCCTGGGTGGTGCGGCTGAGCCAGAGTGGTGGGCTCAGCATGGAATCCCGGTGCACAAACATAATTATTATTGATGTGGGGAGTATATATATTATATCAGCTATATAATTGTGGGAAAATATTAAATTTGGTCTTTTATGTTTGATGTATTCAAATTCAGTCCTCAAATTTGATAAATTCACAATTTTGATTCTCTAGTATTTGATTTTGGTCCCTTTTGTTCATTTGACAAATTTAGTCGTACAATTTTGGTTCAAAATTGAACAAATTATAACATAAAGGACTAAATCTTGACAAATTCTGATATAAAGGATTAAATTTGAACAAAAAAAATTGGATTAAATTTGAATAAAAAGATAAAAATCGAATACCAAAGAATCAAAATTATGAATTTAACAAATTTGGAACTGAATTTTGATGTTCTCTATATTGTCAAATTAATGAAGACGTTAAATATTTCTACAAAATATGGAGTATACTTAATATGGTCAAGTCTATAAAGTTGAAAAAAAAAAGTAATAGATATAGAGAAGAAAAATACACTTAGTTTTGAAAATTTTATTTGTGATTGGGATAGGTTTTGTACGAGATTATTTGAGATTATTTCATATAAGTTCTTACATGATAAAAAATAATAATACTTAATATCATTAGCAAAAAGTGGAGTTAAATTCTTTTTTTGCCCTATAACTAAGTAAAACTTCAATTTTTGCCTTAAAGAAGATAAGTGGTTCAATTTTGCCCTGTAACTAACGAAAAATTTCAATTTTTGTCCAATTTTCGCCGAAAAATGCAAATTTCGCTGGAATTCGCCACGTCATGCTTCAATTTGGGGGTTTCCGGTTGGTCAATCCGACGTGGCAATTTTGACTTTTTTTTACACTAGAGTTAAATCATTTTTTGCCCTGTAACTAATCAAAACTTCGATTTTTGCCCTAAAAAATATAAGTGGTTCAATTTTGCCCTATAACTAACGAATTATTTCAATTTTTGCCCAATTAGATGACCTTCTCTTATTTTTTTAATTGAATCACGAATTTTTATTTTTATCACGAATTTTTATTTTTATTCTTTTAAATTAATTTTTTTGTGTTTTAGTTTAATTACAAATTCTTCTATTAATAAAATATATGACTATATTAATTAATAAATAATAATATAAAATATATAATATTTAAAATAAAATAAATTAATTAAATATATTAAATATTAAAACTTATTAAAAAAAATTTTCCCGACAAAAAAAATAAATGGGAGTGATATTTATTACGTATATTTTAAATATTATTATATTTTAAATTTTGAATATGTTAAATGTGTATTGGTTTTTATTCATAGGCAAAAACTTGTGTGCACCCGGGCACACGGGGCACACATCGTACGCCTTTACAATTTTGTGTTAAATTGTACACCCTTTAGTATAAAGATGTGTACCCTTTATTTTCTAAAGAAAAATAAAAAAAATATTAATGAAAAGTGTATACTCTTTACAACAAAATGGTGTCCCTTATAAATTAAAGTGTACACCCTTCAGAACAAAACAATATACCGTTACACATACTACTAAATTCTAAAGGCGCGCGGTGTGCCCGGGGGCACATTAGGAATATATTTAATTAATAAAAGATAATGTATTAATGTGATCAAATTGTGAAAAAGAAACATATATTCAATTGGATAAAAATCGTGTATTAAATTAAAAAAATAAATTAAAGTCATATATTTAATTGATATAAAAGAAAAGTTTGTGATTAAATTGATATAAAATGAGAAGGTCATGTATTTTTTTTTAAATAAAATAGTTTGTGATTAAATTGAGAAAATTAGTAAAGGTCATGTATTTTATTGTAATTAACCTTTTAATAAATAAATTGAGAAAATTAAAAATATATTCCTAAGGTGCCCTCGGGCACACCGTGCGCCTTTAGAATTTAGTATTATGTTCTAAAGGGTATACACTTTAATTTATAAGGGTACACCATTTTGTTCTAAAGGGTATACACTTTTCATTAATATTTTTTATTTTTCTTTAAAAAATAAGGGGTACACATCTTTATACTAAAGGATATACTCCATCCGTCCTGCCACAAGAGTTACATTTTACTAATTAAGGCGTCCCACTACAAGAGTTACATTTCATTTTTTGGTAAATGGCACCCACCTAAAATAATCACTTTATCTTTATGGAGCCTACACACAACACTAATACACCTATCCAATATACATTAAAATATTATATCTCTCAATCCATTACACATTAAAATACAATATTTTGTAATCTCCGTGCAAACAGTAAATGTAACTCTTTTTATGGGACGGAGGGAGTACAATTTAACACAAAATTATAAAGGCGCACGGTGTGTGCCTCGTGTGCTTGGGTGCACACAAGTTTTTGCCTATGAATAAAAACCAATACACATTTAATATATTCAAAATTTAAAACATAATAATATTTAAAATATAATAATGTTTAAATTATAACCCATAAATTATATATAATATAAAAGATTTATAAATGCGTAATAAATTACTCTCATCCCATTTTTGTTGAAAATAATTTTTTTAATTTTTTTATATTCATATATATTTAATTTTTGTTAGTTGATCGACACACCATTTTTTTTCCTTCGAAAATATACGTAATAACTATCAATCCCATTTTTTTTGTCGGGAAATTTTTTTATAAGTTTTAATATTTAATATATTTAATTAATTTATATTATTTTAAATATTTAATATTTTATATTATTATTTATTAATTAAGATAGTCATATATTTTATTAATAGAAGAATTTGTAATTAAACTAAAACACAAAAAAAATTAAAAGAATAAAAATTAAAATTCGTGATAAAAATAGAATTCGTGATTAAATTAAAAAAAAAAATAAGAGAAGGTCATGTAATTGGGCAAAAATTGAAATAATTCGTTAGTTATAGGACAAAATTGAAACACTTATCTTTTTAGGGCAAAAATTGAAGTTTTGATTAGTTACAGGGTAAAAAATGATTTAACTCTAGTGTAAAAAAAAATTAAAATTGCCACGTCGGATTGACCAACCGGAAACCCCCAAATTGAAGCATGACGTGGCCGATTCCGGCGAAAATTGAGCAAAAATTGAAATTTTTCGTTAGTTATTGGGCAAAATTGAATCACTTCTCTTTTTTAGAACAAAAATTGAAGTTTTGCTTAGTTATAGGACAAAAAATGAATTTAATTCCGAAAAGTGATATAGTGCAGAAAATTATTTCATAAAAAATTTATAATATAAATAAAAGTGATAACATTTTATAGCGAAAGTGATAATATTTTATAGCGAAAAATAATAATTTACATCAGACTGTCTAGAATTTATATTTTACTCGTCCTAAAATAATTTTAGCAATGGTATGCTAGGATTAAATAAGGTTTTTATATACGATCTACTAGGATCTCAATCAATTAAATCACTATCAAACGATTATGGTGTATGATCCCTAACAGTTATAGGAGGTTATCTTGTACAAAAACTTAAAAAACTACTCTATCTATATATATATATATATATATATATATATATATATATATATATATATATATATATATATATATATAGGGATTGATATATACATAATTAGGATATCGTATATTTGATGATTAATATATGGATTAAATAAGGTAGAACTACCAATATATTGATTTAAAATTTAGTAGTCGAAATATTGATTTGAAATTTAGTAGTGGAATCAATATACTATTTACAATATTTTGAGTTAAAATCATTTTTGGTCTTATAACAATAAAAAAAAATTTTGATTTTGTCCCAAAAAGATCAAAAATTTAATTTTGTCTCATAACTCCTGAAATTGGTCAATTTTGGACCCAAAGACGCCGGAATCCCATTTTTTCGCCGGGAATTCGCACGTGGGCTGCATGTGATCACTAAAATTGGAGCTTTCCAGCAAGGTAATCCTACGTGGCAAATGAGATTAACATGAACAGCTCCCTCCGGTGGAGGAGCTCCCCCCGACACCCGAACGACGTCGAACTGGCGTTGACCTGAGCTGGTGAACACGTGGAGGAAGAACTAGGCGACCCGTTTCTCTCTCACTGATTTCAACTGTATCTAAAATTTAATCCCTCCATTGACAAATTTTCCAAAAGTGGACTATTTTTTGCACTCCAAACCGCTATGGGGAAGCAGCCTCCTCAAATTATTCAATGAAGATTGATGTATCAGCCAACGTCGTCGTTCTCGTCGCATGTGCTTGAACTTGAAGCTGAGTTGCAAAAACAACAAGAGGAGCAACAGAATGCCCAAGAATCCGAGCTTGTGGGCCTTTGTAAGACGATGTGCAGCCGTGGAGTGAGGAAGTAATTGTCTACATCATTAGGCAAATCTCCCAATGCTACGGGACCAAGTGCTGATGGCTTTGAGACATGCGTCAAACCCTCTGGTTTTGGAATGTTTGGGTAAGTTCTTTGAGACATGCGCCAGCTTGTGAAGCATCAATTTTGATATTGGAATACTTTTTGTTTCCGAAAAGCACCAATTTTGGTGATCAAGTGCAGCCCAAGTGCGAATTTCTAACTAAAAAATGGGTTCCGGCGACTTTGGAACCAAAATTGGCCAATTTCAGAAGTTACGAGATCAAATTGAATTTTTTTATCTTTTTTGGAATAAATTCAAAAATTCCTTATAGTTATGGGACCAAAAATAATTTTAACTCCACTATTTTACACCTTTTAAAATAATAATTATTTTTTTAATAAAATATTATCACTTTCATAAAAAGTAAAGATTATAATTTTTATTTATAATATATTTTTTTTACCAAATATCATCTCTCTCTTTTAATTGATTGAGTATCATTTTATTCATTCTTAACATTATACGGTGTAATAGTCTTTCCTAAATAAGTTATATAGAGAGAATAAATATGGAATAAATCAATTATAAATCAATCATAAATCAAATATAAATGCGTAATAGATCTTTGTTTATCCTATTCTTTTCTTGATCATATCTTATCTTACATATTATAAGAAGACCTTTAAATCACTCAGAGTTAATGTTCTGCTGTATGCACACTAAAGGCCGGAAACAGGCTAATAATTAGCATGCCGTCCGGAAACAGACCACATTCGCTAATAATTCGCAGGCCAAATTCGTTAATAATTCGCATGCTGTCCGGAAACAGGCCACATTCACTAATAATTCGCATGCCGTCGCAAAGGCCAAAGCTCAGCCAATGTCCTTGTCGGTTGGCAATGGTGAAGGCGGGAAAGGTGGAGGCACAGTCGTTGCTGGAGCAGCCAGTGCTGCCATCGCCGCAACAGCGGCTACAGTTGTTGTGGCTAGGGCGTCTGATTCCGGCGGAACATCTGTATACGGTGGTGATGGTGGAGGGTGACCTTTGTTGGTTGGTTGTTGCGGTGCTGGCGCTAACTCAGCAATTGCTGCCAGGTAAGCTCTACACCCCACCCGCGCGATGCTCACATTTTTTTAAGTTGTCAAAGTTTATAAATCTTCAAAATGACTAGAATGTTTTTTCTGGTAACGTATTTTAATTGAATCAACAATAAAGTCAAAAATATGTTTTTGTAATATCGAGCATATTGTAAATAAGATAATATATCTTATAAAATGTTAAATAAGTTAATATATTTTTCTGCTATTGAAATAACTTAATTTAACAATTAGTATCACTTTTTTTAAATAAGGTATCACATTTTATAAAAACAAATTATCATTTTTATTAGTTTTATATATTAATCATATAGTATAAAATAGTTCAATTATAATTGTCAATTTTGCTTCATTAGTTTAATATTAATACCTTTATTTTTACAGAAAAAATAAAAGTAGCAGAAAAGGCACTCCATCCGTCACCCATGCATCCTACAGATCTCACAAGTTAGATCTTCACCAAATTTGGTTATTACTAATATTTTTATATTTTTACATTATCTATAAGATATAATTGCTTAATTAATAAATTACTGATCTAATAAATTACTGATCTAAATATGATACTGTATCATTTTAAATGAATATTAATTATGTTTAACAACATAATTTGTATTTGTTAATAATAAATATAACAGAGATAATTTAAGATAGATTGAAATCGATAATTCAAGTAACATTCTTATATCTCATCTGATTTCTCATTTGTGAATTTCAACTTTTGGGGTTTGATTTTCGGGTGAAGTTTGTCCGAGTTAGATTTGATGTTTTGAAACGTTGATTCGAAGGTTTCGAACCTTTGTTCGAATCAAATATGGACTTGAAGGTAGAACATCATTGACTTAACGAACAACACTGAATGAACTTGATTTGCAGAAACATTGGATTTAAGGATTTAACAACTTGATTTAGATTAAGTATTGTTTCTGAAACTTTCTGGATGAACGTCGTTGAATTCACGAAGAACTTGAAGAACAAGACTGAGGCTATTCTTCGATTGATTATTATTGAAGAACAATCATCACCTTGATTTCTGATCAGAGACTGTTCTTGGATTGAATTAAAATTCTTCTATAGATTTAATTTGAAAATTTCACCAAAAATTTTATATGAAACAGTTTCTCAACAAATAAGATTTAATTTGATTTGATTTTTTTGTGGCTCATTCACATATTAGTTCACCTTTAAAATTGAGTTGTTTAATTTAATTAAATCGAACTTGATTTGGACTTGTTTGTCTTCGATTAGGTCTACTTGACTTGATTTTGTATTCATTTATCTTAAATTGAACCACTCGACATGAATTTGGATTTAAACCATTATATTAATTATTTATTCATTTATTTTAAAAATTAATTTATTTAAATTTCTTAATAAATACACATTTAATATCATTATCATTGTATTTATTATTTATTATTATTATTTATTATTTATAGGTAGTAAAATTAATGTGCCTACAATATGTACATAACAATTTGGCCTTCCTATCCCTAGTCCAAATTGCTTGACTTTGAAAAAATCAATAAATCTAAAGCTTTTATTATGATGATGGTATTAGAAAGTACTCGCAAATTTCCCAATAAAATAAATTCAATTTTCTTTAATATACATTTCACAATGGTTGACAACTATTTTCTGTTAGACATAAAATTTAATTCAAGTTTAATTCACTAAAGTGATCCATGCGTAAGATTTAGCTTTAGTCGAGCTTAAACTAATTAAAATAATAATTTTAATTAAAATTTATTTTAAATATATTAAAATGTAAAAGTTAAAATAGATCATATATAAAGAATATATATTAGTAAATATTTTTTATAGAAAGGTTACGTATCTTGTAAGAGACAGAAGAATCCCGTCAGTCTATCAAAGTGCTCAACATCAAGTTTGGCTTGAGGTGGTCTTCTGCCAGTGTTTCAAAAGTCCTCCTTCTCTCTTTCCCGATGCCAAAGTCTAATAGTGGGCCTATGTTTTCCATTAGCATTTTAACTCCGAAAGAATTTCATCGGCTCCTCTATATAACATATTAAAGTATGATTGTTAATTACATTGGTAAAATATATTTATTAATAGTTAAAATACTATAATTATAAGTATTATAATATGATTCTTTGTAATTATAAAGAAAGAAAAAAAACTACTCCCTCCGTCCCAGGTTAAGAGGGTCATTTTTCCATTTTGGTCGTCCCACTCAAAGAGTCCCCTTTCCTTTTTTATACACATGAGACCCACACACACCCTCTAATACAATTACATGTTGGGACCCACACTCTTACTAATACAACTACCCACTACACATTAAATAATAATACTCCTTAATCTACTTGTCAAAAAACAATTGGCCCTCTTAAGGAGGGAGGGAGTATTTTTTAATAATGTAATTTATCAATAGATTTCATTTTTAATCTATTGATAAATTAATTTAACAATTAAATTAAAACTTTTACGGTTAACAATATTTCGTTAGTATAAAATAATTCTTTTTAATGCTATGAACATTTTATTTTAACTATGGTGTGAAAAAAAAAAAAGAGTTGCGTTGGTTAAGCGAACTAATTTATGTACAAGCCTACTAATTGTCATTCAAGTAATAGATCTAAATTAAACTTGTCAACGTTATTTAAATTCCTAATAAAATATTGATTGACATAGATCTAAAAAATCCATAAATAATACTGAGTCAATTCAAGCTCTAATAAGTAAATTTTGTTATATACCCTCTGATCTAACATGAGAAGAAAATTTCTTAATTTTGGAAATTTCTTGATATTTCCAAAGAATCATGTACACAATTTCCATACACACTAACAGTACACATAATGCATATATTAGTTTGATATGTTAATAATGCATATTAGCTTGATATATCTTAATAAAAGGAAGAAATAAGGAAAGTCGAATCATATACTCCCTTCGTCCCCGGGATTATAGTCACGTTTACTGTTCCAATTTTTTTAAGAAAAATATTGTTTTTAATCAAATTTGTTGACTTTAGAGGGTAAAATAGTATTTTTATGTAATAAAAAGTATAAAGTAATGATGTGTGTGTGAAAAATGAGTGACAAATTTGGAATCAAAGTAACTTTTGAGGTTATTGGATAAAGTGATATTTTTTATTTTTAGGTTGTGAATAAAATTGTGGGACGGACAAATGTAGTAACGTGAACAAAATGTGGGACGGAGCATTAAAATAAAAGGTATATAAGTCAACGCCTGAATCTGTATAAGAAGAGCATTACAATTCTCTAGTTTCAACCATTACATACAAAACAATGTTTTGCTGTGTCCGAACAAGAGGCAGGAAAGAGGGCAAATTCGCTGATCCGCCGCCAGTGGCGAATGGCAAACCTCAACCATCGCCACCGCCGGTGCCTTACGAAAATGGTGAAAAGTCAAAGGGCATCGGCGGGATGAAAGATGGAAGCATGGTCGTCCTTGCCGGAGCTGGTGCGGCTCTCGCAGCCACGGCGGCTACAGTTGCCGTGGTGTCGGTAGCCGATTCCAGTGGCACTAACGATAAATCCCAAGGCTGTTGCTGCGGCGGGGGCGGTGGAGGGTGCGGCGGTGGTGGTGGTTGCGGCGGTTGCGGCGGAGGCGGATGTGGTGGAGGATAAGTGGTAGATTGATTTGATTTCCATGGTGTGTGAAATAAATTACGAAATCCAGTCATCATTTCAGCATCTGTTTCTAATTCTACGTGGTGTTCAGATACTGTGTTAGCTGGAATTGTTGCAATTTAGTCATACTTCCGCCGTGCAGGTGGTGGCTTTTGCGGCGGCGCTGTGACGGCAATTGATGCTAAGTCAGAGTCTTGTTTTGTTTTGTAATTACGGATGAGTCCTCGTGTAGAATAGTTACATGTCAATGTGTGCATATTTTCTTTAATGTCAGTGTATTCGGTTTATAAGGTCTATCTCTTGCATTTAACCCTATTTTGCAGTACATTCATCCAAAAATGCAGACAACTCAATAAATCATCTTCATTACTTGATTCCATTTTGCAGCACATCTATTTTATTAATATTATTTTTATTAATTTTTTACATTTAATTCATTTTTCATTGTTATATTTATTTTTTAATACAAAAAATAATATAATAAAATATTAATATGTCTAAAATTAAAATAACATAATCATTAAAATTATGTTATAATTTATTTAAACATGAAATTAAGACAACAATTAAAATTAAAATTACATTAAAAAATACATAAACATCAAATTAAAATTACAACACAATAATTAAAACTACAACACTTTAAGTAAATATTTTTTTAAAAATTTATTTAAGAATGTAGAATATTTTTTCACATATAATATATATATATATATATATATATATATATATATATATATATATATATATATATATATATATATATATATATATATATATATATATATATATATTTACCATTAAAACTAACAATCATAATATTTTTTACTTATTTAAATTAATTATTATAAATAAGTAAAAGAAATTAAAAAAAAAATTTAAATTAACCAATTAAATTAATGTACTATGTTTTTAAATTAATAATTGAAATATGAAAAAAAAGAAAAAAAGAAAAATGTTTGCAGCCATCACTTTAGCGTTTGGATTTTCCAAACGCTACAGTGTTTTCCCACATTTTGTATCCCAATTTGCAGACCTGCTAGAGGGTATTAGTGGCTGCAATTTTCATTTACAAGCCTATATCCAGTATTGCTGGAGATGGTCTAAGAAAAAGACTTGATCCCCTTTGTAATGGTATGTATAGTATGAGATTGGTAAGAAATACAACAATTTTTATAATAAAAATTGGACAAAGGTTTGTGTAAAATTTCTTTAAATAGGGTCATCTATTTTATAATGGTGTTTATCTTCTATTTCACAAATTAAATGATGGCAAAAATTCCTGTGCAACTGGGCGCACGGACCAAATTCCGTGCGCCTTTAGAATTTTGTGTTAAATTGTATACCTTTTAGTATACAGATGTGTACCATTTATTTTCTAAAGAAAATTATTTTGTGTATCTGGGAGCATGGACAACACTCCGTGCGCCTTTAGAATTTTGTGTTAAATTGTATACCCTTTAGTATAAAAAGTGTACCCTTTATTTTCTAAAGAAAAAAAATATTAATGAAAAGTATATACCCTTTAAAACAAAATAGTGTACCTTTTATTAATTAAAGTGTATACCCTTTAGACCAAAGCAATGTACCCTTACCCATAATATTAAATTTCTAAAGGCGCATGAAATGTGTTCCCTTGCGGGCGCACACAAGCCTCACTCTTAAATGATTAGTTGATATTAGGTGCACCCGGGTGCAAGGGTGCACCCAGGTGCACTCATATGTGTATAATTTTTTATTCTATTTTGTATACAAGTTATTCTATTTTGTATACGTGTTTCTTAATAATTGTATACTTTTTTCACACTAAGTTTTTTATTAAAAAAACTACATCCATATGTATATAACTTTTTATTCAATAGTGTATACTACATATTTTTTAATAATTGTATATTTTTTTACACTCAATTTTTATTAAAAAACTAACAATTAAACTGTATACATTTTTGTTGATAATTATATATGTTTTAGTTTTTATTTATATACGTTTTTTTAAAGTGGGTGCACAGTATAATTAGCCTTAAATGATTGTCATATGTCATAATCAATGTCCAAAATTCAACATATGCTCTAATGGTATTCAACTTGGACTGTCTCACTAAGGCCTTACATGAGACTGTCAAAAGTGATAACTTTATACCGAAAAGTGAAATTAAATTAATTAAAAGTGATAATATTATTTCATGAACAATTCATAATATAAATAAAAAATAATAATATTTTATAGCGTAATTGATAACGTTTTATAGCGAAAGTGATAACTATTTTAAAATTGTAAAATGGTCTTCAAGACTCACGCAAGACTTACTCTTAAAATTGATAATTAATTAAATGAATAATTTATAATAAAATAATATAACTAATTATTTAGAGTTTCTCACAAAATACCCTTGTGGATTTGGTAGGGAGATGCAGAAATAGTACTTCAACATCCATTACATGTCCAAGGCTTTTTGGTCTTCTTGGCATCTATTATTTTGCCAACCAAAGCTAACCATAAATTATTCTAATTGATAATAGTACTATGAATTCCCCCAAACAATGCATCTAATTGTACTTCACGCTCCATTTTATGGATGATTCCATTTCTCCTTCTTGGGCGAAACAGAGGATATTTTGATCGGTTTCCACATCAAAGTGAAATAGAGTATTTATTTCTTTTTCTTTCAATTTATGCCTATTGCTATTCCAAAAGTACCTTTCCGAAGTCCTGGAGAGGAAGATGCATCTTAGGTTGATGTATAGTGCGACTTGTTTTAATAAAATTAATTAAAGCTTTTTTTTTTCTTTCTAAATTTGTATCTACAAGAAAATAATTTCAGAATATGCTGGTGAAAATAATTTTGGTAAATGAAAATGGGCCTGGTGTTCCCTTGTTGAGATAGGAAGTGCACCTAAAATATTGGGCCAGAAAGTATTATAAAATGAAAATCTGTCATTGACCAATCAGATTGCGAGTTATTTATGGGACATCCTCTACCTTCACCTATATAAGGAGTCCTCCTTCATTCATTAGGCACACATTAAAGACATGAAGACACAAATGCTCAGAAGAGATTGAAACACGAGCAACGCTCCTCAAAATCTTCAAGCATTTTCAAGTCAAGAACGGCAAGCGATTTGGGATTAAGGTGCGGAGCCCCCCAAATCAAGCGTTTTTCATTAACTAAGTTCTTCGGTGTTCTTCGCGCCAAGAACGGTAAGCGATTTGGGATTAAGGTGCGGAGCCCCCCAAATCAAGCGTTCTTCATAAACTAAGTTTTTCGGTGTTCTTCGCGCCAAGAACGGCATACGACCCGGGATTAAGGTGCTAAGCCCCCCAGATCGAGTGTTCCTTCAGATCAAGTACGTTTAATCCAAACAAAGGTTCGACGCCTCTGGATTAACGTTATAAAATCCCAAATCCGAGTTTGGACAAACTTCAATTGAAGATCCGACTCATCATACACGGTCAACGCGGTCAAGTCAACAAGTCAAAGTCAAAGTCCAAATTGGTTCGAGAGAAGAATCAGAGGATAGATAGAGATTATTTCCTAAATTATCAAGTTTAATCATTTGGATTATTATTGTAATTCTTTTGTGTTTATGTTATTATAAATACAAAATTTGTTGTTACAATATCATTGTCACTTTTTATTAAGAATAGATCTTGCGTGAGACTGTCTCACGTGAGACAATTTTTCACCTTTTAAAATAGTTATCACTTTCGCTATAAAATATTATCACTTTTTATTTATACTATAAATTGTTTATGAAAAAATATTATTACTTTTTATTAATTTATTATCACTTCTCTTCATAAAAGTTATTACTTTCTGACCGTCTTACTTAAGTCTTTACGTGAGACGATCTCACACAAGTCTTTGTCTTTTATTAATATGAGTATTTTTATTTAAATTTTATTATTTTTTATTCGACACTCAGAAAATCTTCTGTGAGACAATCTCAACCCCATCTATTTAATATGCTTAAAATACATTATGGGAAATTATTAATCTCATATATATCTTCTTACCATCCAAATACAAACAAGGAAAATTATTTGAGCAATTGATTATTTGAGCAATTGAGACCGTGGATAAGAACCTCAAAATTACAACAATATTTATTCCGAGGGAGGAAAGAATATCCAAGATTCCACGCGTTATTTTAATTTATTTATATAAAATTGGAATATTCAAATGAAAATTGACTGGTTTTTTTTTTTTTTTTTTGTGGTCCTAACCAAATCAATTTTAATCAAGAGTACTTTCTTGAACCCGGTTTATTATGCATTTTATTTTTTAAAATAAAATTGTTCTATAATACATTAAAAAAAATTACTTTTTTATAAATGAATTATTACTCTTCTAAATAAAAAAATATTACTCATAAATTTTGTTTAACAAAAACATAAAATTTCATAACATAATAGTATTTGAAGAATAATATTTTTCATATTTCTAAAAATAATTTTTAATATACTTAATGGAATCGATAAATTAGAGCTTATGAACCCGATTGATATAAAAGTGTTAACATTCATAACAATAATCTTGAATTTCACAGCGTGTAAGAATATATTAAATAATCCTAATTAATTATCCCTAATTCAAACTACAGAATGCTAGTTTATTTCTTTGTGTTTGATCCTTTATTTTGTTTGTTTTGATGTTCTAGTCCACTTAATCAATTCCAAGTTTACACCATCTTCGAGATTAAGAGTGTTGGAGATACTATATGAAGTACTATTTAACTGATGTGGATTATTTCATGTTACTTTTTGTTATTATATTTCGTGTTGTAAATTGTTGAATGATTGATGCGTTCTACACTCTAAAAGGACCATATCAATTATAAGGAGAAAGATTGAAAATTTTCTCCCACATATGTATCATTCATCTGACCTCTAACTCGTGGAACAAAACATTCGAGATTCTATTTAATATACACATATAATAACAGTTTGAACTTTTGGTGTAAGTTGCATAAATCCTAGCTACTCATATCTCGCAAAAACCTTATTTTCTTTGCGAATTCGGATTAAATTTGATCTTTAATTAATTAGCACTTTTAATTTGGGTTGATATTAATTTTGAGATTTAACCACTCGAATTGTTATGTTTCATTAATGATCCATCACCTATTATACATAGTTGGATGAATAAAGTGTAGATAGGAGATAAGGCTTACACCTTAGAAGAAAAACATGAACTCTAAAGAAAAAGAAATCTGAATTTTCTTTTCTCTAAGCATTATTTATTTCACGATTGAAATAAGAACCGTTGAACAAGAGATCCTATATAAATTTTCACCTAATGATATTTAATTTAAGCATTATTTATTTCACGATTGAAATAAGAACGGTTAAACAAGAGATCCTATATAAATTTTCACCTAATGATATTAAATTTCAGCTAAAATAGGTCTAGTTATAATAGCATGTAAGACTATAAATATGTATATATAAAGGGAAAATATCACAATTGGTACTATAAGTATAGTCGATTCCAACTTAAACTCTTTTTTTTTTCAATTCTCAATTTTGGTTATTTATTGTTCAATTTAATTTTAGTCATTTTTGTTCAATTTTGATCTTTTTTTTATTTTGTCATTTTTGTCCTCTTTTGGTCTAAATTTTGTAAGTTTTTGGATCAATTTGAACATTTTTTTAACATAAAGGATTATTTCTTTTTTTAAAAGGACCAACTTTGGAAAAGGATAAAATTTGAACATAAAAAACTAAAATTAAACAAAAAATAATTAAAATTAAGAACTACAAATAAGAAAAAAAAACTAAAATTAGAATCAATCATACTTACCGGACCAATTTTTTATATATAAATTGATGATATTTTGGGTGAATTTCAATTTTGATAGTTTAAATTGAGCTAGGGTGAAAATTGAAGTAAAGTGCTCGTTTATAGATTGACACAGTGTTAGCATAGATTAGGTTTTCTTATTTAAGGAGTGATATCAAACAAGTTTAATAAAATTATTGTATATTTAATTAAGACTAAAGTTGGAATTAAACTCGATTTAAAAAAAAGAGAGAGAAAAATTATATACTCCCGTTTAATAGAAGTCGTGACATTTTACTTATGCTAAAAAGTCTCATAGGAGTATATACATGCTAAAAAGTCACATGAGTACTCGAATTCATTTGATGCTTAATTTAATTAATTTTAAAATTAAACAAACTGTTATTTATAAATCTTAAATTAAACTAGTAACTTTTTCTCACAGGAATTCTAGCATAAAGAAAGTGATCGATTCCTTAACCATATTAATTTGATTGATAATATAACAAATTAATCTAGCAACCTTTCCAAAAAAAATATATAGGAGAATACCTTATAAAAATTTCATAATATTAAAGGATTACTAGCATTTTGTTTAATGTAATTTATACTATTAGGTCCGCACCAATATGAAATTTATATAAGCTGTTAGACTAGTTAGTGCTACATTTTCCCAATAAATCCCCACTTCTCCTATTTTCCTTTTTCATATTATTTTTCATAGGCAAAAATTCCTGTGCACCCCGTGCGCACGGACCACATTCCGTGTGCCTTTAGAAATTGTGTTAAATTGTATATCCTTTAGCATACAGATGTGTACCATTTATTTTTTAAAGAAAATTATTGTGTGTATCTGAGCGCATGGACAACACTCCGTGCGCCTTTAGAATTTTGTGTTAAATTGTATACCCTTTAGTATAAAAATATGTACCCTTTATTTTTTAAAGAAAAAAAATATTTAAAGAAAAATGTATACCCTTTAGAACAAAATGGTGTACCTTTTATTAATTAAAGTGTATACCTTTTAGACCAAAGCAATGTACCTTTATTCATAATACTAAATTTCTAAAGGCGCACCAAATGTGTTCCTGTGCGCATGCAAACCTCACTCTTTTTCATATATACTTCACTTATTTTATAAAAAATTAATACAATATCATGAACTCAATTCGATAACCTTAAAAATAATCTTACGGTAATGCATCGGGTGAATTGGTAAGATTAAGCCTTTAAATTTTTAATTGAATCTCTCCTTCTTATATTTTAACTTTAATATAATTACAACCATACTCTAGCTTATAAATTCTCAGCTGCATAGTTGCACCGGGTGTAATTTATAATTATTCTAAAAGTAACATTATTAAAATCTTTACTAAAGAAATATTCTTTTGATTATAATAATCTTAATTTCATTAGTAAAATGGTAGTTAGTAAATTTTTAGCAATAATATATTACTTCAATTCTTTTGGTATCCACCACTAATAATTTCGTTGATAAATAAGAATGGATTTTATTCCGTTGGTAATAACATAATAAATTTATTTATATTCCGTTGCTAAAAGAAAATTGTAATTTTTGTTGGCAATTCGTTGGTAATTAATTACCAATCGATTGAATTCCGTATCTACAGTACCTGTGAACATAAGTTCGAGACGGAGGAAGTAATCTTTAGTAGTACTATTTAATATTTCTTTGTAAATGGAGTAGTATACGTTTAAATCAGGTGCAAGACGGGTTAAATTCTGTAGATGATAAGAAAAAATCCTTCGAGCAAAGGAGTGACAAATATTTACATTTTTTTTATTAAAAAAGAAAAATTAAAATACTTAAAATTTCCATTTGAAATTAAGTGTCTTTTGCTATTATTGAGTGAAAGAGTACTACTTCCTTTGTTTCGGATATTTATGTCAATTTGTACTGACATGCAAATTAAAAAGTGTTGTTTTTAAATATATAATGTAAGAAAAAATATGGATAAGTTGATAATTAACAAATTGTAAAAAGTAGGTAATATGTATTGTGTATTTTTATTATTAAAATAGAACATGCATAAATATTTGGAACAATCCAAAATAAAAAGGGTACATAAATACATGTGATGAAGAGATTATTTCCTTTCATTTTTATTTTTGAACATGAAGAGTATCGTATAACGGACGAAATATACAGAAGAAAGTGCTTCGCTTTTAATGGATAATTTGTAGTTTATAATGTGGACCTTCTGATGGCCTTGTTTTATACGTCTGTTTCTACGACATTGGAACTATATATCTTATTTAATCTATTCTACATATTCCTCTCTAATTTCTTATTCCTTCAGGGGGTAATGTTATTGAAAATTCGAAGTCGTTATGTTATTGATAACAACATGTTTGTTGTTTTCCTTTGTAAATACATGAGTTGGCAAATGTCAACCCAAAAATTAACACAATTAATATTTTGACAGATGACACCATGAATTAATATCCCAAACTCCCATTATAATTTCTTTTTTACATTGTAGATTTATTCAGGTATATGATAGGTAGAAAAAAGATCAAATTACACGTTAAATAAAATATAAATACTAAGAATTAAAGGATTTAGATTAATTCTCTCTCGTACCATTATTTGTATAACATTTCAAACATGAAAATGGACGCAGTAGATTTTTTTATTTCATTTTGCAGTTATATATTATGTCATTAATTAAATGAGTAATAATCAAACATTAACATTGTTTTTAAAATCTTAGGCAAACATTAAAATATATATATATATATATATATATATATATATATATATATATATATATATATATATATATATATATATATATCAATTCACAAATTTAGTGCTTCAAATACCAAGCTTCCAAATAATACAACAAAAACTTGAAAATAAACTAGGTTAGTTATCTCATATATATATGGATATGATAAACTATAATTCACAGGAAGCTAGGTGCACTTCAGACTATAATTAACTTCACGAAATTAGATAGTCACTGTGGGGTGATCAGATCAACAACTGAATTACTAGCTACTTCAACACGAAATTAAACAGGTATTGATTCTTGAATTAAATTCATAAATACATGAACATTAATCAAAATTTTGTTTTTTTTTTTTTTCAATTTTTTTTCTCTCTAGATAGATGTTATCCATGATGTAATATTTATCATCTTGTAGTGGTTAGTATGAGTGGGCTCGGGGTGGGCGAATTGGCCGCCGTGATTATTTGTGTGGTTTTGCTGGTGATGATAATCTTCATGTCAGCATATCGTGTGATCAAGGCATGTAGAGAACTGGATAACGAACAACCGCCGGCCGATCAGATCAGGGACGGCGAGATGGTGGTTGTGGATGCTGGACAGCTTGTGGAAGCGGTTGGCGGTGGAGGTGGAGGAGATGACGGTGATGGTGGTGGCTGTGGCGGATGCGGTGGAGATTAAAATCCATACTACCTTGTTTAATCCATGATGAGCTTTCATGATATACGTATATATGTATGTACGTACGTTAGTGGAGTATAACTGTGAGTATTTTTTGTAATATTGATTCATTTAGTCTCTAAATAATCTTACTATGCTATTGCTTGCCTCTGGAATTAATTCTGCATTGAGGATATATATATTTCAACAATAATATACTAGGATACTAGCTACTTGCTTTCGAAAAACAATAGTAATCGATAGATATCATTTGCTTTTTTATGTGTATTAAGAAGTATTGTAATGTATATTGTGTAATGCACACCGAATTTTCTGAATCATTTTCGTGCATCATTTTCTGTGTCATGCGCTAAGTGATTGACACGTAAGAGGGGAATTAAATCCAACAATTGTCCCTAAGGTTTAAGAATTAGGGTATAGTTTCCTCTCTCCTATGTATCGTTCATCCAACGGTTTGGCACAGGAGATGATGTACCAAAATGACACAGAAAATTCGAGCCGTGTGTAATGGATTGAGGAATATAATATTTTAATATACAATGGTTAATTGTTTAGTGTTGAGTGTATATCCATATATATGTAGTAGGTCGATCAGTATAATAGTATTATTTTGTGGGTTACATCTCTTATAAAAAATAAATACTCCCTCCATCCCATTTCATGACACACTTTTCATTTTGGGTTGTCCCACAAAAGTTTGCACATTCTTAAAAAAAATAAAAAGTCAAACATAATTATCCTTCCCCATACACTTTATTTACAAAAAAACTACTCATACCTAATTCACCTAACATACTTTATCATTTATTTATTACAAAAAAATATCATAATACCCCTAAAAGTTATCATTTTCTTAATTTCCGTGCCAGAAAGAGGTGTGCAGTATTTCCTGTGACGGAGGGAGTACTTTATAATGAAACAGACCAAAATAACACAATAGATACGTATAAAGGGGCAGAGAGTACGTATCTTTCGGTAATTTGGCTCTGAATCTCCGGATGTGGATCTTGTTTCTTACGTTTGTCTGCGTATCATTGGAACTACATATACTTACACTTGCACACAAAAGTTTGGATTTCTCACCTTAATGTATTATCTCCTGCATACTAACGCTTCAGTTAGGAAAGCGATAATATTTTAATAAAATATAAAATTAGAATTAATGAATATTGATAATGGTTTAATATTTAATTATTTTTTGAATAATTTGTAATATAAATAAAATGTGATAATATTTTTAATATATAGTGATAAAATCTTTAATAAAAATAATAATCATTTAATAAAATATAAAGGTTATCTCAGGCGGTTTTAATAGGAAAAAAAATTATTTTAAGTTGCAATATATGTTTATATCGTTCTTCTTGGGCGTAATAAAGTTGGCGAATTGTCAACCCGAACAAATCAACAACATTGACTCAAAATAAACATTCCAACACGAGCCAAATGTCGCTATTGTACGTTTAAGTTTTTAACTACTTATTAAGATTATATATAATTTATTTAATTGAAATTATTTTAAAATGGATGCATCTCCAAAGTCCAAAAGCTAGCATCCAGGCCCAAAGCAGACCTTATTGGGCCATCTTATTGGGCCGTAAGGCACATATTGTTATGTTGGAAGTCTAGCTCTGTATTCTTATTGACCACACATTTGGGATACAAATCAAAGTGGATAACAAAAACATAGGAAAACAGCAAGCATGCCACTGAAACTCCTCCATCCTCTACTGCAAAGACCAAACCCTCTCCTCCCTCCATACCATCTCTCATCTACTCTCTTCACTGCTCCAACTCCCCTACATCTCAAGAATGGAGCAACGACATCGAAAATCCGTATCAGAAACCGAAGGCGGAGATCATCTCCTGCCACAATTTCAGCCTCATCTGCACCACTTGATCTAACAGAGGAGAACATCAGCCAGGTGTTGATTGATGCAAGAACTGAGGCAAGTCAGTTTTCTCTTCTGCAATTCATACTCATCATCATAGTTGATGTTATTTCTGTTTGTAGTTGGGACAGCTCTTCGATGCTGAAGTAAACATCACAGGTGATTTCTCAACTACATGTGAATTCTGATTTCTGAATGTAGAGTGAACTCATATGGCAATGTGGGAAAATGGTTGGATAGGGAAAGCTGAGCTTGCTGAACTCGATGGACCTTACGTGACGATCAGACTCAGCGGAAGGTTTTGGCATAAACGCTCCACGGTTTTGGCTAGACTTGGGAACTACTTGAAGCAGAGAATTCCTGTAAGTGTGTTGGTTAATGATGTTATTTAGTACACGTGAGACGAGCATTGGTGGTTTGACTATCTGGGGTTGTATCATATGTCAGGAAATCTTGGAAGTGGATATAGAAGATGAGAAGCAGTTGGATGATAGCCCTGAGAATTTTTAACAGTGATGCTGATTTTCCTTCTTGAATTTTGTATTCCATCTTCTGGTAAATCTGTTAACAAGAAATGAAATCTGAGAGACCTTTTATGAAACCAGAATCCCATTTGATGTCTACATATTCTTATAGTTGATGAGATGTAGTAAAATCTTATTGAAATGGAACTCACATTATTCAGCAACCAGAACAAGATTGTGATCGAATCCAGCAACAGCTTGCAAGACATTAGCACCCTCTAAACAATCAATCAGCATAGGTTCTGTTTCATCGACAGAGCTTCCCAATCCAAGCCGTCCATTTCTACCACAGCCCCACGACCAAACCTCCCCCGTCTCAGTGACTGCTATAGAATGCACCCGGCCCCCAGAAACAGAAACCACTTTCTCACCAGCTAAACCATGGACAACTAGGGGGACATCTTCTGGACCTTCTCTCCCAAGTTGAGAACTCTGGTTCCACCCCCATGTAACAACACTTGGTCCATCTTCTGTGGCCTTTGATGAAGAATCCTTGCAAATTGAAAAAGAGTGTCCTAGTCCCGATGCTATACTGATAGGCCGAAGGCTCAAATCAACTAAATGGAACCCTAAATCTTTGTTTACTCTACCTAGCTGCCCATACACATCGCTCCCGCCACTTAGAAGTGTACCATCACCTGAAAATCGCACCTGTATTTAGCTTATAATTATCACATCTCAAGATCTGTAAATAAGTATATATTAAGGACTTACTGCATAATATTAAGGAATGATCAAGCCCACAAGTGACATCTACAACCTCAACATCACTCACTTCTTCAATTAAAGTAGGTTCCCAGACGACTGGCATGTCTTTTTCTTTCTCAAGTGCTTCTAAAACCAATTTCTCTGCGGCTTCAATCATCGAGTTTGAATTTTCACTAGAAGATTTTACTTTACCAGGAAAAGAATCTAGTGGTGAGGCCTCCAAAGATTTCCCAATCTTCCCTAATCTACCATCTGCATAATAACCCCAGCCAAACAACTTTCCATCTTTAGTCAGAGCAAGAGCATGTCCCCAACCTAGTGAAACCTGCAAGATCATACAGATCGAAAAGCATTAGCATATGCAATAAACTACATGGCCTCACACATGCCGTCTTACCACATCAAAAACCTTATTACCATATTAGCTGGGTTACTCGTAATACTTAGAACGTATCATTAACAATTTTAAAGAACTGCCTTTAACATGATATGAACACCACCTTAACTATCTCTTGTCCAAGAAGTGATTCTACTCTTGCCGGTAAAACAGCCTTGGTAATATCATTTCCGAGGCCAAGTTGGCCACGCTTGGACTCACCCCACACCCACAAATTTCCATCATCTCCTATTGCAGCAGATACAACACCAGAGGCAAATGCAGCTACAACCCTTACTTGATCCAACCCTTCTACCTTTTGTGGTTCATTCCACATCTCTCTAAACCATATACAAACAAAAATCAATACTAGAACAATAAAAAGTATTTTAAAAGAAGCATCTTGCAGTCCATTACAATGCAACAAGACACCACAGGCATAATAGGCAATCAATCCAATCAGGCCCAAAATTGAAACTTCTCATAGAATCAACAATCTGTGCAAATCCATTTTTAATTCAGTAATGCCATAATATTCCACTACACAATTCAGTTCTCATAGTTATTAAAAGCAGAAAAATAACCTTGAATTCATAAATAATAGATTTCACACAAGTCAGCTACTAGAATTAAATTAATGAATCAGAAGAATCAATGTATAGTCATCCCCAATAATTTTCACAGCAACTAAACACCAACTGAAAGCTCGAATGTAAATTAAAAATTCAGCATGCCCGAATTATTATCATACAATAAATTAAGAAAAATAACCTGGACGAAATCGGGCAACGACCGAGCTGCGATTCGGTATTACGACCCCAAGCCCAAACATGGCCGTGAGAAGTGACGGCGAGAGAGTGGTAGTGACCTGCGGCGACGCTGCAAACGTCATGTGGCAGGCCCGGGATAGGAGTGGGCTCGTACGCGTGGGAGCCCAGCCCGACTGGGACACCGGGGAGGCCAAGAGCACTCTGAGACCCGTCACCGAAGCTCATCACCGTCGTTTTCACAGACATACATCGGCGGCCCAGCCCGATTATAAGGCCCGATTGCGATATGTTCTTTTTGCAAGCGAAACGTAGCATTTTGCGCTTTTAAGCTACTGGAGAACGACGAATCAGATCTTTATAAATAATGTAAAAGCGTGTATTCAACGAGAAGCGCTTTCTTCTGCCAAAAAAAAAAAGCGCTTGCTATGCCCTAACGCTTATTAAAAATTATTCTTATTTAATTATATATATTCAAATTATGTTCAATAAATTTAATTAATCTTATATAGTATTTTATACATTATATATAATCAGATAATGCTCCATATATATTATAGATACAAACTAAAAAAGATGGCTATTTGCATTTGAAATCTCTAAAATAAATTTGAGTGTATTCAAGTATCTTTATAGAAATAATAAGAAAATTGAGTTCTTCATCATAGGGCGACAATTTTCATCAAATGATTACTTGATTTTGGCAAATCTTTAAAACGAGAATGCAATCATGTGGAGTAGTACAATGACCTAAAATGCAAAATAATTTGAATTCAATTTATATTAATTTGATTTTGCAAATTAATATGCAACTTAATATGAGTTGTAGTCAATAGTGGATTTGTGAATCCAAATTTGAAATTCTTGATGGGTGTTTGAATAGAATTGTAAATTTGGATTTGAAATCAATTCATTTTAATCCTGGATTTAGAAATGAAAATTTTCAGAAATTTCAAATTCACTCATAAACCTAAACATTTCAAATCCTGCTCGACTTTCCTTCCAATTGAAATCTCGTTCTTTCTAATAGTATCGTCGAAGTCTCACTCCAATCAAATAGCAGCTGCATCCAAACCTACCATAAGTTTTTTAAACAAAGAAACAAGCTTAATTATAATATTCGTTTAGATACATAAAATAAATTTAAAAATAAAAAAATAATTCTATTCAATGAATTTTTGAATTCAACATTACATTTGACTTAATTAGCAAAAGAGTGTGCAATGTAATTAATGAATATGGTTGCTAAAAATGATGTTTCAGTGTGATGCCATGGAAGCCTAGCAATGCCACACATGAATTTGAAGACATTCTAATTTAAGAATCTCAATAAAATTTTAAACGCAATGCATCTAATCTATAAAATAAACTTATTGTATTTCATATTTAACATAAAGTTTCAGCTCAATCTACTAATCTAAAAGTGTTTTGCAAAAATTAGTATATAATTGATTTCATAGATGAAACATGACATGAAACAGTTCTTCTAAAAATTTTCATAGGATCTCCTATTCTAGACGTGTGTTTCATATAATGTTTCAATATACTAAATGGAAGACACATCATCCTTTTTAAAATTTAAAAAGTAAATAATAGAAATGTATTGTTGGAACACACATGTTCCGGAACAGTAAATCTGTTCTCCTAAAAATTTGCCCAAATTTTTTTTGAAAAATATAATAATCTAGGTAAAAGGAGGGAGCAAGGATTCTCATTTGATCGAAATGTTAAAGTGGTATACTAGTTATACCCAGTTGTTTTAAAATGATCACATGACTTATTTGCCATTAAACTACAAGCCATAATAATATACTCCATATAAACTATATAAGAAATAGAAAATGAAAGATTAATTTGCTGGGAATCCAAAATAAAATCTATCTATTATCCAAGAAACAATGCCACATGTGTGCCTTCTATTTGGCACCAAGATTGGGGCTTTATCTACATGCATGTTTTCCACCACAATTCTGATCTTATAATCTGCCCCACACAAAATCTTACTCACCTCTCTCCCTTCTTATTTTATTCTGCAACTAATTCTTCTCTTCCATTCTCACTAACCACACCTACAATGGCGGCACACGCGTTGGTTTCATCATCATCCATCTGCTCTTCTGCAGAGGCGGCCAGGCAGATTCTCGCCGGAAGACCAGTGCTATCCTCCCGGAAAGTCTCCTTCGTCGTCAGAGCTGCTTCCACTCCTCCCGTCAAGGTACGATCGTCTGTTTTTTTTTCCGGGTAATGGATTCGGGTCGGGTTTTTGCTGATTTCGGATCTGGTTTTTTGTTGAACAGCAAGGAGCTGATAGGCAGCTCTGGTTTGCTTCCAAGCAGAGCCTTTCCTACTTGGATGGAAGGTAATTGCTTCTTCTTCGATTCGATTCCATTCCATTCCATTTCTCTGTTGATTAATCGGAGAATTTTGGTCTATCGTTTGGGGGAATTGATTGGGCAGCCTTCCTGGCGATTACGGGTTCGACCCGTTGGGGCTTTCGGATCCGGAAGGAACCGGAGGGTTCATCGAGCCAAGATGGCTTGCTTATGGAGAAATCATCAACGGCCGTTTCGCGATGTTGGGCGTCGCCGGCGCCATTGCGCCGGAAATCCTGGGGAAAGCCGGTTTGATCCCGCCGGAAACCGCTCTTCCGTGGTTCAAAACCGGAGTGATCCCGCCCGCCGGAACGTACAACTACTGGGCCGACTCGTATACCCTATTCGTTTTGGAGATGGCTCTCATGGGCTTTGCGGAGCACCGGAGATTCCAGGATTGGGCCAACCCAGGGTCCATGGGCAAGCAGTACTTCTTGGGCCTGGAAAAGGGCCTGGGCGGGTCCGGCGACCCCGCGTACCCCGGAGGCCCATTTTTCAACCCGTTGGGCTTCGGGAAAGATGAGAAGTCTTTGAAGGATTTGAAACTGAAGGAGGTGAAGAATGGGCGGTTGGCCATGTTGGCGATCTTGGGCTTTTTCATTCAGGCCCTTGTGACTGGGAAAGGCCCATTTGAAAATTTGTTGGACCATTTGTCTGACCCAGTCCACAACAATGTGTTGACAAGCCTTAAATTCCACTAGGGTCCTTGAGAATGTGCTCTCTCTCTCTTCTCTGAAGCAAATTTGTAACATCCATCATCTTGTGCAGACTTGTCATATGTAATTTATAACAAAACATTGTTCACCATTTCCTCTCCCTTCTTAAGCTTGCTATTTTAATTTTCGAAGGATTTTTAAGACTCAAATATAATGTGGAGATTTTGAAGCTTTCAAGAGAAAATATGATTGTTTCTGATTTATTTATTCATTTCCCAATGATCCTGCAATTGAATTTTTTTTATTAATGCATTAAATTAATGCAACCCTCCTCCGTAAACAATAATGAAATGAAGATGCTAATTAATTAATTCATGAAATATAAGAAACATATTATTGTATTAAATTAAATGTAAGGGTAATACTTGAAAAACAACTTATTAGGAAAATTCACGTAAAATTTAGATAAGTGATCTCTTTTTCTTAAAAGTTAAAAGATGGATACTGTATCCGTTGCAACGCTGATGTGCACGTTTGGGACCAAAAATCGCATCCATCGATGCTCATTTCAGATCTAAATCGGATGAAAGGAAGTACTAAATGGGAAGAAAAAAGAATTATGAAGGAATCAGCTTTTAATTCAATCAAGATGCATATTTAGAAGGGAGTAGTAATACATTGAATGAAGTTCAAGAAAGAAAGAACACTGCATTACAACTATAGCACAATTCACAAATAAAGCTGCATCACAATTTTTTGAGAATTCAGGTCCCTTTACCTTGCTGAATCTGCTGAAGAAGAGCCGCAGCAAGCTGCAGTGTCGCTTGCAACCGTTTCTGGGGATCGGCCTCATCGTCTTGCTCGGTATTCTGAAACTGCTGATTAGCCAGAGCCAGCGCCTGAGCCGCCTCTATCTGAGACGAGACCAAGTTCGCCTGCTGCTGCTGTTGCTGCAACTGTTGAATTTGACCCAACTGTGAAGGTGGGAACTCGGAAGGTGCCTGTTCTCCTGGAAAACCATAACTTTCATACATTTTATAGGGGTATACAGATTGGTTAACATTTCCCGATGGTCTATACTCTTCAGTAGTCGACGCGCCACCACTCAATTGCCCCTGTTGTCCGAGAAGAGACGAGGCCAGCTGAGCTAGCTGTTTGGGTGGGAGACCAGCAAGAGGCCTGGATGAAGAATTATCCGACACTGCTGCCCACTTGCCGTTACCATTTAAAGGAACACTTGAAGCATCAGGCATGTAGTTGCTATGAGATGCTTCTTGCACGGATCTAGGAAACGAAGAATACGACGAATTAAGGTTTTGCAAAGTGGGGGGAGACCAGTTAGCCACAGCTGCAGGCTTTCGAGCATAATCAGGGGCTTGTGCATTGAAAGGAGGGCCAGGCAAGTAGGGGCCTGAAGGTGAGATGGGCTTCTGATAAACTGCATCATTCTGGAAAGGTGGAAAGGGAGCTTCCCAATTTTCGTTTTGAGGAAGGGAGCCATAGCTAGAGCCAGGGGGGTCTAACTGTAAGACAACACCGGAGATGCTCAGTTTTCCTGGAACTTTCAAGATTTGCTCGGAGAAATCTGAAGGAGGTACGAGAAACAACGTGCTCCTTTCGTCTAATTTGACGACTGCAGCGCGCTGTTTGTCCCCAAGATACTTCATGAATTCATTGTAGTATGCAATATCGGGATCATTTGCGGGGGCAAAAAAGACAACCCAAGCATTAGTTGCTTGGTAGTAATGCTTTGCAAGCATGTCCAAACTAGTCCTTGCTGTGCAGTCCAGATATTCAGGTCTGAAGCATCAGAAAACATTTCAGGGTCATTTGGTAGCACAATGGCAGCAAGTAATAAATGTTAAAAACTCTGGTAACTCAAAAGAACACTTGTTCACAAGAAATTTTGAAATCAAGTCAATCCCAATTCATCCAAATTAGAGTGAAATAAAATTCACCAAGATTCCTCAAAATTTGTGCAAAACTACTATGGAGAAATGTACTTACAGGAACATCTCCGGTGGTTTTCCAACAGGAAAGCAACGAGCACGACAAACAGACGTTCCTCCCTTGGATATCATTCCTTCCCACCTCCACGCTTCTTTTGAAGACGATGGGGTCAACTTTCTCTGATCAGGGTGAGACAATGGTAGCGGCAATATACCAGCCTGAAAGTCGTCATGCGATGCACTCAAATGGTCACCCCTTTCCACAAATCGCTGGCCTGCACTCATCATACGCTCAGGCATTGATTGGTATCCAGAATGCCTAGAATTGTAATGCTTTTCATGAATTCCGATCTGGGGGATGTCGTGAGGAAAGATACGCTTTGCTTTCTCCAAGTCCTCTAATGGATACTCTGGCAGCTCATTTTCGGGAGGATAAGGATCGTTCTCCATTTTCTTAGTCCTATGCAAGAAATAGATGTCTTCGGGCAAATCCCATGGGTCATCATTGGTTGGACCTTGACGAGGAAAACATTTAGGAGAAAATTCACGAGAGCGAGTGCTCATGTTCCTTGGTGGACTATTTGAATGGTCGTACATGTGTCCAGGTAACCCAAGCTCAGACTCTTGTCCAGGGATCCACCTCCGGTCATGGATATTGTTTCCAGAAGACCATTTATTATTACGATGATCATCATGATGATCCATATTTGGCATATAAGGAGGAGATCTAATGCTGGGATCTCCAGCCATATCATTGTAGTCCCTATCAGATTGGAAATGATCAAAAGATCCAGCCCGTCCATATGACCCTACCCGCGGGGAATGTGAAGCATTCCTCTCTCTGTTGGATGGTCCTAAATCATTCTTTGCAAAGCAAATGTGTACACGAGGATTTCCAAATAATTTCCCGTGCAGAGTTTCTTTAGCCCTGGAGGCTGCCGTGACACTCCTGAAACGAACAAAGGCGTACGTTCGTCCAGGAAATGCAGTTATTTTCTCTATCTCCCCAAAAGGTGAAAAGGCCTTCCTCAGAACAAATTCATCCACTTTCAACTGGGCAGGAAATCCAATCCATAGGACCTCACTGGGCTCTGCATTTCTATCATTAATTTTGGATTTGTTTGAATATGATTGCTCAGGGCTTGAGCGACGTGATCTGGAGTCCCTTTGGGAATATGGGGAGCCACGTCCCCTGGGGTGTGGACCATCCCTTCGATCAGAGTAGTCTGCATCACGTGATGGTGGTGGTAATGACTTTTCCTGCAAATTTGAAGCCCATTACAATTCTAACTGTTGAAAGGTTGCTTTAAAATATGCCAACCCTGCTTCTATACATCTACAAAGCCACACAAAAATTCCCTACTATGCAAGTTAGCAAGTGCAAGTATGTGGTGAGCCTTCCAACCAGCCCTTCTAAACGCATGCTGTTATATATATAGTCCATATACAAACAAGTACTACTGTTGGTTCTTCCAAAAACAGATACCAGTGGTCCAAAAGCATATTTGCAAATTTTGCAATCCAAACAGAAAACACTTTGAAAGGCACTAAAAAAAAACCTAGACACAATATACATATACTCATATTTTAATGAAACCCCACAAGTACAAGAACCTTAATTCATATTCATCATTAAAATGGCCTAAAAGACAGCATCTATATAAACGCTTATAAAAAGGTCAAATTCCAAACAGAAAACAGAATGCAATAAACTCCACAATTGTACAATATTAAGTCATTAGTTAGACACAGAAACAGTAACAATGACCTTATCCAAAGATGACTCGATACAGTTTTCTCCCACAACAGAACAAATGGGCACAAGCATCACAGGGAAAAGCATCTTGCAGTGAAGTGAAGCGTAAACATATTTTCTCCTTTCTAAACACACCCCTCCAAAAGTATCAGGAAATACATGGGAAACTCAACTTCCTAGGTTAATAATAATTTCAGAAGATTGTCCCTATCCTTGACTCTTTAAACATCAACAGCAGTAACTCTTTGAGGAAAAACAAATTTATAATCAGCTATTATTGCAAATCACTTGAAGCAACATGACATGTATACCCCATATTTCCAAACCCAAACTGCTCAAGAAGGGCAGACAACCTATACTGTTTCTCCAAAAGAATAATGAATGTGCAAACATTTTCTATCCTCCAAGGTCCATTAGATCTGTTAAAACTGAACAAATTCAATTGGCACAAAAATATGGAGTATGGTATAGAATTTAAAAAATCATTATAGTAATTTGTTTCGCAATATTGGGGACATCATGGGAATTTTATAAATTTATATATTCTTCAGCAGAAGAAAAAAAAAACCCATTGTTGTGAAGATTAACCAACAAAACAATTTTTCTAACAGAAGTTTGGAAAATTGTTAATAAATAAATAATTACAAAGTGAAGCAGAGATCTAATTGAGCATTTCCATGATCAGAATCAACTCAAAAGGTGTCACAACATACATAAATAATCATGACAAATAACCTTATTTCAACAACCATTTTCAAAAGCTAATCATTTTAGAACTACTTTAAGATGAGTCGTCCATAATTTGGAGCAAAAGAAAACAATGAATCTTGTCCCACTGTCCAAAAGATTATGCAGATCAATCAGAAGAAGAAGAAATACATCTCCACAGCAAAAGAGAGGTAGCTAGCCCATAGAGGAAAAGATTATAGAGATAAACCAGAAGCTAAAAAAAGTATCTATGTAAAGCTCAGGTAGAAGACAATCAACTTTGAATGAATGGTGAAGTAAAAAAAACTGACATAATGTGTCATTTATATAGACATACACAATTGTGAAGGTAACTGTTAGTCAAAGAATCAAAATGATTATAGCTCACCACCACCACACACAAAGGCTAGTGCATTCATCCAGTGAAATAGTTCAATGCAGGACAATTAAACTTTCTGGTTAAACTACTACCACCTACGAGATTTGTTTATTTTGTCAACCGGTTCCATTGGACAACTATATTGAAGAATCAAAATTATTATCCCAAATGCACCAGTTGACTGTCAAGAATAAAGATATCAAAGTTTGAAAATACAAAAAGTTGCTGACCTGGCTGATCTGAATGTGTGATTAACATCATAATGTGTTTGTTGAAATATCAAACATGAAACACTATCTGATGTCAAGAATTTTCAAATTGTTTTTATCCCTAATTCTATATGCAAAAGAAATTGGTTCTATATGCAAAAGAAATTGGCTCTGTTCAGCGTTCCATTTATGACATGAATTTAATTGTGTTCTTGTAACTGCATGACAAATTCCTAATCACATGACAAGTACAACTTCCTGAGATACATCTATGGGATAAAGTCACAAAATGGAAATTATACTTAGAATTAGCAGAGCAAGACAAATTATAAAAGGTCAGAATGGATTCATCCCTCACAGGCTGGAACTTAAATTGCAGGATGAACAAACCTGGAGTCCGATCCAAATTGGAAACACATCACTTATTATATAATGACTAAGCTATCATTCTACGACCAGGAAAATGCATCTTTCCTGAGTTACCTACATGTACATATGTTGTTGTGGTGTCACAGAGAATTTGCTTACAGCATTTTGCCTATTGCTTTAACAACTACAAAACAAGGTTTCGGAATGATGTTTTTTCCTTTCAATGAACAGCATTGTTGATCCTGGATAGGAATGAATCATTTTGAGTTATATCCTTGATAGATGGAAGAAGTCAAAGGCAAGATTTCATAATGACCAGTCAGTTTCAGAACCATGAATCATGCTTATTCAATTTGGCACAGTGTTTCATTCTTTCGTTTTTATTGGATTGCACACATGAATCAGTTACCAAGAGTTATCTGAAGACGAATAAATTGCAGAAAGTACTGCGGCTCCCTTCGATAAGAAGTTAGTATCAAGTCTTTTCAAAATATCCAACACCAAAGCTATGAAGTCATATGACTCATCAAGACTCAACCACTTCAAAGAAACCCCAAAGCCGGAGGTGAAGTAATCCTGCCGCTTCTGTGTGACAGGCAGCCAAACTTTTTCTGTGGAAACACTCATCTATATGCATTCGACATTAGGATGAACATAATTCCTTTAAATGTCTCACAAACAAGATAGTATGAGGATGTCCAAATGTGGTCTGAATATATTAAGAAGATAATATTGGAGATAATTTTATTGCAGATTGGTGTGTATATCCTCACTATATTCTTTCAAATGTAATGTCATTGGCTAGATGGCTACAAGGAATGGAAAATATATGCCTAAGGCACTGATATTTGCTTCAGGGGAAGATATACTGATGTGCATGGTGTTTGAAAGAAAAAGGAACTGCATATTGGTATGCAACAATATAAATGAACTTGGATTTCAAATGCAGGTTCAATTATAACAAGAAGGCTAGGACATTCAATTCAGTAAATTAGCAAGCAGTTGAGGTCCACAGTCACAAATTGACAAGTGTCGAACATGAGTGATATCTCGCACGATGTGAAAATCAAAGTTGAACTGATCACGGTAGTCTGTGATAAGGCTAGAATTCTGTTAAGCATTACCATTAAGAGCTCATTTTTATAGTAGCACCGCAACCAGGTGCAAGATTTTAGTCATGTAGCATACTTTGATAAATAGGCATTGACCACAGTTCCTCTGGTTTAGGGAAATAGAAAACATTAACTAGGGTAATTGCTCAGTCTCCAGACTGAAAAGCTTCATTTTTCCCTTTCTCTAAAGACCTGCAGCCCATAGAAGTGCTTGCTGCAAATGCCAACCCTGTTTGATGCCAAAATCTAGAAACTGAAAGGCGTCATGAAGTTGGACTGCTGTGGCTCATGGATGCCCGTACGAATAAAAAACTGCAGCTTTTCCAGGCAATTTTTGTTTAAACTTCTACACAATTATGAAGATGAATTTTGAGATTGGAACTCAGATGTGTGAGCTTCAGAATTGCAGTAAACAAGCACAAATTTCCTGTTGGTATGATTTCATTCACCTTAGACAGATTATACTTATGCTAGACTTCGGATGATCTATAGAAGACGTATGATCCACGACTTGTAGCCTACGCACTAACACACCCCAAATAATAATATTATAAGGAAAAACAACCATGAGAAAAGAAGGGAAGCAAGTTCAAAATATTCAAGTATGATGCAATATAACAAGCTGGGTTTAATTAGCTAACAAAGCAGGACAATAGCGGTTATGAACCCCAAAATGCCATCTTTTAATTTGAGCTTATAAAAAATAAGATTCAGAAGAAATCATCCTCTACTCAAACACTGTCTAAATTTGGATCAGTGGATTCAACAAAAGGAGAAAATGGTGTTAATATTGCACAAGGAATCATAGCTTTCTCTAAACGATAGATGTTCAAAATTATAATTTCTCCCTTGTAGCTTTATCTCAACAGCATATGTAGAGACCCATGTTGAGAGGTCTCTGCTAATCCTTGCATATTGCTTATCATGGGAAAAAAACATGTGGAGCCATAAACACTTTTTTTGCAGCTTTATTGATGGATTATTGGAATGGTTTGACTTCAATATCATGCCTACCATGCCTGTAAGTGGCTGTTTTCCGTAGCACGATGGTATTTTCACCTTTATAAATCAGGTTGTTCACAAAATATCTACCAAAGTGGAGAGAGAGATGATTTGTATATTTTATAGGGGACGTCTCTTCAAATATTGCACCTACAAAGTTAAATTGTAAGCTATTGCATCTTAGTCAAGAAGACCTGTAACAGACAGAAATGAGGCATGGTTTCTGCAACCCTTTGAAGATCTGTCCCATATCCTTATTTCGGTTGTTCTAGCCCACATACTTATTAAACAGAGTGGTCACTTAAGCACCTATAGATTAACTGTCATAGGGAATGTTGAATGTACATTTTCTCCAAGATGTAACAAAAAATCATGATAATTGATCGGAGATCTGTTAGAGCCTAAGATGTACAGATCAAAGAGAAAAAAGTTCCCCCTTCAGTGATGGACCAGAGCAGCAGAAAATGAAAATAATTCTGTAAAATAGTAATTAGTATGTGAAAAGAAGAATTGAGTTGATATGCCCCATGAATCTTCGTATGTATGTGCTTGGAATATTTTGCGTTATCATAGGCTAACTGATCGGTTTATAGCATCCGTAAAATGGGTAAAACTCAAAACTTTCATATCGGTAATACTATAGAAAGCATCAAGACAGTACCATAAGAAAAATAAACAAAGATTGACAAAACTAACCGCCTTGGCAAACTCCATTCTAAGTGGATTGCCCTCAATAACAAAACCTTGAAGCTCTCTCATTGCAGCAAAAGCATCTTCTTCATTTATAAAATTAACAAATGCATAGCTCCGACCTTGCTGAAAGGCAAGACTCTCAAGTTCACCAAACTGTAAAAAGTATCGGGCAAAACCACTCTCAGTTATGTTGTGAGAAATATTCCCAACCCAGAGGTGCCTAGATGGAGGATTGTTTCCCCGACCGTGACTGGGTTTCTCCTCTGATCTTGAAGGGTAATCCCGACGAGGTCTGCCTCTTCCTTCTCTGAAGCTCTGCAATATACCCAACCAATAAATACATATTGTACATGAAAATATCACCATAATTTCTAGAAGCATATCCTAACTTATCAGTCGATCTTCCAGGTGGAACAACACAATAATAAGTAAAAGTGGTAAGCACATGTTTAAAAAGGAAACTTGGATCCATCTGCATGACAACAACGATATAAATGTACACAAACACGTGTATACCGGGTTCACGGTGTAAACCCTGCGATCCCTCTTCCAATCCTATATACCCTATGTATTGCTAGGATGTTTAAATTAAAGGGACCACAGGGTTTACAAGGGTTTATGATCGGTTTACAAGAGACTAACTCATAAATGTATAGCGCCAGAATAATACTTGTAGTCTAATATGTAAAGGGAAGGAAATCAATTAATTTTAAATGCAATATTATACGCCCACATTACAGTAAAATGAAATGTAAACTATAAATAATACTTAATACTTAGTGAAATTGGTAAATGTTATTTCACTAAAAATGGTTACAAAGTACTTACGTACAGTACGAATACAAGTCCTATCCAACCTACCTAAGCTAGGCTTAGTGTGAATACATCATAAAAAATTCAAATAAAAGGACACTATCTGCTGTTTAATTCTATCCGCTATGTGTGTGGGGGATAGCATCCTCAAGCCAAAGTGTAGAATACTTACTACTTAGACGAAAGGATAATAAATTTCATTCTAATACTGCCAATGGATAGATTTCATCAACCATTAATATAGAAAATTGAAAAGTACTAAGGAAACAGAAGAGAAGCAGAAATGCTCCACGCGCATAACCAGTAGAAATTTTCAATTTAATAACAATATCAATAAACAAATAAACACTAAAAACATGTAATTTCCATATAATAAAATTAATAAGAGAATCCATATACTTATACACACACATATATATAGAAGGAGAAAGAATTGATTAGAGAGCAGACCATATCCTTTCTGGTCTACAAAATTCACTTTCCAGAGGATCCGAGGGTCAATAAGAAAGACCGGCCAACGTCCACTCTCCAATTATGCTCTTATCCGTATACAATTGACAATAAAGACTCGAAGAACGATAAATTAGAATTAGGGCTGGAATCTAGGGGCGATATTAGGGTTTGGTAAAATTGGGTTTTGGGCGAAGAATTTCGTGGGGGGAAGAACTACTTACTGTGTTAACATGATGAAACATTGAAAGGCGTAGGTCAGGCTTGTAACAACCAAACAATGTGGTGCCACGTGGAAGATTTTAAGATGGGCTGTTGCTAAATTACCACTCGCTCCTTCCTTATTTTATTTATAAAAACAAAACAAAACAAAACAACTTAATAGCAAATTATAGAATCTTAATTTTGTAAATTGAGAAATTAATAACAAATTTAGCACAGAATGAATATATTTAGGACCTTAATTTTTTAGGTTTGAGTATTGTTTTAGGAGTTCAATATTAATATTTGTTTTGTTTTTTTTTTAATTGATTACAATAGAATCAAATGTATGTATTTTGATTTAAAGAGGCACAAATAATGTTATACAAATGTAAAAATAAATATTATATAAATAAAATAAATTGATGATATTATGGCATACATAAAACATTTTACTTGGAAATTTAATCTGAAAAACATATCTTTAATTGTGAAATAATTACTTTAATATTATTCGAATTACTGCAGTTTTAATTTTATTTTGAGCATTTAGTTGATGTTTTATTCTTTTTGGTATGGCTTATATGAATATCAGATAAAAATATTTTTAAAAAAATGAAAATAAAAAGCGTGTAATGATTTTCAAGGTGAAGTATTAAGACCAAAATTGTGGAAATAAAAGTCAATAGGCCAAGTGGGCCGGTATCGAGTAGGCCCAATTCCACCTTTTACAGTAGTGAGAACTATCAGTCTATCTCGGATGTTCACAGCAATGAATGATGGACAGATTCTAGCTCAACCTGCTGCTTATGAGTCCTTCAACAGATCCAATAAAAGCTAACACAATGCAGATCAAGCAAAACACCCTTAAAGCATGAAGTACAACCCATACAGCAGTCCAAGATCTCACATTGTTCTGTTTCAAGAACATTTCAATGGGAAAGTACATCACCAGAGGCCAAAAGTTCACGGCCCCGAACACTGCCAACACTTCGTTGAAGTAGGGGAAGAGCATCCCGAGCAGAGTCGTGGACGCGACGTATGCCGTTCTGAAGCATAGTCGAAAGAGGTTCAGCTTGAGACGTGGTAGAAGTGGGAGCTTTACTATGTAGTCTTTGTTCACAAATTTACTATTGGGATGGTCTTTCGCCATCTTTCGTTCGACTGCTGCGAACAATGGCTGACTAAATATCTGCAAGAAATGGTATGGTATGGATAGTATAAATATGAGGCATTGACAATGTCCGAAGATGGACTATCTAATTTCTAACCAGTTGAGTCACAGTACACTTTCAAGCATCAGATTTTGATAGATTGAGTTACTGGATTTACCTGATACCCTCCCACGAGGTGTAGAACAATGCATGCATTAGCAAAGTCGACAAGCCAGTAGGGCTCGTAGAATCCAAAGCCGGTCAGTAAGTTTCCCGGTGCTTGGTTTCCGAATGCAGCGTATCCAAAACATCCACAACAGAGAAAGAAGAAGATGGTGATGAGTATAGCTATATTTGATGCCTTCTTCATCGTCTTGTTTTCTTCAGGAGGTGCCTTGAGAGTATCCTACATTTGCAACTTACAAAAACTAAAGCAAATAGACATATGATCGATTGATCGTAATCACGTGCAAGCTGAAAGCAAGAACTGTCCTGACCTGAATGTCCAAAAGAATTATATTGTAGTTGAATGAAAAGGCAATGTCTCCAATCGCTTGCAACGAGAGCCATACTTTCTGCATGACCCTACTTGTAGGCGCTCCTCCTAAGGTGCCTTTGTTCTCTCCATTTTCTGCATTTCCCAACAGTCACTTGAATAACCAGAATCCAAACTCTGGTTAATGATGAATAGAAAAAAAACCAAAGGTACCTATCACTTCCGCAACACCAAGCATCAATCCAATGAACGTATATGCAAAGGACATGAAAGCAGCCACAATGGAGAGCGACTCCATGTTGTGAAAGTCAGGTATCTGAGAAAATAAAACCTGAACAGCTCCGAACAAAAGCATAAACAAACCATCCCCATACTCACATGGGGCGTCGTGCCCGCCCTTGTGGTAGCAATTTGATTTCAGAATAGCCCTAAATCAACGAAACTCAGTGTGAATTCGTGAGATATGACATCAAGTATGAGCAATCTGTGGGAACTCCTAAACTGAATCTCAAAAACATAGCAATTTTCAAGTCATTATTTACCAAGTTCATTTTGATCAAGTCTGGGAGAAAAATTCATGATAGAAGAACTCGTTTGATAAGCGTATCCTCTCGACTGTACTGCTATTTTTTTGTACAATGATCAACCTAGTAAAGACACAGGCGTGGACGGCATAACAAAGTACCTCATACTGATTGCAGACGTTATAGTATAAGCAATTCCGAATCCATAATAACTCTCGTGAAGAAATACTCCGACCACCCACATACTCTTCTCTCCTGCCATATAAATATTTTTCAGGAACTCTAGAAATCATGTATTCGTCTCAAGCACAGAGCCCCGAATGCAGACTAGCTCTCTGCGCCTCGTTTCTAAAATGACGCGACGAGCGGATTTCAATTTACTCAATAAGCTTAACCTCTTAGCCGTTATTCGTTGATTAGTTTAAGGCAACCGTTAGTTCAAAAGAAAAGCACCAATCTCAAACATGATTGAATTAACCATCAATTAGCAAAACTCTCAAACATTAAATCAGTCAAAGCTACTCAGATCACATTCCAACACTAAATGCAGGTGATCATGTAATAAGCAAACATCATTTTACCTAGGTAAGATCTCACAGTGTCAGCATAAGACCTGTTTCTGATGTGACCCAATTCAGGATGAGGATATCTGTAGCAATCACAAAGAAGGTTGGAAGAAATAATAGTGATTGCCCCCACAAACCAGCATACATAGAGGGCCTGCAATCCACCCCAACTGAGCCACACTCCATGCCAGAGACAGCACCCCTGATCCTATCACTCCTGTTATTACATGGGCTATTGCTGTCCAAACAGTCCCTTCACATTCAAAACACCACAATCAATCAATTTCAAAATCTTTTTCTCATTTCTAATAAACCCTTCTCTTCACCAAGAATATTCAAGAACAGGAAAAATCTTTTGTTTTCAAGACATCCCCACCAATAAAATTAAACCCTAACACTCACACCCCACCCCCAAATTTTTTTCTTTTTCAGAAATAGAACTGACCTGTTCTTTTGATGGAATCATGACCATTTGGAGATGATGGAGATGCATCAATCTCTGTGAGCAAAGCATGAGATATTTCAGATTTTTCTTCAAATTGGACCATGCTGTAATCTGATTGCTACGGCTGATGCAGAGCAAGCTCTCACTCAAGAAATTGGAGACTAATTTTTTTTCTATACACAGTTTAAGCTGCCATTTTTTTTTTAACTAATTATTTACATAAAAAAATATTACAAGTGGGTTTTCTGTCCTGCTTATAAATGATACTGTTGCAATTTTCAGTAGCTTTTTATTGTTTTCTTTTGTCTAGAAAACAATGATTGGGGGATTTATAGTATAATAATAATAAGGAAGATGACGAATGGATAATATAAATAAATTATGTAAAAGAGTAGATAATATAAATAAATTATGTAAAAAGAGTAGATACAAATACAATATCCATAGACGATCTTTATGGTGACATATTTTTCACTAAACCCTATACAAAAAAAACGCGAACTAGCAAAAGCCATTTTCAGATTAAGGAAATTCAACGTACATACTACATACAACTAAACTTCAATTTGAATTAAAACACAGAAGCAGAGCAGCCATGGCGGACATTAATCGTGGCTTCTTCAAAGGAGCTCTTAGTCCCGGCTGATAAATGAATTGGGCCAAGTCGAACGCAAACATATTCTCGAGCTTCAAAATATATCCAAACTTGAACGAGATTTAATCGAGTCATCTCTCAATTAATTTTATATTTTCATTTTCATCATATGCAGCTTAAACTACTAATTTATTCCGAATTTGCAATTGAGTTAATTAGCAATAATATATTAGTGCCAACTGGAGTTGCAATTTAGAGAAAGATGGAGTATAACAAAATCCAACATAAGTAATTGGAACTTAATTTCTTTATTTTTAAATCACTTCCCCCAAGTGTTTCATATCAGACAACAAATATATATACATCACACTGTTTCGACGCATAACAGATGAGAAATCAAAGACACCAACACGAGTTTGAAAGATCATATGCAAGCAACTATCGAAGATACTGATAATGCAGATTAGTAAAGAGTACAAATTACAATACCAATTGCAAACAGTTTAAATATCGAGTTTATAGGTATCCATCAATAATAATTCTCAAGAATTATAGGTATCCATCAATAATAATTCTCAAGAATCACTTATCACTTAGCCGTAGATTGGCTGTTTCTACTTGAACTTGTTGCTTATAAGCCCTTGCAACGATCCGATAAGCGCTAAAATGGCGAAGATCAAGCAGAACCACCTTAGAGCTTGAAGAAGTATCCCCGTACCTGTCCAAGGTCTCACGTCGTTCTGTGACAAGTACATTTCAATCGGAAAATATATCATCACCGGCCAAAAGTTTAAGGCCCCCAGAACTCCTAAGACCTCATTGAAGTAAGGGAACATTATAGCGAGTAGAGTAGTAGACGCAACATATGTGGTTCTGAAGCACAGCCGGAAAAAGTTGAGTCTGAAACGTGGCAGCAGTGGTGGCTTTACCATATATTCGCCGTTCACAAATTTACTATCAGGATGATGTTTCTTGACTTTTCTTTCGACAGCTGCGAACAATGGCTGACTATATATCTGCAAACATGGATACACATACTATCTCCATGAGGCGTTGATAACCTTTCACTATATGAATTCTAAGCTGGCATAGCATGAAATATGGGATGTGATTAGATCGAGTAGAGGGTTCTACCGGGTATCCTCCGATGAGGTGAAGAACGATGCATGCATTAGCAAGATCAACTAGCCAGTAGGGCTCGTAGAATCCAAAGCCCGTCAGTAGGTTTCCAGGTGCTTGGTTTCCAAAAGCAGCATATCCGAAACATCCACAGCAGAGAAAGAAGAAGCTGGTAATAAATATAGCTGCATTTGCCGCTTTCTTCATTGTCTTGTTTTCTTGAGGTCCCTTAAGAGTATCCTTTATTTGCAAGTTTTTTTTTTTTACTTAGATTAAGATTTTGGTTACAATAATTACAACAATTGAGACTCTCGGCAATGTAGCTAATTGACGAATGCATAGCTAACCTGAATGTCCAAGATAATTATATTGTAGTTGAAAGAAAAAGCAATATCCCCAATGGCTTGCAAACAGAGCCATACTTTTTGAGCTACAGTACCTGTAGTTACTCCACCAAATCCACCTTTGATCTCTCCATTTCCTGTAATGATCAACCATCGATCATTTAACCAGAAACCAAATTATAGAGTAGGAACCCTACACAAATTACTGTGATACTACCTAATAAAATATGATACACATGTAACAGAAAATGCATCGCCTGTCATAAGAAGGTGAAGTTCAGATGAACGTGCTATAGTAAGAGATCAAATACGAAAATCAGGGTGGGGAGGGAGTTACCTATCGATTTTGCAACACCAAGACCCAATCCGATGGATGCATAAGCAAAGGACATCATAGCAGCAATTATTGAAAGAAACTCCGTGTTGTGGAAGTCAGGTATCTGAGCAAGTATGATCTGAATAGCCCCATACAAAAGCATGAACGTAGTGTCTCCATATTCACATGGAGCATCGTGCCCTTCCTTGTGATAACAATTTGATTTCAGAATTGCCCTAAATCAATAAAACTTTTTTTAAATAAAATACTCGAAATGGCCAAGAGGATAATCAACAGGTGCCATTTGCTATGAGTGGAAACTGGAAAGGTATTCATTAGCTATGGAGTGCCCATTGGCTCAGCAGAGTACTACAGAACCTGAAAGGACGTTCACAGATTCTTTGTCAATTCTCCTTTGGATCAGCAAATGGATGCTCACAAACAAACAATGATATCAAGTAAGAGCAATTCGTGGGAACTTATATGAATCACCAGAATTCAAAAACTTAGAGACAGCACATATACAAAACATTACCATTATCAACCTCATCATGCAAAGTCAATTCAATTATATTAGGGAGTCTGTATTCTTATGAGGGTGGTCCCACTCATGTTCGTGCACTTTCCCTTATGATATTAAACTTAAAATTACGGTTCCAAGATCCAACCTGTTGTGACCATCTATAAAAAGTTCTTGCAAGAGATACAATTTAGGAGTATTTAGTATCTTTGCAGAACAATAAGAGTAGCCATAGTTGTAATGTTAAAGTACCTCATACTGATTGCAGCTGTTATAGTAAAAGCAATACCAAATCCATAAAAACTTTCGTGAATAAAAATTCCAATCACCCACATGCTCTTCTTTCCTGCCAAATGACAAAAACTCTTGAATTCTTGTATTCATTTCATTTAAAAACATGGCAAGCAAAGGAAGAAGGGAGATCCTCAAATGTGGAATGAACAACACAACTTCTGCAGTGTAAAACGACACAATTTCTCAAGGAAAATCGCTTAACTCACATTATAATGCAAACAAACACAAATCAACCCACACAATTAGATTACAACCTAATCAATCTTACTTCCGTTGTGCCATTTCACACCACAACAGTGGTGATTCAAACTGTAGTTAGAATCTCCATTCCAACCAAAAAAAAAAGTGGTTTTATAGATCAACCTAAACCATCTTCAGTCCTTTTCAGTGAATGTTCGATAAGTTTAACAAAAACAAGAAAAGTAAGCAATCTGAAAAATGGGCATCAAAACAACTTTCTAGTCAATCATAGTCATCAAAACAAGCCTTTACCAAACTCAAAAATTCAATTTTTTCAACTGCAAATCTTATTATCTCTCAGATCATGTGATTACAAAAATTGAGAACGAACATAGGAACATCGCTTACCTAGATAAGATCTCACAGCTTTTGCATAGGACCTGTTTCTGACGTGTCCCACTTCAGGATCAGGATATCTGTAGCAATCACAAAGAAGATTCGAAGAAACAACGGTGATTATCCCAAAAACCACTATGCACAGAGGACCTGCAATCCACCCCAACTGTGCCACACTCCATGCTAGCGATAGCACCCCCGATCCTATCACTCCATTTATTATATGCGCAATTGCAGTCCAAACAGTCCCTTAACATTAAAAAATAAAATAAAATAAGCCTTTTTGCAGATGAAACCCTTCTCTAAATCAACGAACAGAGAACATCATACATAAATCATCCATCAAACGAAGAACATCAAGAAAAAAAGGCCATGAAACCAGAATCAAAGTAAAACCTGATCTTTTGACAGAAGGATGCGAATCTGAGGCTGATGAAGATGCTACATCTGCGAGCAAAGGGTATGAGTGTTCATCTCTCCCTTCAACTTTAACCATGCAGGAGGTATCTTTCTCTTCATACTCAACCATGGCGTAATAAGATGGTTTTTATCAAATTATCTCTCCCTCTCTCACTCCAGTATTCCACCAAATGTATGGGAAGAACTGCTTTTATAGATTTGTGGGTGTGTGCACATTTTCATTTTTCGGCTTAAATTTATTTTTTATTTTTTATTTTTAATAAATATTGAAGAGTTTTTTCAAATGCTCTCTCTCGAGTGAACTGGGACACGTGGAATCCATGTGAAATCAATGATTCAACGTCCTTTGGAGTTTTGCTTTGAACAACTCTCTTTCTTGATAAATTATCAAAATTAAAATAGATTAAATTATCAAAACTAAAATAGATTAATTGAATCAATCCAAAAGATAAGACAAATCTTATACTAATGATGAATACGCTGCTAAAAATAACTTTAAAAAGTATAAGGTGTCGCGACGTGATTAATTATCGTATTTTTTTTTAATTTCATATATATAATCTTTCTACTTTTATTTATGTATTTATTTATTATTATTATATTAATATAAATCTATAAATTAAATAGCATCTTTAATTATATTTTCTTTTATCGGTTAAGCATAGATCATTAAATCAATCAATAAAAATATATCTAATCAATTATTATTATTAGTATGTATTCCCTACATTCATACTTGTCTGCACCGGTACTTAGATACGAAGTTAAGAAAAGTTGATTTTTGACCAACTTTATTGATTTTTTAGGGTATTGTGGTATTTTTAAGTAATAAATAAATTATAAAGTATGTTATGTGAGTTAGGTGAAAGGGGTATTTTTGCAATTAGGATAACTTTTGAGGTTGTTAGTTTATGTGAAATTTCTTTTTTTGGGTGGTAAAGATAAGTGTGGGACAAACGAAAACGAAAAGTGTGAAGATAAGTGTGGGACGGAGGGAGTGTATCTTTAAATTAAACATCACTTTTAATCATAATTTCTTATTGGTCAGAAATAGATTTTTTTTATTTTTTATTTTAATATCACATATTATCTTTGATATATTTTATATTTATAATTAAAAATTAAACCATAAAAATTAGATAAATAAATCAATTAATAAAAATATATACTATATCCTCATTATTAAATTTCAATATGCATTAAACCAAAAGAAAATTAATATTTCCAACCTTGCAGTTTTTAAAATAATTCAAGGGTATATAAGTAAGCTCCAAAGATAAATTAATAAGCAAGTGCTCCCTCAGTCCCGGTTAAATTGCACCGCTTACTTTTTACGCGTGGATTAAGGAATATTATTATTATATGTAAAGTAGGTAGGTGTATTAGAGAGATGTGATGGGTAGTGGTGGGCCATTGGTGGGTCTTTTTTACTAAAAGAGGAAAATTGTGCAATTTGGACGGGACGCCCAATATAATAAAATGGTACTATCTGAGTGAGACGGAGGGAGTATTCCAAATTTGAAATTTTTATTTACAAATAAAATGTTCATGAAAGATTGTCCACAATAAAATTTTTTTATATTTTTAATTAGTTATCATTTTATTATTAAAATTATTATTAATTTTTGTTTAATTATTTATTACTTTTTTATTTTAAATATAAATTGACCATGAAATAGTTTATTGCAACATTAATTTGGAGACATTGCTTGGAATTTGTGTAGTTGGTAATTTCTTTTTCCAATTTAATTAAGTGTAATTTAATTCTAAAATGTGTATCTTCTAATAATAAACCCTTAAATATTTTATAAATTACAAAGTAAAATTTCAATTTTATTTCATTTTAATTCTATTAAATTTTAGAGTTTAACTGCGGTGCACCGGGGATCTCAACCAATATTAGATTCATTTTTCATTTAATTCTCATCACTCAATAAAATAAAATAATTAAAAATAAATTTTATAACTATCCACTACACTCTTAATTTACCCTATAAATCTTAGGTGCACCACAGAATAATCCAAAATGTTAAAAATAAAAAGAAAACAATACAAATATGTGTACATTGTATAAGAGTGGTAGCCTATATAGGGAGTATTGTACATATGTTCATGTATTTGTCCCATCATTCTTTGATTATGGTATAAATGTAAATTTCTTTATTAATAAAAATTATTATTTCCAATTATCTTAACATAACAAAAGTCAATTAAGGCTTACGCTCCTTTACGCCCCTTGTTTTTCAATTCTCACAATCTTGATATCAATCAAAATCCTCACCATTTGATTGAACATATTCTCAATCAAAATCCACACAAATTTGATTTACCATATCTTACACCTCTCCAATTTATATTCTCAATTCTGCCATGGTTGAACCCTCCAACTCCTATGTAATAAACTCTACAACTACAATTCCTAGATTCACTTCAACAAATGATTTCCACCATTATTTGCTTTTTATATTATCACTGTTATTTATAGTGATAATATTGGGGCCATCTATCCATGTGCCAAATTAGTTTTTCATTTTTGAAAGAAACACATTGCCATAAATTATCATTTTTTATGGGATTTAATAAAAACATTTCAACTTCGTGTAGCTCGTGTATCTTCTTCGAATCAGCTAGCAAATGTTTCGACAAAGCTTCTATCCAGCAATCTACTTTCTTCTCTTATGAGCAAAGTTGGCGTAAGGAGGTGTATTAGAAGTATTGTACATATATTCTTGTATTTGTTCCACATTAATATTAGTCTAACTTATCATTTTCTAATTACGGTATAATTCTACATCTCTTTATCAATAAAAATGAAAACTTCCAATTATCTTAACAGTCTATCATTGAATATATGCAGTGATTTATTATAAATAAACTTTATTATTCTATAATTTAATTTTTAAAAAAAATTAAGTGGAGAGAACAATTAAAAAAGATAAACAATAAACTCCTGACAACTATGCACTGACAGGAAATGTGTGGGTCATTTTATAGATTGGGATGAAGCCCACGAATGACACGATTGCAACTTTTATAGGATTATAATAATCATAAATGATTACAAATGTGGGTTGCATTAATATAATAAGTAGTGAGTATGAGAGAGAAGTGATGATGTGTTTATTTTAATAATAAGGTCAACCTCGCAGTTGGTAATCACATATTTATCTATTTCCAGTCTTGCTCATTTTCTTAGGTTATAAACATACCCCCTTTGGGAAAATAATTTCTATTTTTGAGCATAAATTAAAAAATATTATTATTTAATATAAATTAAGTGTATTAGAGAGATGTGATGGGTAGTGGTGGGCCATTAATTAGTCCTTTTTAATAAAAAAAGGAAAATTGTGTAATTTGAACTAGACGTCCGATATAATAAAATAGTGTCATTTGGATGGGACGGATGGAGTATTAAGCACCAACAATTTTGAACATCCCATGAGTTACCAATTCCACTACTTGCACAAATATCTATAAATATATAATTAATTAATAAGAATTTTACCCATTCATCTCATAATAATTTGCAAATTTTCGTTGTATATACAATTATACGCTAAGGTGGATAATTATAGTAGTAGTATGTGTGTGGATTGTGGTTGATTGTATTGCTCCTTATGAGAAGAAAAAATGAATATCATATCTTATCAGTAAGTAAGAGAGCATTTTATTTTTATATTTATATATATTATTTTATAATCACAATGTTAAGTAGGGCAAGGGTGTAACATGTACTTCTTGATAAGTATTACTCTACTTTTTAAATATCTTGATGTACTTGTAATAATTCATATTCCTCCTAATATATATAGTTACATTTATTTTTTATACAAAAATTATGGAATATAATAATTTAATGGATATATTAAGGTGAGAGATATAATATTTTAATGTATAGTGGGTACTTATATTAGTGTTGAAGGTGTGTTCCATATATACTAAAAAGAGAAATGTAACTTATATTATAATGAGACGTCTAAATTAAAAATATGTACTTATTAGGATGGCATAGAGAAGTATACAATAACTATTACTTTTTGTATGGAATAGTAATTGTTGTGTTATTAAAAAAAGAAAGAAAGACTCACTTTTTGTATGGAATAGTAATTGTTGTGTTATTAAAAAACAAAAAAAAAAGACTGCCCTAATTATAGTTAGATTTGCTTTTTGCATTGGAATTAAAGAATATGACATTTTAATGTATATATTGAGGTGAGTATTTTAACATGGATAGTTGTAGGTGAGTCTCATATAAAAAAGGAAAATGCAAACTATTATAATGGGACGCCAAATTAAAAATATGTAATTGTTAGAATGGTACAAGAGGATTATACAATAGTATTACTTTTTGTATGTAATAGTAATTGTTTTGTTATTAAATTAGAAAGAAGGAAGGAAGTAACAATAGTCACATAAAGCAACCAATTACAAATAAGAATTTCCCATTTTTATTTTTTATATAAGATTTCAGAATCAATCAGATTTGAATAGGATTTGAATTTGTTTATACGAATATTACACCAACTATTTTTGAAAAAAAAAATGTACTAGCATTTTATAAAATTAAAATAAGTATCAATTACGGCTATTTATTGATAACGGTTTAAAATATTTAGAAATTATGCATGAAACTCGATCAAGTTTTCAACATTAAAAAAAATCAAATTAATTGGACTTTTCATTTACGTCGATAAAACCCGACTCATGTACAAAATAAATCTATGGTTAATTTAGAATTAAACATGATTTTTTTAATCACTAAACATTGAAAGTGGCTAAACAACTCCTATAATTAATTAATTGTGCATAAAGTCACCACAAATGACACTTTTTGGACAAGTTAAATCTCTATTAACCTGTGGCCGGTTGACATGACTTTTATTATACTCAGTATGAGTTGATTTCTTATTTTTCAAATGGTCCAAAATATAAATAATCTATAAATTTTCATTTAATTCATTTGTTTATTTAACATAAAATTGATTCATATAATTCTATAAAATTTTAAAATTTTTAATAGAGATTTATATAAAGTACATTCAAATATTAAAAATGAAAAAGTAAAATAATAGACAAAGTAAATACAATTGATACGAAAATAATTAGTGGTGTTACTTTGTTTGGAAAATAAATGAACATGTTTGAGGAGTATATTATAAGAAATACTCTAGTATATTCAACTATGTAACGTGTAAAAATAAATACTGTATGTTACGTGCATTAAAATAATAATAATAATAATAAATTCTAAACCACAAGAAATGCGACAACTGGAAACCAAGGTCACCTAGTTATTTTTCATTTTTGTGATAATAACAAAATTGAATTAATATTAGTGGACAGTATTCAAGGACATGTCAAATCTCAAATTACAGATGCGTACTAAATTTTGTTTTTAATTTTTCTCTATGCATGTGATAATTATAAAGAATAATCGTTTGTTAATCAACATTTATAATGAGAACGTGATGTCCTTCGCCATTCATGTTATTTAAATAATTAAATCTCAACTTACTGTGTTTTATGTTGTGTAAAAAAAATTATTTTTTAATCAATTCTATTGATTTTTCACTGTAAATCGAGTTTAAGGTATAAACTCTATGATTACCTTTCAATTCCATATATTTTATGTATTATTAGGGTGTTTAAAATAAGGGGATAACAGGATGTATAAGGGTTTATGATATAAATTCAATTTATAAAAAAACTGTAAGCATAAGTTTAACGTAATCAATTAATTCATTAATTGACATGCATCTTAAATCTTCATGAATTTCAAATTTTATTAATATGATGAGAAGACTAACCTTGATGTGCCATTGTTGACGGTCTTCCTTGATGTGTTCCTACGAATTAAGGCCGGAAACTGGTTTCTGACTCCTCATCTTCTTTATAAAAAATTATCTTGTGATTTTATCTATAAATATATATAACTTTATTTATCTCATATATATTATTTATTTAAACCATATCTTTATTTAAGATATTTGATCATAATAAATATCTTATATATTTAATTATTAGTGACACTATATTATAATAATTTAATAAAATTAACTTTTATTTTTAAAAATGATTTGTGTGAGATCGTCTCACGAATCCGTGAGACAGATCATTTTTTTAACTCGATTAAACCTCCTTCTAGAGCGTATTAGCGTCTTTATATTATTTGTCATAATTTAAAATTGAGGCGACAACTGTTGTATTGTGCTTTGGACTTTGTGGCGTCCGGGTAGAGCCTGGCCTCTGAGGAAATAATCAATTTTTATTTTTTTTATTATGACTTATTTAATAGCTTTTTTATTGTTAATAATAATAATAATAATAATAATAATCAAATATGTTAAATGAAACTGTATTATTTTCTTAATTTATAATTTATTATTTAATAATTTATTTGTTAATTAAAAAGTAATAACACATCTATTAAAAAGTGATTTTACATAAAGAAAAATGATAACTGATAAATTTGAACTATTTCATAATTATAGATAAAATTTAATTACGTTTTTAATAGAAAGTGACGCCTAATTAATAAAAAGTGATAATTAACAAATTAAATTATTTCATGATAATTAGATGCACGGATAAAAAGTGACAATATTTTTAATAAAAAGTTATAAATAAATGAAAAGTGATAATCTCTAATTAAACTTTTTTTCATAAATAATTAATAGTATATGTCAGATAGATAGTGATACAATTTTAAATAAAAAGTGATGCATAGTCAATGAAAAGTGTGACGACTAATTAAAATATATTATCTGAAAATTTTATATGATAAAAAAATGATAAATATTTTTAATATAAAAAAGTGATATCTAGTCAATAAAAAGTGATAGCTGGCAAATTCAAATATATTTTTTGAAGTGATAATATTTTTAACAAAAAGTGATTTACATAATAAATAAAAGTGATAACTAACTAATTAAAATTTTTTTGATGAATAATTAATAGGACGAATAAAAGATGATAATTTTTTTATGTAAAAAGTTATACATTGAAAATAATAACTATCCATTAAATTATTTTATAAATAATTTATAGACGAATAAAAAATAATAATACTTTTACATTAAGTAAAATAAACGTTTAATAATTAAAATAATCGTTATCTAAAATTTTATTATAAAAAAGGTAAAAAAAAATGGCAGGTGATGAAATTAAGTATGACTTTATTCGTTAATTAAGAAAAATAGTAGTTAACTTATACAGCGGTAATGTGGCTTGCTTGTTGCAGGCGGACGGGCGGTGATGGATATTTATAAATGATAGTTCGTCTCACGTAGTGGGATTCGTGAGACACGGTCTCGTACAAGACTTACCCTTGATTTTTAGGTTACAGTGTTTTAGAAAATTTAGCTTTTTTACTTATTTGTAAGGATAGTTCAATATTTTTAAATAATAAATACTTCATCCGTCCACTTCAAAGAATGTCTTTTTTTTTTTTTTGGGCATCCCACCCAAAGAGTCATCTTTTATTTCTTTACATATATAAGACTAAAACACACACCCACTAATATAATAAAAATATGGGGCTCACACTCCCACTAATACAACCACTCACACATTAAATAATAATACTCCTTAATCAGCGTGCAAAAATAAAATAACCCTCTTTGAAAGGGACGGATGGAGTAAATTATAAAATAAAATATGTGAAGTGTAAATGAGTCAAAAATTTGAAATTTAAGTATATATTATAGGGTTGTTGGATTGTGTTTATTTTCTTATTTAAGGGTGTAAATTGTAAACGGGATAAAAAAAATAGTATGTATGAATTTGTTTATAGGATGGAGAGAATATTAAATTAAGAGTTACAAACCGAAGTAAATTATATATATATATATATATATATATATATATATATATATTAATATTACTATTGTATAAATTCACCTGAAAATTATTGAATGAGTCTAGTGTGAATCAAATTCACATATAAACTCTATTTTTATAAATTACTCTTTAATATATAAAAAATTACTTTTTAAAAAGTAATATTTTTCATTAAGAAGAATAATACTTAGTTCATTTTTTTAAAAAGCAATTTTTTATGAATAATAATTCATTTTTTTAAAAAGCAATTTTTCATGTACTAAATAATATTCTCATTATATTAAAAAAATTGAATAATTTATTTCTAAAAAGTAAAATTTCAAATATTAAAAAATAATCTTTAAAAATATGTGAAACCAATTCATCAAGCGCTACTTAATTACACCCTTGAATTTAATGTTGTTAACAGGTAATAAGGAGATGCCAAACCATCTCTCCTTTCTACGAACACCACTTGAATTTAATGTTCGTTTGGGATTAACTACGCCTGCCCGACAAAAGAACTTGGGCTCTCATTGGGCCAATTAAATGTTAGGCTTATGGGCTTGGGCCCTTAACTCTGTTTACAATTGAAAGCTTACACAGATTTATTATTATATTGCTTGATTATAGCGTGTAGTTTTTTTATTTCCCCCCCTGAACAGCCCATTTGCAGATGGCAAATTACTGTATGAAAATGTTCCATCTGTTTTTTTTTTTAATAATGTAATTTTTGACCTATTTTATCCTCAGATTTTAATATTTATCCAAAATTTTTATTAATTTTAAAGATATAATTATAGTTAGATTTAAAATAAAGGTTGGAGACTACAAAAGTTACCCATGAAGTTCGTAAAAAAATTCCTCTTTCGTATATTTCTTCACATATTGACATATATATCAACTCAACTCAACAAGGTATAAGCATGATATTGCAATTATAATGTACTAGTATATAGCTCGCGTGTTATGCTGTCTATAAATTTTTATTTTAATAGTATAAAATATATTTATATATTTATGTTTAATGTAAACCCTATATATTATGTATATTGATTAAAAAAATATAAAATTAAAACTTATAATTAATATTTTATATTTTTTTAAAGAATAATTAAATTATTATTATATTTTCTTTTATTCTTGTATCAATAATGTGATTCAAGTATATGAATTATAAGGATTGTGCGCCTTTGTGTGAGACAAACAAATAGTGATAACTTTTATAATGAAAAGTGATACTCAATTAATGAAAAGTGATGATACTATTTTATTAATAATTTATAGTGTAAATGAAAAGTGATAATATTTTATAGCAATGTGATAACATTTTATAGCGAAAGTGATAACTATTTAAAATAATGTAATGTAAAATGGTCTCACGTGAGACGGTTACGTGCAAGATTTACCCTTATGTGACAAAAATAAATAAATAAATCCGAAAAAAAAACTATTTATCTTACAATACAATTTTCATAATATTCTATGTAATACACCTTTTAATTGAATAAAACACAATAAATTTTTTTATTAAAATAATGTATAAAAAAAATCAAAACCCTACATTAATTATGATTTTATTGTAACTTTTTTTTTTTCAATTCAAGGATGATAAAAAAAACTAAATTAGTTAAAAATATCAAAATAGAATAATAATTAATCAAGAAAGAAATAAATAAATATGATTTTTAAATCTTTAAATAATATTAAAATAATATATTATAAATGATAGAAACTAAGAAGATTAAAATGCCAAAGCAATGTTAATAAGAAAACTAATTAATGTAAAATAAAAAAATAATTAATATATATAATAAATGTTTAATCAATAATATACTACCACCTATAATTTTGGTAATGAAGTTTCGCAATCTTGCCAATTATATGTATTAAGATCTTTAAAATTAATATTAAATTCTAACCATTATTATATAAGAAATTACGTATGAGCCACGCGCTTCATAAAATAAGTTGTAAATTAAAAAATAAACTGTCTTTCTATACGAGGCACGTATATACAATATATTGTCTAAAATCCTAAAATCAAAAGGAGACCAATATTCTAAAGTAGTATAATGTGGTTGAAAATACGGAATAGTAGTTTCTCCTTTAATTTCCTAAATAATCTATCCATGAAAAAAAAAATGTATGTCACATTTAGATGACAACAAAATTACCCACAAAATAAAATAGAGAGAAATGATACAATATTGCTCTTACGCAAATTTTAACATAACATTATGAAATATATAAAAAAAAAAAACTCAAACTCCACCTCCACCACCGCAGCCGCTGCCGCAAGCAGCACCTCCAGCACCACCAGTCCGGCCCCGTTTATTCCGAGGCCTGCCGGAATCATGGTCAGAACAACCTAAGATAAGCACAGAGATGACTGAAATGGAAAAGACAATCATGCCCATCATGTAAACAAAGTCTGAACCCTGGAAAACACCATTTCCAGTTCCAACTGGTAAGACCACTCTTCTGCTCATCCTGCAAAGAGGATATTTGAGAGACTTATATTCAATAAATTCAACATATTTATAGATAAATACAACTGTATATAGTAATTAATTAATTGATTTAATATTTATTCTTGAAGTCATTTTCATGTTAAATTGTTAACTTGTAACAAACGCAACGCGTTTAATACTTACTCCCTCCATCCTATATTCATCTTCACAGTTACTGTAGATACGAAGTTAAGAAAAGTTATTTTTTGATCAATTTTATTGACTTTTAAAGGTTATTGTAATATTTTTAAGTAATAAATAAATTATAAAGTATGTTATGTGTGTTAGGTAAGAGTGGTATTTTTGAAATTAAGGTAACTTTTGAGGTTGTTAGTTAATGTGAAATTTCCTTTTTTGGGTGGTAAAAATAAATGTGAGATGAACGAAAATGGAAAGTGTGAAGATAAATGTGGGATGAAGTATTATGGATGCACAGTTCACCCTGCATATTCATTTATTTATTAATTTTTAATTTTTATATGTTTACAGTGAACTTTCCAGGCTTTCAAATTTAAATTTAAAAATTTGGTTGACTTTGAATGGCTTAATTATTTATCAAGCTATCTAAACAAGGTCGGCTAACTATTATCCGTTGTTTCATGCTATGATTGCTATCTATAGTTATACTCTATTTCATTATATTTTAATAATTTTATTAAAGTTATTATAAATTATGAAAAACAATTGTGTGAACGAACCAAGTTTACGCTGCATATAATATTATTAAAATTACTCATTAAAAGTTATTATTTATATTATTTTTGAATAAAAACATTACCTCTCAAATTTTATGTGTTGTGATTTTTTATATTATGAATAATATTCATTTAAAAGAGTTTTAATTAATCTTACATAATGAAAGGAGTTTATAAACACCCATAAATTATTCCTAATACACTAAAAAAGGAGTTTTTATATTATAATAACGAGTACATATTCTCGCATATTACGCGAATGAATTATTATAACCAATCAAAAAATATAATTAAAAGTGGTATTTAATTTATAGATATACATGATTTAAATATATACCTGTAATAATAATAATAATAATAATAATAATAATAATAAAAGTAGTATTCCTACTTAATAAAAAATATGATTAAAGGTGATATTTAACTTGAAGATATACATGAATAGCTCTAAGGAATTAGTATACATGATTTATGTGTATTAATCAATATTTTCTCTATTTATATAGTTTTTTTTTTAAGATATGTTTTTATTGATTGGTTTAATTATCTATTTCTAATCAAGTAAGAATAAAAAAACAAAAAATTATATTAGTATGCGTGATTTTATTTACTTCACTCGTGTCTTTCGATTGATTCGATATGATGTTGAGGTTTAAAAATTTTATAAAAAAAATTAATTGAATATATTTTTATTGATTGACTTAATTATATATTCCTAACCAACCAAAAAATAAAATAAAAAATGGTATTTAATTTGAAGATGTATAATAATAATAATAATAATAATAATAATAATAATAATAATAATAATGATAAGTTGGATATATTTTATTAATTATCTATTCCTAACCAATCAAAAAAATATGATTAAAGGTGGTCTTTAATTTATAGATATACATGTATTTAATAATAATAATAATTATTATAAATAAACAAACAAACAAATAAATAAATAAAAGGTATTCCTAACAAATAAAAAAATATGATTAAATGTGGTATTATTTAAAGATACACATTAATAATAATAATAACAATAATAATAAGTTGGGTATATTTTATTGATTATCTATTCTTTATCAATAAAAATATATAATTAAAGTTGGTATTTAATTTATAGATATATATATTTTAAATATATATATATATATGAATAATAATAATAAATATAAAAGTAAAAAGATTATATATGTGATATTAAAATAAAAAATAAAAAATACGATAATTAATTATATCACGACAACTCATACTTTTAAAAAAGTTATTTATAACAGTGTATTCGTAATTATTATATATAAGATAAGATGTGTACGTAGGTCTTCACATTCATCCTATCTGATATGATAATTTTTTAATTATTTAGTTTCATTATACAGAACTAAGTTGTTTTTAATTATTTAGTTTCATTATACAGAACTAAGTTGGGACCTTCACAGACAATTTTGCAAATGTCTCAATCCCATTACTTTCAAATTTCAGGACAAGCCATTTCCATTCAAGGTTTAAAAATACAATAAATCTTGTAATTTCATTCTCATATAAATTTTCAATGAACCATAAGTAACAATAGAAGTACATATGTATGTAAAAAAAAAAAAAAAGATTTCAAGTTTCAGGTACAGCAATTTCCTCCTTGAGAAGCACCACCTTCTCTTCCTGTTGAAGGCCCCTGAATTCCTCCATATCCAACTTTCACCCCAAATGACTAAACAAAGAAACTCATTTCAGCACACAATTTGTATTTATGGTTTCATGACATTCTATATACCTTTCGACGAGAGCATAATTACGATGATCAAGATATACCTCGTTGGACACATCGAAGGTTCCATCCTGGATCTTCTTGTAGATTGTTGAAGTTGTCTTTATAAACGCCTGGAAAAGAAAAGAGTTATGGGCAATACAAAACCTCATGACATCAACTTTAAGTGTAGAATCAAAGAATTTCTTACATCCTCGACGTTCTGAGCAGTTTTAGCAGATGCTTCCATGAATATCAACCCATTCTCCTTGGCAAACTGCTCCCCTTCCACCCTACTTACTGCTCTTCTGTGTGCCAGATCGCACTTATTTCCGACCAACATTATAGTCATGTTTGGGTTCGCGTGCTGCTTCGCATCCTCCAGCCAACTCGTAAGGTGGTTAAAAGTTTCCCTCCTAATGAATCATATAGACAGTGAAAATGGAACTTCCAAATGTCTCACGGGAAGACAACATAAGAGCATCAAACCAACCAGTCAATATTCTGAGTAACTCACTTAACTAAGTTTGTAAATTTCTAGAATTACTTTAAAGCTATTCTATAGATTTATGATGAATCACAATTTTTTTTTTCGTTAGAAAATTAGATGCAAATGTATGTATTTTAACAGAAATATCACCTCGTGATGTCGTAAACTAGAAGAGCTCCAGCAGCACCTCTGTAGTAAGACCTTGTAATCGACCTGAATGATTCTTGACCAGCCTGACATGATCACAACATACAAACAATGTAAGTAGTGTCCAAATACAAATCTAACATAAGATTGAATAATGCTGGAAAGGTTAGAAAAAAATAAAAGAAAGACGAAAGGGAACTATATCAATTGGCCTAATTATACACCACTCAGCAATACTAAATGCAGGACATGTTCAAGAATTTGGGATCAATCAGTACAAGATTGCCAAACAAGTGAGGTTAGAAATAAGAATACAAACTGTGTCCCAAATTTGCAGCTTTATCGAATCATTGTCGATCACGATCATTCTGGCCCCAAATTCGACACCAATCGTCAAGTCATGCACCGGTTGGAAGCGTTTGTCGGTGAACTGTAGAAGCAGACATGATTTCCCAACGCCTGAAGACGTTAACAATTCATTTATTATCTCAAAAATCCTATAAAACTGGCCTTATTACTTTTACCATTTATTAACTCAAAAATCCTATAAAGCTGGCCTTATTACTTTTACTGAAACAACATCAAATCCATCTCTTGCATATGGAATCAAAGCCATGCCACTTTAACTAAAACCAATAGCAATTGAATCCTTAAATGTAAGCCCATCAACTAAAGTTCCCAAATTTTAAAATTCAGATTCTACACTTCACAAATACATTCTTACCAATTATGCCTAACAGTTCTTCATTACAGGTACTACATCAAACTGCTCAACTAACAATTGAAATAGCGAAAACAAGAAATACAGCAATAGCAGAGGGGAAAAGTTACACAACATATAATCCCCAAATTGTCAATTACATATCAGAAAACAACCAAAAAACAGTTAATTTTCAAATTCAGGAGATATATACTGAAGTAGTCGTAAAAATGAAATTAAACATTACCCGTATCTCCGATGATTATGTACTTGAAGAGGTAAGAGTAGGACATGGTAATGATACAAGGATTAGAGAAACCAAAGGCAATAATTAAATAGATTAATCTTCGAACAAAGAAGTATCTTAGGAAATAAGAAAGAAGAGGTTTGATTGACGAAAGATGAATTCTTCGGTGCTAAGTTACGATTTTTAAACTGCTGTCCTTTTTAATCTAAATTACCGCCAAATATTCTTACCATCCCTAAATTACGAACTAGGTTTATTTTCTATTTCATTTCACTTTGGTGCCTACCTGTATAAGGTTAGACCGTCGTGATAGTATTTCGTGAGATGGTTTTTAATTAAAATTTTTGTTATTTATTTTTATTTTATAGAATATTAATAAAATAAGATCTCACCATTTCTCTTCTTTTTCTTTTTATTTTATTTTTTTATTCGTTGACATATAATTGTAACTATGAATATTAAGATTTTGATAAATTACACACTAATCTAAAAGTTTAACATGATATAGTTAGATTATCATTTAATACTTAATTAAATCATAATTTCTGACGGCAATTTGACTAAAAAGTTACGCGTGTAATTTTAAATGGTTGACGACAAGTTTGAATATTGGATCTTCATTTTGCTATGGTTAAAAGACAAGAAAAATGAAATAAAATGATTAAATAAATGACTAAATAGATTGTGGGAACAAAGTGAGTAAATTTTTATACTTTATTAAAAATAAAAAAACTATAAACTCCCATCAAATCATGAACATAATGCGTACAAACTCCTATCAAATCACGAAAATAAATGTTGTAGACTAATTAATGAAGGGCTTCGGTTTCCACATTAAAAAATTTGCATTAGAAGAAAATGTGTGAATTACATTAAATCACATAAACAACTACCTAATCACTCTTACACGTCTCTATTATTAAGTGATTGAATATTGAAAATTATATAGTGTTTTAATATTCATTCTGCATCGTTAGGTGCAATTTATTTTTAAATTTCCCAATTGCAGAAATTCAAATCATTTAAAAAAAAATCAAGCAGACGATCATATTACATTAAATCTTAATTTTTAAAATTAAATTTATGATACTACTTCATTATCACAATATAATATAATTAATTTAAAAGAATCACTAAACCATGAGAAAGTGATAACTACGTGCCCAACAGATCAGTTTTGGAACACGAGAAATCCATAATGGGCCCAGTGTCTCTTTGGTTTTAAGGCTAGGCCCACTATGATTTAACAACATGCGGCCCAAATTCAGTTCTCCTCCATGTTAATATGAGCACTTCATATTTCGGAATTATCTACTTTTCTTAAAAAAAATAATAATAATAATTAATAATAGAGAAAATCCCACTTGACTATAATTGTGATTCGACTATTCATTTAGCAAAAAAGAATAATGTGGAAATAAATACTCATGTTCTTTCACATTAATGGGTGTGACATTGCAACAAACCCTAATATAGCCTCCACAATGAATTCCAATCATTATTAGGAAAATAATGTTTGAAATGAAATTGACGAATTAAAATAGAATTCTATATTGGGGTAGTTTAGATGAGAAAAGTAGTTGAGTGTATCGTGTGGTGTGTAGCCCAAAAGAAAGTAGTAGGAACTGTAGAATGTTGAACAGTAGAGAAATAGAGGGCACCCCCTATCCCCCACCCCCACCCACCCCCCACGTGCAAGAAGAAAAGAGCAGCATAATGGAAAATTGAAAGACCTCACCTGTTTCTTTAAATGCTATCCTTTCCTTTTTCTACCACCTTTTATTTCACTGTTCATCATGTTTTCACAATTTTCGTTTTCGTTTACTACACGTCAAATTTCATTATTAAAAAAAAATCATATCACTCTCAACTTAAAATAACATCTCACATACAAATTTATTACTTAAACCATTGCATTATCCTTCAAAAATTAATAAAATTAGTAAAAATAAATAAATTTTTAAAATTCCGTTTCTATAGTAAAAATGCAACTTAATTGGAGGTGGAGGAAGCAACTCAAAAGCATGCAATTAGTCGCATCTGAATTTTGCATATTTTTTATGTCATGGAATATTATTTATATAACAAAGCATTATTATAATTTTTAGAAAGGAAAAAAAAAAGAATGTTTTACAGAGATTTCATCCATTGATATATAGTGTTCTTTGGCACATCTATTTGTTTCTAAAATATTTTAAATAAATTACGGCATGGGTGTTTAATTTATTAGTTCAACTGCTATACACTTGGTGCATCGGTGCATCTGGACGATCATAACCGTTATATTAAGTTTTAATTTAATTTAAATCATTAAATAAAATAAAATAATAAAAATAAATCAAACAAATAATTACCCACTAACCCTTAATTTATACTTATAAACTCTAAGTGCACCGGTGAACCCGTGCACTCTAGAATTACTCTTATTATTACGTGACATCTTGAAGCTGCGTTTTAAATAGATTAAGAGGAAAAAATAATAATAAAGGAATACTTTATTCTTTCGATTATTTGAGACATGATGATTCCTTAGCTTTCATGCTGGTACACATGCATAAATCCATGATTAATATTTTATTAGGATGTCAGATTTATTATTTTAACGATAGTCAATATTGTGTATTGGTCGGCACATTTAAATTAATTTGTTAATTAGAAATGGGGTGGGATGGACAAAGTATTTATTAAGCCTAAATATAAAGTAACAAATTAGAAACAAAGATATATTTTTTTAATCGTATCTATATTACAGTAGTTTAGATTACATTATTTTTTTTAGAGATATTATGATATGACAGGAGTACATATGAGAGAGATTGTAGGATAGTAGATCTACTAAAGAAATAAAACGTTCTTAAACTACTTGGTTGAAAATTAAATACTCCTCCCGTCTATTCGAAAGTGGGTCTTTTACTTTTATTTTTGTGCACGTTGATTTAGTAATGTGTAGTGGGTAATTGTATTAGTGAGGGTGTGGACTCTATATTTTAATTGTATTAGTGGGTGTGTGTGAATTTCATATGTATAAAAAAAGAAAATTACCCTCCTTAGAACAGACGACCAAAATATAAAAAAGATTCTTTTTCGAGCGGACGAGGGATTATTAATAAACCTAGCTAGATTTACTTCTTAAAATAATAAGATAGTTAAAATGAATAATGAGCAAATAAGAAGAAATAAAAATTCATGAAGAAAAAAGAAAGGTGTTATCCAAGCAAATAGATTTAGGAAAGGGGCCCACAATTGACATTGCTAATAATTGTATGATGCATGATTGCACGTGCACCACTCCACTCAACGATCAATCTCTCATTAACGTTTTCTCTCTGGCTTGGGACGCCTAATCACCACTTCTTTAGTGAAAAGACCTTTCTGCCCTACCCCCCCTCCCCCCCCCCCCCACTTTTTTTTAGAAACTTATTCCAATCCTCTCTTCATTTTTTATGAAAGTAAATAATTGGAAATTATTTCAAAAATATCTAACTAATCGATTATTAACACGATCTAATTGCTATTATTACATTGTATCTTTATATCCGATTAACATTGGTATAAATCGAATTTAAATAGTTGGTGAACTTGGTAATGTATGTCATATATTTAATATTTATTTTTAAGATTTAAATTATATAAAGCATATTTATTTTTACAATTTTAAATAAAAGAGTTTACAAATAAACTAGATTTATAAATTTAAAATACAACATACCATGAATTGATAATATATATATATATATATATATATATATATATATATATATATATATATATATATATATATATATTTTGCTATTAATTAGTTTTTAATTGAATTGAATCTTAAACAAATATTCCCTGCATTCCATCTCATAATAATAATTACACATTTTTATTTGGACGTCTCAACAGTTATGTTTTGTTCTTTGGTAAATAAAAACACACACAAAAATTAATACTATAATTTTATGAGGCTCACACACAATACTAAATTAATAATACAACTACCAACTTTTACATTAAAATGTTATTTCTTTTACCTCACCTCACATAAAAATATTATATTCATTAACCCGTGAGCAAACAAACACAACTGTTACTCCGAAAGAGAGGGAGTATACTATAAGGCTGTGTTTTGATGGATGGATTTGAGGAAGGATTTATAAATCCATTACTCAAATTCATCCATCATGTTTGGATGCTATTTGAAATCAACGGATTTATAAATCCAAGATTTTAAATCAATGGATTTCAAATCATGGATTTGATTTTGAATTTTTTTAGTTGTTTTTGAATAGATTTCAAATCCTTACTCAAACCGTGTCATTTGAAATCTTCCGTTGTTGTGTAATTGATTATATTAATGTATAAAAATAATATAAAAATTTAATAAATTAATTCCATTCAAGTGGATGGCTAGTATTTAAGTTTTAAAAATCGAAGAAGATAAGATATCTATTATCAATAAAGTGTGTGGAGTAAAAAAAAAAGGGTTAGAGGTGATTCATTAGCATGAGAATTTTTAAATGAGACTTTTTTTTAAAAGTTTTTTTTAATTATTATCACTTTTATGTTTTTAATTAGAAATATAATTACTTTATATTCAAACTACAGAATTTCTTTAATTCATGTGTGCTCGCAAACATGCATAAAATAAATGGAACTCACGGTTCAAACCAGAACCATAACTAGCAATTTTAGAACCGCCAAAATCCGAAATCAGATGACGAAATCAGATATATTCCGGTTCAAATTGATGGTTCTACTTTTTTTTTTTACGTTGTGAGTGTGAAAAATATAAAAAAATAGATCGAAACCGGCGTTTTCAAAATTAAACCGAAATCGTCTTAGTATCGGTTTAATTCCGATCCCACGTTTTCGGGAACTGAAATTTCAAACTCATGCATATCTATGTCCACGTGGGCAAAACTACAAGGGTAGGATGGAGTACTCTTAATTTTAATGAGAAAAAAAGAAAGAAAAAATCCTTGAAGAGCGCACCCTAGAGGGAAATAGTATGAGAGTCAACTCAACAAGTGTCCTACTAATTCTCTCACCAACTCATTTCTCTATACTCAATTTTATTTATTCCTCCACTGTAAAGCTGCTCTACACATGTGCCATCTCCTCTTTCCCAACTTTTTTTTTAATTACTATTATATCAATTTTTTTTATTAGAATATAAACTCAATATTAAATAAAATCATAGATGTATTCTATTTGTATAATTTCAAAGGAAACAAGAAAAGGAAATTCAACCCGATACGTGCGTACACATTATTTATAGTTCCTTACTCTATTTTTTTTTTCTAATGTTAACTTATTAGAATTATTTCATCATTTTTGTCAAGGTATCATAAAAACAAATCTCATTATTTTCCATATATATGATTTTGGAATTAACTATAATATACTAGTATTTTTCTAATTTATAATTTAATTCTATATTATGCTCCATATTTTATATGGGTTAGACGAGAAAATTATGATCCAATAATACATAATTAACTAAGTAACTTTTACTTCTTTCATTTCAGGATAAAATATTTTTTTAGTTGTTTTTCAGTGAATTAAAAAGTATTATTATTTTATATAAAGTGAATAATTGATAATCATATATGAAATCTTCTGTTAAAAAGAATAAAATTGATTCTTTTATATTGAAATGATAAAATAAATATGAAATTTATTGTGAAAAAAAATAGAGGAACGTAGTTGTAAAATGGGGGTTCTGACTCCGATGAGATTTAATTGGATTCCCTAATCCATATTTCAAATTCTATTTGTACTTTATAATATGAAAATTATATCCTATCCTATAAACTACTACTAAATTCTTGACCTGTGATGTTAATTTAAGAAACATTAATAACATATACAATTCAATTAAAGGGTGGAATAGAAGATAAAACATAAAAAATAATGGATTCAATGCCATATCATTATTCAATTCATTCATTAAATAAATTGTTACAAATCAAAATTAATAGTTTTTTTCTCCAATGATTTTCATTAGTGTTTAGATTAATTTAAAGATGGTCTCTTGTAGGTTAATTTCTACACGCTCTTTTTAACTTACCTGCGTGGATTTTTGTTTAGAGATTGTACAATTTTAACTTTTTTTTTCCTCTTATGTTATTTTGTTATTATTCATGACTTATATTATTATTATTATTATTATTATTATTATTATTATTATTATTATTATTATCAATTGACTTTACTTTTTATCCTTTGTGATAAGATTTGGAGTAACATTTTAAGACAAGCATGAACATTACCAAACTACAAGTGCACCAACAATTAATACTTCCAACTTTTTCCTTATTAAAAAAAGGGATAAAATAGGAGTACTTTATAAGTATATAAGGATCTAATTATAATTAATATTAAATTGTAGGAGTAATAAGTAAACTATATGAACAAAATATTAATAATATTTTATGAACTATAAGAGCAACGTTATAACTATATACTTAAAGTTAGTATTAAATCCTAAAAATAAAAGAGTTAGTTTCTTATAATCCGGGTTTATATCATAAATCTTTGTAAATCATGTGGTTCCTCTTAATTTAAATCCCTTAATAATACATAGGGTATATAGGATTGGAAGGGGATCATAAGATTTATACCGTGACCTAATTTACACAAGTGTTTGTGAAAATAAAAATTAAATTATAAGAGTACATAAAATAGATAAGAACGGCGTTTATAAATCGAAATGTAAACTATAAAATTATATTTGGTATAAGATTGCACGTGGAATCTTATGCTCAAAAATAATTTTGTGGCATTGAAGTCATTGTTTACCCTTAAAAAATCAACCTAAAATTTTCCATGAATGCAATCAATTCCGGAATTTGTTGCTTACAATAGTTAAGGTACGTAATAGAATTTGTTTGTGGAATTTCTCCACAAGCCCTTTATTTTTCCTATTTTGTTTTTTTCTTTGAAAGGTAGGTAAACTATTTAAGTTTTGAGACTCTCTTGTGAGATGTGTTTTTTTGTGAGATGGTGATTAGCTATTTTGTAGTTGGGATGACCAATTAAAGAATTTATCGAACCCAAGAGAGGAAGGTACTAGAGAATAAGCGATATCACATTTCTTGTAATTTTATATAGACGAATCATCAATTGATATGTTGTTCAAATAACTAAATAAAATCAAGGGTCAGAGCGCTCTTGAATCATCAATTGATGATATTGAGCATCCATGGGCCATGTGTCCTTCACTGGGTTGTGGCCATTCACATGTCCAACACCATGGAGCCAAGGTGGAAGAAGATTGGGGTTCGAAACTTCACAGTTATGAGTTTATCCCTTCTTAATTGCAAAATCCACCTACCAATCATCACCCAATGGAGAATCATAATATTAATAATTTATTTTGAGTTTTTCAATCTTTTAATTAACAAAGTTTCAGAATCTTCATAAACTCCATTTAATTTTACTATTTATTTATGAATATATTTAATGAGACAGTAAACAAAGTGGCTGCAAGAAAACAGTAACAAAGAACAAGGTTGTGATGTTTGCTGCAAAATAACAAAAGAAAAAATCATTACATATAAGCTTTCCATTAATGGAGACTAGCGTGAAGTGTTAAAATACCGAAGATTGTATTCAGTAGAGACTTCGAACCTCGATGTTGGGTGAGCTTAGTAATTTAGAGTTTGAGTTTTGATTTATGAATAGGGATATAAGAATATTTTCACTATCATCTTTTTTAAATTTTGGGTGCTCTTGGTAATGTTTTGGGTGACAATAGTGTCGCCTTAAAATCAATTAAAGCAAGCAAATAAGCAATGATCAACAAACAAGATAGATAAATGAAGAGTTGTTTTCCAAGTTAAGTAAAAGTGAGATTAACAACATTTAAGAAGTGGTAATCCTAGGATAAATGCAGTAAATTCATATGAATCATTCTTATAATACTAAGGGTCAACAATAAGTTCACCTAAACTCCCTCTCGAGATGGATAGGATATGAATCTCAAATAGCTCAATGGTTGGTTCTCACACAAATAATTTTAACTAGGTACTAAGCTTTAAATGAGAGTCCCTTCACACACACGATTAATTTACCTCTCGATCAAACCAATCGAATGTCCTATCAAAATGGTTCTAAATCCTAAAGGACATTTCTATCTCTTTAAGATCTATAATGCACATGAGGCGTATGACAAATTGATTCAATTAATTATCCTAAATATGCAATTGACTTCTCAATCTAATCACATGTTTAAAATAACAAACCACACAAATCATCATAAACATCAAGATCTAAAGCATCAATGATAGAAAATCAATTAACCCAATCAACATTTGAATTTAAATACATAAATCCTAAAATTATCCAACAACTCTCATGTTGTTAATCTCACAAGGGAGATTAGCCTACCATATTCAAAAGGAAATCAACATAGACATTAAATTCCTTACAAAACATGATGAACAATAAGGTTTCAATACAAAGTGTAGATGAAAACTCCCTTGGATGGCTCCAATGGTGATCTTTTTATTCCCTTCGCAATTCTCCTCTCTTCATTGCTTCTTTTCCTTAAATAGATGGTGATTTTGATGGTAGAATGAAAATAAATGGAATGGATGGTAAATGGATGATGATGATGATATAAAATGGAGGAAATTGTGTGTGATGTAGGTGCAGGAGTGAAACCCTTCGAATCTCTCTTTGGAATTTGGAAATTGGGGGTATTTATACCCCTTGGAAAACTTGAAAATCGCATTTGACAGCTGACATTTTACCCAAAAATTCGACCTAGTTTCTCAAATTCGGTCGAATTTTTGTGATTTTTCCCTTGTTTCCAAATTTGTCTGTAAGAGAAACTCGATCGAGTTTTTATGCAAATAACACTGTACGAGAAACTCGACCAAATTTCCAGAAATTCGACCGAGTTTTAACGCCTTCCTTGGATCTTCAATTTCATCTCCCTTTTTGCTCCGTTTCACCTGTTTTGCATACGTTTAAGCTCATTCTCATTTATTTCCATAAAAACACAAACACAACCAAATAGTATATAAATATGGATAAAATGATATGAAAACACATATAAAAAGACACTAAAATCTAGGTGAAAGTATGACTCATCAGACGGGTTGACCCATTATTAAAGTATGTTTATCATATAGGTAAAATATGTTTATTTTTAGTTAAAGTATATCAATAATGAATCATATCATAACATCATACTTTAATTCATCATCTATCATACTTTACAAAACATACTTTAACAACCATTAAATATATTTTATTTATATAATAGATATACTTTAACACGTCTCACAAATGGTCTCATATAAGTATCGTCTTACAAGAGACTTTGTCATAATTTTTTGTCATTTACTTTGTGTTAATTTTTTAAGGATAAAATTATCTATTTATGTAATAATTTTTTGCTATTAATTTTTATGGAACAACTTACAAAACATGTGTTAACTTTTTTGAAACCGAGAGAGTTTAAATTTAGGCGTGATTATGAAATTTCTAAATAGTTGCTGATGAATAATAAGAATAATTGACTAGTGATCTTTTTTATGTACTTTTGCGTTATCGGTTTACATACGTTGTTATTTTAATATACACATATGTGTTATAATTTTTATTTATTTATTTTTTTTTCAAAATCAGAAAGATATTTTTAGATTAAAGATGAAGTTGTCATTCATTTTAACATTATTTTACATTTTCTATTTTTTTCAATCTCATTACATTTTTTTTCTTTTACATTTACTCTATAATTTACTATTATTATAAAAATATTACAATATCCTTAAAAGAAAAAATTGACTAGTAAAAAAAAAATTCCCTTTATTCATTTTTTTTCACCCCACAATAAATAGCACATTCTAAAAATGGAATATCACATTAACCTATAACATAAAAATACATTTTAGTTTCAATTTAATCACTTTTATTATAACACATATTTCATCCGTCCTTCATAAATGTTTACATTTTTCATTTTGATAGGTCCCAATTTAAGATTTTAATTTCCATTTTGGTTAAGTGAGATCCGCACACAATAATTATATGAGAGTGTAGTGAGTAAATATCATTCCATAAGTAAAAATTAATTAGTCAAAAAAATACTATCCATCTCAACTTCAACTTCACACTTTCCATTTTGTTTCGTTTCAATTTTAACTTCACACTTTTATAAAAGGAAAAAAAATAACTTATAACTAATATTCCTTTGATCTATTTTAGTTTCAAATTTATCATCATTTTTTAACACACATAAAATATTTTATTATTTATTTATTATAATATCATATTATTCCTAAAAATAAGTTAAAAAATACTCCCTCGTCCCATAATAAACTTCACCCTTTCCATTTTTGTCCGTCACACATTAAACTTCACCACCCAAAAAAGGAAACATTACATTAATCAACATTTCTAAAAGTTCATCTTAATTACAATTTTATCACACTCACCTAACACACATAACATATTTTATAATTTATTTATCAATTAAAAATATTAAACTACCCTCCAAAAGTCAATAAAATTAGTCAAAAAATAATTTTTTTTAAACTTCATGTCTACAATAACGATGAAGTTTATAATTTTTATTAAATTCCGTATTTACCATTAATATATAAACGTGAAGGTGGAATTTGGGACATAGTAGTAAGTATTATTTGATGTATGTATTGGGTGTCGACTGAATTATGAGATGAATTAGTATAAGAGTCAAAAGGTTAGAAGAGGAAGACATAAAATTGGTCAAACTGACACATCGTCGTGCTATCTCGAAAATTGTGTGTGCATGCATGCGTCACATTTTTGGCATCACATTGATAACTTCACACTGCTATTTTTCTTCTTTTATTTATTTATTTTATTTTCAGCATGTATTTCGTGTCCACCCTATTTTTCAATTTATGAAATACTCCATAAAATTATTACTCCCTGTAAATTTTAAATTAATACCACACGTTAAGATAGATCTTAATACTACACTATAATTACATGAATCACGTTTGTTAAACTATAATTATTCTTAATCAACCATATAAATAAAATTATACTCCCTTCATTTCATTTTGCTATTTTGGTTCGTCTCATTACAAAGTATTAATTTCTATTTGACGTGACCCATACATGGCTCCATATTCAACACTAATATAACTACTCACTACACATTAAAATATTATTTTTCTCACTTTATTACATAATAAATTATTATACTCTTTAATTCAAATGCAAAAAACAAATAGTTACGTTTCAAGGAGATGGAAGGAGTATCACCTAGAAAATATATATTATAAACCCTACAGAAAGATGAATAAAAATAAAACGGTACCATACGTGTCGTGTAATTTTTTAAACTTTATTTATACTTTAATTAAAAAGAATTCATGAACATTGAAATATATTAAATAAATAATTAAGAGCTTCTCCAACGTATTTTTTAAAATTTAGAGAGGATTTTTTAAGATTGTGTAGATGTTAATTTTATATAATCAAGTCTTTTTTTTAATATAAAAAGAAAAGAAATAATATAAAAGGTATAAGGCATGCAAAAAAAGTATAATATCAAAGAAGTTTTAAGTTGTAAAATCAAAGTAAAACAACAAAATTAATATGAAGCGATAAGGCTTCAAGCTCTCTCATTCTGCTAAAAAATTTTATAAGTCACTAAAAAAAAAAAGACAGAATATTAATTGAATGTCATTAAATTATAAAGTAATACTCCCTCCATCTCAGATATTTTTACTCATTTGTACGGGTACGGAGATTAAGATGTATTATTTTTTATTTTTTTAATATATAATGTAAAAAAAGTAGGGATAAATTAGTAATTTAAAAGGAAAAGGTAAATTAAGTTGTTGAGGATGATGAATAAGGTGTAAAAAAGTAAGTAACATTGTTGGATTGATGAATGAAGTGAAAAAGTAGATAATAAAATATTATATATTTTTACCATTAATAGAATTGGTAAAAATATGTGGGACAGTCTAAAATGAAAAGTGGGTAAAAATACGTGGGACGGAGGAAATATAATTTTTCCTCTCTAAATTTAGAGACTGAAAATCATTCTCTAAATCCAAATGTTCATTCCTCTCTAAATCCAAATGTTAAATTGAACAACTGTAGCATTGTTAAAAAATTAATAATAATATTTTTCTTTTTTAGACAAATTCTTTTGTGAGATGCTATTTATGTAAGACGGTTTGTGAGACGTGTTAAAGTATGTCTATTTTTTAGACAAATTATATTTAATAGTTGTTAAAGTGTGTTTTCTAAAGTATACTGGATTATGGACTAAAGTATGATTTCAGTATGCCCAAAGGTGGACATTTGCTTTATGCACGTGGATTAAGGAGTGTTATTATTTAATGTGTAGTTGGTAGTTGTATTAATGGGGTTTATGAGTCCCATAAATTTATTGTATTAGTGATGTGTGTGGGTCTCATGTATTTAAAAAGGGAAATGTGGATCTTTGGTGCGGACGCCCAAAATAGCAGAATTTATTATTGACATACTTTAACTACAAATAAACATACTTTATTTTTACAATAAGCATACTTTAATGATGGGTTGACCCGTCTCACACCCGTCTCATAAATAACCTGTCTTACAAAAGAATTTCTTTTTTTTATATTAGTATTTTTTATTAAAAATTGAAAAGTGCACTCAAATAAATCTCATGACTCATCGTGTAAAAGGTTCATATTTTAATATATTTAATAAATAATGGAAAAAAAGAAGAAGCATTATCTCAAACATAAGATCTGATCAATTCAATCAATTTAAGTCTTACTTAATTTATTTCCAAGCATCTATTTTAAAGTATCAATTGGGTGAGATGTAGTATCAATGTATTGAATTAATCTAATAATTAGATTATGATTTATTAATATACACATTTGACTTAAATAAGAACAAATAGTAATATTAACTTGATAAGATTTGAGTCATAACTTCTTGATAACATTCTATGATTTTGTAATTAGTTATATTTTTTTTATTAAAAATGCTATCACTTTTATTTTAAAGTATTACTCTATTTTTTATTTATATCATAAATTGTTCATAAAATTGTTCACAATACTATTACCACTTTTCATTAATCAAATTATAATTTTTTTTATCAAATTATAACCCTCGTTCCATAAAAAGAGTTACGTTTACTGTTTGCACAGAGATTAAAAAAAATAGTATTTTAATGTGTAGTAGGTTGGAGAGATATAATATTTAATGTATAGTGGGTAGTTATATTAGTATTGTATGTGAGCCCATAAAAATAAAATGATTAATTTATGAAGGTCCATCTACTAAAAAAGAAAATACAACTCTTGTAGTTAGATCCAAATTGATAAAATGTAATTATAGTGGAAAATACAACTCTTGTAGTTAGATCCAAATTAATAAAATGTAATTATAGTGGCGAGAATGAGGGAGTATGCAGGACACATCCGCAAAAATTTTGCCCACTAACTAATTGCAACTTAAATATATTATTATAAATTAAAATAACAAAGTACTAATATACTCCCTCCATTCCAGAAAAGATTGCACCCCTTTCCTGGTACGAAAATTAATAAAGTGGTGACTTTTAGGGATATTATGATATTTTTTGGTAATAAATATATGATAAAATATGTTAAGTGTGTTAGGTAGATGTGATTTTTTTTGTAAATAAAGTGTATGAAGAAGGGTGATTGTGTTTGACTTTTTGCTTTTTTAGAAATGTGCAAACTTTTGTGTTACAACTCAAAATAGAAAGTATTTGAGTATATATATATATATAAAAAACCTATACCATACTTAAAATACTAGGATCCTATGTATCGTACAAATTTCATGATTATAGTCTAGAGATCCAAGTGTATTCTCAATTCTAAAATACTTACAATTGTATTTTCCTTTAATTATTTCATTAAAATAATATTAATTGAATAAAATTTAATTAAATTGAGAAGAAATGGGAGATGGTCCCTCGAAAGTTGGAAGTAATAATTACAATGAGAAACCCAAGAAAGAATATACAGCAAAAGGTTGACCTTTGACCACTGCATTCTATTCTCATTCCTTTGCAACCCCAAAAGCCAATCAAATGCAAAGTCATGTTTTAAACATTAAATTAATTTCATCATCATGTAATTTTAGTTTAAGTCTTTCAATTTCCAAATTGTCAAAGAATTTTTAAAATGAAACATGGTCAACTCCCGATTATAGATTTGAGGAGTAAGTTGGATTATTATTTTAATTGTTTTTAAAAATATTTATCATTGATATTTATTTTAAAATTAAATTAATATTTTGAATATGACAAATACTTATGAAATCGTTTCACGAAATAATTTTCAATGATCAGATATATAAAAGCTATAATTGATAAAATGTAATAATGATATAATGAATAATTTCATAAATAATTTGTAGAGTAATATACTCCCTCCGTCCCATAAAACTTTCACACTTTTCTCATTTGTTTGTCCCACAAAACATTTCACACAAAAAAAAGGAAACATCACTTTATCTAACAATCTCAAAAATTTCTTTAATTTCAAATTTGCCACTCATTTTTCATACACATATCATTACTTTATTCTTTTTTATTCTCTAAAAATACCACAATATTCTCCAAAGTCAATAAAGTTGATCAAAAAGTGCACACTTTCTTAAACAACGTGGAACAGTTAACGTGAAAAGTATCATGGGACGAAGGGAGTAAATAAAAAGTGATAATTTTTTTAATAAAAAATGATAACTAATTACGAAAAATGTAAAATAATATCACAATATGACGATCTCACAAGAGACTATATTTTAAATAAATAAATAATATATTTATTTATTTATTTACTTGTGTGTGTGTGATGTTTTTGTTAATAAACTTGTAACTTATCATGCATATACATTTAAATTATGATTTTATCATTTACTTTAGGTTAATTACATATTCTTCTTGAAAAAAAAATCGTCAATCCAATTATGATCCATACATTCGAATTTACAAAAGGTACCAATTCATTTAAATATTAATAATATGATTGAATTATACGTGAATTTTAGTTCAAGCTTTTGAACATAAATATTGCGAGTTCTGATAGTAAAATAATTATGAGTCAGACAAAGTACACTTGAATAATCATAACCATTAGACTATTTTTAAATTAATCTCTACCATTAAATAATAAATAATATTTTTTTTAAAAAAAAAACACCCATATCCATTTTAATCTATAAATTTGGGAGTGCACCCCAAAATCACCTAATAATTATATTTGAATTTTTTTTATCATAACTGCGACGAGGAATAAAATAAAGAGTTAGTCTTTTGTAAATCGAGTTTACATTATAAACTTAAATACCCTAACAATACATAGGGTATGTAGGATTGAAAGGAAACCACATGGTTTATACCTTGAATTGATTTAGACAAGTGTTTGAGTAATATAAATTTCCTTTTATAATTAATGTAATAATTAAAAAACAAAATAAACATTTTCTATTATGAAATCAATAATAAATAAACAGATGCAATTATGAATAGATTGTTAGATAAATAAATAGTGCTTGTGAAAGAAGTACTAACATCTTCCCCTAATTAAGAAGCGTGTTTTACAGCATGCAGCCGTACTACAAATCCCACAAAACGTGCTTTTATGTTGCTGAATAATGGAGAAAATATCAATTTTGGTCCTATATCTTTTTCAAAATCCAATTTTAGTCCTATAACTTTTGTTATTTTCAATTTTAGTTCTTTTAGTTTCAATTTTGGTCCTATAACTTTTAATTTTTCAATTTTAGTCCTATAAGTTTTAAATTTAGTCCTGTATCTTTTTAAATTATCAAAATTAGTCCTGTATCTTTTGAAATATAATATAATTTATAATAGGACAAATTTTGAAAATTCAAAAAGATACAAGATTAAATTTGAAACATATAGGACTAAAATTGAAATTTTAAAAGTTACAGGACCAAAATTGAAACTAAAAGGACTAAAATTAGATTTAGTAAAAGATATATGACAAAATTTATATTTTCTCCTTAATAACCCCTCACGAATAAGCATCACATATCAAACATTTTATTTTTATTTTTATTTTTATTTTTCAAAAGTTGCTGTATTATTTTTAATTCTATGAAACAGTAATAATAAAATACTCCTAAGTAAATAGGGAGTTTATGGTTCATTTACCTAGGGGTGGGTATCGGACCGGGTTTCCGGTCCGGGTACCCGAAATTTTGGGTTTGAAATCTCATTGCTCGAACCCGAACCGGTTAAATCATTACCCGAAATTTTGGGTACCCGAAACGGGTTACCTGATTTTTTCACTATTTTTCCTATTTTGATCATTATTGAACAATTTATCCAATCCAAGTCAAAAAACTCAAACTAACAAGAATAAAATATCCATCAAACAATCAAATACAAGTCAACTAATCAAACAAGATTAAGATATCCATCAAACAACATAAAAATGTCCAACAAATAACATAAATAACAGGTCCATGAAATGATGAAATGTCCAAGTCCAACACCACACAAAGACAAATTGGAAACACTTAATAACTTTAATCTCCACACATTAAATACTTAAAAGTCTTGCAATACTAATTCAAAGATTGAAATTGTAACTACTTGCATCCATTCCTTGCTTGTCACACATCAACAATTGTCGAATCCATTCCAAGAGTGGTGAATTCTACAAGTCAAAAAGGAATATATATATATATATATATATATATATATATATATATATATATATATATATATATATATATATATATATATATCAATAATTACTTAAATAAATAGTAATACTAAACATCTTAACATTGTTTAACATAATCAAACATACCTCCCTCAAGCATTTCAAGCTCACCCAAGTCCTCTTCCTCATTAATAGGGGCGGCATTTGAACGAAGCCAATTTTGAGCACAAATAATAGCTTGCACAAGTCTAGTAGACAAAGAGCTCCTAAATGCATCAAGAACTCTTCCATCGGTACTAAATGTTGACTCTGAAGAAACCGTGGAGACTGGAACTGCAAATATATCTTGAGCCACCTTGGAGAGAATAGGAAATATAAGAGAATTTAGCTTCGACCATTTCAACACATCGAACTCTTCACTATCATCCTCAAAATCTTCACCCAAATATTTTTCCAACTCAGTTTTAACATGTTCATTTCTCTCTCCAGTTTTGTGCCTTTTAAATTCATCCTTTAACAAAGAGCTAGATGGAAACTTAAAGCTAACTTTTTTCTTTGGGCGTGAAGAACTTGAAGCAGGTACAGTTGGGCTCTCTGGAGGTTCATACATGTTTTTGTATGTATCAAACAACTCTTGCATGTCATTTTTAACCTTATTTTTCATGGTTGCAAGCTTTGCGACATCATCATACAATCTATCAAAAGAGAACTCAATGAACTCCAACTTATGGCGTGGATCAAGAATCACATTCATCTTTTCAATTGATCCCCAATACTTCTCAAATTTAGCCTTCATCAATCTTGAATCACTTTCAATTCATTCTGATCACTGAATAAACAGTTTTTCAAAAGCATTTCAATCCCACAAATCTCATGAAACATATGGTTGGAAGTAACATATGAAGAACCAGAGTTGCAAAATGTAAGCTTATAAAAATGCTCCAAAAATTTCAGCAACATAGTAGCTTTCTCCCAATCACAATCACTCGGAACCCCATCGTATGGCGACTTAGATAGCTCATTCACATAACCAAGATCTACATCTTGATAAGCATCAAATGCTCTTCTAATACATAATGCTGACTCCAACATCAATTAGGTGGAATTCCACCTAGTAGGTACATCCAAACTTAATAATTTATTTGTGTCTAATTTCTCAAATCCAACACATTCTTTGAACTTCTCGTACCTAGCTGGGGAGTTTCGAATATACCTTATGGTTCCTCTTATGCGGGATATAGCTACGAGCTCCTCTTTGTTTTTCAATCCATCCTGCACAATAAGATTCACTATATGGGCAACGCATCTCATATGCACATACTTCCCACCAAGAAGATTTGTGCCGGTGTAATCAAATTTTTTTTAAGTGCACAATTGCACCATCATTTGATGAAGCATTATCAACGTGACAGTGAAGATCTTATCAATACCCCAATCCAGCAAACACTTCTCTATTGTCTTCCTCACCTCTTCACTCTTATGTCCAGATATTGGACAAAAGTTAAGAATTCTCTTTTGAAGATTCCACTAATCATCAATGAAGTGTGCTGTAAGACACATATAATTGATTCTTTGAATAGATGTCCAAGTGTCTATAGTGATGCATATCCTATCACTTTGCTTTTTGATAAAAGACTTCAGCATCTTCTTTTGTTCACAATAAAACTCAAAGACATTTCTAGTTATAGCTCTACGAGATGGCATCTTAAACATATGACATGCAATTGACATCAAGTATTTGAATCCAATTTTCTCAACTGTTTTCAATGGAAGCTCATCAACTAGTATCATATAGCGCACAACTTCTTTTACCTTAGCTTGATCAAATTTTCATGATACAAGTTGTGGTTCCTTGTTATTTTCATCAGATGATTGCTTAAATGCAACTCGAGGTTGATTGGTTGCAACAGTACGAGGCTTGCTTTTGCAAATCAAGAAGTGTTTTTCATAGGTGTGGTTCCATGTCTATTAGGGTCAACCTTGATTATACCACCACAATACTTGCATTTAGCCTTTTGAATCTTATCAACACTACACATAAACTTATCAAAATGTTTCCAATATTCAGACCTAGTTGTTCTAGTTTTTCTTGGCTTTTTTTATCTTTAACTCCCTCATCTTCATCACAATCACTATCATTAACTTCTTCCTCTACTCCTTCATCCACCATATTTTCAACCCTTGTCTCTTCATTATTTTCATCATTTATAGCATCATTTATCACAAGTTCTTCGTTATTGAAAATACCAACCTCTACTAATTGTTCATCCTCCATCAAATGACTTTCTTTATCAACTTCATCTTGTATATTGTGCATCTCCATTCTAAAATTAAAATATAAAAAAGAATATTTTAGTAAATAGCTTAAGTGTAGGTTGTTGAAGCATGATCCATAACTATTTCTGGCAACAAAAATTAATCCACACAAGATTAACAAGATTAATCCACAAACTAAACAAAACTTACAGCAAGGATAGGATAACAGTAACAAAAAAACTAAACCAAGGAAAACCCAAGCAACCAAGGAAAACTAGCACACTAGACCAAGTAACCAGCACACCCGATCGAGTAATTCGAGTAATTTTTGATACCCGATACCCGATTCGATAAGAAGCAGCCGGGTTCGGGTTTACCCGAAATCCGAAATGACCCGAAAAAATTGGGTTTTTCGATTAATTTTTATCCGATTTGGATCGGGTACCCGAAATCCAAAAAAAATGCCCACCCCTACATTTACCTTTTCAATATTAGAATAAAATTGGATCGTGTATTTTCATTTCATCGATTATAAGATTCTTTTTGAGCTTACATATTGGTTTTATAAATTACCAATCTATAAAACTAATTAATAAATACCATCAATTATTTTATTTTATTTTATTTTATTTTTGTGACTATTATAATTAAAAAACGCTACATATGTATATAAAAGTTGGTAACACTTTCGGAAAAGTTTTTAGCACTTTATACAGTCAAAAAAGCTGCAATTTGCAACAAGCTTTTTGTATCCGTCAGAAGTGCTGATATTTCATCTTTTTCTTACATAATTTATTCACATTATTATGATCAATAAATAATTCGAATTTATAGATTCAGTTAAATCAATCTTTTATATATATATATATATATATATATATATATATAATTATATTATATATAATTATTTTGGCTCGAAATAAGATATAGTACTACTCTATTCTATAAAACTATGGAGTAGTATTTAATTTACTACATGACTTGTGTACGAAATAATCTTTCTTAAAATTATTGGAACATAAGATAAAATGAAGTATCAATCTTACAATAAAATAAAAGTAAATTTTATTAGTACTTATAGACTTCTATATATATCTAAAAATAATTAGTAATATATTAGTGGGTGTTTCACTCCAAAGAATAATAATTAGCGATAAGACAAGTGATTAGTGGTAAGATAAGATACTTTGTGAAAAGTGTTGTTTGTTGTCATCATTAGATTACAATTTACGTACATAGAAAAGGTACATTGCTCATATAATTTGTTAACTAAGTCATACATTAACATGATTTGGTTTCCCTATAAAAAAGTACATAAAAGTAACCAAGATTAAATCAAGCTAGACAACAATTTTTATTTTTCATTTTATTCAAAAAGGCAAAGAAGCATTAATAATGCAGTTTGCTTAATCAAACTAAATTCTTATGTAAAATTATTGAATATCATTTGGGTTGCGATTCTAACTCAAAATTTATGAATTCGATTGACGTGATATAATATAGAGACATTAATTAATTATATTTTTATTCATCGTAATTTTCTTTCATGTTAACATATATATCTTCTCAAAAAGTTGTTTCTATAGTACCCTATACACTAAAAAAAAATAAAATAAAAAAAACTGTTTTTTTATCAATGAATTACTGTTTCAAAATTGCAATAAACTATTAAAACACAAAGATGAAAGTAGAGATAATGGAATACTACAAGTGATTAAGAAAAAACAAGAGACATTGGTGAGGAGGATGATGCTTAAAATTGTGGGAAACAATTATGAAAGTAGAGATAATGGAATACTACAAGTGAGGGCACATAATTATATATATATTTATTACTTTGATTGTGAATTAATTTCAACATTAATAGTGAACATATAGGTTAAGTGGACAATAATATTCCATGAATGCTACTCATTATATAGTGGCTAAATTTGACCACCTAAAGTGCTTACATTGTGCATGCATGCTAAATCTAATCAATTCACTACCCCCCCCCCCCCCCCCCCCCCCATCTCTCTCTGGGAAAACACCCCCTACCCCCATCCGCCATCCCCAATTCAAAATATAACAATAATAATAAGAGTTAATTGAAAAAAAAACCACGAACTTTACGCATATTGTAAATTAATCATCACTTTTGAGAAATTGTAAAAAAACTACCACTTTTAAATATTGTTGAAAAATAAACCCAACAAACCCTACTTTTAGTCACAAATTGAGTTTATTTTGCAACAATACTTAAAAGTGGTGTTTTTTTCAATTTCTCAAAAGTTATGATTAATTTGCAATAAATGTAAAGTTCGTGGTTTTTTTTGCAATTAACCCTAATAATAATAATAATAATAATAATAAAAAGAGGCATTATTTGGCTGGAGTAATTCATATTGTAACATCAACTAAGCAAATTTCTTGATTTGACGACATGAATAAAAGATAATTTACAAACTTAATAAAATAATACTCTTTCCGTCCGCTTTTAAGGATATCATTTTTCTATTTTGGGCATCCATCTATAAGGGTCACGTTTCCTTTTTTATACATATGGGACCCACACACATCCACTAATACAACTACTCACTACACATTAAATAATAATACTCCTTAATGGATTAGTTCAAATTTGAATATCAAATTAATAAAATAAAAAGATAGTATTATTTTTAAAAGAAATTGTAATATATATTTAAAGTCCAACAAAACTAGTAAATTAATAATAGTTAAAAACACCTTTATTATCTATTTTTACGAAATGCACCGAGTACAATCTAGTGCACATGAAATATTATGAGGTAGTGGGAAGGGGCATAATTGTCACAAATTTGATAGTTAGAATCTCTTGATATATTTTGTTGTTAATTTTTTTGTTATAAATATTTAGAAGAATAATAGTAGATGATACAAAACAAACAAAGTCGTGTGTGAGACGTTAATTATGTGAGACGTTAATTATGTGAGACGGGTCGATCTATTGTTAAAGTATCATTATTATATAGGTAAAATGTGTTTATTGTTAGTTAAAATATGCTTTTTTTTAAGTATGATAAATAATGAATTAAAATATGTTTTTAAAGTTAACTAGTATGATTCAGTACAAACATACTATAAATTCTAATATGCACACTTTACTTATACTCTCCCCGTCCGGTTCTAAGGTATCTATTTGCTTTCTAAGGTATTCATTTGCTTTTTGCACGTGAAGCACGTGGATTAAGAGTATTATTATATGTAAAGTGGGTAGTTGTATTAGAAGAAAGTGGTGGACCATATTGTGTACTGTTAAATGACCACCTCATCTAAAAGCTTAAGCTATTAGAGAGGAGAATCGTTTAATACTTAATCAGGTTACACTCTAACACGCCCCCGCAAACGGAAAAATTTTGCCTCAAGCATTGCATGTGCAACTTTTCTCATAAATGGGTGGCGATGAGGTTCGAACTCTGAACCTTTGTTAACCATGAGCTCTGATACCATGTTAAATGACCACCTCATCTAAAAGCTTAAGCTATTAGAGAGGAGAATCGTTTAATACTTAATCAAATCACTCTAATATGTACTTTTTTACTAAATAGGGGAATTGATACTTTTGAAGCGGATGCCAAAAAATAGTAAAATTGATACCTTAAAAGCAGACATAGGGAGTATAACAATAATACTTTAACGATGGATCGACTCATCTCACAATTCATTTTACATATATTCGTCTAACAATTGAGTATCTCTACAAAATATATACCCCCGACGAAAAATATAAATTTTAAAGATAAATTTAACATGTATAATGAAAATTTTAATATCATAATGTAAAATAAATTCGTTCTACTTTAGAGGGGTGATCCTTCTCCATATTTGAGGATTAAAAACAGGGGAAGTTTAAAAAATTTGAAAATTTAATATTTCTCATTTCTATACTTCATTTATCGTAACAACTAAGAAATACAAAGAATTATGGGCAATTTGGTACTTGTATAAGAGGGTTTTATTTAATTATGCTCATTTATTAATTAACGAGTTTTATTTAATTATTATGCTCATTTATTAATTAACGCACTTGTGTTAATTAAAAATGGCACGATATGACTATACGTATATTAATATGCCCATGTGAGGAGGGAATAATAGTACGTTATTTTGGACAATTAACAAATGATTGAATATTCGATTTTTTGATCTAACTAGGTTTATGTTTGATGTTTTTTTGACTTCATAGTGCCGATATAAAATTTGACTTTTTGCCAACACAGTGAGATATTTGACTTTTAAAGTGCCTGGTGCATGTATAGAATTAGCGTTGACTTTATTATGCTATAAAAAAAAAGAAGAATTAGAAGGGTTTCCTCATACTGAAATTTGGGGGCGATTAAGGAGAAAATATATATTATTAGTATATTTACATATAAAAAAAATGTTAATTCAACTTGAATTATTATTGAGTCGAGTGTTTCATCTACTACTTGAACTTGAATAGATTACATAACTTGTTAATAATAATGTTCATCAATTCGCAAATTTATCATAAATTCAATCTCTATTTCGATCATGCCTTGTTAAGTGAAATGAGAAGAAATTCAAAGAACGCTAACTAAATGAGACCATGGCGTATTTCATTTCCATGTTTCATCTCATATTTCATTTATTAGATTATTATTGTCATGTGCTATAATCAATGTTCAAATTATCACTACATTTAAAAGTGTTTAATGATTACTCTCTCCATCCCGTGGAGAAGTTTACGAATTTTCATTTTAGCCATCTCATAAAAATATTTACATTTCTCTTTATAGTAAATTGGACTCACACAAAATATTTAAATATTTCCATGAGACCCACAACACTACTCTAATACAATTACTCACTATATACTCCCTCCATCCATACGTAAGGTATCCATTTGTTTTTTGCCAGTGGATTAAAGAGTATTATTAATTTATATAAAAGTGGGTAATTGTATTAGTAATGAGTGGTTGGTATGTATGGAGCCATTTTACTAAAAAAGGGAAAATGGATACCTTTAGAGTGGACGACCAAAATGGCAAAATAAATATCTTATCAGCGGATGGATGGAGTATACATTTCCCTTTATCTCACTTCAATACATATTAAAATATTAAATTCCTTAATTCTCGTGCAAAAAGTAAATGTAAACATTTCTACGGAACGAAAGGAGTATTAATTATATAGGATTTTATTAGAAAACACAAGTTATGAAATATATAGAGTGGAATACCATTATGAAATATGGGATTCAGACCGTTATGTAATACTCCCTCGTGATATTATTTATTTAACACTTTCCTTTTTTATTCGTGTCACAAAATAGTTCGCACTTTACTTTATTAAAAGTGGTAAAAGATAATACACACTCTGTTTCAAACTCGTTGTCTTACTTTCCGGTTTTATTCATCCCAAACTAATTGTCTTATTCCAAAAAAGGAAACTTCACATCAACCAACAACTTCAAAAATTTATCTTAATTTAAAAAATATCACTCCCACCCAACATACATAACATACTTTATAATTTACTTATTATCTAAAAATACCACAATACCCCTAAAAAGTCAATAAAATTAATCAAAAATCAATTTTTTTTAAACTTCGTGTCTACTGTAACTCAGACATCGAGTTTGGGAAGGAGGGAGTACTACACTACAATAGTAATTTTTTACACACATCCCAATGTAATACCCACTTTTTCACTCATCCCAAGAACTATTAGAGTACATATTTTTTAATTAAATTAAATAAAACATTTATTCTCTTTCTATGACACGACCCACCTTACATAACTTATAATTCAAATACTAATTAACATAAACATCATCATTATAAAAATCTGCACTCATTTTTTTTCCACATAAAATATTTATGACCAAAATCATCACACCAGTTCAACATATGTAACTGGTTTCTGACACCACCTCAATCCAGACAAACTTGTGACAATACTTATTATATTATATAATATAATATCAGCGGAAACAAAATAAACTCACGGCCTAGCCCAACAGGTCGTCATCTATGTACATCCGCTCAAAACCCTGTAGGAGCTCCACAGCTTGCACAATCACATCACATACTCAATCATCAACAGACTCACCTACAATGCATAAACTAGTGATACAAAAAATCTCAGTAAGTAGAAATCATGCATTCTAGTGCATGAAAATGTATTTAGTTCTCTATCGCCTATTTCCTAATCTTTCTAGTTGATCTCTTTTATTTTGAAAATTGTTCACGTTGCGGGATTCAACCGACACACTTATGATATGCACCCCAAATGAGCTCAATAGTCACACTTAGTGTCAGATCGATTTCGATCCCTAAATATAATGCCAGGAACGATTTTTTCGAACCCTAGCAGAGTGTTGGAGACGATTTTTCCGAACCCCTAATAAAGCGTCGGGAACGATTTTTTCGAACCCTGACAGAGATGCATATATAGTGGCCGCACACACCATTAGTATCTTATTAATTTTGAGGAAAACATTTTTCATGTTTATGCATGGTATGCACCCAAAATAATTAAATGTGCATCTAAACCATTTACAATATCAATTTCAACATTTAATAACAATAAAGTAACAACTTAATTTCAATTCACACAAATCCACTTCTGAAATAACAACTTCACCTCAATCACATAGATCAATTTATAGAATAATCACTTCACCTTGAATCATACGGATCTCTTTTTGGAATAACAACTTAATCTTGGATCCCACAGATCCTTATAACCAATATCTTCTCAAACCATACTAATATATTTTCAACAGTTTCCAATCACACAGATCTATATAAGACAATGATATTATTTCCAATCACATAAATACACAACTTGTATCGCAATATTATCACAAATAATTTACAGATAATATTGTTGAATATGAACCCTACTTTCTCCAAATCACATAAATCCACAGCTTGTATAACAATTTAATCTCAAATAATTCATATCGTAATTAAACTAATTACAAATAATCCATAACATAATTATCACATATTATTCGCAAATAATTTACAAACAACATGTTTATGCATTGTAGTTGGACTTCTACTTACCTGGACTTCGACAATAATAATACTATAGACCTCGTGAAGAATTATAACTAATCTCTGCCTTCCCGTTCCGGCACGCCTCCTCCTCTTCCTCTTTTTCTTCCTCTCTCTCTCTTCTTCTCTTTTTTTCTCTTTTTTTTGTTTGCTCTGTTCTCTCCTAATTAACCCCAAGAAGGTTTATATAGAGATGGTAAAAGTTGAAGAAAGTCAACCGACTTATCCCACCCCAAAATTAATTAAATTTTTTCATAATAATACACGTTCATGGATTAGAAATGGCCACGTACATGTGGGTTAATCAACAGAGTTATAAACTCACGTCTACTCTACCTTTGTCATTAAGATTTGATGATTATTATTATTATTATTATTATTATTATTATTATTATTATTATTATTATTATTATTATCTATTACAAATATACGTGTAATACTTAATAGCTAAGATATAATACATTTACAAATTAATACACATACGTGTACATTTTCTTACCACTATTATTATTACGAGAACACGTGTGATACTTAATAATTACGAAATAGTGTATTAATACACAAAAGACAATTCAATTATATATTCAAATTAATGCACGTAAATATTTATGCATACATATATTCACATATTATCACCATTTTTATCACGAATGTCTCAAATAAAATGTAAAGATAAATAAAGTATAGTAACAATTATCACATATTTGTCACATTATTATCACATAATTGCCACATAATTATAAAATGCACATAAGACAAATTAAATTATATTGACACATGAATAGTGAGAAGCTCGGGTATCACATTCTAAATTTATACATATATTTTTTTAAATTCCACACATAAAAATATTTGAAATACATAAAATATTATAAAAGTTAGTTTCTTAGAATTACAATTCCACCCAACCTAACACATTTTATCAATAAGAAAAAAGTATTTAATATTTATTACTCCATCCGTTCCACAGAAGTTGTGACATTTTCCTTTTTGGGTTGTCCTATAGAAGTTGTTACATTCCTTTTAAAGCATATGAGACCCACACAAAAAATATTAACATATTCATATTGGCCTACACACACCACTAATTCACCTACCCACAACACATTAAATATTATTTTTCTCACTTTACTTTACATTAAAATATTATAATCCTTAATCTCCGTACAAAAAAATGTCACAAGTTTAATGGGACGGAGGGAGTATTATATATAAAATTATTATTGATAATATAATAATACTCGGAAGCCATGGAGCAACTGATTTAATTAAAGGGTTGAAGATCCAGCCACCATCTGAACAGTCGGGTCAAACCGACCCATGTCTCGCCATTACATCCTATGAATTAAAAGAAGAACATGGTCGAGTGAGACCTTTCGCTTTTAGGAATAAGGATCCACGTGTGACCAATACTTGTACAATGCATAACCTCTATTTTTATTTACTGCATCAAATTCAATACCAACTCTTTTAATCCAACATATTTGAGTATTTACTTAGAAAGATAATAATAATTTCTTGAATTGATCTTATCCACACACTGGAATTAATTTTCGAAGATGAACATCATGTAGCCTGTCTCAAAGCATTTAAGACTTGATTAAGTATTCTTGTCCTTTATTACTCTGCAGTGATCAACCATACAGTATCCAACATTAATAAATCCAACTCCATATCATCCTATTTTAATTTAATTATGGATCGAGAAAAAGGCCATTCTTTTTCGAGATTAGTGAGTTGAATTGTTGAAATTCGAATATCTCAATATTAAAAGAAAAAGATAAAAAAAGGGAGAGCTGTTATCTTTCTTTCTTTCTTTCTTTTGTATGTGTGTATATATATATTTTCATCTTTCTATCTCTATATATAGGCATTCAAACTAGATGCTGTCCAATAATTTTTGGCACCCAACCCAAGATTAAATATTGTTGATTTGAGATTATAATCTGATGATCGTAATGGGTGTGGTGATAGATGGAGGTTTGTGGGTTGTTAACGTTGTTGTTGTTGTTGGTTTGATGATTTTGTACCATTTCTTGCCTCTGTTGATGTTGAGAAATGTTAAGGTTCCCAATGGCTCGTTTGGATGGCCGTTTCTTGGCGAAACCCTTTCTTTTTTGAAACCTCACTCTTCCACCTCCACTGGTGCTTTTTTGCAATACCATTGTTCTAAGTAAGTCGTCATCATCATCATCTTTCTCTCTCCTCCCATCTCTCCAATATATGAGCCAAGATTCTTGAATGTTGTACTACTACTGCATATGTATGTATGTGTGTGTACATAGCACATATGCAGTGTGTGTGATTAAAGATTGGATTTTTATTACAAAGATTGGGTTGGTTTATTACAGGTATGGTAAAGTGTTCAAATCCCATCTGTTCTTCTCTCCGACAGTGGTATCATGCGACGAAGAACTGAACTACCACATCCTGCAGAACGAGGATCGGCTGTTCCAGTGTAGCTACCCGAAACCCATCCACGGGATCCTCGGCCGGAGCTCCATGCTCGTGGTGGTCGGGGACACCCACCGCCGCTTGCGAAACGTCGCCGTTTCGCTTGTGACCACCGTGAAATCGAAGCCGGATTTCCTCCGCGACATCGAGGGGGGCGCCACCCGGATTCTTGATTCTTGGAAAGATAAGAGCCAAGTACTCTTCTGTGAAGAAGCCAGAAAGGTAATTTCACTTCACACACACACACACACACACACACACACGTCCTAATTAGCGCTGTCGGAAATGAATTCTTGACCCGCACGTGTGACTGACACACTTACTTTTTTTTTCACACAGTACACATTCAATGTAATAGTGAAGCAGGTTCTTGGGTTGACCCCAGATGAGAGAGAAACTCAGGAAATCCTAGAAGATTTTCTTACATTCATGAGGGGTTTGATCTCTCTCCCAATCTACATTCCTGGGACGCCCTATGCAAGAGCTGTGAAGGTAATTTAATTAATCGTTAATGATTAAGAGGGGAGGGTATAATACTAATAATTACGAATTATGAATTATGAATTATGATGATGAATCCATATGGTGGTCTTTACAGGCTAGAATGAGAATAAGTTCAAGAGTGAAAGCAATTATAGAGGAGAGAAGGAAAAGAAGAGAGAGGGGGAGGAGGAGAGAGAATGGTGATTTTCTAGAGATATTGTTGTGTGTTGATAGCTTGTCCGAAGATGAGAAAGTTAGTTTCGTATTGGATTCTCTACTTGGTGGTTATGAAACCACCTCCCTTCTTATATCCATTCTCATCTTTTTTGTCACCCACTCCCCCTCTGCCCTAAACCAACTCAAGGTAACTAATTTTTCCTCTCCATTCTTTACTTTAATTGCTAATTTTTTTATGAGTGAAAATATCAAAAATACTTATGACCAATTTCAATTTTTCTTTTTTTTTTTATTTACAATTTACAATTTTAATTTTTTTTTTTCAATTTTGATCTTTTGTTTAACTTAAGTTTTTTTAATCAAATTTAATCCAATTTTGGAAAAAAAATTAATTAAATTGAATTTTTGAAAGAAAAAAAAAACACAAAATGACAATTTTATAAAAAATTGAAATAACTTGAATTCTGGGATTTTTCATATGAAAATTGACTTCTTAAAATTGAAATTAATGCAGGCAGAGCATCAGAAAATAAGAAGCCTCAAGAAAAAGGATGAATTCCTCAACTGGGATGATTACAAACAGATGGAATTCACTCAGAATGTAAGAAGATATTTTGCATTATTTTTTTCAAAATTGAATTTCGTAATATTTTGAGCTGTATATAACTGCAATAATTGTGCCAATAGTATTAATATTCAGTGGACCTTTCTAAGACAGGTCATAAGTGAAGCTCTAAGATTTGGAAACATTGTTAAATTTGTCCACCGAAAGGCAATCAAAGATGTCAAATTTAAAGGTATATATTAATCCATCTAATTTTATTTTTTTCATTATTTAAACCCCCTAAAAATAAAGGTATATAAATATATTGCTCTAGTGGTCTTACTTTTCTTACATATTACCTTGTGGCCCAGATTACATAATTCCTGCAGGTTGGAAGGTCCTACCTGTGTTCTCTGCAGTTCATCTAGATCCTTCTCTGCATCCTGATTCTTTCCTGTTTAATCCATGGAGATGGAAGGTACATTTTCTTGAATCTACAGTCGGGTCGAATCATTTAATTGGTGTCGGGTCGGTTATTGATATCCGATTTAAAATCGGATCGTTCAGACACAAGATCAAACGTGTAAGAAGTTTACCCCATTTGGTGGAGGGTCCAGATGCTGCCCCGGTTTTGAACTGGCAAAAGTTGAGGTTGCTTTTTTTCTCCACCACCTCATTCAAAATTATAGGTATTGCCTTTATTCTTTTACATAAAAATAATAAATTAAAACAATGATTTTTTTTTAGATATATGCAAAAAAAATACAAACTGTACTCTTATTGTAAATTAATTTTCAATTTTGAGTTATATTAAATTTCTAAAAAAAACCCACATTTCTTCACTATTGAGAAAATATATCACACATTGGTGCATTTTGCAACTATACTTTTTATGTTTATTTCATGAAATATTGTGACTAATGGAATTTATTTATTTTCAGATGGGAGATTGAAGATGGGGATCAGCCAATGGCATATCCATATGTAGAGTTTAAGAAAGGACTAAAAATGAATGTGCATTGCTTGTAGCTATATATTTTCTTAGGATGCGTATGTTTTTTTTTTTTCTTATTTATTACATACCTAAGTAATAGTCATTATACTTTTTTTTTGTTTATTTTTATTGCATTGATCAAACGAATTAAAACATGTTAGAGTTGATCCTAGGTTTTGCTAAGTACATAAAAAAAAACCAAATATTTGTGATTAAAGCTCTGTTTATTTAGTACTCCATTAATTTTGTTGAGGCTCTCTCTCTTCCTCTTAACTAATTACAAATGGCATTATTTATTGAAGTTGTATGTACACTATTGACCTCAATCATATTAATATTTATAGTGAAAAAGGCATAATTTTTTTTTTAGTTTTTAAATACAATTCAACTATTTAAGCATTCTCTCACTCTTACATCGATAGATAATTAATGTGGGCTACCCACTGATTAATGGGGCTCATCACTTAAAAAAGACTCAGATTCGATTCTCATTGGAAAAGAATTAGGAGGGAGATTAGGGGCGGATCCGGAAATTCGCAAATGGGGTGGGCTAAATTTATTAAAAATATACATATATTCTCTCCATCTCCTTCAAAGATTTTTTTTCATTTTGGGCGTCCCACCCAAAGAGTTCCCTTTTTTTACACACATGAGACCACAATATGAGGCTCACACTCCCACTAATATAACTACATATTACAAATTAAATAATAATACTCCTTCCGTCCCGCCTAAAGGGTGCATTTTGCTTTTTGCACGTGAATTAAAGAGTATTATTATTTAATGTGTAGTGGGTAGTTGAGGAATATAATTATTTAATGTGTAGTGGGTAGTTGTATTAGTGGGAGTGTGAGCCCGTATTTTAATTGTATTAGAGGGTGTTTATGGGACCCATGTATATTAAAAAGGAAAGAGAACTCTTTGGGTGGGACGCCCAATATGAAAAAGAGAACTTTTGAGTGGGACAGAGGGAGTACTCCTTAATCCACGTGCAAAAAGCAAAATACCATGGGACAGAGAAAGTATATATATAGCAAAATAATAGAGGATGAACCAATTTTTAATATTTATTGTAATGGACTTATAGAATATATAATTTGACAAAGGTATATTTATTTTTGGGCTTCCTTTGGGTGGACTTAAAATATTTTTAGAGTGGGCTAAACTTAAAAAATCAAATTATTTACATAAAATATAATAGGCTCTCGGTGGGAAGCCCTGGGCTTTTGCCCTGGGCTGCCGTAGTGTAAATCCGCCTCTGAGGGAGATATAAGGAGACATGGAAAAGGGGTTTGTATGGTGCTTGATAAACTAACTATACTAATATTTGTCGATTAAAAAAAAAATCGATAGATAAATTGGCTTCTTTATGGGCTTTTAGTTTTTATAAAAGATAAGGAGAAGCGGGCAGGCCCAACTTTTTGATGGGCCTGAATTTTGCTGTAAGTTTAGCTTTGGGCAAAAATAATAAAATAGACTAAGCCTTAATCTTAAAATTCAACATAATTGGATCATATATTTTCGCTGAAATGGACTTCTAAATACCTAAAGTATTTGATGAGAACGGTAATAAAATCATATGGTCCAGTTATGGAAGTCCATTTTAGTAAAAATATCCTAGAATAGTTGTGGAAGGTCGAGTGAATCTTAAATTTCTCTACTTTGTTACTATATGTATTTTTGGTACTTTTTGGTACCTGCTTATTTTTAATAATATAATTTATTGTCTGATCTAAAAAAACATATAGGAGAGGAAAATTAACACACAAGAAGAGAAAAACAGAGATTTTATTTACGGCAATAGATATTAATGTATACAAAACCCTATAAAGAAGAGAGGAAAAAGAGTTACAACTCTTCTTATATTCTAATATAAGATCAGAGTAATATTTCAGTAACATACTCTGGCTGTTAAAATATTTGCTTAAATTTTATTATTATGATGAGTATCATAATCACGGATTCATCTTTTAATTAATAAAAATTTATATTTCTGTAAAAAAAAAAAATGCAAACTGTGTACAACAGTAGAGAAATTGGCATAGTTTATTCTTAATTGAGTGAGGCTTGCGTGCGCCCGGACGCACGGAATTTCCGTTCGCCTTTAGAAATTTAGTATTATGGGCAAGGGTACATTGCTTTGGTCTAAAGGATATACATTTTAATTAATAAAAGGTACACCATTTTGTTCTAAAGGGTATAAACTTTTCATTAATATTTTTTTCTTTAGAAAATAAAGGATACACATTTTTATACTAAAGAGTATATAATTTAACACAAAATTGTAAAGGCACACGAAGTGTTGTTCATGCGCCCAGATACACACAATAATTTTATTTAGAAAATAAAAGGTACACATCTATATATTAAAGGATATACAATTTAACACAAAATTTTAAAGGCGCACGGAATATGGTCCGTGCGCCCGGGTGCACAGGAGTTTTTGCCTTCTTAATTTATATTAATAAAAATAAATAAAACAAATTCTAATTACAAATCATAATATAGAATATAAATTCTTCTTGAGTATTGTGTTCTTCTATTATAAATTACTAGGTAATTAATTAAAATACTCTAAAGTCTAAAATTTTGTTTGTCACTGTATGACGCATGTGGGTCCCACCTTTGATATATAGATAAGTGGGGCCGGGCCTATAAAAAGTGGGCCCATCGGCACCGCGTGCGGCGGAAGCGCGGCGGCGGGTTCAACTTCCATGACCTCGCCTACACTCACTAGTTGTGCTGCATAACCCAGTTTCTTTCTCATCCGCCGAGTCAGCTCCACCGTGTCGATCCCATGCCCCATCACCTCCACCTCCTCTTTTGTTTGCCCTCTCAGCGCCGCTGATTCAACCCCTGAAAATATCACAAACAGTTGCATAAATCGAGTTTACGGTGTAATTCCTATTACCCCTCTTCTAGTCCTATAGGGTGTTTAAATTAAAATGAACCGCACAGATTACAAAGATTTATGATATAAATCCGATTTATAAGAGATTAACTCTGAAAATATGAAAGTGTCTTTTTTGGAGATATTTAGGATGATCGATGATTATGATGTACCTAATGATCCGACAGCAATTTTCAAGGCTTTGGATCGGCATTTGTGGTCCTTCATTGGCACCTTCATAACAATTCTTTGCTGCATCCAAATGCAATCAACTAATTATTTATTTATTTTTTAAATAAATAAAAATAAAATCATTATTTAGAAAATCAAGAAATTTTCATCAAATTAACCTTCATTTTCTTGGTTGATGAAAGTTAGCGAGTGTGTGTGTGTGTTGAGTGAGTTTGTTGGGGGGGGGGGGGGGGGGGAATAATTAAGGTGAGTAGCTATTTTATTTATACCAAAATTATTAATTAGTGGAGATGTATAACGTGCTTATTTCCTGCTAATTAGACCAAGTCTAAAACGAAAAAAATTAGGAGTAATAAAATGAGATAGATGTCTTAATGCATGATGTTTTCCATCTTCTTCCCCGAAAATAAATAAATAAAATTTCAAAGGTTAAAATAGATGTGTGACGTTTTACGAAATTCACTCCAACAAACTTGTCAAAAGTGAAATGAATTTTGTGAGAGGAATAGAAAAGATACTATTATTTTAAATAAAAAATAACATATAAAGGATGAAAATTAGTAATTACCCATCAAACATTTATTTATTTTATAAATAATTATTTATAGGATGAATCAGAAATAATAATAATTTTAAGGAATTTTTTTTAAACTTATTTTATAATTTTTTGAAATAATTTAGTATTTTAGGGTTAGTTTTTTATTCAAGTACAGTATATTTTTTTAAGTAAATGTATAATTTTTTATATTATTTTTTCTTTAAAAAGTTATTACCTAAACCATTTGTACTAAATATAAAATATACATAATTGAAGATAATAAAGCATTTTGGAATTTTTTTTTTAATCTTTGCTATTCCATTATGCATTTCGTTTATTGTTTCTCCTATTCCTTTTACTTTATTTATTTATTTATTTTAATTTTTTTTATTGTATTAGAAACTGGTTCTTTCTCATAATGAGATTTTTTTTACTTGACACGCATCTCAAAAGTTTCAACCTCAATGTAAAAATTTACTTCAAATTAATTGTTAGTATTATATTATTCATTCATTCAAATTATAAATTTTTTTTTAAGATATCGTTCGAAATTAATTTGATGAGGTTCGGCCCAAGAAAAGACCATTTCTCCAAATTAAAAGAGGTGATATAAGGAGATTTGGAGATGAGGAAATAAGAGTGTTTGATGTATACTAACTATTAACTGGACTAACAACTAACATTTACCGATAAAAAAAATTATTATAATATATGTGAAATTTGAAAAGATATCTAATATCTATAATAATATACAGGGATTAATATACGGTCTCAAGAACTTCCATGTCGAAACTCATAATTGAATTCATGTCATGTATTTATTCTAATAAATATGTTCGTAATTAGAAATTAATTTGCCTTTTCAATTTATTTATTTTTGCTTTGAAATTAATGATCGATGGACGATTATACATTAATTTCCTTAATTTTGTCAAATTGAGAAGTCTTCTCACTTCTGTGGGTCAATTGAAATGATTAAATTAGTAATTAAAGTTAATTGGTAGTTACATAATAAAAAAAAGCAACAGCTGCCAATAAAAATTCAACCAAACTAGGATTAGAAATCGAGTAGGCATAATCAATTCCATCTTTGAAAATTTGAGCTTATTCATAACTTTCTATCACCAAAAAGTCTATCAAATCAAATTAATGTACACATGATCTCTTGCTCTCATATTTACTATTTTAGATATATATAAAATTATTTAAATTATCCTATTTTGATTTTGATTCACATCATTTTTATTTTTGTTTTGATATATACTGTATTTACTAATCTAATAGGGGTGTTTGCAATAATTTAAGAATATGAGGCAGTAGAAATGGAGTGCTTCTAGAATGTTTAAACTTTAAAGGTGCGAGAGTGTTGCTTTTTTAAAAAAGAAAAGTGATTATAAACCCATAAAATGTTTTGAAAATCCCCTGTATAAGGATTATATTAAAAAGTCAAATTATATATATATATATATATATATATATATATATATATATATATATATATATATATATATATATATATATATATATATATATATACTCTTTATTATGAATAATAACAAATAAATCATAAAAGTATGGTAATGATAATTTAAATAAAATTAAAATATAATACTAGAATGGTTACTCTTCAGTTAATTGGGTTCATGATGTAAACTTGTGGTCTTCTTTAATTTAAATAATAGCTAAAAGTAGGGATAGAATATGAAGAAATATCACAAGATTTACACCGTAAATTCACACATGTGTTTGTTTTATTAGTATAATATAAGTTAAATGATTTTTTTTTATGAAGGGTGTAGGCACTTGAATACAAAGGGTATGAACTTAAATTTAATCATTCGAAAATACAAAATATGAATTTGAGCATGGGATGGGATATATGATATTAAAATCTTTTATTTTATAATTAAAAGTCTCACGGATGAAGATCCTAACTAAGTAATCCAACAATTACTCTAAGAATTAACAATCAATACAATGGATTAAGCACAAGAAATTGATCACATATGATAACAATATTGAAAGTGTGTGTGTGATTGTATGAAGAAAAAAGAGTTTATAGTGGTTAAGCTTGTTTGCACAAGCCTACATCCACTGTGAGAGAGAGATCTATTATTGATTGAGAGAATAAACGTGTTACAATGAGCTCATGCATAGATAACATCATTATATACACTCTATGCATGCACATCAAAGTTACAGGACCAACTCGTGTAACCACCTTCCAGCTGGATTTCCAAGTTGTTAAAACGAATCTTTGCGGTTGCAACTGACTCCATCACATACCCTGCGTGACGAGCTAGTGGAACCTTCCAGAAACCGCTCACATGCCACCTGTACAACAGCTACAAATTACCCCGGCCCCCACTTGCACACTTGGTATCAAATTGCTGCTGATTTGAGTTGATTCAAGTAGGCTGTTGTTGCTGCATCCGTTTCACACATACATCAGCATTAGCCTTGATCTTGAACACACACTCAACACTTCATAGTGTTGATCAAGCACTAGTATGTAGTTTTCATTACAAATCTCCACCTAAAACTTCATACTCAATCAACCTCAATCACTTCTTCACTCCACTGTTTTATCAAAACATCAAACTTGTACACTGCTTTTATGAGAGTAGCTGAACTCTCCACTGACATGTTCAGCACACATTGATAAGACTCTTGCATAATTCAAACTTTGAACTAGGCAAGACCTTAGTGAGAAAAGCAGCTGGATTTCTTTCTGTTTCAATCTTCTTAACAACAACTTTTTCTCCTTCAACTAAGTCTCTAACAAAATACATCCTTACATCTATGTGTTTTGTCCTTTCATGATAACCCTGATGTCTTGACAAGTGTATAGCACTAGAGTTATCATAATGCACCAATACTGACTCTTGTAATACTCCAAACTCAGACAAAATTCCCTGCAACCACAAGCCCTTTTTTACTGTCTCTGTAAGTGAAATAAACTCAGCCTCAGTTGTAGACAATGCAACCACTGACTGATGTGTTGATCTCTAACTGATAGCTGTACCAAACAAGCAGAATACATAGCCTGATAGTGACTTCCTTGTGTCTAAGTTTGCAGCATAATTAGCATCTACATAACCTGCAAGAAAATCAATGTTAGAAGTAAACTTATTAAAATGCAAACCTGTTGTTAAACTGCCTCTGATGTATCTTTGAATCCACTTAACAGCTTTCCAGTGATCTTTCCCTGGATTCCCCATAAACCTGCTCACCAAACTCATTGCATGAGCTATGTCTGGCCTGCAGCACACCATTGCATATATGAGACTACCAACTGCATTAGCATAAGGAACCCTTTCCATCTCTGATACTTCTTCACTTGTTCTAGCTGACTGTTGAGCTGGCAAACTCAACCCTTGCTTCACAGGAGTAGTAACAACCTTACTTTGATCCATATTATACCTCTTGAGAACTTTCTCTAAGTATAAGCTCTGATATAGTACTATAGAACCAGCTGATCTGTCCCTTTTGATCTCCATTCCCAGTATAACAGTAGCTTCACCCAAATCCTTCATATCAAACTCTGATTTCAACATTTCTTTCACAGCTATGATCTCTTCCATAGACTTACAAGCAATTAAGATGTCGTCAACATATAATAATAAGAAAATATACCACTCACTGTCTTGTTTGATGTACACACAACTGTCAAACTTGCTTCTTTCAAAACCACACTTGATAATGTACTCATCAAATCTAAGATATCATCTCCTAGGACTTTGTTTCAATCCATATAGTGACTTCAGAAGTAAACAAGCCTTAGTAGTTGAGTTTTGAATTGAAACTCCCTCTGGAACTGTCATATTGATCTTCTCCTCCAAATTTCCATGAAGAAAGGCTGTAGTCACATCCATCTGATGCAATTCCAGATTAAACTGAGTAACTAATGCTAACAATATCCTAATGGAACAATGTTTCACAACTGGAGAGAATATCTCTGTATAATCAATGCCTTCCCTTTGAAAAAAACCCTGACAACTAATCTTGTTTTAACCCTGACACCATCAGTCCTCTCTGGTGAGACCTTTTTCTTGTAAATCCATTTACAGCTCACTAACTTCTGATCTTTTGGTTTCTGAACAATTTTCCAGGCCTGATTCTTCTCCAATGAAAGCAACTCTTCTTACATAGCAGCACTCTACCTTGCACTATCCTTACTGTTCATTGCTTCGTGATAGTTTCTTTGTTCATATAAATCAATATCCTCTGCAGAATACAGTGCAAAAGACACAATATCAGCATCTGCAAACCTAGCTGGAGTCTTAATAGACCTCCTTTGTCTATCCCTTGCCAACTGATAGCTGTTGAGCAGCTCATCAGTATTAGATGTGATTTGATCATCTTCAGATGGTGAACCAGTTCCTTCTTGCACTGTCTCTCCTCCAATTCTTAACTGATCCTTCTGAACCTTGTTTATAAGCTTCACCTCAAGCTCAGCTTCATACTTACTTTGATCTTGAGGCTTCAATGGCATAACAGCCTCATTAAAGTTAACATCCCTACTTATCATAATCTTTTTACCTTCAATGTTCCATAGTTTGTAAGCTTTAACACCTTTGGAATATCCAATCATGACACACTTGATAATTCTTGGAGCTAGTTTATCCTGTTTAATATGTGCATAAGCTAGACAACCAATCACTCTGAGACTGGTATAATTAGCAAATTTTCCAGTCCATACTTCCTGAGGAGTTTTGAGTTTAAGAGGTGATAATGGACACCTATTGATTAGAAAAGCTACTGTACTAATCAACTCTCTCCAGAAATCTTTTGAAAGACCAGAACTACTTAATATGCATCTTACTCTCTCAAGTAAAGTCTGATTTAACCTCTCTGTAACACCATTTTGATGTAGTGTACTCGGTACTGTCTTATGTCTCATGATCCCCCTCTCCTTACAAAACTTATTGAACTCATCAGAACAATATTCCAGACCATTATCAGCTCTTAGTATCTTAATCTTGTTATTGCAACTATTCTCTACCTCAGTTAGCCAATTCTTGAAAGTAATGAAAGCTGCATCCTTAGATTTCAGTATATATATCCATATCTTCCTACTGTAATCATCAATAAATGAAATAAAATACCTGCCTCCACCTTTTGTTAGTGTTCTTGCAGGTCCCCATAGATCTGAATGGATATAATCAAGTTTGGATTTCCTTGTATATTCACCAATGCCAAACTTCAGCCTCTTAGCTTTGCCAAAAATGCAATCCTCACACTGATCCAGCTTGTTTGTTGATCTGATATTGATAACATTCTGTCTTGACAGTTCTTGTAATTCTTTCTCACTTATGTGAGCTAGTCTTCCATGCCATAAGTGAATTTCATCACTTCCAGTTGAGACAAGATTCTGTCCAACCACTGTGTGTCCATCAAGAATATACAGTCCATTTTTTCTGATTCCTTTCATCACTTCATACTCATCTTTCTCAACAATGAGTACCCCTCCCCTTGATCTAAACTCATAGCCTGAAGCATCTAAGATACCTAAAGAAATCAAGTTTCTCTTGAGTTCTGGGATATACCTCACACCTGTCAAAATCCTAGTAACTCCATCATGCATCCTCAATCTGATGGATCCAATTCCTCTGATCTGACATGTGTGATCATCCCCTAACAATACTGATCCAGTATTCTGCAACTTAAGATCAGTTAACCAATGCTTCATAGGAGACATATGGAATGTACTTCCTGAATCAAGGATCCAATCCATGGATCCTTTTGATGATCCAACCATCAGTGCCTCAGGATAATCAGTAACCTGATTCTGATTGTTTACCACCTGATTTTCTTGCACTCTTTGTTGTCCATCTTTACCAGCTTCTGCTTTCCTTTTCTTTTCTGCTTTGTACTTGTAGCAGTTCTTCTTGTAATGACCTGGTTCATGGCAGTGAAAACACTTCCTTCCCTCCTTATCTGAGTTTGACTGATCAGTCTTGTTTCCTTGTTTCTTTGAATCAAAATTGCCTTTCTTGTTATTCTTCTTACCATGATCATTCCTCTTGATCATTATTTTCTCTCCTGATGTTCCCTGTTCTTCAGAAACTTTCTGAAACTCCTTTGTCTTCAGAGCAATTTCAACCTCATCAAGATTTATAGTTTCTCTATTTCCAAACAGAAGTGTGTCCTTGAAACTTTAAAAGGACTTTGGAAGAGCTGAAAATAATATTGAGGTCTTATCTTCTGTTTCAATTTTAACATTAACATTCTCTAGATCATCTAACACCTTATTAAACTCATCAAGTTGCACTAAAACTGATCTATCCTCAACCATCTTAAAGGAATATAGTTTCTGTTTTTAGTATAAACAGTTAGGAAGAGATTTTACCATGTACAGATCTTCAAGTTTATTCCATACAGCTCTTGCAGATGTCTCTCTCTGTACCTCTCTCAAAGCCTTATCACCAAGACATAATACAATGACACTTAATGCTCTTTCTTGAGTATCAGCTTCTGCAGTGGCTTCTATAGCTGTTTGTGCAGCTTCTGGAGTTGCTGGAGGCTTATCCTTAATGGCATCTGCCAATCTTTGTTGTACCAAGATAGCTCTCATCTTGATCTTCCATAAACCGAAGTCAGATTTCTCTGTAAACCTCTCAATATCAAACTTGGTTGCAACCATGGTGTCAACTTCCTTCAACTGCTTCTTGATTCCTCCTTCTATTGATTGCTGATCTTGTGGCCTAGTTTCCCACAGACGGCGCCACTTTCTCACGGATGAAGATCCTAACTAAGTAATCCAACAATTACTCTAAGAATTAACAATCAATACAATGGATTGAGCACAAGAAATTGATCACATATGATAACAATATTGAAAGTGTGTGTATGAAGAAGAAAGAGTTTATAGTGGTTCAGCTTGTTTGCACAAGCCTACATCCACTGTGATAGAAAGATCTATTATTGATTGAGAGAATAAACGTGTTACAATGAGCTCATGCATAGATTACATCATTATATACACTCTATGCATGCACAACAAAGTTACAGGACCAACTCATGTAACCACCTTCCAGCTGGATTTCCAAGCGGTTAAAATGAATCTTTGCAGTTGCAACTGACTCCATCACATACCCTGCGTGACGAGCTATCCATCCATGTGTGGAACCTTCCAGAAACCGCTCACATGCCACCTGTACAACAACTACAAATCACCCCGGTCCCCACTTGCACACTTGGTATCAAATAGCTGCTGATTTGAGTTGATTCAAGTTTGCTGTTGTTGCTGCATCCGTTTCACACATACATCAGTATCAGCCTTGATCTTGAACACACACTCAACACTTCCTATTGTTGATCAAGCACTAGTATGTAGTTTTTATTACAAAAAGAATTCATTATAAACGTATAATACAATATACTATGAATGACGATATATTAAAAAATTAATTAATCAATTTATAGATGTGTAATAATTTGTGATATAAAAATGTATAATTATCATGCATAAAGTTATGACATTCATTAATGATTAGATTTCATATAAAACCTTACTGAAAAATCTTTCCATACAATTATTTGCCTTGCAGTAGACATTCATACATAGTTATCAAACAAAACGATTATAAACATATAAATAAAACAAAAATGATTATAAATATTATTGAAAAGAAAAGAGGTGATGCATGAGAGAATTAAGGATCCAAGATTAAAAGGCCAAGAAAGTAGGATCCAATTCATCATCATAACGAATGGGACTCAACTGCAAGGTATTATAGTGGAGGGACCATTTTCTAACTTTTTTTAATTTTGCTATCACTATTTAGATTTCCCACAATTTATTCATTATTATATATTAGTAAAACATTTCTATGAGATTATTTAATTTGTAAGACAATTTCAAATTTAATCTACGTGTTACGGTAACCCATTCGATAACTCGATTTTTTGTTAGTTATTTATTGATTGATTGATTTTAATCTGTCACGTGAGATGATCACATGATAGAGTAAATGCAGCTCAGAATTTTATTAAATGTTACAATTAATTCTTTTTCTTATTAATATTTTATTATTTTGAATTTGGGTCTAGATTTAGGGTTTTAAAGTTTATAATATTTAGGATTATTTGTGTTTATTTCTTGTAATTTACAGAAAGAAAAAAAAAATAGAAGTGCTTTAGTGAGCTGTTGTTGTTGGTGATCTCTGAAACTGTATGATTGATGATAAATAAAAAGAGACACGGGAAAAAAACATTTCAAAAGATGGACCAAGAATTGGGAAAAAGGTAACAAATTTATCACAATTTTAGACCATGATGGACCATATATATTTGTACAGTCATCTTGTGAAAACAAACAAATACTACTAATATTTCATGTTTTTATACAGAAATATATATATATATATATATATATATATATATATATATATATATATATTTCATAAATGCATGGTATGCCCCAAATTTTAAAATGCTACTCCCTCCATTTCCCCTTATGTTTTATCCATTTGTTTGTTCGTAGTCTAAAAAAAGAATTATTTTATTAAATAATTTTAAAAGTTACTTTAATTTTAAATTTATTACTTTTTTTATTAATACCATTACTTTATACTTTTTTATTACCAAAAAATATTATAATACCCTATAAAATCAAAAAAATTGATAGAAAAGAACAATTTTTCTTAAACATGGAGTAAGCGTTCTCTAGACGAATGGAGGAAGCAGTATTTTCTTCACATTATTTCCATATATAAAAAGACACATGTCACTTTACAGTTTCTATAATTGTCTGTAGCTATAGTGGGAGTAGCAGAAGATAGTGTTTGTTGAGCCATATAAAATTGTAGAGCACCACCCAATGTCCCAAATTTCTCATCACCTCCATTACAAAAATCCATCTCTGAAATCCTAAAGAATGTCAAAAGGACCCCACCATTGTAGAAATCCAGACTTGATTTGTCCATTCCTTAAACTTCCTAATCCAGTATAATATACCCAAGAAAGCTATAAATTCAATGTAATAGTCCACCACAAATCTGCATTACACTAATCATCCTACTTGCCTTTACATATCAAGGAATAAATCAAAAGCAATAAAGCAATTCCTTATATTAAGGAATAAAACATCAATTCCTTATATCAAGGAATAATTAATTTCTTAGTGCATTCATTCCTTATATCAAGGAATAAAGTCATTCCTTAGTTTAGGGATTATGTTATATTTGTACATATATATATCCTTCTTGTTGACGTGAATGAAAATAAGAGAACAACATATTTTCCTTCTGCATTTGTTCTTATATGGTATCAGCTTCTCTTCGATCCACATACACATCTGCACGCTTCCATCTCTATTTTTTTTTTCTTCATCAACAATGGCCACAGAAACTACTTCCACCAACCCTGTTGTGGTGATCACAGCTCCCTTCCCCACCTCTCACAAACTCACCAGATCAAACTTTCCTCAATGGAAATCACTCGTGTCTGCCATTCTCAATGGTCACGACCTGCTCGAATACGTAGATGGCTCGAAAATAAAACCAGCAACCACCGAGAATTCCTACAAGGCATGGTTCCGCCAAGATCAACTTGTCTTGGCCTTCATTCAAAGTTCGCTGACAGATTCCGTTGCACCATATGTCACTTCCTATAGCTCATCCGCTGAAGTTTGGGATGGGTTACATGCTATTTTTGCAAGCAAGTCTAGGGCTAGAGTCATGCAGTTGAAAGGTGATCTCCAATCTGAGAAGATAGGCTCTCGTTCTACTGCTGAATTTCTGCACTCGATGAAGGCAAAGGCTGACGAATTAGCTATGATTGATTCGCCAGTCTCCGACGATGACTTTACCTTATATGTACTCGGCGGCCTTAGTCCGAAATTTCGCGACATAGCTGCATCTATTCGCGCCCAACCTTCATCTCTCACGTTCCCAGAGTTGATGGATCTTCTGACTGCACAAGAGAAATACCTCGATGCCTTTGAAGACCCGAAACCAAACTTGACAGTCTCGGCCAACTTTATCCAACAACAAAAGGATAAAAACCAACGTTCTGGACAAGTCTCGTCTAGAGGTGGCCGTGGTGGCGGCTCTCGCAATAACCTTCGTCCAGCCCAAGGATTCAATTATAATCCACAACCCTTAAATTTCAGTGGCAAGATTGTGTGCCAATGGTGTGATAAACCTGGTCATTCAGCCAAAAATTGTTGGCGGCTCACCTCAGCATCTCAACAACCACCTATGGTTAACATGACTCGATCCCCATCGGCACCACCACAAAACTCATGGCTCATGGACTCTGGTGCCTCCCATCATATCACAAATAATTTGGGAAATCTTTCGTTGCACTCTGAATATGATGGAACAGAGGAAGTTCATCTAACAGATGGTACTACTATGCCAATTTCTCACACTGGTAGCACCTCTTTACCCTCACCATCTCGTCACTTTAAATTATCTGACGTTCTCTGTGTTCCTACAGCCGAACAAAATTTATTGTCTGTTCATCGGTTTACTACTTCTAATAATGTATCTGTGGAATTCTTTCCTACTCTGTTTGTTGTGAAGGATCGTCGTACGGGGGTGCCGCTAGCACAAGGCAAATGTGAGAATGGCGTGTATCGGCTATCATGCTCTCCCTCATTTTATGCAAATTTTAATTCTATGGGTCTGCGTACCAATTTTCATACTTGGCATTCGAGATTGGGACATCCATCTCGTCGTATTAGTAGCTTGCTTGTTTCTCAACATGGTCTACCACTGAATAACTCTGATGTCTCAAATTTATATTGTGATTCTTGTCTTTCGTGCAAGATACACAAGGTGCCATTTTCTAAATCATCACTGATTGCCACACACCCATTTCATTATCTATATGCTGATGTTTGGGGACCCACATCAATGTCCATTGATGGATTTCGATATTATCTGTTGTTGGTAGACTCGTTTACAAAGTATTGTTGGATATTTCCGTTGATACATAAATCTGATGTTAAAGAGATCTTTCAGAAATTTAAAGTTGTGGCAGAAAAACAATTTGGTTGGCAGATACAAAATTTTTACAGTGACAATGGAGGAGAGTTTTTAGCTCTCCGTCCCTACCTTGAAAACAATGGCATTCAGTGGCTCACATCAGCTCCACACACACCAGAACAGAATGGTCTTGTTGAACGGAGACACAGGCACATAGTTGAGACTGGTAAAGCCCTTTTACATCATGCTAAGTTGCCTCATGCATTCTGGTCATTCGCATTTCAAACTGCAGTTTATTTGATTAATCGGATGCCCACTCCCATACTACATTTACTGAGTCCATTTGAAGCTTTGTTTCGTAGAACTCCTAATTACAGGAAATTACGAGTTTTTGGTTGTGTATGCTATCCATGGTTGAAGCCGTACACCTCTACAAAACTCGAACCATCATCTCGGGCTTGCATTTTCGTGGGGTATTCACTTACACAAAGTGCATACAAATGTTATGATCCGGTAACCAGGAAAATCTTCATCAGTCGGCATGTTCAATTTCAAGAAAATGCAGTAGCTGATCTACAACAATTATTGAGGCCGCATGATGACTCATCTCTGAGCACTTTGCCTCTTGGTATAATGACATCATCATCTACTCAAAATGATTCTACTACCACCATTCCTACGGATGCCACTGAGGATGATGATACTAGAATACCCACTCCTTCGGGTACTCCTCCACGCCGAAGCCAAAGACAACGACATATATCCAGACGCCTTGAAGGATTCAATACAGACTTGCCTGATTCTCTCCGACCAGTGGTGCATGTGACCACTAAACACCCTCTACCTGATGAGACAATACCTTCGACAGCCACACAAGCTCTCAAAGTTCCACATTGGCGTTCAGCCATGGCTGCAGAAATCACTGCTCTCTCTTTGCATGGTACATGGGACCTAGTTCCTAAACCTAACAATTGCAATTTGGTTGGCTGTAAATGGGTGTTTGCAATAAAGCGAAAACAGGACGGATCAATAGAAAGATATAAAGCCAGACTTGTAGCCAAAGGCTTCCATCAACGCCCTGGGGTGGACTTTCTTGAAACCTTCAGCCCAGTTATAAAGCCAGTCACCATCCGTACAGTATTAACAATGGCCTTGTTTCATAATTGGGAAATACGGCAACTTGATGTCAGCAATGCTTTTCTACATGGAAATCTTGACAGCCCTGTGTACATGGAGCAGCCACCAGGTTTTGTGGATCCTGCACATCCCGCTTTTATTTGTAAACTGCGGAAATCTCTTTATGGTCTTCGTCAAGCACCTAGGGCCTGGTATCATACGCTCAGTTCGGCACTACTTCAGTTTGGCTTCCGGCAATCTCAGTCAGATCATAGCCTATTTATATTGCAAAATAAGACGGTCCATCTCTTAGTTCTTGTCTATGTAGATGACATAATCATCACAGGGTCGCCATCAGCCATGCTCATGTCTCTTATCACGCACCTTCAATCCCGGTTCATGTTGAAAGATCTTGGACCTCTAACATATTTTCTGGGGATTGAAGTGGCTCGTTGTAGAGAAGGATTGTTATTATCTCAACATAAATACACCATTGACCTCCTACGACGCCATGATATGGATGGCTCGAAACCTGTCACAACCCCGATGCCTACTTCTGCTCCATTATCTGTCTCTGGTTCTATAAACCCTTCTGAATATCGTAGCGCGATTGGTGGATTACAATATCTGACAATGACGCGTCCTGATATCTCCTTTGCAGTTAATAAATTGGCCCAGTCTATGTCAAAACCGACCGCCTTGGATTGGCTTCATGTTAAGCGTATCTTTCGATACTTAAAGGGCACCTTACATCATGGGTTGTTGCTTCGAATACCAACCTCCTTAACACTCTCGGCGTACTCTGATTCAGACTTTGGGGGTAACATATCTGATGGAAAATCAACATCTGCATATATAATTTTTCTAGACTCGGCACCTATATCTTGGAGATCTCGTAAACAACATGGAGTGGCAAGATCTTCCACGGAGGCTGAATATAGAGCATTAGCCTCCACTGCTGCGGAAGTTTGTTGGATTTTTCAATTATTCCAGGAGTTAGGACTGTCACTTACGGCATCACCAAAACTCTTATGTGATAATTTGGGTGCTACACGCCTCGCATTAAATCCAATAATGCATTCGAGGATGAAACATATTGCCTTGGATATTCATTTCGTTCGGGACCTTTCGAGCAAAGGTATTTTCCAGGTTGCATATGTTAGTACTATCGATCAACTTGCTGATTTACTCACCAAGCCGTTATCTCGAGCTCGATTTTGTGAACTTCGATCCAAAATTTCTGTGGCAGATGGCACGTCAATTTTGCGGGGGCGTATCAAGGAATAAATCAAAAGCAATAAAGCAATTCCTTATATTAAGGAATAAAACATCAATTCCTTATATCAAGGAATAATTAATTTCTTAGTGCATTCATTCCTTATATCAAGGAATAAAGTCATTCCTTAGTTTAGGGATTATGTTATATTTGTACATATATATATCCTTCTTGTTGACGTGAATGAAAATAAGAGAACAACATATTTTCCTTCTGCATTTGTTCTTATATTACACACCAAAGGGGGGGTGGCTGAGTTGCATAAGAATATTGTAAATAAGGAAAAAGCAAGAAAAAAGTAGCTCTAGAGCTGGTTTTTCCCTCTTAAGAGTAGCTTGATATTCTACCTTTTGCATTCTTTTAGAGGCTAAAATCCTCCATTAAGATTGAATATGTTATCTTCAAGGAAGCTTGCTGCTTTTGCTTTACCTGTAGGGCTCAACATCCTGAGTCTTCCTCCATCAACGGGCTCGTCCCATGATCGTGCAACCATGGAATCGAGCAGCAAAACAGAGGTTTGTGTTTAAATGCATGTATTATGATCTTTAGATGCATTGCAGGAATCAAATCTTGTCGACTCTTTTCGTCGTTTTCAGGTGACTCCTCGACTGTTGTTTGAGATCAAAGTCCATGGATTCCTCTTGTGGGCTTCAGTTGGTTTCCTAATGCCAATTGGTATACTTGCAAAGAGGATGTCTAACAGAGAGGAGTCTGGTACAAGACTAAGAATTATATTCTATGTTCATGCTATTACACAGGTGACTATAGATTTCTTGTAAATTTATCCATCTTTTCAAGAATTGTGCTATTTTCTTCAGTTATCATTTTCTTTACAAGGAAAAAACTTTACAATTTGGGACTTTTTTAGTTAGATAAGGTGCCGCACAACTAAACTTTAATGACTCAAACATAATCTAAATTAATGACTTTCAAATGGTGGAAATCATTATGGCCACTTGGATTGTAAGAAATCAAACAAACTGATTAAATTTCTCAACTAGCAGCTAGTATCATCCTAAGTTGAATCATTTCACCATTAGTTTTACTGTTATGATCTTAGCCTCTAGGTATTATGAAATGATAAAGTAGAATAATTATAGGTTCTCCCACAGAGAGCTTTTAGCTCCAAAGCAAACCACAAGAATGATGATTGAGGCAATGCAATGCCTCAAAACAGTAGCTAGATAATGACTGTTTTTCTTGGACTAATTGCAAGAAAAACAACCAACTTAATTCCTATTGCAAATTAATCCACACCTTTGAGAAATTGCAAAAAAAGAACTCCGTCTTTAAGCATTGTTACAAAACGCACTCAATATCTTAAAAAAGAACCGCACCTTTAATACCCAAATTTCTCAAAGATAAGGGTTAATTTGTAATCGGAGTAAAGTTTGTGATTTTTCTTGCAATGAACCCGTTTTTCTTCAGTGAGACCAAAGTATGACTCATGTAATCCGCAGATGATCTCAGTCCTACTAGCTACAGCAGGGGCAGTAATGTCAATAAAATACTTCGACAACTCTTTCAGCAACGATCACCAATGAATAGGCATAGCATTTTTCGTTGGCATGTGGTTGCAAGCATTAATTGGTATATTCAGACCACACAGGTAATAAATCAATCTGAACATTCTGCCTACAATATACATAATATATCAAAACTAGCAATATCAGATTATAACATCTTTCACTACTAACTTCTTAATTAGACAACTTCTACAGGTAAAGAATAAACTATCTTAGCTTATTCTTTGTTTGCAGGCGAAGCAAAGGCAGAAGTATATGGTTTCTTTTTCACTGGCTTGTGGGTATAGCTGTTTCTTTACTAGGTGTCATCAACATATACACAGGTTTACAAGCCTACCATAAGAAAACATCAAAGAATGTCAGATTTTGGACCATTCTTTTCACAGTTCAGATATCTATAGTGCTATTCCTCTACCTATTCCAAGAAAAATGGCAGTATATACAGAGACAGGGCTCGATTCTTAAAAATAAGACGATAAGACCTACTGATCAAGAAATGTCACCAGGGTGCCAGCAGAAAGAAGCATCTATGGAACATTGTTGAATCTTGATAGCATAGTCATATTTGTATTGGAATTTGATTGTTTTCCAATCTCTCCATGATTAGTAAGTTAATGGATTTGATTCATTTTCTACTTCGTTATCTGTAAATTGTGCTTAGACAAGAAAGTCTTATACTCTACATCAAGATTCCCTTTTTTTAAACCTTTTTCACATACATTTTAATTCATCTATCTTCTATACCTCTAATTGAATGATTGACACGTAATCAAGAATAAAAATCCAATAATTATTCATTAATAATTTTCTTTTTTAGAGTATATTTTCTCCCTCTCTCTTACAAGTTTAGTAATTTAAGTTTATGTATTTGATTGATTAAAAGGCCTAAAAGAAAATTATGGAATAAATTAATAATTATGTCCAACATTATAAATTGACTTGATGAGTGAAGCTCAAAATATTAAAGTGAAGGAGTTAGATCATAAATTCATGATTGAAATCCTGAGTGAAATAGCAATTGATCCAACTTATAGACAGTGGTCCAAGTAATCACACTAATTCATTTACAAGAAGCATAGACACTCAAAATAACCCCAAATTTGGCTCATATACTATTTTAAAAAACATATTAATATATTAAATAAAAATATTTAGGATTCAAAGAATAAATAATTTGTTAGGAATATCAAAATTCTAAAATATTTAATATCAATAAATTTTGAAGAAATAAATAACGATATTATACATACATAAATAAAGATATTTTATCAATGTATATAAATATATAGATTTGTTTTTATAAAATATAAAACAACTTCCTATACTATAAATTAAGTTAAATTTATTTAATATTGTGACTTAATTGAGATTTTATAATGAATCACATCATTCTCATTTTCTTCCTCACCTATTCCTCCACCACATTCTCATTTTCTCCCACCTCCACTTCTTTATTTTTCACTTCCTCCACTTCTTTTTTTAAATCACATCTTCCTGCCCAACAGTTTCAACTATTCTTTTGCTAATAACTTCAGTCACCCTTTCGAATAACTTTTTGCAATTCATCTTTTAAAGATGATGATGCAAACATCAAGTACACGGCTGGTCTTCAAGAGCAATGTGACTGTAAAAGAATCCTAAATGGTTTTTGGAAAACTTTTGTTTTTGTTGAAGTACCTCCACTTCTTTGTTTTTCACTCCCTCCATTTCTTTTTTTTAATCACATCTTCCTGCCCAGCCGTTTCAACTATTCTTTTGCTAATAACTTCAGTCACCCTTTCGAATAACTTTTTGCAATTCATCTTTTAAAGATGATGCAAACATCAAGTACATGGCTAGTCTTCAAAGCAATGTGACTGTAAATGAATCCTAAATGGTTTTTGGAAAACTTTTGTTTTTGTTGAAGTACCTGGCTTAGTATGGAAGAGAAATGTGGAAATGTGACTGTAAATGAGTTTTTGGAAAACTTGTTATATTTCAAACAACAAAATTGCTTTTTTATCTCTATGGTTAAAGAGTAATATTTTATATACTAAATAAATATATTAAATAATAATGTTGTGAAAACAAAGTTCACAAACCCATTCACATCAAACTCATCCTTTATAATTATGTTCGTTACATTCATATTTTAACTAACTTTTTCATTTAAAAAATTATACTCTTAAACGTGTACATACTCTTAAACATGAAACATAGACTTATGAATAAGTTTTGATATTAGTATTTTAATTTGATAAGATTATATAAATTATTATAATAAAAATTTTATTAAAAATTGACATAAAATTAATAGAAAATATCATTACTTTTATAAATACTAGTTATATCAATGTGTTTTGCACAATATGACATGTTATATCAACGTGTGTTACAAAATTATAAGAATTAAATTTGGGTGATATTTTTAAAATAAATTATACAATTTATATTATAACTTTTTCTTTGAGTTTAAATGATTTTTTATAATTTTATTTTTAGGTAAAGTGGAGTATTAGATTTTTATTTATACGTATGTTTGTAGAGAAAATATATTTTTCTTTTTCTAAAATAGAATAAACAATAAATTAAAGTATACTTTAATGTTCCTTTGCTTTTTGTTTTCAATTCTTAATTTCTTGTCTTTAATGTTGTACATGTTGTAAAATTCATCAAATGAATTTGTTTTGATTGTGTTGTTATGCATACAATTGAGTGAAGTATTATTTATTTTTATTTTAATTATAAAGTTATAATGCGTACTGTTGAAAATAGAGCTGGAGATGAATGATGGTCTTCTAGCTTCACTAAATTGTTTCCCGCACTATTTATACTCCCCGGTTCTAATTATTACTCTCCAGGAACAAAGAAATAGTAATAAATAAAATTTAAATATAAAATTGAAAAGTAATTCTGTATAATCCTAAAATACCTGTGAGGTAATGATGTCATTAAAATTTATTTATACATACTAGTTATATCAATGTGCGTGTGTTACAAAATTATAGTAAGAACTAGATTTGGGTGATATTTTTAAAATAAATTATACCATTTATATTATAACTTTTTCTTTGAGAATAAATGATTTTTTATAATAACATTGTAAATTACAAAGAGGTTTTAAAACTTTATTAAGATAGAGAGAGTAATATTTTAATAATAAAAAGTAATGCTATTTTGTTGATAAAAAATTATAATTGTTCAAATAAATTATTGAATAAATAATTTATAGTATAAATAAAAAGTAATAATAATTTTAATAAAAAATATTTATGTCGCTAATTATTGAATAGTTATAAACTTTTAAAAAAAAAATAATCGGTCTCATAGAGTATAGTACAAGTATTGTTTTTACTGTTGTTTTTATTTATACGAATGTATCATATTTTGATGAGCGATGTACTTTAAAACAAAAATAAACTGTCCGACCTATATTTTTTTACTTTAATTGAAAAAATTTCAAAATAATTAAGATATTTACTTTTATCTCAAACCTTTCAGTTTTGTTATGAAGTCACATAAACTGTCCGGCCAATATCTTTTTACTTTATTTGAAAAAATTTCAAAATAGTTAGGACATTTACTTTCATTCCAAACATTTCAGTTTTGTTATGAAGTTGTCCCAAAATGATTTTTTTTTTTTTATCAATTTCAACCCATAATTCTACAATAGCACAGATTCAGTTTCATCCCATGAAATCAGAAAAATTGAACATTTTTAATAAAAATAAAATGTCATTATGGTGAAAATTTAGAAGTTATGAGACTATGTTGGAGAAATAAAGTTTCTGAGAACTGTTTTGAATAAAGTAAATCTGTATAAAACGATTTTAATTTTAAACTCGTACCTATATATCATTTTTTTTCTTAATTAATAATATAATATTTAATTATTATTTTTCATTTATACTACAAAATTATTTATAAATGAAAGTTCATTTGAATCATTATCTTTTTCTAGCATTTAGATATCACAATTTTTTTAATAAAATATTTTATCTTTATTCTATCTCTCAAAACTCAATTAATTGATACACAGCCTAGCTTTTAATATATAGTCTTACCAAGTGCATCACACATGATATTTTTTTATTAATCAATTAATTTATTTAATAAACATATATGACTCCACACGTCTGAAGTTATTTATACCAACGTGTTTATAAGTAATTTATAAATTTTGTGTTATAAGAGATATTCATATACATGATTTTTTTTTAATTATTTATTATGTTTACATTTTTATTTTTCTAAAATGAGATTTTTTCAATTCTAAATATTATTTAAGTAGTGAAAAGCATGGTCATTCAAGTCAATAAGATTATGGAGTAATGTTTTAACACAAACACTTGTGTAAATTGAGTTGATTGTATGTATAAACCCTGTAATCCCCCTTCCAATCCTATATATCTTATATATTGTTAGGGTGTTTAAATTAAGAGAAACACAGAGTTTATAAGAGTTTAGGAAAAATTATTCATAGGTACACACTTTGTACCCATAATTGCTATGAGATATATTGATTTTAAAAAATTACTTACATACAAAATATTAAAGTAAAATACCAAATATAACCTTAATTCATTATAATCTCATACACTTTTAAACCACAAACTCTAAACCTCTCACCCACCCACTGCCGCCACCGGAACACTGTCGGACCACCGCCAGACCGCTGCCGGCCTCCGGACCGGTCGCCGGACTATCGCTGGATCGCCGTCGGAGAGTAATTTTTTCGCTGCACATGACACTTACGATTCACACTTTTTTTTGCTGAACACATTTTTTTACTGCACATAACTTTTGCTGCACACACTTTTTTTACTGCACATAATTTTTGCTGCACACGAACTTTTATGCTGCATACAAACATTTATGTGCAGCACATTATAAGGATAATATTGGAATATCACTATATATTTATGTAGTTAGTAGTAATTATTTTGTACTCCCTCCGTCCCGCACCAAGAGTGCATTTTGCTTTTTTGCACGTAGATTAAGGAGTATTATTATTTAATATGTAGTGGGTAGTTGTATTAGTGGGAGTGTGGACCCCATGTTTTAATTGTATTAGTGGGTGAGTGTGGGACCCATGTGTATAAAAAAAGGAAAGGGAACCAAGGTGAAACTACCAAAATGAAAAACAAAAGACTCTTGGTGCGGGACGGAAGGAGTATATTTGTATCTCATAGTAATAAAAGAAGTTTTTAATTTACCTTATAGTAACTACCCCAAGAGTTTATAATGTAAATTTAGTTTATAAAAGAATATCTCATGTTTTAATTTCAAATTACTTTCTTTTATATTTTAATTTTACTTTTATATCAATGAGGATAGAAAGTTTGCGTGAAATAGTTTTTTTATATTCGAATTATTTTTATGTATGAGAAATATTATTCTTATGAATGATAATTAATAAATTGTTACCTTTAAAAGTTTAGTTAAAGTTTTTGTTATATATGTTGTGATTTTCAAAGAATAATAATCCTTTTATCTCATAATAAAATACTTCCAAGAAAGTTAAATAATTTAAGGAAAAGATTCTTTTTAAAACTTCATGTCCAGTGCAATTTTTCTCCGCAAAGAGTAATAGAGTATATATATTCAACAATGCACATGCATAATGTGATATTTCAATTTCACAAAAAAAAAATGGTGTATGTAATACCTCCTATTGAAAGTTTTTTATTTATTTATTTAATTAATTATAATTTGAGTGTGCCCCTTAAGTTTTTTTATTTTAATATATATCAGTCCCTGAGTGGAGGATGATGTGGTTATAAGATGTCTTGAATAAGTTTTCTTTCTTTTTATTTATAGTTATTTGGCCAGTTGCTTTTTTCCCAGGTGCGTCTTTATGTTCACCCTCTTCATAGGTATTTGTCGTCATCTTTTATTTTGGTCGTGTAAACGTTGTCTTTTTATTTTTATCTTATACTCCCTCCATCCCGGAAAAGTTTGCGCCCCCTTTCCTGCACGGAGATTAAGAAAGTGATAACTTTTAGGGGTATAATGGTATTTTTATATAATAAATAAATGATAAAATATGTTAGGTAGAGATGATTTTTTTGTAAATAAAGTGTACGGAGAAGGATAATTATTTTTTACTTTTTGCTCTTTTTTTTTAAATGTGCAAACTGTGTCATCTAGGAGAAAGATGGAGTAGTTAATTTCAGTAAGTTTTCTTCCGTTTTTCATAAATAGATACATCTGAGCATCTTTATTTTTCCATCCACAAAAAAAAAGATATGGGGAACTGTGCGCATATTGTATATCATAATTCATGTATGTAATTGTATGTTATGATTCATGAAATAAACTATTAGTAGTGGAGGTCACCCCAATATATTAGTAGGCATACCAATGGAAAAATACAATATTATTAAATCATTATATTTTGCCATAAAAATATCATAAATACTCTTATAAACTTGGTTTACATAGCTTACTATATGAACCCTGATTTTTTCTCATTTAAGCTCTTTCCCTCCCAATCCTATTAGTATACACTATGTATTGCTAAGGATTTAAATTAAAAGGGGAACACAGTGTTTATACCGTAAACCGAATTACAAAAGAGTAACTCTAAAAATATGTATTAATCAATTTATTTATATAAAAAAACTCAGTATAATTAACCCAAGGTGGGTAATTGGTAAAATGAATATTTATTTCCTTTTGATATATTTTCATGTATTTAAAAATTAAAAACAGATTTTTTTTTCTTCATTAAATTCAACTTGTCAGTTTGTTCCCATGTTTTCTGCAGAATTGTTATGTAAGATTATAAATAGAAGATGATAATCTTAAGTAGAAATGATAAAAGGGGTTTGAGTTACTTTATAATCATCTTCTTCATTGTCTTCATAGTTATGCTTATTGTAGATACTGTTAACCCATCTACAAACTCCCCCTCACTAATTAATCATCTCTACTTATGTCAAGTTCTTCCATGATTTTCAATGCAGCAGTGTCGACGTCATAAGGAATTATGTCAAACTTGACGTTAGCCATCAGTTCCTTCAATTCGAATTATGATAGGCAGTTATCTTTATCAAGATCAATATCATTAAACAATCTGCAATGCCGATTAATGGATTAGGAAGGAAGCTGATTTGCATATACATGAGAATTAGAAGAAATATGAATCAAACTAAGATATGTAGTATAAATAATGAATAATGAAGAGATGTTAATTGTTCTATATTATCTTAAGAGTTAATTAATAATAATAGTTAAGTAAGTGGCAAATAGGTAAATAATAAAATATAATGAGAACATAATTGTCTAAAAAGTTTCTCGATTCATTCACACTCTTAATGTATTAAGATTAAGATAGTGCTGTTTGTTCAGATATCTATAGTGCTATTCCAATCTCATGTGGAATATTAGCATAAATTTGATTCATTTTCGACTTCATATCTGTAAACTGTGATTAGACAAGAAAATCTTATACTCTATATAATAAATGAATATGCAGTCGTAGAACATGATTTCACTATAACATGTATAGAGAAATTAACTAGTATCATGGAAAAAGTTGTACATAACCTGTTGCGATTGCTATTCCTAAAATAACAACAGGCGGAAGGATAATAAACGCACCAATGGTGGCGAAGAACACGGAGTCGTTCCTCTGAGATACTTCATTCAAGTAGCTCTGCCTTCGGATGTTTCTTTTCTGTGAGATGGTTAAGAACTTGGCAGTCACCTTCTTAAGATTTTTACCTAATGGGATGTCGAAATCATCATCACGTTCTCCGACTATATTTGCAAGTTGTTCGCGTATCGTTGGCCGGTTGGAACTACCATCGCTCTCATAACCTGGTTAAGGAACAACACGAGTTAGCTTGAAACGCAGGCCGAATGAAGATTGAACACTTTTTTGTCGAAAAATACCATCAACAGAGGCTCCACGAGACGTGAGTTGCTCCAAGAGATCAAGTTGCATCCGAGCAGAAGAGGACCCTTTGATCGAAAGGAAGGAATACAGAAACAGAGAAGAACATCAACAATGTGTACTGATTAGCTACTTTATCAGAAAAATAGGAGGATGTTCAACAAATTATAGACAATAAAGGTTTCAACTTCAACTCAGTGGAGCATAGAGAAGTTAATACACAGCAAACGAACTAGCTATATAACTCCTCATATTGGTCATAAAATGTTCTCTTTCTTTTACAATTTTAGCTTTCATGAGTAGACAACACCATGTTAAGGCCAGTACTGTGAAATCGCACAGGGAGTGTTTGGTTCATATTAAGTTAATAATACTCCATGAGCCTTAAAAGTTTACTAAAGTTAAGGAAATTTACACACTAATTGCACTTAAACGGGTTTCATTTCCCTATAAGCCCGTTAGTTGAAATCAAGGGGTCTGGTCTATTACAACTTAAGGAGGAAGATGTGGTTACCTTAAGAATTAAGACAATTCTCATACTTTAATATTTTTAACCTTTGTTAAACCATCTAATAACTTTTATAAACCAAACACTATCACAAAGTCATAATTTAATGATTTGGTTCACAATACTAACTTCTTTAAGCTCTAGTCACAGCCATTTCCAATGGATTCCGAGTGTTCACCAATGAAATAACATGTATACACAGTGAAAAGGATACTGCTTTCTAACAATATAAAACAATTACACATACAGAGAATAATCATTCAAGATTAATTCTCAGTTAACCCAACAGAAAATCTTGAAAATTAAAATAAAACCCAAGTAAGAAAAACCCACAATTCAAATCCAAATTAAACACTCAATACTACTTCAAATGCAGAAAATTACCAACGTAGGTGGGAGGATCATCCTCAGTGACTCTACTCTCAGTTCCTTCAGACAGCGCCGCCACCGCCTTCAGACAAGGAGGAGATGGATTGTCGTGAAGCTTCACCCCAATTCTCTGCTTCAAAATCTGCGGCGAGATTAAGGGTTTTGGGTGCAAAATAGTTGAACCAGTTGAGAGATTGAGGGCCATGGAATTAGAAATATTTGTGGATTTGTAGTTGAAATTGGAACGTGAATTTCAGTTTCAGCTTCCATTGTAATAGTTGCCAAGAATTTGTTAAATTAAACGACCACCTCAATTTAAATGGCGGTTGAGGAAATTAGCTCCTCCACATATATTGTTTTTTGGTGGGTCAGTACAACTGAATAATAGACAAATTATTAAGAAAAATCAAATATGGAGAGAAATTGCTGTGATTAGGAAAGAATTTGTACACCCAAATTTGAAATAGACCAAAGAATTTGTACACCCAAATTTGAAATAGTTTGGTCTAAGTTTCATGAGATTTTCATCTTTGTATACTTTTTGTAAATGAACAATTTTAACTTGAGCATTCAATTATTATTAGTGGACATAATAGTTGAATTGAAAAATAGAGTTATTAATGGTTTTCTTTTTTTTTTTCAATTTAGTAAAACAATTATTAATTTTTTTTCAAAAAGAGACTTCGTCTTTTAATTAGGGTTGTTATTCAAATGAATTTAGTTTTCTCATAGTTTTTACATTTTCTCATTATCCTTTCCACACTAAAAATGTTTCACTATTCACGACTTCTCCAACAACTGGCGGGACGACGGAATTTCCTCCCATTCACCGGAGAAAATCTATTTCCCAAATGGAGGCCGAAATTTTCTCTCATATGAGTGTTTCCACAGTGAAGACGCTTATAAGAGAGGAAGTTACCACAGGTTATGGAGACGTGAACAGTGAAAACTTACTAGAGAGGGATCTATTTCCCAACACAAACACTTGTATACATTTTGTCACCACTTCGTGGAAAATTGTTAGATATGAATATGTTGAATATATGATTTATTTCCCAACACAAACATTTGTATATGTTTTGTCACCACTTCGTGGAAAACATATGTATACGTTTTGTCACCACTTCGTGGAAAATCGTTAGATATGAATATGTTGACTACATGTGACTCGATTGGTAAAATAGCATCTCTCCCCCCAAAAACATGTTTCTTTTTATCGACGTACAAAGAAAATATTTTGTTGAGAATGAACAAGATAATGAGAAATTGTCCATACGCAAAATCAACCGGGACTTTTCCAAGAATAAATCGGGTTCACGGTGTAAACAGTGTGGTCCCAATCTCTCTCCTTCCAATCCTAGTACCCTATGTATTGCTTTAAAATTGCTATAAAATGCAAACCCTTTGGTCCCCCCCAATCCTAAACCAAGAGACTAACTCATTTCCCAAATGGGTAGAGTTAACTGCACATTATTATCTAATCATTTTTTTCTGATCTTTACGATGTAATGAACTGAGCATCAAGTATTCATTTAAGAACAAGTGAAAAGAATAGTTTACTTAAAACACATTGTTCTTAAGGTAGAATGCATACATGCAGCATGTAATAAATCTGATGATTTCTAGATATGTTTCAATTGATTTAAGAATTTCAGCTTAATGTATTTTGTTCATAACCACGATGAAGTTTTCAAAAAATAAAAATACCATCATAATGAGCATTAAAGGCTGTGGAAAAAGCATGTTGAAAATCTGGCATCTATCCTCTAGGAATCCGATGCCTAAACGATGGAGTCGAAGAACCAACTTTGTTATCTCTCTTCTCTTTCTTTATTCTCTCATACAAAAATATATATTGGGTTTGAAGAAGAAGTTTCAATTAAACGAAATAAATGGCGAAGAATGAAGATTCGCAGGGAAAAAATCAGAAGAATGGCAATCAGAATCAAAGTCATCACCATCCTGATGCGTTTCATGTTTCTGGACCTCGTAAAGTTCCTTCTGTTGGTTGGAAAGATCTTCTCATCAACTCCATTTGGTCAGTGTTTCTCACCTACTCATACTCATAGAATTTGGCACATGTTTTTTTTCAGAAAGAAATGGAATTGACAAATGGAAAAACAAATCATTAAATGTGGTCAAACAACCCTGATAAAGATCCTTCAAAACAAAACAGAACAAATATCCAAAGGGAATATAACAAAAATTTGATGAAAAGAGTCAAAAGGCCATACTAACGATAAATATTATAAAGAGATGAACACTACCAAAATCTCAACGGTAGGATTTCTGGAACCTTGAACGAGCTCCACGACCACCGAACTTCTTTGGCTCACAGCGCCTCGGATCGGCCACCAACAGAGTCCTATCGTACCGAATCAGAATGTCCTTGATTTCCTTCTTCGATTGCTCGTCGACGTACTTCTGGTAGAAGGCAACGAGAGCTTTCGCGATTGACTGGCGGATAGCATAGATCTGAGAGGTGTGACCGCCGCCTTTCACGCGGATGCGCATGTCGACTCCGGCGAAGCGGTGGCGACCGAGCAGCAGAATCGGCTCGTACGCCTTGTACCGTAATATTTCAGGTTGAACGAGCTCGATTGGAGCGCCATTGATCTTGATCAAACCACGGCCGCGCTTGCAATGGGTGACCGCCACTGCAGTTTTCTTCCGGCCAAAGCACTGCACAGATTCCGTCGTCGTCGCCGCCGCCGCCATGATTGCAGAGTTTCCCCTCTCCTCCCTTTCTCTTCCGCGGCTAAACCCTAACTATGAAATCGTTGTAATTATAATTCCTAACCCTAACTAGTGATGTATTTTTTTCATTGGGTTGGGCTTTGTGGGCTTATGTGGGCCTAAAAAGAAGTTGTTTGCAAATAATTTTAGCCTGATCTCGGTTTTTTTGGACGAGGATTGGCGACACATTTTTTTGTTAAATAAGTCCAATTTGAGATTTGTAAAAAATCTATTTACTTGAAAAATAAATATTTTCTCTGTGTCTTACCACCACTCTAATTTACTATTTCATATTACTAGTAATTGAATGAGATATGTTAATTTTAGGACTAACAACTTTACTTCATTTTATGATTTTTGAACTGAATAATATTTATTTGAATTTTATCTAACCTAATGTTTGTTTTAATATTATAGTATAATGTTGTGTATATATAGTAATGAGATTATTAACAATATTTTACAAATTTGCATATATTTATTTTTTAATTTTTTTTTGTGTTTATTGTTGGTAAAGAATGAGATTATTAAAGTTTTAAATTAAATATATCAATGTAATGTAATTTCACTAAAATAATGAATATATATTCTTACCATATAAAATTATTAAAAAATTGGCATGTATTTATTTTTTTGATTTTTTTGTGTTTATTGTTTCTATATTAGTAAAAGATTTAATGAGATTATTAAAGTTTTAAATTAAATATCTCAATGTAATGTAATTTCACGAAAAAAATATTTATTTATTTATAGGCCAGAAAGTTTTTTAAGCCGACTTAATTTGAGCAGCTTAGCACCTGAATCCCAGATTATAGGTCATTCACTAAGAACGCTTGAATCTGGACGGTTTAACACCTGATTATAGGTCGTTCTAAATCCCAGATTATAGGTCGTTCACTAAGAACGCTTGAATGTGGACGATTTAACACCTGATTATATGTCGCCCAGAACTTGACTGTAGAACGTTTAATCCGGGCGGTTTAGAACCTGAATCCCAGATGTATTCCGTTCTTGAATTGATTCTCGTTGAAGAATTCGAAGACTATTCAGACAACTCTGAAGTTTTTGATCATCATAGAAAATCACTCTCGGTGTGTCTAGAATGAATGGAGGATGACTCTTTATATAGGTGAAGGATGAGGAAGCATCATATATAACTCGCAATTTGATTGGCCAATGAGCTGATTTGACCTAATTCTGCGGGCTTGGACCTTTTTATCCCTACAATTTGATTGGTCAATACTTGATTTGACCTCTATTCTGTAGGGTTGGACCTTTCCAGGCTTTATTTGACTTGAGTCGGACCTCATTTGATTGGACTTATTTGACTTGAGTCCGACCTCATTTAATGTAAGCCTCATTTAAATTAAAAATAAAATAAATAATATATTTAATATTATTAAACTTTTAATAAATAATACTCCCTCCGGCCACTTACAAGGTACTCGTTTTACTATTCCTGACGTCCGCTTCAAAGGTAGTAATTTCCTTTATTTAGTAAAGAAAGTACATAATATGACCCACCACTTCCCTCTAATACAACTGCCCACTTTACCTGTAATAATAATACTCCTTAATCCACTTGCAAAAAGCAAATAAAAACCTTAGAATTATCCACGTGCAAATAGCAAACGGTTACCTTTCAAGTGGCCGGAGGTAGTATCTTATTTCCTAATTTGAAAATATCATAATTATAATTATTTGACTATTTTAATGGGTGACTGAGATTTATTTGAGAAATAATGGGTGACTGAGATTTATTTGAGAAATAAATGGTCAAAATTTTGATTAAATTATTTCATAATTTGAAAATGTTATAATTATTTAATTATTTTTAATGGGTAGCTGAGATTTGTTTTAGAAAAAGATGGTCATGATTGGATTTATTTTGCTTATATATATATATATATATATATATATATATATATATATATATTAAGATTTAAGAAAATTTATTTTTTAATAAATTTTATTAATATATGAAGCATTTTAGTATTTTTTTTAGATAATAAATAATGTTATGAGTGTGAAAAATATTGGTAACTTTGAAATTAACGTAATTTTTAAAGTTATTGAATAAAATGTTGTTTATTTTTTTAGGTGAGAAGAGTTTTGAGAAATGAAAAAAGTATGAAAAGTTTTGTAGAATGAATGAGGTATTATTATTATTAGAGAAACACTAGTCTGATACCGTCTCATACATGGAGTTTCGAGCATGAATAATATTTTAATAAAATGTTATTCAGTATGTAATTGATTAAAAGTGATGACTTTGTAGTGAATTGTAATATGAACAATTTTTAAATAAGGAAAGACAACCACTTGTTTGGATTAAGTTCATTTTAATTTACTTATTTTATTACTCCTTCCATAGATGAAAAATTATTCTTTTTAAGGATGAGTAAATGAAAAATATTATTACTTCTAAAAATTCTTGTACCATGCTACTGGTTACACTTTAGTATACAAAAAATTATTGTTTAGTTAAATGAATACTCTATTTATTACTCTTTTTCCATAAAAAAGAGTAGTAGTTTATATATTGAAAAAAATAAATTCTCACATACTAAGAATAATTTAAAAAATACGATAAATGTGTGAATCGATTTTAAAGTAGACTCGTCTAATATTTTTTTTAAAAGTAATAACTAATTAAACCATACTAGTAAACTTAGTAAACTGATGTAGTGTAAAATGATCTCACATATTATTAATATTATTATTATTATTTAGTGTTATTTTCTTCAAGCAAATTATAAGAAAAATTAAACTGATTTTCAGTGTCTGTATGGCATGATACAGGAAGGACCCTAACTATAAAAGGACAGTAATGGCGTGCTTCATCCAAGCAGTGTACTTGCTCGAACTCGACCGGCAAGAAACCAGAAGCAACGAAAACGCTCTTGCTCCCAAATGGTGGACGCCCTTCAAATACAAACTCCTCCAAATTTTGATCGACGAAAGAGATGGATCCATCTTCGGAGCAATTTTCGAATGGAATCGAGCTTCAGCCATGGCGGATTTCATGCCTATCAGGCCTAACGGCGCACCCAGGGCCGTCCTCGCTCTCCGAGGAACCCTGCTCAAAACCCCAACCATCAGAACAGACGTGGCCGACGATCTGAGATTCGTCGCTTGGGAGAGCCTAGCAGGATCCGTCAGATTCGCCGTCTGTTTCACGGCGTTAAAATCGATCTGCGAGAAATACGGCAGCACCAATGTCTGCGTCGCCGGTCATTCGCTGGGAGCTGGATTCGCGTTGCAGGTTGGGAAATCGATGGCGAGGGAAGGAATCTACGTGGAAGCGCACTGTTCAATCCGCCGTCGGTTTCTCTGGCGGCGAGCTTCAGATCTATGGCGGAGAGAGCCGGTGACGCGTGGAAGAAGATGAGATCTATGATTCCGTTAATTAACGGAGATCTGGCGGCGGATCGGAGTGGTGATGCGGTGACGGCGACGAAGCAGTGGATCCCCAATTTATATGTAAACAATAGCGATTACATTTGCTGGTACTACACCGATCGAGATGGCGCGGAGCGTGGTGCAGCGGCGGCGCGCGGTGGCGGGAAGATGTTTGTGATGTCGAAGGGGAAACAGACGTTTCTGGAGGCGCATGGGTTGCAGCAATGGTGGTCGGATGATTCGGAGCTGCAAATGGCGATGAATAATAGTAAGCTTATCAGTTGGCAACTCAAGTCGTTGTATAGCCTTCCACCATCGGAGCAATCGCCCATCAAGAGTTGATCATCACTCATTATCTCATCTTCCTATTTCTTCTTTTTTTTTTTTTTTTTTTTTGAATATATCACTATTGGTACAATTTTTTTCTTCCCCTCCAATCATAACATTGTTCATAATTCATGGAGTACAATAAAATTGTGACTCAAACCATACTGCACCATGTAAATCATTATATCAAAATATTATTTAAGCTAACCATAAAATAAATTAAAATAATTAAAATTATGCAAAATACTGTGAGAGAAAGAGACTAGAGTGTATCTTTATAGTTTATATTAGCAGCAAAATTATGAATATTTTTAAAAAATAAAAAAGAAAACGTGAAAAGTGTGTAATTAGACGACTCCACTGGGGATCGAACCCAGAATCTCTGGTTCCGTAGACCAGCGCCTTATCCATTGGGCCATGGAGTCAACTTGTGAAATTTTGAAAGTTTTAGTATTACAATAATAAAATAATACAATTTGACACAATTAAACCATTTTATTTATTTTGAAGTTTATATGGATTTTGAAAGTATAGTAAAAACGATGCAGTAGTGAAATATATTATCATTTATTAATTAGAAATTCAAAATAAATAAATTTCAGCAAACACTTTATTTTCTCCAATACAACATGTACATTTTAAATTATATTTTTCTTTTAAACTATAAATTTGATGATTCAATAAATAAAATTAACAAATTGGCCTCCATTATTGATTATCTTCTTATGTACCATGGAATCACACAATCATGGTGATAAAAATGATGATGATCAATACTTACAATAGTATATACACGCCGGGGGTTGAGGGGGGGTTGGGGTGGGTGGGGTTTTACAACTTACAAGTATCATACATTGGAAAAATATACTGTTCAACATTTATACTCATATGATTAATTCATATAAAAAGTAGATAAATCATAATCATAAACACATATCTGATCTTGCTGGAGCATCCCATAATTACGTGCATTATAATCACATGAATTATTCGATTCCATATCCATAAGCATCACTTCCAAATCCTTAAAAAAATCGACTTTTTGTTTGTCCAAATCACATCCTGGCAGGCTCAAATCCGGTGAGCCCTCCAATGGGGTGGCGAAACACGATGATGAATCGTGGCCGTTGATCTCATGGTGGTGGTGGTTGTCGGAGTCTACAAAAGATAATACATCTTCCCATAATGTTGGCGGGGATAGAGGACGAGGAGGTGGCGGCGGAGAAGACTCGACCGGAGAACATTCGACTTTTCCGGTAAGTTCTTGCACAAGTTTCTTGAAGTTTGATGAGTCAGTGATATACACTTTAGGCTTTAGAATCTTGATCAAACTCATATTGTTGAGGTGTTGTTTCTTTTCATGCTTGGATTGACTTGGTTTTTTCCCCATATTTTTTTTTTATAAAAAAATTAATTAGCCACTTGCACCTCTGTGAATAATACGATGTATTAATGTGAAGGAAGATGTTTTTAGAGGAGAATAAATATTAAGGAATTAACCCTAGCTTGTTGGGGGGAAGAGAGGGGGGAGATGCCGAAAATGATGTTTATTCTACACAAGGCATGTAAATTGGAGTCTTTATCAACCAACTACAACGACATATGTTGAATGACTAACACATCATTAATATGCCTATGTTTGTCCGCATACGAATGTCATTTAATTTATAGTTTTTTTTTTCTTTTTCATCTTTTTCAACCATAAATTGGATAAAAGATTATGTTTATATGAGGTTTACATTGGTTTTAAAAAAATCATGAATAGTATTCATGATAATCAATAAAATATTGTTATATTTTACTCTCCAAGGTTATTTTTATTTTTTTAAATATATGAAACTTGCACATATCACTAATACAATTAAAATATGAGATTCACACACTTTACTAATATTATAATTATCTATTACATATTAAATAATAATATTTTTTATTTACGTGAAAAAAACAAATGACACCCATAAAAGCGGATAAATAAGAAATCAATATGTAAAAGGTGCATGAGTATACAGATAAGAAAGCATTAGCCATTAAGTAATGTGAGAGAGGAAGTGAAAGAAAAAGAAAAAAATGTATTAATTAATTGAGATGATAACATGTATATAAGAAAAGTAAGTGAGGTTAAAATTAATAAGATTTATAAGTGTATTTGGACAAGGATATTTTTAAGTTATGATAATTTTGAGTTGGAAAATTTTCATATAAAGATCCAAATTTTATTTTATGTCTCACTTTTGGATTTATTTTAGGATTGTCTCATTTAAAGGTTTAATTTTAATTTTTTTCTCAAATTAAGACTTGTCTTAATTTTATTTTTTTTACTAATTCAATATAAATTATAGAAAATTATAAAATATTAATAAAAATGACATATTTTAATTTTATAATTTAATTTGAAGGTGTATAATTATATTTTTAAACTATGTTGTATGATTTAAAATGAGAAAATAAATTACATTGTAAGTCTTAAAATGAGAACAAATTGAAAAACACAAAAATCAGACCCTAATTTAAGAAAAATGTCTAAATTTAGACTTTAATTTAAAACACTTATAAAATCAGGTCTTAATTTGAGACCTAAACTAAAAATTAGGTCTTCCTATGAAATTTTTTTTTTTTTGGGTTTTATAATTCGAGTCTAAGTTTCCAAAATCAAATTAATTATTGCAGTTAATTCTATTTTGTCGGAATAGATAATTTAAAAATATGCATAAATAAAATAAGTTTAAGTAGTAGACATGTTGTATCAAGCAGATGCTGGTCAATTCACATATTATATATTAATGTAATGAAATTCTTTTGAGACGGGTAAATGAAGATGCGACACCATAATTACGTGTGAAGTGAGGTAAACCAACAACGTACGTTCATAAACTATACATCTTTGTCTTAATTACTCCAAAATTTCTGTCGATTAAATTATACGAATAAAACAAATGTGATAATATTTTTATAATTGATGTAAACTATAGACATTCAATAAAATTATTTTATGAATATAGTAAAATAAATTGTAAAATAAAACGGTGTCATCTTGAAATGATATCCACTAAAAAAATTCTTTTTTTTAACAACGGATATATCAACAAAATTCAATTTATTGGTTGTTATCAAAGGAGTTGTAATAAAAATTACTTTTTTCTTCTATTAGCAATGGAATATCAATATAATTACTAACAAAATAAAATACATTGCTATTTACCAACAAAATCATTATATAAATTGTCAATGAAATTATTAACATAAATTACCAACGTAATTATTTATTAATGGAATTGAATTTTTGTTATTATAAGTTTATCAATCACCACTTTACAAATATAAAATTACCAATGAATTTTTGTTTTTAATAAGTTAATAAATTAATTTAACAATGAAAATAAGATTTTTATCATTTGAATATTCCATCGTTAAAAAAACAGTTAATATAGATAAATTAATTAATTGAATAAAAGATAAAAGCGATTAATTACTTAATTTTTTATTTTTATTAATTATTTGAATCTTTCTTATACGGATAATAGGACCTATATTTGGCTTTTGACAATATTTCACACTTAAACTTGTGATTAGTCAAATTGAATAAGCGTCATAATAATAGAAACATGGAATATCAGATAATATATTTTTCTTTTCATGAGTAGGACTAAATTGTGGAACTTTTTGACCAATTAGAATTAGAATTAGTAAAAACACTAAATTTAATGAATCAAAAAGGAGTATAATTGAGTGACTACATGATAATGGATAAAATACAAACGTGAGCAGTTCTCTTTTTCAACCAAAAAAGACAAATACTCCATATTTATTATATACATACATATATAATCTCTTCCTTACGAAGAGATATGGACATGGATTTCATATTTACGTTAAGAGGATATGTCCTAAATTCTACTCCCTCATACCAACCTAGATACATAATTTAAGAAAATTATGTTTTTGACCAATTTTATTGACTTTTAGAGGATAATATATTATTTTTAAATAATAAATAAATTTAAAAGTATGTTATGTGTGTTAGGTGAGAATAATATATTTGTAGTTAAAATATATTTTTAAGCTTTAAGATTAATGTGATGTTTTTTTTTTAATTGATGAAGTTTAATATAGGATGAACAAAAATAGAAAGTGTGAGATTTAAATTGGGCCGAAGAAGTAATATTTTTCAATAGTCTTCAATAAAGTAGATAGTTTGACATGCTTTAGAACTAAAAGTAAATTAATGTGATTATCTCAACTGAGACTAAGAAGTAAGAGGTAACATCATCTTCGATTAAAAAGGTAGTATATGATAAATTATTATGAGTTAAAAAAAATCACTTAATTTTGATATATATCTAACGCTACACCTTCAATGTATTGATAGGTACATCATTAATAATATATAACCCAACCAACATCAGTTCAATATTGGGCCTTGGTTAATTGATAGGCCCATATAAGGCCCACATCTATCAAATGGAATGATTGACCCGGCATAACAATCAACTGGGCCAGCTCACACTTCGTTGAAGATTGAGAATTTTGAGTTGATCTATCACAAACATTTGAGTAAACCGGATTTACGATCATATGGTCTCCCCTTCCAATTCTATATACCCTTACTCGTTCCGTTCTGCTCAAATAGCATAATTTTACTATATTGGGAGTCGCGTCCAAATTGTATCATTTTCCTCTTTTAGTAAAAAGAGTCCACTAATGGCCCACCACTACCCATCACATCTCTCTAATACACCTACCAATTTTACATAAAATAATAATATTCATTAATCTACGTGCAAAAAGTAAATGACACATTTTGACCGGAACAGAGAGAGTATATTAGTAGGATGTTTAGATTAAAGAGAAACACAAGATTTATAATATAAACCTGATTTACAAGAATACAACTCTCGATCTTTTTTCATTATCATGTATATCTCATTATGTGCACATTTCTTCTATAATAATCCTATTAGCACAATAAAAATTTATAGATAATTGAAACATCGTTTGACGTATTACTAATATACTATATCCGTTCATTGTTAATCTATCAATTTTACTATTTTGGACCGTCCATTCTCAATTTATTAATTTTCCTTTTTAGATATATGAGACTCACACTCTCACTAACGGAACTCACACCCTTCACTAATACAACTACCCACTACACATAAAATAATAATACTCTTTAATTCACGTGCAAAAAACAAATTGATACATTAACAATGGCCGGAGAGAGAGTATAACATTATTAATTGAATACTAACAAAATAAAACTCTATTGTGTAACAAATATAGGAGTTTGTTTAATTTTTAGCTTTAAAAGTTGGATTTTATTCTGTTTAAATTTTATTTTATTTATTACTCCTATTATTTTTTTGACAAACTTTGAAACTCAACTTCATTAAAATACAATATTGTTCTATTAATGTGTTATATATATATTTTTTTAACTCAAGTCACTTTTTCTCTTAGAGTTTTTACTTACACAATCAATATTATATTAATATGTTAGAATGATCAAGCAGCATATAATAGTAGAATTTAAAATAATAATAATAATAATAAAATGGGAGTAATATAAAAGCAAACAAACATACTACCAAACTAATCTTCTAGAGCTTAAATTTTGAGGATCACATTTGCTAATAAACAATGAGATTTTTCTACTAACTATATAAATGATCTTCAAAATAAATTGTACTAAGGAAAAAGAAAAAAATAGATAAAATGTAAATACTCAAAATATAAATTCTTAGTATCAAACATAGAAAAAATGAACAATCATTTAAGCTACAAAGAATTCATGGCCTAATCTAAAGAGAAAAGGAATAGTTTTCAACCCCTTTTCACCATATATTGAGTGGGGAGAGATAGAGAGGTGAGATTCAAAAGAAAGAAAAGAAGTTAGAGAAAACTTAGAAGTGACATCCACAACAGAGATAGAAGAAACAGAGTGTGGAAACAAGAACAATGGCTTCCACCACATACACAATCTTGAAAATAACATCATCCACCACCCACACTTGAATATTCATCTTCTTCATTTTCATGGAAGATACATTCCATGGCCACCATTCCTTTTTCACTCCCTTCAATGGCCATATCCTTCTCACCATCTCTCTTCTCTCTCTCTCTCTCTCTCTCTCTCTCTCTCTCTCTCTCTCTCTCTCTCTCTCTCTCTCTCTCTCTCTCTCTCTCTCTCTCTCTCTCTCTCTCTCTCTAATGTGTTTATGTCACTCTCAAAAGAAAGGTGGGCTGTTTATATGCCTAATTGCATTGATTGTATCATCAGTGTGGATTTATATAGAGCTGCTGGCCAAAGCTGTCATTCGTATATACTATTCTTGTGGTCATTTTGTCGAACAGCTGCTGCTCATTAATCACTCCTTTTTCTTTTCCATTGGAGAAAAAGTTGCCAACTTTTTAGTTAATTAATAATTAAAGCCTAATGGCATTAAATTAAATTAATAATTCATTAATGTTAGTTGGGGCTACCTTAATTTCTCAAACGGCTAGCAGCCGGTCTACTTACTTATTGTCCTTATTACTCACCACTTGCCACAATTACCTTATTCTCATTTAATAGTAATATTAAATAAGATATTCTATTAATTAATTCAAACGAATTTAACTATATATTATCGATCGATTTTAATATTCACTTATAAGCAAGCTAGACAATGATTTGTTTTGTTTTAGCATTAGCCATTTTTATCAGAAGGATACAGAATGTATTTAAATAGTATCAAATTTCCTGCACCACTTTAATATATCATAAGTATTACACAATACACAGTTAGAAGGATGTATAGACTATCTTAATGATTGTTTAATAGATAAATTTTCAACATGGAGCTTAAATTATTTTTTTTAATCAATTAGGAACTTAAAATATACCTAACTAATTTAAAATTTGAAAATCATAAAATATTTAAAATATATAATTACATCTACACTATATTAATCATAAAATATTTAAAATATATAATTACATCTACACTATATTTTACATGTTTTCATATTTTTTTTAAGATTTTTTAAAATAATTTACTATCACTAAAATAAAATTTCAATATATGTCAATCTTATATGATTATTATAAAATTATTTTAGTTAATTTCATATATGTCAATCTTATTATATTTTAGTTAATTTTATAATTTTGGACCATAGTTTATAAATTTCATATCAATAATCGGTAGACTAAATAATTCAAAACCGAATTAACACTTTACTAGAAAAATATTCCTAAATTGAACCAACTCTTATAATTTTGGTCTACAAATAAGATTAAAATACATATCATCATCACCTCAGCTTAATATCTATATATGTGTATAGTATTATCTATGCAAATTTATAAATAATAATAATAATAATAATAATAAGGCAAAGCCAAAATCAAGTGGAGGAAGATTTTTCATCTTTCTTTCCAGCTAAAATCATCGATATCTGGAGGCCCCGACTGAACGCTTGGTTGAACAGAAGGCGCGTTTGGAACTCCGACATGAACGGGAACCAGTACAAGACGACGACGGGCATGAATATAACGAGCCCCATGATGGCTTCGTACGCTCTTGATAACTCCATCACTGACTCCCAAGCTCCAATGCGCTTCAAACATGGTCTGCATGCCTGAGCAATCTGCCATGTGGTTCCATTTTCGACTCGTTAGAAAAGGCAGAGAGCAAAAGGAAGTCGTAGTAGGTTAGGTTTCACATCATAAAGAGCATCTGCATGGAAGTTACCAGAATAAGGGCCCATCCGGTGGGCAAGAAGGCCAGTATTGCAGCAAATATGTCACTGATGGTAAGGTTAGCAACCATGAATAACAAGGTCATGACTGACACGAATCCGAGGAACAGAAGTGCTTTAAGAATCCTGAACATTAGCTGAAAGTCTGTGCCAAATTTGCGTCATCCCATCGACACCATCTGTGGTGAGATAAGTTAGAACTCATCATGATGTGCAGAACTGAACTGTTTCAGTTGGAAGTGTAAAGGAAGTGAAATCAATGAATTTTCTACATGAAAAGATCGTACCTTTAACACCGGAAGAACGGTTAGCATAACGAACCAGGACAGGCCGTATACCTGTAAAGATGATTATGAGAAAGAGTGAGATCATGTACAACAAAAACGTCCAACAAGACGAAGAAAAACAAGAGGTATGAAGTTTTGAAGGAGTCTTTACCAGGATGGTCTTGTCTTCATGCGATATCTTCAAACGATAGACGATTCCATATTGATAATTGAAAAACCGTAATGCAAGGATAATCTCCAGCACTCTACCTCTTACATTTGTGTACTTTGTGTTCTTGTTCTCCATTCCACCAAGATTCCCAACTTTTATCAGGTGAAATCCCGATTCCACCACGATTTCCCATCCACCTCTTCCAATCCGCCCAATCATCTACGGTCTTTTGCCACTCGAACCCAGATGGGTTAAAAACAAAAGGAACAAACAACCAGGAAGCAACAAGGAACCACATTGAGAATGTGATGAAGAAATACAGTGATGAACTGCGATAGGAATGGCCGTAGACCTCATATACAACCAAAAGAATAAGAAGTTCTAAACCTTTAACAAAGTGACTACGAGAATACAATCTATAGTTCTCAGCAAACTTGGCATGAAAAACAACAAAACCACGACCTGTGGCTCGGTACTTTGATCCTCCATGTAACATCGTTCTACCATAATAATGAGCTTTTGTTCCAAGCTGAAATGTAAAGTACACTGATGCTAGCTGCAACTGCATGACAATTAAATCACCAATGGCATTTCGAAATCCTCTCTCGAGGCCAATTTCCATCACCATGGGTAGCACAAGCAACAGGCCAAGCTGAAAAAGTGATTGTGTAGCCAAAGCCTCTTCAAGAGTTTTACTCTTGACGAATAGATGAATTATCCAGAATTTGTCTTTCCAAACCACTCAAGACCATGTATAATCGTCCATACAAGTAACACATAGACAGTAAGCACGGTAACCTGGGGGGGGGGGGGGGGGGGGATTCATAATCAACCTCAAATATCAGGAATTTAAGCAGATTCACAGCTCTAATACATTTTTAAAGATCTTATTATTCATAGAAGATAGACACTGAAAATAATATACCTAGACAAGAACTGTGGCAACTCTAGGTGTAATAGTAAGGAATAGGTGTGCATACCATGCTACTGAAGTAAAAGCCAACAGTGGTAAAGTAGAAGGACAGCATTCTATAGAAATCAAATTGACGTCCAAGTCGATAGACATCTCTACTAAGAGTCTGCTCTCCATTTCCATTTGCAACCTTTGCCTCAAAAAGAGATATCTGATTCATACCGACATCTCGACCCTTGCCTACTTGGATGTATTCATGGTGTGTTACATAGCCCCTTCAGAGCGTCGAATTGAAACCTAAAGATATTGACTCAGTCAAAAAATAAATGAAGAAAAAATTATGTGGCATAAGAAAATGTATCGGATATCTATACCAGAAAATACATCTTCACTCAAATTGATTGTTTTTGAAGCTTTACTTAATCCCCCTCTTGTCAAATGAAAGATTCTATCAAAAATATCAGGATGCCCATAGTGAAACCTTACCCTGCAGAAGAAAAAATAAGACCTTAGAAAATCAGAAGCTGAATTTCAATTGAAAGCCATATAACCATGACATATAATAACCAATTTTCGAATTCAATCGATAATTTGTTGATCTAAGCCAAAGTTAAAACATCCATATTCAAGAACTGAACTGAGATAGGCTTTCTTCCTGTACAACACTTCCTTTTGACCCAAATTTATTGCTCCAATTTCCTTTTCACAACATCCCAAAACAAGACTCCATTTTCCATAACGGAAACCCTTCTCTCATGGATTAACAACCTCCATGCGGACATGAATTCTCAGCCAATTCATTTTACCATAACTATAACCAACCCCACTTAAAAGTAACATCACATAAAAAACATATATAATTACACTTTATGAACTCCTCTCTAGAACTCTGAGTCAGACATACCATGTCATATGCATGAAACTTTAGCAAAATTTACCACTAACATTATTATGACATCGTTGCACGCAAAATATAATCCATCCTCACAAAAGTAGAAGGGTAGACAAAAGAAAGTTTACCTCAATGGATTTGCAAAATTCTTTGTGCAATTGTCACAAAACTGTGTTCTTGGTTGGACATGAACCAAGCAAGAGAAGATACACTATCATCAAAGAGAAAAGGTAAGGTTATGCAAAATGTTCTATATGTCTGCATGTGGAATTGAAGATCCCTTCAACTGAAAGTACAAACCTTCCCGTGAAAATGTGCTCCCTTAGCCCCAATATTGTCGGTCTTCTTTGACCTGAATGGGATTTTAAGTGTTCTTGCAAAACATTACGCACCTTGAAAGCTTCCTCAAAGTAATTGTCCTGAGGAAATTAATCAAAATTATGGTAATGTTCATAAAATTGAACAATGGCAATGTGTTATCCATTTTTCTTTCAGTTAAATGAAATACAATAATTCTGGTGACAACTAATAAATTAAATTATGCAGCAATCAAATTGATATTGTATCTCTATCGTGTATATGCTAATAGTTTACTTTTCACTTAAACCATCATTTCTGAGTGTCCCTGAAAATCAGATCCACTTCAATTTAGCAAGGATTAGCACAATAAGGAGAAGACAAATTTTTTTTATTTTTTTTTTGTGCGAGATGGCGCAGTGTGAGGGCAATTTAATGGACTTCACACATTTACCCACTAAACACTACCGACTTTTATTTTTAACCAATTGATGAATTTGACCATCTCACATAGAGAGTGTCTTGAGTAGTTCATTAGCTTACTTCCAAGACTAAAACATGTAGTAGTGTAGTGCGAGTGTAATATTATGCTGACCTGATTCATGTCTATGGTTTGCAAGGCTTCTCCACGGGTGAAAATGATTGCATGGTTTTGATTTTCAGGCTTCCCCTCCCCAATCTCTGCTGGAGGACCTGGAAGTTTGATACGGTATATTTCCTGGATTGTAATATACAAAAATTGTAACAGCCGTTAAGCTAAAATAAAAATAAAAAATAATTTTAAAAAAATCTTTAAATGAATCAAATGTGTCAAATTATACAGCTTAATTTATTTTATTTTTTTCAGCAAAAAAATATTGCTTGTTGCACTCTAATAACACAAATTCTCATACCTCATCCAACTTATCCCCTCCCTTGACCAAGACAGAATAATAAACCTTCTCAATTTTTTTCTTGTCAACTGTCTCCTCCCGGGCATCTATATAAGCAACACGAAGAGACGGATTCCTAGAAGATGCATTAGAAGATATCTAAGATTTTGGCAATGACAAATCATCCTATATGATTAAGAAATTAATTTTATAATGCAACTTACGAAATCATAAGATTCAGAATATTCATATAACAGCTCCTGTCTCTGGAATCGCTTGAGATTTTCTGCGCGCCATAGCTGGCAGGATACTACATAAGTGAACTTCATATCTGCTAATGCTTGTGCACGTTCCGTAAGGGCTCTGTAATTTTCATGTTTTGTGTCAATGGCTCGATAGTCACCAAATATCGCTGCAAAGGAAACCATAATAGTGATAATTTACAAAAAGGGCAAAACAAAGATTTGATTTATTACAGAAAGTGAGAGGGAAAAAAATATCCACCAACCATTATCATCAGCAAAATCCAAAAAGCACTGAAGTTTCAGAGCCTCTCTATAGTACATCATCCCTCTCACTAATTATAGAGCAACAAAAAATGTATAAATAAAACGTTCATAAAGCAATTATGTTAACCTGAGTGTTAAAAGATACGCCTGTAAATACATATTATCTGACCTGTCCTAGCAAGTGTCTGGCCTCTGTAAGATACCCAATGACGATCCATATCTGACCTGTCTTTCTCAGGATCACTAAATTTGGCATCTTTGATCCGCTCCTCATAATTTTTCCATTCATCTTTTAAGCGACAATTAAGTTATTAACAGTAGAAGAGTTTATACCTATAGAAATAATTGCAGTAATTGTATGTAAGATATGAATATAGAACTCACCGGGATATATCTTCTGTAGGTAGAACAGAGTTGTTATGCCATCTTCATTTTCCTTGTGAAGATCATCCACTGAATAAAGCACATCTTCTCGATAGTATGGAGTCAAAACACTGAAAATAAAGCAAGGTAAAATAAATTAACTAGAATTGCAACAGTGAGCGCATGAATCATGAATTATGACTAAACCAAATCAACAACGTATTCACAAATATGAAACTCCAAAAAAATGTACGATAATTTAAGGTTTGCTAACAAGGACAGCAACAAGTAATCACAAAGTAAATAGGAGAGAAGAATATTGACGGAGCCGTGGATAATGGAAATTTTTGCACCCTCTCTGTTACATAGTCAATTTTAAGTCTTCAATAAATTACTCTAGAGAGATGCTAGATAATTTTGTCTTTAATGCGCCATAACTTTTAATCCCTAAATATATCAATGAATATTATGTACATTAAAAAAAGAGGATAATGTAAAGGACATCTTATAGCAAAATTTAGAAAGCACGTAGGAGAACAATGTTACATATATATTTTTTGGAAAGAAAAATGAAAAAAAAGTCACTAGTCAAGTTGCTAATTAGTTCTTGTCATTATGATCTGCCTGGGTATTGTGTTAGTATCAGACAATTTGGTTTGGACAGCTTTCTCAACATTTACTACATAAAAAAATTAATATTTTCTGTTTACTTGATAAAATATATGATAGTATTTAGAAGTACTAGCACATGATATGCATTTATGAAGAAAGATCTGATCACAATTTACATCTGTCTTGAAAGAAACAGCCAGATTTTGTTTTATCAGTCAAATTCTGACGAATTTCAACATGAGCAGTAGGCTTTAGTTAGGACGGGTCATATCTCAATCATTTGCAGTAAATTATTTTCATTTGGATATACTCTGAAGTCATGAATACAAAAAATAAATTGACATATGAGCCAACGACAAGAAACCTGAGACTTTCAAAATTTACCTGAAAGACATCATGTTTCGAACTTTGGGGGCATGGGGCATCGTCATAAATAGAGAGTTTGCAAAGAAAGTAACGCGTCGACGAGCCTCTAAATTCATAGGCACATTGATTGCTGATTCTTTCTCAGTCAAAAGCAAATGAAGGCGGACAACCTGCAGACAGAACGTATAATAAATTTTAGATACTACAGAAGTCATAAATATTCATAATAGACAATACCAAATACAATTTCTAATACCTTTTCCATCCAGTAGCTGCTTTTTAAGAGATTTACATTTACTCTTTCAAACTTCTGTTCTTTCTCATTCCCTTGATTAAAATCCTCCAAAATCCTAAGAAATGAAGAAAAGATATAACACCTCAAATTGCTGGAACAAATTATTATTGTGATTATCTGCCAACAGATTCTGAGACATACTTATGGCCATCAATCATTATATCTTGAAAGATAATCTCTATGATATCCTGAAGCTTGTTTATGAGCAGAGATTTATATATCTCATGATCCTCGACATCATCCATCTGCCATTTTCCAAATTAAACTCACAAGAGAAATTTAATATCTATCTACATTTATTAAAGAAATTGATGCTAATTACGCAATAGGACAAATATTACCAAAAGGTTGAAAAATTTATCCAAGTTATCACTCAATAAAGGCAGCCCCGCCATGTTAAACTCCCTCAAGAATCTTTGATCGCGTATGCTGCTATCAACTTTGCGACATATATGCCTAATGATTCTGAAAGTTGTACAAAGAATTCAAGAAGCAACTCAATATTTTTTTTCATTTTTTTGAAATTTCAGAAATTCTGGATATTAGGAACTATCATGTTACTTACTCTCTATCCCCTTCATCCAGCATAAGGGCAATTAATACTTGCTTCAAGGTTTCATAGCATTCAATTACTACAGTACGCATGAAATCATCATTCTTAATTTTTCTAAAGAGGTCTGCATCCTCCCTCTCATTGCAATCTTTCGCCATGTCCAGTGCTATGGGAATCTAATATCAATGTCTAAGTAGCCATAGTGACAAAAGATTATTTGACAACAAAATGGAATCAAAATCCTTTATAAGGCACTTTGACTATTGTTCTATAACATGACATGAATACTAAATAGTAAGCATACCTGAAATCCAAAGCGTAAAGCAAGCCACTCAAGGATATCATTAAATGGTTTCTCTTTTTCTTCAGCCATTAGGAATGCAGGAAGGTTATCTATATGACGAATATCTTGAAGTGCTGCTTTGATATGATTAAGTGTTCAAGCAAAGAAACCATAAGTTAGAGAGGGGAAAAAAAAGACAAGTCTTCTGGGTTATATATTCATGAGGACACAGCACAAGTGTAACCAAAAGAACACAAATAACCTCAGGAAGCTCCATAATTGCCGGTTTAACACCAATTGCATACAATGGAAGAATGTTGTAGTGCTCATATTGCTCCTTTTTCTCCTCAACATCTTTTGCATATCTTTGGGTCTGTGATGATCATATTATTGAATTAAAAAAAGTTATCACTAATCACAAGGTAGGACAATCATATAAAATTTTTAGGTAGTAACAGAAATATAAATCAAACCTCAGCATCAATTTTTGTTGGCGGTACAACCGTCCTCAGCGTATCATACAGGACCGTAGCAATCTGATAGATCTTCGCTATCTCCTCCCTGCAGACATATAAACATTCGAGTGAAGCATACTGCAGTTGTTTTAAAGAGAACATCAGTTTGAAATTACAAGGCTCACGGTTTTTTTGTATGTTGCCCCCTTTTGATGTTCTTCTCATAGAACACCTGATAAAATTTCTGGATTTCTTTGGGATCACTATTTGCAAGTATAAACTTTGTCTCTTCTTCGTCCTGTTACCAAGCAAATAACAATACCATAAAATATAAATTTAAAATAATTTTTTATTTAAAAAAAAAAAGAAAAGAAAGAAAGATAAACTCAGGTTGCTACTTGCTTGGAGACACCAATCACCTATGATGTTTACAACTCAATATTGATACAAGGAAGCAACAGAAATGGTAAACTTATAATAGCTGTCTGAATCTGAAATATCATTCCAAAAGCTATCGTAGACTCTTAAGATTTTAAGTAAGTATAGACAAGCACACAGCAGAACATAGATGAAATATAAAGAGTATGATATAAAGCTCAAAAATCTAAATTCAATTATACTATCCTGTAGATATCAAGATTAATTGTTAAAAAAAAACTCATACAAGAATATAGCATCTACCTTTTCAAGCCTGTGCAACAAGTATGTCTTAAATTGCCTAACACCCCTCCCGCTTGATGTGGGATCTGCTCGATGTGCTTGCTCGAATGCATGAAAACGACCTGACGAAAAGATACTTTAAGAAAGAGAGACAGGAAGAAGAGCAACTAAACTCTTAAGCATATGAAGAAAGAACTAAACAAAGGATAAAATTACACCAATTTGACACACGCATTTTTTGTAGACAGCACTAAAAATGCCTTAAGATGTACTTAACCGTTAAACAATTTGCATTACAAAGCTTTCAGTCTACTGTCTAAATGCAGAACAGTGTTAAACTGGTGTACCATGAATCATGTATGCACCAGCCACCACGTGTACAATGATGATGTGACCTCCCATATGGCATGCACTTGCATAGAGAAAAGTGAGATTTAACACCATCTGATAGGGAACCAAGTTGGAGACAGCCACACAAGAATGTGTATAATTTAACCCAAAATAAAATATATGAAAGGCAAAAAAATTCAGAAGCAACCATTAAACAGAATATCCTTCCACCACACAGGCCCCAAAATTTTATACTCACTCCATCTCGATAAGTCAGAACACTTTCCAAAGTCGTTCACCCCACAATACTCTAAACTATCTAAAATGGGAAAAAAGCACTTCATACATCAATCTCACAATACACTTTAATTTCGAGATTGTCTTCAACATTTCACATACCACATGCTTTACACTTTTTTCTTTTTTATCAAAATAACTGAATTTCTCTCATAAAGTCAATAGAATTAAGTCAATAAAGGAGTAATTAAAAAAAGGTTTTAAAAAAATCATCAAACAAGTACCAAAAAACATCACCAAGGTAACAAACATGAAACCATCACTAAGCAAAACTTAAACAAAACACATGAGAAAATAAAAAGGGCATACCAGAGAGCATAAAACAGAACAGCAAGCATGATGAATTATGACATAAAGAGTGTGGGAGTATTTAAGTTCAAATTCTTACATAAATAGGCAACTCGTGGGTTCTCCTTCTCAACTTCATTGGCCACACGGAGAATGGGGACAATAAAGGACAGCGACGACGGCACCAACTCACTGTCCACGGCGGTGTTATCATCGTTAGGATCCACCACCGCGAGGGCTCTTGACATCCTCTTCGAGAGGGATCTTGGTGGGCCCACATCATTCTTGGTCCCACTAGAACTCGCCATACCACCACCACTGCTATCTTCTTTTTCACCTTAATTCTTGAAAGATGATGGCCAATATCTCCATAACCCTTTTGCTTGCGCAGAGTTTCACTAAAGAAAGTGCAGCTAAACGTCATTGTTAAAGTATGCATATATACTCAGCAACTAAGATTGATTCTTTGGTTAAGAAATGGGGCAAATCTTTTCATCTTTCGGTTTCTCTAGGGGAAAGGAAAGAATTTGGGCGGGGGGAACAAATGAAATATCTTAATTCGAAATGCTTTATAGCTTTCTTGTTTTCTTGAATGAGATCAACTCAGGATACTGTAGAAAGGCTTTGCTTTAAACGGCAACTGTTTGGACTTTGGGATGAATTTTTATTTATTTTTTATTTTTTTAATTAAAGAGTCATACTACAACACTCCAACAATCTCTATAGTAATAAATTTTTAAAAAATGATTTTTTCTTTCGAGAATCAAAACAATTCTTTGAAATTAATTAGATTGAATATTTCGTTTATTCTAGCACTCTTTTTTTTTTTAAATACATATCAAAATATTTATTAAATTAAGAGGAAAAATAAAAAATGTAAAAAATAAATACTATAACAAATAAACATTTGGAAGATAACAAACTAAATAAATATAAAAAGAGTGTTGGTGAGATTAAAAATGTGATTATTTATATTAAGAGTAATTTGGGTGAAACAGTTTTACACTTTAATAATTAATTATAAGTTTTCATTAATAATATTTTATTTTTCTTTTAATTGTTATTACTTTTTATTTACACTATAAATTGTTTATTTTTTGAATTAAGTTCAATGAAATATTATTATTATCACCTTTTAGTCATTTCACGAAAATTATTATGTGTGACCGCCTCACTCAACTCTTTGCCCTATACTCTTTATATCATATATATATATATAATGCTGACCAAATTAAAGTACGAAATAATATGGTTCCGGCCCATTAAAGTACGAAAATCCATACTTTTTGGGCCTTTATAAGTTACAAGATATGGGCCCTTGGACCATCTGGCTGATCCAGTCCAGAATAAGGAGTAGGCCTACGCTACCAACTTTGTCCCTCAATATTGGGCTTAAAAGCCCAAAATATTAAACACCTCCATTTTCTAACACGTCTAAACTCTCTGTCTTTTCACTTTGCACATATTAACCACATAGTTAATTTGGATAATCCAGCTCCAAAATAACTCTCAAATTAAATTAAATTAATTTGATTTTAATTTATGTATGTAATTATATATACACAATTAATTTAAAATACATTTTTTAAATACTTAGTAAATGTTTGAATACACATCATCCTTTTGTATTATGAACATATCTAATTAATTTATCCAGCTTTCTTGACTAAGGCAATTGTCATACCAATATTTAGACAAATTTGTTATAGAACTAAATTTTGAAGTTGTTGGATCCACGTGATTCTGGCTATTACAGGAAAAAAATTATTTTTTATTCCATAAACAATTCTTAAGTTTACAATTCAATCATTAGAAAAAAAGAAATCAAAGAATGATCGTATGAGGAAATTAAATTAAAAAATAATCTCTTTTTAAATAATAATTCAACAAATACCTCCCTTCAATAAGAACATGTTGGCAACTAAGTGAACAAAGTTGTCATGAGTTTCTTACATTTAAACCCAAAAATTAATAATAAATAAGTATTGTTTATTAAATATTCTATATATTTTAAGTAATTCACATTTTGAAAATTCTAGATACATATTGGTTACATGACATGATTTTTTTTTTTGGGATGTCATATCAAACTCCCACAAGTGATGATATTACCAATTTAAAATGATAGTTTAATTAACAAAAATAAATAAATAAACATATATCTTTTTTTAAAAAAATATTTCTCTATCAACTTCAAGTAATAAAATAATGATGCATGTTTTGAACTTTCTAGTGTGACCTCATAAAACATGTACTCAACTTATAACAACTTTAACTGCACAATCAATTCTTATACAATGCTTAATTAATTATTATATATTCAAAACCAATCACACAGGACAGAATATGGTGCTTAAAAGTTAAAATATTATAATGATATGAATTAGGTAGATCTAGTTATACATTCATAAGATAAGACATACTATCAAATAAATATTATCATGAATTAGTTATATGCACTAACACGTAAATTAATTCGGTTGGGTTATCATGAATTAATCTCATTTCTATCATTTTCTTTTTTAAATTTCAATACACATATACAAAAAATATTACAGAAATATTTAATGGATGTAATACAATGGCTGATTAATTAACCCTAATAATTAAGGTTAAGGTCATTTAATTTGAGTCAGTTAAAATTTATTTTTTATTTTAGCTCGAAGCCTATTTGCAGTTCATCAACAACTTCGTTTAATATATTGAATATTTTATTTATTTTTATTATTCATCTTAAATGAAGCATTAGTGTTTTATGAGATTTATTTAATTATAATTTTCAAATAATAATGTGCATGTGTGTTGGTGAAAAAGGCATTGTGGGGGGAGGGGGATGGGATCTAATTGGAGTGTTTAAGGGGACACACAGTAAACAACAATTTATCAAATTCTGATGCACATTATTTTTCTGATTAAATAGGAATGTGATTACTATTATTTAAATTTCCTAAATAATAAGAAATGTGACATGTCAGTGTATCCTTTGTTTATTTATTTGGGTATGGGAATGCTTTTCCTCCACCCTGTCTTTGTTTTTGTTGGGCAAAAGACTATCTATTGGCTAGTGTGGACATAAACATAATATTCTTGAATATTTTATTTGATGCTATAAAATTATTATTATTAATATTATTTACACAATCTCTATATTTAGAGTTGTTAATTTTTAGGGGCTGTTTGGATAAACACATTAGAAATCGAGGAATGATAATAGAATGGAACTAATGTTTTGCTTTTGCATAAGGTTTAATTTTCATTCAAAATCCAATTTTTGGAAGAATGAGTGATTCCCAAAAATCATAAAATAATTTTAGGCCCTTCTACGCCCCCGGAATACGGGGACACGGTCCGTGTCCCAATGTGAACACAGCTCTTCCCTTTCCTATTTTAATTAATCTATGTATTGTTAGGGAGTTTAAATTATAAAGAAATATGGAAATTTCAAAGGAACACAGATCTAATTTCGTGTGTTCGGGCGCACAAGAAACTCACTCATAATTTTATTCCATAAAAATATTTTTCAGAATCAAAGTATCTTTCACAATTTATTTTTCTTGTAATTGAAAAAATCAAATTACTATAACAGTATATAAAATAAAATAACTAAATAGTATTTGAGAAAGGTGAATGTGTTCCCACGTGCATTACATGTGGTGCAAGTCAAGATTTATACAATTCCAGAAGAACAGCAGAAAGATGATCAAGATGCAATCATCAGATTAGATGTACGGCCCTGATTCTTTCTGATGAGGTCAATTTTTTAGATGGATGGACCCCACAAAAAGTGGGCCATGCCTATGAGAATTGGGCCACAACCACACTCCCTTTTAATTAATACTAAACACATACTACCATTTACCTAATCACTAATTAATTTCAATTAAAGTATATAAAGATTTCAATTGATTTGTCTAAGTCATACTTTAATGTAAAGGTTATGCTTCAAATCAAAGACTTTGTTTCTCCTCCAATCCCTTTTTATCTCCATAATTATGATATTAAAGAAAGGGGATTTGTTTATTAGTATTGGAATTACTCTTTTGCCCTTGTCCCATGTATAATTTCATACTATAAATAAAGTAAATTAATTAAGTAATTGTTTTATTTTAATTATACGAATATTGCGCACCGAGGTTGTAAATTGTGTGAATTTTTTTTTATTATTATTAAAATTCAACTTCAACACCAACTTTTTTTTATTAGGTACAAGTAGCAAGTATATATGAATTAAAATTGAATATAATAAACAACAGGAGTGTATGTTTTCATATCGGAATATTGATATTTTAGATAGATTATGCCTTCGGCTACTTTAATTATAAAACTATCGTTGCGTAGTCTCTCATTGTATATAGTTGGTAATTTTTAATAGGTATTAATTTAATTGTATACACTCTTTAGTTTCATAATAAATTTCATAATTTTTTTATTCGATACACAATAAATTTCATTATTTAAAAATAGTAATATCACATCAATTTTATACCCTCAAAATACATATTAATTTAAAAAATATCAATATATCACTCTTAAGTTAACACACATAATATATTTATAATTTATTTATTAATTAAATATACTACATTATCCACACAAAAAAGTAGTTAAAAAGTAAAATTTTTAAAACTCCGTATATGGTGAAATTATAAAATAAGGTGATAAAATTTAGTAATTATTTTTAAGTGTAAATTTCTCAAAGTTCAAATTAATTATACAGTTTATAAAGCCATTAATGGATGGTGACAGATTTAATTAAAAACTTATTGTTACATTTCTTATGTTAAAATATTTACAAACTTATTTTAATTGTAAACATTGTCTAAAATATAATAATTAAGGGTTTATAAATTTAATTGTTTACAGCCGCCGGAGCTTTCTCCGGACCACCACATTTTTTTGCTGTACACACGTTTTTTTTACTGCACACACTTTGTTGCCGCACATGAACATTTGATGCACACAACATTTATGTGCAGCACATTTGTAGGGGTAGTATTGGAATATCATTATATATTTTTGTAGTTAATAATAATACTTTTGTATGTTTGTATCTCATAATAATTAAGAGTTTTTTTGTGTAACTAGTAATAATCCTCCCATTAGAATGTATTATATTACTTGAATTAAATCTAAATTATATCGACTATGATAAAAATTAAATCGAAACAAGGTTGGATTCCAAAATCAAAATCTAAAGTTAAAAAGGAAAACATATAGTATACTATTAGTATATACTTTCTTTTTTCTGTGTAAACAATGAATTGCATAATTCAAATTTGAAACAATCCCATAATGCATTTCCATAAATTAAGATATTGTGATTATTTAAAGCTACAAAATCTCAAATGCAAATCAATAAATTAAATTATTGTAAAAATATATTTTTGCCGCAAAATAATTTGGGAATTTAAGTCGGTTTTGAACATTAAATGCCAACCAAATTTTTGGGTGTGAATAACCCAACCAACTCCCAATGGTCAAACTTCTAAACTTCAAATATATATTTATATAGTATTATTTTTGCTTGAATAAAGTATTATATTTGAATTAATGTTAATTTAGTCAGTTCGCACTAAAAAAATCATTTCACGAGAAATTTTGAACTTTATTGAACTCAAAATATATACAATTATACTTTCTTCGCGAATCTCTATTGTTAACAATTTCGATATTATAATCTGTTCTTTTAAATTGGACGAAATTATTTTAGAAAAAATAAAACTCTAAATAAATATTATTATCAATTCATTATAATTATATTTTTATTTTCCTTACTTAATAAAATATTTATAATTGATTTTTATTAAAATAGATTAGACCACCCTTATAAAATTTAATAAAATTAATCATAATCTTTTTTTTAAATATATATAAAAATGTAACTGCTTTGGGAATGAGAGGAATAGTGTTATCTTTCTTTTAATTTTGTTTAGTTATATATGATTTGAAGGGTACTATACTTTAATGAGTGAATGAATACAATTTGTGTAATTCTTTGTGTTATTGGGTCATGTTCGTATGTACACAATAAAAGTAAATCTGAATATGATATGAAAAAATTCATTCAGAGGCAACACTAAAAATCACGATAATATGATAAGAAAATAAAAAATATATAAAAAAATAATAATAAATAATAATTTTTTTTAAGGAAATATATTTTAAAAGCCATGTATATACACACGAATTTTACTACTAATAATCACTTTTTTTTCTTAATTAATACTTTTTTTATATGTATTATTTATATATATTAATTAATATTCTTTTACAAGCATCATCTGAAATTTAATTAAAAATTAAAATTTAATGTAAAAGAAATATTACTATTCATTATTTTAAAAATCTCTATAAATCTCAATCATATCTTTACATTATTTCGATGGCAAACAAAAACATGTATTAATTGGAAATACTCTCTCAATTCCGTCCGTGATTATTGTTACATTTTCTTTGTAATGTCATGGGACGAAATGCTTATAGTTAAATTTCCTTTGTAATGTAAGTGATTATTGTTAAGTTTCCTTTATAATAATATCATAGAACAGAGGGAGTATTAATTAACATATCTTTACAAATGTGCATATAAATCTCAAACATATTTTTATATTATTTTGAAAAAAATAATAATAGGAAGTATCAATTAACAAAATAAATAAATAGTACATTATATTTTTATAAACAGAACCAATGGGATTTGAGGATAACACATAATTTTGTGTGAGTGAGATTTCTTGTGAGAAATCTACCGTTAGGACAAAGATAATAATATTATTATTCTTGGATATATAATTTTAAAAAGAAGTCACAGGTTATTTTATTGGGAAAAAAAATAAATAAATAAAGCAGTGGGCAAGGGCAAATTTGTCCATTTGTCGAAATCTCTGTAAAGTCGACTTCCCCTCGCCAAGGGTTTTCACCTTCTCCATGTGCCCTTTATTTCTCACCTCTGCTATAAATGTAAATCCTCTGTTTGCCCCATTTAGCATTACTTTTACTGTTGACTCACATTCTCTCTCTTCTCTCTCTTCTCTCTCTCTGGTTTCCTCCATTGCAAACCAAGCTTTCTCTCCAGCTTTTCTATGCGCCTCTATCCTCCCACATTCGCAAAAACCCCACCTACCATTTCACCCAACTTTTCTTTTAAATGAGGCATCTCCAAACACTGTTAATTCTTTCCACCATTAAAATAAACCTCTGCCCACTTATGAAGATTAGATTTTTGTCTGGCATTGTTTGAGAAAAGAATTGCTCTGGCATTTGCATTATTGTTATTGTTTTCTTGAATTCTCTTTGGCCCACTGCTGGCCATCCTTTTCTTCTTCTAAACTACTCCTCTTCAGCTGCTTCGTCTTATTCTTTTTCCTTAATTGGCTCTTCTTTTTGTGGGTTCTTCTTATTTTATCTCACATTGCGATTTCTAGCCTCATTCAGCCTCTGTATTCCACAAACATAAAGTGCCCTTTATTTGTTTCTTTGGGGTTTCTAGGAAGAAGATCAGAGGGACTTAGTCAGATCAGTTGTGTAGAGAGCTTCTCTAATGTTCTTCTTTCCCTATTAGAATCAAATCCAATTCCTTTTTTCTCTGTTTTTCTGCTTAGTTCATAAGGTATGCTTCTTGTAAATTTGCTGTCTTTTGTTATCACGATATTGAGATTTGAGATTTGGTGTCAATTGTCCATGCTTTTAAGATTAATTACTGTGTCATTCAGTTTGATTTCTAAAATTCTATGACTTATGTGACGATTTATCTTGCAATTGAGAGGTTTAGTTTGATTGGTCAAAATGCCAGGAGATTTTGACCATCCAATTATTTGGCTGAATTTTGTTATTTTCTTTTTCCCCCATTTGTCCTCGTGAAAATTACAGAAAGAATTATGTTTTATGCATTGCGATGGTTACTTTTGAATCTGTATTTGATTTGGCTGAATTTAATGTGGTACTTATTATCGTGATATAGCAGTAATTAAAGTAACGCTGTATAAAGAAATTCAGTTCTTGGAGATGTGAAATAAATCTTAGTGGCATCTGCTTGGTTGAGCTCTGAATTGTACACTATAAGAAGATCTGTCTTAATTATTGTATCATTGATACTTCGATTTAGTGCTATGCAGTAATGTGATTTGTTTCATGTGATCTAGGTTTCAATGGATTATTTCTTGCCTGGAGCATAGGGATGAACTAAGCTGAATTTCAGTCCTTGCCACAATTTGAAAGAATATGTCGGAAAACCTGAATTCTGAGTTGTCGAAAAGATATGGGGGAATAAAACTATGGGTTCTTATTTGCTTATCGATGGGTGCATTTATAATTTTAATTCTTGGGATCCTGTCAATATGGGTCATGTTCCGTAGAAAATCCCGAAGAACATTGGTTAAGTACAATCACTGCCAAATACCTAATGTCTCAAAAGAAATCAGGGTTGACAGAGTTGGGGATCAGAGCAAGTTCAATCATCCTGAAAGTGTAGTCTTGACTGTTAATGATAAATCGGGTGATAAGACCTCCGAGAAGATGTTAGTTCATTTAGGAAGGAGTAAATCCACTGATGTTGATGATATAAGCCCGTGCAGTTCAGTGTATCATCATGAAAGGCCCTGCAGCTCCCAATCAGGAGAGGAAGGGAATTCTGGTAATGGCCGAAAACAACCTTCTTTGTCGTATGGGTATGCTATGGCATCTCCTTTAATTGGTTTGCCTGAAACGTCCCATCTTGGTTGGGGGCACTGGTTCACACTTAGAGATCTTGAAATTGCAACCAATCGCTTCTCTCCAGAGTTTGTTCTTGGGGAAGGTGGTTATGGGGTAGTTTATAGGGGTAGATTGGTCAATGGCTCAGAGGTTGCTGTTAAGAAACTTCTTAATAATCTGTGAGTATCTAACTTACTTCTTTACTTATAGAGATTGTCGGATTCACCAATAGGCTTTTATTGATGCTATTATTATTAATGAGTAAATGACAAATTATGTTGTAGTGGCCAAGCAGAGAAAGAATTTAGGGTTGAAGTAGAGGCTATTGGCCATGTTCGGCATAAAAATCTTGTCCGGCTTCTTGGATATTGCATTGAGGGAGTTCACAGGTTAGCTTCTTTAATGGAACAGAATTGCATCACACCATATAGAACTCCTTTTTTATCTCTATATTGACATACTTTCTTGCTGATCTGGCATTGTTTGCATGCAGGATGTTGGTGTATGAGTATGTAAACAATGGTAACCTTGAACAGTGGCTTCATGGAGCCATGAGACAACATGGCACCCTAACATGGGAAGCTCGAATGAAGGTTCTGCTCGGTACAGCTAGAGCGTAAGTTGAATTTTATGTAACTACTAAAATGATAACCTATGCTCTTGTGGTATATTTCATGTTTATGTCTTACCTTGTGATATAGATGCAATATTAATGATATTTTCTGTATTGAGAAATAAACCATTTGACTTTACATTCAAGTGTAATAAAATATTATTGAAATTCCATTTATACCTCATTTTGTTTGTTTAAAATATTTTGCAGACTTTCTTATTTGCATGAAGCTATTGAACCAAAAGTTGTACATCGTGACATCAAATCCAGCAACATTTTGATTGACAATGAATTCAATGCAAAAGTTTCTGACTTTGGTCTGGCTAAGCTCTTGGATTCCGGAGAAAGCCATATAGCGACGAGAGTGATGGGAACATTTGGGTAAATGTTATGACTACCAGCTTTTTTTTTTCCACTTGTATGACACTCGTGTTTTGAATGAAATTGTTTATATTTGGGATTTTCATAACTAAGTCTGTCTGTGGATTCCAGTTATGTGGCTCCTGAGTACGCAAATTCTGGCTTGTTGAATGAAAAGAGTGACGTTTATAGTTTTGGTGTTTTGCTCCTTGAAGCTGTTACTGGAAGAGATCCTGTGGACTATGGTCGTCCGGCAGATGAGGTACTAATTTCTTAAGTATGGTCATTGGAGCATCAAATGACACACATAATTCACTTGAGTACATGTGATAAGTTTTTCTCTTTTCATAGAAAACAAAGAGAGAATTAATTTAAGAAGGTCCACTATGGCGTGTATGGCAGGTTAATCTTGTTGAATGGTTGAAAGTGATGGTTGGGAACAGGCGGGCAGAGGAAGTCGTAGACCCTAACCTTGAAGTTAGTCCCACAACTCGAGCCCTGAAGCGTGCACTTCTAGTTGCGCTTAGGTGTGTGGATCCTGACTCGGAGAAACGCCCCAAGATGAGTCATGTGGTCCGTATGCTTGAAACAGATGAGTTTCCTTATCGTGAGGTTATCTCCCAACTCTTCGCTTTAAATAGTCGCATTAATGACTACCACAAACTTAGACTATATTCAATGGTCACATGGGTCAAAATCTTGTTCCTGGTCAAATACACACATTCTCATTAATATTCAAGATGCAAAAAGTCGGAGATGAGATCATCATAGGATTAGGTTCAATATGCTTGATTTTGTGTTAGTTTGTGATTGATGAAAAAATCAATGATGAAGGAATTCTCCAATGCTTCTGTTTCAGGACCGAAGAAATAGGAAAAATCGAGCTACAAGTGGGGATATTGAATCTGTTAAAGAGAGCTGTGGCTCAGCTGAGATAGAAAGCAGGTCAGATAGCCACGCGTCTGACATGAACAACGCCAACTGATAGGAGCTAACAGAGACGACGTGCTTTGGGGTTAATTATTGCGAATAGCCTCCTGATTCTAGAGCTTAATTTCAGTGACTTGTGAACATCCTCAAAACTTGCTACTTGAAAAGATTCTTGCATGACAGAAATCAAAACTTAGGATGGCCCAATTAGCAGCTCTTTTAGATCATTGGTGTGTTATCTTCCTAGGGGGGTAGGGGGGGTGGGGGAGAGGTTGTTTCTGTACAGTTTGATGGATCGTTGGGCTGTTTCTGATGATGTGTATTTATGAACATCATATCATTCTTTTTGTTCGGTTTTTTATTATAGAAGCTACACCAAGTGAAATACATCATCTGTTGATGTGTGATATTACTTGTGCAGATTTTTGTTCTGATTGGACTTGGATCCATTGTTGCTAAACCTTATTCCATAAAATTAGAGGTGTATTCATTGGCTATTCTAAGATTCATAATTCTTTGTGCAAGTAAAAAATGTATGAAAACGATTAATGGGCAAAGGGTCCATTTAGCCCTCCATCTCATGCATCGAGATCAAATAAGCTCTTAATCATATTTTTCGTTTGTCTATGCCTTTGCCCTTGTTAGATTGGATCAATAAAACCCTTATTTTTTTTTATTAAATAATCAATGAAGCCCCTCATTTTATGTCATTGGAACAAATAAACCCTTCATCTATTTTTTAAATCATTCAACCCTCTTTTTTATAATAAATATATCAAACATACCCTTAATCTTTTAACTTAAATATAAAACACTTCAAACCCATTTTTGATCTCCTGTAGCGTCATTATTTTATTTCCTTTTTTTTAATTGTTTTTTTTACCCTCTTCTTTTATTTATTATTATTATTATTATATTTTTAAATAAACAAAATGTAATATTATTCGTTCTTTATTTTATTTTATTTTTTGTTTTACTTTTTTAATTTTCAACTATTTAACTTATATTCATATATTTAAAAATATATATTATTTTATAAATAATTCATATAAAAATAGAATGTGATAATATTAGTGAAAAATATTTAATAAAGTTGATACATGATCAAAATAAAAGTGATAATTGTCTATTAAACTATTTCATTAATAATTTATATTACATGATTTTTAATGAAAGCTAATACCCGATAAAAGAAAAGGGGATAACCATGCATCCAACTAGAAAAAAAATATATTTAATTTGAGCTACAATAATTTTTACATTATATTTATCATATATTTTCATTTGAAAATTTTAAATAATAATTTTCACTTACATTTATTATTATATTTACAAAATAATTTTAAATATGATAACTTAAAGAATTAGATTAAATAATAAATAAAATGACTACAAAATATAATTAATTAATGTAAATTAAAATTTGAAATATTAAAGAACCCTTTATAAATATATATAACTAAAAAAAAAACTGTGCTTGGATGGGTCAAAACGTCAGGTGTGTTAATTGTTGGGAATTAGGAACACTCATAATTAATTAAAATAGAAAAGTTGCTTAAATTTAAGGAATTTTATCAATAAAGGGCTTATTTGATCCAAACATATAAGGTGAGGGGTTTTTTATGAACCTTGTTCATTATTTAAAAAAGATAAGGGTCTTAATTGATCTAATCTAAAAAGAATAAGAGCTTAAATGAACAAAAGTAAGATTAGGGGCCCTTCATTTGTTTTCTTCTAAATTCGTATGAAAGTCCTAAAATGGCAAATTAAGGTGATTTGGATCATCTCCACACTAAAAAAAAAATACCAACAGAATATATTGGTAAAAGACTTAGTCTCATAGTAAAATTAATATGTTGATATTTCATTACTAAAAGAAAAAAGTACTAATTTTTATAGACAATCCGTGAGTAATTACCAAAAGAAAAAAATACTAATTTTTATAGACAATCCGTGAGTAATTATTAATTGATTGAATTCCGTTGATAAATTCCACTATCAATAAAGAGTTTTTCGAAATCACTCTGTGTCTATTTCCTCATTATTCAATTGAACAGTAAAATCACTCTTCACACAAAGAGAGAGGGAACTGGACCTGGGCCGTACCATGAATCGTGAATTAAGTTGGTCTTGGTAAATATTTCTAGTTTAAAAAACGATTAGATACTTAAATGGATACAATAAAAATGAAAATGAGTAGAGATAACAATTTAGATATCATTCTTCAAAATTTGTGACAATTATATGTACCTGTCTAAGTAATTAATCTAGAAATGAAATTGCATTTCTTGTCCCCAAGATAACTAGGCACGGGCACATTGCATACTCGCGTAGCAAAAACAAGAGAAAGTCGAAAATAAACATTTCGACGACTATATTCCAACTTGCTGAGTGGTTTCCATTGACGAAGCTTTCTTTTATTCTCATAGGTTAATCCTACCATCCACGTCTTCTTTACAACACTTACTTTTGCGAGTCGGGTTTCTTCTTCTTGACCACTCGTTTGTGATGCGCAATAGCAGATCTGAGACGAGTACAGAAACTCAATACATATAGTAGGTACAAAGAAAGCAGACCAGGTGAGTTTCTTACAGCTCTTTAACTTTCTTGGCAGTCTCTACTGAAAGAGGTGGTGGGACGTATGAAGCAGCGTCTATTATTGCCTGTCTCATGCAGACAAAGTGATCACCGCTTACAGAAATGACTTTGCTCGCAAAAAACCAGTCTTGTAGAATAGAGTAGTGAATATGATCCTTTTATGGATGCACGTACCTGTAGTTTCTTTTTCTGGTAAGCAAAGATCTGTAGTTTGGACATAGCGTCTTCCGCGTTACTCCTGAAACAAAACAGATACATAAAAGATTGCAGTAGGAGTTCACAGAAAAACACATGTAGAGATGGGAATTCACTTTTGTGTTCTACTCTTCTTCGAAGAAATTACAATCTCCCCATTTCTGTTGATCCGGTTCTTCTCCTGCCAATGACCAGAGAGGTTTACGTAAGAAGTCTATGACCCACAAAGAGCTTGACATAGCATATGCTAAAACAATACATAAGAAAGAGCAACAATGTGCCACAGAAACCGATAAGAGAGATTAATATCGGTACAATGCAAAAAAAAAAAACACACACACACTGAAGGGTAGTTCTAATACGATTTGTTTTGGTATGATAAGTTTATTCTAGTGTGTCTGTTTCCTATCATAAAAATAACATGGCAATACCATTTTAAAATAATAATAATAATAAGACTACCAAAGAAGTTTAGTAATTGCTTCAACTTGGTCCAAATTCTTCGTTTGTTTAAGAAATATCAATACGGGGTTCGTGCATCTCAAATTGTTATTCTCAACCTAATAGAATCTCTCAAGTAAACTAGGCTCCAGTGTTTGGTTGCAACATAGTTATGGAATACACTTCTTTGACTTTGTCCTACAATTCATTATAGAAATGAGTCATCCAAGATGGTACATCAATCAACACATTAAACTCAAATGTCTCCTAAAATTTTTTTGTTCTATGGATAGGATACCGATGCATGTATGTGATGCTTAATAGAGAATAAACACACTGTATGACTTCATATTAAGTTTTTAAGTAGTGTAATTTGAAGAGGTAATATTTCCTACACACAACACGGCATCAATTAGTCCTTAGACTCAACATTGTGACCTTGTGTACAGATGCTTTTTAAAATTATTACAGGAATAATTGTTATTAACATTCTAGTGCGGAGATGAAAGACTAGAAAGGATATATCAACTTTCTTGTTAATAGGTGTAATCCATATTGAAATAGCATGCATGATCAACCATCAACTTGTGAGAGATTCATATCAGAAAAACAGTAAAACTAATTTCAGGAAATTAAAAGGATACATAACTCACCATTTGTATAATCCTCTCTCTCACCCTTTCATCTAACCAAAGTGCATTTTTCACATTAAACCGCATGTCAACCTTAGTGTTTAAGGCTGTTACAGAAAATGTAATTAGTGAATGAAATGCATAAGTTAGTGAATTGAAAATGAAGACATTGAGAAATTAAGTAATCACATTTTTTGAAATTTTGCCCTCCAGCCCCACCACTATTTGCGTAGCTTACAGTGACATGGTCTGCATGACAAAACACAAATTGAAGAATTCCATGAGTTCATTAGCATGAAAATATAACCTCAGCGGTCCAAGTACTTCTCTCGGCTAAAAGTTTAAGTAATCAAGTTAAGATAAAACCACAAACATGAAACAACATCTACTGAGTTGTGTAGAACAGTAATATATTCTTCACACATCCCACTCTGTACCTAAACAGAAACGTAGTAAAAGAGAACAAGAAACAAAAAGAAAGTATCCTACCATTGGATGCGATGCTAACATAGAGACTCGTGCAGTTTAAATTGTGTTCCAAAGAATAGTGAACTTCGTAAGATCAATAATTGCCAAGTCCTAGAGCTTACTTATCCACTTTAATTTACATATACAGATCCTTACTACTTCAAATAAATTTTCGTTAAAAACGGGAGATACTATTGAAGATAAAAAGAAGAAGAAGGCTGAACATTCATTCAAATCGATCAGTAATGCATCACTAAAAATTCAAAGATTGAGGGCCACCTGAAACCTGATCAAAATCCAAAACACTTGAAACTAACCATGAGCTAGATCGTGCACAAAAATCCGAAATTGCCTACATCATTTTACATAGTTTTCTAGCTAGCAGCTAACATCATAATAACAATATACTAGCATTACCAAATCAAAAAGTCCGTTCTGTCATTTGATCACTCTATTCAGGCAGTACAATCTTGAACTCCTAAAGTCTGGTAAATGGAATTGGCTAGTGAGAAATCACTTAAGTTTTTATGATGAACACGTGCAATTTAATTTTCCAGACTAAGCTTTGGTATAAATTGGAGCAGCAGCATACATCACATCAAATCCACCAAAGTACAATACTTCAACCAGAAGCTGAACTTTTGAGACATAAACGTTCTCCAAACATTATTCACATTCACAACTGAAACCAAAAATTCATTGATTGGCTCGAAACACCAAAATAACAAATAAATCGTTACCGAGGGTTATTTTAGGGATGGGCTCAACAATGCCTCCCGGTTTGTAACGCTCCTCGGCTTGATACAAGAGCCGCTGAACCTCAACAAGCCGAGCAGTAGACTTCTTACCTCTGCCGCCCGATTTCGTGGAGGCGCAACGCACAGCGCCGAGTCCGATGGGAGCCGAATTTACAGCCGTCAATGTCGTACGGAAGAAACGACTGAAAAATTGGGAATGAAGAACCGATCGAGCGAGCATTATTGTATTATCTGCGGCTTTCATTGCTGCCATTGCGAAGTTTTGATTATATCTGATCGAAATTTTTGGAGAATGAGTTCAAATTTGTGGGAAAATGGAATCGAAGTGAAACAGAGATTTATGCAATTGATTTTTCCAGAAAAAATACTGAGGATCCGTAGAAGGGAATATTGATGGGCCGGTTTAACCTTAAAATATGGATGGGCCGGGCTAAACTTGAACTATGGATGGGCAGGGCTAACTTTCTATTATTGTACTGGATTATTTTATTTTATTTTTTAAAATAAAAACCTTACTAGCTCTGTTAAACATAAAAATAGTAGTAACATTTTAGAAAGAATAGTACCGATCAAGGAATTGTGACAATCATTGATACTATTAATTTACAAGTTCTTGCTAAATTTTTTTTTTTAAATTGTGAGGTGGCGATTCCACGTTGCTCCTTGAAAAATTTTGTGTATGTGGCGCTTTCACGTTGATCTCGCAATTAGTGCATATTTAATTTAATTTAATTTAAAATAATTAATATTTTATAATTCTACCATTAAAACATTTTAATTTAAATATTTAATAATCCTACCATTAATACATAATAATATTATTTTAAGTTTATATAAGTAATTTAATTTAATACTTTAAATTTTTTTTATATCCTACCATTAATACATAATAATATTATTTTAAGTTTATATAAGTAATTTAATTTAATACTTTAAATATTTTTTATTTAATCCATAAATTTTGTGTGAATTTTAAATTATTTATTTTCATATTTAGCATATACATTTTAATTAAGGTATGTACAATAGTTATAAAGTTACATCTTAATTTAAATATTTAATAATCCTACCATTAATACATAATAATATTATTTTAAGTTTATATAAATAATTTAATTTAATACTTTAAATATCTTTTTATATCCTACCATTAATACATAATAATAATATTTTAAGTTTATATAAATAATTTAATTTAATACTTTAAATATTTTTTTATTTAATCCATAAAATTTGTATGAATTTTAAATTATTTATTTTCATTGAATTTTAAATTATTTATTTTCATATTTAGCATATACATTTTAATTAAGGTATGTACAATCGATTAGTTATAAAGTTTTGATAAATTATTTATTTTCATTGGATTTTAAATTATTTATTTTCATATTTAGCATATACATGTTAATTAAGGTATGGTACAATCGTTATAAAGTTTTGGTAAATTTATAGTATTATGTAATAATATTATTTTAAGTAATTTTCTTAATATTATTTTAAGTAATTTTCTTATAAAAGTTTATGTAAGTAGTTAAATTTAATACTTTAAATATTTTTGATTTAATCTGTAAATTTTGTGTGTATTTTAAATTATTTATTTCCATATTTAGCATATAAATTTTAATTAAGACATAATACAATCGAATCAATTAGTTATAAAGTTTTGGTAAATTTATAGTGTTATGTAATAATATTATTTTAAGTAATTTTCTTAATATTATTTTAAGTAATTTTCTTATAAAAGTTTATGTAAGTAATTAAATTTAATACTTTAAATATTTTTAATTTAATCTGTAAATTTTGTGTGTATTTTAAATTATTTATTTCCATTGAATTTTAAATTATTTATTTTCATATTTAGCATATAAATTTTAATTAAGGCATAATACAATCGATTATTTATAAATTTTTAGTAAATTTATAAAGAAACAAAAAACTTTTGTTGTTGTTTGATTATTTAAATTAAGTTTTAATAATTTTAGGAAAGATGGAGTATATTATTAAAATTTAATATTTTTAAATTAATTTTGGTGTTGATTTTAAACTATTTATTACCATATTTATCATACAAATTCATTGTATATAAGTATATGACATAATACAATCGATCAATATTCATCTATAGTGAATTTTTTTTACCTCCATTACAATTTTTATACGGTTTTTTTTCTTTATTAAATCATTGCATCAATTTATTATCCTGTGTCTGAAATTACTATGCAAAGAGAGACTTGGCAAATTAAAGTTAAATGCTTGAGGATTTGGATATCATACCTTGATAATAGACAAAAAAAAACATACCTGGATATGATTATGATGAATGAAAAGGTAAATTTTAGTTGATTATAATGATTAAATATTTTTTAAGTATACGGTATATTTTATATTTTCACAACTTTTAGATCCGTTGGTATAAATTGTACCGGATGGACTTGTGGTGGCTCTTTTGCTATCGTAACATGATAAGGTTTTTTTATTTAATTATTGTTATATTATATGTGTAGGGTTCAAAGATTCAAGCAACAATTCGGGTCGGTCCTTATTACAAATCATGAATTCAAGTTGAACATTCATAATTACACATTAGTGCGATTGACTTCGCCATTGGAAACCAACAAAACTGGCTTGAATTTTATTGATTTTGATACAATCAAGTATATTTTAAAAGTTTATTACTCCCTCCGTCCCAAGAATACATTCGCCATTTCTATTTTGGTCCGTCCCAAGAATACATTCGCCCCCTAAAAATGGAAACAATACACATTATCAATAATCTTACAATACTACAATATTACAAAAATGACACATTCTTTTTACACATAATTTAGTTAAAGTCAACTATATCATACACTTTATTCTACTCAATTACTCAAAATACCCATTCTCTTTCTTACATCACACCACCAAAAAGTTATTCTTCTTAAACTCTGTGCCCAAAAATACGCGAATGTATTCTTGGGATGAAGAGAGTATTATTTTTTGGGAGGATTATTACTAGGTACACAATAAAACCTTTAATTACTATGACATACAAACATACAAAACTATTACTACTAACTACAAAAATATATAGTGATATTCCAATATTACCCCTACAATGTGCTGCACATAAATATTGTGTGTAGCAAGAGTTCGTGTGCATCAAAGTGTGCAGTAACAAAAGTGTGTGCAGTAAAAAAGAGTGTGTGCAGCAAAAAAGTGTGGTGGTCGGGCGAAGCTCCTGCAGCAGCGGTCAGGCGACGGTACGGATTTTTTCGGCGATCGGCCGCCCGCGGTACGGAATTTTCCGACGACCGGCCGCTGGCAGTACGGAATTTTCCCGCGTCCGTACGGAATTTCCGACGGCGGCAGTTTTCCGGTGACAGGACGCCGACTGTCCGGCGGTGGCGGTGGTGGTCCGGCGGTAGGTGGGAGGTTAGGGTTTGTGGTTTAAAAGTGTATGTGTTTAAGGTTATAATTGGTATTTTACTTTAATATTTTGTATTAAATAATAATTATTTTAAATCAATGTATCCAGTACTCCCTCCATCCCGTAGAAGTTGACACACTTTCCTTTTTGGTTTGTCCCACTAAAGTTGACACATTTCCTTTTTAATACATGGACCCACACAAAAACAATTAACCTATTCTCATGGGCCCCACATATCACCTCTAATACAACTGCTCACTACACATTAAATATTATTTCTCTCACTTCACTTTATTCCACTTTACATTAAATTATTATACTTCTTAATCTCCGTGCCCAAAAAAATTATAGCAACTTCTATGGGACGGAGGGAGTAGTAATTAGGAGTACAAAGTGTGTATCTATTAGTAATTAATCCTTATTTTTTAATAGAAACTAATTATACTTTTAAAAAAATTGGTTCTATTTTTTCTTACAATGACAATATCCACAGACATAATTGCTTTGGTGGTAAAAATATGAGATATAATTTGTGTTAGTGCAAGGGGCAAGCCTACAGATAAAATTGATATTGAGCTTGAAGATGAACGATAACTTTCTTTTAAAATATTTATTCATATTTTTTTTAACTCAATTTTTATGTTAATATTTTTTTAATTAAAATTTTAACATCAATTTAAGACACACAATCATGAATTGTACATTGTGGGGAGAATGTGTAAGACAATTGATGAAATACAAGAGGAATAATCCAAACCAAACATTTATTATTGTTCTTGAATATTTCAAAATCAACAATAAATATAGAGGTACATTTTTTTTAAACTCATTTTATTTATATATAATTCTGTATGTATTTAGATGTCATTAGATGTTTATTCTAAGATATTTAGCCATTAATCATATATTATTTGTCCTCTAATTTCTTAGATATGTTTTAACAATAATAATAATTATTATATTTAGCAATTCTAGCTCCTACACATAGAGTGATAGAGACTGTTAATGACCACATACTACATATGTTTCCTGAGGAAGTAAGAGAATATCTTAGTTCAGATAAAATCTGTCCAAATGATAGATCACCCAACACTAATAGTTTATATTCGGAAGATTTTTTTAATTCTCTTAAGTGTTCTAGACTCCCTAATCATGTTTTGGTACTTAAGGTAGGAGTTCCAATAATGCTCCTCAGAAACATTGATCCAGCTTCAGGATTATGCAATGGAACTAGATTGATAGTAACTAAATTGAGATTCATGTTATTGAAGCGAAGATAATAGGTGGTAAAAATAAAGAGAGTTTGTTGTTAATTCCTAGAATATTTTGAGCCCAACGGACAACACACTACCAGTTATATTTCAAAGGAGACAATTTCCAGTGTTGGTGTGTTTTGTGATGACTATAAACAAGAGTCAGAGACAATCATTATCGAGTGTTGGGGTTTTCCTAACGAAACATGTTTTTACACATGGTCAGTTATATGTAGCGCTCTCCAGGGTTAAGAGTAGGGCAGACCTAAAAATATTTTGTCTGGATGAAGAAGGGAAAGCAAGCAACAACACATATAATGTTGTGTTTGGTGAGGTTTTTAAAAATTTACAGTAATTAATGTTACAGATAATATAAATATGATTATATTTCACTTTTTATTTATTTTAATTCAGTTACATAATATATCATTTAAAGGTAAACATCATAATTACAATAAAGAAAAATAAATATATACGAACATGAAAAACAGAACGAAAATAACATTACATCAAAATATATTGAAATTAACATAATAAAGTGAAGATCATTTAAAAAAGTTATATTATAAAAAATATAACCCGTGTAATACACGGGGAAACATACTAATTGCTAAAATAATTTAAGTGATAAAATTTTTCGTAAAGCTATAACTTAATCAAGAAAATGTAATATTTATTTAATTTAATTATTTTAAGAATAATTATAAAATAAATAAAAGTGATAATGATAAAAATAAAGTATAAAGTAGTAATCACAGTACATAATTTTAGTAAAATATATAAGAAATAATAAAAGTAATACTCTAAAAAGTGATAATAATAATAATAATATTAATTACGAAAATATTAAATATTGTATATTATAGTCACAAAGCTTTGCTATAATTGAGAAAGAAACATAGTAAGTTGGGAACTAAGTTGGTGCCAAATTATAGTCAAATGGCGGTGTGCGTGAAACAGACTTGGCTTTTTTTGAAGACACAATAATTAATACTTAACTTTTCTGGTTTTTGTTCTCAAATATATTTATTTATTTCATTTTTTTTATAATTAATTGTGTACAAGCATAATTTCATAATCATCTATAGGGATTTGAACAGATATTTGATTTAACCGAAACCGTACCGAATTAATCTCGAACCGAAAAAAATCGTTGACTTTTTGACTTTTTCCTACCGAACCGAACCGATTTTTCATTTTGTACGGACTTGGATATTTCCCGTACCGAATATTGGATATAACCGAACCGAACCGTACCAAAAAATCGAATTTAAATTATGCATTAAAATTATATATAATATTTATCTTATTATTTATAGTTTATACTTTATACTTTATATGTCATGAATTAATTAATTTTACTCTACTAATTATAATGTAATCATAATTAATAAATTAAAAATAATTATAATAAAATTACAAATAATAATTTAAAAATATATCTAATGCTCTAAATATTTATTTATTACTATATGGAGTATTAAAAAATATATATTTCATAAAGTAAAATAAATTTCTAAAAAAATAGGAAATAAATAAAAATAATATGTTCAAAGTTCAAAGTATTATTTCAGATAACATAATGAATAAAGTAAATAATATCTCTAAAGTCTAAATTCAGTCGTAAAGATGCCGTGTTCTCAAAATCTTCACTGGATTATTGAAATATTTTTAGGTACTTTATGTTTTATATTTTAATTTAAAAACTATTATACTTAATTATTTTTAGAATTAAGTAAATATATAATATTCATTCATAATGCAAGATATTTTAATTGTGTTTTGTAGATGAAAGTTTACGTGATGACAATGGTTAGATAAACAAACCTCCGTGATCATAATTTACGAATCATCAATATTGCACTTTTATGATTATATTAAAACCTAAAATTTGCTTAATTATTATTTTGGTTGTACATTGATTCTTATTTAGATATGGGAAATTTAGTTTTTTTTACTCCCTCCGTCCCAACTTCAACTTCACACTTTCGTTTTGGTCCGTCACAATTTCAACTTCATTTTTCCATAAAAGGAAAAGGTACAAAACTAATATCCCTCTAACATACTTTAATTTCAAAAGTGTCATCACTTTTTTAACACACATAACATACTTTATCATTTATTTATTATCCAAAAATACCAAACTACCCCCAAAAGTTACTCAAAAAGTGATTTTTCTTAATTTACGTGTGTACAGTAAATATGAAGATGAAAATGGGACAGAGGGAGTATAATTTAATTGATATTTTTCTAAGTATTTATATGTGCAAAACTTCATTTCTCATGAGAAACCCGATCTGATCCGCTACGCACCGTCCAAATCCATTTTTTCAACCGAATTTCGCTACGGATTCAATATCGGAATTTTTCTTTATGGATTCAATATTGGATCATTTTTAAAAAAATTCGATCCGAATTTCTGTACGAATTTTTGAAAAATCCGTACCGAATCCCGATCCGCACACCCCTACATCTATCTGTGGTAAATAATTAAAAGGCTCCCACTCTAATTTTATAATTAAATTGAGGACTTATTAAAATATAAAAATTTGTATTATTTGGCTAAAAAAAAGATAAAACTAATTACTTACAATTTATAATTTATTCTGAACTAATGTTATGTGAATATTTTTGTTCTACTAATTATAATTATACTTTAAAGACAAATATCAAACAAATCGCAAAAATAGACAAAATTAGAAAATAGACTTAAAAGGTTTCATGAAATAATTTGACATTTATGTTTCATTTAAACAATAAATAGTCTCAAAAAATTCAGACTTTTGTAGTAGTTATACCTCTCCGACCAATACAAAGGTAATCGTTTGTTTTTTACGCGTAGATTAAGAAATATTATCATTATATGGTGTAGTCCATCATTAGGAACCCACGGCGCCCCTGCCCTGGGGATTGGTGGAGAAGGTAAATTGCAGGATGTGTCTCTTTTTACGCGTATATTAAGAAGAATTATTATTATATGGTGTACTCCATGCATCATTAGGGCCCCACAGCGCCCCTGACCTGTGGATTGGTGGAGGAGGTAAATCGCAGGATGAGTCTCAAGTGGTTTATAGAGAGGTCTCACTATTTAACTTGTGCTTGCAAGAGGCCAAATTCATACCAAAGGCAGGATTTGAACCCCCACCCTGCAGCAACCAAACTCAGTTGGAAGATCTTTCCACCCTCCCCTCTACCACTTGAGTATGCCCTGGGGGCAGTATTATTATTATATGTGTAGTGGGTAGTTGTATTAGAGGGAAATGGTGGGCCATGTGATGTATTTTTTGCTAAAAAAGAAATATGTATATCTTTGAATTGGACGTCCAAAATGGTAAAATGGGTACATTTGCATTGGTTGGAGGGAGTATAATTTTTAAATTATCATCAAAATGGTCATTTTCCAAAAAAATGTTCATTTCTTTTTATTTCATAAAATGAGACTGAATCAGTGTTTTTACAAAGTTATGAGATGCATGTAATTAGTAAATAAATATTGTTTTGAAAAAAATCGAAACAAAACTGAAAACTTTATGATGAAAATGAATGTTATAACCAGTTCGGATTTCCGATGCCACTTTCGTACATCATCTCTTGTGCCACCGCTTGGATCGTTGCCACGTAGGAGGTGAGAGAAAAAAAATAAACGTTTTTCATTTAACGATGTCAAGTGGCCCAATAATAATATAAAACTGATTTTTATCAGCGTTACATGGGGAGTTAATTTTTTTCTCTCACCTCCTACGTGGCGACGATCTAAGCGGTGACACAGGAGATGATGTACGAAAGTGACATAGGAAATCTGATCCGTGTTATAACTAACTATTTTGATTTTTTTTTAATAAAGTAAAACAATCACTTAAAGTTTATATTTAAACCATGCATTATGTTAAGAATTCCAAAATTTCATCTACTGGTCAAAAATAAATAGGAATAGTGTTTTTTTAGGTGTGTTGAAATAGGTTTATAATTCTCCTCAAGATACGCCTCATATTAAGGATAATCCTCATGACAAGTATTAGTACGTACAAAGCCATAGTCAAATTTCAAAGTACACTCATAATAAAATAAAATTAAAACATAAACTTTGACCATTTGTCAATCATCTAGAGTTGCTGACTGAAATACTTATATATGTATTGTATATATATATTCTTGAAATGTTATCTTTCAACAACTTGGAAAACTTAATTAATCAAATATAATAATAATAAAAGAAAAAGAAAAAGAAAAATTAGGAATTATATTAATTAATAACAAATGACGTTCTAACTTAGTAAATTTTTTTTAAGGAAGATTATTTAAATGCAAGCCTACTTAAAAAGGTATCCAAAGCATGTTACATGAGGTATTTATTGATCAACATCATTTTCATGCTAGTGGGTCATCTCTCTCTCTAGCTAAGAGAGAGAGAGAATGTTAAAAAAGCTAAAATGCTTAAGCTAAGGTATCCCAATCACACAATCAATTATTCTTTTTATATACTATTTTTGCAATTGATGAACTCCTAGAGAAAATTACTTGTCTTCCTCAAACTCCTCTTGTCCACTTAAATCTTGATAATTATATCCATGTCAGATGAAGACAAGAAGATCAGCAACATGGGATCAGAACAAGGAGGGTTTCCATTTTCTTACATAAATGATCATGATTTCAATCCCTTTATGTACAACCAAGAAAACCCTACTGGATTCGATCCATCTCATCATACAAACACCTTCTTTCATGACTACAACCCTGCTTATGACCTTTCTTGTTCCTACAACTACTGCAATATTAATTCATCAAGCAAGAATCTTGGAGATCAGACTACAATTAGTGCTGCTGCTGATCAGAATCCTCCGACGACTCTGAATTCATCGTCGGATCAGCCGGGAGTTGATGAAGATCTGGAGGCTAAAGTGAGTCAAGATGAAGATGTGAAGTCTAAGAAAGTGTAGGTTAATTTGCTTATTTATGTATTTTCTAGTCAATTTTAATTGTTAGAGTATTTAATTAATTTTACATTGCTATCAAGGTGGACCATTTAATTTTCACATCTTAATTTCTCATTTCTTAATTCAATAATGTTTTTGTTTAGTTAATTTGAAACTAGCTACTAGCAATATTCTTGATTTAAGGTAATTAATTAAGAATCCTTAGTTATTGTATTTGTGAATATACACACACACACAAGCTAGAAACCCTAAATATCTATCTGATCCACATGACTTAAATTTGGTACTAGATTAACTCTTGTGTTTTTATGAAAATTGATTAACTTAATTTTATAAGATCATGAGTTTTAAGCTGTTTTATGATCAGTAAGAAAGAGAAAATGAAAGGGGTGAAAAAGGAGAGAGAAAAAAGATTTGCCTTCATGACCAAGAGTGAGATGGATAATCTTGAAGATGGATATAGATGGAGAAAGTATGGCCAGAAAGCTGTGAAAAATAGCAACTTTCCAAGGTAATATTTTGCAACATATCCCCAATTAAGACAAGTATCTTATGAGAAGGTGATTACGTAAGACGGTTTGTCAATGTGTGTGTTCAAGTATGATTATTATATAAACAGAGTATATTTATTGATATATAGTTAAGATATGTTTTCCTAAAGTATGATAAATGATGTATTTAAGTATACTTTTAGAAATTTATAATATGATTCACTACTAATTAATTAACATACCTTAATCATAAGTATACCCATCCCTCCCACAAAAACCCAATTAATTACCTCTACATTAATTATTACTCCATATACATGTGTAATTAATTGGTGACAACTATATTTCATTATTAATCTTGATGTAAATTTCAATTAATGTTGTAGGAGCTACTACAAATGCACCACTCAGAAGTGCAATGTGAAGAAGCGTGTTGAGAGATCATCAGAAGATCCATTGGTGGTGATCACCACCTATGAGGGCAAGCACAACCACCACTGCCCCGTCAATCTCCGAGGCAGCGTCGCCACGTTACCGCCGCCTCACATTGCACTCCCCACCTCCCATCAGAACTTTCTTTTTCCCAGCCACCATCTGGAGCACCTCTACAACATGCATCCATCCACCTTTCTTCACAAACAAGACCCATAAATGTCAAATCTTTCTAGGGTACATATTCATGCATAAACTTCTTGAAATGCTACTTTCTTTCTATTTCAGGTTATCTATGAATGCAAGTTTTCCTACTTAATGATGAGATCAATGTAAACCCTCATATAGGTTGTTAATTACTCTTATGGATTTTTTTATTATTATTATTTTTTTTAGCTATGTTATTTTAGTGTAAAATCTCTGTTACATATCACTAAATGAATGATAGGTAAGAGAGAACAATAAATTATATCCTAAAAAAGAAAGGATAAGTACCAGAGTCTACGGATTTTCTTTCATTTTTGCATGTCAATATAATGAGTTGTGACATGCATAGAAGATAATGCATGAAAATTGTTGAGTACATGAGATAGTATTATTAAACGGGCTTAAGTAGAACTTTGTAAATCGAGTCAAGAATTACGAGAATCCTTAAGACGAAATTGTTCCGTAGTCAAATGGGCGCCACAAAACCTTTCAATTAAAAATGGTCTAGGAGATTCAATATATTCGTTTGTTTGTTCTTTTTTTTTTTAATTAACGATGTGATATTTTGGATTAATATTTTAATTTAAGAAAATATCAAAATTGGTCCCGTAAGTATGATATATTTCAACTTTAGTCATTTTTTATTTGCAATTCTCAATTTTGATTATTTTTTGTTTAATTTTAGTCATTTTTGTTCAAATTTAATCATTTTCTAAAATTTAGTTAATTTTTTTGTCCAAATTTAGTCCTTATATTCAAAACAGTCCAAAATTGATCCGAAAGTATATAAATTTTGGACCAAAAGTAGATAAAAAAGAACCAAATTTAGAAAAAATAACCAAAATTGGATAAAAATGACAAAAAATGAAAAAAAAAAGACTAAAATTGGAATCGATAATAGAATTAATTTTGATATTTACCCTTTTAATTTATACCTTATGTTGGGTTATTATTAACATTCTCCTTAATACGAAGCAATTGATACATGCTGACTATATATTCAAAAAATAACTTTTTTTCCTCGACTTGGAAATTAGCATGTGGTAGCTATTAAATGACGCATATAATTACTATTTATTGATTGAACTACATATATTGGGTTAATTAGCTATAACTGAAGTATACCAAGAAAAGGGAAACCGAATTGATTGAGTTTGATTTAAATATTAATTAGAACATTATACTCCATTTGGCTAGCAATATTATACCTAGCTAGGTTTGATATTTAAATAAAATATAATTACGCTCTCTAAAATTTGATTCATAACCAAAAAAAAAAAAAATTAGGTACGAGATTGTGACATGTAATATTGTGATTGGAATCGTGTTTGATTTGCTTAATATCCAATATCGAAGGTGATCTAGCCTTTCATACTGAAATTGAAGTTTAAGCCTGTTAATTGATTTATTACTATATATGAGGTATTTTATTAAATTAAATAGATTAAGATTATTATTTTAGACAATCAGATTCAAACACTAATTTGTGTGGTATATTTCGCGAGAAATTTTCCATAAAATGATATTCCATTTTAACAAAAAAAAAATACTCAAATTAATATAAAAGAATAGTAGTGTAGTGAATTATTACATGAACAATTAGTAATATAAAAAAAGTGATAAAATTCTTAATAAAAAAAATATAAAATTTTAATAAAATGTGATAATTATTAAAAAAAATGTCAAAACTGTCACAAATCGTGAGACGATCTCACGCTAATATTACCATTTACTTAAAAGTATATTTTTAAAATGTACATTTTATTAAAATAAAATTTTTTATTATGTTACATGTGAGAATTTTGGTACAAAGATCCAAAATGTAAAAATGTAAAGAATGAAAATGAAAGGGGAGGAAGTAATATTTTCTAAATATAATCATATATTTTTATCTTTAATTATTTCAAGGTACCATTTTCCTTCCTTAAAACATCAAAATTAATTTCATATTTGTAACTCCATATGAAATATATAACGTGCACCGTCAATATATAGGTATGTGCGAATATGATTAGTGACGGGCCCACATACATTTGGCTTATTTTTCCTTTTTTAATTTGGAGAAGAAAACGAAATCAATTCAAACTATTAAATTGTACGTTTTTAGCGTCTTTTCTAAAATAAATAAATGTGTAATTTTGAAAATTTATCTACATTTTGGAATTTTATTTTATTAAAAAAATTACGAGTTTATTCTAAAAAGTCATTTTCCTCTTTTAGTGGTGAAAAAGAAATTGTTTAAAAAGATGTGTATGCAAATGGGTTGAGTGTGGGCCAAAAACGTGTAATGGGTCAAATTAATTTTCACATAGTCCACATCAGAGATGGACAGATAGGGAAGGCCCACTTAAAGGAATTTCAACCTAATTTTTATTGATTGATTGTGATTGTGACTCTGATTATTAAAAAAGCTGCAGAATATATATAGTTCATTGTACCTAGCTTCCTATATTTCATGCCATAAAGATGGCCACAATTTTTTCCTTTTTGTGATAATTTGTTTCATGAAAACTAATAAAAGATTGGAAAACACTCCTATACACGTAATTATTATGTGAATTTACGTAATTAAGATTTAATATATATTTTTAAGGTATAAAATATTTAAAAAATAATTGTTTTAAATCACACTTACTCTCTCTCTTTATCCTTTCTTATAAGACAATTTAATATATAAACCGGTTAAGCGACTGATCTCATTATTAAGTTATGATTATTATGTAAATAAAATATGTTTTTGAATAATTAAAATATGATTCATTAAGTGTGATTTTTGTTTGTTATAGTTTCCCATCAATTAATTAGTAAATCAATATGACAAACTATAATTATGTTTTAATATTTTAATAAATTTATTACTCACATATACACACTTTATAGTTTATTTGTTGTTATGTACAATAAGAAAAAAAATAGTAATAGATACACAAATTAAGTTGATCAGATTACCCTGGACAATCTCTCCCTCCCACTCCCTCGTTTTCTTACAATAGACTTTGTCCATATGCATCTAGGCTTAGAAAAAAAATTCTCCTTTTAAAATAGTATGATATTTGGTTTATTTATAATTTTTCAAGTAAAAGTGTAGTAATTAAATACGTTTATTTAACTATGAATATAGTGTTAGATTAAGTGTGATTATTAATATTTATTGTATTAAAAACATTCAATTACTTTTATTTTTTTATTTATTTTCAGGTAATAATCACTCATTCAACAGTGCCCTTTCATTTAGTTTTACCAAAGTAAGTTTGCATTCAATTGCCCTTGACTATTTGACTCTTCTGTGTCACGATAATTAATTACCATGTGGTAATTTTTTTTAAAAAAAATTAATATTTACATTAAATTTCAGATTATGGATATTTAAAACAGGAACATATATTAATAAGCGTAATACGCAAATATTCGAAAAAATATTATAAACTTTACGTACTTGAAAATTTAGAGTCCGACTAGAGTTCACCTGAACAATCATAACTATTAAATTAGTTTTTAAATCAATCTCCACCATTAAATAATATAAAATAATTATTTTTAAAAAAATAAAAAACCACCCCACTACCCATTTTAGTTATAAATTTGCGGTGCACCCCAAAATAATCCGAAAATTTAATTGACCAATTTTATTGAATTTGAATGGCCTTCATTTTCTTACGAAATAGGTGGTTATCTAATTTAGATTAATTCTGGAATCACATTAATTATAAATAATTATTTTTCCTGTCGTAAGAATGGTTTATTTATTTATTATTAATGAATTTTATTTTATTAATAAATTATCTACAATGGTAAAATACTTATAATGAAAAAATATAACTGTACAGAGAGTCAAACGCCTGCGTACGTAAAATGTATCGTATATTTCTTATTGTTATTTTTTCTTTGAGAGATTTACGGTAGTATTATTATCCTATTAATTTAAAATATGAATTCTTATTGAATTATACTTGTTTGACTCAAAAAAATCATGGTTGCTCGTGATATGCCATCAAGAATATAGGATGCATAAGAACTAATTAAATCATTAATTAGTTACTTATACCACCAAAATTATACGAAACAATATTTATTTGAAAATATTAATACTAGGAGTAATATTTTGTGATAATGATATCTAACCAGAGATTTTAATTTCTTATATTTTAATACACATATTGCTGCATATGTAATGTAATGTAATAAAATTATTTTATAAATATTTATCTTAACTAACTGATCACGTCGCCGATAACCGTAAATCCAGGTCCTTTAGATTCCAATAACTTCGGTCAGTTTATCCTTAAATTTCAATAATAATAACAAAAAAAAGGGAAAATTAATTAAACCTCCATTAAAAGGCTTTTAACTACATTCAAGGAACAATTAATTTGTGACTAACCAGTTACTACGTTGGAAATTTGGATTCCAACTATGGTAATAAAATCATAAACCCTAGAATCCACACTCACTGACTCTTGGTCATCTCCTTTTCACACATTAAAACCCCACAGAATTTCCTTTAATTATCCAGAAACAACATGGCAGTAAGATCAGTTCTTCAGTTTCTTCTCCTTTTATTCTCCTCCGTTGCTGTATCTGAGATCAACGGTCGTGATTTGCCACCCAAAGTGTTCAACGTGATCAAGTATGGCGCAGTTGGAGATGGAAAAACCGACGACGCTAAGGTATGTATGCTAATACATTACGTTTAATTTAATCGAGTCGAATCTGATCTGTGGATTTATTTATTCAGGCGTTTGCTAAAGCATGGAAAGATGCTTGTGCGTATGAGGGAAGAGGTAGGATTCTGGTTCCACGTGGCACGTTTGTGTTGAGTTCAGTGACGTTTGTCGGAGGTTGCAGCAGTTCTATGGCTTTTCTGATTAAAGGGACCCTCAAAGCCACGTCGGATAGTCAGAATATGTTTACAGATACATGGATCAAATTCCGGTATGTCGACCGTCTGACGGTGGCCGGCGGCGGCCTTCTCGACGGCCAAGGCCATTCTGCCTGGTCCTACAACGACTGCCATAAAAACAGTAACTGCAAACCACTTCCCGTCGTGAGTAATTCATTCATCTCATCTCATATTTTCTAATTCAAGAAAATATATATCAAAATTTTAATATTTTTAATTCTCAGTTTTGGTTCCGATTGTGGTCTCTTTGTTCAAATTTCATTTTATCAAATTTAGATCGATTTTTTTTTTCCAAATTTAGTCCTTAATTTCAGAATTTGTTCAATTTTGATTAATTTTTTTGTAAAAAAGAGAAAAAAAATTAAATGAGTTCAAACTGGTTTACAGCATTTGGACGACCCTATAAACTCTTGTGCACCGCGCACTCTAAAATCACCTTAGAAGGTCTGGATCTTCTGTGCCATTTGGGGTGACATCCACTGATATTTAAGAGAGGACAAAGTTTCTTGTGAGACGAATTGACCATCACTAAAATATGCATATTGTATAAGCACACACTATATAATAACCCTTCGTTTGGTAGGCCTTATTACAGGCCTTTAGCATAAATAATACTACCTTTTACAGCGTTTAGTAGTACATACTATTATGCAAGGGGGACCAATACAAATGCTCGACCCGCTAGAAAATCACTGTTGCCCTTTACATTGTTAATGCCTAGGGGGCCAATACAAATGCTCCACCCGCTAGAAAATCACTGTTGCCCTTTACATTATTAATACCTAGTTGGGCGCAGTATTAATTGTACGAATTGAACAGTACATTTAGATTAACCTATAAATTTACCCATTTGCCCTCAAAATCAATGAATCAAATTGTTTATTTACTGATAACACATAATTAATGTCTCATAGTTTTTAAGAGATCGTGTTATTAATCCACATCAATATCTCAAAACATTTTTTAATAAAATTATCTAAAATAAATTATAAAAATATAATTTAAAAATATAACATTAGTAAATTACAATTTTAAAATATCAGCTATTGATGTATAAATCAAATATTATTTTTCAGTTAATAATTTAAAAATATAACATTAAAAATATAATACTAAGATAAAGACTTGGTGAAATTATCTCACAATTCTAATTCATGTCCATTAATTATATTTTAAAAGGCCGAACCTCCAATAATACGCGGGATAATTTTTTTAAAAAAGAAAATATATTTTTATTAAATAACTAAATCGAATAAAAAAAATAATAAAATCAATTAAAAAGTGAAAAATGGTCTCACGCAAGACTTACCCTTAAAATAATTAAATCAAATTAAATAAATAATAATTAATTAAATTAATTCAAATATACCACAAATTGACACGTCACCGCGGAGGCTCTTGGAAGCGACATGCAGCCAAAAAAACTCTCTATTAGTATATTAAATATATATATATATATATATATATATATATATATATATATATATATATATATATATATATATATATATATTAATACTTTTTCTTTATTTAAAAATATAAATTTTTTTTATTTTTAATTTAAATATTGCTAATTAACTGTTATAATTTTAATTTTTTATTTACAAAAAATGATATTGATCAAATAAAGTAATAATTTTAGTGTGTTAGATTTTAAATAAATAACATAATAATATTAGCAAATTTTAACATTATAAAAAAAATCAGAATATTAACGTAAATTATGATTTTATATAATAATAGATATTTTAAATTAAGTCATTTTTTATTAATTTATAATATTATTTATTACGTATTTGATGATGTAAATTTAAATTTTATAGTATGAAATAGAATACAAAATAATTTTAAAAATATAATTTTGTTTTCATCATCTTTTCGTATATATATGTATAAATATATGTGTATATATAATTCAAAATCACACATTTAATGGGGGCATAAAGGTAATATTACATTTTATACTTAATATTACTACTAGTTACCAAACACCTTCATAATATTAGTCTCAATCTTTATATATTCTACTAAACAAATTCACTTTTTCATATTACCCCTTTATATCAACATACATAATACTTACCCCCATAATACTACTTTATCTTGTATTACTTACCAAACGAAAGGTAAGCATATTATATAATAAGCATATTTTAGTGAGCATATTTTAGTGATGGGTTGACCCGTCTCACATCTGTCTCACATCTGTTTCACAAATAACCCGTCCCACAAAAGAGTCTCTTTTAAGAGTGATAAAGGAAATTGTACCCTAAGTCAATCAAGGGATTAGATTTGACACGTTACAGAAGATGTCACACCAATGTGTACATCCAGTGCACTTAAAAAAAAGTAAAAATTTGAGAATTGAAAATAAAAAATAACGAACTTTTTCATTCTTTAGTAATGTTTCAACTTTCAATGTTGTATTAATTTGCAGTCGTTGAGGTTCGATTTCGTGACAAACTCGACACTGAAGAACATCCAATCGATCAACAGCAAAAACTCACACATCAACCTATTCGCCTGCGAAAACATGAACATCAGTCGAATCAAACTCACAGCACCTGGAGACAGTCCCAACACAGACGGAATCCACATTGGCATTTCAACCGACATCAGAATCCACCACTCTGCTATCGCCACAGGAGACGACTGCGTGTCGATGGTCTCTGGCAGCCAGAACATCGACATCTACGACGTCTCCTGTGGCCCCGGCCACGGCATCAGCATTGGAAGCCTAGGCAGAAGCCACGAGAATGAATATGTCAAGGGCATAACCGTCAGAAACTGCACTTTCAGAGGTTCGGACAATGGGGTGAGGATCAAAACATGGTCACCCTCACTGTCAAGTGAAGCTTCTGGAATACTCTTCGAGGATATTGTTGTTGAGCATTCGAAAAATCCGATTGTGATTGATCAAAACTACTGTACATCCCCACATTGCTATATACAGGTTAATTATCTTATGATGTGTGATCTGTTTTTGTTTGTATGTTGTAATAATGAATGAGTTTGTTGTTTGACAATAGGGTCAATCGAGGTCGAATGTGCAGATAAAGGACGTGACGTTCAAGAACATTCGTGGCATCTCAAGCAGCAAAGTGGCCTTAAATCTACAATGCAGTGGCTCTGTGCCTTGTAAGAATGTGAAGCTGATAGACATAGACTTATCTTACAATGGCCCCGGTGGCCGAGCCATGTCTCTGTGTTCGCACGTCATGGGATCGTCTCATGGGAAGCTCGTCGGGTTGTCTTTAGGCGCAGAGATTAGTAGTCATGATGCATATGTGATCTCTAGGTACTGTTTTTGGATTTAATTTTCTTGAATTTCTTATCTTGTGGATGAATTTAAGATGATTTAGATTAACCACTTGGAAGTTTAGTATATATGCACAACTTGAGGGCCATTTTCATGTATTTATTGTATCTATAACCACGAAATGTCTGACATTACCAACCATTATTATTATTTTTCTTTTATGTACATGTAGTCGATCCATAGACCAATTAATCAGGATATGTCCCTGTCCACGGACCTCATTTCAAACTCTATCTTGAAATGGACTCATTTCAAGATAGAATTTTCCATAGATCGACTAGGATCCTATTTCAAGATATAATTTTATGTAAACGGACTAATCAGAACATGCCAGAATCCACTCTATCCACGGACCCCATTTCAAGCTAGAGTTTTACGCTCTACATCAACTACCATCATAAGCGTTATATTGACCTCTCTTGATCTAATATATCATGTTGGCTTTTTTATGAAGAGAGAAAGTTTGTTCCCACATCCCACATCGATTGATTACTAGGATCATAATACTGGGCTGCTACAAGCCATATCAACAACTTGGACTCAATAGAAAGTTTGTTCCCACATCCCATATTTCATATATTTTACTATCTCTTAGCTGAATATATTCAATTTAACTTGTAAATAAATAATTGAATTACAATTCATCCGACTCTTTCAGGTGATTATTTTGTGGAATTTCAGGGAATTATACCAATGTAGATAACAGCTTCATTCAGGAAACATACAGGGTTCAAGAAATCAGAAACGAATTTAAAATTAAATGCATTTTACCACTAATCTAATCATAACTTTTAGGAGTAGTATATTCTTTAAATAAAAAAATGGATCTTATAAAAAAAAAATGGCATGTAGTTATTCTGTTGAGGAGAAAAACATTTTTGAGCAACTGCAATGGGCATCACCCAAGATGAAAAGTGGACTTAAATCTTCAATGCAGTGAATTTGTGCATTATAAGAATGTTAAGCTCATGCATGTAAAATCAATGTCCCGGGTCGGACAAGCCACATGTGTTCGCATGTCATGGCTCATGGGGTCGTCTCATGGAAAGTTCTTTCATTAGTGCCGTATAGGCATTTTCACTAGTGTCGTTTATATTTAACAAGATGAGCATTGATATGATCTACAGGTACTGCTTTTTTGAAACTTTCTTCAACTCCTTATCTTGTGCATGAATTCATGATGAGTTATAGATTAATTAAGCACTTAATTGGAAAGTTTGGCATGATAACAACATCAGCATGCATATGTATGCATACATATGGCATAACTTGAGGACAATTTTACAGGTTTTATTGTATCTACAACTAAGAAATGGCCATCACAACATCATGGATCATCTCCATATATATCCACATGAGTACTCTAAGATGACCTGCAGAGAGACATTAACTCAAGATTAAAAGAGTCTAAAAGACCAATATTTGAAGGCATAAATAAAAAATGGAGAAAAGTGTTTACTTGGAGCAATCATAGTATAAGATATCAAGATAAGAAACTTCACAGATTTTAGCAAGAGCAGAAGTTGTTTCATTTAGTTCTGGACACTTTGGAGCTGTCTCCTTATAGCAGTAGCAGAGGATTTCTCTTTGATCCTCTGCCGTTATAGCCATTTCGTCTAGCCACTTGAGCTCGTTGCAGCACGCTGCCGATGGATTTTCCACCAACCCGAACGAGTAAGGGGAGCAGTGCATTACAGACGGAACAAGAATCGGGCAGCTATCACCCTTCGATGGAGGAAAAAATATACATGCACTCACTACTAGAAGTACCAAAAAGATTAAATTCTTCGCCATTTTTTGCTCGTCTATTCGGGTTGTGCACTTGAAGTTATAAAGAAAATGAGGATCATTTATAGATGCAAGAAAATAAGAAGATTGAATACCCTATTCCACAATTAGTGTTTCATTGGTGTTCCGTAACATAAAAAAATTACACCCTATAAATTGCTATTAAACTCGTTGGACATGTGGAAAACAATCATTTAAAAGGTGGAATACAAGATGAAATACTACGTTGGAATAGGTGATTCGGTTCCGAAAAGAAGTGGAGTTGTGATGAATTTGTGGATTCATTAATGTTTGTATCTGTTTATGGTAGTGTTTTGGCCTCACTTTGCTGCAGTGTTGCTTTACCTTATTCTCGCTCTAACATATCATGTTGGCATTTTTATGGTGAAAGAGTATTGATCTTCTAAAGGTGTGGAAATTGTTAAGAGTGTATTGTTTAGAATCCCACATCGGTTGATTATGGAAGGATGGGTGAGAGAAAGTGGTATAAAATAAGAGGTGGTGACGCCGGAATACATACTTACCTGGACGGGGTCAATGGGTGATCATAAAGGCCCATGGCCTAGGTTGGCGATCTCCATTGCACTCAGGAGGGGCGCCCGCCTAAGGTCGGCCCAAGTGGTCGAGCCTACGTCATAATTTGTGCCAGATGGGGCCTGCGTTCGCGCGGCCCCTGCCCCAAACCTAGTCCAAATTTATGTGGTCCAGATTAGAGTAATTTGGGCCTCTATGAAGTCACATTGTGGCCAATTTTGATGGATTACTAAGGCCCAATTAGGCGTTGTACGTTTTTGTGTCATGTTTCGTGGTAATTTTATTGTCGGAATTTCAATTATTGGGAATTAGTCCTAATAAAATGGTGAGTAGTTTTTTTTTTTTTAAAAATTAATTATTTTATTTTATTTGATGGTTATATCATTATATAAATAAACATGCGTTCTGTATACACCTCTTTCTTAGTAAACAGTCATTATATTGTTCACAAAAACTACTCTTAACATTATTTTGACTCATAAATATATACCAAAAAATAGATTGTTGATTAAAATCTAGTTTGAAGTAGTCAACATTAAGTTTGTTTATTTATATTTTATTTAAAATAAAAAATACGTGTGTAAAGGCAAATTAGCCGGTAAACGAGATAATGGTAAGAGAATGGAGTATAAAGGAGATTCAGTGGAGGAGTACAACATTGTGAGCACCAACAGATACTGGTTTAGCAGACTTGTTCTGATTGGAATCCTTCTTCCTAACTTGAGCATGAGATTTAGCTTCCTGTTGGAACATCTTCACAATCTCATTAAGCTCCACTTTCCTCATCTCCGCCGTCTCTTCGATCAACGGCTTTTTCAGTCCTAGATAGATCAATCCGATTGCTATCAGCACCGCTCCTAACAACACCAGAGTACAAGCAAACACAGCAAATGAATGAGGTCTGTGACCGGGTATTCCGTCCGGTGATGATGGAAAGAACGAGCCCACAGCCCCCGAATACTCCTAGGTTATGTTGCGCTCGAAGGCTCTGATCCTAACAAGTCAGATTAGATGTCAAGACCTAGTGCTCGACTCGTCTGAAGCTAGCTCAGTTTACAGTAGTGTACCTGCAACCATGAACGGACAGTACTCTGCATCACGTCTTGTATTGTAAACAAGCGGCCACGAACTGCTTCTTGCTCCTGGATCATTTCTCTTGTGCTCTTTCTCATTCCTTCTAGCAGACTCCTAGCTGCATTCCCACGTACGTGTTGGAGAAGTTCAAACACGATCTCCTCCCTCGCATGCAAGCACCATTTTACTCTGATGACCTATAGCAACAAGGAACAGCCTACTTGTCAACAGATAAACATTCTCAGTTATGGTGAAAATGCATATATTGTTCACATACCTGGGTTGAAAGTGTTCTGATTTCTTGGTTCAGAATTATGCTAAACATATGCATGTCCTCACGAGTTCTCCTGTTGATAATGACGACACCTTGTCATACAACTTGATTACGCAAAATGTGAAACTAGGACGTTTTCAAGTGGGGGTAAATCTTGCCATTACCTGTTCATGAACTTCAACTCAACCTCGTCTGCTGCCCCAAGAATGTATTTGCGAAATAATCTAAAGAGATCAATCACATGGTGATCATTGTTAATATGAACTTAGAATATGAAAGGATTCTGCAAGTAACTAGAAAAAATACGGGCCTATCATCCCAACAAGCAAGGCGACAAGCAATGAGGGCTATCACTTCAAAAATCGTTCGTGGTATATTACTACCTCCAGCTGCAAGCAGTTCCTGATTCAACCAAGTAAGTAAGCGTTATCCAAATAATCATTCAAGGAAATTATAACTTACAATTAAATCCCAATTCCTACATTCTTAAATGAGGCATTGACAAACCTGAACTTCAGAAACACCTAACACGTTGATGTTTGACGAAGTCCCTTTAACATGTAATGCAGTCAACAGAAAGTTTTGTGCTTGCCAAGATCGTAAAACAACTGGGATGTCCTCTTCTATATCAGAAGGATCGCCTACAGACTGCCCTAACAGCTCAAACAGCAATCCGCCAGCAACTCTGACAGGAACCTGTTAGTTAAACACAGATTCAGATAAGACAACGGGATGTCTTTCTAACAAAGGAGGTTAAGAAAATGCATTTTCCTTTAGCTTATCATTTTCTTTTATTTCACTAGACAGTCTTAGAATCCCAGGTTTTGACAATTAATGAATGAATGTAATTAAGATAGGTGATGAAACTAGACGATGCAATGGCTACTTTTTAATCTTCCCCCTGCACCCTGAGGAAAGCAAAGAAAGAGAAGGATATTTCTTGTTCAAAAATATCCAAATCTGATTACAGTACATGAAAAAGAAGCGTGACTTCTGCTACGGTGATGTAGGAAAGTATTGCATCTCTGTGGAAGCAAATGGTATTAGCTAAAGAACACGGTGAAAGGACATACGAGAATATTACCTCATATAAGAGGTGCTTCATACGTTCACTAATCAGCCTACTTTCATCTCGCAGGGCAATACTGATTGCAGGATGTAACCATTGAGCATTGCTTAACCATGAATTTATATTAGGGTGCTGCATCTACATGGCACCACCAAGTAGGGCCGACCGGACGTTCCCAGTAAGGAGCTGCAACATCTGCAACAGTGATGTCATCTTCATCATCTAATTCCATGGGTTGAGAAGCCCAAACGGCATCAACCTGCACAGTCTCAAGGAGTTGAGAAATCCTGTTCCAGCCAATTGGTATCCAGTAATTTCCCAAAGGTCTGTCATGGGGTTGAAAACAGCCTAAGTGATGTTCATGACGTTGAGAATGGCAATCTAGAGTTTCGATTTCCTGGACTTCCAATTCTCCACGGGTCCCATTCTTACTTAAACTCTGGGCCAAGGGATTAGTTTGCTGAGGTTTAGATACCGGCTTCTGTGAGTCATTGGTTTGTGCAGAGAGGACTTTTGAACCAGGCCCTGAATAAACTAACTTCTTATTGCCTCTTATAAATTCAAAAGCACATATTAAGCCCATCTGTCCATAACTCGCCACCAAGTGTGACATCCCTACAGATTTGATGTTTAAGATTTTCTTGTTTCTTTGGGTCATTGCTCATTGTTGTGTGGTTATCCTTGCTACCATTGGTCATCAAGTCGTCATTGTAAGTAGAAATTTACCCCATAAACCATAAAAGAGCAAACATCTGACCAATAAACACAGAAAGGAAAATACATCAGAGACAGTGCTGTGTCTCCTAACAGATACCAACTAATTTGAGCTATTACTTAGCTTATGAATGATGCAAATATCTTCTTAAAGAACACCTAGTTATTATATTGGAAAATATATAAAGAAGACAAACCATATCTGCCAATAAAGACATAAGTTTTAAATTATCAGACATCTATCATATATGTGAAACTTTCACAACTCAGAGAGAGACAGATGATCCAAAGAAGGCAGCATTCTTGGGGAAGATAGCAGCATACCAAATCAGCTAGTCTACCCCCCAACCAGAAGGCAGTATTCACTGAATCCTCCCAAGACTTTACAAAATTCTCTCAAGAAAATTACAGATACTCACTAGAATCTATAATTGAATTCCAATTCCTAAGAACTCTTTTGAAGGGGATGATATCCATCACTACCTAGAATTCCACTAAATTAGAGATCACAAAGCAAGACTGAAAGCATCACATCCACACAACATTTTGTCCGGACAAATAATTAAACACAACTACTATGTACACCAGACAATTGGGCTTTTATCCAATCAACCCCATAACACTATAACCTGATAATAAACCAACAAAGCATTATCAATCAACTATAATCATGATGTCTAAGTATGAAACTTTTTCAATTTCAATTGGAAACGTCTTCATACACGCAGATAAAGTATTTCTGAGGAGAAGGGTAGCACTCACCAAGAAACGGAAAGAGTTGGATTAAAATACAGTTCACACAGAGTACATAAAAGTCTTGAAAAGGGTTTGTGGGTTGGGTAATGGGTTTGGAAATGGTTTTATCACTGATATAATCATAGGGAATGATTGGGATTCTGCTAAATAGTAATAACATGAAAGTGAGATGATTAATGGTGTAGAAAGTGCTAAGTCTTAGCGAGAAGAAAGGTGATTTCCCGCTTACATGTCATCCGTCCTTCAATCCTGTTGAGAAAAATCTCATCTTTGAGCCAAAAAAAATAGGACAAGAAAAAGAAATTGCAATAAAAGTAAAACGACTTCGTTTCATTAAAAAAATTTATGGGTTTTCTACTTTGAATTAAAGCACAAGAATAATTTTAGAATAATTCTGGCGCACCCTATAGTTTAGAAGGGATAAATTATGGTGAAATGGATAGTTATTAAATTTATTTTTAATTATTTTAATTTGTTTAGTAAAAAAATTAAATAAAATTTTGATTAATAATTTAGATTATTCAAATGACTCATAATTTTAATAAAAATAATTATAATATATCACTCACAAATCACTATATAAAAAGCTACCAAAATTATAAATTTTAATCTATTTAAATACATTATCTATTTAAATAGTTTATCAATTCATGCTTGAAAAAAAGTCAAAATTTCACTTTATTTATTTTTACATAAAAAGAAGCACAACAAATACAATATTATTATGGTGTAGGTAAGTAGATTTCGGATATCAATTGGTCAAAAGGTGTATACTTGAGGTTAGGATTTGGGATTATGAATTGAAGAATAATTTCAAATTTAATTAGAAACATACAGACCAATTTAATTCCACAAAGCCTAGCTAGATGTAATTATTGAGATCTATCAAAATCTTGCTTTAGAGAAAAAAAATATTCTTTTCACTTTTCATATTTAAATTTAAATTTAAATTTACTAGTATATGAAAATGAATTTTTACTTGTGAGTTTCAGTTTTGATCACATCTTAATTATAAATAAAATTTAGTAGCAATAATCAAATCATAGTATATATCTTAAAAAAGAGTCTTACTAACGGCTCGACCAATTTATTAGAAGTTGATCGCTTTTTCTATTTTATTATTGTGTAAATAACAATGAGTGTATTAATTATGATTTACAAATTTTATAATATAAAAAGTAAGGAAAAAAGTGAATTTAATTAAATTTTGAAATTAATCATAGTATATAATTTAGCAATAACAAGTTTAAATTTCCTACAAGTATATATATAGAAAAGACAAAGTAGCGATAAATTATTAATCACCCCTTAATCTAGACAATACCTAGCTAAGCAATATTTTATCCTAATTCATTTATTCAACTAGTTATTTTTTAGGTGTAATTCTTGATTATCATTTTCTAAATTTTTGAGATTGAAAGGTAGGCATAAGTTCTTTACTTGAGAAGCTATAATTTATCAACTAACTTGACAAAGTTTCAATTAAAATTATTATTTTCAAATTTTGAATTCATTTTATTTATTCAATTAAAAGCAAAATTTGACAACTTCATTTAGCCAAAAAAAATTTATATAATTTTTAAAAAAAGTAGAAACATTTTAAACAAATTGAAGATGCATTTTGTAGAAGGGTAAAGATTGTTAATCCTAGAATAAGTCTTAGGTAGAAATAAGATAAGAAAAGTTAATAAAGCAAGAAAAGGAAAAGGAGGGAAAATATATTAAAAAAGGTGAAATTGCATGTATCATCATTACCATCATCAATACTTCAACCCCACTTGAGCATTCTTCCCCTCTATTTTCTTGCTATATGTCAACTTTTATATGCATACACAAGAGAATTGGAATATTTTCTCAAAAAATTGACACTTTCTTTTCAATGTATAAATTTTATTTCTCCTACATCTCAACATCTCATACTCTCGTTCATTCTACAATTCATAATAAGAAATGTAACACTAAAATATAACCGGAGATTCGACCGCCCTCTTCCTCCTTTCTCCCTCTCCCTTTGTATCTACTTTTACTTGACATACATATGATGAAGGACACAAAGTCCTCTGTTTATAAAGGTTGTGGCAATCATGCTTCTTTAGGTTAACATGGCCTTCCCTTTCTAAACCCCACTCTCACATTATCAAGAAAGAGAGAGAGAAACCCATTAACAAGAAAGAAGACACTTCACAAACTCAACAACAATGGGTAGAACAACAACAACAAAATCTCTCATCAATTTTCTTCCTTTCATTCATCTAGCTGCCATCCTACTCCATTCAGGTGACTTCATCTCTCTCTCATCACTTACACCCTCTCTCTCTCATCATATAATCAACAAATCTTGAATTTTTATTACATGAACTGATCAGGTCCAGCAGCCTCAATCTCAACCAAACAAAAAGATGTTACAACCCCTATGACTACAATTCCTATAACCAATCCATCAACTCCCACAACCACAACACCAATGCTAAACCCGACCCAATCATCAGGATCCGAATCCCCCACCATCACCACCACGAATAATCCGACAACAACGACTCAATCATCACCATCGGCTGGCCGGAGTTGGTGTGTGGCCAGCCAGTCTGCATCACAACATGCATTGCAGGTGGCTTTGGACTATGCCTGCGGGAATGGCAGGGCGGACTGCTCCGAAATCCAGCCGGGCGGGCAGTGCTTCGACCCGGTCACACTCCAAGGGCATGCCTCTTATGCATTCAACAGCTACTATCAGAAGAATCCAATCCCTAACAGCTGCAATTTTGCTGGCTCTGCTGTTACTACAAGCATTGATCCAAGTAATTAGTAGCTTGATTAATCCTTAATTAAACTTGTTTGTCTGCATGATGTTTGTCATGATCATCATTACATGGAACCCATTATTGATCTTCTTTTTCTTCTGTAGGTTATGATTCATGTCAGTATCCATCAACCAGGTGAATCAAGTTACATAATCTTGAATTTTTTTTTTTTTTTTTGAAAAAAAAAAGAACTGATAATTGAGAGAATGATTAATGCTTGCAGCACGACTTCGTCGATTTTGAACACGACGAATTCGATCGGATCGCATGTTTATGGGGCTGGACCGATCAATCCATCTCCTCCTTCTGCAGCTGCAGAGCAGAGCCATTATTTTAAACATGGTTTGCTCTCTTTTATCATGATCATTGTAATAAGTAGCTTGAGATGAATTGTTTGCATTACTGTAAATTTAGAGGAATTAATTTGTTTATATATTAAATTTAGAAGAAGGAGAGAGTTGAGTATTGTGATGGCTGGTTGGTGTGTTCTTTTTATCTGCCAGAGAATTCACATCTTTGTAATGGATAAAAGCTTGCTTTATTAGAGAATTCACATTTTCTTATGAATTTAGAAAAATGTATAGATGATATATATTAGAGATTGAAATTTTGATCTTTGTTGTGAATTTAAGTTGTAATTTTCTTATGTTTTGTTGTAACTATCAAATCTGAAACCTATAAATTAATCCCTCTATAAATTCCTTGTAATTTCTGCCTAATATAGAGAAGACAAACATGGACTTTTTCAATTTATTGGGAAAATGAATTCACAGAGAAAATGAAATTTTTTATGAGATGGGAAGAAATCAAAATAAAAATGTTAATATATTTGACTGTATGTATATGAAAAAAAAAAAAATTGTGGTGCAAGTATGCAATACTGAAACAAGTAAAAACCCAAAAATTGATATATTTTTTCCCATAAATAATAGAAATCATTTCAAGAAATATGTTTCTTGTAAAGATTAAAAGAAAAGGAGAATCAAGAACATATAAATTATTACATAGCAAGTGTCCATGTTTACAGACAAGTAAGTGGGTTCAATAGGAGTACATGAAAACTACGTAGCCTCTACTATACAATTTTCCAAACAAGACCCTGTCTATACATTCTTCCAACATCTCTATAAAGCTACTATACATAGAAGACTCAAAGAAAAACGACGCTAAACGGAGAGGGAAGGCGAGAGTACGAACCAAACGCAGTCGAGATGTTCGTCATGAATCAGCAGCCGGAGCACACACAGACAAAATGCTGTCATTGCCTCGTTAAATACATCTTCGAAGCTAACGAGCATCCATTACAAAAAGGAGTCAGACGCTGGCTAGGAGAAGAGTAGTGATATGCACAATTGAGTTCGACTATTAACACAACAGTTTATATATATGCAGAAATATACAGAAGTTAGAGCAGTTCTTATTGAGTGAGAGCACTTTCAATTTTCAAAAGCATCCGGGTCGCCCTTTGGGCTGTCCAGAGAGTCTCCTGCGTACGATCCATCCGGCTGACGGATAAAGATATTAAGATTACCGGACGAGAAGTGTTCCTGAGTGCACCAGAAATGACCAGGCATCAGATAGATACACAGACGAGCGATAAGATCAGATGGGAACTTAGATATATCACCGTTGACATTTTTGCTTTCACAATTTATGAAGGTGGAGGGGGTGCTGAACAGCGTATATGTATGAAAAATACAGACTCAAAGTACAATTTTAATTTGCAATAGTTTTTCCAGAAATGGTCTAGCACCAAAGTGTAGTTTTTTGAAATCGACCAATTGTGTACATCAAAAAAAACTATAACTGTTTCACTTCTCATGCAACTTGGAGAACTGAACTGGATTTCAAATGAAAGAAAACGAAGATTTTGCTCATGAAAACGAAGCACAAAAAATTTATGAAATACCAAACTGGAAATCTTACCAGATCATCAGTCCCTTGGCCCTCTGATTGGAAAACAATTGGCCTGCAGCGTTTATCTTCGTTCATTAAGCTTGAATTTTGAAAGTGTGAGATTAGAGCAGACTTTCCTTGGATTCTAGCATATGCCAAGGAAGCGACCTTTTCACTGTTAAATTTTTCCCACTTCTTCCCATTAAAAGCCTGCAAATATTTGTAAAGCATGATACATGAGCAGTTGGAATTTTAACGGAATTCCTGTCATGGTTATTAAAGCAAGGCTAGTAAAAGATGCAACACAATAATGAGAGCGTTCTTATCATTTACATTTAGTTGCCGACCAAACAAACAGAACACAAACCTCAAAAAAGGTGATGATGTGTGATGGAAACACCATGTTGATGAATGCGTACCCAACGTTGCATTTGTTCTGGAATAGAATAAACACAATATGATCTCATGTTTGAAATTCACTCAAGTCTAAAGTAGATAAAAATTTGGTTACAACAACATTACCTTAAAATCAATTGGTAAGTACAGGAAATCATATGTCCCCTTGTGAGTTTCATCAATAGCAGCAAGAAGCATCTTGGAAGTGTACCTTCACAGATGGAGAAGAAAAAACATGCATAAGGGAATCACTCAGAAGATTGAAGAACACCAGCTCACCATCACAGATTTACAAAGAAAATATTCTTAGTTCTTACTTGTTTGGGATATTTTTAATCATCAAGGTAGTCCTAGTATCTTCACAATTAACAATCTTTTCCAAATCGAGTTGATACTGCTTTTTGTTATCCATCTGGCTTCCACTCTCAGCCCTTCTACTTCGACCACGATCAATCATTCCATCGGTGACGGTTGCTCCAAAGGAACTATTCCCAAAATATATGGGACTATTTCTTGCCATTGACATCATTCTCGAACTAGGAGAACTACTGTCAGGGAAATTTCCAGCAAAAGCAACTCCTATGTTCATAGCCCCAGGGATGCCAACATTCATGGAACGATTCCCACTATTTCGAGCAAAATTTGTCGCTCCAAAAGCTGCCTGGTTTATATATGACGTTTCAGGAGACTCCGGGAAAAACCCAAAATGCCTTTCCAGTTGAATACCGGATGGAGCGGATCCCACATGATGATGAGAACCAAGCAATGAACCACGTTGACTGGTGTATGGAAAACCAATGCCCTGTCCAGTAGGTGGAAAAGGGCGACCTTTCATTGAAGATGACCAAGCTGACGATGAATTGATCTGCTCCGAATGAATAGAAGGACTTCCCCAGAGAAACTGAGGACCAGAAAGTGTACCAACACTAGATGGCTTGGTATAATCAAATGGTGAGACAGGCCCAGGACTTGAGCTTAACTTTGGATCAGTTACAGAGTAATGATTCTGGAAAGCCATTCCTTGGGTTGTATTGGCATTGGAGATTACCTGGTTTGTGTGATTTATCTTACCAGAATCTTTACCAATTGGAGCAATTTTTGCGGGACTTGATACTTGAGAAGGAAGAATAGAAGCCAAGCCTGTCAAGTGATCACTCCCCACAGGACTGAGGCTTCCCATCTTTGGGATCTGATAGCCTTGCAATGAATTGTGCTCAACGGGACTGCCAAAATTGGGCCAGCTACCTGCAAAGAACTCCCCACCATATAAATTCATCTAAACATAACAGTCACTTGTCATTAAAACAAACAGCAGCAGAGAAGATTGTTTAAGAATGTGGGATCCATCAACATGCCTGGAGGAGAATCAGTTAATGGAGAACCAACTTGATGCAGGAAAGCTCGAGCTTCATCTTGCTCCTGGTCTTGATTCAGCTGCTGCATTAAACTGTGAAAGAAAAGCATACTCATTTATTCTTTTTTTTTTTTTAATATTACAATTTACTGCTAACAACTTTCCATATAATCATAACAAAAACTAATACCTTATCGGCCAAAATCACTTCAACTTCTTCTAAGATGTTATTGAAGATTATAACGTGCATTTTAAGTGTCTCACAAAGGATTTTGATATAAGAGGTCACAGAATTTATAGTATGTTAATAATTAGTATTGACATACTGACATCAATATTCAGGTGGTGAAACTATCAACTCTTTACTCTTACTGAAAATAAACTAAAACAATAACAAAGCATCCCAGAAGGTTGAACAAAATAGAAATATGAGACAATAACAATGAAGATATCAGCAAATAAAAGCATGGAATTGGATCATACCTCCGACGGGCTCCACCAGGCCGGCTAGGCTCAAGCTTTATACGCTTCCCAGCTATGTCACTTCTATTTAAAGCCTTAAGAGCTGCCTCTGCAGCTCTAACATCGTAAAACTCAATAAACTTATGGTGTCGTTTATGAGGTGTTTCCCTTATCTGCATTCAGTGCAAAATACAGCTATTAGAGTTTTAACAAAGTCCAGGAGAGCATAAACGCACCAATGAATGAAAACTTGACAGTAAAATTTTACCTCCTTAACTTCCCCATAAGCTCCAAATATTTGGCGAAGGTCATCATTGGTCACAGATGCATCAAGATTGAAGACCACCAAAGTTCCTTGATTTACATCTTTTTCAGATGGATTATCCTAAACAATTAAAATATTACTTAATAAGAGGCTATCCAATCAGCAATATTATATTGTCCAAATGATACAGTATTTTGACTAATACCTTGGGAATTGAAAAATGAATATCAAGTTTTCTTCGTCTTAAAGGCTTGCTTTGTAATGCGCGCATTGCAGTTCGAGCAGCTCTTATATCATAATAAGATATCATCACAAAACCCCGGTGTTTACAAGCAGTATAAAGAGTTCTGATATCACCATATTGCTATTGAGAGGAATCAATAAAAGGAAGAGAAACACTCAGTAAATTGACATAAGCAATTAATACATTGATAATAACTGAAACGAGACACCTATAACAAACTAAGAGAAATAGCTTGAAAGAGAAACGTGAGTTACTTTGAGGAACCTAAGGACAAGGTTTAAACCAGATTTTGTACTAAAATTGGAAACTTATGGCTCAACAAGCCTCTATTTAGAGGTTCAATCAAGTTCAGGTTGTGAGTCTGAGATCTAATGAGAAAATCCATGAAACTCACCATCCATCACGCATAAATGTGTACGCTAGCAACTTCTGAATACTCAGCCTTCATTGCTAATTTTTTCATAAGCAATAAGAAATAGAAATTATTTATATGCTACTTAGCCTACTTCGAATTCATGGCAAGTCTAAAGTACTGACACCATCAAATGTTGGATATGAAAATAGGATCAACAAAATTACGTACTAGGAAAGAAGAGAGAGCTGTATTAGCTTCTAAGGGAATAATAATAATTGAAGCATTTTTTAATTATCATTAGTGATATCACTTTGTAACTCAAGAGAAACTCCAACTCCAGAATATATTAGAACAAAAGGCAAAGTGAGAAGCATCATAATACATTATCAACTTCACTATCCCATAAAGCAACCTGAGCGAACTATGGGTGAATTAAATTTATCTATGAGAAGGGTTCATAAAGAAATAATTGTATTAATTGTCATTAGCAAGAAAAGTTTCGTGCAAAAACTAACTAGAGTGATGTTAGCACCAGCAACTTCACAATACAGTATAAAGACACATGATCAGTGTAGTCACTAAATTGGAAATTTGGTTAACAGATGTTAAATTAACGAGTTAGTGTTTATTTTGTACGAGAGTATAAGATATCATCATGCAAAAAGTGGCAATGCGTATCTCTAAAGACAATCAACACTATTTTGTTCACAGATGGCCTCATGAGTTAGGCACTGCTCATGAGTTCATCCAACAAGAATTACCATAGAGGACAACTTCGATTTATGTTCTTCAAAAGTGATTAAATAGCAAAAGCGAAGAAATCTGAGAAAAATGATTGTGGGAGCTGCAGAAAGATGATAGGATTGGCAGACGTGGATAATTAGAATGTGGTTTTCAATACCTCGAAAAGAGACTTCAGTTCTGTGTCCTCTACATTACTGTTGATATTTCGAACAAATAAAGTCCTTGAAGGGTGCTCTCCATAGGGATGTTCACCGCTAACAGACCCAACACCATTCGCCAAACTATAATGAGAAATGGTGTTTCCACTGATTCCATCTGACATATTTATCATAGATATACCATTGACAAGAGTCTCATGACTATCAAGATCTATTTCCAGTCCACCTCCACTTCCAAATAAATCATCATCCAAGTCTTCAAGTTGAGTTGGCAACCCACTCAAATCAAAGTCATCCGTAAGGCCAGCTAAAAGATCGTTTTCATCACCAGGAAGAAAGTTCCCTATGGCACTTGGATCAACATCTTCAAGCGGATCCTTAACTTTGTCCTTCATACGAACCTTATTAAGGCTAGGAAAGTCATCATCAAATGGTTGACCAATTTGTACAGACTCGTTGAAATTAACTGCAAAGTAAAAAGAGCAATTCAGGAACTTACTGCCCAGTAACAGTTTGTACTTAATAGCACAATAACTCATGCTTACATTTCGAATGTGGAAAGACAGGTAAAGACGTAGAAAACAGGCTAGCATCACTGGATGCATGATATGCACTAGTATAATTAGGCAGTTTCCATGCACTTTTTTCTTTCTCTGGATTGTTTGCAAATGGATGTTTAGAAGGACCTACAAACAGAGATGGAGAGTCAGGATTATACTAGATCATACCCTCAGAGTAAGCATTAATATGCCTCCAAGATATCTCACAGAATTTATAAATTATAATGTTACTCTTTATGCTTACCATCAAAAGAACTGTGAGGTTTCTCCATTGAAATCACTTCCTGAAAATGCAGCTCATTGGAAACAAAGTACTATAGCATCTCTGTAATTGCAAGCCAAAAACAAAAATACATATTTATATTTCATAATTTAAAAGAAAAAGATCTTACACAACATCATAGATAAGAAAAGTTAATAAGTGGAGTACTACCTAAGGAATCTATACAAATGTACCAAAATCATTAAAAAAAATTAACATGCCAATCAAAACAAAGTACACCGAATCAAATAGAAGCAAAATCTTAATGTCCTAACCAAATTCAGCAAAATAGAAATTCACCGGAAACATCTTTATCAAAATGGAAAGTCACACTTGATTTTAGAAACAAGCACGAGGGCCGAGATAGCAAACTCTAGTACCCACTTTATGCCACTCCAATATAACAACGGCCCACATGCATATATTTACATAAAAATAGAGGAAAGAGAATGCAGTTCACTGTTGCGTGTATAATTAGAGAGAGAAAGAGAGAGAGAAGAAAATCACAGCGATTCAATGACATCAATATTAGCTTTGATCCTGAAGATCGAAATTTAGTACAGAAATTCTAAGTCTTAGAATCGACTTGAGAGCTGAGTTAATAAACCAAATAGAAGCACGCAATTTGAACAAAAGAAAAAAGATTAGGTCGATTTAGCCCAATTTAGTTCAACAAAAGCCCTAAGAACAAGAGAGAGAAATCAACAAAAAATGTCAGATTCCCAAATCACAGAAACCGCAAATTCATGCACCCCACTTGAAATTGAAGACTTTCGGCACCAAAACATACAAAAATCTAACAAAATCCAAGAAAATACACAGCTTCAGTACGATACACAACTCAAATATCGCAACTTCACCATAAAATCATCTGACTTAGAATTACACGAGCCCACATCCCCAAAATAAAAAATTTAACAAAATAAAAACATAATTCGAACAAAACCCACCTCAATCAGTGAAACAATGACGGAATTCCAAAACCCAAAAAAGAGAAATAGCGAGAAAACATAAAGGTAGCTGCCAAAATAAAAGTACCTCAAGAAAAAGGGGTGCTAGCTGCCAAAAGAGAAGATGTAAGAAAGAGAAAATCTACTAGGTCGAAAAGATGGGTCAAGGGGAGTAAATAAATGAATTGGGGGCTTTTACACGAAACACAAACGAACAAAGAATACACACACTGGAAAAACAGTTTCGTAGAAGCAGAGGAATTGTTTTCTTCTACTCTTTCACTTCCTCCTCTCCCGCCGGAACACCAGTTGAGTGTTTTAGAGAGAGAAAGTGAAGAATTCGATATAGAGAGAGAAACGCGCAAACCCAAAATGGTCCATAGAAGAAGCACACGCGCGGGCACACATTCAATGGAGAAAATGATTGGTGGGAAAGGGGGAATCTTACTGCGTGAATCAAAACAGTGAATTCTTTAGATTTTTTTATTTTTTTTTTGGTTGATTAAATCTCCAATTTGGAGATGATGGAAAAATAATTGCTTGTTTTAATATCCTTTTTGGTAAGTTCTGTTTGGCAGTGATTCTAAATGTAGGGCTAACATATGAAAGCCTTCATTATGATTCTTAAAGATTTTTCTTCTTCTTCTTATTTTTTTAATTAATTAATTAATTTAGTTATTTATTGTGTAGATTGTGTTATCAACATCAATGAACAACTACAAACCCTTGTTTGGTTTATTTTTTCTTAATATTCTATTATTTATTTATTTTTATTTTAGTGTGGGCAGTATATAATATGTCCTTCTATTAAGTATGATCATTAAATAGATAAAATATTATTAATAGGTCATTCCGTTACACATAACCACGTTCACAAGAGATTTTATCATTTAATGTTTATTTCTTTTAATCATCATTTTATTTTGAAAATTATAATCTCTTTATCTCATATTAAATTTCACATTTTTCATTTTTGTTCGTTTCACATTAAATTTCATCAACTAAAATACTATCATATTAATATTCAACCTTAAAAGCATATACTCTTAATTATTATAAATTTATAACTTTCACCTAATACATATAATATAACATAATTTGGGGAGGGGGAGTTTTGGGGATTAACTAACATAAATTCCAAGTTACTGATTATTTATTTATTTATTTAATGTTTTTTTCTGGTTTGGGGCTATAATGCCTCTGATTGTACTATATAGATTGATCTGTCCACGTCAATGAAGAATAACTACAAAAACCTTGTTTGGTTTTTTTTTTCTTTACAAATATAATTATTATTATTATTATTATTTATCAAATTTGGCTCGCTTGATAATAAAACAAACTTGAATTTGAGTTCGAGTGATCACAAATGGAGTCCAACCCAAGTCTTATCGAAGCCGTTCTATTAATGTGTGAAATTATGTTCAGCTTCATTTAATTATTATTTGGGGTCCGTTGACAAATTAGAATAATTAATTATTAGTATTAGTTTATAATTATGGACGAGATAAGGCTGTGTTAAATTAAATACAAAGAAATCCATTGGTTGGTGTGTGGGCATGATTGGTGTAAAGAGACAAGATGGGTGCAAAGTATTTAACCTTTTAATTGTTCGAAATAATCAAAATTAATAAATAAGAATTCAAGAAAGAATATACCCTGTTTTTTTAATTGGGGAAAGGACATACTAGGAAGAGAAAACATGATTATTTAAATTGAAAATTATTAAAAAGAAATTCTTTCCACTTTCTTGCATCGAGCCACTCAAGAGATAGAGAGAACACACACATTAGTAAATCACTGCAAAAAATTGATTGAAATTTGATGAATTTCTAATGATATTATGCTTTTAAATGATGAACCGTTTGACACGTTATTACTAATTGAGTTTTACTCAATTGGTATTATTCAATGATATTTTCTTATTTTCCCTCTTTTCAAGCTACTTATAACTCTCCTCTTAATTAGTTTTCGATAGAAGTCGAATTTGGGTTTCCCACTTAAGTGAGGAGCCCAATGATAGATGAACTAATCAACATGATATATTCATGACTTTTTATAAGATATCTATGTATATGAATATATGTTTATTTTTCATTTAAAATGTTTGTCTGTCTAAATAGTAAATTTTTTAGTATTTAAAAAGTAATTTATAAAACAAGGTTCACATATGAACTCGGTTTAATAAGTTATACCATCGACATTTCAGACGATAATACTCTTATTAGTTAAAATAAATAGCTTTTAAAATAAAATATTGTATTCTTAAACATCTTATTCATTGATTGTCCAAGAGACCAGTTATATTTCAACTAATAGTAGATTGATGCTATAATCTATATATCTATCTACCAAAAGAAAGAGAGAGAGAAAGAAAGGGGAGTTATATTAATGGGCTATGAATGGTGTTGGACTCAAATTCATTCTTTAGAGAACCCTAGCACGATCTATTGGGCCTTCTCAAATTTGTGATCGCAATAATAGATGATCTTTAAAAGCCCAGTTAAGGGTGTGGCCCAATATACATATAGAAGGATAGCACCTGATATTGATAGATAACTAGTCACAGTAGTCTGTAGAAGAAGAGACTATTATTACACAAATTTACTCATTAGGGGTTAGAATATTTTAATAACTATTTATTTGTAATTAAATTTATATTTTAGACCATAAATTAATATTCCGAATTGATAGTTAAATACACGAAGTCTTAGATTAACAAAAATCTTAATTTTTATTATTAATTTGTACAGTTTTGATACATAAATATATTTGAAAAATTAATTTTTCACAATAAACTGCCCATAGTCATAGTATTTCTTATGTTGCTCACTAATAAAGTTGAAATTAAAATGGAAATTTATCAAGCCCCAATTTCACTATTCAGTACAACAAATAGTAAATCTTTTGTATAACTGAACAATTAGTGCTACTTATTTGTATAACTTTATTTTTTTTAGAAGAGTACTATTAATTAATTAATTTAAAATTAAACCATTACCATAAAAGAGACATCTATCCCAATTCCACACCATTCATCCTTGGTCGGAAGTCTGTGAATTGTAATGAATCTAAAGTCATTAATTAACCTAAAATTAAACCATCACTTTTCTGGATAAAATTTTTTTAATAATATATAGTATATTTAGGGTAATTCTATTCGGATCAAATTGATCCAGCTCAATAAGGTTATAATTGTCTATTTGATACCATTTAAACTTTATTAGGACTATTTTACCATTTTGATTTTATTAATGAGTTAATATTCATTAAGATCCTAATTAATGATAATCTCTCCATTTAAATGACACAGTGAATTAATTATCTATCATTAATCTAATAAACTAGCTATGGCGTCTAACTGTTTTTTTTTTTTTTTTAAAAACTATATTTACTTTTAATACTTCACGAAATTTTGATAGTTAATTGATTTACTTTTTAAATATATTTTTTAAATGCAAGAGAGTTTGTTTCTTAAAAATTGAGTTCACAATGCATTTTATTTTTGCAAAATTAACTTTTATTACGTAGAAAATTACTATTTAAAAAAAATAAACTATTATTTTTTTAACGAAAAATACTACTCATCTCAATCAGAATATAAAAAATCACAATATTTTAGAATTTGAAGAATAATATCATTCATTCGAAAGATGAATAGTTCATTTTTTTTTTAAAAAAAATCATGTACTAAAAAGTAATTGTTAAATTAGGAACGAGAATTTGAGTAGTAATAATTTTTATACATAAATGCAATAATTTATCTCTAGAGAAACTTTTTGATGTATTGAAAAGTAATCATAATTATTGTATGTAAGAATTCCATTCGCACAAATAAACTGTATTTTGTGAGATAAGAATAGGATCTAACGTTTTTGTGGAAGACCAAAACAAAATTAAACATTGATACCATCTACGTAATTATCCATTAATCTATATAAAGTTGATATCCATTCCATTTGAATAGGTTGGGTACACACATACATTTATATATATGTATAAATTTTTATCTCAATAGTACATATAATAATGTACTCCCTCCGTCCCGTTTTAATGTTTACGTTTCTATTTTACGCGTCTCATTTCAATGTTTACGTTTTCTTTTTTAGAATATATGACTCACCTAAAACAATTAATATATCATCCAACACTAATACACATACTCACTTTACATTAAATATTATTCTCGCATTCCCATAAAACCTTTCACACTTTCCTTATTTGTTTGTCCCACAAAACCTTTCACACCCCAAAAAAGGAAACATCACTTTATCTAACAACCTCAAAAGTTCTTTTAATTTCAAAATTGTCACTCTTTTTTCACACACATATCATTACTTTATATTTTTTTATTATCTAAAAATATCACAATACCCTCCAAAGTCAATAAAGTTGGTCGAAAAGTGCACATTTTCTTAAACAACGTGGAATAGTAAACGTGAAAAGTATTATGGGACGGATGAAGTATATTTTTCCACCCACTATCTATTAAAATATTATATTTCTTAATCAACGTGCAAAAAATAAACGTAAACATTAAAACGGGACGGAAGAAGTATATTTCTTAATAATTGTATATATTTTTATATTCAATTTTTCAAAAAATAAAAAATTCATTAACAAAGTATATACATTTTTATATTTGTATATATATTTAATATTTTTATTTATAAGTGTATAAATTTTTTGCAAGTGGGTGCACAATGTACTCGGTGCATAGAACATTTTTCCAAATAAATATATTTCAAAATTCTTAATTAATTTTATAATACAAATTAAGAAATATACAAAATCTTTGTCAATAAGAAAAATAAAAAAAAAATCTAAATGGCTCATTAAATTATAAATTTATATTTTTTGTATAGGTATGTATACTATGTGTTCTTATGATGTATAATCCCCGTTTTTTATTTTAGTTTGTTCTAAATTAAGGTACAAACTAATTACTCCATTATTTTATATATGGCCCACACACAACAGTAATTAGAGTGGACATTTATTTTAGAATTTCGGGTACCAAACCCGACCCGATCAAATTACCAGATCTGTTCAGGTAATTTTTTTTTGATCTCGATCTTCAGGTAACCCGAATCTGAAGTTATAATTTCGATTCGAGTTTCCGGCATTAAATATTATATACCCGAATTACCCGATAGGGTACCAAAGTTTTTTTTTAACAATCTTATATTAATTTTAAAAAATAATTAGATGAATCATGAAATATTAAAATTTTGATCCATTCTTAATATTTTAATCATAAAATATATTCATCATACTTAATTAAATTTATTTTTATTAAATTGTCAATTATTTTTACATCATAAAAACAAAATTCTACACTATTGAATCCTTGTCTCATCAAATTTAAATTTAAATTCTCCTTATATCATGAATTTTAGTATGATTTAAATTATCATATACTTTAATGTATAAATATTATTAATTAATTAGATAAAAATAATATATAAACATATATAAATTTAAATATCCCAGAACATAACAAAAATTATCTAAATCCTAACATTAGTACAAAAATTCATATTATTATGATGTGATATGAATTTATTGTATTTTTTTATAATTATTTAAAACAAATAAAAAATGATAAAAGAGATCAGATAAAATATTGCCTTAAAGATCAAACATTAAAATAAATATTACAATAAAAATTTATCCTTTCAAAGATACCTCAAAGGTATTTTTTCCATAATAAAATATCAAATAAAAAAATTACTCCTTTATAAAAAAAAATGATAAAAAATATCAAATAAAATATCACTCATTTCAAATTGTACACTTTCTATTTTGTCTCACAAAAGTTTGCACATCTCTTGAAAAAATAAAAGTCAAAACAATCACTCTTTCTCATATACTATATTTAAAAAAAAATAACTTCTACATAACACACATAACATATTTTATTATTTATTACAGAAAAATATCATAATACACCTAAAAGTTATTTTTTTTCTTAATCTCTGTGTAGTACTCTCTCCGTCCCATAAAACCTTTTCCACTTTTTTCATTTGGTTGTCCCACAAAACCTTTCACACCCCAAAAAACGAAACATCACTTCATCTAACAACTTCAAAAGTTCATTTAATTTCAAATTTGTCATTCATTTTTCACACACATATCATTACTTTATTCTTTTTTATTCTCTAAAAATATCACAATATCCTCCAAAGTCAATAAGTTGGTCAAAAAGTGCACAATTTCTTAAACAATGTGGAATAATAAACGTGAAAAGTATTATGAGACGGAGGGAGTAGTAGTTAAGGTGCAAACTAAAGTGGGTTGGAGAGAATATATATATTTTTTAATTTTTTTATGTATTTATATTACAATACGTTGTATGTTAATTTTATTTTGGGCAAGTATTGTGTGAAATCGTCTCAATAAGCTTTTATGTGAGTGAGACGAATAAAAAGTGATAAAATCATTAATGAAAATGATATTCAATCGATGAAAAGTGATAATGGTGCAGTAAAATATTTCATGAACAATTTATAGTATAAACAAAATGTGATAACATTAACATGACTTTTTATCCGTAAGACGATCCCACACAATTATTTTCTTTTATTTTTGAAAGATATAAACTTATATAGAAACATGTATAAGTAAATTTATATTTATATATTTTTATAGCATTAAAAAAAAATTATAATTCTAGCACTTGTGATCCTACAAATCATGTGGTTATGGTGTCTTCTAAAATTAAATGAAATTGATTTTTAATTTGAGTAGTTAAATAATGTAATTAATGACTATATTGATTATTCTTAAAATATATGTTATTAAGGAAAGAAATTAAATAATGAACCCAATTTATTAGGGTTAAAAGTGTCTTTTTAATTAGTCAATCACTTAATAAATGTTATTGGGCCGGATCAATTTGATTCGAATAGCATTGTCTTTTTTTTAATTAATAATTTTGTAACAACTGAAAAACTCATGAGTACATATGATTATGATTTATGCAGGGAAGTATATTATAGGCTAGAACCCTACAGGGAAAAATACAACAGTAATATTCCCTTGTTTCATCAATAAATTATTCATTTATTTTTTATATTAAATTAAACCGTATGAATATTATTTTATATAATGTGAATAATTGTATTAGTGGTTGTTGATATGCTATATGCGGGACCTCTCTTTAAAAAGAAAAAAAAAACTTTAAAATACATGTCTGAATTATTTTCTCTAAAAAGAAAAAAAAAATGATACCTTTAAAACACATGAAGTAATAAAATAAATATCTTATTAACACTACAATAAAATAATTAATTTTAGCTAAATCTAAATAGTTAACAAAACATTTCAACTATACGACTCGTTTTACTTATCTATGGAGTATATAGCAATTTAGATGTTCTTCCTCAAAGTGATAGGTCACTTAATTGACTTGCCCCAAATAAAAAATTAAAAAAATTAATAAATGTAACATCAAATTTAAAATTACTATAAAATACAGAAATTAACTTGTAGTGCAACGATGACTCAACAATTCTATTTCATTTCTCTATTACATTTATATCTTAAGTGAGCTCTTGGTATAACTACTCAATAGTACTTGAAAACTTTCTGAAGAAAATATATACATACATATAGCTATTTAATAATAATAATAATAATAATAATAATAAATTATAATATTTCTAAAAAATAACGTTGAAGAAAAAGGAAAAGCACTAATGTTAAGTGGTTATATATATTCAATTCACTTTAATTAAATTTATTGATTCCATGTATCCATCCATACCCATTAATACAAGCAAAGGAAGTGTGGTTGAATTCTTTGTCACAAAGATAAAGAAATTCTAGTCACCAAAAGCATTTAAAAGAGGAATACTTCTCACTTTATTTCATAAAGGAATAACACCCTAAAATGCTTCAACTTATGTTTTCTTATTCTTGAAGATTCAACATGTCAACATTCTTTTTATATCTATATTACAGTACTCTCTCCCTATTAAAGAACACTTCATGTTTACTGATTTACATTATTTAAAAAAAATATTTTTTTACCAATAATATTAACTTTGGAAGATATTGTAATATTTTTAAAAAATAAAAAAGTATAAAATAATATGTTAATAAATTTGAAATTTAAATAACTTTTGAGATTATAGATAAGGGAGTTGTTTCATTTTCTTATATTGTAAAGTATTATGGGACGAAAAAAATATAGGAAGCGTGAAGGATTTTTCGAGATAGTATACTTTATTTTCTATATTAAACCTAAAAGAAAACAAACCCAAAATGTACATCATGTGAATTGAATATTATTTGGATTTGGAATTTCAGTAATAAGAAATATTAATTGTGAGACAGCCATATAAACATTTATTTGCGTAAAATTACGAAGGTAGAAATCAAGATATGATCATATGTGATTAAACTACAAGAAAATGTTATGAGGTGTCATGTGTATATTCTGCATTAATTTCAATTAATTTTCTTTCACTGTATATTAACTTTCGACCTGAGTTTAAAATACCATAGTGTAGTAATTCTTTTCACTCTTATTATATACACCAAGTTTTGATGTGTTTAATTAGCGATGCACATATATATTTTTTAAAAATATAATAAAACTAGGAAGTGCAAATTTTAACGTAGCTTTTACACTTAGTACTTCTTACAGTTATTATGTTATTTATTTCCTTGAAATTTTTTAATTTTTAATTGCATTAATAAAAGAAAATGTTTGTGGCAGACACATGTATACAATCAGCTTCCACATTTTATATTTTTGGGGGTTGAGTAGTGGAAGGTCTTTCTTTTTTGCTGCCTTTTTCCGAATTCTATTTTTTTTATCTTTTATTTATTTATTTTTTATTCTCCCATAATTCCACCTTTTTACAATGACTACCCCTTCACACCCAAGAAACGCTATTCTTTATTGGTGCAAAATTTAAGTCATTGTTGCTTCTATAAAACGCGATTCATATGCTTCCTAACTCCACCCTTACTAATTTCTCTGCTATTTTTATTTTTCTAATTAACAATTAATCAACATTAAATTTGTACATTACATGCATGCAAAGTTAAGAGGGACATTTGGTGTGTTCTTAAAAAATAAATTTATATAGTATATACATAATTAATTAAGTAATTAGAGTACTATTTCTGGAACGCGATGTGGTGAAATATACTTAATAAAATTTGTGTAAGACCGCTTCACGGAATAATTTTTGTTAAACAGATAAAAAATGATAATTTTTATGATAAAAAGTGATAATAATGTTGTGAATTATTTCTTAAATTATTTTGAATTTTATTGATTTATTTTATGATTTTAATTGACAGAATTAAATTAGACTTAAGTGTCAAACTACGTTGTTGATGTGGCACGAAAGTAAAAATAGTCAAATATTGGTAAAGTTGACAAGAAATATTAATTTTATTACAATTTCTAACCATCCTTAACAGCAAAGAAACAATATCATGATATATAAGTGTGTGTTTTAATCATGTGTAGAAGGTTCTAACTGCCAACTTCACTACTTCCACGTGCAATCAATTGAAATCATTAATCATTTAAATATATATACTAAAATTCTACCTTTTTTTAATCGGTTACTAAAAAAAAATCGGAATTGTCACACTTTCATCTAACAACCGTACGTAGGACTTGAAGTTTATAAATAGAGCTCTGTGAATAAAGCATTCAAAAGAATTTATTTAACTAATATCAGATTAATATATCCTTATTGGGAGTATAAAATTTATAATGAGAAATATTGAATTTTTGCAATTATGTTCGTCTCATTACGTCATTAGGAGTACATTGACATTTTGTTACATCACGAAAATGAGTAATTTTTTTTTGTTTTATTCATAGAGATGCATGTATGGTGTGTGTGATAGTATATGACAAGGACATGTGGATGATGTTGATTGGATGAAGTAGTGTGTATAAAGATAGCGTGGAAGGTGTGAGCCATCATATTGGAGCTCATCTCAACCGTGTATCAAGAAGGAATCAAGTTAGTTAGTTAGTTTGTTCACAAATTGATTGAGCTCGCAGATGGATTCACGTGATAATCACACATGCATTCGGTTGGTTAGTTTGCTGATCATATGTAGCAGAAGCATGGCAGTTTGAGTGATGATCAATTATTCAACACATTAGTTAGAAAGTATAGAGCCAAAAGTTAGGGTCCATAAGTAAGAGAGTTCATCATCATCTTCTTTAGTTGTACATTGTAATCATCATAGTGAGTGATCTTCTTCTTAAGAGTGGATGTAGGCTTACGCCGAACCACTATATATCCTCGTGTTTATTTTGTTTTCGTTTTAGTTCAATAAACAAATCAAAACGTGAGTGAATCTTGAGAGTGGTCAATAAGTTGAATGTGTGAGTTCTTGAGAGGAAGTTCGAATGCTTGCTTAAGTTTTATAAGATTTTTGTTTGAAAATTAATAATATAAAAATCGTGTAACAAGCTATTAAACAAGACAAGCTATATAACTAATTGGTTGCAATGTTAAATAATTAGGTGGAAATTCATTATCATTGATCGTGTCATTTTCTAATAGATAAATGGCTTTCATATTAGAAGATAATAATAATATTAAAATAATCCAGAAATTAAATTAAGTTAGAAATTAAATTAAGTTGTAACAAGCCAGACTGTCCATAAAAATTTTTTAATTAATCACATTCACATCCACTATAAATATCATCACTAAATGGCCAATTTATAACCAATATCTTCCATTTTAACTCAGTTACTCAAGTAGACAAATCAACAGTAATTATATGAGAAGGTTGAATCAATTATTAAAATATGATTGTTATATAGGTTAACGGTAGAGTATATATTAATTTATAGTTAAATTATATTTTTTAAAGTATAACGAATTTAATTAAGTATGCTTTTAACTTATTATTATAATACGATTCACTATAAATATACCTTAAATATAAGTAAGCATACTCTACTTATATAATAAACATACTTTAACAATAAGTTGACCCGTATCACAAATATCCATCTCTATTGTATTATGAAAGTGTATTGAATTAACAAAAATAAAATATTATAATATAATAATTGAAAATATTAAATTGATTGTGTATTGAATTGACAAAAATAAAAGATTGACATACTTAAAATCCAATAAAATAGTCCACAAATCCATAACACACCTTAATTTCAAAATTATAATACTCCACATTTTTATTACTCACATAATTTACTAGTAATATGTTTACCCAAAAAATGTCAAATTAATCCTTAAAAAAAAGGCCAAAAATCGGAGTATTTTTAGAATTTCACGTACAGTATCTTTAAATTTCAGTTATAGACGTGGGGGTATATAATCTTATCCAAAACTAAAATACAACACGCAATATCCACGTGCCAGGGAGAAAGGAAAGGGTACAACTCATAAGCAGAGACGTACAGCTCTTATATTCACTCACACAGCACAATCTATGCAACATACATATATGTACGTACAACAAAACTCCGTGATCTCTCTTCTTCTGCGTCTACACCTTTCTCTATCTAAAACCCCAATCCTTCCTCTCTCTCTCTCTACTTTGTGTCGGTGTCTGAAGCAACCTCGCCCCCCAACTCCTACCCTATGAACAACCCAAGGGTTCCTTAAGATCCACACATTCACGCTCTCCAAATTGCATCCAATAATCTATCTAAGAAACCAAATTACTGAGCCTGGTGGTTGCTGTTCTATGATTGTTGGTGAAGACGAAGAAGAAGAGGGGCGTTATATGAAGGATTGGTTTCTCTTTGTTTTGAACAGTAATTCGAACCGTTCCAGGTGGAATTCTTCCTTCGCCATTCGCAGCCGTGGTGGATGGGGGAAATGTGGTTGAGTTTTCTTCCGTTGAGTTTTTCTTGAGAATCGTGGGGAATATAATTCAATTTCTTCTTTCAATTCTTTACATCTGAAGAGTGCGGATACTCTCTTTTTCTTTGGTTTTTGAATTTTCTTCACAATGCAGCCGGATCACCGAAAGAAGGTTCTTGGGTTTTTTCATTTTTTAAAAAATTTTCCCCTGTTTTATGTTTACAATCAAATTCTGTTGTATGATCTTGCATATTTATGAATTGATTGATTGATACCTTCTTGGTCTGATTGAGAAGTTAAAATTTTGCGAAATTGTGAACTGTGTAGTGCGTTGATTTTGCACTTTTTTGAAGAGTGATTAGTGACGATGAATTATAGTATTGATTACATTTCATATCCCACTGAATAGTTTCATTGCGAGGAATCTGCGATCCTCCGTTTATAATATTGATATTTTTGTTAAAGTATTGCTCTCTGATCGTCTCCCATTTATGGCTTGAAACAATTAATGCTATTTTCTCGTTCTTTCCTGTTTTTATTTCCTTTAAGTTCTCTTTGATTTATTATTAGTTTCTTGAAACCTTCAGGTATTTCCAGCCAGAAAAAAAAAAAGAAAGGAAAATCCTGCAAGTTATTAATTCCCATCTTGTGGTTGTTCGTCGAATGTGCTTTAAACTATTGGAGGAGGAGAATCCATTGGATATATTATATTAGTTCTTGTGTATCTTATGTGGTTGCTAAGTTTTCCTGAAATGAAAATGTGTAACTTATGTTTTATTTCAGGCCCATATTAAGTACAATATGTTATATCAAATCTCTTTAATTTGGTGTTTACAACGAATTATGTGGTTTCACCTGCAAAGGAATTGAACTGGCTTCTTTCTTATGATGTGGCCAACCTCTTATGGTCTCTCATACGCAGGATTTTGAAAAATTAAGATGAATTATATTTTATTTGCATTTGCAAAATTTAATTTTGCCTTTTTTTCTTCGGTCTTTTTTTGGGTGATGGGGGGCACTACAACAGCAAAATTAATCCTGCATTGTGGTATTGGCTGACTGGTTACATCTAGTTACCATCTTTGGTCAAGACACATGTTCTAATTGTTCTCATTTATACCTAAGTGTAGCATATCTCTTTTAATAAGTGAGGTCAAATTTACTTAGAAATTTGTATTTATTGTTTATTCGTGTAATCTGACTCATTGACTGGTATGTCATAACTGTAGACCATATCCTTGGTACAAAGTGAATGATTAGATATTATCTTTGTGAAACAGAGTTCAACAGAAATGGAGTTTTTCTCTGAGTATGGTGATGCAAGCAGGTATAAAATCCAGGAGGTCATAGGAAAAGGAAGCTATGGTGTTGTTTGTTCAGCAATCGACACTCATACTGGTGAAAGAGTGGCAATAAAGAAAATACATGATGTTTTTGAGCATATATCTGATGCTGCTAGAATATTGCGAGAGATAAAGCTTCTCAGGCTTCTAAGACACCCAGATGTTGTTGAAATCAAACATATCATTCTTCCTCCTTCAAGAAGAGAATTCAAAGATATCTATGTTGTTTTTGAGCTAATGGAGTCAGATCTACATCATGTCATTAAGGCTAATGATGACTTGACGCGGGAACACTACCAATTTTTTCTTTACCAATTGCTTCGTTCGCTTAAGTACATTCACACAGGTGATCCCCTGCTTCTGTTCTCTAAATTTTGTGTCCTAAGTTCTCTTATTTAGCACACTGAATTATGTATTAGTTAAAAGGTAAGACGACTTTGATCTGTTCATCATCATGAATTTATGGTAAGACGACTTTGATCTGTTCATCATCATGAATTTATTACTTGTAATTAAAATTTTATCAGAACTGATTTGTTTTATATGCTGCTACTGTTTTCATTTTCTTTGTTGTTTTATGCTTGTTTGTGAATTCTTCTGATGATTAATCATGTTTTAACGTAGCTAATGTTTACCACCGAGATTTGAAACCAAAGAATATTCTGGCAAATGCAAACTGTAAACTCAAAATATGTGATTTTGGATTGGCCAGAGTTGCATTCAATGACACACCCACAACTATATTTTGGACGGTATGAACAAACGAGGATTTTTTAAATAAATATTGTTGATGTTTTTCTCATTTATGTGTTGATCAATGAGTTGTATGTGCTCTGATACAGGATTATGTTGCTACAAGATGGTATAGGGCTCCAGAATTGTGTGGCTCATTTTTCTCGAAGGTACATCTAATCAAGTTTTTAATTGTCATCTGTTTGTTGTCAATGAGAAGTTCATTTTCATTTTTATTAGATGTTAGATACTTTTGCCTCTGAAATTTTATTAATTTTTTTCTTCTTATTATAATTTCCGCATCAATGTGTAAAAGTATTTCCCTTTTTTTTTTCCCTTCCTGTTTTTATCTTTCTCATGTTCATACAAATGCTATGTTCTGCACACTGTTAAAACATGAATTTGACAGCAAGGGCTTTAGATTGGTTCAGGTATGCAGGATTGACTTAAGCTCCTATAAGGCATTAGTTTGGTTGGTATTATGGGGTACCATGTGCTATGAAATGGTGAATTCATCATTTCCTAGTTCTTATTAATATCACGTGATTTGGACATTTTTTTGGAGTATTTATATGTTTTATCATTCTTGATGCATCACGGCACTTGAATATTCTATTTATTAATATTTCTTGTGTATTTTTATTGCATAATAATTTCAGTACACTCCAGCTATTGATATATGGAGTATTGGCTGCATTTTTGCTGAGGTTTTGACTGGGAAGCCAATTTTTCCTGGAAAGAATGTTGTCCACCAGCTGGATTTGATTACTGACCTTCTTGGAACTCCTTCTATGGATACAATATCTCGAGTAGGCATTTCTTACAATTTTTTTTTTTTTTTGATTATGCATTCAAGGGTCTACTTGCTTAAATGCTTTTGGTAATATTTTTTTTTTCCTTCTAGGTGCGAAACGATAAGGCTAGAAGATATCTCACAAGCATGAGAAAGAAGCAGCCTGTTTCTTTTTCTCAGAAATTTCCAAATGCTGATCCTTTGGCCCTCCGTCTCTTGGAGAAACTCCTTGCTTTTGATCCAAAGGATCGTCCTACTGCTGAAGAGGTTTGTTTTGGCCAAACTTGTTTTCAGTTGGAAGTTTTTCAATAGCTTTGGAGATTCTTAGGATTAGATGACTGGCCTTTTCTCTGCTCCTTCCAAGAAATGAATGTACAAAGTCAAGCTGTTGTATAAGGGTATATATTTCTTGAGTAAACAAAACTCAGTTTTCTCTTTCAATTTTTTTTATCCATTTTAGGCACTCGCTGATCCTTACTTTAAAGGATTGGCCAAAGTTGAGAGAGAACCATCCTGCCAGCCAATTTCAAAGATGGAATTTGAATTTGAGAGGCGAAGGGTGACTAAGGAGGACATTCGAGAGTTAATATTCCGTGAGATACTAGAGTATCATCCTCAGCTGCTGAAAGATTACATTAATGGGATTGAGAGAACTAATTTTGTATATCCAAGGTGAATACAGTTTAGTATTTGATTTCTTTTCTTTTTTTTTACACTCCTTTTACTGATATTGGATCATATATTTCTTCTCTAGTGCGGTTGATCAATTTAAAAAGCAGTTTGCTCATTTGGAAGAAAATAGTGGTAAAAGTTCACCGGTGGTTCCACTTGAAAGAAAACACATTTCTCTTCCTAGGTATTATACACAAAGCTATGTTATTTCCGCTTCCTCGTTCTCTTTTGCTGTGATTGGTGTTGCCTTCTTTTGACTCTATGATCTATCGTGAGGACACTTTTCCGGCTATTTTGTTCTGCATTAAAAATTGTGATGGTGCAGGTCTACCATTGTACATTCAAGAACAGTAGCGCCCAAAGATCAAACTATAGTTGCAAATTCAAAGGATAGGCAGAATGGTGAAGAATCTTGCCGCCAAAGCTCACGAGAATTTGATGGGATCCACCTATCTAGAACCTTGCAACCACCACAGAGGATCCCCCAAGGTGACAGCCCCTTATCATGCTCTCTACTAGCTCAATTTTCGTTCTTATTTTATCTGAAATATTCACTGTTTAATTGTTGAAATTGTTTTGATGGCCAGCTAAACCGGGTAAAGTAATTGGTTCGGTTTTCCCATACGATAATGCAAACGCCATAAAAGATGCTAATGATTCCAGAACTCTAGTCAGAAACACAGGCATTGCTCCCCAGGTTATGCCCTCCCACTCGGCTTATTGCTTCCAAAGAAGCGGCAAAGTAAGGTCCGACCGACCAGTAGCTGAGGCCCCAAGAAACGTGCCATCTCACGCGATACCTGACTGTGCAATGTCTGCTAAATTAACCCCCGATGTAGCAATAAACATTGAGAGCAACCCTTTGTACATGGCCCGAGCTGCAGCAACAAAAGTGGATCATGCGAACGATAGGGCTGTGATCGACACGGATCTTCTGCAAGCCAAAGGTCCATACGGTGGACTCGCTGCTGCTGCTGCAATGAATGTAAATGTGGCTGCACATAGAAAGGTAGGTAGTGTTCTTCAGTATGGTGTTGGTAGGATGTATTAATCCATGCTTAAATGTCAAAAAAAACGGGGCCCGTCGGGGACACCGGACCGTCGAACGTACTGCAAGTGTTGGAGCAGTGTCCATGGTGGTGTGTACAGAAGGGGATTAGGTCTACCCATTGATGGAGTCTTTTTTGGTAACTTTGGAGAAGAATAATAAATACAGTTTGATGGTTACATGTTTACACCTTTAGCATTACACATTGTTAATGAATTAATCTTTGATATGTTAGTTAATTCTTTCTAATTTAGACCTTATGAATGGTGATTTGAATATTGAAATGAAATCTTTGGTATTTTTTTAAAGAAAATTTTAAATAATTTAGAGTGTGGGAATAGGGTAGGGGCCAGGGGGGGTGTGATTGGCAATTGATCCAAGAAAGGTTGTACTTCCAATGTACATATAGTAATATTTTATTAAAAAAAAAAGGAAAAAGGAAATGTCGTGTGTGGAAGCAGCAAAACCAGATTTGATTGCTGTGAATCACATGGGTCTCTCGTACCCTACCCCACCCACCCCCAACCTACCCCACCTCTCCGCCGACACCTGTTACCTTTTCAGAAACACCACTACTCGTAAATTCCACCATACCTTTTTATGTACTGTACTCTTCTCCATTCACATAATGTATTTTTTAATTTCCGTAATTAATTTTTTAACTAAAACTTTTTAGAATTAGCTTTAAATGATTTATTCTGCAAAGTAAATGTGATATTATTTTGATTAAATTATTATATATTCTCAATAAAAATAACTGAAACATTCTCTCATAATATTTTTGCCTACTTTTGGTGTTTAAGTTTACTCCCATTACATCGATATAAGCTCAAAATGAGAATTAGATAGTCCAAATAAGAATGGATAATATTGTAATTAAAGAAATAGTAAATGGGAAAAATTAGTGAGGTGGAGAAGGAGTGAAGGAGCACATGGGGTTTGGGATAGGGGTGTGTTGTGGGGCTCGAGTGAGCAGTGTACACGTGGCATAATGGTGAGAATAGAGTTAGAGGGAAGCACATGTGATCACATGTGCCATTTTTCCCTATTTGGACCCTCCGATCCTATCCGGTTTCCTTCTTCCCACCCCGTTCCGTTTCTCACGCACTCTCACGACCATTTTTCTCTAATTATTACCTTTTTCTTTTTCGGATTCCATATTACCTAAAAATATTTTTTAATACCAACCTAAAAATAATAGTTGAATTTTTACATACTAAATTACATGAGATGTCATCGAAAGAGTGAATGAAGCAAGGGAATAAACACTGTTGTGGCTTGTTTTTGTCATGAAGACTCAAACGAGGTCCAACATTGGCGCCGTTTGTGGGAACGACTAAAATTTTACAGTCGATCTTGTTTCCTGCAAAAATCTGAGGATGATGGAAGGAGAAGAATCATTCCAAACACCTGGAGGTACTCGTCACCGGAGACAGGTGATACGAAGTGCCGGCAATGTCCACGTTCAAATCCCAAATCCACCAAATACTCAACCAGCTGTGGATCCAACGATGTGCACACCTAACACAGTAGTGAAGATACCAATTTTGATCAATCTAGAAAAGACCCGAGAATTTCAAGAAAAACTTCAGTCGTTCAATGAGTACGTTGTCCCTCCAGTTCCTCCAACAAGGCTGAATTTCGAGGGAGTGCAACAAGCTCCAGCTGAGGATCTTCGTGAGAACATCAACCGAAGGAAGGATGTTTCAGAACAACGAAGAGCTGATCCTCCGCCCAATGATGCCAGACGAGTTATAGACGAGGCAAGGGCCCGACAAAGTCCGTCGGAGCAAAGTGTCAACAACTTATCCCGAGGAAGAATCCATGATCGCCTGGGACCTAACGGATCGAAACGACATCTCTTCACAGAAGGGTCAGGAGAAACCCCACATAGGGGGGAGCATGGTGAAACCTCAAGGAAAAGGAAGGCCATACCTCCACGCAGGAAGCATAGCACTCTTCCATCGCCAGGGCCAAATGAAGAACTGAGAGTCCCGGGAAATGTCCAGGGAGAAAGAAGAGCGAAATCTGGGGATATTGCTATGGTCAGTCGCTTACTGAAAAGGGTGGAGGAGTTGGAGAAAAAGCAACGAACGAATGATGAGGGACGTTCCCAATCGGATTTGGGCAAAACTCCCTTCACAGAGAAGATTCGCTCGGCACCAAGGAAATTGAAAATTAAGGTACTAAACGAGGCTTTATTTAACTGTGAATCAGATCCATATCAACATGTCAATGTTTATTTGTTATGGATGGGGGCTCAAGGAAGCTAAGAAGCTACCCAGTGTCGTATGTTTCCATTAACCCTGGGAAATAAAGCTAATGATTGGTTTTCTACCCTTCCTCCTAATTCAATTGGAGGATGTGATGATTTAGTAAATGTTTTTATCACTCAATACTCTTATTTGAGCATGGTTAAGGAAACAAACTATAAGTTAGCAAGTATTAAGCAGGGATCAACGGAATCGATCTGAGTGTTTTTGAAAAGATTTAACGATCAAAGAGCAAAAGGAGAGGCTATGGGTGATGAGGCGTATCTAGTTACAGCCATGAGAGCATTACATCCTGAATCGGTGTTGTGGAAGACGGTACAATTCAAACCACCAACCACATATAGAGCATTCTTAGCGTAAGCTAATGAATACAGTCAAGCAGAGGAGACTCTAGCCCTGGCAAAGAAAGTGGAGGAACAGAATAAGAAAAAGTCCGTGAGTCAAGGGAATAAGGAATACAAAGCTCCTACAAATTTTTAACCATTCACAAACTCGGATGAACCACCTAATATCCAAGTCTTACAAGAGGAGATGAGATGCTCGGTAGAAGAAATCTTCTATCAAGTGAGAAATCGGCAGGTGCTTCGAGAGCCACGCCAAATATGGGCACCCCCGGGGCAGTTGGATCCAAGAAGGTTTTGCCAATATCACTAGTATTTAGGGCATAACACAGATCACTGCCGGGATTTATTGTCGAAACTTTGTAGATTATTCAAAAGTGGAAGGTTGAAAGGAATGTTGGCACCGTTTCCATATCGTCCGAGAACCGGAGAAAATTATCCTAGAAATCAAGATATGCAGTAGGAGAAGCCTTTTGAAGGACAAAATTTACCACTACCTCCACCAGGATTACCGCCACAGGAGTGGCTTAAATTCAAGCACCTGGACATCATCGCCCTGGAGAAATTCTCATGATGGAGGGTCAAGAAATTGAAGGATATATTGGGACTTCTCAGGCAATAACAGAACTGTCAAGGTAAAAGAGAAAAGCAGAGCTGAGAGAACTGGATCAACAGAGTCCAAGAGTTTATTCTCTATATCCAGTAGAAGGACTAGATATCACGTTTACAGAGGAAGACTTTTATGGGGTAAAAAATACGCATACCGATCCCCTGGTTATTTCAGTTAATATCTCAGGAATAAAAGTCCATAGATGCTTGATAGACACAGGAGTGTATGCAAATATCATTTCTAAGATAGTTTTTGACAAGTTAGGAGGTGAGAGGCGGTTCGTCCATGCCGCGATGAAATTAGAGGGTTTGGTAATGCACTAACCAAACCCCTCGAAGAAGTTGATTTGATGGTCCAAATAAAAAGTTCAGATGGAAGGATACAAGTATTATACACTGTCAACTTCAAAGTGGTGGATCAGATATCATTCTACAATTGTATAATGGGAAGACCGTTCATTCATACGTTTGGAGCAGTCCCATCTATGTTACATCAGTGTTTAAAATTTCAAACAAAAGATGGACGTATAACTACATTGATTGGGGTTCAAAAGAGCGCTCAGGAATGTTCGTTTATAGAGAAAATGGAGGGTCTGAGTTGCTATGATTCCAATTTTGAGATGCTGGCTTTCGAGGATATGATGGAAAAGGATGATAGGGATGAGGAGGAAAAAAGATATATTGAACCACAAAATTAAGGGGATATAAGGAAACATCTTCAAGAAAATGAGATGGTGGAATAAAATACATTGCCTAAGGATATTTTTCAATTGTTAGAAGATCCAGTGGTTCCTGAGATGGATCCTCGAGTTACGTTGCCTGAAATCTCCTCAGCAGGAGAAGAGACTGTAGAAGTGCAAATTGAACAGGAGAACCCAGAAATAAAAGTAAGAGTATGAGTTACACTCCAGGGGCAATACAGAGAAAAGATGATTGAGTTATTAAAAGAAAATTCAGATGTCTTTGTATGGGATCCCACCACAAAGCCGGGGGTAGATCCAATACATGCATGCCATCATTAAAATATTGATCCGAAAGCTCAACTGTTTTATCAAAAGAAGCGGAAGTTTAGTCCTGAAAAGGATGCGACATTAGAGGCCGAAGTTACACGTTTATTGGCAGGAAAGTTGATCCGAGAGGTGGAATACCCAAAACGGGTTCAGAACCCAGTGTTAATAAAAAAGGTGGCAACCAACACCTGGAGATTATATGTGGACTTCACAGATCTAAATAAACAATGTCTGAAGGATAGTTATCCTTTACTAGCTACGACAAGTTGGTGGGCTCGACGGCTGTTCATGAGATCATAAGTTTTATGGATGCTTTCTTGAGATATCACCAGATTCTCATGCATCAGGACGATCAGGAGGATACAGTCTTTTTTGCAGGTATGGGAATATACTGTTGGTGTAACATGTCATTTGGACTAAAAATTGAACTTGGTTTCAATTTTGGTTAAATTGATTTAGAGCAAGTGTACTTTATCGTGTGTAGCACGTATGCGACCAAGTGCAAATTTTATATAATATCGAACCCAAGGGCGAAAGTGGGTAGCCGTATTTGAAAAATATTTTACTCTGGTAGGACGAATCGAAGAAGGAGGATTGATTATACTACAAACTAACAACTAGGAAAGCAATTAAAGATAGAACATTTACAAATGAGATGGATGATAGGTGAAGGTGAACAATCTAAGAAGTATGTAAGACAAGCAACATTCATAGATAAGTTATACTCCCTCCATCCCAGGTTAAGAGGGTAATTTTTCTATTTTGGTCGTCCCACCCAAAGAGTCCCTTTCCTTTTTTACATACATGAGAACCACACATCCCCTCTAATACAATTAAAAGTTGGGACTCACACTCCTACTAATACAACTACCCACTACACATTAAATAATAATACTCCTTAATCTACGTGCCAAAAAGCAAATGACCCTCTTAAGGAGGGACGGGGGGAGTATATAGACTCACACACACACATGCATTGATGATTTTCATGTTATGATATTAAGGGCAATCACGTTTGTACCCCTAATCCCTATGGCCAAGGTGACTAGGTTCTCAACTCTTTTACAAGTTTAAATCTCCTAGGATTGTTCTTAATCTCAATTCACTTAAGGTACTATGATCATAAGTTTGGTTCCCCTCACTAGTTCATCACTAATGTCCTATCATGAGGTTCTAAGCACTTGAAGGGTATGACTTACCTCTCCTCGTACTAACTATGTCATCTCATGCAATCAATAATTCAATTAAACCACTAAGCATAATATTGGAATGACCATCCTAACATTATGAATAGAGAATAACCTCACAAATCATATTGGACTTGGAGGAAGATGTTTTCAAGGATGAAAGAGTTTCATTCCCATAAGGGGGAAAAGGATCGTCAGAGATATCAATCAAGCTAGGGGCACTAGAAGATTTTTGTTTGTCCTGAAGTGAATCTGAAAGGGTCACTTGGGTACAGGAATATCCCCGGGAGGATAGAGGACAGGTCTCTTCGGAAAAGAAGGAGCAGACGAAGACGAAAGACGCTCACTGGCCGGAAATAAACGGGAATGTTTTCCTAAAAACAAAAGAGAAATATGCCATTCAATGAAAATACAGATACAAGGGTAAGAAAATAAAAGTATTACCAGTATTGGAAGCCATATGAGAAACTGCGAGAGATAAGTGATAGAGCCGAAGATTCTCGTTTGTTAGGAGCTCGTCCAAATGACGCTTCGCAGAGTGTAAAGACAAAATCGTCTCCAGGTGATCTTTAAAAATTCGCGAGAGACGGTCAGATGAAGGAGCCCCCTGAAGCTACACACAAGAACACCAGCAAAAGTCAGATCGCCGAAGTATTACGACCAAACATCAAGAAAAGGATAAAAAATTACACTCACAAGGAGGAGAATCTTGAAAATAATTAGGGATGACATCTTTCAAGGAAGCCGAGGAGCTGCTATCTAAAAAAATAGGGATATCCCCACCCCAATGGTCGGAAACCTAAAACCATTTATTTTTTCAGCCTTTGTTAGAACTGGGAATACCGTTAATAAGGCCCGAGCGGCTACGAGGTAGCAAATAATAACATCCCCGAGCATTATTTTCGGCTGTAAAGGAATAGAGAAACTCAACCTCGAGGGGAGAAAGGAAAGAATAACCAGATTGACGGAACAAGATGAGTAAACAGTACAAAATGGACCATCCATTAGGAGCAAGTTGGGCTAGAGCAATTCACCAGTGGAGAAGGAAACGAGAGATAATCGAAGGAAAAGAGAAACGTACTCCATTGTGCAACATGAGTTCATATGGACCGACGTAACCCTAAGGGGGCCAACACATACAACCTTGGGAATTTGGCTTATGAAGAATAATCTAAGGGGGACAGGATAATTGAAGAATATTTAGATTTTTCAAAGATATATTGGAGTGACAAACACTAACACCAAAGTCAGAGCCGTCTGCACAAGTGGTCATATCAATATTAGGAGAAACATCAATGGGAATTTCTTCATCGCCGATGGATAAATCAGAAGACGTGTTCGGGGAAAGGGCCATCGAACCAGAGGGAGAAGGAGAAGACATATAGTCACAATCGAAATCCATAAGTGAAAGATGAACGAGTCAATACCTGGGAGTGAAGATAGGATTGGTAGAGTCGATCCGCACGAAGGAGGTAGACTAAGAGAAAACCCTAAGGAAGTTGCAGGGGAAGGCGAACAAATGAAAAAATTGAAGAAAGAAATGAAGAAGCGGCGGTTATAAGAATTGGGCCAATTATAAAGCCCAGTGGAAGGAGAAGGAAGGAAAGGGTTCGACCTCGAAAATTTCCACTGCGTGTAATTCTCCGAGCTCGAGGGGCTAATGTTATGGTGGAAAATACATGGCCCAAATTTTATTGGGATATGCCCAATAACATGGGCCCAGGGGAGGATAGGTAAGAAACTCCCTTTACACACGGAATGAAATGTTAAATAAACCCAGGCCAGATCCCTCGCTAACCCGGGGATAAATGAGAAGATAAACCCAGGTAGAATCAAGAGTTAACCCCAGGATATAACACCAGATTTCCGGGGTATGAGTAGACAAAAACAACAGGAAGAGTGTGAAGCCAAGGGAGGATTGTGGTGGTCCCAAATGTCCGTTATTCACAGATTCTTCACCATCCAATAAGAAGCAAGAAAGCACCAAAGACATCAAATTTGTTATAAGATGATTCTAGAATAGTACACTCATTGATTGGAATGAACAATCTAGAAACAAATAAGAGAATCTAGGCCAAATGAATGGGGAGAAAGAGTATAAATAGAAAGGATTCAAGTAAAAATGTAGGTGATTGCACTTTACCAAAAAGTAAATAAAAAATATCAAGGCTCAATAGCCAAATCAAGTGCATTATACTCTTATTCATTCTTTATTCCATCAATTACCTCTTGTTGGACCTCATTTGAGTCTTCATGACAAAAACGAGCCACAACAAACACCAATTTATATTTTTATGGAGGGTATAAAGGGATACTATAGATATCTGTGAGATAATTCGTCAGATAAATCGATTCATTATATTTATTATATTCATAATAATTATTGATATTTAAACAAATTAGATCCTTCTCATGGTAGATTTTATCTAGAATAAATTAGAGAATAAAACAAGAGCCTCATATCTATAATTTTTTAAAAGATTAACTTAATTTTAATTGAATCAAAGTATCAAACATCTAAATGAAATTGTAATTAAAAGAAAATGAAAACTTAAAAGTGGGAGTAAATGGTAATTAAGGGATAACAAAGGCGCGTAGATGAAGTATGTAAGGCAAATCCGTGATTAAGGGATAGTATGTAGGCCCCACCTTCGTTTGCATTGACATTTCTAGAAACCCTTCCCAATAAATTAACCCCCCCTTCACTCCTCCATTCCTCATCTCTCTCTCTCGTCCATGGACTGTGATTCCGTCGCACTGGATTCCGATGAAAGGACGACGAATCAGAAGAAGCCGTCCGAATCCAGCCACACCAATGCGGTAAGTCAGGCCGCCGATTTCCGCGTCGTAGGGCGGAGCAGGAGCCGGAGGAGGCGAACGCGCGCGAGGAAGATCTCGAAGGACGGCGGCGCCGATGAAGAATTGGCGGATGAGAGAGGCGAGGTGGAGAAGAGGATATCGTCTCTCCAGAAGATCGTTCCCGGCGGCGAAAGGCTTCCGGTGGAGGATCTGTTCGAAGAGACGGCGGAGTACATATTGGAACTCGAGTGCCAGGTGAAAGCGTTGAGATTTCTAGCTGCATTTGTTCAAAGCTCTGAAAAGATGAAGACCATGTTTGGCGGTTGATGTTTTGCACACGCTCTCGTCTCTCTCTCTCTAGTTTTTTTTTTAGTATATATATATTTTCTATTTTAGAATCTTAATTTCAGTATTCATTAGAGGGTAAAATGGGTTATATGGTGAATCGAAAATCGAAATAACACAATTTCGTAGTAGTAGTAAATTTTTTTTTCGAACATTTGATATTATGCGAGCATTTTTTAAGTATTTTAAATGGCATTTATTTAAATTTAAATTCACTTGTTTATTTATTATATAAACACATTATTTAATCACCTTTGTTTGAACAAAAATTTTCAACAAAAGGGAACCTTATAATCTGAGTAATATCAATAGTTTTAGGAGATTTGTACACGTTTTTAAACGAATCATTATATTGAAGATTCCTTAAAATGAAACTTCACTTGAACTAAATAAGCACTTACTATATGATATATGAACGAATGTGGGGAGGATATTAGCAGTAATTTACATTCACAAATTTACACTTTTTTATTTGTTTATTCTAAAGTTCTCTTCACACTCTCACAACCCAAAAAAAAAAAAAGTAAAAAAAAAGGTATACTATTACAATCCTCAGAAAATTTGGACGGTGACAAAAGATTGGGAATATTTTTGTTATTTATATGAAAATTTTATTTATTGCGACTTTCATATCTTAAAAATTCATGGGCCTGAATTCTGTTAAAAAAAAAAGAAATCATTACAGGGCCTGAAACTTGTTCAAAGCAGCTGCGGAAACATGTTGGGCTTTTGGGCCGTCTAGACGAATCTGAGCTTGGATTTGATCTAAGTGGGCCTGTTAGATAAGGGCATCTGCTCTCACCTTATACTCTCCCTGTCCAGAAGTATGTCACATTTATATTTTTGTCCATACCACAAAGTATTCGACATTCTTAAAAAAAAAAATATTTCAGATACTTAATTATTATGCACTTAAACGAATGAATAAAATAACAATAAGAAATAAATTGAACAGCTAAATGTAAGTCATGCTCACTGAATAGAACGTATGATGTATGAAAAAAATGCATTAAATTGTGAAAATTCACGAGAAGAATTATTTGATGCGAAGGAAAAGAAAAAGTAGATAAAAGATATTTAATGATACACCTTTATTAAATACTGAAAACATAGTAAATATTAAAGTAGAAGAATATATCAATGTTACTATTGGACAAAAGTGTAACTTATTAAGATGTCGAGTGTTCCTTTTTTTTTTTTTTGTAAAATTATGGAGTATATAAGAGTGTATTATACTATTCCTTTTAAAAAAGATGAGTATTATTTAAAATGTTTACTATTCATAATATGTGAGTGTTACTCTTTTTATAAGTGAAAGAAATATTAACTTATCATACATGAGCTTAATATTACTCATAAAGTATATAACAATAAGTTATAAAAGAGTTATACTTCATTGTATCAGGTCATCGGAATAAAATAGTACATGACTTATAAGAATAAAATATACTATTATATTAACCATGTAGAAGTATATTACATGCATGGAACATTTTCTCCCATCAATATGCTTCTCCTTGAACAATTTTCAAATATAAACTTGGAAGTAAATTGTTGAAGGTTAATTAGTTCAATGTTTACATGGATCTGTATAGTTATTTATTTATGATTACCCTAACTAGCATCCACCCCAAAATGCAGCACATACATTGTTATTATAGTATTCTACTACTTTAAATCTTAGGTGAATTATAGCAAGATTAAGGAAGGATGTAAACACTCTTATGGAAACACTATGAGCCCAATAATGGATTAAAAAAATCTCCATACAATACTCACCACTTGCCGGTAAGCATAATTCACAGGTATGTATCATCTTCCGTGTCACTCGTTATATGATTGACAAGTAAGAGACGAACGAAATTCAATTATTGTCCCAAGAGTTTATGCTTCTTTTATAAGAGATGATTTTGTTTTCTATTCTGCTTGTCATTCATCCAATGTTGTGACATAGAAAATTCAATCAGCTATAACTAGCTAGCCCAATACAATAGTTGGAATTAAGAAACTTCATGGAAGGTTATGCTCATTCTCTCTGTCTCTCCATGCCATAACACATTCTTACGCGCAAATTAAACCAACCAGCAACCTGGAATCCATGGATACAGCTCATTTTCACAGGAAATGTCTATTCCTTCCCCAAATACCAACTTCATCATTTGCCCTATATATACCATCCATTCACTATTCTATTTCCATCATCTCTGCTAAATTCTCAGCCATGAATATGAATATGGTGCTTCTTCTGATTGCCATTCTGTTGGCAACTGCTTCTGCTGATTTCATCAGCGATTGCGATATCACCTACGGCGGTGATCGAGCTAGGGTTGGTGATGGCGGACGGACGATGACTCTGACACTGGATCAAATATCCGGATCCGGATTCCAATCCAAGAAGGAATACTTATTCGGAAGATTCGATATGCAACTCAAGCTCGTCCCCGGCAACTCTGCCGGAACCGTCACCACTTTCTACGTCAGTAATCGCAATCCTCTCTGTTTCATCCTGTTTGTGTGTAAATGTATAATGTATGTATTTATGTGTGTGTTTTTTTTTTCTTCTGTTAATTTTTCAGCTATCGTCCATGGGAGCTGGACACGATGAAATCGACTTTGAATTTTTGGGGAATTCAACGGGAGAGCCCTACACTGTTCACACCAATGTTTATGCTCAAGGAAAGGGGAACAGAGAGCAACAATTCCGTCTCTGGTTCGATCCTACTAATTCCTTCCACACCTACACAATCGTCTGGAATTCTCAACGGATCATGTAAGTATTCACGAATTCAAACCTAATTTCACATCCAGAGACGATGATTAATTAATTCGATTTCTGCACAATTTTTCAGATTTCTGGTGGATAATATTCCGATCAGAGTATACAGCAACAAAGAAGCAATCGGAACTCCGTTTCCGACGAGGCAACCGATGAAGGTGTACTGCAGCCTGTGGAACGCAGATGATTGGGCCACGCAAGGCGGGCGGGTCAAAACCGACTGGACCAAAGGTCTGTTCGTCGCCACTTACCGGAATTTCAAAATCAACGGCTGCGCTGTGGGTGCATCGTGCGGTGGTAACTCGGCGGACTCACTGAACACGGAGGCGACGACGTGGCAGAATCAGGAACTCGACGCCGCCGGAAGGAACAGAGTGAGATGGGTGCAACAGAAGCACATGATATACAATTACTGCTCCGATTCCGTAAGATTTAATCAGACGCTCCCAGCTGAATGCAAGCGCTCCAGATTCTGAACAACTCGTTAAATTAATTTCTTCATCAATTAAGCTGTTTTCGGGAATTTTTCTCTCTTTAATTTTTATTAATAAATCTGTAAATTAATATTATGGAATTCTAATTCTAATAAAAGCAACCCTATGATCTTTTGTTGCCAGCTGTACATTTTTTTTGTTTGCCCATTAGTCAACCCCTTTTTTATGTATTTAATTATTTCCAAAATAAGTTAATATTATTTTTCAATTATTCCGTGTCTGGATCTATATAAGATCTGGATATGTCTGTTAATTAAATTCTATGGGGTGGATTTTTATATGGGTGATCAGCTATTTCTATGTTGTGCATGTAAGGAGGTCACTTATTATATAGTGCATGCATATGGCTGTGGTTGGCACTGTATAAGCTACATTTTGATGCTATTTTGTTACTTATGTTTGATGAGTGATTGAAGAAAGTATAAACATTTTTGCTTAATATTGATGTTTTCTTTCCAAGGTATAGATCTATATATCCTACTTTATTCGTATTAACATAAATAAAGAAGTATGTAGTATTTTATTTTTAATAAAAATGAAAACATTTCAATGAAAATTAATAAAAACTAAAAATAAATTGGCATGTATTGCCACTATAGATGAAGAAGATTGATTTGGAAGAACATCTTATTTTTCAGAATAATTACAAAATTGCACACACAAAATGACATTTTGACAAATTTATTTATTTATTTTCTTTTATGAAAAGTGTTTTGACCAATAGACATCACAACTATGTCCATATCTATTACATATATAAAAGGGAAATGGCCCTCAGTGACCGGTTGCAAGAATTCACACGTGTCAAACCCTAGTCACCTCTCTAATACGTGTCCCCCATTCTCAGCTCTCACTCCCTCTCCCGTTTGATCGGTCGATGACGTCTGATCAACTCCGCCACCGTGCTTATCCTTCCCACCTCATCTTCTCCCCCGCCGTAAGGCAACCATTGTTCGGCGCGCTCATATGTACATGTTGCTCTCTCATCTTTTCTATGTAGCATTTTTTTTAACCACCATTGTGCCACCACCGCAACTGAAGGTCTGTTCTTCCTACCGCCTCCACTAACCAATTACGAGCTCGTCATCGCCGTACTCAGTGCATTGTTATTATTCTGGTCCAGAAAGTTGCACCGAAAAATCAAATTCAAGATAATCGTCAGTCTCTCCATGCCATGCCCTTGCTTCTGCTTGAACATTTCCCCTGCCCCAGTAAACTCTTTATTTTCTTTGGTCTCTCCATAAATTAGATATTCTCTTATGTGGGTTTTTTCTTAGCTGATTCGATTTACCCATTGGTATCCTGCACCCCTTCCCCTCTCAACCGACGACCTCCAGGTAGGCAACTGTACTCTTGCCAAGTTTATCACTGTCATTTTACCTCACTTTTTTGGCTATTTCCTTTAGCTGAAATTATGTATTGTAGTTGATTTACAGGAAATGATATTTAGTATTTATGATTTCTCCCCAATTTTCTTATTTTAAATGCATGCCTATGAGATGCTTCATAAAATGTCGAAGTGTGAATTTGCAGTTTTAACATACAGAATGCTAATTCTTGTGATAAAAGTTAAAAGTAGATTGTTGATATGAATGGGAAATTGGTATCCGATTAGAGGAATTGATAATTAGAATTGTTATGATTTGCGAAGAATTTGGCCGTTTTAACTCATGCCTATGAGATGCTTGATGAAATGTTTAACTGTGATTTTTTTTAATCAGTAAATGTTAGTTGTTAGTATAGTTAGTTCACCAACCACCCATACTTCCCCTTTTCCTAATGCTTGATGAAATGTTTAACTGTGAATTTGTTTTAATGTATTGGATTCCTAATCCTTGAGAGAACGTGTGAAGGTATATATTTAGAAAAAGTGAAAATGGATGCATAATTTATGACTCTCACGATTCGCTCACATGACACTTTAAACCATAGCAGGAAATTAAGAAGAGAGAAAAAAAATGAAGTTGAAAAAAGAAAACCATGAAGGATATTAAAGACTGGTCACACCTGCAGTGTTCACCATTCTCTCGTACTTTGACGGTAAAGTAAAATTTTTGTTGCCACATGGATGTTGAATGTTTTAAGACAGCAATAGAAACACCATAACCACAAAACCAAGTATTGGAGGGAAAGAGAGAGTGTGTGTATCACTTGAGAGAGAGAAAGAGGGACAGAGCTAGAAGATGTAAGTATAGTGGTTAGTAGCAGAGGATTAGAAAGTGGAAGAGTGAGCTAAAATGGGTTGGTGAATGCTTCTAATACAGCAATTAAAGCAGTTGATATTTTGGTAGTATCATGTTAATATGGAGAATAACTGAACACGATTTTGGTGATTGTAAATGAAAGTAGATTCAGATATAGAGAGACATGGAATCTTCTGAACTCCAGGAACCTATTAGAATGAAACAGCATGCTCAGCAATACATATATTTATGCTGATTGCAGCAAATCCACAAACCATGAACTTTCTTTCTTGGATTAAAGTCAATAGTTATACTACTGTAATTTTACATTATAAACTTAGAAAGATATTTTCTGAGAAGTATTGTTGACATGAATGGAAAAATTGGTATGATTTAGAGAATAATTAAAACTAGGAGTTTTATTAGTGCAAGATCTGAAAAATGGATAAACTATCAATTCGGGGGCTGAATTATTTTTTCTATCAATTCGGGGCCTGAAATATATATAACTATTAGTTTAGGGTCTGAATTTGGGCCCTAAATTGATAAAATAGGAGATAATATTTGATAAATTTAAGCCTTTGATTGATAGTTATACATATTTCAGATCCCAAATTGATAGAAAAAATAATTCAGGCCCTCAGGCCTTGAATTGATAAAATTCCTTAAAACTATTATGATTTGCAAAGATGACGAGAAAGAATTACTTGGGTACGATTTGAGATCATTGTTTGAGAGAATATCAAGAAATGAGATTAAAATGAAAGAAGATAACCTGTTCATCCAACAGATGCAAGCCATGAACTCAAACAGAGGCTTAGGTTTAGACGGTATACTGAATATTGTAATTAGCATGAGAAGTGGAGACAGTATGGAGACAAGTGATGATATCATGAAACACATAAATTTCAAAAAAATTTTGAATTAACTATAAGAGTATTATTTTTTTTTACTTATTAAATAATTCATTTAAATGGAGTATAATTTATTCATAGAGAGTGATGTGATGACGTATATTTTCGCGTTCGGTCAAGTCTTTTTCTTCGTCTTTTACAATAAAACAAAATCCCCGATTTGCTGTGAAGTTCCTAAACCCTACCGCACGCAAAAGGTAGATTTTTCTTTTCTTTTTTTTTAAATTCATACTGTGCAATTGAGCTCAAAATCTTTTGTAGTGATTTTCGCCGTAATAATTTTGACATTCGAATTAAATTGAAGTGCAAATTTTGATATATCGAGATTTGAGGCTTCTATCGAATGTTGATTTTTCTGTTTATCTAATTTGATTTTCATTAGGTTTCAGGAAATTTTAAATGGCAGACGAGTCGCTGATCAACGGAGGGTTTTCTGATGATCGCAGTGTAGAAATTACTGGGGAAGAAGCTCCAACGAAGATTTTTGCGCTCAACCGAAGGATCAGTGATCTCGAGCAATTAAACGATGCAATCATTCAGGAAAATAAGGGATTCAAGCAGCAAATTGAGGATTTGAAGGCCACAATCAAAGAATTAAGCGATGAGAACTTGAATCTGAAGATGCGGGTTGATCAAGCGCAGTCGGCAAGTACGGCGTTGGGGGTTGTGCCGCCGCGAGCGGCGGAGCTTGAATCTGAGGTGTCGAGGCTGCAGCATGATCTGGCATCGGCGATGAGTGATCTGCGGGGTTCAGCTGTTGAAATTCTGGATTTGAAGATGGATTTAGAGGGTATGAAAAACAGGGAGAGGAAGAAGGATGCAAGAATTGAGGTTATGGAGAAGGAGAAAGGCCTGTTGATGGCTGGAGTTGAGAAATTGGATAGAGTTGAGAGTGGTTTGAGGGTTGAATTGCTGAAGAAGGAGAAGGAAATCCAGGTTTTGAAGAACAGCATTGAGGAATTGGAGGTGGTGGTGGTGAACAGCAAGTGTTTGGAGACATTGAAGAGTGAGTTGGAGAATAAGATTGTGTTGATGAAATCTGAGATCAGTGGTTTAGAGAGTAGTTTGGATGAGAAAGAGAAGATGATTTGTGGATTAGAAGCAAATGAAAGAGCCATTCTTGATGGTGTTAATGGTATTGTTGATATTGATGGTGATGGTGTGGTTGAAGGTGGGATTGGTGGTTTGAAGCAACGGGAGTGGATGGTCGTAGGGGGTTCGACCATTGCTGCCGTTGCTGTAATGTGCGTAGCTTGCTACGCACACGTTGCTAGAAAGCATTGATTCGACGGTGTTTAGGTAGAAAAATATAGAGTTCTTGGTTTGATAAGTGGTGCAAACCAAGTTTGATGATCATAGTTGAGGAGTGTGATTAGAAATGTTGACAAAAGATGCTTTGTATTACTCTTGTTGTAGTTTTATATGTCATCTATCACCATCCACCCTTGTGCTTTTTATAGAAAGAGATGAATTTTCTCATTTAGGTGTAGCATCCTCTTGATCTCTAAAAGTTGTAAAATTTGAAGGATGCAACTATGACTATGAGAGAATGAATAATGGAGTATCGATTTTAGTTAGTAATTCTTATTGATCCAACTTTAGTTTGTAATGCTTTATTTTTTCAATTTAAGTCTTGTATAGTCAATTCTCTGTCTTTGTAACATTTTACATTTTAATTTCAATTTTAGAATTATTCTGTGGGGAGTGGGGTCACCAGTTTCCTGTGCACGGTTAATAGGTTAGCTTTTGAGAATATAGTTTTTTTTTTTAATTTAATTTATTTTATTAGTCTAAAAATAGTTATTAATCATTTTTTTATAGGTTCCTGCTAACCAGGCAACTTAGTTTCACTCAAAATTTTATACCAATTTTAATTATTTCAATTCTAATTTTAATCTATAATTTTTAAAGAAATGACTGAGATTGATTTAAAAATAATTAAAATCGATAAAATTAAAAATTATACCACAAAAATTAAATTTCAGCTATATACTCCCCCATAGTAGACCTTCCTCTATAAGGATTACATTTTCCTTCGGTAAATATTACTCACATAAAATCATTAATATATTTTTATAGTGCCTACACACTAATATTAATACAACTATCCATTATATATTAAAATATTTAATTTTTCATCCTACAACATAATAAAATATTATATTTTTAAATTTCCATGTAAAAAATAAAAGCAAATTTTTGGATGAGATTGAGGAAGTAAGATTTATGGACTAAAATAATAGTCCCTTTGTTCTAATAATTTATTATGCAAGATTTCTTTGTAATTTACTGAGGAAATGTTACAAATTCACATAAATTATTGGATGGAGGAGTAGTACTCTATTTTTCTTATGAGAGCGCATGTAAGGTGGCAGCAAAGATCTAACTGGACTGTTTGGGCCCTGATTTAATAACTTTAAATTGGCCCAAAAACTGGGCCGTTCAATGCCTAACATATAGGGCGACAGTAAAATTTTAGCTCTTAGAATTGGCGCTAAAGTGCAGGCAGAAAGACAGCGGTAAAAACAAAGCATCAGATGGGTAAACGGTAAGAAGTTCAATTCATTTTTTAAATTAAAAAAACAAAATCTAAAATTTCAAATAAGTTATTCCTTTTACCGCATTTTTAACTTGTTTGACTGTTCACATTTTTACCCCTCCTCGTGATTCGTGCAATTTCAACCAAAAACCCTTCCACACACCAGTTACATTACAGATAGGAGTGAGTATCAATGAGTATACACTGTTTGGTTGGCCACCCCCCCCCCCCCCCTCTCTCTCTCTCTCGATACAAAACAAAACAAAATTTTAAAAAAGAAAAGGTGTGTATAAACTCTGTCTCACACGAGAAATTCTTTTGAACAATATACCATTCCTACTTCCTCAAACACCCTTTCCCTGATTTGGGTTTTTCTTCAAACCTGTTTTTTCTCATGGCCGTAGCATTCCTTGTTCCTAAGAGGACGATGTGCTCTCCTCCTCGAAGGTGAGAGTAAGAGAGAGAGAGAGAGAGAGAGTGTGTGTTTGTGTGTGTGTTGCCTTCTTCTCTTTCTGCTGTTTTTGTTTCAAGATTTGAGATTTCTGTATTTTGTCTATGATTTTGTTTTGTGGGCTGCTGAAAATTTTGTGATTTGGAGGATTTTGCTTTAGTCTCTCAACTGGGGCATTTGTGCATTATTCATGTGCAATTTATTTATTATTGCTATTATTGTTTTGAATTGTGAGCATTACTGATTTGGCTAAGTGAAATGTTTCTGCATGTGTGTTCATTGTAAGAGGTTTTAGGTGAATAATTGAATTCTAAGGATTTGCAAGGTGGATAAAATACACTGTTCAATTAATCTTTTTGACCACAGTGAAAAGTAAAAGCATAGATTCAACTAGATATAAAGGAATCAACATTCAATTATACAGGTTCATAGTCAACAGCCAAGTTGAAATCTTGAAATGCTGGTGAATCATAAGTTGTATCCTATTTTGTGCTAAGAACACTTTCATAGTTATTGCCCTCCTGTTTTGTTTTGCCATTTACTATACTAACTATAGATCATTGTTAATGACAATTTGTAAGGATAGTTTGGGGGCAGAACAATACTTACATATTGATTGCTCGATTTGGTGCATTCCAATTATGAACTTGATTCCCAGATTGGTTCTTCCACAGGTCGCAAAACAACCGTGCAGCTGACCTCAGGGAGTTGGAGCAGTTCAACGAGTACACGAGTAATTCGGGTGTTTAGCGTAGTTAAGACAGCCAGGTATATCATTATTGACAATTTGGGAATGAAGCCATTGGTCCGCTGAAATATTGTAACATATGGATTAGTCTAGAGGGTATAATCATATATGGAAAACTACATCTTAGTTTTGAAGTTTTTGGTGTTAATGCTTATTATTTTGGATGTTTCACTTTGATCACATTGTTGTACTCTGGCAGTTCTTGATTAGTACTTTGTGTTATGTCTGTTTGGAAAGATGAACTAGCAATTTTTTGAGTGTTAACCTTGTTTCTTGTTCATCTGTATTGAGTATTATAAATGCTGTTTACATTAACATTGTTACAATTTAATCAAAGAATAAAGAATTGGTATTTGGTACAAAAGAATTGTGGGGATTTTCAGAATCTGGAGCGCTTGCATTCAGCTGGAAGAGTCTTATTAAATCTTATGGAATCGGAGCAGTAATTGTATATCATGTGCTTCTGTTGCACCCATCTCACTCTGTTCCTTCCGGCGGCATCGAGTTCCTGATTCTGCCACGTCGTCGCCTCCGTGTTCAGTGAGTCCGCCGAGTTACCACCGCAAGATCCACCCACAGCGCAGCCGTTGATTTTGAAATTCCGGTAAGTGGCGACGAACGGACCTTTGCTCCAGTCGGTTTTGACCCGCCCGCCTTGTGTGGCCCAATCATCTGCGTTCCACAGGCTGCAGTATACCTTCATCGGTTGCCTCGTCGGAAATGGAGTTCCGATTGCTTCGTTGTTATTGTATACTCTGATCGGAATATTATCCACCAGAAATCTGGAAAAAATGAACGGAAATCGAATTAATTAATCAGTGGTGAATGAAATCAGAGAATGCGAATTAGGTTTGAATTCGTGAATACTTACATGATCCGTTGAGAATTCCAGACGATTGAGTAGGTGTGGAAGGAAGCAGTAGGATCGAACCAGAGACGGAATTGTTGCTCTTTATTGCCCTTTCCTTGAGCATAAACATTGGTGTGAACAGTGTAGGGCTCTCCCGATGAATTCCCCAAAAATTCAAAGTCGATTTCATCGTGTCCAGCTCCCATGGACGACAGCTGCAACAGTAACAAAACACACACACATAAATACATACATTATACATTTACACACAAACACAATCAAAACAGAGAGGATTGCGATTACTGACGTAGAAAGTGGTGACGGTTCCGGCAGAGTTGCCGGGGACGAGCTTGAGCTGCATATCGAATCTTCCGAGCAAGTATTCCTTCTTGGATTGGAATCCGGATCCAGATAGTTGATCCAGCGAGAGCGTCATCGTCCGTCCGCCCTCACTAACCCTAGCTCGATCACCGCCGTAGGTGACGTCGCAATCGCTGTAGAAATCAGCAGAAGCAGTTGCCAACAGAATGGCAATCAGAAGAAGCATCATATTCATATTCATGGCTGAGAAATGAGGAGAGAGATAGGAGAGATGATGGTGTTTGAAGTATTGATGGATGATGATATATATAGTGGATTTGAAGAGAAAACCAGTGAAAATGAGCTGGATTATTATAGTGTTTCTCAACGCCGAAAGCTTGCTGGTTTACGCGTTTGGCAGGGAGAGATCTTCCTTGTTGCTTCTTGCAACCAATTGGGCTACTATATTTTTTGGGCTGAGTTGATTTAATGGGCTAAAATACTTTCGGGTTGTATTGATAGAAGAAGTCCAATCAAATTGCAGGCCTGGCCCGTATGTCAAATATGGAGATAGTGTTTTTTCACATCCTCTTGGATTTTGTTTTGCTTCATGTAACTTTGATGGTATCGGTAAGAATGCTCAATGTTGATTCGATTGAAATAAATGATTTGATTGAATATTTATGACTCAATTATACATATTTTGATTCTTTTAAAAGTGACGAATGGAGCTAAGGGTATTTTTGTAAGGATAAATGGTACTATTTAATAAAAAGAAAATGTTAAACCGGATATGTAAAAATTTAATTTAACACACCAAAAAACAATCATCCTTACTTTTTACCTGTGGTAAATGTGTGTGTGAAGGTTCTTAAATGCTCTTGCTACTATACACTAATTAATAAATTTACTTTTTACGCACGTAAGCCTCACTTTTTTTTTAATAAAAAGTTAGAATGTAAAAAGTTATAAATTAACAAACATGTTACACAAATACACAATTGAATAAAAATTACATATATAACTACATGCATATATACAAATACGCATAATATTAATCCTTTCTAAAATATAATGAATTATGAATTAACTTATATATTTAAACATATACCTATATAATAACCATATTTTAAAGAATTCGACCATCTCACTCACATATACTGATTTCACAGTAGAATCACAATAGAATAGAATACAGAAATATTAACATTTGAAATGTATGACGTGAATGGGAATATTTGTAATATTTTGCCCTTTATTATTATTATTCTTTTCCCGATATATTATTATTATATCACAATAAAGAAAATAAATTAGGTAATTGAATATGCCGTGTACTTCGATTCTCAACTGCAATGGCTATAGCCACTACTACCCTCTCCCTAATCATTTTCTATCCCAACTTTCCAGCAAAAAAAACCCCAGTTCGAAATCCCTGAAACCGGAAAACACAAATTTCACTTTTCTCACTCTCACCGTAACCAGCAGTCGCAGCAAGGAACAAGAAAAGAAGCAGAATCTTAACCCAGAAAATAAATACCCAAATCAAGAAACTTTCCTGGATTTTAGCGCATACGTGGAAACCCGGAAACGCCAATTTAGAGAAGGTAACTAAAAGCCAGGATTTGTGCGTAATATTGATTCAGGTGTTTCATCGAACATGTGGTGGACAGACCTGAAAGCTGCAGTGGGGCAGAGAATTAATTTGGAAGGTATCGCTTGCGCTGTTGGGATTTTATCCAAAGATCAGCACCTAGCGATCCCCCACATTATTGTTCCTGATATAAGGTACATAGATTGGGCGGAGTTGAAGAAAAGTGGGTTCAAAGGTGTGGTATTTGACAAGGATAATACAATTACTGTTCCTTACTCTTTGAGCTTGTGGGCACCTCTTGGATCATCCATAGAGCAGTGTAAATCTTTATTTGGCGATAATGTTGCTGTTTATAGCAATTCTGCAGGTAATTCTGATGAAACCAGGTTGGAAAGTCTTATTTTTTTGTTTGAGTTGATTGTGTTGTTTAGTAATCGATTTCTTGGTACAATTTAGGATTGTCTGAATATGACCCTGATGGTAAAAGGGCTAGAGCTCTTGAGGATGCCGTTGGAATTAGTGTGATAAAGCACAGTAAGTTCGTTTCCCTCTAGAAAATCAGTATTTTTGTTTATGGTTTTCATTTTCTGACAATTATGTAGGTCTTGTTAACATTGTTGGGGTATGGTACTTACTTTATGTAAAATCTAGAGGTGAAGAAGCCTGCTGGATCAGCTGAAGAAATTGAAAAGCATTTTGGTTGTGAATCCTCAAGCCTTATTATGGTAGGAACCTATGTTTGGTAGTAGTTTTCTTTCTTGTGAGATATTTCATCATCTAGTTTATTGTTGTGGAATATCCAGGTGGGGGATCGTCCTTTTACAGATATCGTTTATGGGAACAGAAATGGATTTTTCACTATACTAACTGAACCGTTAAGTCTTGCAGAGGAACCATTGATCGTAAGGCAGGTTGGTCACCTGAACTAATTTTCATACTTGTATTAAAAGCTAGATTTTGCTCACTCAGTGTGGCACACCTTGAGAAAATTTCATCTTTGGATTTGCGAAGAAGGGCCTCAGAGTTGAGGCCTTTGCAACTGACGAACATTCCTTTTGCATCTTTTCCCTGCATATAAATCATCCTTCCATTCACCTAAAACTTTCTGTAACAATTTGATACCCCAAGTTTCTGCATGAGTTGGCTGAAACATTTGACGAAGCCAAATTATTTGCAGGTGAGGATGGTTGAGGTTTCCCTTGTTAAACGGTGGTCTGAGAAGGGTCTGAAGGCGATCAGTCACAGTCGTATTCCAGAGCCTATCAAGTGTGTTAAAAATGGCCCACTCTAGAAGACATCCTTCATCCTGAAAATTATTATTCGTCATTTTTTGGTTATTATTTATTTTCTTTTGGAAGAAATCTTGTTGAATGATACCCTTATGAAATATGATGATTAAGCCCTGCTTTCAGTTTGAAAATATTATGGTGTCAACTTGAGGATTAGAAATGCTGTTTATGTGTACTCTTTTGATTTGTTATGCCCTTTTAGTTAATAAAAATTTCTCCAATTTCCAATTTTTTATCCATTCTTAGTTTCATCTTTTTCAGTTAATTCAATTCTCTTGGGTCCCACCTCCCTCTCTGTTTCAGGTAAAACATAAATATTTATCATTTAATCCAACATGCATCCCTACATCGACCCCGTAGTAATAGCAACAAACTTGAACATTTCGAGATATATAATATTCAATGAGTTTCTTGAATCTATGACATGCTAGATTACAATGGAGACAATGATGTCAGTTGCAGAACATACATCTTGAGGAGATGAAATGAAATTCGAGCTCTAAATCTGCAGGAATGAAATAGAAGAAGCTGGGCGGTTGGCTAACCATGGCATGCCATAACCAGCAAACAGAAGGGATAGTAGGATATATAGCGAAATACTATATTACTTGAAGTCCTCGGAATGTACAAGGGAATGAGGAGTATGAACAAGAAGGATAGGAATGCGATACCCATGACCAGGACAGCTAAACTAAGCCACCTGAGTTTCCTGACTATGAGGAATATCCCGGCAGAGAAAGCCATGGACATCATTGTAAGAGAAGTCCAATAAAATGGGACGACAAAGTTGAGAGCATTCATCAATATGGTATCATCACCTAATTGAGCCCACATAAGACCCACTGCAACAATAATAGAGCAATACATGGCGATTATGTCGCAGAAAACAAAAATGTGAAATGCCTTGTGGCTCAACATTACTGCCATGCCCGGGGGATAAGTATCCGGGTGTTCTGAGCTGTTGAATCCTCCTGGCACGGTGATTCCGGCTGCGAAAGTTACTGTGGCCACAAGGATTGATACGATCAAAAGAATGTTAACTCTGTCCTTAAAGATAGTTGTGCTGGGACTAGTCTTCTTTGCAAACACAGCTACACCTGCAGATGGAGATCGAGGAGTTCCAGCTGCTTTGAGGGCAGCCCAGGTCAAACGCTGATCAAAGAGATGAGATCAGGATATCGTATTATTTTGAATAGAGGATCTCATGTGAGTAATACAAAGCATACCTGTGTGAATTGAGGTTTGTGCTCCGGCATGTAGTGCTCAGCAACATCTATAGCTGTCATTCCCTCATCATTGACAGCCTTAATATCCACCTTCTTGTCCCATGTCAGGTCACTTACAATCATGGTGCGCCAATGCCTGGTGGCCAAATGTAGCGGGGTGTTGCCATGTTTATCTTTCATGTTTATGAGGGTGTGGAGAAGAGGATTATTGAGAACAAAGTTGACTATGTTAGATCTTTTGTTGATAGCAGCGAGATGTAAGACATTGTGGCCGGCCTTATCGAGCAGCTCCTCCGGATCTGGGAAATCTTGCAGCAGAAGTCTCACAACATCAACGTGGCCTTCAATTGATGCCAGATGGATGGGGAAGAAACCGTGTTTGTCTCTTTGAGTTGCGTTGTTCGGGTACTGGTTTAGCAAGTAAAGAATGACTTGAAGATAACCGAATCTGGCTGCATAGTGAAGGGGATTTCGCCCCTCCCCATCTCTCAATCTAATCAAGTTTGGCTTTATGTCGAACATGGCTTTTAAAACACTTTCATGCTTCCCCTGGATTGCTGCTTCAATGGGAGATTTCGGCCTCTTGAACGCCTTATTAACGCATGCTTCATCTTTCTCAGATTGAAGAATCAAAGAGAGGCAACTGGTGAAACCAAATTTGGCTGTCAAATATAGTGGGGACTCTCCATCCTTGTTCTGGTAATATGCTGGCTCATGATCTTCTTGGATCAAAAACTCAGCAATCGAATCATGACCACTGTATAATGCTTCATGCAAGGCTGTGTTTCCTCGATTATTCTTCGCCCTTAATAGATTTCTATCCCCTTCATGAATCTCAGGGAGCTGGGGTTTTGAAACCTGCAATTCATGATGTATTAGCACAAGTTCTTTCACCATGGATTCATCTCCAGCTTTTGCAGCAAGATGCAACGCATTTTCTCCATTGAAATTCTTGGATAACACCAGGGGTGGTTTTTCTGCAGCTATGAAATTCACTATAGCTTCCTTTCCATGTTTAGCTGCTACATGAAGATACTGATTTCCAGTGGGGCTCAACCTACTCAATGTATCACCCACTGATGCCTGATATGCTGCTGAAACTCGTCTGAGAACTCGCTTGAAATCACCGAGATTACCCTTTTTGGCTGCCAGGTATAAATCAGACTCCTTGAATATCTCTGTCACATGATCATGATCATCACTATCATCCCCTTGGTGATGAATTTCGAGGCTTCGACATTTTGTTGATGTTCTTGCTGCCATTTCTATTGCTTCTTCCTTCTTTGCTGCTCTCATTCTTGGGTTATTAATCTAGTTTAAGATATTCAGTGTGAATGTGTGTATGTGTGTGTGCGTGTGTATAGTATCTGTCACCTTAATAACAACATGAATTTGATGTATGAATTTGGCAACACTTCTGCGGTTATACCAAGGAACATTAACGGGGAATATTTTAATTGATTAATTAATAAAGAAACCTAGTTCATGCGTAGTCTGGTGATATGGTAATATTCTTTATCTTTGTATGCAGTTTGATCAGAAACCTTGCTTATGAAACATACCTGTGTAAAGAATAAAGAATGCTCGTGAAACATGATTGTATGAATATGTAATTGGATTTTCGAAACACCCCATAAATAAAAATGATAAAAGTATAATTTCTTATTCCTTTTTCCATTCTTTATGTTACAAAAATGCTGTCCTTTTTTACAAATATCCCTTATACACAAGCATTTCCATTAGGATTCTCTCTCTCCCTTCTCTCCATTGGAAAGATTAAAATAATAAAATTTCCAATTTATATTATAGAGGTTGTTAACACAAGTTCCCCTCCCAATTTATCACTCTTCCTCGTTTTCACAGTTAAAATTTGAATTTCCCTCATTTTCATAGATAGGCTTCTGCAAATGGGAACTCTATAATCTCCCTCCTCTCCAAGTCATTAAACTTTCTTTCTTGAATTCCACCTCACAATTTCTCATCACTTTAATGCAGAACTCTCTTTTCACTATGAGCCATAAGAAATTCCTCTACATCATTGACTTTCTTGCCAAAATCGGACCTAAAAAGCAAAGCCCACCAAAAAAAAAAAAAAAAAATCTTGATGGAAATATTCCCACAAAGCATGGCTTTCTTGACCAACTTGTGGCGGGGTGGTAGTTCACGGCACCGCCGGCGGTTTTCTGTTCTTGTGGCCAATGTAAATGATATCACGTAGGGTGGTTTGTTGAATTTATTGTGTATGATTCTTTGATTGTTATTCGAATTTCAGGATGGAGAAAAAGGTGAAGATTCTTGAATTAAATTGATTTGGGAATATCTCTGTTCTGACTTCATTCAAATCTTCTTATTGGTGAAAAGGAATATATTTTCTACTTTTTGTATTTAATCATGAATGATATTTGTTTCTTGGGCTGTAACTAATGTCACTTTCTTAAGCTGCTGTACTCTGTTCTCAATCTTTGAGTGGGAATATAAGCTTTAACATCTTTTCTTTAACATGTTTTTAACTTTTTTGCATAACATGGTGTAAGAATCTAAGCTTTAATCATCTTTAACTTTATATATATATATATATATATATATATATATATATATATATATATATATATATATATATATATATATGTATGTATTTTTTGCTAGACCACTTTATGGTAGTTCAATATGCAATCTTCTTCAAGTCTTCAATCCTATTCTCAACTGCAATAGCTTAATTATATTCTGTGCCTTACATTTTTTTCCATTTTGCTGCAAGAAATTTCTCAACTCGAGTGTTTTCTCACTCTTATCTAACAGGCGCTGTAAGAACAAGGAAAGAATCAGAATTGTTGCCCAGAAAAAAAAAATCTTAACGATATCAAGACAGAAGCAAGCTCATCCAGGATTTCAACTCCTGTGTTGGTAACCCGGAATTATACTTCCAAATTGAAAAAGTTGAAGAATAGTCAGGGGATTTAAGGTAGATTGTGATTCAGGCATTTCATCGAACATGTGGTGGACTAACCTGAAAGCTTCATTAGGACAGAGGATTAATCTGGAAGGCATGTTATGCTTAGTTGGGGTGTTATCGAATGACAGTCACTTAGCTATTCCACATGTTAGTGTTCCTGATATAAGATACATCGATTGGGCGGAGCTGAAGAAAAGTGGGTTCAAAGGTGTAGTCTTTGACAAGGATAATACAATTACTATTCCTTACTCGTCAACCTTGTGGGGTCCCCTCGCATCATCCATTCAGGAGTGCAAATCTGCATTTGGTGATAATATTGCTGTGTTCAGCAACTCTGCTGGTAATTTGATTACTTAATTTGAAATTTCCATTCGAGATTTTTGTTTATTTATTGGGTGTCTTTGGTGTTGTTTATGAAAAAAATAGGATTGAATGAGTTTGATACTGATGGTAGCATAGCTAAAGCTCTAGAGGATGCAATTGATATCAAAGTAATGAGGCACAGTATGTTTCTGTGTCCTATCTTCTACAAAGCACTCCTTTCAATCTTCCATGAATCGATTTGATATCTGAATTTTGTCTCGATTTACGCTTGGTAATGGTGAAGAAGCCTGCTGGATCAGCAGAAGAAATTGAGAAGCACTTTGGATGTGAATCTTCAAGCCTTATTATGGTAGGATCCTATGTTTTTGATAAGTTTTTGGTTTTATGTTTCTGTCTAAACATTCATCATTAGCACATTGATTGCTTTTTTATAACAGGTGGGGGATCGTCCCTTCAAGGATGTAATCTATGGAAACAGAAATGGCTTTTTCACAATATTAACAGAGCCGTTGAGTCTTGTAGAGGAACCTTGGATCGTGATACAGGTTGGTCACTCAGAGCTAAGTTCTTGTTTACACCGCTGTTTAATTACTACAAACTGTGAATGTGAAATGAAATTGAAATCTTTGTACTCCGGTACGAGTGTGCGTCATACTATATCAATAGTCCAAATGAAGCTCGTCTTTGAAGCTGTCCGTGTTGAACTGTTATGTCTCGTGTTGGTTTCGTTATTTTTCCACCAGAATATTTATCCAGTGATTCTAGATAGGGTAATGCAATCAAAGATTGATATTCATAATATCTCCGCTTAAGATTTGTTATTATGAACAAATTTCGTCTTCAACAGCTCTTCTGATATATATCCTCTCCTCTGCTCATAATAGAGCTCATGTTTATTTCTCCTTTCTAGAATCTCTCTGTTGGCACAACATTAACAAAACAAAATGAAATGCTTGTAGGTGGGGAAGCTTTCGGTTTCCCTTGTACGACGATGGTCTGGGAAGGGCTTGAAGATGATCAGCCATCCTCTCGTTTCAGATCCCACCAAGTGTGTAAAAGATGACATCGTTCTTGCAATCACATAGGTGTTAGATTGCCATATGTGAGAAACAGATGTTCTTCTAATTCATGTTGAAAAGCAGAATCCAACTAAGCTAAGGATGATGTATGCTCATTATGCCATTGTCCACATTTAATTTTTTTTAATGAATTAAGTCTCCCTCAAATTATAGTTACTGATTTCAAGGGTTGTGTTTATATTCTTAATTCTGAAGAAACCCTAAATCTAGGATGAACATTTAGAGATCATTAAAGATTGTTTTGACTTGTACGTGTTCTTCTTTAGTAAATCATCACATCTTAAACAAAACCAAGAAGCATGCATATATTTAATTAAAGAAATAATTAATTAATCTTGACTGCATATATTCATGGCAGCTTTGGAGAGATTCTAATAGGCATTCCTTGAGAAGGAAATGGGAGGGGATCCACTGCAATGGGCTCATCAGGACATTCTAAGCACCAGTCATACCTAGTCACAACATAGTGTACAAATATAAGTATGTTCAGCTTTGCCAGTTGATATCCAGCACACATTCTTGGCCCCCCTCCAAAGGGCACATATGAAAATGGCTGAATCGGGTCGTCGAATCTTCCCGGGTTGAAGCTCTTCGGATCTTCAAAGTATTTCGGGTTGCAGTGTGTTCCGTATGCTGTCCACAGCACCTGCATGCATTCATCATCATCATCAGTCATGATCAAGTGATCAACTACTCTCTCTTGTTTTTGATCTTACATATGTTGTCCTAAATCTTACCTTCCACCCTTTAGGGATTGTGTATCCATCAAATTCAACATCCTGAATTGCTTTCCTGAAAGAACCAAAGATTGGAGGGAAGATCCTCATGCTCTCCCTAGCAACTTGCCACGTGTACTTCATCTTCTTCAAGTCTTCAATAGTAAGAGGCTCTTCCATTCTTGATTTGCTTCTCATTATCTCCTCATGTTCTGTTTATAAATCTTATCATTATAAGAAATGTAGTACAATCTTTGATCAAAGCCAAAAAGAAGCAAGGAAAAGTAGTAGTATTAACCTTTTAGAAGAGTGGAATAGCAGTTGGGATGATGAGCCAGCATTTTGAATGTCATAGCAATGGCGAAAGACGTCGTGTCGTGCGCTGCAAACACGAGCAACACGACGTTATCCGCCACCTCGACTTCACTGATTTCACCCCGGATCATGGCTGCAACTAGCCTAGACAGCAGAATCCCATTCCCCTGATCACATCCATCTCTGTTCTCTACACTACCCTCCATTTCCTCCCTTTTTTTCCTTATTATCCTCACAAGCATTGCCTCTAACTCCTTCCTCGCTCTCTTCGCCCTCGAAAACTTCGACCCGGGGAAGCTAACCGGAGCAGCAAACACCCCCTCCAACACCCTCTCAAACACCTCCAACATCCCATCTTCCACCTCCATTCCCAACAAAGATTCAAGAACTACGGCGAAGGTCAAAACCTTCGCCATGTTATAAAGTTGCACACCTTTTTTCCCCTTCCAAAACTTGTCCATGTGCATTGTGACCGTGGTGCAGATCTTAGGCACCAGACGGTCCGTCCCAGACGGGCCAAGGCTCGTGGCAACGATGCCACGAAGGAGGCGATGCGCCTCGCCTTGTTTCTCCATGATGGAGTTCTTCCCCATCAGCTGAACAGAGGAGGAAGGCCAAGAGCTGACCACCAATTTGAATTCATTCGACAGGAAGAATTTGTTGGCCTCAGCTCCATTCACCACCACCGTTGGATGGCCCATCAGCCTAGTTTTGAATGTCGGGCCGTGCTGATGGATTCGGGCCTGGATGAACTCCTCGTACAGTCTGTTCTTCTTCTGAGCTCTGTAGAAATCTATGGTCTCACCAATCCACGGCAGGCCCATCTTCCCTGGCGGTAGCCTTTTGCTAATGCCACTCTCCAGCCACCTCATCACAACACCTAAACAGATTGCAACTGAAATTACAAGTGTGATCACCACCACAATCTCTACAGCCATGGTAGATGTAATAATATGAACAAGATCGAATAGTACATAGGGAATCTGTCACTATCTGTTATATATACACATGCGTATACGTATACGTATACACACATATACACATACAGTGGATGTGCATGCAGAGAGGAATATAACAGGGATTGATTAACATTTAGGTCAACTGTTGGATTAAAATGTGGGCTAATCATGCAATCTCTTTTCTTTCTCTCTCTTGTGATGATCTATGTAAGAAGATCCTGATCCTCAACATGCAGTGGTTGTTAAAGTCGGTTAGTTATACAGGTAATAATCATATGATATGGATTAGCATGTGCTTTCTTGCATTACATTATAATGGGATGATGATTATTATTAAGATTTAAACGCCTAGATTAGTCATGATTAGAATTGGTGGATTTTTTTTAAAAACTGAAGTGGGCGGCAGATTAGTCAAATAGGGATTCAAAAATTGTTAATCAAGCTGATAGTATCCCTACATATCTGCTTTCTATATTACTTTAATATTTTAGCTGTAATAACTTCTGCTCAAAGTCAAGCTAAAAAATGACTTTTGCGAGACGTTTAAAAAATAATAATATTTATAATGAAAAATGATATTCAATTAATTAAAAGTGATAATAGTAGTGCATGAGTTACTTATACTCGACTTCATAAACGATATAGATTAATGAAATTTGTTCGCACCCCCGTTTCATGAGTTACTTGTGCTCGACTTTATAGAAACTATCGATTAATCAAATTTTTGCTTGAATCAGTCGATTAATGATAAGTGATAACTGATCTTTAGCTTAAACGAGCTTGGTAATTTTAGTAAGAACTAAAAAAATTGTCGGTTTAGTTACAATGAAAAAGATAAATAATTTAAATTTTAGTCTCATAATTATATATACGATGGTCATAATTATTGATCTCTGGTTGATTCAAACTAAATTATAAAAAAATATGATCAAATTGATAGATTCCATTCAACTTATGAATTATGATCAAATAAGATTTTAAAAATATTTATTGATTCTATACAATTTGAATTTGATTGTTTTTAAAAAAAAAATTAAGCTATGATTATTATCAAATAACCAACCATCAAACATTATATCTTTTTCAAGATTTGAGTAATGATAGTGTGTGTTGAATAATTAAAATGTCACGTGCATTAGATAAGTGTGTTTTTCTTGAAGAAGGCGACGTGTGATTAGGCCATTGGTTAACAAGGTCCTTATTACGGATTACACAAATTGGATTCCTTAAGATGAAGGAATTATTAAATAATTAAATAAATGGTTGACCAATAATAAGTGGAGTATTTAAATAGCATATCCTAGAACGTAATTTATTAAATAATAGAAAAAAAAAAGTTAAAATGGATGAAGTAGTCTAGTGGATCGGTATTTGATTGTTTAATAAGATGACAACAAGGTTCAAGCTAAGGTATCTTTCAACCATGGATCGATATAATTAATTAGGAGTAATTAATTAATTAAATCCTAAAAAGGAAAGATAGTATGCTTGAGAGTGTGATAATAATGCACTAAACTTTAATTCAAAGATTTATTATCAGAACCGTCCAAATCCACCAAACAAAAGCTCTAATATAGCTTCTTTAATTCTCACTCTTAAAAAAAAGTTAAATTCTTAGAATATTTTTTGATGAAAAATTTTGCATTATATATTTGCCTCAATTCTTAGAGTATTTTTTGATGAAAATATTTGCACTATTTGCTATGATTTTTTTTATCATAAAGTAAACACTTGTGTGAGATTATCTCAAGAGAAAATTTATTGAGATAAATAAAAAGTGATAAATAAAATATATTTTAATTATATAATATGATTATTTTTAATTATTTAAATTATTATATTTCTTAATAAAATTACATTGTATAATATAATACTTTTTTAAAATTAGTTAGTATAATAACAACTCAAGTTTAATTGTATTAGATGATTTTAAAAACTATATTTTAATAAATTAATTAAAAAGTGATGTAGTCATGTTAAATAAAATAAAAACAAAAAAAAATTAAGTTATAATTAGTTAAGTTGGTAAAATAACTTATTCTAACTAAGAGGTCAAAGGTTCAAACTTGCTAAGTGTATTTTTTTTCCTTATAAAATGTATTACATAAAAAAAAATACCACATGTAACATTTATAAAGTGTTAAATAAAGTTTTTCATCTATTGTAACATTTTTTTTAAAAATGTTATTAATGATTGAAATAATATTGTTTTAGACAATAAGAGAACGGACAAACATTGCACCATAAAAAATGTTATATATTATCTACAATAACACAATTTTGCTATTAAATAACACTTTTTTACGTGTTATATAAAACAAGTTATGTTGTAGTGTAATTTACGTGTAAAAAGCAAATAAGAACCGACGAATGGAGTAATATCTAATGAAATTACGTTGCACCTCAATATTGTTACTAGTACTGGTATCAAACTAGCTTATTTCCGTACATAAGCTTTTGAAAACTTAGTATAAGTAGTTTAATAATCAACAAAATAGTTGCACTATTTATAAGTAATTTATATTTTAAGATTAATTAAATTGATGAGACTTAAACAAGTAAAATGATTATATTTATGAGAGCTCAAAAGATGCAATAAAAATAGAAATGGGGGCACCTATATAATAAATGATCTCCAAATTAATTCAGTACTCTCCATTAATGCACACACACTACAGCTTGCACCATTGCTGTGCCTAGCTGTCTTTTCAACAACCTTCAAATATTCCAACGAATGTTTAATTAATTTCATACGAGTGATGCTGAATTTCAAATCCACACCTTCATTTTGAGCCATCTCCTATTATCCCTATGCCTATAAGTAAGGTTATAGAATTTTTTTACTTGAATTAAAAAGTATTATTATTTACTCCCTCCGTTCCCGAAGAAGTTAATATAATTTTTTTGACACGGAGATTAATGAGTATAATAATTTAATATAAAGTAAAGTGAGAGAAATAATAATATTTAATATGTAGTGAGTAATTGTATTAGAGGTGATATGTGGGGCCCATGAGAATAGATTAATTGTTTTTGTGTGGGTCTCATGTATTAAAAATGAAATGTGTCAACTTTAGTGGGACAAACCAAAAAGGAAAGTGTGTCAACTTCTATGGGACGAAGAGGGTAATTATTATAGTAATCTATAGTCTCATATTTTAATTGTATTAATATGTACATGAGTCTTATATATTTAAAAAATGAAATGAGATCATTTAAGGTAAATACTTAGAACAACAAAATGAAATTCTTGCTGCGCTATAGGAGGGAGTACATATATTTCTTATTCCAAAGACACGTGTTAAAGATAGAATCTACTCTCTCGCAAAAGAGGGATTTTTTCTTTTTGCACGTAGATTACAGAGTATTATTATTTAATGTGTAATGGATAGTTATATTAGTAGGACTATGAACCTCATATTTTAATTATTGTATTAGTGAGTGTGTGTAGTCCCACGTGAACCCTTTAAGCGTCACTCATCTCAGGAGATCATATGGATTTAGGATACGTAATTTTACTACTCTGATTTAGAACTAGTACTCTTAACAAAGGGAGCAACTTCATGCAAGATTTGTTAAAACTGCAGATCATTGCAAAATGTAGGATAATTAAGAAATCCTGTAAGAAATTATAAAATCAAGAAAGTGTGGTATTGGCACTTTCATTTACTGAATTAATAATCCCATGCACTTTTATCTACCTCTCACTCTCAGCTGCTGCAATTACTGAGATTAAATACAGTAATTATGTAATTATTTATTTCAATCAGTTGGGGAGAAATTTGAAGCAGACAAATCATTTAGTTGAATCAGTTTTCTTTCTTGAGAGGGAGATTTATACAATTAATGAATGAGTGATCATAAATGTGAGCCCAGAAAGGCAAAGCTTAGCTACAACATTAGCCATAATTCATCTCAAAATCCCTACCCTAATAAATTGACACAGTTAGGAGATCCTCCTTTTAGCTTGAAATGTTTAAACAATTCCTCTGTCCAAATAATGGTACCAAAGATCATAATTCTGCAATTCTTGTGGACAAATATTAATATTAATAATAATGCATAACATGCAATCATACATATATCATTTAAATTCAACTAACCACACACTGCTTCACCTGCTTCTATTTACTCTCATACATCTTTATATACATGATCCAACCCTACCCTTTCTCACTCTTAACTCTCTCTCTCTCTCATTTTAAACCCTAGAAGAAAATGGTTAAAAAAGCATCTTTAATCTTCTTATGGGCTGCATTGTTGATCCAAACCCTAGTTTTCTGTGAAGGGTTGTTTGAGGATCAGAAGAACTTTTTTTCAGATCCTAATGGAAGATCTCCTCCCACAGGTTTATTCATTTCTTAATTATGATGTTAATTATGTATTTAGTGGAGATTAGTGATTGCTTAGTTTTAATTTGTGTTGACTGTTTCATACACCCCACCAGTGTACTCCACCCCACCAACCCCACCAGTGTACTCCACCCCACCAGTTCCCCGCAGTGGAGGTGCACCACCTGTTCACTGTGGTACCCCACCCAGTGGAGGCGGCGGCCACCGTTCGCCTTCGCCGCCATCCTCAACCCCAGCTCCGATCAGCCTCACTCCACCAACCACTCCAGGTGGCATCACAACACCATCACCACCATCTGTTGCTCCAATCTCTCCCCCCTTTACTTGCACGTAAGTCATCAAATATTCCATAACAAATTACTACTAATATTTACTACTTTTCTTCGAGTCTCATATTTATGCGCACTTTCAAAATTATTATTTAAATTATTAAATTACCCTAATAAAATTGTTTTCTTGATATTTTATGCACTACGAACACTTGTGTAAACCATGTTATCCCCTTTACAATTCTATGTATTGTTATGGTGTTTAAATTAAGAGGGACGACAGAGTTTAAAAGATACTAACCCTTTATGCACACCCTCAAAAGTATTACTCCGTGGAAAGTCTTTCACCCTTATTTTTTATTAATCTCACAGAGTATTTCACATTTTTATTTGTTAAAAGTGATAAAAGATACACTATAACAATACTCATTTTTTATATGCATTCCAACATGATATACATTTTTTTACACGTTCCAATAATTTTACATAACTTTTTCATTAAATTAACAAAAATATTTTTCTTTTTCTTTGTTTGCACATTTAAAATAAAAAATTCTAAAATCCAGCCAATTAAAATGCGTGAAATATATTAAAATAGACTAAATTACCCCTATTAAAGTTGATTATGTGTCTATGGTAAACCAAATGAGATCACATATTTCATCTACTATTTCATATATTAAAATCTTGCTACGTGTCACAATTAATGACCAAAATTCAATACTTGCCCCAAGAGTTTAATGGTAAACGTGCATAGAGAGTAATATATATAATTATCGGATGGACAATACTCTTACATGCAGAAATTGTTGCAGGTACTGGAGGAACCACCCGACCTTAATATGGGCCATTCTAGGGTGGTGGGGGTCACTGGGATCAGCGTTCGGGGTTACCAGCATCCCCGGATTCGGACCCCAGACGAGCTTGGTAGAAGCTCTATCAAACACGCGTCCAGATGGGTACGGAGAACTGTACAGAGAAGGAACAGCATCTCTGCTGAACTCCATGGCAAACACCAAGTTTCCTTACACGACCAACCATGTAAGAGAAAGCTTTGTGGCAGCACTAAGCTCCAACAGGGCTGCATCAGCTCAAGCACAGATCTTCAAGCTGGCAAATGAGGGTAGGATCAAACCCAATATATGAAGAATAATGTTATAATCATCACATCTTCATATATTCATTCTTACTGCATTAATTGTTTATCTTTGATTTGAATTAGGATGGAATATTGTCTCTTTATCACTGTAATGATGTTAGAGAATTCTTACAAACCTCTTGCTTCTTTAGATTCATATTTTAAAGAAGTTGTTCTAATTCTTTTTTTGCATATTTTTAATCGTTTAGATCAATTTGATTTCCCTCATGTGTGTTAATAAATTACTTTTTGTAGATTTTATTTTGTGTTTTAAAATAAAAATAATAAAAGATCTACACAGGGAAATTTAAAAAAAAAAAACCTGGCAAAAACTTGTGTGCGCACAGGAGCACTTTCCGTATGCCTTTAGAATTTTGTGTTAAATTGTATACCCTTTATTATACAGATGTGTACCTTTTATTTTCTGAAAAAAAATAAAAAAATATTAATGAAAAGTGTATACTCTTTAGAACAAAATGGTGTACCCTTATTAATTAAAGTGTATACCCTCTAAAACAAAATATGTACCCTTATCCATAATACTAAATTTTAAAGGCGCATGCGCACTGGGCAAATCTCACTCAAAATATAATGTCATTTCTTTGTACATTTATTTCACAACATACGTATATTTTTTCTATTAAAAAATTAAGTAGATTAAATTGACAAAAATGACCATATAGAATATATTATTTTGTTTGGTGACAAACACTAGTTTAAAATACATTAAATACTAAAGAGTAAAGAGTGAGAAGTAAAATAATAAATAGATTGAGGTAAAATAATAAATACGCCATAAATGTTACAAATCAATAGAAAATGAATATTTTGTGTCAATCATTATAAAAAATAGATTTGAGTCATAAGAGAAAGTAGAGCCGGCAAATGGGCCGGTACCGGGCTTGGTCCGATTCTTAGCGGGCCTTATTTTTTGTGGCCCAATCTAACCCATACCAGGTCATTTTGGCCCATTAATATTCATTTATTTTTTAATTTTTTATTTAAAAATAATTTAAAATTTAACTACTTTAACACATATAATAATAGTTATATTAGTCAATATTGAATATTATTCTCAAATTTATAATTAGATATTAACGGTAAATAATCTATTCAAGTTAATTATTATTATTTTTAAATTAAATAAATTAAAATTGATTATTAGTGGTTGAATGTATAATTAAGAGTTGTTAAATAACTGGATTGCAACTATTTAATATTACTAATCACGATTATTATGTGATTAAAATTATATTATTAGCATCTAACTTATTACATTATGATATAATGAAATTTGAATCCAACTTTAACAAATTTCAACAATATTAAATATATATATATATATATATATATATATATATATATATATATATATATATATATATATAATTTTTTTCTTCGCCTTAACTTTATTTCTATCATATAGTAATCAAATATCCAAGTAAAATAGAAAATTCATATATAATTTGAAGATTATAACTATTTTAGAAAGTTATTTTTATATATTTAACATTAAGTTATTTAAATATAATTTATAAATCAAATATTACAAATAATTTATAATTAAATATAAATAAAATGACAGAGCCAAAAAAGTCTATAAAAAATGGGCCAAAGGCGGGCCGGGCCATTTAGCCCACCGGGCTTGATGGGCCGGGCCAAAACGGCCCGATTCTTACTAATGACGGGCTACGTGCCGGACCATTTTTACCGGCTCTAAGAGAAAGAGAGTATCGAATCAAACTTAGCTCCTCGATCGTCAACTTAGTGTATCATCTCTTATTATCCAAAAGAGCTAGTGATACTTAAAGGAATTACGAGAATAATTTTCATTTCATATTTACTATAAACATGTAACTTAAAAAAAAATCACTCTTTTGAGGATATTTTAACATTTAATTTGAGTAATAAATAAATTATAAAATATGTTATAATGTAAAGAAGGAAAAATAATTGGATGCTTTAAGAAGGGTAAATGGGCCAATTCATTCCCAACGGTAAAAAGTGAACGTAAGGTAATTCAATACACTTAGATATTAGCACTTGCGTTGCACGTTATTTCTATTTTGCTATGACATTCTATTTTTATTGTTTTTTATACATAAGAGACGTCATCTCTATCGATTAAAATATATTTTATAATATTATTAGATTTATTTGTTGTAGTTTTTTTTATAAGTTTTCTCAATTAATAAGTGTCATGTCATGATAGTGTTTTGTTCAAGATAATTTTATTGAGTTAAAATTTTACGAGTTGATTGAAGTAAGATATCAAAAGGTGAATGATTTTAAAGTGAATTTTAAATAATTGGTAAAAATTAAACTATTGAATTTATTAATATAATTAATATATTAAATAGTCTCTAGAAATTTTTTTCTCATTATATCCTTCTTTTATTTTATTTCTTTTAACTTTATTGATTTTATTAATAAATTTATTAATTTAAATTTTGTTAATTATTCAAATTATCTCTTGAATTTCTAAGTTATTATAAACTCTTAAATTTCTTATTTAAATATAATTCTTGAACTTTTTTAATTTGATCAAAATAGAACATTTAAACATATTTTATATCGTTTCTGTTTTCTAAACCTGTCTTATTTAGTTGTTCCACACATATTTCATTTGAAGCTTATTGACATTTTAAAATACTAATTTCCATAAAATTTGATCATATCAAACAAATAATTATGATAGTCATTTCTTACTATTCCCAAACAGCACCACTTTAAAAGATACAATTCATTATCATTATCATTCTATAAACCAAACACCCCTCTTTAAAAGATACAATTCATTATCATTCTATAAACCAAACACCCCCTAAAATTTGAGTTCACATAATTGCTACATGTAATAGCTTATTTCTCTATTTATTTACTCTCTCAATTCTATGTACTCTTCCGATTCCTTTCGTCACATACACATATTACATATTTTGTTTTGTAATTTGTTTCTTTATTATTATTTTTTTTATATGGAGTATTTTTTAAAAAATGCATTTTCTTTTTCAGTATATCGTTGAATTAATTAAAAATATCATATAATATTACACTTAGTATTTTTTTTATAAATTCTTGATAATATTTTTAAAATTTAGATTCTTTTTATTAATATAAATATACGACGAAAATAATAAAAATATTATGATTACTAAATATTATTAAATTTAAATATTTTGTATTAAATTATTTTTATTTAATTGTGTTGAAGATTAAAATTTATGGAAAATAATAAAATGAAATAAAATGATCAATTAAGATGAGTTAAATATTTTTTGCTATTTTAAAACGCCACTTTTTTTTTCTGAGTCATAAGAAGATGACTCCACACCAACTGAATTATGCTTATTGTTCCTCCAATTCCATTAGTATTGAGGTGCGGAAGTGTAAGAGTTATATGAGGTGAAGAGATTGATTAATTATAAATATTTATTTTATTAAACTAATGAATTTATAATAGATGAATTAATCAAATTAAAAAAATATATAAAATAATTAATGTGATCATATTATGAATCTTACTATTCTCTTATAATAAATTCATTCCAATGAGTTCATTATTTTTTAATTATTATATTTTAATAATTATAATATTGCATTCTACTATCTAATGTAATACTCCCTCCGTCTCATTTATATTGCTACTTTTACTTTTTGCACGTTTTTTAAGGAGTATTAATATTTAATGTGTATTGAGTAGTTGAAAGATGAAGTTTACCATTTTACCCTTTGATTAAAATACATTATTTTAAAAAAAAGAAAATGATGCACTATTAGAGGAACATGACATCAGAATTGATTAAAAAAGTAGCATCACAATTCACAGGTAACGCCGCCCAATTCATGGAGTAAAAAGTAATCTGCAACAGTTGGAGGTAATAAGATTTGTTTTCCCTCCATAATCAAAAATAATTTACATTAACAAATTTACAAATTCCCATCTAAAATGCACTATATAAACATTTACTACTCCAAATACATTTACTTCTCCAACAAAATGAAAATCTGCAGCAACTCATAAATTCAATTTACAAAATGAGAGTACCAAGACCAAAAAACTTAACAACCAAAGAGCGTAATTCCATTGCCCAATTTTTGTTGGAGGGGTCGAGCAATGGCCAACCAGCTCGTGGGAGGCTCATTTTAGCCAGTTCTACATTTGGAGTGGACATTGCTACTGTTAGAAGGATATGGGAAAGAGCTAGAGAGCTGCTGCTATCAGGTAATCCAATCTCTTTAGTCAACAACAAAACACTTAGACCAAATGGAGTTTATGGCCAAAAATTGGATAAGGAAAAAATGAAGACAATTCAGTTTAAGAAAAGTGAAACAATTAGGGATTTAGCAGAACATATGGCCACATCTAAGAGCACAGTTCATAGGTGGATCAAGCAGGGACATATTAGACCTCATACTAGTGCTATAAAGCCATATCTCACACACCAACACAAGATTAACAGGGTCAGACACAGTCTTAAAACACTAAAAGTTGACATAGTGAAGAAACTGATCAAATTCAAGAGTATGTCATAAATAATTCACATAGATGAGAAACAGTTCAACATAACAAGAACAACAGAGAGATACTACCTCCTACAAGAAGAAACAGAACCACATAGGACTTGTGAAGTAAAAATTTTATTGGAAAGATCATGTTCTTAGCTGCAGTTGCAAGACCAGCCTATGACTCTAATGGGGACTGCATTTTTGATGGGAAGATAGGGATTTTTCCCTTTACGGAACAAGTTGCAGCACAAAGGAAAAGCAAGAACAGAGAGGCATGAAGTATTGTAACTAAACCAATGTTGTCAGTGACAAGGAATGTGATAAAAAAGTTCTAATTGACCAGGTATAAAATCTGAACAAAGATTACAGTTTACACACATGCTACATATACAAATACATTCATTTTGCACTATATTTCATTTACACTCATAACAGGTCCTACCAGCTATCAAGTCTAAATGGCCAAGTGGAGCATGCAAAGATATATACATACAACAGGATAATGCTAGGCCACATATAAAAGATGATGATAAAGAGTGGAGGCAGTCTTCAACACAAGATGAATTCAATTTCCACCTTGTGTTTTAGTCTGCTAAGAGTCCAGATACTAACATTTTGGACTTGGGTTGGTTTAGAGCTTTACAATCTCTACAATTCAAAGAAGTTGCTGACAAAGTGGAGGATTTGTTAGAAGTGGTGAGGAAATCTTTTGAAGATTTAAGCCACACAAAATTAAATTCAGTGTTTCTAACACTATAAGGCTGCCTAAAGGAAATTCTACTTCGTAGAGGTGGAAATGAATACAAGATACCCCATATGGGTAAATCTGCATTAAAGAGAGCATGTGAGCTTCCAACTGATTTGGAAGTGGACCCTGAGGTGGTTCAATCAGGCCTTGAATTTCTAATTGAAGAAAATGCAATAGATGGGTTGGAGAATCTAATTCAGGCTATGGATGAAGTTTTTTGAATGAAAGTGAAAGCATTTTGCAGTACAGAACAGTTTAAAAGATTTTGCTGTACTTTTTGAATGCATTTGGTATGCAATAGAAGTATTGGATGCAACTTTGAAGTTTTGAATGCCTACATAGAACAGAACTAATGGAGGGTGGAAACATTGGATGCATTTTGCATGTGAATAGGGGTTAAGATTGTTTGTTTACAAGTAAAACACAACTCAAAGAAAGAGTTTGTTTTAGCAGTAAACAATCTTTTGTAAAGCTGTTAATCTAAACCTATAAATTGAAGTGTATGACTTATGCAACACAATTCACCCAAAACACATCATATATCACACACTATCAAACTTCAAACAAGATCACATAAACAGTAACACATCAAATACCAAATTCATACAACAAAAAAAATTTAAGGTTTTCATCATGCAATACACAGACATCTCCAATCATGGAATACAGAGAGAGTAAAACCATTATACCTCCGCCCATTTGGGCAATTTAAGGGCTGCAGGACACATATCCCTCAAAATCTGAATGAGGCTCTTATTTTGCCTCAACCATTTGGGGGTCACTCCTCGGAATATCGGCGGCCAGGTCATACCACGAGAGTTTATGATCTCCTTGTCGGTGTCAGAAACTACGTCAAATAGTTTTCTGATCGAACACCCAGTCACATCGGAGGCCGAGAACACCTCGTTCTCACAGGATGATGTCGATCTGCGAAGATCTGACACCTCCTCGGAGAACCCACCCCACGACTTAGTCGTCTCTACAGCCTCCTCAGAGAAGCACTTACTTTTCACTATCGCCATTTGTCTCGGTCGGAGAAGCTAGAGATCCAATGAAGAAGACGGAGGGGTGACAGAGACGAGCGCTTTATCCAAAATGGAGGGATGACGACGAGCTACATGGAGGGGTGATGAGGGTGATGATGAGAAAATGAAGGGGTGACAGCAAGGCGAACAGAGAGAAAATAGTGGGGTGACGGCGAGGTGAACAGAGGGAATAGAGGGTTACGGCGAGGCGAACAGAGAGAAGATGGAGGGTTTACAGCGAGACGAACAGAAAGAAGATGGAGGTGTGATGGCGAGGCAAACAGAGAGAAGATGGAGGGGTAACGGCGAGACGACCAATGAAGAAAATTGAGGGATGTCAGCGAGAAAATGGGTAACAAACCCTAAAGAGGGGGAATTCATCTGCCAACCCTAATGGGAATGGGACGGGGGGTACACATTATTTTATTATTATTTGCAAATAATGTAGTGGTGATATTTTTGTAGATTAGGGTTGGATCAAAGGGTAGTTTTGTAAAAAATTGTTGGCTCCACTATCTTTTTATGGAAATGTAGCAATAGGGGTAAGACGCCGTTTTGGGTAAAAAGTTGCAATATAAATGGGATGAAGGGAGTAATATACAATCTTTATTTTTTTTTATATTTTACTCATACGTGTTTTTCATAATTAAAATATATATATATATATATATAATTAATATATATATATATATATATATATATATATTATTTTCTAATATGTATAAATCTTATAATAATAATATTCACGATTATTTTTAAAATATATTATTTCAGAAATCTCAAAAGTAATTTTGATTTTTATCATGATCATCAAGGATTATACAATTCTGCCATGCATTTTCTTTCCATGAATAAAAGAAATTTTCATGTCCCTAGCAAACCTAATTACAAAACTCATACAAGTAAAAAAAAAAACTGATCATATATGAGTTCATGATGAAACATAACCACTACTCTAAAAAACGACATTGTCGTCTTCATTTTTGATGCTTCATCCATCTCTTCCTTCAATGTTTGGTCATCTTACTTTGTTGGCGTTCTCCTCTAATCTAACTATTCATCTCGCGATCAATTAATACGAACTTCAAATTTTCTGTTTTCCGATTTGCATATGATGCACTCTCTTGAAATCTTGTATGTGATCTTTCCATTGAAGTAACACTTATTTTTCATAAAGCAAAAAATTTTAGGTACCTTCTGTTCTAAAGTAAAGTAAAATGATAAGATTAGTTGATATAAGATAAATAAAAATCAAATAGCATATGAATAGGCTAAATCATTCAATTGGATTGGTAAACTTGCCCTTCATTTTATGAGGTGATTTCATCTTTCCAACTTCTCTATGTTCTATGAATTGTACCTCCTGCCATGAAATAAAGTTGCAAATGAAGAGAGTGATAGATTCATAGAATAGAATGAAAAATGAATTTATGAAATAAAATAAGGAGGCATATATACCATGACAATTAATGTAAGAGTGAGGTTTGCGTGCGCCCGGACGCACGGGAACACATTCCGTGCGCCTTTAAAAATTTAGTATTATGGGTAAGGGTACATTGCTTTGGTCTAAAGAGTATACACTTTTAATTAATAAAATATACACCATTTTGTTCTAAAGGATATATATTTTTCATTAATATTTTTTTTCTTTAGAAAATAAAGGGTATACATTTTTATACTAAAGAGTATACAATTTAACATAAAATTCTAAAGGCGCATGGAGTGTTGTCCATGCGCCCAGATACACAAAATAATTTTCTTTAGAAAATAAAGGGTACACATCTGTATACTAAAGGATATACAATTTAACACAAAATTTTAAAGAAGCATAGAATGTGGTCCGTGCACCCGGGTGCAAAGGAGTTTTTGCTCCTTAATGTAAAAGGAAATAAGAATGCACATCTACCATGACAATTAAAGAGATAAGATTCATTATTTTAATTTTTTGTTGCATAATTTTTTTTAATTTTTTTTTCAAAATTTTTGGGAATCTCAACCATTGCAGGAGACTTAAAAGAGACAGACTAAATTTAAGAGGATGAAATTATAAGATATTATAAATGCATAATTATTTTGTCATTATTCTGTGAGAAATTTTAATTATGGAAATATGAGACTTAAACATTACCTGAGAATAATTAATTAATGACATAAAAGTTTTATTGATGGTGCAGAATGATGACAATTTAAATAACAATTAATAGGAGTAAAATATTAAGTAATTGTGAAACTGTAGTAAAGTAAAATAAGTGAGGACAAATTTAAAAAAAAAATTTACATCCTCAAACCACTTTTAATATATTAGATCAGATAGATTAGATTTTTCAAACGTACTTTGCACGCTATTTGTACATCGTATTTTTTAATATAATTTTAAAATAAGTTATAATTTTATTTTTATATAAAATTAAAATATGTTATATCTATCCCCTCCATCTTGGATATTTCTTCATATATGTGTGATAGAAGATCACGGAGATGCACTATTTATTTATGCAGATGATGTAAGAATGATAGAAGATCACGAAGATGCACTATTTATTTATGCAGATGATGTAAGAAAAATGAGGCTGTATTCATCAAATTGAAGTGGCTATATTAATCATTATTTAAATTATGTAAGGAAATAAAAGCTTTATATTTATAAATGAAATTTGTAATTAAAGTATCAATAAAAAAATTGTAACTAAAACATTCTTCTCACCTTGTTTGGTATTTGCTACCAACGTTATTCCATATTTTAATCTTTTAACAACTCTAGTATCATTTATTTCTGTTTTCTTCAATCTTAATTTATCCATTTTGGATCACTTTATCCCATTCTCACTATCTATCTCCTCTTGAAATCTTTTTTAATGGAAACAAATCATAAATCATAATATTGATTCAAATTAATTTGCTTTTTTTCTTCTTTCACTTATGAGAAATTTTTTTTAATAATCATGATATATTATTAATTTATTAAGGTTTAAAATATGAAAAAAAAGGAGATAACAAAATAATTTTTCTTTTAAAATGTTAGCCACATTAAACAAATATATACATTATATATATTAAAAATTAATTGAGTATATTTATCTTTTGAATTGAAAGAAATTTTTGCACATCAAACTTGAAAACACAAATAAAATATGTTGCAAGATATTGAAACATGAAGCATACCTTAGGTTTAATATCACGGTGCATCGTTCCTTGCAGATGAAAAAAAGCTACAACATTAAAAAATAATTGTACAATAATTATTTTTGCATCATCATTTTTTTTGAGAACTTCCCACCTTTAGTCAAACAAACTTCATACTTAAGAAATAAGAAAGGAAAATAAACAAAGATAGAAGCTTGTAAACTCAAATGTTGATATGCATCTTGCCACTATACATTGCTAGATTGATCAAACAATGATTCATAATGAATAAATTCTAACTCAAGAGGCTAACGTCATCTCTAGAAACCTCAATTTCCTTGTTATATTTCCTTTTCTTGTTAGCTTTTTGGCACTTTAATTTTATCTTCTTTCAAATTCGAGAATTGTGTAGGGTGGCGTAGACAATGATGCATGGTCATGGTGCTGCATCCACATTTTATAAGTAAAAAATTTTTGAAAAAATGAAAGTTGCATTAAAATTAATTCATGGAAAGATGTGAAAAGACATAACCAATCAAAAACTTATTAAATAAATATGACATACTATATATGCACAATATAAAATAATTATAATGAACATGAATTAATAGGAGAAGGTGAAAAGGCAATATAATCGAACTAATACAAAATACAATATACAACATACAATATTAAAATAATTATCATGAATATGAAGAGACTTTATTAATAAAAAATTAATATTAAAATACACATGTCAAATATTAATATAATATAAATATTAAATATTTGTTAGAAGGTTAAAGGTGTAATTAAGAGAAATAAGTAGGGATAAAATTGGAAAAAAGAGTTTCTCAATGCATGCATATTAAGATAGGATATTAATTACTCCATATAATGGCGGGTGGGAAAAGGAATTGGGCCAAATTCATCTGATGAGCTCATGAGCAAGCAGGCTGGGCTTAAGTGGTAAGGCCCAATTATTATGGGCTTTATCTTCTTTATGGATAAATTCCTTGAATTTGTAAGGAATTAGAACTCGACTTCTTCAGGTTCAACCTCTCATCATCCCGATTATTTAAATTTTATTAAAAAAAAAAAACTAATAAATTTAAACTTCATAACTCCTATATGAAAAGTGATAGTCTTTCAATTAAATATTTCATGTACAATTCGTATAACATATGAAAAGCAATAATATCCTCCTTATCGAAAAGTGAAAACTAATCAAGAAAATTTAAATGTTGTGACGCAATGTTTTGTAATGATTTTTATTTTTTTATGAGAACTTGTAATGATTATTATTGAAGTATATAACTTAAATATATATACTAAAATATAGGTGAAAATTATATTCTCACCGTTATGTCATTGGGCTTTTATGGGCCTGGCGAAGAATTGGAACTCTATTCATCAAGTGTATGGGCCATTAAATTTGATAGTATTGTATTAATTGGGTGCAGTAGTTTGTCATTAAGTTGTTGAATGAACTTCGTTCATTTTGACGTGGATTTTAACCAACATTCTGCAACCTTTAAAATTTAATAACAATAACAATAAATAAATAAAGTTGAAATGTATTGATTCTGCTTCTTTTTTTAATGTACCAAATAATATATATGAAGACAAATGTAGAAATGTGAGTTGGGTTTTGCTGTAAAACAGGATTTAAAAGTGCACAACAGCAAAACCTAGACATGATGAAGTGAAAGAAAGGTAGAGTAAGAAAGTGAGATTCATCTATATATATATATACTCTTTCTCTCTCTCCATATATATATATATATATATATATATATATATATATATATATATATATATATATATATATATATATATATATATATATATATATATGGAGAGAGAGAAAGAGTTAAATCATGTTGAATTCTTCTTTTCAAACCGTTTTGAATACAAATGACGTGTGTTTATTACAAGTAATTATAAATAACTTGTAATGAAATAGATAATAGAAATGGATTAATGCGAAGTTAGTATGGATTGGGAGATTTCAGTTTTATGTATCAATAATTTATTGCAAGAAACTTGGTTTTTTATTTTTTTATGGATAAATGTTAGTTGTTAGTATAGTTAGAACTTAGTTTATTAAATACTTATACTCCAAGATTTCTTCAAACCTTTTTATAACACCTTTAATTCATTCCTCAAAGGGAATTAAATTTGAGTAGCTCACTTTGGTTTGCAAGAAACTTAGATTTAGCTGATTTATTGCAAGAAACTTGATTTAGTTTGGCGGAGATTATCTAGTGAAATTGTGAAATAAACTTATGGGAAAAAAGTGAAATTGGGGGTGGCTTGAGAGGTTTATTTAGTTCACTTACTAGTTACTATCAAGTGTTATCTAATATACGAAAATACAAGCTTTTTTTTTTTCTAAGTTTGATTTATGTGTGAAAAATTAATAAATGGGAAGTAGTACTTTAAGATTGTTATGCTAATTTTATAGTTCCATGTTATTTATTATCTTTTATAGTTCCATGTTATTATTTATTATCTTTTAAAAAAAAATCCCTCATTTTTTTATTTAATTTAATGGGTTCTGTTCATTGATTTAATGGTTGAGAACAAAAATGCCATTTTAAGGATTAGTTAATATATATGAGAATATTTTTTTTGCAAGTAATCATCAATTTATCAGACTAAAAAATAAATAAATAATCTACATAATAAATTAATCGAAACTCTTTTCAATTTTAGCATCTTAGTAATAATTAAGTTTTATTTAATTTTTGGAACGGAAGGAGTTGTTGCAAGGTTGTAGAGGGGATTCAAAATCATGTATTCGAATATTATAGCTTTGGATTCAATAAGAATTCGATGAACTCAAACATGATTAATAGTGAAATAATAAAAAATAAAATTTATCCTCACCAATTCCAAGCTATAACTGAATCAGTGTAATTGGTGCACGGATACACCTACATATTTATAAAGTAAAAGTTAGGGATAGAGTAGTTATTAATTTTCTTTATAATTATTTTATTTTATTATGTGGCGAGGATTTAATGAAAAAGTGATCTAAAGGTTGAGATTTTCCAGATGCATCGATGTATTAGGTACACCTAAATTAAACTCAAAAATGTTATATGTATAACACATGTTAAAGTATCATATATATCATAAAAATAAATATTACTAAAAACTGATACTATTTCAAGTGTACCGTGTGAACTTATATGATAAAAATGTAGCATGTAGAAGTAAATTTATTGTTAAAATATATTTTTTAGATAAAATGTAATTGCAGTTTATAACACTTTAAAATTATACTTTCATTTAAAAAATCATACTTTCGCTCAAAAAAATAATTAATAATGTCTGAGATCACATATCATTATTGCTTCGTAGCTTTAATAATTTTTCTAGCAATATTTAATGTATGATTCATAGAAAATATATTTTAATTATTAATAAATATATTTATCTATTATAAAATAATTATACTTTAATTCATTTTATATAAGAAATGTGTCCAAAAAAAATTTGTCATTAATGTAATATTTTGTCGTATTAGACGTAATACTTTTATTTATATTATTATATTATGTGATCTATTTTTTCATTAAATTGAATTCACATCAAATTCGATTACAGAATTCTTTATCCGATCTGTACAATTTGGTGGGATCCATAATTATTAATACCATTTTTGGATTTTTATTAATTTAAGACTTGAAAAATATGCAAACTATCTATTTTATTTTTGTCAATTTGGGTCTGAAATATGTAAAATTATCAAATTGGAGCCTGAACTTAGACTCTAAATTGATAAAATATGAGATAATATTTGATAAATTCAAGCTCTGAATTGATAATTTTACATATTAATAGAAAAAAATTCAAGCCTCGAATTGATAGTTTAACCATTTTTCAGGTGTTGGATTGATAAAATTCTTAGATTTTTTTAGTTGAATAAATTTGAAAACTTTCCATTTAATTAATTCAATAGGATTTTATATATATATCGATTTATATTTCAAAATAATTGAATTAGAAAATTTTAAATTCAAGTATTAATTAATAATCAAATAGAATTATAAATTTATTATCATAATGTTACAAAATTTTCAGGATGAGTTGTTACCATGGAAATAAAGTCCAATTTCCAGATTTCCAGCAGTAGTAACTAATTTAATATTGTCGGCAAATTAATTAATTAAATGCATTAAAACAAAACGACTTTTATTTTGTCCCCACCATAATTGTAGTAATAATACTGTCAACATTAATATGGATGAATATAATTAGATCAACTCTTGTGTTGGAATCATTTTAATTCTAAATCTAATCTTATAATCTACCGATCTTTGTTCACCTTTTAAGTATAATTATATTTATCTAATTTTACATTGATTTATCATAAAATTACAATTAAAAATTATAAAAAGTCGGAACTTTAAAAAGTAAATTATCATGTTATGATTAATGTCATATTATGAAAAACAATATAGTATTTTTAATGGTTGAAAAAGGGTTATTTGTAAGAAAAATCAAGAAATTTACTAATATTGTAAATTAATTTACATTTTTAAGAAATTGAAAAAAAACATATTTAAATATCAAAACGCATTTGATGGATTTTGCAACGTTAGTTAAAAAGGTGGGATTCGTTTTTTAGAAGGTGGGTGGATTATGCAACATTATTTATAATTAGTACTTTTTTTTTCAAATTTACCCATTAAAAAAATGGATGTGATAGAAGATGAGTAAAGATAAAGGCATAAGAATATATATATATATATATATATATATATATATATATATATATATATATATATATATATATATATATATATATTTAGTTAGTTATTTATATAATTATAATGGGTAGGTATCACAGATATTAATTTTGAATTTTTTTTTGTGAATTTGAAATCTGAATTTATAATTTTTTATAAATCAAAAACCAACAAATATTAAAGGTTGACAATTACATTGTCGAATCTTCGTAGGTTGTTTCTTCCAATCTTATACTTAATTACTAACATTACATAATGTTGAGAAAATTATGAGCACATTAAGATTATATGGTATACAAATACAAAAAAAAATATATATATATATATATATATATATATATGTGTGTGTGAACAGGCTAGCTACCCATTATTGAAAATTTTGGATTAATGTATATTTTCAATGGCGTAGCTGAAAGGGTTTAATGCATTATTCAAAAACAAAAATGATTTCAATATAATTGTATAAAAATAGTGAATGCTTTGAAATTATTACAAATTAATTTCTTGTAACAAATTATTTGAATGACGAAGTAAAGGTGTAGTACATGCTACCCTATGTGTAACCATTATAGTGTACATCATGAGATGTGTCCATGTCAATAAAAGTTCAAAGTTTTATATACTCTCTTCATGATCCGCGAACAACGTTTGTCTCTTTTTTTTTTTTTTTTTCAAGAGGATTAAGAAATATTATTATTTAATATATTATGAGTAGTTATTTTTGTGGACTGTGTGAGTTTCATATATTAATAATATATATGGATTTTATATGTGAAAAAAAATATTTTCTCCGTCCTCTTTAAATAGAATCTTTTTTCTATTTTAGGTGTCCTACTCAAATAGTCTCCCTTTATTTTTTAAGGACCCACACACACTCACTAATACAACTAAAATATGGGACCCACACCCCACTAATACAACTATTCACTACACATTAAATAATAATACTCCTTAATCCAAGTGTCAAAAATAAAAAAAATCCTCTTAGTGAGGGATGGAAGGAGTATATTCTTAAGAACAGACGCCTAAAACGAAAAAATGAGGTGACGCAAAGAGGGAGTATTTATTTTTAAGGTGAAAATAATATTTTAAATTCTTCATGCTTTTTTTCATTTGTTGTCATATTACACTCTTAATATTAAAAAAAATTTCAAAACAAATAATCTCTTAATACATTATATTTCAAAAAAATAGCACTTTCATCAAACACATGCATAACTTAATTTATTATTTAATTATTATTTAAGAAAATCACATAACCTTCAAAATTTTATAAAATTGTTAATCTTTGTTTTTGGATTTAAGTAAAGTATATTTTAATTTTATATTAAATCATTATAGTGGGAGGTAATGTGTGTGAGAGTAAGATATAACGTGCGTAAATAATAATTGAGATTTATTAATCTGATTTTACTAAAATTCAATTTAAACAATGAACTAATTGCATCATTTTAAAGTTGAACCCTAAACGAAAACAAACATAGTATTCCCTAAGTCACATAAATATTACAACATTCTTCCCATAAACAAATTCATATATTCTATTTTGTATGTCTAATAAACAAGTTCACATTTTCAAATAAGAAAATACACACAAATCAATAATCCTACAACATATTTTAATTTCAAAATTGTCACCTCTTTACAACTCACATAACTTATTTTATAATTCATTTATTACCTTAAAATACCAAACTACCCTTAAAAGTAAAGTAAAAAATAATTTTTTCTTAAATTTCGTAACTACAGTAATCGTGAACTTCTCTTTAGAACGGAGGGAATATTACATTTTACTACGTTAGAGAGTTTCATAATTATTGTTATATTTCTCTATTTGATAAACGAGGTCCACATAAAACAAGTAATATATTTTTATAGGACTCACATATAACATTAATATATAACTATTTACTATACATTAAAATATTATACTAAACTCATTGTATATTAAAATACTACTATATTAGTATTTTTTTAATCTCCATACTAACAAAATACATCTTCCGTCCCACAATAATATTTACGCAATTCCATTTTTAGCGTCCCATTTTTTAAGTAAAGGTGATCCATACAAATTAATTAATTACTTCTCTCCTCATATTTTTGCACATTATATTAATATAATTATTTATTTTATATTAATATATTATTTTTCCTATATTATTTCGGAAATACGAGACTAATAGAGTAATAATTTAAAACACCTCCATGGTGCAAGTGTGTGTGAGAGAGAGAGAGAGGGTAGGGTTTGTAGTGAGTTATGATTCCTAAATGTCCACCGTTTACCAATCAATCATTTCGAGAAGTGGAAAGTTACAGTATTTCCACACCCAAAGGTTTTCCACACTAATAATAGCTGGGGTGGGGTGGGTCTTTGTCTTGGTTTGTGTTGCCTTTTTTCTTTGAGGTTTTATGGGTTATTGCCCATTATGAATTAGCCATAATCAAAATGCCCACTCTTACTATTTTTATCAAACTGCCAACTTTTATAATAAATTTATCAAAACACCCTCGATAAAAAAAAAATTGAGGAACTCCTGCTTAATTTCATTGATTGCACACTTTTAAAATTAATAGTAATAATTATTCTTGTTAATTAATTTTATTATTAAATAATATTTCTAAGTATGATTTTATATTTTTGAAAGAAAAAAATTTTTTAATGACTTTTTGGTTTTTTCCCACAGTAAATAACATAAATTTATTAATTATTCGGATAATTTATTAATTATTGAGTATCCTTCGTTTCGTAGTTATTTTTACCGACACTGTAAATGTGTAATTTAAAAAAGTTATTTTTTGACAAAATTTATTGATTTTTAGAGATATTGTGTTATTTTTAAGTAATAAATAAACTACAAAATATTTTTTGTGTTATGTGAGAATAATATTTTTGAAATTAAAATAACTTTTGACATTATTAATCACGTAATTTTTTTTGGTGAGGATAAGTACACAACGGACCGAAATAGATAAAGGACCGAAATAGATAAAGTGAGGGGTTGTAACTATTAAAATTAAATTAATCTTATCATTAAATAATTATTTTATTTATTTATATTTAATTTTATTTAAGATAATTTATTAAACAATCGGTTCTATTAATTTGTATAATTATGAAGTGGGCATTTTTTTTAGTCAACATTACTCATTTAACATGAGAGTATTAGAGTATTTTATTATGAAAATTGGGCATTTTTGAATTTTTTATATAAAGTGGGCATTTTTAATTATTTACTTATTGTATTGGGCATTAATGATTCCTCCCCCTTTCTCTTTTGTTTTTTTTTATCCAACACGTGCCAAGGTTATGGGCTTGTTGGAATATTTTTCATCTTTATCCAACCTTTTTCTTTTCTAATTTATTTCATCTCAACTCTTATTTGTGTTATGCTTTTTGTTTTAGGGTTTTACTCTATCGCTATGTACGAGGAAGAAAAAATTGATTTTCTCTTTTACGGTTTTTTATTTTCTATTTACGTTTTAAATGTTTGTTGTGTGGAGCTCATTAACAGTTTGAATTTGGAAGTTCAATTATCGTGTAAATCGTATTGTGTTACATTTTATATTTTAAATTTTTAGATGAGTGAAACATGAAATAGTTCATTGATAAAATCTATACCTTAAAATAAAATAAACATGGAGTGTAAATTCTGAGGGAATTGTTCATGTTATTTTTTACTCTCCTACTTGTTAATCATAGAATATGTAATAAAAGAAATAAATTAATCTTCATTCCTCACACTTCATGTGAGAAAAAATAAAATTGAAAATTTTCTATTCTATTGATTTAATAACTCTCACTTCCCTTTCCATCAAACTTAATTCTTAGTAATAATAATTTTTATTCGCATTTCATTAATTGAAGTATGATTATTACTAAGTGTTTTTCTTTTTTTTTTTTTATGGAAATGAATAGTAATTTATAAGGTTGTGTAGCCCTTAATTTAATGAGATACTGCTCCTCATCCTTTTTAAACAGTGTCATTTTTATTCAACCATGATTTTTTTTTCATTTCCAGCATAATTGAATTGTTATTTGCCTCTGTTAAGAAAATTTTTAATTTCCATTATTATTATGCAATTATATTAGCTATTTAATTATTTTATAAATTTAATTAAGTGATCCAATTAAGATAAAAATTCATTAACTATAATAATCATGATATATGCCAATTGAATAGATACCTAATACTATATGACTATGTGATTATAGTGGATAAGTTAAGTAGTATATAAAATCTCTCATATTATGATAACAACATACTAAGCCGTACATAGTTCTTTATTCTCCCCATAGAAAGGAATTACGACGGTCCCATAAAAAAATAAATAGACTTAATTGAGAAAGACCTAATACCTACTGATTTTCGAATTCGTATTCCATCTAGACAATTCAGTTGATCAAGGTGTGCTTCCACTTTACAATTTAGATCTCATTTATTGTAATAGGGTTTAAGGTTTTAGAATGCATGAATTTATTTCCTACATATATTTATGAATTATTTGTCCCTAGCTAGTACGGATAAATTATTTTAATTTTTGTTTTCTTTCATAAAATTTCGTCAAGAAAATAGTTTTAAAAGTAAATTAATAAAGTGTTAGTAGTGTGTTACTTTAATATCCACTTAAAAGAATTAAAATCATATATCGATTGTATATAATTGTTTGATGAAAAGTTAAAACATCTTAGGTTGTGGAAGGTTGAATGATCACATAACGATAAATGATGTGTAAGAAACATTAAATGATTGTCCCAACTACATTTGTCTCGTCGTGGGTGGCATAAATATTTAAAAAATTAAATAAAAATATATTATATTTACTGAATAGATTCCAGGAGAATTTAAACCTTTATTCCATTTGGAATACACATAGTAAAGTGAACAATAGAAAATTTCAAAATCAATCTTTATATATATAACACAACAATACTTAACAATTTAATAAAAATAATGTAATTAATTGATTGATAAAAATGAATAATAATTCGAGGAAAGTTTTTTATTAATAATTCATTGTATAAACTAAAATCAATAATAGTACTACCTCAGTCCATCATTATTGTATCCATTTTGTCATTTTGGATCGTCTACTCTTTAAATATCAATTTTTTCTCTTTAGTAAAAGGGCCCACGACCATGCACCACCCCACTAATATAACTATACACTTTATATATAATAATAATACTCATTAATTTACCTATTTAATAGAGGGGGAAAGTAATATATTTCAATTTTACCCAATTTTCGCCAGAACCATTGATTTTCGTCGGAACCCTCAAATTCGTCAGTCACGTGTGTTGCACGTGACCAATATCCGGCGAAAATTGAGGGTTCCGACAAAAATTGGACAAAATTGAAAGAAAACTCATAATTATGGGACAAAATCGATACAAATATCTTTTTTGGAACAAAATCTAAAATTTTAAATAGTTTTGGGACAAAAAAAACCGATAACTAATATAATTTGATTAAAAAAATTGACATTGTTGAATAAAAAACAGATGTAATAAATCACGAGTCTGATATAAAAAGGGAGTTTGGAGGGAGGGCATAAATGTGAATTTAATTGACCGCCATCAATTAAATTGTACATAAAATTACTTTGAAAAATGAAATGGTCACAATTTATTTGAGCATGTATATTAGTATGAATATTTAAGCTGATCCACTATTCATTTTGGAAATTATTGTTTAATAAATAAAAATTTATTCATTTAAAGAAATTTTACAGCATATTATAAATAATATTTTTAATAAAAAAATAGATTATCACTCCAAAAAAAATTTCATATACTTTCTGTAGAGTAATTTCTCATATATACTTACTAGAAAAATATTATGGTAAAATTATGGCGTATGTAAGCTTACTTTGGCTTATACTATTTTTTCCTCCTATTAACACGATATTCCAAACATTACATAAATAATACTTTTTCTTATACTATTATTTTCCCCCTATTAACATGATATCCAAACATTATAAGTTATTTGCAAATGAAATTTTTTAAAATTCCTTTATAAATAGTTATATATATGATTTTCATATAAAATAGAAAAATGAATTGAAAAACTACCCTTAAAATTGATATTATTCTTTTAGAGTCCACTTAATGTCTTTATTTTTTCTATTAATCAGACATCCAACTATATATAAAAAAACAACAAAATGATATTTGAAATTCAAACAACAATAATTGATATGTAGTTTAATTTTTATTATAATGATTTTGGTGATTTTCGTGAGTAAAACATTAATTTAACATATATATACTCATCCAAGATTTAAATTTATTTTAAATTAATCAGTAAATTTACCCGGATGCAGTATTATAATGATATTTTTTGCACTCAATTATAATGATTAGTTCATAACAATATTTAGAATCAATCATTAAATATTTAAATCTCAAAATAAAATTTTAATTCTGTATTTGAATTATGAAATCCAACTCTAAATTTTGAAATTCATATTAATATTTTATTATTGCAGGAGGTTTAGCAATTTTGTCACATATTAGCACGTACAATATCTCAACGATATTTAAAGATAGCTTTCGATTAACCGATCAGAAATTATAAATATAGCATTTTTTTATTAAAAAAAAAAGTACATTAGGAAAAGTGCAAAAGAGAATTAAAACATTTAGACCTTCAATTGTCGTTATCAATGGGACAGAAGGGGGGCGTGGGTGGGGCCCAAATCCTCAGCTACTCCCTATCATCATGCATATGCATGCATACATACATACATCAAACATTCACCATGCCACCTGTACCATGCATTACATATTTTAATTGTATTAGAGGGAGTGTGTGTTCTATGTATATAAAAAATGAAAGAGAACACTTTGGATGAGATGACTAAAATGAAAAAAAGATCCTCTTTACCTGGGACGGAGAGAGTATACCAAATTATTTTTAAGAAAAATAAATTATTTATTCTTTTAAATAGAAAATATAATTTTAAAATTCTTGCACCTGATTGGTTGATTTAGTGGTTAATATTTAGTATTAAGAGAGGAGCTATTAAAAAATATTACTTTTAAATATCTGATATATATTGTAATTTTTATATTTTTTGTAGAGTATAATTCGAGGAGTAGTATTTTTTATTCAAAAAAATAATAATTTATCTCTCTAAAAATAACTTTTACTCTCCCATACCACATAAGGTTTATTGTTGCTTTTTGCATACTCCCACCGTCCCGGAACAAGGTATATGTTTATTTTTTGCACGGAGATTAAGGAGTATAATATTTTAATGTGTAGTGAAGTGAGAGAAATGATATTTTAATGTGTAGTGGATAATTGTATTAGTGGAGTGTGTGGGGCCATGTGGATATAATAGTGGTTTTGTGTAGGTCACATCAACCAAAAAAGAAAATGTATACTTTGTTTTGGGACGGACCAAAATAGAAAAATGTATACCTAATTATGGGACGGAGGGAGTATGAATTAAGAGATGCTATAATATTTTAATAAATAGTGAGTTAAGAGATAGTATGATATTTAATGTATAGTGGATAATTTTATTAATTTTGTGTGTGGAGCGTACTATGTTGAATTATTTATTGTTTTGTGTGGATCTCATTTGATAAAAAAAAATGTAATTCTTAATTTGATGTAAATTTAAACGCGAAATAGAGGGAGTACATACTAAAGTAATTTTATATAAAAACAGGATGCACGGTGAATCGAGTTCTATGAAATTCTTCATTATAATGTGTATCAAACACAGGGGCGGATCTACTTTAGACCAAGGGGGTACAGTTGTACCCCCAAAATCAAAAATTTTTACCATATTACCCATATAAAATAATAATAAAAATTAGTTTGTACCCCTAATTATAAAGTATTATCCTAAATTCACTTTTTACACACTATTATTTGTACATATTTTTAATGATAATGTCTTAAATAGTTTTCTAAAGTAAAAATAGCTTGCAATTATAATTATAATTTATAAATATTAATTTTTTTAATAATAGAAATAAAATTTATTTTAATAATTACGTTTTGTAACCCCAATTTTTAATTTCTGGATCCGTCTCTGATCAAACTGATTTATTATTTTATTTTCATGTATGATCTTCTGTGTCGATAGTTATAGTATATATTATTGATATATATAGTCTTTTTTTTTTTTCTTGTCTTCTCTACATTTAACCGTCCATCTCTTTGACACACGAAATATTGGTACGTTAACAATGCAACCATGTATTTTTTAAATTTAGTTTTTTTTTAAAAATAATTTTATTATTTAATTGTTCATATTTTCAAATTTTAATCATTTTTATAATAATTTCATTATTTTAAAGTGATCTCTCAAATGAAAACATGTTTGGTTGGTTTAGGGGTAAGAGATTCTTGGAGGAAAGAATTTTTTTTGTGTGTAAATTATCAAAAATCTCCATCGAAATTTGTCCAAACTATCAAATAAATCATGTGGTTTGAAAAAAATACTAATTATCCCATTTGACTTTTTTTTTATTTGAACATTGATAAAAATATATATTTTTTAAATGAAGAGGAAAGAAAATGACATTAATACCCATGAATTTAACATTGTATTTTTAAATTTCACTTTTTTTTAATTTTTTTAAATGTAGAAAATTTGGAGTAGAGGGATTTTTTTTTTTAAATTTTGCATGTTAAAATTTTGTTAAAAAAAATCTTTCTAATTCCTAGGTATTGAAATTTAAAAATAAAATAAAAAATTAATAAAATAGTGAATTTAAAAATACAATGTTATATATATGAGTATTGATTTTATTTTCATGTTAAAAAAAATTCATCTAACCCTAATTTTCTACATTAAAAAAATAATAAAAAAAGTCAAAATTTAAAAATACAATGTTAAATATATTGTTCTTGATGTCATTTACACCCTTCTTTATTTTAAGAAAAAAGGGTAATTTTATTAATGATGAAATAAAAATTAAAACCTTATTTTTTAAAATTATTTTTTAAAAAATTAAAACCTTATTTTTTTTCTTTCTCGATGATATATCATTTTATTACACTTTTAATTATTTGATATTTTTAATCAACTGATCTATTTATTTTTAAATTAATTTTATTTAATACTATCATATTTAATAATATGCTTAGAGAAATATAACTTGCTGACTTACTATTCATTTTATGTTAATTATATTTTCTTATAAAATCAAAAATAGAAAAAAAATGCTTAATTCAAAAAATAGAATAATTTTTTTAATTTTATTAATTATTTAAAAATATATATTCAAATATTAATTATAAATATTAACTTAATATTTTTATTCACTCACTCTATAATGTATGGTGTATTCAACTATAAAAATAAAAATATATTTTATATTATTAGATAACATATTTAAATGTAAAATTTTATAATTTGGGTAAGACGCGGGTCATATAGTAATGAATGAATAAATCACCCTTCATGCTAGATTTAAATTAACACTTTATGGTGGTCTTATTTTATTTTTATCCCCAATCTTTTGATAGTGCTAATTAGTGTAAAATTGCATTTTTGGTTACAAGAGGTTAGGTATAAAAAATTAGGGTGCTAACTTACATTTGTTTTGGGATTTGAGTATAATAGATTTTATATTTTTGTTAAATTAATATGTAAGAATTGGGGTGATATGTGTGAGATTAAGATGTGATATGTATAGGAGATACGTGAAATTTTTGTAATTAAGTTTATGGACAATATTGGGTAAGATCGTCTCACAGTGAAACCATATTACATTTTTCTTATTTAGTTATCATTTTGTATTAGAAATGTTATCATTTTTTTTAAAATATTGTCACTTTTTATTTACTATTATTCTATAAAATAATTTAAACATCATTATTATTTTTCATTAATTGAGTATCACATTTTCATATATTATTACTTTTTATGGTCCAACCAAAGTTATTGCCCTTAGTTTAACTAAACTTAACTAAAATAAAAAAATAAATTAAATAATCTTGAATTTAAATTAAAAAAGATTTAATTTTACAAACAAGCCTTATTTCTTAAACTAATAATATGGTGTATTAGTGGAGGAGAGGGGGAGTCTACGTGATTAGAGTCATTTTCATGATGGATGTGATGTAAGCCACGCGCCAACAAGGCGCGCGTAAGAAAGATTCGAATCTTCATACATGAAAGAATCCTCGTGTACACACTTGTGCTGTAATAAGTGCTTCCAATGTGCTTACGTATATTAAACCATAATTACCTACCTATATGTACTCAATACCATACTTTTAATTAATTAAATAAATAATATATACTCTTCATTTAAGCGAGAACTAAAACTTCTTTTTATTAATATGGAGTATTTTTTAAGATATCGTCTCACTTATTATATTAAATATTTTAAAAAAATTATCCTAGTATATACTTCTCATCTCATAATAAACTTTATCATTACCGTAGATACGAAATTTAAAAAAATTCATTTTTTGACTAATTTTATTAACTTTTGGAGGGTATTGTAGTATTTTTAAATTATAAATAAATTATAAAGTATGTTATGTTTGTTAAGTAAATGTGATAAATTTGTAATTAAATTGAACTTTCAAGGGTGTGAATTAATATGATATTTCCTTTTTTGAATGATTAAATTTAATATGGAACGTCTAAAAATGAAAAATGTGAAGTTTATTATGTGATGCGTATAAATTGTTCACGAAATAGCTGATCAATTAAACAATAATCACTTTCACAAATCATTTTTTTAAAATTAAAATATTATTACTTTTCATTTTTTCACAAAATTAATTTTACTTGTACATATAAATTATTCACGAAATATTTTAATCAAATAATTATCACTTTTATCGATCATTTTTTTCTTAATTAAAAATATTGTTACTTTCCATTCATTTTACAATATTTATTTTATACAACCGTCTCTGAGTTTTTCTCCATCATAATGGCTACTAAAATCTTATTAAACACAAACATTAATTAAACTATTTCATAGGAATATATACGTGGATCTCCGACTTCTCAATAACTTTGTAATAAAAGCGTTGCATGATCTTGTGACAATAATAATTACATTGCATTTAATATAATTAGAAATTTGAAGGAAAATTAAATCTAAATCAGTTAAGATGGAGCTAGCTAGCCAGTTTAGGTAATGAAGATTTGAATGTGATCAAGTTGAAGAGTAGATCTTATCCTCAAATATTTTATTTTTAAATTAAGAAATAATGAAAAAAATAATCTGTTTCAAAAAGTTTTTTACTCTTTTAATTTTTATATTAGTCCGTTCAAACACTTACTTTTCACCATCTAAAAATAGTAAAAGATGAAGACAAATTCTCTTGTAAGACGCTATTTATGTGAGATGGTTTATGTGACGTGTTAAAGTATGTCAATTTTTTAGAGAAATTATGTTTAATGGTTGTTAAAGTATGTTTTCTAAAGTACACTGAATTATGCATTAAAGTATGATTTCAGCATATTATAATATAATTTATTATTGACATACTTTAATTACAAATAAACATATTTTATCTCTACAATAAGCATACTTTAATGATGGGTTGACCCGTCTCATAAATAACCCATGTCACAAGAGAGTTTCTCTAAGATTAAATACAAATAACATCTTAATACATTACGTTTAAAAAAAATGTTATTCCCACCTCACTTACATAATTTACTTTGTTATTATCTAAAAATATCACATTACTATCAAAAGTTATTAAAGTTTATTAAAAAAATAATTTTTCTTAAATTCTATATTTATAATAGAGATGAATAGTTAGTTGGTAAGAATATATTATTAAATTACTTAATTATCATCAACTAATCACCTACATTAATCTCTCCTTTTGTCTAGATTACGTTGCCTTAATAGATGCTTTTATTTAGATTGTGTTACTTTAGTAAAAGATAAAGTAATAGTAATTTTATCATCACATTTTTATTTACGAGAATTAGGCTATATACGTAGGTCATCGACAGCCTCTTATTCTAGTTTAATTAATATGATTAAAATATAGTGAATTAATAGTGTGTATTGTGGCAAATTCTTGTATATATATTGTTTATGTTCTTCTAATACTTAAATGTATTTTGTTTATACTATCGAAATATAAATGATATTAATGAGTAAAGAGAAAAAATTCCCAAAAAGGAAAATTAAAAGTTTTTGTATTAAAAATTACGAAGAATACTACTTTCTAAAACCGTCAAATTTGGAAGCCGGATACGCCCGAGTCACGCAGGTTTTATTCATTCATTATGATTTTGAAAAAAAAATGTATGCAAAACTATATCCAAGGAGTGATCATAACAAATTAATGGGAGTAATTTATATTACATCCTACATATACCACAAAATAAAATCATGTATTTAATTTCTAGTGTTTCTTTTTCTATGTTTTTTACTCTTTCCTAATTATTACGTACAGACGTGTCAGTTTTCAAATTGGATTAGTAACACAGAGAAATACTTAAATTAAAATCAGAAATTAAGAAAGGAAATAACACTCCTATTTTCACTTGGCAAACTAGTCCAAGAGATGGGTAGATCAGGAAAATACTATATTTAACGAAACACATTAAAATCACTATTTATTACGTAAAATAAATAAAAATAATAAAAAAAAATTAAGGTGGTAGATGGTAGATAAGAAGGAAATTAAACAGTAATTGTTATTACACATTTATTCATATCATACTAAGGATTAGATGAGTAAATGAAATAGAACAAACTTTGGACTGGTGGGGGTGGGGGTGGGGGTGGGGGTGGGTTATGATGGGTCGCTTTCATTCGTAAATAGAGTGAGCTGAAAATGGGGATTGACACCACATCATATACACCACGCCCTTACCCTTCTGCTCCTTTTGAGCGGGAAACCCATAAACAATTCTTCTCTCTCTCTTAAACTTTCTTCTTTCTCTCTCTAACACAGTACCTCCATAGCTCCAACTAATCGCTCTTCCTTTTCTCCATTTTCGGTGTTTCTTCGTCGTCAAAGATGTGGTTTTTAATGTGGGGTTTTAGTGTGTATGTGCGTGTTTTGTTGTAGGTGCTGTTGTTCTTCGTGGTTTCTCTCTCTAGGTAGCTGAATTGGGGTTCACTGGAATCTCTCACTTTCTCGGAATTTTACTGGTTGATTGTGATTAATGCAACACCAATTCTCTGTTTTACCACTTAATTTCTGCGAGTTAATTTGTCATTTAATTGTTTGGCTGTTTGTTTGTACTAGCTGTGGTGCTTTCTCTCTCTAGGATGAAAGGGGGGTTTTCTATCAGGTGAGTGGTGAAATACTGTTGATTACGCGGGTTTTCCCCCAATCTGTTACATGGGTTTCTTCCATAATCGTTTATTTAGTAATCTGTTGGTGTTTTTCCAGAGAATATGCTTCGAAAATGAGAAGTATAAACGTGGTGAATTGCTGGCCGTTCGATGAAACCTCCACCGAACAGACTGTACGAACTTTGCTTCCTCCGATCACCGTCAAGAAATTCACCTGGTGGTTGGATGAACTCGAGTACACTCATTCCAAATCAGCTGAAAATAAGAAGAAGAAGAAGGAGAAGAAGAAGAAGAAGAAAAAGGGGGTAGAAAGGGGGGGAGAAGCATCTTCAAGAGTAGATATGGATACTTCTGAATCTGAAGTAGGAGTGGGAAAACCAAAAGCCCCCAAAAAGAGATCAATCTTAGAGATTTTCGCGGTGGCGCCGCCGTTTGTAGGTGAAGGTGACGGCGGTGGGGGGAGGAGGGGGAGGAAGAAGAAATTGAAGAAGAACAGTGATGTGAAAGTACTGACAGTGATCAAGAAAATCAAGAAGAATAAAAGACAAGATTATGTGATGGATCAATCAATTCCAAACAAGGTGCGTTTGTGGGTTTTGATTATTTATACTTTTAACCAATTTAATTGATTGTTTATAGTGCCAATATGTGGCGTCCAATTAGGTGATTAATCTAGGAATGTCACATTGAGTTGAGCATAAAATATAAAGTCTGTCTACAGTTTCCCAGATCTCTTTTATATTGAATTCTTGAATTCTAGTACAGTACTTCAGACCACACTGCATTTGCTGCTCTCTTTTTTTATAACACTATTCATATAATCACAGCTGAAACAGCTGGTGAAAGCAATATCTTTATAATTCTAGTTGATTTGTGTGGCGATGAGGTTCAGTATAAAGAGAGATAAAGGTTAAAAAACAGGAGAATGTGGTTAGGAAGAATGGAGCTCCTTATAGGGATGAGGTTATGGTACTCCAGCTGTATTGTACGGTTTTGGACAGAGGTATTTTATGAGGTTGAAAGTGTGCTTAATTAATTATGCTGTTTTTTTTTTTGTTTGTTTGGATACTGTTTGCTTATGTTTCCTCTTGAGCAATCATTGTCATGACATCTAAGGGAGCTTTAATTTGGCCAAGTTTTGATCTTGTTGTCTCCTTATTTTTAGGGATAAGAATATTGTTTACATGATAAGGCCTTTTTGTTGAGTTAGGTTTGATCAAAGATTGAGTGGTTTATTGGTTATAAGTAAGGGTTTTTGGAAGGCAAGATGAGCTTTTCTCATGGTGGAATGTGTTCATATAGATGTCTAAGTGTAGTGAAATCAACTTCAGTGTAAATTGTTATATGTTTGTGGGATCAATTCTTGATTTAGACAGTAGATTTAGATTGACCACCTTCATTAGACAGCTGTTTTTGCTGTTCGATTTTTAGACAATTTGATTATGTAAACTAATAAAGTCCCAAGTTATGAGTTCATTGATCATGGAAGCCAGGTCTTTGGTCGTTTTCAGTGATCAAATTAAAGGATCATGAACTGATTTCAGTCAATGGCAACAGACAACAGTGTCAGTTGACATGCTACCTCACTTAATGCATTAATTTTATGTTGTTAGCTCCATTCTTTTGCATCAGAAAGAGAGGGTGATCATAATAGTTGAATCCTAAAGAAATTTTCTAATGCACCGGAATATTTCGTGTTATAAGTGAGAACCTTCTAAATCTCTAATACCACAAATGAGGAGCAATAGTCTATCTGTTAGAAACTTTAGGACATTAAGATGTGAACGAGTGCCATTGTCCAGTTGAACTAATGGAGGTAGGTCAGCAGAAAGCATTGGATTTTTCTCTTAACAACAAGTTTTTTAATGAAAAAGTGAAATTGTAGGGATGATGGTTGTTCATATGGGCACTCTTTTTTTTCTCGTGGGCCACATATAACAAGGGCTTGATGATATAGAAGTTTAAAGTTGGACCCTTTTTGGACAAGTTGACACATAAAATAATAGGCTTCAGATTAGAAACCATATAGTATATCATAGTAAAAGTGCACTTGGCCATATTTTTTAAGGTAAATGGCCTAATTTGATGGGGATTAAGTAATTTTGTTTGGTCGAATGATAATCCATCAACAGGTTCACAGCATTCTCTTGAGACCACAGAATTACTCCCTTTGGAGCTTGATGATATTGACGAGATTGAATCAGATATATGTTTTTAGACTTTAATTTCTGGGTTTTAGAAATATATTCTGGAACATGTAATTTAACTTCTCCATAGTTGTATTTGTTGCCACCAACATTAATTGACAATGTAGGCATTTGTAGTAGAATAATCGGTATATGTCGCTGGTGCGCGTTACATTTTCTGTTGTTGTGGTTGGGAAACATAGGAACAACAAATGACATGTTTTGTGTGACAATCTTTAATTTATTCAAAAAACTTGAAGATTATTTAAATCTGTTGACACATTGGAAGCTTTTTCAGGAGAATTGTTGTAAACTCAAAGTGCAAGCTCAAGATAAAGCTACTGGAAACTCACACATGAGTAAGGATTTGGATCATAATATTTGTGACTGTGAAGCCATCTTCAAGCGAAAACCAATTGTGCAACATCTAGATGCATGTAAGAAAAAAACCGCGCCTTTTGAAGCTTTAAAGTTGATTGAAGAAAACCGACATGCAGGTTCTCCTGTGCGTGGTATTTTAAAGAATCATGGCGACACGTTTTCTCAAAAGCAGTCGAGGAAATGTATCTTACAGGAGGCTATTCAAGTGAATCCTTGTAGCTCAAAAATGGCAAACAGACATGTCACTTTCTCGGAGAAGGATGAATTCCTTAGGCCAAGTAGAAAGCCATCACACTCGGTGGAATATTACGAGTTTTGTAGCTCGGATATGAGCAATGCTGACCCCGCTGAAGGTGTAGGAATAGAATCAACTGCTATGGAAACCATTGTGAGTGAAGATATTGCTTCTATTAGATTTGAGAAGGAAGTAAATGGTGGAGCTTCAAGTAACAAGCAGCCGACTAGATGCGTTGTCAATCCAACTTCCTTCGCAAAGCACAATGGTGACGAACATTCTAGAATTCCTGAAGCTTCTGAGAGAAGTTCACTGCATCATAGGAATCAAGACTGGTTTGCTAGTGGCCTCAGAGAGCCGCTAGATTTTTGTCCTCGATTCTTCCGTATGCCTCTGGATGGATACTACCACAGTCCAAATATCAAGGTGATTAGGAATTCCTCGTCAAACTCTAAGTGTAGGAGACCTGGTCCCGTCTCTCCTCCTCTGCGTATCGAGGAATATCTCAAAACATACAATGAGCCACCAGTGGCTCAGCTGTTTAATAAGGAGAAAAGAAAGCATACTCTTTCAGAAAGCACAGCCATGAATAATGCCCATTCTGTCCAGTTTCAATCTTTTCCACATCTTTCTCCAAATGAGCTGATGAATACTTTCCTATCAGACAGTAGCCAGACTGGAATTACTTGTGGAAGGAGGAACATAAATGAGGAGTTTGTTGGATTGCCTCTTAATTCACAAGGTGAACTGATTACGATGAACTCAAGTAATAAACGGGACTTTAACCAGACGGCGAGTTCACCTGCCAGTGCTGCTAATTCCATTAGCTTATCTCTGCCCAGAAACGCCGTCTCAAACTGCCATCATTCGGAGTTTGGAGCTTTGGGTTGTAGAACACCCTCAATGAACCAGTTGGATCTGTTTCCTGTTGACAGCTATGTGAAAGAGAATCCTGTATCTGTTATCCCTTCAAGAAACACAAGTTTTGACATGGATTTCTTTGAGATAAATTATCAGTCCTTCCATGATACAGAAAACATCATGTGGAAAGGACACAACCAGGCTCATAATTGTCCCGACAGTGAGAAGATCCAGTCGACGATGCGTTTAATGGGCAAAGAGTTTACGGTTGGTAGTTCTGGCATTCAAGGGTTCGAAGATGGGCATATTTGGAAGGATAAGCAGATCATAGATGAGGTTCATTTTGGGAATAATTCCACAAGCAATGTGGTGCATGATCAGAGTGAACCACTTACAGAAAAATTCAGAGAAACTTTGTTTTTTCCATCAGAGATTACTATCAATCACAGATCAGAAAGCAAGTATGCCCTCCCTCAGTTTGATCACCAACCTAGTTCAATGTACCCGAGTGTATTCGTTGCAAGAAAAATTGACCCTCTTCAGAAGAAATATCCCTGCCATTCTCCAGCTACCTTTTCTGAAGTTTACAGCAATGAGTCGTTCTCTGGGCCGTTCACAGGTGGTTATGAGTCTCAGCTGTTTGCACTCGAGCCCGTTCAGCAGGAAGTACGTCCCAATGTAATCCCTAAAGCAATGCAGCTGAGAAACAACCACAGTCTGCATCATTCTCAAGTATCATCCATCAGATTTCCTTTCCTGCACCCTGATCTTGATGGACCGGTCTTGCCTTCATGGAGTCAACGCTCGTTGCAACAGCCACCGTTGTGTTACGATGTTTCAGAGAAGGAAACTCTGTTCAGTAGTAGTCTTGGCCATAACCATCCATACCTGAATCCTGGATCCAGTCATCATAGAACGGATCACTCTTCCGCGACTATTGAGCCAGATGATTTCCGTATCTTCTTTCCTTTATCATCCGTCTCGTCTTCACAAACATCTGTGGCTCCGCCTTCCCTGGCTTCCATGCCTTATTATCCTGGAATCTTCATGCAAAAACAACATGGAACGTTCAAAGAGAGGATGAAGTCGAGGGTTGGTAGTAGTAGAGGTCTTGATCATGGCAAGAAAGCTCTGTCAACTGTTCCCTTCAAGATGCCTAGTTTAGGATCATGTCCAGCCACGAACAAACCAAGATTCGTGATGTGTGGCGAAGAACGAACGATCTCTCCTTGGGCTGAGACCGTGAAAAAGGGCACTGTCAAGCTCATAGGTGGAGGAAAGCATGTACTCAAGGCCTGTAAACAGAAAGATCAGAGTAGCTCCAGCTCTACAGATCAAGAACTCTCACTATCTGCAACCAACATGGATTTCAGATTTCCAGAATCCGACAATCCAACGAAGATCTTCGGGTTTCCAGGGTACTTATTCCCATAAACAGTAATCAATCTTCAATCATTACCATGTATAGTTCATGAGTATCTGTTTATGAAACAGGAAAGCTCCTGTGTTCGAGTTGTGATGATGCTGTATCAAAGCTGGCTGTCTACATGCATTGTGCAATTAGCTCGTTGCACCGTTGATGGGAGCTCAATCGGGACCAAACTATCCAGCAAAGCATGCCTGAACGACAGACGAAGACGACTAGTGAACGTTTCGTTGTCTGAGTGTCCTAACATGGGATCATCAGTTCCAAGGAACCTGATGATCATAAGCTGCTTCAAGTAGCTATTTTGGTTTCTTTTCCACTGTTTAAATGTCTGCAATAAACTAGGTTTTGTTTTATTTTAAGGATGTTAATGAAATATGTCGTTTGTCTGTATGATTAACTTTTGATGCCTATCAGAATCAGTGTAAAGAAGTTCTCTTGTTTTTGTTATATAATTATATCCAGAAGTTGATGAAATCTTTAATTTGATCAATTTCTGACCATGTATCATTTTGATATTTAAATTTAAAATAGTGTATAATATATTAACGGATAATCGATCTGTAATTAAATATATTTTTTTTTCCTTAACAAGGCCAATTTTTAGGTCATATTTATTTTGTTAATTTGAATTTTTATAATTATTTACTCAGTTATTATATATGTAACTTCTAATTTTTTTCATTTGCTTGTAAATGAGATTAACTTTGGCCTAAAAATTACTCATTCACTTTATTTAAAAAAAAAAAAACTTCGCACAGATGATAAAGTGACTGAACAATTCTAGCTTATTTAATTACTTATTTATTTATTTATTGTAAAAAAATGAGCTTTATGATAATATTTTTCTTAAATTAATACGATGACAGTACTGGAAGCCTTAATATGTATTATGTACTCTCCCAAAAATGTTTTCACATCTACCTTGAAAATATATTTCGGACGGACTTTTTTTTTTCCTTCCTAAGTCATTTTAAAACATCAAGTAATTTAAGACATTATTATGTTTTTAAAATTAAATAATATATGAGTATTCATTTTGTGATTAGTTGAAACTTTTCTTTTTTCTATGTAGTCCCTACTTTTTATTAAAAATTTATTGGGCAATAGTTTGCGTGCCATGAATACCGTACAATCTTTTACTTCATGTACTATTTTACTCCTAAAATTTAATTTTTAAAGTTAAAAATGTAATGTTATCTATATGGTTAATGTAATTTTACCTTGTAATTCATGTACTATTATGCTTTAGTGTTTACCCTTAAAATGTAGCGCTAATTCCCCGAGTATATATAATACTGAACTTGGACTCAATTTTGGTATAAAATTGATTCAGGTAAGCGTACTTTATCATTTGTAGTGAGTGACCAAGTTTAAATATCGATCAAAGGGAGATTTAAATTAAGAGTATATTCGTATTTGTTTTCAATCATGCTTTATATAAGTGATCGGATTTTGAGTTTTGAAAGTTAAAAAGAGCAATTAAACTACCAATTAACTAAGCAAGTCACCAATAAAAGCAATTAACAACTAATATGATCAAACAAGGTCTCAAATAAACACAATTAAAATGAAATGGATGTAGGACAATCTAAAGAAGAGCAAGGCTAACCACATTTAAGATTAAAGACACAACTTGACTTGTTGAATTCAAATGGCAAATATCAATGATCATTGGAATAGAAGCAATTACATATACACCCCTAATCCCTAAGCCAAGGTAATTAGGTTCTAAACTCATTACAAGTTTTAAGCATAAAAGATTGAATCTCACTCTCAATTCCCTTAAGGTACTATGATAACAAGATTGGTCTCCTCACTCAATTAATCAACCAAATATGATAAACCAATTAAGTGTTCTCACATGAATGTTCTAAGCATATGAAAATGTTACCACATACTTCACATACTAACATACAAAATTCATATTATAACATGATTCAATCAAAACCCTAATCACAATATTGGATTGACCCTTCGAATACTATAACTAGAAAATTCAACCACACACATCATAATACAAATGAAGTAAATCATAGATCATGTAAGAAATTCCAAAGATCTCATCAATTAAACCATTACAAATTCAACAAATCAATAGATCTTTAATCCATCAAGTGGCTAGCTTCACAAGAGGTCTAGGCAACAACAAACATCATCAAAACATCAAAACAATGTTTAACAACATCCATTGTAGCAATACAAATTAAGAAAATGCAAATCAAAGGTAAATTCTTCCCTATTTTGGTGATTGGCTTGAAACTTTCCTTCAATATGCAATCCTCCTTTCTTTTTTGATCTTTCTCATTATTTGGATGGTGAATTTGATGGTGGAATGATGATAGATGGAATGGATGATGAAATGGATGGAGATGATGGTGTAAAATGAAAGGAATTGTGTGTGATGTGTGTGTCCAAGTGAAGACCGAATCCATCCATTTTTTGAATAATGAACATGAGAGTATTTATACACTTTCCCAACTTGGGCCACGAATTTTATGTCAACTGGGCTTTAAAACACATTCTCCACGCACTGGAAGGTGAAAACCCGAATTTTTGCCCCAAAATGACCTTACTCGACTTGGTCTTCCTTACTCGAGTTAGCTACTCGAGTCGAGTAGCATGTGATGGAACTCGAGCTGACCCAATTCGACTCGAGTTGGCTACTCGAGTACTCGCCTGTTCGGTTGTGTTGCGAGGCTCTGAATCTGGAATGCTTCTGAAAGCCAGCTCGACTCGAGTTGTCAAGTCGTGTTGTGACTTGCAACTCGAGTAAGCACACTGTATGATTTTTGGACGTTGCTCTGCTCCGCACGACCTCCAATCGACCTGGATAAGCCCCAACACGACTCTTGTTGCAACTCGTGTTGCAACATGCAAGTCGAGTTAGCTCTCTGGACAACTTTCTGACCTCAACTCGACTCGAGTTGCAAGTCGAGTTGGGGTTTGCAACTCGAGTTGGGTCTCTGCATGATTCTGGATATTTTTCGGGCCTCAACTCGACTTCCTCTCAACTCGAGTTGCAAGTCGAGTTGCACTTTGCAACTCGAGATGGGTCTCGGTAGCCCGTTTCTTGCTCGTTTCAGCTCCCGACTCCGTTTTTGACCTGATTTTAACATGTTTAGGCTCATTCACACATATTTCTATGAAAACACATAACACAATCAAGATACATATAAAATACAGACAAAATAATACGAAAACACATACAAAAAGATACTAAAGTTTAGGTGAAAATAGCGAGGATCAAATACCTTTTCAAGTGATAATTAAGAAAGTTTCGACACCTTGGATGTTTTGTTACATTTGAAGTTGCATTTCCTATTATACATGTTAGATAAGTTACATGTGCGCGAGGAAGAAAATCTCAACCACTGCCCCTAGGGTTTAAAATTTCCTTTGAAGATATATGTTTTATTATATCATACGTGTCAATCATCGATATACAATAAAAAATATAACACTAAAATGTAACAGAAGAACCGAACTGATGTGTCACGAATCCCCCACAATACATACTCAAATTATTGCAACTTGAACTAAAACAGATAAAAAAAAATATATATGACAATATTAACTCAAAATATATGCGTCTTATATGGCGTAAAGGAATAACTTCAGCATATGGTAAAGGAATTATGTAATTCTCAACATGCCCCAAAATTTTAGTAAGTTTCTCTACATTTATTTTACTCCTAGTAACAAGATTAATATATCTCATAATATTAATTGAACTATGATGTAGCTTAAAAAAATTCAAATTAGTAGAGGTAATTTTAAGCCATAATAACAAATTTTGAATTTCTATCAGAATTATTTAGGTAGTAAAAATAATTTTTTTTTTTTGTAAACTTGATTACACAGATAAAAAAAAATCATAATTTAGATTTTATTAGGTATTTAGATTATATTCATATAACATTTTCTGAAATTAACAAGTTGCAAGTTGAGTCAATTGTATTTTTAACTAAAAGCATAAATCGTTTTACTGAATTGCATACTCATTTACTAAGTCTTTTTTCATTGAAACGAGTAAATTTTATTTAATAAAATAATTTATAATTTTCAAAATTAAGTTTAAATAATTATTACCCATAAGCATTACTTTTTTTTAACAGCTAATTATTGAATATAAATATTTTTTCAACGTTGGTTGTGGACATTTGATATATTAACAACTTATTGTATTTAGGGCCTTATAAATGGGCCCAATTTCAAGATTTTTATAATACAAACATTAAATCGTCCACTGAAGCCGTTCATGTCGGGTGTCACGTTATAAGAATAAAAATTTCAATTTATATTCTTAATTAAATCAAAATTTAATTTCATGTATAAATGTAAAATTTACTAGCTTATGTGACATAGAAACAAGTATCTACGGAAGTTTTCAAAATCAAATTGTTGTGATTAGGAGAGTATCGCATGCAAGAATTGCCTGTCATTGTTATTTTTAAAATAATTACTCCATTATACTCAAATATCACAATTTTATTATATTGGTCGTTCCATTTAAATTGCATTATTTTTCTCTTTTAGTAAAAATAGTCCACCAATGACCCACCACTATCCATCACATATCTCTAATACATCTGCTCACTTTACATAAAATAATAATACTCTTCAATTTACGTGCAAAAAGCAAATGCACCTCTTTATCCGGGACCGAGAGAGTATATTATATGTCTTGCAACTAATTAAAACTCACAAATTATTGATAATTTGCATCACAATGATCATACTTCATCCCTCTGCTTGTAAGAATGCAATTTGTTTTTATTTGTGGTTTAAAGGGTATTATTATTCTATATGTAGTGGGTAATTGTTTCAAAAGAATGTGTGAGTTTTACTCCCTTCGTCTCACCAAAGAGTCATTTTTTCCATTTTGGGCGTTCCACCCAAAGAGTCTCATTTCTTTTTTTACTCACATGAGACTCACACACACCCATTAATATAATTAAAATATGGGACACACCTCCCACTAATACAACTCCCCACTATACCTTAAATAATAATACTACTTAATCCAAGTACAAAAAGTAAAAACTACCATTTGAGTGAGACGGGGGAAATATATTTTAACTATATTAATAATGTAAGTGAGTTCCATATATCTAAATGTAATCCTTTGGGGTGAACACCAAAACTGCAAAATGAAACATTTGTGAGGGACCGAGGAAGTGTGTTTTTCATACTTAATGATTATTACAGTATTAATATCTTTGTAGAATACTTCATTATTTTGTAAAATTCATTTAAAGTAGTACTACCTTCGTACCATTTTTTTTTTTACAATTTTCATTTTTGTCTATTAAAAAAAACTTTTACATTTCTAAAATGATAAAAATAAAATAAAACAATTGATCCACCTTTACACTTTATTTTAAAAAAAATATCACTCATATTTAAGCCGTCTAATATATTTTATTGTTTATTTATTATAAAAAAAATACCAACATATATATTCCTAGAATGTATCATTTCTCTTTAAGTTTAGTTAAGACTTTTTTGGGATAGATGGAATAATTTATTTTATTTTATATAGTATTATTAATATTTTATATTTGAGTTTCAAACTAACCCAATTAATTAAGTCGAGCTGGCCAATCAAATTACATATATCTAGTATGTGTAATTGTGCACCGAAATTTTTTTGTTTGGAAATTCTTACACTACAATAAATTCTCATGCATTATGTACCAAATATCAATTTTCCTGATTAAATTAAAATTGTTCTATTCAAACGATAAATTACTCATTTGTGTTTAGGAATTACATCGGATAAGGCGTTTCGGATATTTGTATCCATTTAAATATTGGGAAAATATAAAAATTGGCCATCGATTCCAACTTAATTTTTTTTAATTCTCAATTTTGATAATTTTTATTCAATTTTAAATTTTTTTTAATTTTGATTTTTTTTCAAATTTAATTTAATAATAGGTGGATTCGTGTAACACCCATCTAACAATAAAGTGTTCCAATTTTTTAATAAGATAATATTAATTCTTCTCCAAATTCACAGGAATTTAATAAAATTTTAGGGAAAATATCAATTTTGAATAGGCCAAATTCAACTTTAATCCCTAGCTTTGATAATTTTTCAAAAGTGATCTATCGATGTTAGATTTTAGTCATTTTCGTCCACTTTTCTTCATTTTTGTCAACATTTGATCTTTAAAGTTGTCGGAAAAAAAGACCAAAAGTGGACAAAAAAGACTAAATTCGGACACCGGAAGACCACTTTTGATAAATTATCAAACCTTAGGATTGAAATTTGATTTTAACCTATAATTGATATTTTCCTTAAAATTTTATAATTATTTATCTCAGTTATCTTTAATACGAAAAAAATAGAAGAAAAAAAATCATAATTAATCAATGTATATTATACAGATTTCTGAAGATGTTGATCAACATCATAATTTTTTTTTTTGAAAAAATAAATAGAATTTCACGAGGCATATATGATATATTGTTGTTTCCAAAATTTACATGATTGGGAACAAAATAAATGTTTATTATTATATCCATGAATGAATCAACAGTTTGACAATATTGAGTCACTATTAATTAAAATAATTTTAGAAAAAAATATATAAAAAAGTAAAATGAAAAAGAGGTGGAGTCCACTTCCATAAAAGCTTATGCAATGGCCAAAATGGTCTCTTTCAAAAAGTAGTCCTATGCCCTACTTTTTCCCATACCTGAGAAATGGATGGCTATAAAACTCCACATTAATGTCTCTTTTTAATATACCACATATATCAAAATATAATATTTCACTCCTATTCCTATTTCATTTCAACATTGGGATGTTCCCACTTTTCTTTGTAAACTTTATTTACCACATTTATTGCACATTTTTATTTATTTTATGTAGTAATTTTTAGTCTTATGTGTCACTAGTTTTTTTTTATTTTATACATCTGTATTCTATCCGTACACAGATAAATATTTTGGAAGAGTTCAAAACCCACAAGGATCTCATTTCAATTATGAACTTTCGCTCGGTATGAATAAACCCCACTGTTATTGATCTCATGTTACTAATTATATGATTGACATATAAAATCCAACCATTATCTTAGGATTTATATTTTTCTTTTATAGCATATAATTTTCTCTCTTATATATCATTCATTCAACGATACGGTAATAGATATCAATCAAAAATAACACGGAAATCTATTAAACCAGTAGAAGAGGGCGTAAATTTCATGACTTTTTGGTGTAATATATTATGAAGTCACTTAGAAATAGCATGGTATAATGTTTAAACTCTTGGTTTTAGGGTTTATTATTTGATTTATTTATGGTGTAAATTCTCTTTTTCCTAAGGTGTTACTCAATCAATGATACATACTACATACATAATATTACACCGAAATGTCATGGAATATTTGGAGAACCTCTGTAAAAAAATTAAATTAAAATAGTAATTTATTTTTGTCCATATATACATATATAGAGAGCTTGTTTTCCATGTGAAATCGAATCAGGAAACATCACCTTTTATATGACAAATTATATATACTAATTCTAAGAAGCATCGTACGTATCTTGTGAAACCAGTCTACATGAAACTTAATTAATTAATTAATTATTATTTGAAAAGAATAATTAATTATATCTTATAAATTAATCAAACCTAAAGGTATGGATAAAACTGTGAAATGGAGTATAGTACATGAATTATAAGGTTCCGTGCGATGTTTTAATCCATGGTTCCACGAAGTTATAACACTTTTTTGAATAACAAATTATTACCTTTCGAAAACTAAGATATTAAAAAAAAAAAAAACCTTTTTCAAAAAAAAAAAAGTAGTATTTATTATATTAAAAGGTACTAAACTGTCATAAAAAAGATGACACTTTCTAATCTGGTTTCATAGAAACGTTTCATACAATAATATACATGTGTGTGTATAGACACGTAGTTATATAGAATCATTAAATATAATATTAGTGGATTAAATTGGATCACTAACATTGTGGTCATAAGCCTAAAAATCGAAAAGTGTGAATTTTAATATAAAAGAGTTATTATTAGGCTGATTGAGATTGAATTTTACAATCATGGTACTCACCAAAAATTTGATTGGAACCTCATATTTTAGTTTGAAGTGTAACGTGATATGAATAAAATATATTTGAATAAAATGTAATACTCCAATTAATGCAAAGTAATTAATGCAAAGTTATAATTATACATTCCAATAATTTATAGTATAAATAAAAAATATTAACATCTTAATAAAAAGTGATAATTATTTAAATAATGCATATAACGATCAATAACATTAATGTGTTAATACTGTAAAATTAAAGTGTTAAATGTTAATACTTAAGACCAATACATTAATATTGTAAACCCAATGTGTTAATATTTTATTTTTTTTATAGAAATTAAAAAATTAAAATATTTGTGTATTAATACTGTAAGATTTTTAGTACTATAACATCATGAGTATATTAATACTTTAAATACAAGGGGCACTCTTGGGTGAGATAATTTTACACTTTTAAAATTAGTTGTAATTCTTTATTAAAAATGTTACTCCATTTTACTTTTTTTTAAAGTATTGTCACTTTTTATTTATAAAGTAAATTATTTATGAAGTTCACTGCATTATTAGTATTTTTCATCAAAATGTTATCATTTTTTATTCGTCTCACGAAAATTATTTCGTAATATGGTGAAACTTAAATCTTTGTCAAAAACTATGCATTAATTGATAGAATCACATCCGCGCCGTGCAGTTTTTTTTTTTTTAAAATGTAAAAGCATTTTATTAAAATAAATATAAATGTAAGAGATTTACCTTGTACAAACTGAAAATAAAAATCTTGACAAATCACAATTCTAACATATAATATAAATACCTTCTCTCATCCACCTTGAGAAGTTTACACATCTTATACTATTATCTCTCTAGCATAACCAATTCCAAGATCGTAAAAATGATCGTATCTCGAGTATTCGGCTCAACATTCCGAAAAAATCTGCCTGTTTCTATTACACGGATATTATGACCGTACATTTAGTGCAAACAAGTGCTAACTATAATAAAAATAAAATAATAATTGTATGTAACTCACATGGTAGCTAGTATAAAAACAAAAATAGTAGCAAGTAAAATGAAATAAATTAGTTTTGCTAAATTTCAACTATAAATACCTACCACTAGTGACATCCTCATTCCATTTTCTGCAACTCATAGCTCACAAGTCACAACTATAATTGGAATAGAATGAATTTAGAGAAGGTGAAAACTAGCTCTTCATATGTTTTAAACTCCCCACCCCACCTTCTTGATAGTTTCCTAACAAGGTTAGAGAGAGAAGAAAGAAAGCATTTTGCAAGCTGGGGTTTGACAAGAAAATCAAGAATTGTTTGCTTAGCTAATTTGGGGTGGTGGTGAAAATTAAATGAAGTAATGTGGATGAAGTGAGTGATCCAAATTTGTTTTGCTTGTTTCAGATGGATCGATCCATGGAGCTTCCTATTCAAGAATCCGAATCATCAAACTCATTGAGGAAAAATGGGAGGGGGAAGATTCAGATCAAGAGGATTGAGAACACAACTAATCGACAGGTCACCTTTTGCAAGAGAAGAAATGGTCTCCTTAAGAAGGCTTATGAGCTCTCTGTTTTGTGTGATGCTGAGGTTGCCCTTGTTGTCTTCTCCAGCCGTGGAAGGCTCTATGAATATGCCAACAACAGGTTCTTTTTTTGTTTTTTTTAAACTTATTATTACATCCTCTTTCTCTGTCTGAAATTCAAGATTAACCCTTTTTATATCTTTTCTTGCTTTGTGTGTGTTGGTTTTCTTGGATTTGGAGAAGTTGAGGTTAGATTCAGGTGGTTTGTGTTTCTTGCTTCTTGTTTTTTTTTTTTTAATGAAGATTTATGGTTGGGTTGATCATATAATTGGTAGATCTGTTGGGATTGATGATGGAAATTGAAGTAGTTTTGATTGAGAAGAAGTTAAGAAAATCTAGATGAAATCTTGAAGAAACACTTCTATCCCTTTCTCTTTCTCTCTCATCAGCAAACTCTAATCAAGCTGTCAAGTTTTTTTGGATACTTGTCTTGATTACCTTAATGCATGTCAGTGGAACAAATTAATATAATCAAGACTGCATTTTTAAACAATTTTTAACCTAACAAAAATTGCAGATCTAGGGTTCAAGATTTTGGCTTGACTGTAAACCCACCTAGTAATTCATCTGCAAGAAGTAATCTCAATGGGTTTTCACAATTAACATTGATTACAGTATTAATTGTACTTGTACTGTCATAATTAGGTTTCATGTAATTATTTCTTCAACACCTCTGAATCTAAATCCTTTTTTTTTTTTTACATCTCTATATATGGCTCAAAAATTTGCCCTTTCTGTAAGAACAAATTTTCGCCCCCAAGATTACTTCCCCCCTCAAATTCTTGACTTTTTGAAACCCAAAAAAGAATCAAAATAGGGAAGATAGAGAAGCATCCCTCACTTTGCAATGAGAGAGAGAGAGAGAGGAAATGCAGTCTTCTCCTTTCGAAGAAATGATAGTAAGACAAACCATACATGGCTGCTATGCACTGTGAACCGACAGCTTCACTGATACACTCAGTAGAGCTTTTTTTTCACAATATATACATATATACATACATATACACACACACATAGGCATGAATATTGAGGGGGGGTGCTGCAAGGGCGGAAGCACGGGATTTTGAATGGATCGAGGAGGGGTGTAATAGCCAAAGGGTATGAACTAGTGAGTAATGACCACGACACGTGGCGGGATCCCATTGCATGGCCTCTGTAGCCAATCATATCATGGGATCTCGAACCTACGTGGCAGAGGGCAGCCAATCGTTGGCTCGACGAAATTAAGGTTGCTTACCTCTCAAACTGGACGTACTCATTAGTATGTAGTATGTGTTTTCAGTCTGTGAAACTGATTATACATTTAAAGCTGGACTACATTTTTTTTCACTTCTAAGGGATATACCCTATTTAAGGGATCTTGGAAACTCAGAATTATTTTATTTTATTTTTTACTCTTCACATTTATTTATTTTCACTTCATTTAACTTAAAATTTAATTGGGTTTGCGCCTTTTCATATACTTTTATTAGAGAGAGAGAGAGATAGGGTTTTGTTTATTTCTTGTTATCATATTATTATATAAATAATATAATTGCAGTTGCAAATAAATGCTGAGAAAATATATTTATAAACTTGTATATATAGTTTATAATGATTATTAGAAGATTTGATTGTGTATATGTGTGTCTGTATATATTTATTTCTTTAATTATTATATACTAGAGTAGCACTTTCTGACTAATTATGTTAGGGCACTTGTTTATAACTGTTAAGATGACGTACTTTAATTGTTAAATTAAAAATTGGAATGAAATGATTAAACTAATTAAAGCAATAATGCGTACAAAGTTTCTGTACATTTTATTTACAAAAAAAATTACTCATACCTAATACACATAATATATTTTATCATTTATTTATTATCAAAAATAACATAATGCCCCTAAAAGTTATCATTTTTTTAATATTCGTGTATAAAGTGAGTTGCAAAATTGATGGGACAGAGGAAATATATTTTTAAATTATCTTTTAAGGTAAAAATTTTAATTTAAAACGGGAGAGTAAAATGTAATATATAAATGTATTTAACTATTAATATATAAATAAATAATCTTTTATTTATTAAATAAAGCATATCAAATTCCCGTGTAACACACTGTTACTATACTAGTACTAATATATATATATTTAAGTTGAGCAATTTCCATCTCTACGTTTAATTCACAGGTTTTAATCGTCCATCAATAGATGTATTTCTTAATTTAGCAACGATTTAATTTTAATTTTAAAATAAATTCCATGTTTACTTATTCATCGTCTATTTTTATTTATTTATTTAATTATCTTCGTCATTGGGTGGTTGCAGTGTTAAGGCAACCATTGATAGGTACAAGAAAGCATGTTCTGGTTCCTCCAACACTATGTCCACATCTGAAGCTAACACACAAGTATGTTGCATCTAATTAATTTCTTATCTTTCTAATTATATTCTAAATTATTTAATGGTCAATAATATAAATTAGAATTGCTTGGTCTTTTTAACAACACTCTGGCCTTTTATGTCATCCTAAAAAACCCACTTATAATTTGACTAATTGAATCATCTATTTTCTTTTCTTTAAAATAAATTAAATCAACTTAATTGACATTACAAGTTTTTCGTAGAAAATAAGTTGTCATAATTCCTGCATATTTTAAAATTATAAATACAATCACTTTCTCTTTGAGTTATCATTTTAAACATGAATAATTTAACATTTCCAGTAATGTTTTAATTTCCATAATCCATTTATATTGACTACAATGACATTTATTGTTCATGCATCAGTTTTATCAGCAAGAAGCTGCAAAGCTTCGAAGACAAATAAGAGAGATACAAACTTCAAACAGGTTACAGATTCCATCTGATTAAGCTATAATATGATCTACTATACATTTCACAACATTAATTATTCTGGTATTTAATTATATATATACAACTTTAAAGACAACTTCTTGGAGAGGGTGTTAGCAACATGCCCTTGAAGGAACTCAGGTCTATGGAAGGTCGAGTCGAGAAAGCCATCGGTCGTATCCGGTCCAAGAAAGTAAGCTCTTCATCAACATATATGTCTTATCTGTGAGTGAGTGAGTGTAATTATAGGAATTCAAGACCTGCATTCTTGATATTTATGCAGAATGAGTTGCTGTTTGCTGAGATAGAGCTTATGCAAAAGAGGGTGAGAGCTGAGTACTAATCCCAATCCCCCATCCCCCCCTCTCTCTCTTTCTGATATCTAACTAATGAAAATAATCCATAGCAGGAGATAGAGCTGCACAATGCCAACATGTTTCTAAGAGCTAAGGTCATACCATATGAACTACTACTCATGATCTATTTTCGAGTTAAAAGTTTATTTTGTCCCATAATTATTTAAAACTTTAGATTTTGTCCCAAAAAAGATATTTGTATCGATTTTGTCCCATAACTATGAGTTTTCTTTCAATTTTGTCTAATTTTCGCCGAAATCCCCAATTTTTGCCGAATATTGGTCACGTGGTTGCCCGTGACTGATGAATTTGGGGATTCCGGCGGAAATTTAGGGTTCCGACGAAAATTGGGCAAAATTGAAAGAAAACTCATAGTTATGGGACAAAATCGATACAAATATCTTTTTTGGGACAACATTTAAAGTTTAAAAAGTTATTGGACAAAAAAAATTTAACTCTTGAGTTAATTCCTAAAAAAATTCACCACCTTGGGATTTTCAAATCTATCACGACCTTTTATTTTTGTTAATTCAATAAACGATCTATTTAATATTTTCAATTCTTTTACGAATTTTTATTTTTATCAATTTAATACGCGATCTATTTATTATTTTCAATTCTATCACAACTTTTATTTTTTGCTATTTGATACACCACTTATTTTATTTTTTCAATTCAATTAAATTTATTATTATTATTATTATTATTATTATTATTATTATTATTATTATTATTATTATTATTATTATGGTAAAAGTAGAACTATGTAGTTATTAATTAATGGAATTTTACTCCATCCAATTTTTTTTTTATATTTAAATTAGTTACTAATTAATTTCCTTTGCCATAAAATTTTAATTTTCAATAAATAATTTTATTTATATTATATTTTTATTAGAGTTGTGGATTTACTATGTAATAATAGTGATAAGTTCGAATAAAAGTAGTAGTAATAATAATAATAATAATAATAATAATAATAATAATAGAATTTTATTTGTTATAGTTAAAAATTATTTTACATAAAGGTCGACCAACTAAGATAATTTTAATCGAATGTTAATTTACTATAACAACGATACAGAAAAAAAATCTTATGAAATAAATGATTGACTTGTGTGTTTTAATTAAGTTTTAAATAACTTTTATTATTAAAAATAATAACACTATAATAATAATAATAATAATAATAATAATAAATTTAATTGAATTGAAAATATAAAATAAGTGGGCTACGAAATTACAAAAATAAAAGTTGTGATAGAATTAAAAATATTAAATAGATCACGTATTGAATTGACAAAAATAAAAGTAGTGATAAAATTGAAAATATTAAATAAATTGTGCATTGAATTGACAAAAATAAAAGGTTGTGATAGATTTTAAAATTTTCAATAATGTGGTGAATTTTTAAGAAATTAACCCAAGAGTTAAAAGTTTTTTTTGTCTTATAACTTTTTAAACTTTAAATTTTGTCCCAAAAAATATATTTGTATCGATTTTGTCTCATAACTATGAGTTTTATTTCAATTTTACCAAATTTTCGTCGGAACCCTAGATTTTCGCCGGAACCCCCAAATTCATCAGTCACATGCAAAGCGAGACTAATATCCGGCGAAAATTGAGGGTTCCGGCGAAAATTAGGCAAAATTGAAAGAAAACTCATAATTATGGGACAAAATCGATACAAATACCTTTTTTGAGATAAAATCTAAAGTTTTAAATAGTTATGAGACAAAATAAACTTTTATCTCATCTATTTTCTGTCTAAAAAGACTTAATATATATGATCATGTGATGATGATAATGAGTGTATGCTAGTGCAGATAGGCGAAAACGAGAGAGCGCAGCAGCAAATGAGCTTGATTCATACAGGATCAGAATACCAGCATAGCATGAGTTCACAAACCTATGATGCTAGGAATTTCCTCTCTGTCAACCTTCTGGAACCTGATGACCACTACTCTTGCCAGGATCAAACTCCCCTCCAACTAGTGTAAGAGATGTTTTTCCACTACTAATCCTAAAGTAGTCTACATTTATGAACATACTATATACTATGTTGTAATACCTGTGGTGTGATAGCACTAGCAATTAGTAATGTGGAGCCCCTTATCCAAGGGAAATACTAGCTCGTTTTGGATTCGTCGTATTGTCATCCCTAGTTAATGAATTGAAGTTCTAATTACATATTCTTGATTATTATCATGCAGTTAACAGCTGGAAATTAAGCCTTCAAGGGTGGGTCATGATCAAGAATCTCATATTTGTATTCACTCTTCTATGTTATATTTTGCTAATTAATCATCATGGTATAAAAATACACAAGTGTCCTCTTGAGCATTTTCCATGTAAAAAAGTACTTCTAGCAAGCTATTGTACTTGATGATTAAGTAAATCATTGCTCCATATAAAGCCCTAAAGAACAGTTGACTTTCTATCATCTTGGAGAATGTAATATGCTTTTGTTTGCAGATTGTTATATATGCTTTGTGTAATTGCCTTTATTATGATAACTGTTTGGTAATTATTTATAATTTTATCTGGACTAATGTAATTTGCCAGTCTCACTACTCCATTTCTTTAGTCAGTAAACCCCACTTCAATTTCTTTTGACAGTGCATGAAGAACATGAATGTGGTTAATTTTCCAATAGAAATAGAAAGATGTACTTCTAATTAACTAAATTAAATATTTTTTCCGTCCCACATTTAGTTGCATTATTAATGTAGATACGAAATTTAAGGAACGTTTTTTTAACCTATTTTATCAACTTTTGAAGAAAAATAATCTTTTTAAGTACTTAGTGAATAAATTACTACATACACTATGTTATATATATGTTGGGCAAGAATGATAAATTTGTAATTAATATTACTTTTAAGGTTTAGAATTGATGTAATGTTGCTTTTTTGGATTGTAAAATTTATATATCGAGGGACGGATGATAATTACGAAATTTAATGTGGGACGAGGAGAGTACATCATAATTTTATCTGAATAGACTACATGTATAATTTACAATATGGAGACAATAGCTAGAAATCACTGCAATACAAATTACAAATCCCATCCTGTTTCTAATCTGAAAATTAGAAAACAATCAAGAGAGCACAAAGGTCATGAAGGCAATAAGCGAGAGTATAACTGTATTTAAATGATTATTAAAAAAAAAAAGATAATTACATAAATTTATATATAACATAATCTTCATTCTGATAAACTCCACATTAAATATATATTGACAATTTCTTCTATATGATGCTATTCATCGCACAACAAAGGATCATGGCCTGAGAAGAGACTGAAGGCCGAACCTTCTTCCCTCTATCTCAAACTTCATGTCCAATTCAATAATTATATAGAGATTCCTATCCTATCTCCTTAGCCTGTTATCCCACATCTTCTAACGTATTCGTTCGACTCATTTACATGTATATACCAAAAGTTTCTTACCTCAGGGGACCTGATTTCAAGTCATGGCTTCGCAGGGCCACTAAAATGTACGACTGCAGCAGCTTCCAACGTATATTTGTCGACTTTTGGGTGTCTATACCCCAGACCAGCTAGGTGCCATGGAGGATCAAGAGGGTGAACGTAACTTTCGAATGCAATTAAGGCTGGTGGGAGTGCTCCGGGATGCCATAGTGTAAAACAAGAATTGAGGTTCTGTAAAATGTAAGAAAATAAGGTAACAGAATATGTAATAGTGTTAGTAATATGAACACAATAATACTCACGAGTTTAAGCCAATGATGATATGTTGCAGTGATGTTTGTTTTCCTCCATTGCTTCAGGTCGAAAATGTTCATCCCGTGAAGCTAGCCACAACGATTTGGATCAAAGGTCGACGAAATCAATGGCTCCATGAAATTGAAGTAATCCTTCTATTTTCTTCCTGGACAGCAGCCACGTCCACACCATGAATCAACAACAGCTCCAACTACTTTCTGGTTGAGATCTATTTCCCAGAGATATGATAAGTCATGCTGTACTACAACATCATCGTCCAAGATCACAACTTTGTCCAGATCAGGAAACAGCTGTGAAAATAATAGTGTATATATGTGAAAGTTAAGATATTTAAAAAAAAAATCATGAATTTATTTGTAAATACCCCCCCATTAAATTATTACCTGGGGGGGGGGGGATAGATACAGATGTGATTCAGTAGAGAGACATCTAGTTTGTGATCTGATTCTTCGAAATACTCGAAGCCTTTTTTCATTTCTCTGTACTTTTGGTTCCTCATCTGGTGATGAATTTCCAATATCTCCTTGATTCCAACATTTACTTCATGGGACCAATCATATTGATGCAATCCCTTAACCTCAACAACAGCAGAGTGAATCATGTTTACTGCAAACCATGAATGCATTGAAGTATACGACTTCTTGTCTGTTACGATGTGGAAAAGCAATTTTTCAGGATTGATTGAGTTCTTTACGGCAGAGGAGATAACAACAGAGGCAGCAAGGACATTGTCAGTAAGAAGAACAACATGGTTATAGAAAGCATTCGTTAGGTGATGTATGTATTGAGGTGGAGGAAGACAGGATCGAGCCATGGCATTTATGGCGTACTCTTCAGCCAACTTAAGTGATAGACAGTGTAGATTCTGTGGTACACCATGAGCAGCTAAGTGCCAATAGATAGATTCATGCATTTTGGCTGCTTGAACCAGGTGCTCCATATTCTCAATCTGCATATTGAGTGCAGAAGCTCAAGAAAAGACAATCTAGAAGAAAACGATTAATCTAGGAATCTAATGAAATAATAAAAATCTAAGTGAAAATTTGTAAATTTCTACTGAAAGTTTGGAGCTGGTCTAACTCAATATTCATTCATATGATATTTTGAGGCAATGTCTGTTTCCTTGTCACTATATTACAACTTTACTGTTCTCAACTTATCATTATCTTCTGAAGCTTAGTAAATATTTACACCAAAACTCAGGTTGATTCTTGAAAATTAAACAATTTACTTCTGATATTTTCCCCTGCTTTCATAAGAAATCCCTATTAAAACCCTGGGATCCAATAGAAGTATTAGTAACTCTTGATCCTAAAAGCCATTTACCACCAAATGTGTAATTACTGCTAGCCGAATTAGTTCCATTTACGTATCAACATTTTGAATAACAATATTATCATACGGTCAACTGGCTAATCTTTGCAGTTTCATATAAAGTCAAACTCAACTCGAATAATAATAGTTAGTAATAGTTTAAGTTGTTTGGATTCATAAGAAAGCCAAACATTTGACTCCTTTCAAATTAAATATATAGAAATATACATATCGAAGAGTATGGAAAAAAATTTAAAATGATTTTAATGAAAGTTGGCTACATGTGCTGAAAAGGGAGACCAGTTTTCAAAGTGGTGCTATGATTTCTCTAAAAATCATGTTTGTAGCACATGGAGAGTTGTGAATCAAACGGATGGCTATGAGGATCAATTTCTCGAGTGGGACAAATTTCAAATCAAGATAACAGAGAGAGAGAGAGATTCAGAAAAATAATGTGCATATATATAAAGTAGTGTTCAAGATTCTTTTCCTTGGTACCTTTTATCCTGTAGACCTACGTAAGTAGTCGAGAAAATATGGCCATAAAAAGCCAGCCAACTTATTGATGGAAACTTTTTACCCATTAAATGACACAGAACAACCCATGTTTTCAGTTAAGTGTTTAAAGGAACTACACGTTGGGACTTTTCAGTTACCTTCACACCCCATTATTGCTTGCTTTTTACTTACTTTTAACTAAATGTCATTAAACAGATCACAATATTTGGTGAAATAAGATCATGATTTATCAATTAATCTCAAAGAAAATTACATATTGGATTAGAAAATTTTACTATGGCTTTGGTGTTGATAGCAAAGGCCTTAATGTCGTGACTGTTTGACATCATGTTGTTTACAAGATCCACGAACGAATTTGATACTACATTTGAATCCTCCAGCGTTCGAATACGGAGTTCTTCATTACTAGAGGCTGCTTCCATCATCAGCTCTTCTCTGAGCTTTTCATTTAAGCAGTTAACAAGGGAAGATAATTATAAATTTATAAACACATCTCATGAATGGCAAAATATAAATTCTTAAGGTTCAGGCTAATATATATTAAAAATAAAAATATTAAATCATTGCTCTTCTTTTAAAACATAAGGAAAGGGGGCCTCTTATCTCATCCAACTCCAAGTTTAATTTTGGATGATTAAGGATAGAAAGGGGGTTATTATGGAATATTTTCACTAAAAAAGTTAAAGAACAAAACCACAGATAATGTTTAAATGATACATAGCCAAATACAAAATTGAGAAATTAGTTAGAAATATTATGAAGTTTAAAAAAATCATACTATTAAATTATAGGAGCTCAAACTATTTCTAATAAAAAAATACGTATCAAAATAATTTCCAAAGAATATCTTTACTATTTGTATTTAAGAAAATGAAGAACAGATCAAACAACTTAAATTATTTTAGATGAAATAACCAATATTATTGGACGTTTATTTCTGAAATCAGTTATATCCTACATGCTACAAAAATGATTGATGCTAATTATTTCAACAAACATGAATGATGAACAATGTCAAAGGCCCTAGTCATGCCAGAGACTATTGTTCATAATAGTCATTTATTTATTAAAAACTTTGTCAAATTCAATAAATTAAGATTTAAGAACAAGTGGTCCTAGAATAATAAAAGAAGCCAATACAACTTGCCAAAGTGTTCGCCGACAGCCCCTAAAAGACACTTATCCACACCATTCCTTCGATGCTGTCCAATATTACTTACACTCATTAATTATTTATTTATTATTTATTTATAATGCGAGTAAAGCCGGTTAATCTATTTATTTAATACCTTTGTTATAAATTTTTACTGGAAAATGACTTATTTATTAGAAAAATTATAATTATGTGAGATGAATTAATGTCAAACATGATTTAAAAATCTAAAATTACTCATGATATAAATTTATTTATATATTTTGACTAATTGATGTATTTATTTTGACAAGAAATTTTGAATCTAGAGTGTCATTCTTAAACAAAAATAAAACTAAATATGTTTAGATTTCTAGTTCAAAAATTCAACTTTTTTTTATGATTATGGATCATACATTAGTAATTCAATTTGTAGGTTCCATACTATTCTTTTTCTTAATGCTTTTAATTTTCCCTATTTTATTTCTCATTAATTAAAGTATGTAATATTTTCATCATTTCATTTTGACCATCACATAAAAGTTTTTACTTTCTAAAAAGTAAAAAAAAAAAAATTCTATCTTCTATATACATTTTTCACAAAAAAAATATTACCACTACCTCTTACACCAAACCTATTTTACCATTTATTTATTTAAAAAAATACCAATAAAAATTACCAATTTTTTTATTTTCTTACCGGGAGTATATCTAAACAAATTTTAATTTTTAAAAAAATGGATAATCCAAGTTACAAGAGTAAAAAACATAGGAGAGAGAAAGAGATACTCACCATGGCTGCGTCGCTTCCGCCGAAAAATCTCCTTGTTATACACCCTGCACCGTCACGTAAATATATTCATTTACCATTTTTGCCCATGAAGTAAAACCAATATTACATCCCCAAAAGATCAGAGAAGCGAGAATTTTACCAATAGAGGAAGGGCAAATTGCGGCAGATTCCAGAACCAGAAATATACAGAAGATAGAAGTTTTTTTTTTTATTACTTTTTAGAAAGTAAAAACTTTTATATGATGGTCAAAATGAAATGATTAAAAGATTACATACTTTAATTAATGAGAAATAAAATAGGGTATTGATGTAAAAATTCACTATTTTACCAATAGAGGAAAGGAAATAACATTAATACTCATATAAATAACATTGTATTTTTAAATTTTACTATTTAAATTTTTTTTATTTTTTTTAAATGTAAAAAATTGAGATAAGAGGGATTTTTTTATAAAAAAATCCCTCTAATCCCTAGGTATTGAAATTTAAAAAATAAATAAAATAGTAAAATTAAAAAATATAATGTTAAATATATGGGTATTGATGTCATTTTTGTGTTAAAAAAATATAAGAAAAATCCCTCTAACCCTAGTTTTCTACATTTAAAAAAATAAAATAGTGAAATTATAAAATACAATGTTAAATATGTGGGTCTTGATGTTATTTCCATAGCTCTTTATTTTTAAAAATTGGTATTTTTATTAATGTTCAAATAAAAATTAAGTTAAAAGGAATAATAGGTAGTTTTTCAAACCATATGATTTATTTGGTAGTTTGGACAAACCTTGAGGAGAGATTTGGTAATTTACCCTATTTTTTTATTGAATAACAAAACCAAATTATTAAAGTTAAAACTCAATTATTTTTCTTTATTAAATAACTCAATCAAAACATTATTAGTTGTAAATTAATTAATAATCGAGCCTAACTCTTTTATTTTTTATCTTTTACTTTTATTTTTTTAAATTGAATAAACCAACTAAAATATTTAAATATAAAATATTAAAAATCATTATCATTTTTTATTATTTTAAATATTAATTGTAAGTTATTAATTAGAGGGACCTAATAAAATATTAGTTAAAATATTAAATTAATAAATGCAAAAACTTGTGTGCGCTCGGGCGCACGAGAGCATTTTCCATGTGCCTTTAAAATTTTGTGTTAAATTGTATACCCTTTAGTATAAACAGGGGGCCCTGAAGTAGTGCCGCCGTAGAGGGGCCCCCGAATTTATATGTAATCAATATATATATATTTTAAAGTTGAATAACAAACTATAAAAAGCTAACAGCTTAGTTGGTATGACTACCATTTTTACGAGTTATTCTACGTGGTTCGAGTCTTGTCGGTGTAGTTGCCCTTCAAATTTTAGTTATTACCTTTTTTTATTGAATATATATACTAATATTTTTTTTAATTATTTCGTCCTCTCCTTCCATTTTAATTTTTAATTATTTCGTCCTCTTCGTCAATTGTTATTTTAAATTTTAAGAATTTTTTCTTATCTATTAAATTTATTAAAAAAAATAAAAATCAAATTTTCATAATTAATTTTATGTGAATATTATAACATAGTACGCTGTATTTATTAATTTTATTTTTTATGAGCTAATCACAAATCATATATAATGTGTCGTCTTTTTAATTTTATAGGCTTTATTTTATAAGTTTAACTAATATTACTCCCTACATCCCACATATTTTTACTCGCTTTTTATTTTGAGATGTCCCACATATTTTTACTCATTTCATTGATGGTAAAAATACATAATATTTTATTACCTACTTTTTACAATATCAACTATTTTAATTATTTTCTTACACTTTATTAATTATTCTCAAAAACTTTATTTACTTTTTCTTTTTAAATTATTAATTTTATCTCTATTTTTTCTTACATTATATATTAAAAAAAAAACTCGTCTTAATCTCTGTGCCCGTACAAATAGGTATAATACCCGAGACAGAAAAAGTAATATTTTTTTAATAAAAATTAAAGGCCTTGAAATAATTTCGCACCGGGCCGTATACTAAAGGACCGGCCCTGCCTTCGGAACAGGTTAATTGTATTATTGTACATTATGATCAATTTAGAAAGCTGAGTGAGTAGTACTAAATACTTAGCATGCATGAATTATTACAGGGATGGCAATTTTGGAATGAAGAGAGAGATGGAACTGATAGATCCATGCTACAACAATTCATATGTAGAATCCCAAGTAAAGAGATGTAAAGTTGGGCTGTTATGTGTTCAAAACAATGCAGAGTTGATATACAAGTAAATTCCAGACACCAGTTTGACAAATATTCTTAAGAAGAAAAAGGAATTATCCAAACTAGCATCTCCTATGAACTAAAATGTGACGCTGCTAGTAGCAGCGTATGCGTTTGTAAAGATCAAATGAACGTCATTCAAAGATGATATGCAAGCATCATTTTATACTTAGAATTTTCTCCTTCAATCTCTCCATATCTTTCTAATCCAATATCTTTTCAGATCCTCTACGGTCCCATACTCTTATTCACAACATCTTGTAGATAGATGATGCAATCCTTGTAGAATGCCTTCAACATTCTTTAAGTTTTCTACCATCTCATTCCATTCTTTCTCTTCTTTCTCCAAATAGTCCTGATAATCTTCACTTAACTACATAGAAATAGACATGAGTTTAAAATACAAAAATACAATTCAAAATAAAAATACCCATAGACGGAAGCAGTTCAGGACCAGAGACCCCCCTGGCATTTTAAAAAATACTAGTATATATATGTTCAAAATATTCTAATATATTGAACATAGAATAGTGGTCAAGTCCCTCTTTTATCTTTTGAACTCCCAAACTTAGCCGCTGCTCATCCCGAGGCAACAAAATAAAAATAAAGAGAAAGAGAGTATGAAAATTAGCGGGGAAACAAGGACTATGACTCATACCATATTCAAAATACAATTGTCCTCAACTTAAGTCATGTAACTCTCATTACATGTAACAATCAGTTCATAGCATACAAGTTAAGACAATCACCACCAATTCAAATGCTCCATTGACATGTTCTCACGGGAAGTATATATCACTCGCACTCAAGTGTAAATGTACACTTGTGGGTTAAGGTGTTTACGCTCAAATTCAATTCAAGTGCATGCGTAACCATAAGCTTGCGTCTCAAACTCTCCACAACTTAAAAGTATGATTCGACAATGAGATCAAAAAGGACTTTTCTTTTGGATGTAATGTTGGCTCTTTGATTAAGGTAGGAATATATGGATAAGTGACTCAAAACTCGGATCAATCAAGTCGCGATCCATTATGATCTTTCGTTCTTCTTACTCACTTCAATTAAGTACAACATACTCCTCAACTCTTTCACTTTTTTTCAAACTCAACATTTTTTCCTTCTCTTGAGGTACCAGTTTCGGGCACTACCTCTCGCATCCTCCATAGGATACTAGATTTAAGAAATACCCTAGAGTGTTCGATTCAATAGAGTACTATATTTAAGCACTACTCCATTATTTTCTTTTGATGCATTTTCAAGCTCAATCACTATTTCAACATCAATTTTATTCCTTCCCAAACTATTATCAAACTCCATCAACATACTTTAAAAAGCCATTAATTCTCTTTTAGAAGGACAATCAAGGCTTAAAAAATTCCGACGCTCAAAGTGGTTATTTCTCTTAGGCAGCCAAAGAATAAGGTTTTTAGGCTCAACGGGGCTAAGTATGGATAAACATCATTTGGTAGAGAATTTGGCTAAGTGACTTATAAATTCAAAGATGAGCTTAAATCATCTCCCATCATCTAACACACATGCAGTTTCAAGTAAGACAAGAGGCAAGTTTTAGAATACAAACACAAGAACGATACTCACCAGAAAGAAATATCATGTAATTATGTATCATGATCAACGAGGCTCAAAATCTCACATGAGTTTTTAATAAGTAACAGAGCACCTTTCATGGTAAGTAATATCCTAGAACTTCATATTGCAATATAACTCAAGTACACTTCCTTCATCAATTTCAAGAGCATATGAATTTCAAGCACAATTTAAAAAATAAAAGCTCACATGGATCACCAAAACCAAAAACTCAATCCTTTCACTCTTACTAATTAAAAGCACATAAAAATTAGAATAAGAAAACGAGGGCACCTGATTTTTCTTCAACTTATTCACAAGCTCCTTGAGTTGTTCAACTCGATCAGGTCAATGCCTCAATGTAGAACTCGTCTGCCACCTCTTTTACCTTTTTCTATTATCAAAGCTCAAACACACTCATCATCACATGATTCATCAATAATAAAATAGGAGAACTATAAGAAAGACTCAATTGACTATCTAATCGACTCCACACACTAGGAACACCACTGAACACTAGGCAAATTGCAAAAAATCGACACATCAAAAAAATCAACTCCCTAGCAAACATTACAAAGAAAAGATTATACTTTTGGTGCTTCAATGAGGTAATAATATCACACCCCCCAAACTTAGTAAAAACGTAAATTGAAACTAAGTTTGCAAAGAGATGTAATTGTTGATTAGTAAGCACCTTAAATATAAAATTTTCTTACTCACACGAAAGAAATAAAACAATAAAATGGAAGGGAAAGCAACAGGCGCTCATGTTTAACGTCGGAGAGTAGCGACGGACGTAACCTTTGTAGGCTACTTGATCGGAGGACGGTCTTCTCGCATCCTCACCTTTAAATATTTTTTTCCCTTTTCTTGTCTACACTCAACACCTCACATTTCTTAGTCACAAGTATATGATCCTTGGAATTTCCTTCCTCCCCTGTCTAGACACCTCTTTGTCAATCTTTCACTTAAATTCAGAATCATCTATCCTTTTAAGATCAAGATTAAACAAGTTAGAAATTACATCTATTCTCTTGCACGATTGAGTCTCCATAGCATTTTCATTGCATGATCAAGAGAGAAAACCACATCTTCATTATCCACCAGTCTAAGCTTCTCGGCTCTCAACTTCTTTGCTCTTTCCCATTTCTTCTCAACTATAAGCTCAGTACTCTACTCTTGGGATAACTTTGGAGTGTTCTGAACAACAAGTGTAGTATTTGGTATCGAATCGAGCACTGAACGAAACTGTTCGATCTCTGTTCGACCAAACTAGTCTGGTCGAACAGACTGAGGTTGGTCAAACAACATTGCTGATCGCGGACTCCCTTTCTCCGGTTGTTGTTTGACCACCATTCGACTAAGGTAGTCTGGTCGAACGGCAGTGCTCTGGTCGAACGTCGGGGCATTAACAGAGCATTGGAATTTTATTTTTCCAAAAATTATTCGACCACAGTTCGACCATCAGGTCTGGTCGAACGGCATAAACTTGGTCGAACGAGAGCCATGCCTTCGTTGTTTTCGTCCACCGAATTTATTGGACCTTCGTACTGCATTTCGGACCTCAATTTGATGGCATTATTCTCCCACGTTTGTGTCAATTGATTCACATTCGCGGCCATCAGCCCCATAATCAAGATAAGGTCCTTCAACTGCTTAGATAAATCTACATGATCAACATTCATTCTCGCTTCGATGCGGTCAACCTTTGCATCATTCTCAACCATGTATCGATTGAATGTATCTTCAACACTCTTCACTTCTTGCTACTGCCTACTAGGCCCCCTTGTGTCAACTTTGTAATCTGCTTCTGCTGGGACTCTAGTAGCTTGTTGATGTTAGCTAAACTATAGACGATTTCATCATCCCTATTCGGCTTCACCTCTTGATGTTCAACCTGCGCCACCTTGCCAAGTACATATGATCCTCTATCTCTCTCTACAGGCCAGTCACGTAAATTCATAGAGATGTCTTCAAATAACTTTTCTGTTTCAAGTGTTGTCTTAGATAACAGCGCTCCTCCTGATGATACATCAATAAGAATACGCGACTCACAATCCGATCCATAGTAGAAAATACTTATGTATTGAGCTTTAGACATTCCATATTGTAGACACCTCCTGAGCATATCTTTAAACATGTCCCACGCCTCATAAAATTTCTCATCCTGATTCATAACAAATTGGGTGATCTCTTACTTCATTCTTAAGATCCTTGATGGTGACATGTATCTCTCCAAGAATTTCTGCTGCAGTTGGTCCCATGTAGTGCAATCAGTGGCATCAAGAGTCTCATACCATTCTTCTTCCATATCAATAAAAGAGAACTTGAATAGGGCGATCCGCCTAGTATGATCATTTGCTCCAGAACCCTTTTGAGTGTTTGCACAATCAAAGAATCTTTTGAGATGCTAATATGGATCTTCAAAACAACCTCCAGAAAAGGGATTCTTTTCTACCATGTTAATAAGAGCGGGATGTATCTCAAAATCATCATCTTCCCCCATTGCTCCTATCAACCCCATGTTACCAATACCATAGTTCGTGAAAATTTCACGTATGGCAACATCATCTGGATTCTGCCTTGCTCCGGCCATGTTAAGCTCAGTGTGTTATTCTTTCTTTTCTTTTCTTTTCTTTTCCTAACGCACAAGTACCTCAGAAAAATTTAAGGTTAGATAGAAATAAATAATGACAAATAAAAATTTTAATCAACTAGAAATAATAAACTAATAATAACAGCCGTCCCCGGCAACGGCGCCAAAAACTTGATACGCGTTTTCTTTGCACGCAAAATTAATCCAAAGTATTAAGAATATCAGTTACAGCTTAAGCAAGCGACCAAGTTAAATATCGAATCCAAAGGACGGCTTATTATCAATTTAATTATTAACTAAATTAATTAAGATGAAAGCAATAAAGTTTGAGATTTTAATTATCAACTACTAAACAATTAATTTAAATAACAAATAAAATAAAAGCAGTAGAAGAATACGAAAGTGGATCAAGTAGGAGAATAGGTAGCTCTAAGATAATCTAGTTTCACTCATTAATTTCTCTTCTGTGTGTTGATGTCCGACTCTGCCTTGTACAATATGGACACATCACAAAACCATGCAAATCTACTATATAGACATAAGTAAATATGTTTATAACACGTGTGAATAATCTCGGAGTAAGAGACATAATTTCACCCCTCCTTTCTAGGTACTATCAGTATCAATTATTTTCCCCTAGGATTGGTACTCTAACCTGATATGATCTCACTTTATAGGTACTATAAAATTATCCTCTTTATCCTACTTATCAACCCGAATCCAATTCAATTAATAAGTATTCATATAAGATAGTTCTAATGAAGCTTCGGAGTCGCCCTACTTAGAATCATAACATGGAATTCTGCTCAGCAGTGAAAGCACTCAATCAATAATCAAGATATGTATTCAGATTCTACATAACAGTTAATGATGCACAAAACGACTGTGAGTATGAATTAAAAATGAATAGTCTTATATAAAATAAACCACAAGTAGTGTTGTACGGAGTTTACACACGAAAGTTCAGTTAAATCGTAAAAATATTCACAACCCTAGTTCTACCAAAAAGGCTCTAGCCCATGATGTTACGAAGAACAATCATGGGTGTTGAATAGATCTTACCCAGATGTCTGGAAAATCACAAGATAAATTAAGAAACGAAATAAATCCTAGATGTGGCATCGTCACATCCTTCTCCATCTTGAATTCTCCTCTTAGTTCTCCTCTTGATTCCACATACGAATCTTCAAAGTGATGGATGGATGGAGGAAAGGATGTGGATGATGGTTGGAGGGTGATCCCCCCTGTGGGGTGTAATATTGTTGTGGTCTCTCTCTAATCCAATCTCTTCTATTCAATATGATGTGCTCCACATCACTTTTTATACTTGTAAAGTGCTCCTCACGGACCTTAGATGGGCTTTTACTTGATACATACGTCAAATTTGGTAAAAGAAATCCAAAACTACCAAAAATAGCATCAGCGACATTCCGTTCGACCAAGCCTTCAGAAGTCGAACAAGGCCTCCAAGTCGAATGGAAGTCGAACAAGCTCTCTGTATGATTTTGCACATTTTGTTCGACCAAACTTCATCCGGTCGACCAGAATCGAACGGACTCCCACTGGTCGAATAGTCTTGCGCCGTCTCACCATTTCGTATATAACTTCCACATCCGACCTCCGATTTGCGTAATTCTTGTGCTCATGCAATCTTCTCTTCCTTAGCTTTCTTCCATATAAATAAATCACATAAACTCCAACATTTGAAGGTGTAACAAGTCATAAAAATTGGAACAACCGTTTTGCTCGGCATAGCTTGCGCAACGTCACCACTTTGATCATAACTTTCTCATTTGGATTCCGATTGGGGAGTTCTTTACGCCAGAACGACCCTCTCTTCTATGACTTTCCAATCATATATCACACTTCCAATTCAGAGCTCCACACAAATACAGAAAAAAATTACACAAGTTGAACGTGCGTTTTTCAGTATTCTTGCACAAATTGCACATTTTTCCAACTTTGCACTTTTGATCTTTTTTCCACCTAAAATATAATAAAATACCTCAAGTGCATCTTTTTCTCACATATATTGAATATATGACACTTGTGCTAATATATGACTATAATTCTAATAAAAAAAATGTTAAATTTGACACTAAAACACGTTTATTTTCACTCTCAACAGAGGTCAAGGGTTCAACCCTTCAATGTAACATAACCTTTTATTTTCATTGTTTTAGTTAATTTTTATTTTATTTAGTTTTATATATATATTAGTTTTATGAGACACTTTCTTGTGAGATGAGTTATTTATGAGACGGGCGTGAGAAGGGTCGACCCATCACTAAAGTATGTTTATTATATGAATAAAGTATACTTATTTGTAGTTAAAGTATGTTAATAATAAATCATATTATAACACACTAAAATCATACTTTAATGCATAATCCAGCATACGTCACAAAATATATTTTAACAACCATTAAACATACTTTATCTAAATAATGAATACTTTAGTGATGGGTCGACCCGTCTCATAAGAGACTTTGTCTAGTTTTATTTATATTATAAATGTTTTCTCCTTAGAATTATTATTCTGTTTTATTATCCTTTTAAATGTCATAATTTTTTGTCTTTTTATTTTTGCTTTGATATTTTTTGTATTAATTTTATTTCATATGTTATTATATACTTAGTTATAATATATATATTACAATTGATCCTAAATCAAGGTAAGATCTAAATACACCTCATAGATAATATATCAATCAAAAATATTAAAAGTATATTCTAATTTTAAAATTATCATTATTTTTTCATACAATATACTTTTTTATTATTAAAAAATTATCAAATTAATCCATTTTTTTATAAAGTTGCTAAAATAGTAATTTCTTTTAAAAAATGCAAATAATTTTATAAGATGAATGAAATATTTACTTTAAAATATTATATTAGGCCCGAAATTAATTTCTGGCTCTGTCACTGAAAATACCATTTAAAATTTTTAAAGACCTTCCGTAGGTGAAGTTTGTCTGTTAACATGCAAATGATGTTGTGATCGATCGGGAAAAAAAGAAAATAATTATTATCAATAATAACAAACTTCAACTTAGGATAAATCAAGAGGTTGGAATCAAAATAATAGAGTCAGAGAAGTGAGAATGCCCTAATACAGTCCAAGAACTAAATAGCAATCTTCAGCTATCCTCTATATCCAGCTTCACAGCTTCTAGTTATAGTCCTTGAGTGATTTAATTAAGTATACTTTCGCAATCCTCAACCTCTCTTAGAGACTTTCCAGTTCTGTTCTAGCATTTTGCCCGTGCTTCTACATACTTCAGCTTCTAAACTATAATAAATCAATAATTTCAATATATATAAAAATTATTAAATTTCAAGGTTTATACATAAGGGAAACTTTATAATAACAAATGTAACAATATTTAAAATATATCTAACTTGGTATTATATAAATATAATTAAAGGAAGATATTTTTATAACAAAGTCTATCCCTAACATTAAAATAATTTTAATCATTTTGTAAATATCGATATTTTATAAAGTAGTATAAATGAACTAAAATACATTTTTTAAAAAGTTAAACAAATATTTTATTATATACTTTAATAATGAAGATATTACTATAAACATGCTTTTATTATAAACAAAGAGTATATATATATTTATTATATAAAATATGCTTTTGAAAATATTTATAAACAAAGACTATATATTTACTATTAAAAATATTTGTTCATTACATAATTTAAATACAAAAATAAGTTTATTTCCAAACGAAATTACAGACTAATTGAACTAATTAATAAATACTATAATATTTAATCTACTTCTATCTGTTGCACTTTTTCCACGCACTCTGATATCACTCTGCATCATGAAAAACTGTAATAACCCAAAAATTTGGTGTTAATTCATTACTATTTATTACCATTATGTATATTATTTATAAGCATAAAATTATTATTATCATTCATTTATTTTGCATTAAATTTCTCAATATTAACTATTTTAGCATTTTGATATATTCTTATAAATGTAATATTTTTATTTATAAAATTAATAGGATTAAATTAATATAGTTTATTTTAATAAAGATTTTCTTAAATAATTGAATATATTGAATAAGAGAAAGTCGATTGTTTTAAATACAATAAAAATGAATACAAGTAAATTATGGAGTGACAAATAAGCTAAATCAATAAAACACACCGACTTGCAGAGACAGAGGAAGGTCATGCAGAAAATGTCGACGTGTGGGTATTTATGATATGTAATTCTCTTTTTTTCCTACCCACCTTTTAATATAAATTAAGACTGCATTACATTATTTAAACTAATAATCCTACAATTTTATGAATTAAGACTACATTACCTTATTTAAACTAACTGCTAATAATCAATTTTATGTATTAAGACTACATTACCTTATTTAAACTTGACTTTACCTTATTTAAACTAACTGCTAATAATCAATTTTATGTATTAAGACTACATTACCTTATTTAAACTTGCCCCATGAAAGTCGCACTTTTATGAATTAAGACTAAATTACCTTATTTAAACTAAGTGTTCACGTTGCCCATGGAAGTCGTACTTGATGATTTTTTTTGGATTTTCTTTTTCTTTTTTTTATCATTATTAAAATCATATTTTTCAACCTAATAAATATAATAATTGAATAAATATTTTATTTATTAATTACATTAAACTTCTTTATACGAACTAAGTTTTTCGTCAGACAATTTTCTTTCAATATAACGAAGACTTGTGTGTTTTTAATGAATATAAGCAGCATACAATTATCCAAGGGAGAATATATGTTGTTTGACTTTGAGATACAATCCAAAATTTTGGTTGGTCTATCTTTAAATCTTTTTTGTATCATTGCAAAACATAATTTAAGCGGAATTTATTTTTGTGGTTCCAAATTGGGGATCCATGTTTATCCTAAATTGGGGAATTTATATATAAAGATCATAAAATTTTCATAAAAGGATTGCATTGGGAAATGAGAAACGGATCTTTTGAATTTTTCAATTACTTGATTAAAAGAAATACTATAAATAAACTTTGATACCTTATCCTATCATAAGAATGGCCGACTCACCAGTACGTATTCCCAGACGTATTGAAGACTTGGAGTAATCTACCTTAACTCTACGTTTTTTTTTTTTTTCAAAAACTTCTGTGTATCCGGGAGCACGGAACACATTTCGTGCACTTTTAGAATTTTGTGTTAAATTGTATACTTTTAAGTATAAAGATGTGTACCCTTTATTTTCTTGGTGCATGGACAATACTCCGTGCGCCTTTAGAATTTTGTGTTAAATTGTATACCCTTTAGTATAAAAATGTGTAAAAAAAAATATTAATGAATAATGTATACCCTTTAAAAAAAATGATGTACCTTTTATTAATTAAATTTTATACTCTTTAAACCAAAGCAATATACCTTTACCCATAATACTAAATTTCTAAAGGCATACGGAATGTGATCTCGTGAGCTCGAGCGTAAGCAAGCCTCACTCTTACTCTTATTTTTTAAATGAACGAGTCTAAAAATAGTATATTAAAAAAATCTACGTTTATTTATTTATTTTTAAATAACTCTCAAATTTTAGGAAGTTATTTTTTTAAACAAAAAAATTGTGCATGCATGGTTGTTCTCAAAACAAATCATTAATTTTGGTATTAGATTTTTGGCGATCATTTTAAATTAGTCTTCACCATCACCATATTAATTAAAACTATTAAAATTTAGAATAAAATTCCAAAAATCTAAATAAGATAATTATCCAATACTATTTTATTTAAATTATTATTAATTAATTAATCATATGGTGCACTTAGAATCACCATAAATTTGAACGTCTATGACTTTTTAAATTATCATTTGCTCCTAAAATTCATAAAGAAATAAATTTAAAAAAAAACTAGGTAAAAACATCTTCTTTTTCTTTAATAATTTGGAAATTAGATATATGGCAAAAAGTTTTTATTTTTTTTAATTTTTTAATCGCATGAGTTCCATGAAAAATTTATGGTCAAATTGACTATATATTAGAGATGAACTCAAAAGATTTGCTTTTCTCTTCATCCAATACAAGATTGCTAATTGTTTGAAATCGAAGAAATATGGAGAATTTTGACTCTTCCGCGGTGGCTAGAAGCCGTTTGGCTGTGATCTCAGCTCATCTCTCGCCTTCAACTGATTGCTCTGCCGCCATTCCGGCTGGAATTTTGGAATATTCTGGCTGCTCCGCCGCTTTGCCCCCGCCGCCTAATTTCAAAGGTTCGTTGATTTTGATCGATGAGCGTACCGGTAAAAAATACCAGGTTCAGGTATCCGAAGAAGGCACTATTAAAGCCACCGACCTAAAGAAGGTAATTTCACATCACTCGTAACTATGATTGTGTGCTTTGATTTAATTTTTCTTTTGATAGGGAAATTTGTGGATAATTTTGAGAACCTATAAGATTTGCGTTGAATTACCAGATATCAGAATCATGTTCTGCTGAAGTTATCAAAAGCATTAAAGAGTATACACTAAGATTGTCTGTTGTGTTGGATCAGAAAGTTGTTTTAACTAAGTAATTGGTGTTTGTGATATAATTCTTGTGATTTATAAAAGCGGTGACTCTTACAGATAACAATAGGAAAGAATGATAAGGGGCTAAAGCTTTACGATCCAGGATACCTTAACACGGCTCCTGTTCGATCTTCAATTTGTTACATTGATGGTGATGAAGGGATTCTTAGATACAGGGGTTATCCAATTGAAGAGCTAGCTGAAGGGAGTAGCTTTCTGGAAGTGGCTTATCTTTTAAGTAAGTGCTACTTCTGGTGTATTTAAAATTGTTTGATCTCCGGCTTCTATGTACATTTTCAGTAGAACCAGCTCTGTTTCCTTTGAGCCTGCTCTTTTTTGTAAAGATTTGGTTTAAGTGTCTTCTGATTGACAATGGATGTATATAATTTGAATCAACTTGCATTAGTTTTAAATTGGATTGACGACTTGTGAATTAGTTTAATTTATCCTGTCAATTTTTATTTTGATGTCAGTGTATGGGAATCTTCCATCTGAAAGTCAGTTAGCAGACTGGGAGTTTGCAGTTTCACAACATTCAGCTGTTCCTCAAGGAATATTGGTGAGACTTTCTATTTTCTTGATGAATGTTTGACTGGAAATGTGTGTAAAATATTTTTCTATACTTGTAAAGCCCCAGTGAAATCGACAGTTTGATGGAAAGTTTTGTCTTGTTTTAGTGATCCTTATAACTGTTAGATACTTGAGGTAAAATTTCTGGATTCCTATTGATTGTGTTTTGCAGGATATCATACATGCAATGCCCCATGATGCTCACCCAATGGGTGTTCTTGTCAGTGCAATGAGTGCTCTTTCTGTTTTCCATCCCGATGCTAATCCAGCTTTAAGAGTAAGTCTGACTTCCTATTTGCAACTCTTCTCTATTTTCATTCATGCACCTGCTTGTGGCCTGTGGGTCGAAAATTCAATCTAATTTCCAGTGTATGATTCCCGAAATATGCAACCTTTAGTTTCAATTAACTCTTTTGGCATTCAAATTTCTATATTTGTGTGCAATATGAAGATTTTGTAATTCTCTGGTGATGGTTTTTTGAGCATCTTTCATGTTGCTTGTGGTATACCTTAAAAAGAAGGCATATTTTTTGTTCATCTCTCCACTTTGGAAGATTTCCTGTTACCGCTACTACTTATTTGCTTGTTACACCAGCTTTTCATGATGATGCTTTTTGAATCTGATCATTTTGGTCTGCTTTCATTTAGGGACAAGACTTATACAACTCTAAACAAGTGCGAGACAAGCAAATTGTGCGCATTCTTGGGAAGGTGAACTCCTTTTGCCTCTTCATTTTACTAATTGGATCATTGCTTACTTCATATTGGATCTCATATTGTATTGAAAACTGCACATGCTTTAATAGTGTTCAGCAAATCATGAGTTCTGGTTGTATCTGAAATAAAAGTCCTACTACTTGTGTCTGCAGGCTCCGACAATTGCTGCAGCTGCTTATTTGAGGATGGCAGGGAGACCGCCTGTTCTTCCCTCTAGCAACCTATCATATTCAGAGAACTTCCTATATATGCTTGACTCATTGTATGTTCTCTCTCTGAGTCTATCCCAATTATGTTCAGTAAAAGATCTAAGTTCAGTATTTCTGTTTTTTATTGGATTAAATTTGTCTCTTAATCCAAAAGGCATTAGACAACTTTATTTATGAGTTGGTAAAAGTACGTTACGAAGTTTCTCTAATCGTTAATACTCGAGTATTTTTCTAACTAAGGGGTATGAGTGTGAATCAAACAGGGGTAACAGGTCTTATAGACCAAATCCTAGACTTGCACGAGTCCTCGACATTCTTTTCATACTGCACGCAGAGCACGAAATGAATTGCTCCACTGCTGCTGCAAGGCACCTTGCTTCAAGGTTCTATCTAATTGTCTAGTTTAAGATGGAAAATTTTATTTATTCTATTTGCAATTTACACGTGAATCTGCATATGCAGTGGTGTTGATGTTTACACAGCCCTTGCTGGAGCAGTTGGAGCCTTGTATGGTCCTCTTCATGGCGGAGCAAATGAGGTAATTAGCAATGTAGTGACATTGGAGCTTGCGATTTTTATTTTTTTTAGATATTTCAGTGGGAAATGCTAACATGATCATTGGTATATATATATGAAGTGGATAGCTTGTTCAGCATTATGAACCACATTGAATTTAATTATGTTTATGTAGGCCGTGCTCAAGATGTTGAGTGAGATTGGAAGTATTGACAACATACCTGAGTTCATTGAAGGTGTAAAGAACAGGTTAAATTACCTCATCTTTAATTTTTATTTATCTCATTATTATTATGATTTATGATTTCTCTCTTAATGTGTTCTAAATCCAAGCATATGCTTAATTTTCCTATGATCTCTAGGAAGCGTAAGATGTCAGGTTTTGGGCACCGTGTTTACAAAAACTATGATCCCCGAGCCAAGGTCATAAAAAGACTTGCAGAAGAAGTATTTTCCATTGTTGGCAGGGATCCCCTTATAGAGGTTTGTTTTTTGGATACTGAATTTGTTTGCTTTGAAAGGTAGCAAGAGATCTGTTGATCAGAAACAAAATAATGAAAACGATAGCTGATGCAAACATAGCTTCCAGTGGAGTAAAGTACACATGATTATATATGCATGCTTTATACATCAATATTCTGTTTTTGCAGGTGGCCATCGCTTTGGAGAAAGCTGCTTTATCGGACGAGTATTTTGTGAAGAGAAAGTTATATCCTAACGTTGACTTCTATTCTGGGTTGATTTACAGGTATGCTTAGGAATTAGGATGTCCCTTGTGTAAGTATGTGTGTTGAGTCTATTATATTTCAACGCAAGTAATCTCCATTGTTGTGATCAGGGCAATGGGCTTTCCTCCGGAGTTCTTCACAGTTCTGTTCGCAGTTCCTCGAATGGCTGGCTATTTATCTCATTGGCGAGAATCTCTTGATGATCCTGATACCAAGATAATGAGACCAGCGCAGGTTCTCTCTCTCTCTCGTTTCAGGCTTCTTCAATAAAAATCTAAATTCTTACTTGATGATAACTTAATTTTTCTCGTTGCTGGTTGAAAGACTGAGATACGTATATGATTTTATCTGTACCCTCTCTTTCTGTCTGCTCTCTCCCTACTGATCTCTACTGTATAAGCAGGTGTACACTGGCGTGTGGCTAAGGCCATACGTACAGTTGAAAGAACGGATGTCATCAGGAGAAGTCGATAAACTTGGTCAAGTGACCGTCTCCAACGCAACAAGGAGGCGGTTGGCTGGATCAGGGGCATAGATTTTACAAAACTGTATGCATCAGATTGTTCTGCTTAAATTAAAATCAGAGAAATAAGTAGTGATGATTTCTGTTTCATAGACCGATTCTACAAGTGATTGCACACAACATACAGTGTAATAAAATGCTGTATCTTGATTGATAATTATGCTGTAATATTAACCAGCATTTGCCAATATTGATTTATAGTATTATTATTAAACTGGATGGATTTTGTAGGGTATATATCATTATATTTATCTCTAGAAAATAATTGTATAGAAAACATTATCCTTGTACCTTTTTTGATTATGTATTGCTACACTTAGCAATAAGGTATCTATTTTACTTTTCCGACATCTAGTTCAAACTTATTATTTTTTTTCTTTTCTATATGATCCACCATATTCACTATTAAATATTAATATAATCATTCACTATAAGTAAACATAAACCAAGGACAAGTCGAGATTGTCTAACATATGATCATTTTATCCATCTTACATTTAGACTTTACCTAAGATATTCTCACACACAACTTTTATGTCATAAATACTTGCCAATTTACGGTGCAAACAGTATCCGTAGAAAATATTTTAGATTTATTCTTTAAAGTCAAGATTGGATACTTTCTAATAGCCGGAGAAAATATTTTAGATTTATTCTTTAAAGTCAAGATTTAAACGACATCTCATGAAGTACTGTAAGGGCATACAGATTAATTACGGAATATAAAAAATAAAATGGGTTTAAAATTTTTTAAAATTAAAAAATAGTAAAATAAAACGATGTCATTAAGAAATTTTTATTTTTTTTCCAATATAGGAGTATTGTGTCATTTTTAAATAATAAATAAATGATGAAATAAATTAGAATAATTACAATTCTACTCTTAAAATAAACTGAATAAATATTCAATGCAGGAAAAATAGGTCATAAACCGGCCCACATCAAAAGAAAAAAATTTATTCCATAGACAGAGTTATTTCATACAATAATTTTGTCATCAAGTAATTATCTGGCTTTTGCGCCATTCAAATACATATAATACACACTGCTCAATGAGATCAATGACTTAACATGTTTTAAATCTTCTCTGAACTGGCTTGATCAGTTTGGATGATGACGGAGCTGCTCGAGAAGCAACGACGGGCTTTCCCTTGCTCAGAACACTAACATATCATGCAAGAGAAACGAGATAATGATCAGATACAGTATAAGCAAAGAGATCCAAATATGAATCCAGTGTGTTTCTCGGATCAGATCAGTATTACCTGTGTTTCCTTTGAACAGCCATCTTGTTCATCGCGGTTATATTCTTGAACTCTCGACTGTATCAAGACAACAAGAAGTAACATTAGGTTAAGAGAAAAACATAAAATGTGTTTGAAATAAATACCTGTTGACGTAGTCTAGCTTTGCCTTCTTCATCAAGTTACTTTTTGTGTTGTATATGTTGTTAGCAATGGCACCTACATGACCTATAGACAATTCAACAAACACACATGTTTCACCCTCCATAATGTTTGAAGAAGCTCAGAGCCCAATCTAAAGGGGTATTTGTAAAGCCAAGAAAAATAAGTACCTCCAAAATAGCTTCTTTTATTGCTAGAAGGTGGAACCTTTGAGCACAACTGAACTTGTCGACTTTGTTTCCCTACAAGGTTAAGCAGATCATATATATCTCTTCCCAACAAATATGAAATGTAGCAATTATCCAAGGAATCATGGCATGTTTTTTATATCAAGACCAGGAACACCAAGTCTTTTTCTCCAACGAGCATGGACGTATTGTATTGCAATAGAAAAATGGAAGACAGGGATGAGGAAATAATATCATAAAATGGCAAAGCCATCAATTTGACAGGGACTTAGAAGCACAAGTAACAAAAAATTATAAAAGCCTACTAATACAATGACACAAGGCATTTGACTTCCATCAACATTGAACAAAATAGATGAGTAAATTTAATTGCAAATCAGCAAGTACATGGCAGTGTTAGAAACGGAAGGCCTCAAGCGCATAAAATGCTAGTCCGAGCACCTTAGAAATTCTAATGTTTGTATAACTAGGCTTCAGGGTTAGGCCTTGTTTTTTGTTCAAATTATAATAATTCATTAGTAATCAGCAAATAGCCAAGCATTTGAATTTTAATCGATATCTATAGAGGGAACTACTTACTAGCATCTTCTTCTTTGTATCGTTGTTTAATTCGATCAAGGGATTTTTGTGTTGCCTCTTCCCTCTCTTTTAACTTGGCCTGTAATAAGTTATTAGTGATGCAATGTAAGAAAGGAAAAATAGCTAAACTTTGCAATCATAAATTTGACAACTGAAAGCACGCATACCTCATACAATTTTCTCCATGCGAAAGTCACATTTTTCTGCCGCATCCTCTCAACAACGACATTCACGCTCTCCTCGCCGAACTGGCCCTTGTAAAACTTCTTCCAATATTTATCAGTAACAGGGCTAAGATCTCTACACTGTAATCAAACCACACAATTAGTTGAGATCATGATATAAAGGTAAATCCAAGAAAAAGGAAGCTTTAGAATAGCCCAAAAATAGTGGCCAGAAAAGTCTTACTTCTGTAAGATCCTCAATATGCTTCAAATGATCAACAGTACAATGGGACAAAATGCGATCTAAGAGATGAAAATCAAGATATCCAACATCTCCTAGATACCTGACATTGTCTATGGCCAGCTGAACACATAAATCAACCAATGGGGGTGCTTTTCGAATCGCCATTGAATCTGATTGTTGGTTTGCACCCCTGCAAGAAAGAACTAAATTTTAGAATATAACAATAAACAATCAATTAAGTAACAAATCCAATCACCACAACAATAATTCAGAAGGTTCTTCATACAGCTTTGCCAGTAGTATCTCTTGTAATAATTATTCACACGAAATAAAGCTTGATTTGAACAATGAACTTAAAAGAATCTTAGTACATCATCTAATTGAATTACCCATCGTCACACCAAAATTACAGTCCTCAAACTTGCAAAATTTAATAATTTACTTTATTTTCTCACATAGATAAATTTATAAATTTAAAAAAAAAAAACCATCAGTAGAATTTCGAGATTCATCTCCCTACAGAACAGATGAATTTTCGTTGTTAATTTACGAATAAATCTAAAAAAAATTAAAAAAAATTGTCAGCGAAGAAAATAAACCGAAAGAACCCAAATATTAAATAATTAAATTAAAAAATGGGTGAAAGAGTACCGGTGATGGGATCGGATTGTGGAGAGAATTAGGGCGTCAACAGTGGATGATTGCAATTGCAGTAGCGTTTATATCAAGGAGCTTCGGTTTCAAGCAGATCAGATTTCTTGATTTTCATTATTTCCCCTTTTTATTTTATTTTAGTTTATATTAGGTTAATTGGTTATCACGAGCCCCTGAGGCCCAAATTGGAGTTTCAATTTCCTTTTCCTAACAGAAATCCCACTTTCATAAGTAAAGATAAAATAATAATTTGAAGTTTAGTTTTATATATATTTAGATTTATCACTAATTGCTAGATTACAAAACTTGGGCGAAAAGGTAAAAAAAATTATACTCCCATGTATATTACTATTTGTATTAAACGATCAGATTTCTTTTTATTTGGCAAAAAGGTAAAAGAAATATAGTTTTTTTTCTAAAAGTGTGAAACTCACAAATAATAGTTTGAATATAATTTAAAATTGTTTTTTTTTTCATAAGAAGATGTGATATTATATTCAAAGAATGTCACTTTTAAACTGTTTAAGAAAACATATTCGGACCTTTACTTTTTTAAAAATTTTAGGGCTTCAAATAATCTTCATGATTGTTAATTTTTTTAAGACAAAACCGAGTGAAACAATTTATAAGATACTCCCTCCGTCTCAAAATTATAAGCACGTTTATTTTACCATGTTTTTTAAGAAAATTTTTTTGACCAAATTTATTGACTTTAAAGGGTAAAGTAGTATTTTTAGGTAATAAAAAAGTATAAAGTAATGATATGTGTGTGAAAAATGAGTGACAAACTTGAAATTAAAGTAACTTTTGAAGTTGTTGGATAAAGTGATATTTGTCATTTTTAGGTTGTGAACAAAATTGTGGGACAGACAAATATAGAAACATGAAGGAAATTGTGGGAGGGAGGGAGTCTATGTTTAAATATGATTATTACTCCCTCTGTCCCAACAAGTATTTCACATATTGGTGTGCGCGAAATTTAAGAAAATTTTGTATTTTTATGTATAAAGTAAGAAAGAGAATATATATTTTAGTTGATTTAATGAAAAATGTGTGTAAAGTTGTTGGGAGATGTGAAAAAGTAAGTAAAAGTAATTATTATATTGGGATGTGTGTAAAAAGTGAGTATTATTATAATATATTTTTTACCAAATTTAGTAAAAATAAAGTGTAAAATACTTTGAGGGACGGATAAAAAAAAAGTGTGAAATACTTCGGGGATGGAGGAAGTATGTTTTATCTATAGTATATAATAAGTACTTCATGTATGCAAAAATGCACCTTTTTTGAAAGTACTTAGTTGCCCTTTTAATTTCGTTATCCACCCAAAAAAACCCTTATACAGTCCCCTCGTGTGTGACTTCAACATATTATTAATTGTGATTTAACATTATATGAGGGTAGGATTGGTAATTTACCGTTTGTGCACATCAACTGATTCTAACGGAATCCTATTTCAAGAAGTTGAACAAGCACAAATCCATGTCTTTCTAACAAACTTAACTTCTTACATTAAAATTACAAAAGAATATTAACTGTACTTTATATTCTTTTGGTTTTTAATTAATTAATTGATGATAGTAACTCTATTCAATATTCAAAGTCAAACAAACTCAAAAAAAGATTTATTTCAAATTGTATTTCATACCTCTTATATCGAAATACCATACCATATAAAAGCAATAAAATTAGACCATTAAAAGCGATGAATTTCCAATACTTTCCATAAATCTCTTCTAATAATCAACACTAAAAATGAATTCCCAATGTCAAAAAATTGCATATGGAAGAAAGATTTGAAAAGAAACATTACACTTTTACTATCAAATTTTTACCATAACAGAATTCTGGACCTACCAAGTTTTGGTTCGTCCTTGCAAAGACGAGAGGTGATTAAAATTTAAAATGTCGATCCATCGAGCAGTGATTAAACAGTACATTCATCAGCTACGAGTGGAGGTACGAAAGAACAACCCTGAAGAGTTTGCTCGAAGATGTGGCCTATTCTCAACAACTTCTCCTACAACAAATTCAGGATTGTGTATGGAAAAAGAAAATGAGTGGATTTGTTTAGTTCAATGTAGAAGATTGAAATTTCTGAAAATTAAGACATGCAACAAATTTGATTTACCTCGTCAAATGCTGCTCCAATCATTTGAAACCCAACAGGCAGGCTAGCAGACCCTCCTTCAACAAATCCACATGGTAAAACCAGAGCAGGGAGACCAGCCAAGTTCACATTAACCTGCATTCGTTTCGATGAATCAGACATTCAGTAGATTAAGAACGGGTGTGAATTGAAGAAATCATAAGGCATTATAAACTCACAGTCATTATGTCTCCAGCGTACATGGCCAACGGATCATTTTTCTTCTCACCTGAAATTATTACTGATGAATTAGACTTATCTTTTGAGTTGGTCGTATAAAAGTGAAATGATGGGTGACGATGAGGACATTATTACAGTCAAGCAGTGAAAAGTCACAGGTGTAGTACCAATCTTATACGCTACAGATGGAGCAGCTGGAGATATCAAGATGTCATTATTGTCCAAAGCTTCCTTAAAGCCCTTTCGTATTATAGTCCTGACCTGAAATACCGGCATACACGTAAATTTTCAGAGAATAAGGAGATATTACAACCTTCAAATTAAACTTAAAAAACGATTAGACCAAATTACTTCCAAGGTCATAGATGATTATTGTTATACTATAAACTAAATGTTAATATCAATTTTTCAAATGCATTTATCCATAAAATGAAAGGAACAAAACTTGGTTGTTGAAGTTGTGGTAATGTAATAATGAATGTCACACTAGAAAGCAATTATTGGTAAACCTGTTGGGCACGCTTGTAATACGCATCATAATAACCAGCAGAAAGAGCATATGTACCCATCAGAATTCTCATTTTAACCTGTACAAAATCATCACATGGTGGCGAGTTAATAGTAGGAAAATTTTCTTTCAGCCATAAATTATATAGGAGAATGTCAATAGATGTTTATATGGCGCAAACTGTTCATAAATTCGCACCTCAGAACCCAACCCTTGAGCGCGGGAATTCCCATAAAGAGCATTGAGCTCATCACCCAAAACTTGGTTTCCATATCTGAAATGCAGTAGGTGGGGTTAACTTCAGTCTCTGAAGTTTCTTATGTCGAAAAGAAAGGTTTTCAGCCTTCTCCACGCAAAGATTATTATGAATTTTAATATTAGTTGAACCAGATATTAGTTCACAAGATAACCTGACACCATCATAGCGAGACAAATTTGATGAAGATTCAGATGAAGCAAGAATATAGTATGCTGGCAATCCAAGCGAAAATGATGGCAATGTAACCTGAATATCCAAAATTAAAAGTGACAATAAGACGCTTGACATTTTGTTGTGCAGTAAAGACACAAAGACATTGTATTAACCACAATACATGAGAAAATATACCTCTGATACAGTGCATCCAAGATCTTCTAAATGCGAAACAGCATCCTGAACTGAAGAGATTACTTCTGCATCAACCCCACTTTCAAGGGTTTCATGTATAACACCAACTCTCAGTCCTTTCAAGGGTTTAGATTCCAAGTAATCTAAAGCAACAAATTGAGATGCATAGTCTGGGACTTCCTGAAATGAAAAGTCTAGAGATTGAACGAAGAAATATTCTTATCGTATATATGATGAGCTGAAAACTCCAATCTAATAGATATGATATTGAACAAGATTCCCTGTCAATATTCTACATAAATGGGAACTAGGTGCAAAGAAAACGCTTCAACGCTACACATTTACGGCCGAAAAAAATTTCTGACACAAAAATATATTATATATGAAATCATATGTATGTAAGACGGCAATATATGCAATAAAGTGAGGTTTTTATGAGGTTGCTGCATGTATTTAGCAATTTCTGAGTAAGTTATCATGAATAATTGGTTCAGAAAAATCATGGATGAAATATGATACAACACATTGCCGTTTAAATATGGAATGATAATAGTACACTTGGATTTAAATGCAGTGTGAGGGACTTAGGACTCTACTCTTGAGCTGCTCGTCGCATCAAACTTATCATAACCAGAAATTGAGTGGAGAAGAATCCCTGCATCAGCAACAGAAGAACCAAAGCATCCAATAACATCCAAGGAGGATGCGTAAGCCACAAGTCCATATCTTGAGACACGCCCATATGTTGGCTTTAGTCCCACTATGCCACAGAAAGATGCCGGTTGCCTGACACTTCCACCAGTATCACTTCCCAATGCCACCATGCATTGTCTTGCAGAAACAGCTGCAGCCGAGCCCCCTGAAGAGCCTCCTGGTACCCGTGACAAATCCCAAGGATTGGCTGTCACCTAATGAATATGAAGATGCGTCACCTGAGTAAACCATATTCCGTTACAAGATTGTAAAATTGGGTAAACTATATATCTTTAAATTGTTTATCTCAGGTGAAAAAGAAGAATTGGGATATGAATAGAGGTCCATGTCATCAAGATATCATCTCACAATTGCCATCACCTATTGAAACTTGGCTCCACGCATTATCTTTTCTATTGTAACAGTAATTAAAATTTGTAATATTATCCTTGTAAGCATGTGAGTCATGATCTATGTTATTGATGCAATAAACAGCTCAAAGTGGGTAGATGAAATACTGTCTAATTAGAATTAGAACTCTAAATGCTGACAAATCCCAGAAGCAAATTCATCTATTTCAGACAGTTAAAACTTAGCATAACACATTCAATCACAATCAGAACTAATATGTCATAATGGTGTGAATGCACTTTGCCATACAACTACGCAAATCCAATACAAATCCAGAAAAGATTGCAAATTTCTTCCAATCCTAACTGGACAAAACAAAATTTGAGGCATAATCACAACTTCAAAACTATCAAATCAAAAGTTAAACTTAATAAAGAATTAGGAAGACTTACTTGATATCCAGAGCCTTCCGTTGTACTTCCCATACCAAACTCATCCAAATTAGTCTTCCCAACTATAATAGCCCCGTTCTCCCTCAGCTTCCTCACCGCCGTCGCATCGAACGGCGGCCGATAATTTTCCAGAAGCCTCGAACCCGCAGTGGACGGCATATCACTTGTGCAAATATTATCCTTAACTCCAACCAAAACCCCAGCCAACGGGCCCAATTCCTCATTGTTCCTAATCTTGTCGTCCAGCTCCTCAGCCTGCCTCAAAACGGTGTCTTCAGGAGAGACATAGAGGAAACTGCTCAAATGGTGCTCGTTCCGGCGGAGGCGCTGGAGAAATGACTTTGCAAGGTCCACGGCGGAGGTTTGGCGGGAGAGAAGGGATTTCCGGGTGGTGAGGATTTGGGAAGGCGGCGGCGGATGGACAGCGGCGGCGGGGATGGGGGAGGTATGGAGACATTTGAGTGCAAGGGTAGTGGCGTACGTGGTGGTGGCGGCGGGGTAGTGGCGGAGGAGGCGTGGGGTTTGGGCCGATGAGGATAGCATTTTTTGGGGGTGGAGAAATGGGGGGGGGGGGGGGGGGGGGGTGTTGCTGCAGCACCTGAATTCTGAATTTCATTAGAAATGGAAATTTCTTTTTGGTCCTTTAGGTTTCAACTTATTATTAAAATCATTCGTAAAGCTTTTAATTTGACAATATAGTAGAGATCGCATTAGTGTTGGTAGATAGCTAGTTTAGGATAATCATTCGTATAACTTTTTATTTGACAGTTTTGTAGAGATCGCGTTAGTGTATGTCGATGTAGCTAGTTATTAGGAGTAAATTGCAATTTCAAGATATTAATTTAGGAGAGTTTACAATTATAGAATACTATGTTTTTGGGCTCATAATTATAATACATTATGTTTTAATTTTTTAATTAAAATCATTATATAACTTTCAACGAGTTCACATAATTATTAATTACTAGTACAGTGTTGCCCGCACTCACGTGTGTAATCGTATTTTATTATTTATTTATTATTTTAAAATTTATATTATTTAAATATAAATTAATTATATTAATAGAAACATACCATTTAACTGAGTAATCTAATTCATTGTATTAATAAAAATAATAAATTTAAGATTGGCATGCACCATTAAATGATAATAAATAAAAAAATGTTGAAGCAACGCTTTATTGATCATCATAATATAGCAATATTAAATTATACCCCCTCCGTCCCACATTAAAGGTAATTTTTACTTTATGGCATGTGAATTAAAGAGTATTATTATTTAATGTGTAGTGGGTAGTTGTATTAGTAGGAGTGTAGGCCCCCTATTTTAATTGTATAGAGTGTGTGTGTGGATCCCATGTATTTAAAAAATAAAAGAGGACCCTTTGGGTGGGACATCCAAAATGGCAAAGAAACTCTTTGAGTGGGATGGAGGGAGTAATAATTTATACTTAGAGATAACTTTGATAAATTATAAATAAAATAATAGTTTATACGTATAGAAAATTAAGATCCAATCAATTTACCCATAATTATAATGGATAAAACCCCTTATTGAGTAATATAATTTATTGCACTAATGAAATAAATGAGAATAATTTAGGGTTATTATACACCATTTTAATCATAATAATAATTAAAAAAATCAATCTTATCGTTGATGCAAAGACTTAATTGATCTTGTTTCTTTAATTTTTTTAATCTAATTTATTAAATTATTTTTAATTTGAACTTAATAGGTTACCAATAAATATATATATATATATATATATATATATATATATATATATATTTTAAAACTAAAATATTGATCTACATGAAAAGTGAAGAAAAGAAAAAAATCAAATCATCAATTAACTTTTAAAAGATTTAGAAATTCTATATTATAGCAAACTCCATCTTATTATTATTTAAATTAAAAAATTTTAAAATAAATGAATAGAGTGGACAGATTCAACTAAATTCATCATATAATTGAAATTGTGTTTTAATTAAAAGATTTTATCAGATCAAATATAATGAATCGTGTATATCTATACAAAATTACTTATTCATTATTAATATGAAATCATGATATTATAATGAAAATAATTGTATAAGATGTTTTGTCTTGGTCTTAAGACAATTTAAAGTAGTATTCCTCGTTCGCCGGAAAGGTATACATTTTGCTATTTTGGGCGTGCGCACTAAAGATATACATTTCTCTTTTTAAATACATGAGATCACACATCACTAATACATTTAATATATGGGACAACACACTCCACTAATACAACTATCTATTACACATTAATAATAATACTCCTTAATTCACGTTCTAAAAGCAAATGTATACCTTAAAGGCGGACGGAGGGAGTATAATAAAATAACTTATAGTATACATGGATTATTCAAATAATTTTAAATATTATTTAAAAATGGTGTGAGAAAATTAAATTTGAATAATTGTATTAAAATCATATTTTTAAAAAGAAGTGTATTATATATTTATTTTAAAATTATGTTTGAAAATCGGGCAAAAATAATAATAATATATTAATAATAAAATAAAAAACTCAGCCATGGGAAAATTGAGTCTATAATGAATATTTTAAAAAAATAAAAATCAACAAATTAAATTTAGAAATCCAATACAAATCGAAAAAAAAAAACTTAAAATAATGGAATGATAAAAGAATGTCACCTCACACATTTAAAATTTAATTTAAGTAATTCAGAAAAATGAAATACAATTAAATAATGCTTTTTTAGAGATTAGAACCCAAGACCTCCTAAAAATGTCCAGCCAATTAAAACACACCATCTCACAATTTTTAGATAATCATATATAACAAATTAATATAATATTGACACCTCACATTTTCTAATTTTTGCTAATTTATTTTAAGAAATGTGTTTTATTTTAATATATAAGAAGATGTGTATGCATATGCGGTGGATTATTTGATCAACTAAGTGTGATATTTGAAAATCAATTATGTCCGTGATTATTAGATCACATGTGGGATATATCCTTATTTAATTCAAGACCACATAATTTGATACTGTACTTTTTCATTTTTTTTTTCGTATTAAATTATTTTAATTTTTAAAATAGTCTCCACTCTCTCTCACGTCTGCAAATAATTTTTAGTATTAACATTTTTTTAATGCACCATTATTCAATACACAATATAATTAAGATAAAAATTTGTGTGAAACCGTCTCAAATGCCTTTATGTGAAACGGATAAAAATGATAACATCATTAACGAAAAGCTATATTCAATTAATGAGAAGTGATAATATTGCAGTGAACTTTATCATGAATGATTTATAGTATAAATAAAAATTAATAACATTTTATGGCGAAAGTGATAAATATTTTATCATTTTTTATCCATCTCACATAAGTATTTATGTAAAACAGTTTCACAAAAGTTACCCTCTAATTTATCATTTTTATTTCATCGCAATATATTAATATGACAGTTTCTCACGTTCTGTAATTATTTTCCTAGCAACCTTATTTAATTGTTTTTTTAAAAATCATTTATGTCTCACTATCTGTCTTCTTTTTTTTCCTTAAGCACCCGTAGTTTGCATGAAAAATATTTTAACAATATATAAATTAATAAAAGATAGATTATAGGATGTACCGATTTCTGAGTTGCATTAATCTTTGTATGAGTACTGAACGATGATTATAAATAATTAATCAAAACTTAATTAGCTAATTAATCCATCCTTCTTCCTCTTTCTCTCTGCGATGATGATTTCGCCTACAATAGTAGCTTGTGCAATTGCTGCAGTGAGTTCTCTACTCGTGAATCATACAGTGGGCATAATTGGAAATGAGAATTGCGACTTATACCAAGGGAGTTGGATTTTTGAAGAATCGTATCCACTGTACCGATCAGAGAATTGTCCGTTTATACTGCAGCAATTCAACTGTACCGGAAATGGACCTCCAACATCAGAAATACAGATGGCAGCCCCATTCCTGTGACCTAACAAGGTATGTTTTACGTGTCAATGACATAAAAGATGATGTACGAAAATAACTTGAGAGATTTGGTGTGTTATGCTATATATGGATAGGTGGGATGGGAGAGAAATGGTGGAGAGAATGGGTGGGAAGCGCATAATGTTGGTGGGAGATTCATTAAGCATGAATCAGTGGCAATCTTTGGCTTGCATTATTCTTTCCCTCAATCCCAACACTTCTTACCAACCAATCAAAACCAGTGCCCTACTATCCACCATTACATTTCCAGTTAGTCATAAATCTTTTTTTCTTTTTAATAATTTATTTGCCTTAAATTTCTTATTATCGTCATTAATATTGACGATAAAATATATGTTGAGATGAAGTATATCTGGGATGTAGTAAAATATGACCGTCATATAAATATAATAAGTATGTTTATTGTTAGTTATATTATGTTTTTATAAAATAAGATGAATGACATATTAAAATATAATTTTAAATTACTTATACTAGTATGAGTGAGGCTTGCGTGCGCCTTTAAAATTTAATATTATGGATAAGGGTACATTATTTTATGAGTACATCATTTTGTTCTAAAGGGTATATACTTTTCATTATATTTTTTTATTTTTCTTCAGAAAATAAAGGGTACACATCTTTATACTAAAGGATATACAATTTAACACAAAATTCTAAAGGCACACGAAATGTGCTTCCATGAGCACGTGCGAACACAAGTTTTTGCCTTATAAAATAAAGGGTACACATCTTTATACTAAAGAGTATACAATTTAGCATAAAATTCTAAAGGCATACGAAACGTGCTCCCATGTGCCTGCGCACACACAAGCTTTTGCCTACTAGTATATATATATGATTTCCTACCAACATAGTGACATAGTTTACATATGAAGTATAATAATCATAGGCCTAACCCATCTCACGATAGAGTATTTCTCGAGAAAATAATCAATTTTGGTCTTATATCTTTTACAAAATCCAATTTTAATCTTGTAATTTTTAGTATTTTTAATTTGATCCTATATCTTTTAAAATTTTAATTTTAGTCATATTAGTTCAAAATCAATTCTATATTTTTTTTAATTATCAAAAGATACATGACTAACTTTGATAATTCAAAAAGATATAGAACTAAATTTGAAACTTATAGAACTAAAATTAAAAATTTAAAAGTTACATGATCAAAATTAAAACTAAAAGAACTAAAATTAAAAATACTAAAAATTACATGATTAAAATTGGATTTGATAAAAAATACATAACCAAAATTGATATTTTCTCAGTATTTCTCACATACATATATTGTACCATAAGAGATTGTCTTTTGTCTTGTAAGTATTGATAGCTCCTTTTAAGAGATACTTCTATCACATATTTTATGTGAATTAAAAGAGTAATACTATTAAGTGAAAAAATCGATACTGCCCACAAAATTTTTGTTGGTCTCAACTCTCAATGTCCATTTCTATGAATTAGCGTGTCCTTTTTTTCTTTTTCCTTCTTCTTCTTAAAAAAAATAATAATAACAATAATAAGAGATTTATAATAACTGAAAAAAAAATGCTCATAATTTTCAGGATTTGAATATCACATTGATGTACCTTCGAAACGCATTAATAGCGGACGTAATAAAACGTAACGGAACGAGAGTGCTGAAACTGGATTCCGTTACCGTTAGTTCAACACTCTGGCTCCAAGCGGATGTCCTGATCTTCGACACGTGGCACTGGTGGCTTTACACCGGAAGAAAACAACCGTCAGATTAATTAATTAATCATCAAACTAAAAAATAAATTTATTTATTAATTCTCCATGAACTTGCATAAACAATTAACTATTTTTCAGATGGGATTTGATCGAAGAGGGGAATGTAACGGTAACGGAGATGGATAGATTGGAAGCATATGAGAAAGCATTGAGGAGTTGGGGAAGATGGGTTGACCAAAACGTGGATGTTTCCAAAATTAAAATCTTTTTCCAGGGTGTTTCTCCTGATCATTGGAAGTGAGTAATGAATCGTTAAGGTTGTATTAAGATTGAGTCGTTTGAAATTTGAAAATAAAGGGATTAACAATTCTCGAATCTTTTCTCAAATTAATTGTGCTACAATTTCATCAGGATTGAGTCGTTTGAAATCGAAGTAATTATTTAAAAATGAAGGAATTTACAATTTTCGAAGCTAAAATTTCATCGCTAAATTCGTTTTTTTTTTTTTTGTAGTGGAAGTACTTGGGGAGTGTCGGAAATCCAACGATGTGAGAATGAACAACAACCCTTGGAGCAATTACCCGTTGAGGAAACGGGCAATCGAAATTTTACCCAAGCAAACATTGTACTTAACAATGTTTTGTCTAGCATGAATGCTACAATTAGATTATTGGACATCATTAAATTGTCCCAATTTAGGGTTGATGGACACCCTTCCATTTATGGAAACCCTAGACATCGTGGAATGGATTGTACGCATTGGTGTCTTCCCGGGGTTCAAGATATTTGGAACCAACTTTTGTATACTTCTATTTGATTTTATTTATCCCTTCAAAATTTTATAAATTTTCTTATTTTTCAAATCTTGTCACTCGTGAGAGATTGCTTGTGTGAGACGTGTTGAAGTATGCTTGTTATATAGATAAAATATGTTTATTGATAGTTACAACAAAGAGAGAAAGGAGAATTTATGCTAGTTTGCAATGCGAATGAGATTTCTTCCGATTAAGAAGGCGTGTCCTGAATGAGACTTCATGAGCTTGTTTATAGGCAAATGGAGGAACTCAATAAATGCTATGTAATCATGACAACCTGTAGGCGGCTACACATATAATTAAGAATTTTGATCCTGCAAACAATATTGACGAGATTAATTTACTTAAACCACACTCCCCAATATTGTTTGGAGATTAAAATTCTTAGTTGCAGCCTTAAGGCCATCTTAAGTCTAGTTTGAAAATCAAGCATGAAGGTTAAAATTCCTATTTTTGCTAAAAACCTTATTCTTTTAATTATTTGAAGATGCCATATTCCGTTATAAGATTGTGAAGAATGCATCTATACATTGTTTAATCTCAGGTAAAAAAGAAGAACTAAGGTGAGTCCATGTCATCAACATATCATCTCACAATTGGTTGAAACTTGACATAATTAAAATTTGTAATCTGAGACCCCATCTGTTGTATTGATGCAAATAAAAGCTCAAAGTAGCTATATAGTTTATAGAATAACTCTAAATGCTGTGATTTTAAATTGAAACAAATTAATCCCATATGAAAATTCAGACAGATCCTTCTTGTTTAAATGACTATGCAGAAGTTGAAAAATTCTGACAAAATTTCTTAAACTTCAAAACTTAAACATAATAAAAAAGAATTAGGCTTACTTGATATATGCCAAAGTCAGATTGTAAATAACAGTAAGAGTGAAAGGTGTAGAGAGATAAAGGCAGTGTGAAGGGTATTTATACAATAATTTTTGGAGAATCTGCTGAGAAATAGCAGCTTAGAATTAATTGGTTTTGGTTACCATAACAAAAAGCATTACTAATTTCATCTCTATTTTACCCCACTTCTCCATGTATCTTTCAAAAAAATTTCGGTTTTATTTAAATTTAATTATAAGTGTATAATTGTAATTTCATTATTGTGGTTTTAGGATATACTCCTTCCGTCTGTTAAGGTTATTTTGGACAGTCTCAAGTTAAGGCTAACGTTTAATTTTTGTCAAGTTGGACCCACACCAAACAATTAATTATTCCATGTAGGATCCACAAACAACACTAATACAACTACCCACTTCACATTAAATATTATTTTTTTCACCTCACTATACATTAAAATATTATATATCTTAATCTACGTGCAAAAATTAAACGTAAACGTTAACGTGGGAAGGAGGGAATATATTTTACTACTAAAATCTAGAATATAATTGTAATTTTATATTTGTGATTTAGGTTATATTTTAATTTAGGTTAATTAGGTGGTTATTGTTAACATTAGTCATTTACCTCACTATACCTTAGCTTACAAATACACGTAGAATAGCTCCATAAAGTATTATTTATTCTTTATTATTTTTATTTCACGATATGAGTTTATGATGGGAAACAATTATGTTGCACGGAAGCGATAACATTTTATTAAAAATTATAGTATATAATTGATAAAAAATATTATAGTCGAAATAAATAATTTGTAATATAAATAAAAAAATAATATCATTAATAAAAAAGAGTGAGACTCTTGTGCTTCGGGGGCATACCGTGAGCTTTTAGAATTTAGTATTATGAGTAAGTGTATATTGTTTTGTTCTAAAGGGTATACACTTTAATTAATAATGGTACAACATTTTGTTGTAAAGATATACACTTTTCATTAATATTTTTTATTTTTCTTTAAAAAATAAAGGCTACACATCTTTATATTAAAAGGTATACAATTTAACACAAATTTCTAAAAGTGCACGGAATGTGATCCGTGTGCCTAGGTGCACAATTTTTTGCCTATAAAAAAATGAAACAATGACCATTTCATAAAAGCATCGCTCTTAAATTAATATACCAAATATATTTATAAATAAATAAATTAATTTTAAAATGGATAAGAAGGGTTCGTACCAATCCATACAGTGCTCGTTTTGCTCGTTTGCTTGCATGTATTAAGGGGGATTGATACACAATACCTCATAATATCACGTTTGTCTCAATGTATTTATAATACTTGATCAGAGATATTAAAATTCCCGATATTAATAATATCATTCCTTTGGTATTGTGTATCTCACCTTAATAGGTGAGATGCACAACACCACCATTTAATACATACGTATTAAATGTAATTTTATCATTATACCCTTATCCAATAATAATTATTAATAATAATAATAATAACAACAACAACAACAAAAACAATAAGGGTAAATATGTCATTTTACTTATTATCTCATTTGTTAATACTTAATAACAAACATAAAATAACTAATACTTAGTTATCAACAATTCAATTTTTTCATAATACCAAACAACAATACAATTAATCACAAGTCAAACAAATCTCATTATACACAATACTTTTATATCACATACATACAAGCAAACGACCTCATAGAGTATAACAGCTATAGCTAACTGGGTCATTTTATCTTACTTTTAGGTCAAAGAAAGAAAGAAAAGCAAAAATAGACCTCAAACGATTTTAACAAAAATTAGGCAAACAGCAGTTTCTTGATATTAACATCCTTTTAATTCTTAATAATCAATTCAAATTTTATATATGTTCCATATATAATGAAAACGTAATATTTGACATTAACATTCCTGCTTAATTAATTCAATTTTTATGTTCCATATATCCAACTAATTATAAAATAAGTTGTTATATAGACGAACTTACGAATAATTAATACGCGAAGTATTTCATACTTTTTTTTTATCCGTTTCACAAAATATTTTATACTCACTTTATTTTTTCATAACGTGATAAAAATTAAATTTCAATAATATCCATTTTTTACAAACATTTCAATATTACCCACTTTTTACACACATTCAACAATTTATACATGCATATTTTTTATTAAATTATCTAAAATATTTTTAATATTTTTTACTTTATACATTGAAAAAAATAATTAAACTCCGTGTACAAGAATATGTGAAATACTCCCTCAGTCCGAATTCAAGGATGTCATTTTGCTTTTGGACACGGAGATTAAGGAGTATTGTTATTTAATGAGTGGTGGGTAGTTGTATTAGTGGAGGTGTGAGTCCCATTTTTTAGTTGTATTAGTGGATGTGTGTAGATAAAGTAGAAAATGAGACCCTTGGGGATGGACACCCAAAATGATAAATTGATATCCTTAAAAGCGGACGGAGGGAGTACTCCCTAAGAGAATAATTTTACTTTAAAAGAATACAAACACTTGTGTAAACTGAATTCATGGTGTAAACCCTGTGATCTCTCCTTCCAATTTTATATACCCTATGTAATATTAAGGTGTTTAAATTAATGGTACGAACCATTTACAAGGGTTTATCCAAGAGACTAGTAATTCTTAAAAGAAATACATTTAATAATCGTTTTTTGAGGGCGATATTCTCTCCCACGTTCTCCCTATACTCTTGCCTAACATAATCATCTAATTTTATGTTGTTTAAAAGATGATATAAGTTGCATGAAGCACCAATTAATTTAAACTAAGCTCAATTAGCTACCTAATCTTTCTCTCTCCAACACCCACTCTCTCCATTTCCAGACATGGGCAGTTCAACGCCACCATTCTCTGCAGTTATTGCAGTTACAGTAGTGATATTTGTAAGGCGTTCCATGCCTGAAATTGTTAAAAATGTAAAATGCGACTTATACGACGGGAGTTGGGTTTTTGATAAATCGTATCCACTTTACCGCTCCGAAACATGCCCGTTTATGATACAGCAGTTTAATTGCACCGGAAATGGACGCCCAGATCTCCACTATCAGAACTACAGATGGCAGCCCCATTCTTGCAACTTACCAAGGTTTTTTTTTTCTTAATGATAATGGCCTATAGTTGATAATTAAATAATTAATAATTTAGTTTATTGGAAGAAATTTTGGTATCTATAACAATTCTATGGCAAATTGTATTGCTCGAGCTTTGTTTCTGTTGCTAGTTCTATTGTTGGGTCGAGCCTTTTGAGCTTCTCGATAACCCTTGCTCATTTTCTGTTTAATAGGAGTATATGAAATCCCTTTTGTTTTTTTTAAAAAAAAACAATTCTCGAAACAGTGTATTATATAATGACAATAATTTATGAGTTTAACTTTGGTGCACCTGATACATCGGTGAAACTAAATAATTTAACTTTGGTGCACCTGATACATCGGTTCAACTAAATAATCTCAACTGTTAGATTATGTTTGTATTTAATCTTCAGCATTCAATAATATAAAATAATTAAAAATAAATTTATTAACTACCCAACTACTCCTCAATTTTACCCTATAATTATGTGGGTGCACCCAAAATAACCCTTAATTTATTTATATATATATATGATTGGTGTATGTATAGGTTGGTTGGGAGAGAATTAGCAAGAAGTGTGAGAGGAAAGCGGTTAATGTTCGTTGGAGATTCGTTGAGTATGAATCAATGGCTCTCCCTTGCCTGCATAATCCATGCTGCAAATCCGACCGCACATTTCCGGCCCACTCAAACCGCCGGTTTATTATCCACCATTTCACTTCCGGTTCGTTTAATATTTTTATTTTTAATACGTGATTATATATTATTTATTTTAAATATTAAAATTTAGAATTGAATTATTTATAGGCATTAAATATTAAGTTGATGTACTTACGGAACCCATTCCTGGTGGACGTAGAGGTGGAAAATGGAAACCGAGTGATGAAACTCGACTCAGTTGCACTCGGTTCCGAGCTCTGGCTTTCAACCGATATTTTGATCTTCGACACGTGGCATTGGTGGCTTCATTCTGGGAGAAAACAACCGTGATTAAATACGATTATTTTTTTTTGTGTTTTTTTATTGATTTTGTTAGTTTAATTTAATTTAATTTAATTAATTCTCCATATTTTAATAGATGGGATTTGATCCAAGATGGAAATGTAACGGTGAAGGACATGGATAGGTTGGAGGCATACGGGAAAGCAATGATGACGTGGGGAAAATGGGTTGACCTAAATGTTGACACCCAAAAGGTCAACGTTTTTTTTCAGGGTGTTTCTCCGGATCATTGGAAGTAAGTATATATTTCAACAATATTTAATTTATAAATTCAAATATTTATTAGAATTGGTGGGAAAGAATTAAAATATGTGTTAATAACACCTTTAGGAAAATTTAAGTGATTTTTTTTATCTAAAATTATACTCCATAACTTATATAATTCTACAATTCGATTCACGATGGACTGAATAGAATTGTGAAAATAAAATAGATTGTGCATATATTGTATTAAAAAAATTAAAACATTCTATAATTTTGAAAATCCTAAGAAATCAAGCATTGTGAACCTTTTAAGCAATCAATCTTTCGTTGTAATATAATCACTTTTTTTTTTTCTATAATGTAATAATTATGTCATATTAATTTTAAGGTTGATTAAATATATAATATCATGATTCATCTAAATAATAAAGCTGTGTTTATATATTTATTTTAGTAATAATTGAAGAATATAATTTAATAAAATAATTTGGTGTATTAGTGGTAGTGATTGGGGTATGCCGGAATTACAACGGTGTGGAGGAGAAGAGAAGCCCTTGGAACGGCCGATGGAGGAAGGAAATGTTAACAAAGCAAATCTCGTATTAAAGCACGTGCTAAATAATCTCAAAAAGCCGGTTCACTTGTTAGACGTGGCAGAGTTGTCGGAATTCAGAGTGGATGGACACCCTTCTATTTATGGAAACCCTAGACACGTAGGCATGGATTGCACCCACTGGTGCCTCCCCGGGATTCCTGACACGTGGAATCAACTACTCTACGCTTCCCTCAGTCCTAACACTTAATTAATTAATTTACTAATTAATTGTTTGTTTTAACTTGAAGCTTCTTGTGTTTCATTACTTATATTAAAATCCATGGAGTCATTGTAATTATATGGTATGTGTGTTTAACTAATCAACTAGAATATAGTTTAAAAAAAAAAAATCTTTTCTCGTGAAACAAATTTCGATTTTTGTAAAAAAAAAAATGAAGGTTTCAATTTTATCGAATAACTCCCACATTTGTTCAATTTTAGGTTAATTTTCGCGAAAAATGTCTTATGATTTAAACCACTAATTCAATTTATAGGTGATTAACATTTTATTAAGATGAAAGTAAGTAAAAAAAACTCTTATTAAAAAAGCAATATGAACACAAGTATTAAACAAACGCGTATATCCCAACCTTTTCAATTATAATACCAAATAAAATAATTTTATCATGTCACACAAAATTTTACTAGTATCTAAAATATAGAAATACAATTTAAAAAAGGTTGCATAGACCCACATAAACTAATCCTTGATTATATTTATTTATTATATATGTAGGACTAGAAGAATTTTGGTCAGTATTATTCTAGAGTTTATAATATTATAATTTGAGAAGAAAAATATAAATTTATTTTAGAAAATTTTTTCTAATCGTTTTGAGATGACATGAATTTGATTTTGTAATATATTGGGTATTGTTTAAAATAGATTCATCAGTTGTAATGCACTTCTAATTAAATATAAATTCGTTTTTATTGAAAAAGTATCTTGTAGAACGATGAACTTATTATTATAGGTAAATTATAGTATTTATTAGTTATTATAGTATGATAAATTATGTATTAAAATATATTGTTAAAATATTATAATATAATTTACTAAAAATAATATATTTTAATTATAAATAAACATTATACTACTTTATGTTGAACTGTTTCACATATACCCAATAAACATATTTTAGTAATAAATTCATTTTAAATTGGGTAGAATACTTTTCCTTGTTAGTTTAACTATTTATTTAAGAAAAACATATTTTAAATATATAAAGCAAGAGATAAAAATTCATTAAATACGGAGTATAGTTTTATTAATAATAAATAATTTATTTTATTTATGTGAAATAAAATTATAAAGCTGTGGTCACATCCTAATGTAACCTGAGAGTGAATATTTAAAAGTAAATTTACGTTGAAAATAAATACTCCTTCCGTCTGCTTCAAAGATATCAATTTTCTCTATTTAGCAAAAAAAAAAAAATACACAATATAACACACCACTTCCCTCTAATACAACTACTCCACTTTATATATAATAATAATACTTCTTATTCCACGTGCAAAAAGTAAATAAAAATCTTAGAAACTATTCACGTGCAAAAAGTATATAATTTTTTTAAAAAACTTATAAATTAACTTTAGTAAATTTAGCTTTACAAGTAAACACAATCAAATCATCACTTCTTAATTATCATTACTAAAATTACATTTGTGTTCTAAAGTATTATTGTTATTATTAATTTTCTCCATCTATCCCACACAAATTTTCAACCATTTATAATAATAATTCTTTATTTTTAAAATTAAAATAAGACTTTAGTCAGTGTCAAAATTGAATGCAGACAATAAAGTGACAGCTGGCCAGCTGTTTATCTTTTTAAAAAAAGGCATTATGGTATCGAATATCATTGCATATTACGCGTTTTTCTTTTTTCCCCTTCCATGCATAATGCAATATTATTAGGGATTAATTACCACTATAAAAATATAATTAAACCAATCATTGATAGCGACAGTTCCACATAAAACTCATTTGGTAAAAAAGTAGAGTAAAAGTCATAATAATCCCTTAAAAGAAAACAGTACTAGAAATAGAATGATGTATCACGCGTAAAACAATTTAAAGAATAAGTAAGCACGTATAAAGTTTTAGAGTCTAAACTAAAATAATGATATTATTAAGAAGAAGAAAATACATAATAATTATGTAATAATCTTTTAAAATTGACTGAATAAAAAAAAATCAATTGTTGGGAAATTTTAAATATGTTAAATACTTTAGGTGTCTTTTGAAATAAAAATACACTAATAACAATTAGGAATCTATAAATCATTATGTCAAATTAAAATAAATTTATTTTGGGTGCAATTAATTCAAAGAAAAAAAAGGAGTAAATATACATATATATTATATAGTATATATTTTCCCCAATTTTGTAAGTAGGTTTTTTTATAACACTAATTGATAATTGAGTCCGATTTTTTAGTAGCCACTATTAACAAAGTACAATTTTAAATAGCCACATCACTTAAAACCAAATTTTACTAGCCACTTTTTAGTGGACTCCCCAAATTACCCCCATAACTGTCAGATAAAGGACGAAAATAAAGGGACATCATGAAGTCAGTTTTGACTGCAGTAAATGGGGTGAGTGGACCACATTTAAATTTGTAATTAGTGGGTTGATGGACCACATTTAAAGTTTTTAAATTTTGGATGTGGGTTGGTGGGGTATATCATTAACGTCATTTTCACTTCTTTCTTTCTCTCCCTTCTTTCTTTCTGTCTCTCTCATCTTTCGTCCAACATTCTCTCTCTTCTTCTCTCCCTTTCGTCTCAAAGTGTCAAGCACAGTGCCACCAATATATCCATCAGCCGAATAGGCATTTCCGACTAGGTGCATTCCGATAAATTTTGTAAATGACAAATTTTCGGGTATGTATAATAGCAGTGTTATTGGTATCTCTAAATTATGAGTTATTTGTATATAATGTTTCCTACACTGATTTTTAGTACATTTTGTGTGGTTTTATTCATATGTGTAAAATGTGAAATTAATTTTGTATAATGTTTCGTACATGTTGTGATTTGGAAATGTAATGTGTTGAATGTGACTTAATTATGTATACATCATGTGTTGAATGTAGGACCGCAGTGGGGGTGTTCATTTTTTTTTAAAATTTTTTAAAAAAATTTTGGTTGGCCGAATAGGGGTTTTGTGTAGGCCGAATAGAACAAATCTTTAGGCCGAATAGAACAAGTGTAGGCCGAATAGAGCAAAGTGTAGGAGTAATTATTTTGATTTTTTTTGAAATTTTGGTTGGCCGAATAGAGGTTTTTTGTAGGCCGAATAAAACAAATCTTTAGGCCGAATAGAACAAGTGTAGGCCGAATAGAGCAAAGTGTAGCAGTAATTACTTTGAATTTTTTTTAAATTATGGTTGGACGAATAGAGGTTTTTAGTAGGCTGAATAGAACAAATCTTTAGGCCGAATAGAACAAGTATGGGCCTAATAGAGCAAAGGGTAGGAGTTTTTTTTTAATTTGTTTGAATTTTTTGTTGGCCGAATAGAGGTTTTTAGTAGGCCGAATAGAACAATTCTTTAGGTCGAATAGAATAAGTGTAGGCCGAATAGAGCAATATTTATGAGTTTTGAATTTTTTTGAAATGGTTGGCTGGTCGAATAGAGCATATTTGGTAGACCGAATAGAGCAATTTATGTGGGCCGAATAGAACAGTTTGTAGACCGAATAGAAGGAACTGTAGGCCGAATATAACAAATGTTTGAGTGTGCAAATATTTGGTCAGTGGCTGCAATGAACTTATATTTATTTTGGCCATAATTATGACTTTCTGTCTTATTTAGCAAAAAAATTATTTGTGCAGGGTGACTGGAAGCGTCCTTCTATGCAGGGTCAGAATTGCAGTATACATAATTACTGCAAACCTGGGATTGTGATGGAAATTATCCATACGCAGTTAACTAGGGTTGGGGGTAATGCGAAGGAGATATTTAGGATATCATGCTTTGGTCATTACTGGGATCTCAACGATGATTGGAACGCGAATGCTCATCTCCACACTCTCATGACGCGGGAGATTATCTAACATATGTGGTTTACGTGTGATAGGTTTGGGCGTAAGAGCGTCTACATGCCCTTGCTGCATCCTATGACCATGTCCCTCACGATAGGAAGAATCTAAGGCCACTTTGCTTGCGATGGATTTTTCATAAAGTGAAGAGGGTTGATAGGAATCTGTTTAATCGGGTATGAATCATTAACCCATTTTAGTGAATGACAATTCAGTAATATTGTATGTAAATGTATTGGTTTTTTTTTGCATCAGGATCTTGATATGGTGGTTTTTTCACGTGTCTTCGCTGATGAGCGTAGAGGGGGATATTGGATCGGCATAGAGGATGATCCTCTGGAGGGGTTGATCATGGGGATGTACACCAAGGCATTTTCTAACCCCAGACGAAAGGATGTTCGAGGGCTAATTACTCATATCTGCAGCAGCGTACCGCAAGGAAAGCATACGATCCTTCTAGTAATCCATGAGATCAGTGGTACTATTCGTGTGCGATTGTTGATGATTTGTGGAAGAGCCAACGGACGGATGATTCAGCAGCTTGGACGACAAATTGGGATCCCCATTCTTACCAACCTCCCTATACTACTAGTCCTAACCACAGTGGACATGCTTCAAGGGAGATGAGGTATGCTGAGCCCAGTTTTCTATGATCTGAATAGTGGCTGGCATGCTCGCTTTATAAATGAGCATGACGGACAGCAGCACTATTATGCTGACGCACAGCAGCACCCTGACGCTAGGGTGGATGAGTCCCCAGTTTTTCATGGGAGTGGGTTTAGGGACGCCTACGGAGATGATCAGGAAGTCCACGGATATGATCAAGATTTCAAATAAAGAGTCTTTCGTAGGTTGGATCAGCAGGATGAGTTTTTACACCAGCTTGCTTGTCAAGTTGTGTCTGAACGTCAAACAGCACATTTATTTCGGCAGGCGCTTATGGGTGAGATCAGGCACTTGGTTCACTGATCATTTACTTCTAGCTTAAAACCATGCATGCATTTGCATAGGAAACACAAACTTTGACACATCATATTTTGTTTGTCTTTAGAGGATATATGGCTCCAGAGTACGCGTTGCGGGGCTACCTGACTTCCAAAGCAGACATATACAGCTTTGGAGTGGTTGCACTAGAAATAGTCAGTGGCAAGAGCAACACGAACTACAGACCAAAGGAAGACTTCGTCTACCTTCTTGATTGGGTATGCATCCATCGATCTCTTGTTAGTCTTTCCTTTAAATGTTTTCATCGTCGCTGATCATTCTCTCAATCAGGCCTACGTTCTTCAAGAGAGGGGCAGTCTACTAGAGGTAGTCGACCCGGATTTGGGATCCGCATACTCATCAGAAGAGGCCATGGTTCTACTCAATGTGGCCCTTTTATGCACTAATGCTGCTCCAACTCTTAGGCCAACAATGTCTCAAGTGGTCAGCATGCTGGAGGGGCGAACGGCCCTCCAGGACTTGCTCTCCGATCCTGGATTTTTGACTGTCGATTCCAAGTTTAAGGCTATACGAAACCACTTCTGGCAGAACCCCAGTGTGAGTCATAGCATGTCAACAAATGGTCTTTATTCTGATTCATCACTTTCAAATCCAGATAGGCAGGAAAATGTGTTGCCCCAAAGAGCTGATGATGATCAAGATGTAACTAATTAAAGTGCTACAAAGTAGCACATTTTGGTGTTAATTCTTGTATATGTATATGTTATAGATTTTACCAATCAAGTGTACATAGTAGTCAATAGTTAATATGTGCCAATATATAGAATGTCTTTTGTTTTTTGGATTTTCTTTGATAACTGTAATTAAACCAAAATCTATGTTTCTTTTGTTGTAACTTATAAATATAATATTCTATTTTATATTTTTCCGAGTATTCCACGTGCTGCTTAAAAATGTGACGTGGAATTGGTATATGTTATTATAAATTACGTGAAGTGGCCTTGTTATGCAAGAGAAACATACATGATGCCTTTGTGCATTTTTATAATTTTTAACTATAATAACTAACCAACTAGTTGTTTATCAAAGCTGATTTTATGAAACGAAACTTAATTTTATTTTGACAAATGCGCACCATGCATAGATTAATTATCAACCAGCAATTAGGTTTATATATATATATTTATATATATATATATATATATATATATATATATTTTATAAACAATAATTTTTTAAAAATAAGATGAATGCTAAATTGGATTCACACGAGAGTCATTGTAAATAAGTTGAAAGATATATACTATACTACTCCTATTTATTAAAAGACTGATTATAGTGTGCATCCGGATGCACCCTAAGATAGGGTGCATACACCTTAAAAAATGTATACAAATATAAACAAAAACATATAATTTTGAACAAAAATATATACAATTTAATTATTAATTTTTTTAATGAAAAATTGAGTGTAAAAAGATATACAATTATTAAAAAACATGTATACACTATTAAATAAAAAATTATACACATATGGATGCTAGTTTTTTAATAAAAACATATTGTGGAAAAAGTATATAATTATTAATAAACACTTATCAAAATAAAATAACATAATATACAAAATAGAATAAAAAGTTATATACATATGGGTATACCCTTGCACCCGGGTGCACCTAATATCAACTCTTTTTAAAAAACGAAAATAATTAATTTCTGCAATTTTTTATTGAATTTTATTCGTTATATATTGTGAAATTTAGGGGGAAAAAAAGAAAAAAAAGAAAAAAAAAAAAGAGAATATATAAACGGAAGTTGAGAATAGAAGCAGGAGCTAACAGAAATTGAGAATGGAGAGGTTGTTCAAGTGCACGCCATTGTCGATTTCGATTCTTCTATTGCTCTTCTGCAATGCGATCCCCTCAAGTGCGTCCGATTCTTCGTCCACCACTATGCACACCAACAATTGGGCGATTCTTGTTTGCACATCGCGCTTCTGGTATTGTACTTTCTCCATACTCCATCTGTTTGTTCAATAACTGAATTCCTGCACTACACTTGGAGTTCATTTGAAGAAAGAATTGGAGAATCTAAGCGGTTGACTGGAATTTTTTCTATAGTCTCCAAAGTTTGATGCTTGTAGAAATCACACAAAAAAAAGTTATTATTATTTTTAAACATTAGGTATTGCTAGTTCTGTTTAATAGGGAAAGAAATCGAATCTTAGCTTTATTGCTACTATAAAGGTTATGTTTTGTGATTTTGGAACTGTTAATTGATCAGCATGAGAAGTTATAATGATTACAATTACCTTCAGGTTTAATTATCGGCATATGGCTAACACTTTATCCTTATACAGGTAATTGGGAAATCTATTCGTTATTTTCATCTGTTGTGTTTAGTGCATAATTTGCTTGTCCAGGATGAAATATTCTAATGGTTCTTCCTTTTTCTTTTCTTCTTCATCTGGGTATGCTTTGTCTTTAGAACGGTTAAACGGTTAGGAATACCAGATGAGAGGATAATTCTCATGTTGGCTGATGATATGGCTTGTAATGCTCGGAACAAGTATCCTGCCCAGGTCTTCAACAATGAAAACCATCGTCTCAACTTGTATGGAGACAATGTTGAGGTGGGTTCAATTGTTAACTATGTAAACTTCTTTGAAGAGACTGCACTGAGGTTGGATGTTTATTTTCATTACTTTTAAGAGTACTTGAAATATTAGGTAGTTGAGTGAGGTCTCAGATTAATATAATATTTAACTATTCATTTTTAATTGATGTAGAAGTAGATTGTGTTTTCAGGACCAATACCCTTACTCTTTAAAAGTGTATTTATCACACATCCTTCAATTTAATATGGTAGCACTGCCACTTTCCTTGTTGATATTTGCCTGAGTTTTCTGGAAGAATGACAGACCTAAAACCTCTTCACTAAAGCACAAACATTGTTGGAGGGTTATAAAAAGTCCTGAGATCAGGGCCCAGTCATTACATCATGATTGTAATTGTTTTTTGATAAAGCTCTCATTTCTTCTTAGTTACACCTGATTAGTTATTGAGATACTTTATTTGGTTATTTATAGTATTAAAAAAGTTGCTTATTTCTATATGAGGTATACTTGTGATTGTTGTCGGATTCATAAATCTCTCTCTGATTGTGGCATTCTCCAATTTAGGTAGATTATCGAGGTTATGAAGTGACTGTAGAAAATTTCTTGCGAGTATTGACTGGTCGTCATGAAACTGCAGTCCCAAGGTCTAAACGACTTCTAAGTGATGAAGGTAGTCATATACTTCTTTACATGACTGGGCATGGCGGAGATGAATTTCTAAAATTTCAAGACTCAGAGGAGCTTCAGAGCCATGATTTAGCTGATGCAGTGAAACAAATGAAGGAAAAGCGCAGGTACTTGAATAGCTTGTGACTGGAATGCTTCAATTTACTTTAAAGGAAGTGTTTTTAATGCAACTCAACTGTAGAGGAACTTAGTATATCTTCTGTCTCTTTGAAGGGAGTTTGAACATTTGATCTCAAGCTCTCTCTACCCCAAAAGTATTTCATGTCAAATAATGAGATTACTTTCTCTTGCTTTTACATATATCAGATTTAAGGAGCTGCTGATTATGGTAGATACATGTCAGGCAGCCACTCTGTTTTCTCAGGTGAATGCTTTTTTTCCCTTCCTTTGGATTTGTCTGTAAGATGTGCATGATGAATTCACTGTGTCTGTCATGAGTTAGAATAAGTGTAGCAAATTTTATTTTTCCAGATGCCGTTACTATATAGTTTGTTCTTATATATTTTGTTATTGCAGCTTCAATCACCTGGTGTTTTAGCTGTTGGTAGCAGCAAGAAAGGAGAGAATTCATACTCACATCACTTAGACTCTGATGTAAGTTTTAACATTCCATCGGTGTCCTGCTTTTGTGAGGATTTTTTTTTTTGTTGGGAACTTGTTTGATTGCTGTTTTTCTTACATTCTCTTTCTGTTTTAATTGTTTGGTTTTACAATGTTTCATTTGTTCTTCCTTGCAGGTTGGTGTATCTGTTGTAGATCGATTCACATTTTATACTCTTGCCTTCTTTGAGAGGTTAAATATGTATGACAATGCCTCATTGAGCAGGTATATCTCTTCTTTTTTGGTTTATGCTCATGAACTTCACTGTAAATTACTAAGATTGTTGAAGACAATCGGGTCCACCTTATACCTATAAATGATATCTACCACGTAGCACCTTGATCAAATCTGAGTTGTTATTAAATTGTATATGTCACTAATAAGTTGCTGAAATTTGCTTCCAGTGCAGTAATTAAATGCCTAATCAACTATATCTACATATTAATTAGGATGAGAAAAGCATGCAGTCTTTATTCGTATGAATTTGGACATAAAAATTTTCTGAACTATGGCAGCAAATTAGTTTTGTAACACTATTTTTTTTTTTTTTTGAAATGTTACAGTAACATCACTTCGAATCTTTGATGCTTCTTTCCAAACTGCTATGAAGAATTACTTGATTATTCTTAACTTTTCACTTTAATGATAAGTGCTCAATAGTTGTTATTTTTTGATATTCTTGAGTTCACCCTTTGTTTCGCAGTCTTTTTAACTCCTATAATCCAAATATGTTGATGTCAACTGCATACCATCGAACTGATTTATACCAACGGCGGTTGGAGGAGGTATATATAATTGAAATCTTGATTTTGATTATTTATTCTCTTGGATTGGATTTGCTTGAGCCCAGTTTGATAAGTGTTTCTGTTAAGTCTTCCTTCTGTTTGTCCTTTCCACTTTCACTTTTATCTTTTACATTTTTCTGCACATGATATGTCATGAAATGCCTTTTCCTCTCTCTGCATGCTATAAGTATTGCTATATTGCTACTGCAGCTCTGAGAAGGAAGTTAAGGTTCATGATATGATCTCAGATTCCATTGTTTTCTTTTATACACCCCTGGTTTTTGCTGGATTGCCGATAGAAAGATGTTAATGCTCAAAAGCTTGCAGGCGTTCCATTTCTTCTGTTGTCAAATGGCTATTCGAGACTTTACAATAAAATGGCTATTCGAGACTTTACAATAATAAATATTTCCTGTCCTGTTGATTTAAGGTACCGGTGACCAACTTCTTTGGTTCTGTCATGGAAACTATCCATACAGACTCACCTTATCCAGCTTTCAGCAGCAAATCTTTGAAGAAATCTAAACTTGGGGTGCAGTTGGATCGATCAGAGCTGAAGAAACGAAGAACACTAGTAAATTCAGATTTTTCAGAAGAGGTCCCTGACTCCAAAATAAATGTGAGACCTCTTCTCCTTGCTATTACATGGTGTTTGATTTGAGCTATTATTGTTCAATGGTCATATTTCGAAAGTCACGAATTGATGCAGGCTGAACAAGTTAATTGCCCATTTACACGCAAATGGAATACTATTCTTGCCCAGATGGATAAGATGAATCAAATAGATAGCTTAGTGAACTATGGTTTAGTGTTGATGTTCCCAATTGTGGCCTTCTCTTCTTGGCTTTCACACTGACGGTAAGAAGCACAATCCTTATTAGTCTCTCTTCTGAGAACATTTTATTCGATTAACAGATATTACATTTACACCCATCCGCGATCACTGCAGTTATACTTTCTTCACTAGCTCCCAGTTCGGTTCTTGAAAGACCGACACACATGTAGAGTTCTCAGGCCAATCGAGGAGTTCTGGATTTCGATATGGATATAAATCGGAGGCTTCGGAGCGATGATCTGCTAAACTTAGCCATCTTCTAGCTATCCATCTCCTTTATTGCACAACAGTGATTTCATGGAAGTTTATATTGTCTTATTTTAGAGTAACATTTTAGAAGAATTGAGTTTAAAAGAATGAGCAGAACTCGATTCTTTTGAGTTTTTATGGTTATTCTGGAACAAAGAATGGTTTTGTAGTCTGTTAATGAATTTTTTACTGTTATTTTGCAAATTGATAAAATGAAGTAAGAGTGAAATTAAATAACCATCAACGAGTCCTAAATTCAGAATGCAGTCTTCAGAGGGAAATTTGGTTGCAATTTGATAAAAGGGAAAGTTGTGTGAGATTGTTTGACGATTTTGTCTTTTATTAAATATATTATAATTTCTCTTTTTATATTATAAATAGTTCATAAAATAATTAACATATTGTTTTTGCTTTTCATCAATTAATAACACTTTTTAATATAAAAATTATCACATTCGGTGAAAATGGTTTTACACAAAGTTTTGTCTTGATATAATGCAATTATTGCTTAACAAAAAAGATAAATATAATATTTTATCAACTCACCAAGTAACGAAGTGTATATATTTTCTTCTATGATAGTAACCCAAAATTTCAAAGTTGGTCAAACTTTTCTATGTGATGATAAATTTGAAAGATTCTTTAAATAAAACAAAAAATTAGTGTTAAATTTCCGTTGTTTGTTGGAAAATGTCTCATTTGAGGAGGGTGACAGTGGCACGAACCTTTGATCAGTTCTTTCTTGATCAAAACTATTAGTAATTCAGTTGAATCCGTACAAAAGAAAATATAAAAGGAAAAAGAAAATATAAAATAAAACCCACCATTTTTGACATAAAAAATCTCACCTTTATTTTCTTTACTGGCTTATTTTGTGAATTTAAGAAAAATTATTTTTATGTAATAAAATAATAAAATGAAAGAATATTTTAAATAATTTAATATAAAAAATATGTATAAAGTTATTAGGATATGGGTAAAAAACAAATATTATTGAAATTTAATTTTTTACTAGTTTAAAAAAAAGAAATTGATGAAATATTCCATGAGACACAGGTAGTGTATCTCATTCATACTCCCTATATTCACAAATAGTGCTCCATTATTATAATTGTCTTAATATATATATTTGTAAAGTAGTTTCCTTATTTGAATTTTTTGAAAACACACGTATTGCAATTTTAATCTTTTCAAAATAAAATTTTATATGTGTTTGTTTCTATTGGTTGAGTATGTATATTTATGTATTAATTGTGTTTTAGTTTTGATCGAACTTAATTATCTTGATATATCTATTCTAAAGTAATTTTCTAATATAAAATTTTTAAACGAAATTTACTTTCCAAATTAATTTATTTATTCATATTTATTATAATTATATTAAATGCTTTAAAATATTTATTAAAATATGTACTAGTATTCGTCAAATAATATATTTTGAATTGTCTATTTGGTATTTTTTAATTAGTCATAAGAAAATCTTAATATATATATTTGTAAAGTAGTTTCCTTATTTGAATTATTTGAAAACACACATGTTGCAATTTTGTTCTTCTCAAAATAAAATTTTATATGTGTTTTGTTTCTATTGGTTGACTATTTAATGTTGCAATTTTGTTCTTCTCAAAATAAAATTTTATATGTGTTTTGTTTCTATTGATTGACTATTTATGATTATATAGATAACACAAAATATGCTCAATTTGTTAAAAATATATAATACTAATAAAAAATATTAAGTTCCATGTCACACACAGTATCACACTGTTTAGAGTATACATGATAAATGATTGTATGAAATGATTTATATGATATTTTTTGAAATTGAATTAGAAAATGTTACTCCTATCTTTAATTTTCTCGGTACTTCTATAAAAAAAAATGAATTGATTTTCTAATAGAGTTCCAAATCTGAATTAACATGAATCGAATCTCATATGTATGTATACATATATTATACTCCACTACTATACATTTATTCGTTTTATGTATTAATGATATTTGTGTATTGGCATAATAGTATTTTCCTGGTCAGTGGGGTCTTGTCCACAAAGACAATTCAACACTGCATATGTGTTTACCGTTTACCCTCCATTGCTGAATTCAACGCAATCTTCAACCATACATACATACACCTATACATATATTGTGTGTGGGTAAATTTAGTATCTTCAGAATTTTCAACCTACTCCATGATCACTTTTTGCTCGTTAAAAAGCGATAAGACAAAAATCTTGCAAAACTGTAGATAATTTTCCCCAACTCCAAAGAACAATCTCATTCTCCAATCGTTGTTGAAAGTCAAGTCTCACTCCTCACAGCAGATACCCGCTTCGTCAAAGGCCCCTGATTTGACGACTCTGCTTTCTTTCTTTCTATAACTATCTCACTCGGGTTCTACCTTCTTTACACCAAGAATCTTGCGATTTCCTTATTGGGGGTTTCATTTTGTCTCAAAATCTTGACTCTTAATTATACAACACATGAGATGTTTTAAAGAAATTGTGGGGATTTATTGGGTTTTGGTTCTTTTTGGTTTTAGGGGTTGCAGATTGGAGTTGGAGTAAGTTGATCAAGAAAAGTTGATATTTTTGGCTGGGATTGGAAGGGGAATCCCTTGCCCCCTTGTGAATTTCATTTGGGGTTTTGGTGTTTTTTGATTTTGGGGTGTGATTGATGATTCTTGTTGTTGTTGTGGGTCTGGAATTTGAAGGTTAGATATTGGATGAGGGAGGGATTCTTGAAGGAAAATATATATAGTTGGATATAAGAAAAACATTGATCTCAAGGGGGGATTTGTGGTTTTGTGTATAATTTTATTATAGTTTTTGGAGAAAGATTATCAGTGATGGATGGATCAAATGGGAGTTCTATTGCTCCAGCCCCTTTTCTCCTGAAGACATATGAGATGGTGGATGATCCAATAACCTATTCAGTTGTTTCTTGGAGTCACACAGGGCACAGTTTTGTTGTCTGGAACCCACCTGAGTTTGCTAGAGATTTGTTGCCAAAGTATTTCAAGCACAACAATTTCTCCAGTTTCATCAGGCAACTGAATACATATGTAAGAATTTTGCTTTTCTTCACTCAGTTTCCTCTTCATTTCCATTGAGATGAGCTCTACTCTTGTTTGATGTCTATTTCTGAGTATGTGTTGTGTGGCAGTAGGATTTTCTGAGAATGATGGTTTTCTGTCCAATAGCTAGTTGTAGAAATCTGTTAAATGATGGTTATAATTTTCATTTCACTTCTTGGATTATTGACAAGTGTACTTAAAATCTGTTAAAATAACTTCTAACACAGTATGAGCCACACTTGTCAAGAATCTAAGTAGGGAAGTAAATGTGGAATATGGATCATGGAAACATGATTTGATCTGATTTCAAAACAGCTTTAGATTTGGTAAGAAGAGGAATGGTGTCATTGCTCCTGATGGCTTGTAGTAGGGATAATAATGAGAAATTTTAATTGGTTGAAAAGATTTAAGTAAAATGAAACTAATTAGATTGAAGGATGAACTCAGTTTGGAAATTGATTTGAGCAATTGCATACAATTGGCTTCATATTCATTTCTCTGGTCAAAATCTATCCTTGAAAGATAGTTATTTTAATATACTTTCTTGAACTTTGCAGGGTTTTAGAAAGACTGATCCTGAACAATGGGAGTTTGCAAACGAGGAGTTTATTAGAGGGCAGAGGCATCTTTTGAAGAACATACACAGACGAAAGCCGATCCACAGCCATTCAGGACCGGGAAACACAGCTCCGTTAACCGACTCAGAAAGAGAGGATTTCGAAAAGGAGATTGAGAAACTCAAACGAGAAAAGGGTTTGCTTCAATCAGAAGTAGAGAGGCGTAAACACGAGAATGAAGGATACGAGTACAGAATCAGATCCTTAGGTCAGACGCTGCAAAACATTGATCAAAGGCAGCAGCAGTTGATGGTCACCTTGGCTCAGCTATTGGAGAAACCGGGGTACAGTTCAAGTACCTTCGAGCACTCAGAATCTCACAACAAGAAACGAAAGTTGTTAGCCGCAGAGTTTTTGCACGAAGAAGGAAACCTCAGGGAGAGCCAGAGCACAACTTACCTAGAAAATTCGAGCACTTCTCTTCCATCAATAAACTTGGAACAGTTTGAGAAGTTAGATTCATCCTTAACTTTTTGGGAGAAGTTCTTACATGGGATCGAACAAACTCCATCCGGAGATTTCCATGATCTTAGGTTGCACCCAATGCCTTCACCCGTGATAACTGAACTAGCAGCATCATCTGGAGATTCTGATCCATATATCCCTCCCTGCTCGCCTCGATGCCACATGTCAGCATCTCCTTCGCAGGACTGCCAGTCCTCTCCCGAGCTGACTGTATCTTCCACGTACGCTGACAGTCCAGCTATATCTTCCATCTGCAATGATCTAGACTCTAGGCTTAAACCACTGTGCATTGATGTGAATATAAGCCCTGCTAAGACTGAAACGGCTAAAGATCGACAGCATGATGGAACCAAGCCTGCTGTGCCAGCAGGGGGGAACGACGTCTTTTGGCAGCAGTTTTTTACGGAGGCTCCCGGTTCAGCCGTGACGCAGGAAGTACAGTTAGGAAGAGTAGATTAGAACAAAGGAAGTGTCATGGTGGATTTGGTGATGACTACAAAGCAAGCACTTATTACCCTACATGGGAAATCCACCATTTTTTAACTTCTATTTATGTTGAGTAATTAAGGGGTTGAGTAGGTTTAATGGTACATAATTAGTTGGCTTGGTTTTCATAGTTTTCCCATTTCTTTATAGGGTTCTATAATGGTGAAGTTTGAGGTTTGAGGTTTGAGGTTTGTACATCATTATACATAGTATAGTGTTATACTCAGCTTTCTGTAAAATATTGGGTGATCTGTTACACTCTCTCTCTTAACAGAAAGTGCAAGTCTGCTCATAAAATCTTGAATTTGAATTTGAAGTAGTGATAAATGATTTTTATTGTTGTAACTTCCAACCTGAGTGCACACCTGAGATTCTCTCTCATTCAATTACTAATTTGAAATGTGATATTGAATTCTTATACTGCTTTAATTCTTAAAGACAATTAAGTAATTTATATATCATGCTAATTACCGTTACTAATTGTGATTATAATTTTTTTAAATCTCAAGTTTTAAATAATTTGAACAAATACAAAGGAGCAATGATAATAATTTACTTAAAACATTGGAAAACGAAAAATTATATGAATTTTAGATGATTAATTAGTTTATGCATTTTTATTAAAGGGTAGTAAATTTTTGAAATTTATGTAATTAAGTTCCTTAAAAATCCAAAATATTTGACTGTTGGAATGTATTTAATTTTTTTATTTTTAATTGTGTTTCCATAATGGATAGTTACCTTGTAAATCTCCACGTTTTACTCCCATTTTATGTCTGCTCAAAGAAGCCATAACTGCTCTACCATACCATCAACGTTTGCTAACTCCCCCTATTAATGCCATAAATTCATTCTCTTTCAAATTTGAATTACCTTTGCATTTCGCCGATATTCTCCACCACCACCACTCACGGCGGAAAGAATGAGCTCACCACTCTTCCGATGCAGAATGAGAGACTTAGCATCGTGTTTCTACGCGTGTCGATTACCTTTAGGTAATCAGCAATTGAATATTCTATATGTTTCAGTATAATTAGATACAGTTTGATTGTATGTATATATCTTTTGATTGAACGAAACGCTGCGTTTTGATTCAGAGGAAGAACAACAACCTGAAATATTGTGCAGAAAGTCACCTGAAATGCCGAGCGGAAGCATTGACGGCGCCGGTAAGAGTAGACGGAAAACATCGACGGCGAATAAACGAAGAGGGGAATCGTTAGTTCAAACTTCTACTTCTACTTCTTCTTCATCTTCGACGACGTCGTCGCTGTATCCGGAGCCCCGATTTGCTGAAGAGGAATACATCGTTTTCTGCTTCAGAGAAGATGGAGGAATCGACATGGTGAATGAAGGAAGACCGTCGGATCAGCATGATCGACGTAACTTAACCACCTCTGCTGCTACTCCACAGAAGGTAATTATAAACATATTTTGTTAATTAATTCGATTTATGAATATAATAATAGGGAAATATTAATTTTTCTATTAAAAACTTTTTCAAAGAAACCGAATTAAAATATTAAATCTCTCCATTCACTCAAATTACTATATTCGTATAAACAACAACGTAACTTTTATGGGTAGAAAGAGGGAGGAATAATTTCATAGAGCATTTCTCTCTTTTATAATCTTACTAGTTGGTTGCTTTGTCGAGAGGTTGAAGAAAAAAGGATAGGTACTGATCTTGAGGAAGCTTAAGCTCGACCTAAACTCGACCCCATCGAGGAGCCTAATCCTAAGCCAACCAAGACTGATTCTTGGGAATCTAGTGATTCTACTAGCACGAGCTCTTTTGCCTTCCCAGTGTGAGTATAAACTCTATCAATGCATATATTTTAGCATTATTCAATAGTTAAATAGCTAGTACTCAATGTATTAGAATTACTTATAGCTTATTTTAATATAATGCTAATTAAGCAATACATTATACATGCAGATTGGGAATTGAATGGAATGGAAGCCCTGTTCACATGCCTAAATCAGAAAAGCAAAGTGTGAACTTACACTGCTGTAGATTTTAAGTCGTGATTCATATTTACTAGTATAATCGTTATTTAACGCATGTTATTTTTTCACTATTTATTTATTCTTGTTCGAATCACAGTAATTTTAACTATATGTATTTTTATGTACTTTTTTTTTAATTTTTTTTACCATATAGTAATAGATGCTCATGCTATTATTTAATTATTTTTATTACAAGAAAGGTTGATGAATATTTATGAAGTATTACATTTATTTTAGTAAATTGATAGTTTGTACAGTAAGAAAAAAAAAAGAGAGTCGAAAATAAAAATAAAAAATAAACATTTTTTTATAATTAAAAAAAAAGATATCTATTAATAAAATATATAATTAATGTTACGAAATGAAATAAATTACTGTTTCATTAATAATCAATAATAAACAAATTGAATTTCCATAAATAATCGATATTGGGATCCAGCGCACACATGCATAAAAAAACAAAGGAAAAAAAGAACATATTTTAACGGTTTAACGAATAACATCAATTCACCTGTTGACCATACATTCAACAACTATTCTTTGCGAAATTCATAAAAATCAAAGATTCGATAAAATTAATGAAGAATTATTAACATCAAAGCTCAATTGCTCGATCTCTGTCGTTTTAATTCATTAATTTTCATATGACCCATTCGCCTCCTTCTACTTGGTTCGCGTTCTCGATTCTCTTTCTGCAAGTTTTTATCCAAGTTTGCGTTTGCATATTAACAACGTTAATTCGTTTCCTCTGTTATTTTCTAATTTATTTAATTATCGATTAGTTTTGCGTAATCTTTTAGGGGTGGTAGCTTCTTCTAGGGCACCATTTTGCGGTTTTCAATAATTAAATTTGATTTTCTTTGGGCAGTTGATCCGAAGAAACAAAGCTGAATTGTGCAATTTTTTTGTTTATGTAGTTTAATTGGAGTAGTTTTCAATTATAGCCGCTAGAAATTCTGTGTACAAGCAAATGATACTCTCTCTCTCTCTCTCTCTCTCTCTCTTTCGTCTTATATTTTGTTGTTGAAAGCTGTTAGGATATTATAATACTGATCACTCATTATGTGGGGGTAGATTTAGGATTGAAATGGCGAATTAATTGAAAGAAAGTTGCTTAAATTTGAAACGGTTGAGAGAAAATGGAAGTGCCAAGTTGTGGAGTAAATGTAGGAATTCTTTTGAATTAGACTCTTTCCATCTCAGGCTCATCTGATTAACACTATATTCAGCTCAAATCGATAAGGATGCAGTTCAGAGAAAGGAATCTTAGACAGTGAGAGATTCCGTTGAGCAACTTTCATTAGATGATGGAGCTTGATGATGATGTACACCATACATCAGCTGGTGTTAGAGATGAGGCTGAAAGTCACGTGCCTCTTGATATTGAAATTGGTCACACAATCAACAAAAGACATACAAGTAGCCCCAGTGGTCTAAAACATATGGAGTACCAGAGCTTCTCTAAGAAAGAATCGGAGAACCCCATTTCTGTTACTTATGTGTTGAAAGCGTTGTTCCTAGTATTGGTTTGGTATACGTTCAGTACATTCTTAACACTGTGAGTGTTATTTTTTTCTTAACCATTATATCAGTTATAATTTGTAGACTTCCTAAATTGTTTCTGTTTTCCTTTTGTTTCACTTTTAGGTAATTACTTGTTTCTTGGATCAGGTATAACAAAACTTTATTAGGGCACAAAATGGGGAAATTCCCTGCTCCACTGTTAATGAACACCATCCACTTCTTAATGCAAGCTACTCTCTCATCGGCCATTACGTGGTATTGGTCTGATAGACTTCATCCCTCTGTTATGTCTTGGAGTGATTATTTTACAAGAGGTAGGGCGTGTTGTGATGTTCAGCACAGAATCTAGCAAATTATTTTACTAGCACATTGAATACTTCCTTTGTAGATCATCCTTATTTTCTTATTTATTTCTTTCTGCTTTTCTCTATTAAAAATTTCCATAGATTAACTTCTTTAACAACTAATGCTACAGATGGCCTTTGCATTTCACAGTTGTACCTACGGCCATCAGCACTGCAATGGATGTTAATCTAAGCAACGCATCCCTTGTTTCCATCTCTGTTACATTTGCCACTATGGTTGGTTATTCTTCTTTGGTTATATTGCTTAATGATTTATGCTGTTAAATGTTGTTATGAGTTTAATTTCTATGAAACTTAGTCTATGGTGTTCCATAGTTTACTCGTTAAAATTTTGTGTATCTGAATTGGGCAAGTTTGAAATAACTTAATCTTTGAATGTTAAAAGGAACACTATAAAGAAATTTGATCTGTTAATAATGAAGTTATAGCTTTGACAGAATGTTACACTAGAGTGGACAATGCAAAATCTCAAAGATGTGCGATACCATATCTGCTTGCCCTGAAGAAATTAAAAGAGTTAAGAAACCTGAAAATTCTGGGACATGTCAGAAGGACTATAAATTAAACTAGAAAAACTGGAAGATATTCTTAAAGAATGAAGATAAAAAGTAAGCTTCCACTTAGTGGGCCCGACCAGAATGACAGTATTTTTTGGTTTCCAGATTTATATTTAGTAATAAGTCTGCTCACCCTCTCTTTTCATGCTCAAGTTAGTTTTGAATGAACTAATGATTGATCTCATTCTCTAACTTATGCTTAAATGACTATGTCAATTATCTTTTATTGCAGTGTAAATCGGCATCACCAATATTTCTCCTTATTTTTGCCGTTGCTTTCAGGTATCTATCAATGAACTAGATTTCTTAAGATTCCAACTCCAAGCATAATCATGTATTGTATATATAATAAGTATTAACTTCGTTTGCATGATATTAACTTATTTTAGCATGTAAAATGTTGCTGTTTATCAGGCTCATTGATTAAAAATCAGGAGCTAAAACTTGGATCTATAAGTTAATCATGATTTGAAATTTATCCAACAAATGAATATGTTTCAAAATATATGCATCTAGTACATTATCAATCTTGAGGAAGGTTTTGCCTTTACTAAGTGACATGCTATCCTTGTGCACTATCCAACATAATGTTATGTGCTGTAATATTTCATTTTTTTTCATATGCTATGTGTAATGAACTTATATTAATGAATGGATCTATGTGTGGCGTATATAATTTACCTTACAACTGATCCAAATAATGTTTGTGAAGATTGGAATCTCCTAGCGTGAGGCTGTTTGGAATTATGCTCGTCATTTCTGTTGGGATACTTCTAACAGGTATGCAAATTTCTTCGTTAATTCCCATTTGTGTTTGTCTTGGATTCTGATTTGGTGGACTCATCAGTTTTTCTCTTTAACATGACTAAAAAACTAAATTCTTATTCCATACAGTGATGGAATGGAATCAAAGGCATTAAAGTAAAGCTCTGCACAAGATATTCTTGTTTTTATTTTATATCTGAACTATTTGGTCAAAAATGCAGTTGCAAAGGAGACAGAATTTGAATTTTTGGGTTTCGTACTAGTCATGCTTGCTGCTGTCATGGCAGGCTTCCGCTGGACGATGACACAGATTCTTCTCCAGGTATGAGTAGCACTAAAATGAAGCCTTTTCTCCTTGTTTATAAACTTATTCGTTCCCATACACTATTGGTAATATGCTCACTTATGTTCGTCTTCGCCTCGTCTTCCACTGACTGGTGCATGTGCTGGTAACCAAATGCAATGAAGAAAGAAGCCTATGGTAAGTAATCTAAATGGGAGGTTTTCAATCCAAAAATTTTAAAAGTATATTAACTGATATTGTATGTTATTATTAAGATTTTTTACATGGCATATTGATAGACTCTTATGAATTTATTTAATTGGGGAAGTGATATAGTAAATACATAGAGAAATTATGTTTTTCCTCACCCTGGTATTACCTGGGAAACATAGCTTTTGCTGCAAATGGTAAATTCGACAGATAAGAAAACTCGAAGGAGGAAGGTGTCATTTCTCTGATGGGCCATATTTCTGATTTTGGATAATTAGTTGGACAGAAATACTTATTAACTGACGATAATCGTTTTTGTAAACTGCATTATGTTTTCTATACATATCAATCTATATGACAAATTAAAGCTAAGCTAAAGTGTATTCAAATACTGAATTGAGAGTTTGATTAGACGATCAATTGTTTATCTTTTAGCTTAATATTCTAGGCAGGGACTGTCCAATATATTGCATCATATTCAATTACTGAGATTTTTCATTCTTCTTTTTCAAGGTCTTAAAAACCCTCTTACATTGATGAGCTACGTGACGCCAGTTATGGCAATTGCAACTGCTCTGCTTTCTCTCTTACTGGAGCCTTGGCATGAGTTCAGAAAAAATCATTACTTTGATAGCTCATGGAATATCGTAAAAAGTTGTTTACTGATGTTGTTTGGTGGAACTCTGGCTTTCTTCATGGTAAACTTAACGATTTGATTTTGTAATTTATGAAAAATCATCCCTCTTTTTTTCTCTCTCAGCGAATGTACTGAACAGGTCAAAACTGTTTTGCGTATATGAGGGTCAGTTAATTGTATCATATTTCTCTTTGCATTGTGCTTCTAAAACAAAGCGAGTTGTGATTTTCAAACTTCAACTTGCATTTCTGCGCTTCTAAAAGCTATGAAATTATTTCTTCCATTAGAAAAGCTTGACTGTTCGTGCTTATGGCAGGTGTTAACCGAGTATATTCTTGTGTCAGTGACTAGTGCAGTAACAGTAACAATAGCAGGGGTGGTCAAGGAAGCTGTGACCATTTTGGTAAGAAACTGGATATATTTAAGAATCAAAGGTTAATAATTTGCTACATTTTTCTGGAGATTTATCAGTTTGATAATACAGTCTAATCCAGCATATTCAAAAACTATTGGGGGAGATGCTTTGCTTAATAGAAATAATAAAACCCAAATTTTGTGGTCATTATATTTTTGTTTAAATGAATTTCTGAGCCTCTAAACTTTCTTTCAGGTTGCCGTGTTCTATTTCCACGACGACTTCACTCCTATGAAAGGGGTTGGCCTCGCGACAATCATGGTTGGTGTCAGTTTATTTAACTGGTATAAGTAAGTCATCAAGCTGAATGCTATTCAACCAAAACTTTACCTTCATCTTGTTACTATTCTTGTTTCTAGGCCTTCATTGAATATTAATGGTTTATTTATAGTTATAAAGCTTTCAAAATTGAATATTATTTGACTTGTTTGTTATAGTACATGGTATACCTCGAATTTTATGTACAATGCAAGACCTATCTGTCTCTCTTTTGAAAAGGAAAAAAAAAATTGATCCTCAAAGAAAGGGGCATACTTGGTAAAAAAATTTAAATTTTCCTTTTCCATGCAAAATTTTTTATAACAAATTTGGGGAGCTCTAAAAACATTGTTGACAACGGCTGATCAAATCTTGCTCTCCAACACGTTTGCCTATGCACAAAAATGTTATATTAGTGCAATGATCACTCTTAACTTTGTGAATGTGCGGAAAATTATCTCATAGTTCCTACAATCCTAATTCACCATTGGGTGCACATATATATACATATAGGTCTTAATTTCTTGAATACATAAATGTTAGATTCATGTTACACTCTAAATGTATAGATTCTTTTTACTAATCGAACTCTAATTTCCGTTTTCGTAAATGTTTATCAGATACCAAAAATTGCAGAAGAGCAAGAAAAATGTTGCGTCACCGAAAGATTGTGCGACACCTTTGTATGTTATCCTTGAGGAGATAGACAAGGAAGAAGACAGCCCTAGGAGCCCAAATGTGCATTTTTAACTAACGAGTTTATGACAGATTCTTGGTGAGTGCTCAACCCAATCTCAATATATATAGAGTTGGTGTTTGGTTTTCAAATAAATTGTACAATATACAAAATCTTCCGGAGATGATTGTCACTTAAAATAAGCACGATTCAACGAATTTCGGGTTTTGCAGCCATGCTTTCTAGTGATTCTTTCTGCCTATACATTTTAAATTACCCAAAGGGAGGAAAATCACATATTCCGTTAAGCTTTTAATCTCTATTGTTTTTAGTACAACATATCAATCGACATGTATCTTTCTGGATTTTGAGACTTTATTCTTAAATGTACTGCCTCTTCATAATCGTATCTGATCTGTGCATAAATGCATCTCTGATCCTTCTTTCTTCAGGACTTGGCCTATGAGGGTGGATCCCAATAGCACCTGTGAGGCTAGTTGTTTGTCTTTGGCGACGAAGGCCAATAAACAGTGGCCTCATTGTTATATTTCACTTGTCGGAGCTTCTGAGTTGCTCGATGAGCCATGTTTAGTGAATCGGATGCTACGAGCAACACACATTGAGTATGTTTTTAGTGCAGGAGCTGGTAAATACGCATTCTCTCATCGCATACGGCTGAAGTTCTTGAAATATCTTTATGCAATTAGACATCCTATAAGGGATCAATAACAACACATCTACATTTTTTTCTAGAATGTCTTACAGCGTTGTATAGTTAATGTCCTAGTTCAGATCCTGTTCTTTCACATGTCACAATTTTGAATAGTAGTGAATTACATAGTTTTCCCATTGTTCAGCTGTATGTATAAAAAGAATTCAAATTTATTAGCTAGATTAATTCGAATGGAAGATTTCTGCATCATGTTTGACTCATTTATATATTTGTTCATTAATTTAACGCGCATTACCAGATCATTTATCCAATTTTATATTTTACTACATAAGAAACAGAGAATTTTTTACATTTTCTTTTTGTTTGACTCCATGAAAAGTATTATAAGATATAAGAAAAAAGAGAAAATTAGGCCCCAGGTATTATATTTATTTTATTTTAATTCAATGAATTAGCTTTAAGCATGCCATGCTAATAGAAATCAGTGAACTACAGGCTGGTTATATACTGGATGAAGTTTGAACTTGGAAGTTTCCTAATATTGGCAGGTAAGAAGGAAGCTTCAAAAAAAGGATATAGATTGAAAAATATTTAAAAACAAAGTTAAGGTCAGCCCGTACAGGGTCTCGCGATACAGCCCGAGGCAGACGTACGAGCCCTGCCTCGGGCTGTAGAACGAGAGGAAAGTTATTTACCACTTTCTGGAGAGGATCCGAACAGATTGAATTCGTCTACAGTTTCGTATACCACCTTCATTTATCTTTGACATTTCTTGCTCGTTTCCAAATTTCTGCTTTGTTGTTCATGATCCACAAGAAAGGTGGCAGGATTTGAACCTGTTGTAGATGATGATATATCAGATCAATAACTAACCTAATCTTGTAGAATACACAAACAAGCAATGAATTGAATACAAGAAATTGGATCACATATGATAATAACTTCAACTTGTGTGTGTATGTGTGATTGTATGAAGAAGAAGACGTTTATAGTGGTTCAGCTTGTTTGCATAAGCTTACATCCACTGTGAGAGAGAGATCTTATTATTGATTGAGAGAGCAAACGGATTACAATGCGTATACACAAGCATCACAGCAATATATACATCATATGCTTGCACAGAAAGTTATAGGACCAACGCGTGTAACCGACTTCCAGCTGGATTCTCAGTTGGTTAAAACGAATCTCGACGGTTATAACCAACTCCATCACACACCCTGCATGGCCAGCTATCTATTTGCGTTTAGAACTTTCCAGAAATCGTTCGTATGCGAACTGTACAACGGCCACAAGTCACCCTGCTCACGACTGATGCACCCGGTGCAGCTTTGCTGATATGTTTGTGCGTTTCTTGATTCTGCTGATTCTGGTGCATCCGTTTCACTCATGCACCATTATCAGCTTCAACCTTTAGACACACTAACACTCATCCTAATGTTGATCATTCATTAGTATGTAGTTTTCTATCACAGAACCTATGGCCGGCCACTAGGATATTGTCAACTTGCATCTCCATTTTACAGCTGTTTTGATTTCTTGTCTGCTTGCTTTTTCTCCCCCACAGTTTTTGACTTTTAATCATCCACTATATATAAATATCCCAGTTTGTGTTCAAAGTTGTGCACAGATTATAGTTCTTTTTCAATGATGTCTCAATTGTGGACCATCTTCACTATTACAACATTCTTGATCTCTTCTCTAGCTTCTGTCAACTCCCAACCGTTCGATTATCCGACTGCAAACCTCTCTTCTTCTTGGACCAACAGCGTCTCTGCACCTCACTCGGTGAGTTTTTGGGACAACTAGACTGTTCGAGCCATCCTTCTCAGGGGAGTTTTTGGTCCAAGATATGCTTGTGGCTTCTACTGCAATGGAAACTGTGAAACCTATCTGTTTGCTGTATTCATACTACAAACAAACAGTGGTGGAGGTATTGTAATGCCAGCTAGTGGGTTCCCACAGGTTGTGTGGTCCGCCAATCGGAACCATCCTGTCAGGATCAACGCCAAGTTGGAGCTCCATCCGGAGGCAACTTAGTCCTCCGCGATGCAGATGGCACGTTGGCATGGTCTACCAACACTGCAGGAAGATCAGTAGTGGGCTTAAACATGACTGAAACAGGAAATCTTGTTCTCTTCGACTCGAAAAACTCTGTAGTTTGGCAGTCTTTTGACCATCCAACTGATGCATTGGTTCCATGGCAAGTCCTGGTGGCTGGCAAGAGCCTAACAGCAAGTGCCTCGTCGACTAACTGGGCCGACGGGGGCCTGTATTCTGTGTCAATGACTGAAAAAGGGTTGGTGGCTTATGTTAAGTCGGATCCTCCAAAGGTGTACTACAGAAACTTGTTTAGTAGGACGAAACATGGAGCAAGCTATGCTAAGTTTGTTAATGGAAGTCTGACATTGTCTTCTAAGAACCCTAATCAAGATATTAGGATCCCTACTCCTAGAGCTGCGTCTGCTCAGTACATGAAACTGGCGCCTGATGGACATCTTCGAGTGTTCGAATGGAGTTCACCCTGGAAGGAAGTTGCTGATGTTTTTGGACCTAAATGATGTTGGTGTCTTTTGAAAGATTGAGCTAAAATACTTTTTCAAAATGTTTGATGTATGTTTTATTTGAAGCAATAATCACAAGTTAAAATTTAGAAAGATAGATTACATGATTTGTTGTATACTTGTATTCCATCATATTCATTCATAAATAAAGAACAAATTACCAGAAGTTTAACAACTTATGGATTTATTGCTTCCCTTCATTGATTTCTAATACACAAAAACAGATGTGTGTTTTATATGTCATGACTTTTGTTGCCATAAATAAATTTAAAAAATTCAAGCTAAATAATCATATTTTTAAAAATATATTATACGCTTCCCAAATTAAATTTTGCAATTTTTGTTTTGTTCTCCTACAATAAATTTCACCACAAAGAAAACCATCAAATCAATCTCCACCCATAAAAGTACATTTTAATTACAAATTTACCTGTCTCATTTAATACACATAATATACTTTATAATTCCTTTTATTATTTAAATAAATACTACATTACCCTCCAAAAGTCAATAAAGTTGATTAAAAAATAACTTTTCTTAAAGTCCGTATTTATAGTAACGTAAAGATTAAGTTGAGACGAAGAGAAGTATATTTTTAGTATATTTAGTTAAAAAAATGTTGTTTAATTTTTTATATAATTATTATTAATTTTCAAATTGTTGGACTGGGACATAGTCACATAAATTAGGCCCACGTGAAAATAATTGGATCTGTTTAATGAGTTTATTGTGGTTATCGGCCTATTAGAATTAGAAGCCCAATTACTTATAGAAAGCCCAAAAAGATCTTCACATCTGGCCTAATTATTTACCAACTACCGCGTTGATTAGTCCGTAAGATATTATTCTTATTCTATTCCGCGTAATTGCGAAAGTAGTTCGATCAAAAACCCCTTTTTCGAACCATGGTTGATTCATTCTCTACTTCGCATTTTACAACAGCTTTGAACACAGAAATCTTCTTTGTTTGCCGCGATTAAATCCGTCTATCCATAGCTATGAGTTTCCTTTTCGGAAAGAGGAAGACTCCAGCAGGTTTGACCCTTAAATTCTCTGTATTTATATATATCTTTATGATATGCAGATGGTTGATTTTTATTAACTTGAATTAGGATTATTGATCGAGGGTTTTATTTTTTATTTATTTAATTAAATTGAATTGGGACTTAATCTGATTGGAGAGATATTTTCTTCGTGAAAGAAAATTTGTTTGGGTTTTGGGTGAGCGTAATTTTGTTAAATTTAGGATCTAACAATGGATTTTTAAGAAAATAAAGTAAATCGTTTTTATGGCTGCATTGGTGCGCGATTTGAACTCGTGTACTGATACAGATTGCGTTATTTAGAAATTAAGATTAAGAGGTGAAACCGCTTACAACTCTTAAGGAATTTTGGCTTATCAAATTGTTGTAATATTGATTACGCAGAAAATTGTCTGAAAAGGAGCTGAGGGTATAACGGAACTGGTTCATGTCTATTCCGCTAAAAATATATCTTGTTATGTAACATTATTTTGGGAAATATAGAAATCAGAGTTAACAGGTAGTTTGACTTGAGTTGGGGGTGGCTCTGGCAAGTGATATTGGGTAGGGGGCTAATAGAATTTGAAGTGCTCGATAAACTGATGAGGCAATGGGCTGGGTGAACCTAAAATCTGTGGAAAATATGATCTCAGGATTCTGTATTTTTTGTTTAAAGGTGCTTCATTTATACTAGACTCCAAAAATGTTCTGAATCAAAATTGTTATGTTCAATCTTCTGACATCTTAAATAAAGTGTTGCAGTTTTATTTTGATGTATTGGTCTAAGAAAATACAGGTTGCTTTTAAATCTACCCTGAAATGTTTACTGCTTTGTACTTGTGCATGTGAGGCTTTAAAATATGCGTTTCTTCTTGCAGAGCTTCTCCGGGAAAATAAGAGAATGCTAGATAAATCAATCAGAGAAATAGAAAGGGAGAGACAAGGGTTACAAACACAAGAGAAAAAACTTATTACTGAGATTAAGAAAAGCGCCAAACAAGGGCAGATGGTATGTCAATTTTAATATTTTATAAGCACATCTAAGGTGGCAATTTGATCAATTTGCACCATTTTTTATTGTCAAGTTTCATCTAAATTAATTTTGCGTGTCTGTGTGCCGCATAAATATATGCAGCTTAAGCAAACTCTTTACTCTTTTATTGAGTGTGGAACATTCATATTACTACGATGCTCCAGGATTTTAATTGATTCAATTCTGGGGTTTCTTTATGCTTTATTGATTTTTTTTTCATCCACCTAATTCAATGTCTCATTGTGAACTGTGTTTTGTTGCTTTCTGATGCTTTGCTACAGTTACCTTGTCCACGACTTCGAGTCAAAGTTGTATATGCCCAATTCTTGATCTATATTCTATTTCATTGTTACAGGGAGCCGTTAAGGTGATGGCCAAAGATCTTATCAGGACCAGACATCAGATTGAAAAGTTTTATAAGCTGAAATCTCAACTTCAAGGTGTATCTCTTAGAATTCAGGTATGTCAGTTACAAAATTTTGACTGCTTTAAGTTATTTGTTTGAACATATTTCTCAAAATTTTCATAATGGAACAGAAACTTTGGTGGATTTTGTTAATCTTAAGAATTATTTATTTCCTTGTTTACATTTAGTGTCGTGACTTGATTCTACAATTAAAAATATCCATATCTGAATATGAAACAGGGCCCAGTGAGCTCTCTGTACCTATACATGGTCAATTTTGACCTCATCACCATATTAGTTAAGAAGAGTTTTTATCATCTTATCCATCTTGTTACATGTTGACTGAGGTTGCTTGTTCTTGTTTGAGTTACTATCAATCTAGTTTCTTCCCTACTTGCTGTAATCCTTGCTGCAATAGTTTTACAATTGCACTAATTTTTTTTTTAAGACATTAAAATCGACACAAGCAATGGGGGAGGCAATGAAAGGTGTGACTAAGGCCATGGGACAAATGAATAGGCAGATGAACCTGCCATCGCTGCAGAAGATAATGCAAGAATTTGAAAGGCAGAACGAGAAGATGGAACTGACCAGTGAGGTGATGGCAGATGCCATTGACGATGCATTGGAAGGTGATGAGGAAGAAGAAGAGACGGAAGAGTTGGTGAGTCAGGTTCTTGATGAAATTGGCATTGACATCAATCAGGAGGTATATTTTCAGCTCTCATTCTCCTATATTTAGACTTCTCTCTCTCTCTCTCTCTCTCTCACACACACACAAACACACACACACACGAGTGTTTTTATCATACAATGAGTTCATGATTTCATCTCAATTCAGCTTGTGAGCGCACCTTCTGCAACGATAGCTGCCCCAGCTGCAAATAAGGTTCCACAAGCAGAGGCAACGGGCAACGATGATGGTGGGATTGACAGTGACCTCCAGTCCAGGTTGGACAATCTGAGGAGGATGTAATTAAATCGACTCGTTCTATGAGATTGTTCTGATGAGACCAAATATGGTATATGGCTTTGTAATATTTGTGAAGGTACTATGTACATGGTTTGGTAATTGGTACAACTCTTATCATTTCAATACTATTGCAGTCGGCACGGGTGAAATCCATCGATGACAGGTCCAATTCTTTGCATGCTTGATCGTTGAATCTAAAGAGTTCAAAACTGTTGTATTACCAAATCAGTACTAACATCTCTGATGGGTCAAGATCAAGATTTTCCAAAGTGCTAACCACCCTAAAACCTTAAAAGTAAACAGCATTTAGGACCAATTTATGAATCAGTACTATACACCAAAAATGAAAAGGGCTACATTAAACAGAGTAAAACATTTCTGTATTCTGAATCACCACCCCACAAAGTAAAATATAATCCGAAGCCAAATTATCCCCAAATGACCAGATTTCATATGTATGGATGAGATTAATTCTATAAAAATTACTAATAAGACAGGATAAGACAGGGTTCCATATCAAAACAGTATATGCATATAGTATAATTTTTTTTTTAATACCTACGGTTTTGAATCTTTTGATCGAACTGAGAATCTGATTCCTAAATGCAACCAATCAGAGAAGTTAGTTAAGTTAATTTAAGTGGTTGGCCTCATACAATGCCTGTTATTCTTAGCAGCTGATTTTAATTAAAATAAATATATGGCCGGCAAATTACACATTTTGTAGTACAAGTATTTTAAGGCTTAGTTTTTTTTACCAATGTAGCATACTTTATATGTCGGCCCTTCTTGTTTTTTTGCTTTGATATAATAATTGTTTCTAAGTTGCAACGCCTAATCAAAGAACTAAAAATACTGATCATCACAATGATGCAATTCTTGAATCGAAAATTTCATCATACTCAAAAGCTTTAATCCTTTCAGTCCAAAGTGATCAATGATGTCTCTATTATGGATCATCATAGTTGCTTTCTTATCTTGCCTAGCTTTTGTTAACTCCCAACCGTTCGATTATCCGACTGCAAACCTCTCATCTACTTGGATCAACAGTGTCTCTGAAGCTCATTCGGTGAGTTTTGCTGACACCTCAACCATTAGAGCCATTCTTCTCCGAGGAACTTTTGGTCCAACCTATGCTTGTGGTTTCTATTGCAATGGACACTGTGAGACCTATTTGTTTGCCATATTCATAGTTCAAACAAACAGTGTTGGAGGCATCACTTTGGCGTCCATAGGATTCCCTCAGGTTGTATGGTCTGCCAATCGGAACTATCCTGTTAGAATCAATGCAACGTTGGAGCTCACAGGTGAAGGTGACTTGGTTCTCAGAGATGCAGACGGCATGTTGGCGTGGTCTGCCAACACTGGTGGAAGATCAGTTGTAGGCCTGAATTTGACAGAAATGGGTAATCTTGTTCTGTTTGATGCAAAAAACTATGTAGTTTGGCAATCTTTTGATCATCCAACTGATGCCTTGGTTCCAGGGCAAATCCTGGTATCTGGTAAGAATTTGACAGCAAGTTCTTCATCAACCAATTGGAGTTCAAGTTTTTATTCTTTGTCTATGACTGATAGAGGCTTAATAGCTTCTATACAATCTGATCCTCCACAGGCGTATTATGAGAGCTTGTTTTTGGGCAGTAAGCAGAATGCAGAAGCAAGTTACGCAAGGTATCGAAACAGAAGTCTTGATTTGTATGTAACTCGAGTCGAGCCTCAAGATCCGGACATGTCAATAAGTATCAATCAGATTAATGATGCTCAGTACATGAAACTGAAGCCTGATGGGCATCTTAGAGCATTGGAATGGAGAACATCATGGTTGGAGACAGATGATGTTTTGACAAGTTATATTGGCAATTGTGGATACCCCACAATTTGTGGAAGATATGGAGTTTGCTCAAATGGGCTATGTAGTTGTCCGAATGGAACAAGCTTTAGGGAGACAACGGATAGACGACCCGATCTAGGTTGCTCTCATGTCGTTCCGGTTACATGCGGAGATTCAGATGATCACAGCTTCTTGGACCTTATGGATGTAACCTACTTCAGCTTCATTGCTCATATGGTGAATACAGATATTAATAGTTGTAAAGAAGTTTGCTTGAAAAACTGTTCTTGCAAAGCTGTTATCTTTCATTATGGCTTGAATTATTCCAATGGTGTTTGCTACTTTCCAACTGAGATCTTCTCACTAATGAGTAACAATAAGGGTGTGTTTGGCTACAATTCTTCTGTATCCATAAAAGTGCAGATTGCTCCAAAGGTTAAGAGAGATCAGACTAACTTGATAGGACCAATATTGGGATCAACAATTGGAACTTTTTGTGCAGTTGTTGTCATTGCAATTGTGGCATTTGTGTATCAGAGGAGCAAAAGATCTACTAAAGATTCTGATGATGAGGACAATTTGGACCATGTACCAGGTATGCCCACTAGATTTTCTTTAAAAGAGATGGCCACTGCAACTGACAACTTCAGCAAGAAGCTAGGTGCGGGAGGATTTGGCTCAGTTTACGAAGGGTCGTTCAACGATGGCACAAGAATCGCAGTGAAGCGCCTCGAAGGAGTCGGTCACATTAACAAGTCGTTCCTTGCGGAGGTTGAAAGCATTGGAAGCATTCATCACATCAATTTGGTAAGATTAATAGGCTTTTGTGCAGAGAAATGTTACAAGATGTTGGTTTATGAGTACATGTGCAATGGCTCGTTAGACAGATGGATATACTGCAGAGGTCAGGGGACAATGCTCGATTGGAATCATCGACGCAAGATCATCCTCGACATAGCCAAAGGATTGACATATCTTCATGAAGAGTGCAGACAAAAGATCATCCACCTAGACATCAAGCCTCAGAACATACTTCTAGATGAACATTACAACGCGAAGCTATCTGATTTTGGATTGTCTAAACTCATCGACCGGAACCAAAGTCAAGTAGTAACCACAATGAGAGGCACACCTGGTTATCTAGCACCAGAATGGCTCAATGCAGTTATTACAGAGAAAGTGGATGTGTATAGCTTTGGAGTTGTGATTCTTGAAATCGTGTGTGGTAGGAAGATCTTTGAGCAGTCAAGGCCAGACGAGGAAACATATCTGTTGTCCTATTTCATGAAAAAAGCTGAGGAAGGAGAGTGGATGGATCTCGTGGACAAATGCTGTCTGAATGTGGAGTGGAATGCTGAAGAAATCAAGAAAACTATACAAATATCAACTTGGTGTTTACAGAATGATCATAAGAAGAGGCCTTCTATGTCCATGGTGACCAAGGTTTTGGAGGGTGCCATGGATATTGAGAAAGACATTGATTACAGCACATTGATCCCACAATATCTTAATAACAAAATATCTCACGTTAGTAGCCATGATGTTACTACACCTATACTTCCTTCGATTGTATCAGGACCACGATGACACTTCTCGTGATGTTTTGTTAGCTTGATTCTCGATTTGTAATTGAAATTATATTGTTCATAGATGATACCATTGTGAAAGAAGTTCTTCATATTGAAACATTATAAGTTCTTGACAGCTCACATACAACTTTCACTAATAAAATAAAATGTTAGATCAAGAAATCAAGAATGTGGAGTTTTTAAAATACATTCACCTCTCTTTCAAACTACCTAGCTTCAATCTCACTAATAGTTATGTTGTGCAAGAAAAGTTCAGGTTTACTGGGCTTAGGCAACACTGAGTCCTCAGAACTCAGCATTAGAAACACAGACGGCATCTCCGGCGTCTGCTATGTTCTGAACACACTATAACCTGACCTGAATGCACATCTTAACCTGAGATTCCACATACGAGTCGTTGTAAAATGGATCCATCACTTCCAAAGCTCTATTCTCCATACAAAGTTGCCATACCTGCAAATACATATATGCATCTTATTAAGTTGTATTATCTAGTACTTCTCTCTCCATCTGCATTACTTTGCAGCTCACCTCTTCCAAGAGGTCCATGAGGTCATGATAGCCATAAGGATGCTTGAAGCCTCTGTTCTTTCTTCAACTCACAATCTCCAATATCACTGCTCCGAAGCTAAATGAATATGAACTAGACTCGACATCTACTGTACTAGAGATTGTAGGGGATTTGGCAATCCTTTCATCCTTTAAGTCAGGATCATCAACAAACTTTATCAAATAAAACTAACAAAAGAGAGACTCTACGTGTTTGAACATGCATTCGAATTTATTCTTCAAACTAGATTAAGGAATTTGATAGAACCGGCCTACCCCAGTCTTTGAATTTAAAAAATATGTGTAACAACGTAAAACTTGGAACATTTGGTGCGATAGTCACAAGTTCATATTTCTTCTTCACAGAAGTAAAGTTAACAGCAAGACTCAAAGTTCTGAACACCATAACAATTTCAAGATTAGGCAACACACGAGTAAATATACGAAGAATTCCATGATATATATAAGCTTGAAGAAACTATGATAAATACTTGATCCCTCTGTAAAATGGAACATTCAAAGTTCCTATTTGCTTCTGTCTGCCTTTTCACCATTTTCCAGCTCGACACACTTACTCCAGACCAACCTCTGCCTGATGGAGAGTTCTTAATATCTCCAAACCAAACATTTAAGCTGGGATTCTTCTCACCTGGAAAATCCACCAATAGATACTTGGGAATATGGTACAACGCTACACCGGATGTTGTCATCTGGCTTGCAAACAGAAATAATCCATTGTGGATTCCACGGGAGCTTTAACTTTACACCCAAATGGCACCCTGGTTCTCAGCTCAGTTCAGACAGCAAAGATTTGGTCATCGGACTCGGATTCATTAAGGCCAGCCTCAAGTCCAGTTCTAAAACTCCAGGATACTGGAAACCTGGTTCTAGTGTATGATACAACGAATATTTATGAACCACACCGGCCAGTTAGAACACTACATGATGAATGAATAAAAAGAGCTCACATGTGGTTCACACCGGCCAGTTAGAACACTACCTGTTTCTTAAAAAGATGTCACACATTAATTATTAAAATAAAAAAGGGGATTCAAGTATTCCATTAATTTTTGTAGATACTAGTACCCTTATCAATTTCCTCTACTACCTGCCTTCTACTTGAGTCATTGTGATAAAACCTCCTGATTCATTAATTTGAGAAGAAGAACTGTAATCACTCTGCAAGAAAAATCCAGGTTTTCTGGGTTGAGGCAACACAGGCTCCTCACTACTCAACATAACAAGTACAGACTGCATAACCGGCCTATCGTCTGCATTGTTCTGAACACATAACAACCCGACTTGAATGCACCTCTTTACTTGGGATTCTATATACGAGTCGTTATAACATTGATCTATCAGTTCCAAATGTCTATTTTCCATCAAAAGCAGCCATGCCTGCAATAATCAACATGTGTAGTTTATTAATATCCACTATATAGTACTACTTCTCACTGTCCAATAATTTGCTACTCACATGTTCCAAGAAGCCTTGATAGCAAGAAGGATGCTTGAAGCCTTTGTTCCTTTTTCCACTCACTATTTCCAATATAATAACTCCCATGCTATAAACATCAGACTTGATTGAGAACACTCCCTCTGAAACATACTCCGGAGCCATATAACCACTGCAAGAGTTTTGGTTCATCAAGCTGTGCAAGAAATGAAAATATAATTTCGTACACTGTAAACTTACTATGTTCCGACCACTCTTTGAGTGCTGTCCATAATTTGATCGCCTTGGAAAATTCTTGCCAAACCGAAGTCTGAGATCTTGGCGTTTAAATACTCGTCTATTAAGATATTGCTCGTCTTAAGGTCTCTGTGGATGATTTTTAGTCTGGAATCATGATGGAGGTAAAGAAGACCTCTTGCAATCCCCATGATAATATCAAACCGCTTTGGCCAATTCAATTCTGCACTTCTATTCTCATCTGCATTTAATGAAAAGCAAAATGATGTTTTACTAATTACTTAGTATATGAGTATAACAATTGGAAAAAAGTTTTAAGGATTGAAGAAATAGCAACCAAAAATGAAACAGTCCAAGCTTTTGTTCTGCATGTACTCATAGATTAGCATCATTTCCTCTCCTTCAATGCAACATCCCAAAATTTTGACGAGGTTCCTGTGTTGAAGCTTGGCAATCAACAGAACTTCGGTTTTGAACTCTTGAGGGCCTTGTCTAGAAGTTCTCGACAATCTTTTCACCGCAACTACTTGCGTATCAGATAGGTTCCCCTGCAACAGCCAGAGTAGTTTCATCAGTACTTGCATAACCACTTGAACAACTCTACTTAAATGATACTCAATAAACCTTGTATACGGGCCCAAAACCACCTCCACCAATCATATTTTTATCTGAAAAATTATTTGTTGCTGCTGCAATGGTTGCCAAATCAAACAAAGGTAATTCAAACTCCTCCCTTCTCTTCTTCCATGCTGTCCAAGAAAAAAACATTCATATATCTGTTAAAATGAGCTATCATATGTGTCATTTCACTGAGAGTACCACTACTTATCTAACCTTGTTTTCTTCTTCTGATCCTCCATAAGCATCCAAAACCATAGCACATTAAAAGAATTCCAAGAGTAGTAGCAATGGCTACATATAAAGACTTGTGGGTTCTCCTTATACCTTTTAAAAGGTGATCACTTGTTAGTGCACTCACATGAGCACGTGATAGTATATATTCGCAAAAATAAAAAATTATACCTCCTAGTTCAGAATAAGGCACCCGAATGTAGATACTTGGAGAGGTACTGACTTCTCCAACGAACTCCCGGACATCAATCAAGCCCCCGAACCACATGAAACAGCCGTGTGTTTCGTTCCACAAGTACGGAGCTGCATAAGCTGTGCAGCTGCAGTTTTTTAAGCATTCGTTACCACATGCTTGGCTGCTCATGTTAGTGTCCTTTCGGAAACTCAGTGCATCGGGGAACTTGTAACTTTCAAACTTGAGAAAACCATCTTCTTTGTGGCAATCTACTGGCAAAACTCGAGTACATCCTTCTGCATAGCTTGATAAAGTCCAATCTTTCTCGGACTTTGGTGTGAATCCCCTCAAGCACTCACACATTGGTGCCTTATTAGATTTACAGACAGAATTAGGGCCACAATGCCCATAATCGTCACACACATCGCTTGGTAAAGTATATAAAAGAACCCATACATCTCTGTCTACGTTCATCATGAATAGTTGAACGGAGCCCAATGAATTCAGGGTCAATCTTAAACGCACTGAATCGTTGTAATGGGATGAGAGAGAAACCAACCTGCCATTTCTGAAAACTGCTTCATGGTTGAACACTGTATTGTGCTCGGTTGGAAGCCCGGTGAAGTAGAGCCCGTTCCAAGGGCCCATCCTGAATCGTTTTTCACCCCGTCTGGAAATTGTACTCAATTGCGACAGCCCCTGATTCTCAATCCTGTAAATGAATTCTCCCGTGGATGGATCATCACTGCCTTTCCATGATATCATATATTTATCCAATCCAGGATCAGGATTTGCCACCATCGCCATCCCTGGCAGCCTGGTGTTACACGGATAATCGAAACTCTGCCATACGTTCGACGAATTGTCTACAAGAACGAGGTTTCCAGTATCGAGGAGCTGGAGAACTGGAAGTGATGCAATCCTGGAGGAAGACCATACGATTGTATGGTTTGCTGAAGTGAGAATCAGAGTGCCATCTTGTGCTATAGTTAGAACTCCATGTAAATCCAGGATTGGATTATCTCTGTTTGCAACCCAGACAACCACATCTGGTGTAGCTCTATACCATATTCCCAAGAATCTATGGGTGGGTATTCCTGGAGAGAAGAATCCCAGCTCGAATGTTTGGTCTGAAGAAGTTAATGAGTTGCCATCAGTATCACCAAGAGTTTGGCCCAGAAAAAGCTTATCAACTCCATGGGAGAAATTGAGAATGGAGACGAAACAAAGAGCAGTGCAGAGAAACTGCAGACGATCCATTAACTGTTTGAGTGTGAAATTAACTGAAACTAATAAGGTGGAAACAATCATGGAAAGAAAGATCGTTGATTTATATTAGTATTAATATTTCACTCTACAAAACAGCTATCCTTCGGCAAAGCAGCACCGCCCGAACTCCGGCGAAAACGTTGTGTATAGGGTTCAGATTCCAGGATTGCTATTTTCATAACGGATTGTGTTCACACAAAATTTTGTCATTGATTGCGTAGATTTGTTGATTCTGCCAAGCTCTAACCCAAAAATCACAAATTTACCATATTTAAACGTCAAAATTAATTTCACCCACTTTAATTATTATTTAATTGATGATGATTAATTTAATCCTTACTAAACAATTAAATTTATTTTTAATAATTAATATAGAGTTGATATTGAATATATAGTATATTAATTTTTATTTAATAATGTACACTATATGTTAAGTTTTTCAATATAAAATTAATAAAAAAATTTATTAATAAAGTGTATAAAAACAATTGCTAACAAACTTATTCATTTATGTGTTATTATTTATTAGTGTATAAATTTTTGAACATGGGTGTATGATATACACGGGTGAACATGAGAATTTGTTATTAATATATTGTAAAAAAAAAAACTGTCAAAATCTTGTTGATGGGAGGGGAAATCCACAAATTTTACCGGCAAATTTAATAGCTTTTTGTGATTATAATTGTCGTATTTTTATTACAAATCTTGTTAATTCTCTAAAAATTAATGCAATTGAAGTGTGTACTTTTAAATGGAAAAAATTAAGAATGAAAGAATTTGAGACAAAAATAGGAGAAAAAAGAGCTACTCGACCAAATCGAGTGAGAACTTCCTTTGATCCCACATTATCTTAACAGCAAAATATCTCATGTTTGTAGCCATGATGTTACTATACTTCCTTTGATTGTATAAGGGCCACAATGACATTCTTGTGATGTTTTGTTTGCTTGATTCTTGATTTGTAATTGAAATTATATTCTTCATAGATGATACCATTGGAAAGAAGTTCTTATTGAAACATTATAAGTTCTTGACAGCTCATACAACTTTCACTAATAAAATAAAATGCTAGATCAAGAAATCAAGAATGTGGAGTTTTTAAAATACACTCACCTCTCTTTCAAACTACCTAGCTTCAATCTCACTAATAGTTATGAGGCCCCCTGATTCATTGCTTGGTGAAGAACTGGAACTGTTGTGCAAGAAAAGTTCAGGTTTTGTGGGCTTAGGCAACACTGAGTCCTCAGAACTCAGCATTAGAAACACAGACGGCATCTCCGGCCTGTCGTCTGCTATGTTCTGAACACACAGTAACCCGACTTGAATGCACCTCTTTACTTGGGATTCCACGTACGAGTCGTTGTAACATGGATCCATCACTTCCAAAGCTCTATTCTCCATCCAAAGTAGCAATACCTGTAAAAACATATGTATCTTATTAAGTTCCACTTTTTAGAACTTCTATCTCTCCATCCTCATTTATTCATCAATACTCACCTGTTCCAGAAGGTCATAATAGCCATAAGGATGCTTGAAGCCTCTGTTCTTTTTTCCACTCACTATCTCCAATATCACTACTCCGAGGCTAAAGACATCCGACTTTATGGAGAACTTTCCATAAAAAGCATACTCTGGAGCCATGTAACCGCTGCGAAGAGCTTTTGTTCATTAGGCTATGCATGAATGCAGATGTACTATAAGCGTGTGAGTGGAGTCGAACTTACTACGTTCCGACCACTCTTTTTGTTCTTGCTGTTGTTTGATCGCCTTGGAACATTCTTGCTAAACCGAAGTCTGAAATCTTTGCGTTTAAGTTCTCATCTAATAGGATATTGCTTGTTTTAAGGTCCCTGTGGATGACTTTTAATCTGGAATCATGATGGAGATAAAGAAGACCACCTGCAATCCCTTTAATAATATCAAATCGCTTTGGCCAACTTAATTCTGCACTTCTTTTCTCATCTTCATATAGTAAAGATTTCTAATAGTTAGATTTCTGATCTACTTGAACTAAAACAGAGATATTGTGTGCTTGATCATACCAAAAATGAAGTAGTCCAAGCTTTTGTTCTGCATACTCGTAGATTAACATCATTTCCTCTCCTTCGATGCAACATCCCAAAATTCGGACGAGGTTTCTGTGTTGGAGTTTGGCAATCAAAATAACTTCATTCGTGAACTCTTCATGGCCTTGTCCAGAAGTTCTCGCCATTCTTTTCACCGCAACCACTTGCTCGTTTGATAGTTTTCCCTGCAACAGGCACTCAAGTCACTTTATCAATTGCATTATCACTTCAACATTACTTAAATGAAACCCACCTTGTATACGGGCCCAAAACCGCCTTCTCCTATCTTGTTTTCATCTGAAAAACTATTAGTTGCTGTTGTAATAGCTGCCAAATCAAACAAAGGTAGTTCTATATCCTCCATTTTCTTCTTCAAAGCTGTCAAAGGAAATACACATTTGATTAATAGGCTTACCACACTTTGTCATAGTAAATTGAACAACTTAAAGGTCCAGTATCATAACCTTGTTTCTTGCTTCTCATCTCCAAACATACGCCTCCGATAAATAAGCACAGTAAGAGTACTCCAACACTCACAGCAGTTGCTACAAATACAGATATTGCTGGCCCTTTTATCTTACTCGAATCTGTCATATCTACTACAATAAGAACTAAGTATGCAATCTAAACACATTCTTGAAGTGAAGAGACAAGATCAATTTTATTCCTTCTTTTTTGAAAAACAGATAAGATCAAGTTACCTAGTTCTGAAATGGGCACACGGATGTAGATACTTGGCCCGGTAGTAGCTTCTCCGGTGAACTCCACGATGTCAATCAAGTCCCCAAACCACATCAAGCAGCCACTTCTCTCATTGATCAAGTAAGGAGCAGCATAAGCTGTGCAGCTACAGTTATTTAAGCATTCCTTATGGCATTCATCAATGGTCATACTAATTTCTAGTCGAAAGTTCAGCGTATCAGGGGATTTGATCCTGACAACCTTAGTAAACCCGTCTTCCTTTCGACAATCAGATGTTGTATTTCTAGTACATCCACTCTTCCATGCCATCTCACTCCATTCTCTCTGGGATCTTGGGATGAATCCCTTCAGACATTCACAAACTGGTTTTTTAGAAGGTTTGCAGATACTATTCGGACCACACCGCCCATAATAGTCACACGTGTCTCTTGGCAAAGAAAATACAAGATTCCATCCATTTCTCTGTTCATTCATCATGTAGCGATGAAGCACGTCTATATAATCCAATGTGAATCTCATGAAAAATGAATCTCTGTAAGGGTAAGAGACAGAAACCAATCTGCCATTGCTGAAAACAGTTTCAGCTTCCGAATCATGATCCAGTGGAAGCCCAGTAAAGTGAAGCCCATTCCAGGGGCCATTCCTGTATCTTTTCTCATTCCCCCTGAAAACACTTACTTGTGATAAACCATTGTTCTCTATCCCGTAAACAAAATCTCCCGCAGATGGATCATTAGGGCTTTTCCAAGAAGTTAAACCTTCGCTTTCTACCGTTTTCATCCCTGGCAAATTGGTGTCAACCGGGTAATCAAAACTCTGCCAAGTGTTTGACGAATTGTCTACAAGAACGAGGTTTCCAGTATCCAGAAGCTGGAGAACTGCAGTTGATCCCGCCATGGAGGAACCTGACGACCACACGCTTGTATTCGTTTCTGAGCTGAGAAACAGCTTCCCATTTTTGGCTAAAGTTAAAAATCCATGTGAGCCCATGATCGGATTTTCTCGATTTGCAACCCAAACGACGACATCAGGTGTAGTTTTGTACCATATTCCCAAAAATCTAGCTGTGCATTTTCCAGGAGAGAAGAATCCCACCTCAAACATTTGGCTCGTAGAAACCAACGTCTCTCCATCGGCAAGAATTTGGTCTGGATAAAGTGTATCAACACCAAAAGAGAATCCCAGAATGATAAAAAAACAGAGAACAGCACAGAGGAACTGGGATTGATCCATTTGCAGAGAAGGAAAGTCAACCAATAATGGTTAGTTAGCAGAGAAGAGAAACTTTGTAAGTGTGAACAAATTATATAAATCCTATAAGAGGAGACTGTAGAGCAGTTTAAGCTCATGGATTCAAGAATTTTAAAGAAGTTGGAAGAATTTTCCATTCATTCAACTCACAGAGACTCGAGTCACAGACCGTTTGGCTTAAATAAATATGTTGTCGTGTAAATTGTCAATGCTAAATGTCGTGTCATGATTTAATCATTTAAATACGTGAGCACGACTATTTGTAACCTTGATTTTATTAAATAAATCCCAATTACTAAATAAATTCCTTTAAAATTAAAAGATATATACCTACATTACTAAACGTACATCATTTTAGACTATTTTTCCCTTAATTAAACACAAATCCATTTTAGATCACCTCCATGATTCTATCAACAAAAACCTTGTTAGCAGACATATGATCGCTACAAATCCTTGTAAAACCTCACCCCATGATTAGGTAGCATGTAATGAAACAAGGATGCTTGCAGAAACAATGATAGATATTGTTGATCAAATCCAATGATAAAAAAGTGGGTGCATATTTGAACTTGTATCCAACAACAATTGGGCAATCTCTTCTTGTTGGGATGGATCTATTTCCACACCCAAACAGCCCACATAAACAACCTCAACATTAGGGGGAATCCGTCTTTCAGTTGCAAAACTAGGGCATCCCTATCCCAATCAAAACATTATTTTCTATCGTCCGATGAATCTCTGTAAGCCTTCAACGACAGCTGATTGGCCATGACGGCTGATAGGCTGGGTTGAGTGGGAGATGTAGAAAAAGATCATAAACATAGTAGAAAATAGATAAAATTTTATGGGGAATCTTAGAGATTAGGGGGTAGAACACTTCTATAGGAGTATTTAATTTTACGAGGGTATTTAAGTCATTTTAATATAAAAAAATAATTTAAATATTTTATGGGGTGTATCTAGTATTATTCGGGGTATAAATAGATCCTCGTATGTTAATTGTCATTGCGTAGCAAGAATGAGAACATATTCATATGGGGAATTTGATTAATCAATGAGAACTTATTCAAAATGGGAGGCTCAGATGGTGGCTCCTGTTGGGCCTCCCCCAATAACATAAATAAAAGAAGCCTGATTAATTATTAAAAGGATGGCCCATTTATTAACATAGTTGTGAGCCCATTTAAAAACCTTTAATGGGTTAATTAATAGCTGCCTTTCACTACAAATTTGGAGGAGGAGTTCGTGGCGATATCTTCTAAATATCTTCTAGACTAGTATTGAGTTCGTGCGATGCATATGATTAATTAATTAAATTATTTAATTATTTAACATTAATTTTGTAGTTTAAATTTATGTTAGAGAATTATATTTAAATTTAATTTATTTATTATTTTATATATTGTCGAATTTATTATGAAATATATTATAACATTAATTTTCATAAGTTTTACATTGTAAAATTTACATTTACTATAAATTATTCATGAAATAATTCACTACACTATATTACTCATCATCGATTGAGTATTACTTTTCATTTATGATGTTATCACTTTTTATCGTTTCATATAAAAGTTTACATGAGACAATCTCACAAAAATCTTTGTCAAATATCATATAACCCATAAAAGTTGTGATATTTCTTAATCTCTATACAAAGGAAATGGTGCACACTATTGAGATACGAGGGAGTATATAAAGAAAAAATATTAATTTAATGAATTCGAATTCACAGGACCTTAACTTAAAAATAAAAAATAAATGCTCATAATGATTTATTTTATTTAAATATATTAAAATTTATATAGGTGTCAAGCCTCTCATTATAATCTTGTTCAATTATATAACTCTAACCTCTAATTTATATTTCCAAAAATTATAATTAAAACATCAATATTTGACTTGAATTAATTATTGGAAAGTTCAAAATCCTTGATTATATTAAAAATAATAATAAACGTATTGTGTTATAGTCTGCTAAATTTATAAATACTATTAACTTAAATTCTCTCTCTTGTTTTAAATAATTAAGTGTCTTAACCTATCAAAATTATATTATTCTTATTTAAGACAAAGCATATATTTTATAAAAATATTTTATATATTTTATAAAACAATTTTTCAAACTAATTTACGTAAGTGTCAAGGAGAAGTCAACATTACAGAATTAGTAATATTATTGAAAACATATGGGACTAATATACATATAATTTGAATAGATAATATATGAATATTAATAATCATCATCATCATAAATATAATAATAAAAAATTTGTATAAATTATATATTGGATAAAAATTGATTATACTTGAGTTATATATATATATATATATATATATATATATATATATATATATATATATATATATATATATATATATATATATATATAAAGCGATTTACTCAATTAAAAAAAATTTAAAAAATATTTATTGTGATGAATGAGAGAATCGCATTTTCAAGAGAGGATTAAATAAAATATGATTAGATGAGGGATCCATAATCAAGAAAATTTTTAACAGCATAACAAGTTCAAACCATTTAAATGATATGAACATATATAAAGTACTAAATACATAAACCTAAATGTAAACAATATATAAATCCTCACTATATATATATATATGAACATATATATAAAAAATGACTGAAATCAACATATAAAATAAACAAAAATAATTTGGATACAATACAAAAATTTGTGTGATCATGCGTTTATATAGGCACACCACAATAAATACTCATTAATTGAGATTATTAAAGGAGTTTACATTTCCCTAAATATTCTATGAAAGTTAACTTCTAATGGATTGAAATTAGCACATACATAAATAATTAAAGAAAGAAAATAAGGAAAATTTAATTATAGAAAGTTATAAAGAGAAAAAAAAAAGAAGTGAAATGTAAGAATCAGAAGTAATATATGAATTGATTAGTAATTAAATTCAGTAATAAATATTATAGTAAAAATAAAGAAAAATTAATTATAGAAAGTTTGGAAAAAATAAATAAATAAATGTAACGTAAGAATAGAAGGAAGAGAAAAGATGGAATCCCAAAATTTATGACATAGAAAAATTATAAAAACACGTTAGAAAAAATATTGAATTATAGAAAGTGCTCCAAATTCTCTTCTCCTCCATATCACCAAGGAGAATGAAAGGAGTATCACGTAATTAAAACAAACTACAAAATAGATGTATTAAGATATTGATCGGAATTGATTTTATAAAAATGATGTAACGGAAATCGATGATTCATATTTTGTGTATTATATTTGGTATTCTTTGATTTTATAAAAATGATGTAACGGAAATCGATGATTCGTATTTTGTGTAAATATTTGGTATTCTTTTCTCATATTGTTATTGAGTTGATCTTTTGTGTCCCTCGCGACACACCATGCCACATGAGAATACAAGTGTATCCCCGAGAACACATAAGTTTTTGCCATTGATATTTGCATTATATATACATTAATGAGGAATATACAGCCGATTCCGTCAAATAAGCAACGTCAAACAATTTATTATCAATCTTATTATGTGATTGATATTCGTGTGTATTTATTTGATTCTTTCCATATACAACCGTTGTAAAATCACTATATATAATGAGTACGTGAGTCACTCACTCACTCGGCAAATCTTTCTTCTATCTTACATACATGATAAATAAATTGAAACAAGTAATATGCCGAAGGTTACTCAGTTGAAAATATAATACTTGCAACAAATAATATTAGAATTCAAATATAATATAAATTGCTATAAATAATATTATTACAATTGAAGAATAACACCAGTGGTAGCTAAAATCAAATAACTATATTTCTTCATGGTATCTGCATTCTCACCTTGGTCCTGATAGAATGGAAGGAAGCAAAGGAGTAACATCATGTGAACTAATTTCTGGGGTTTTGCTCATTTGATACTGTGGAATTAAAAGACTATAATCTATGTCATTATTCACTTCTACATCACCTTTCAAAACCTTGATCACCATAGACATTGAAGGCCTTTTCTCATGATCTCCCTGTAGACACCAAGCTGAAATCTGCAATGTTTTCTTAATTTCTGCTGCATTCAACTCCACATTTAGACAACATTTGTCCACAACATCTAGCCACTCTCCTTGCTCAGCTTTTCTCTTGAAGTATGTCAGTATGTATCTCTCATCCTCCGGCCTAGATTGCTCGAAAATCTTCCTACCACACACGATTTCAAGAACCACCACTCCGAAGCTGTACACGTCTACCTTCTCCGTAATGACTGCACTGAGCCATTCCGGAGCTAGATAACCGGGAGTCCCTCTCATGGTTGTCACCACTTGGCTTTGATTCCTGTTGATGAGTTTAGACAGTCCAAAATCAGCAAGTCTGGCGTTGTGATGCTCGTCTAGAAGTATGTTCTGAGGCTTGATGTCTAGGTGGATGATCTTTTGCCTGCAATCTTCGTGGAGATAGGCCAATCCTTTGGCTATGTCGAGGATGATCTTGCTTCGATTGTTCCAATCGAGCATTGTCGTCCCCTGACCTCTGCAGTATATCCACCTGTCTAACGAACCATTGCTCATGTACTCAAAAACTAACATTCTGTGGGATTTCTCTGCACAAAAGCCTATTAGTCTCACCAAGTTGATATGGTGAATGCTGCCAATAGTTTCGACCTCCGTTAGAAACGACTTCTTAATGTGATCGACTCCATCGAGACGTTTCACCGCGATTTTTGTACCGTCATTTAACAACCCTTCAAAAACAGAACCAAATCCCCCCTCACCAAGTTTCTTGCTGAAGTTGCTGGTTGCTGTAGCCAACTCTTCGAAAGAAAATCTAGTCGGCATACCCGGTACATGATCTAAATAGTCCTCCTCGATGTCTTCCAATCTTTGCCTTCTTTTTCTGTACAGAAAGACAATAGTTCCAACCACAACAACTACACAAAAAAGTCCTAAAGTTGATCCAAGAATGGGACCTAACAAGCTAGTTTTTCTCTCAGAAGAAGTTGGAGTTGTTACATTTGGAGCAATCTGCACTTTAATAGATACTGAAGAATTGTATTTAGTCAAATCTTTGTCATTATTCATCAAAGAGAAAATCTCAGAAGGTAAGTAGCAGTCACCCATAGAAGAATTCGAGCCAAAATGGAATATAGCAGCTTTGCAAGAACAATTTTTCAAGCAGGCTTCTTTACAACTACTCATGTCTGTATTTTCAATATGAGAAATGAATGTGAAGTAGGTTACATCCACAAGATCCAAGAATCTGTGATTTCTTGAATCTTCACACCTAATTGGAATGACTTCACTACAGCCAAGATCAGGACGCCTACTATTTATCTCTTTAAAACTAATCCCATTCGGACAACTACATTGTCCATTCGAGCAAATCCCATATCTTCCACAAACCATGGGATATTGACAAACACCAAAATAACCAGTCAAAAGATCACCTAACTCAACCCATGATGGGTTAACCCATTGGTATGCTCGAAGATGCCCATCAGACCCCAGTCTCATATACTGAGCATTAGAAGTTTCTGGAATATTCACGAAGGCGTCTCCATTCCTAGACTCGACTCCATTAACATACAAATCTAGACTCCCATTTTTATACTTAACATAACTTGCTCCTACATTTGGATTACTGCCACCATATCCTTTGCTATAATACACTTGTGGAGGATCAGATTTAACAGAAGCTATTAGCCCTATATCAGTCATTGACACAGTAAACAGACCTCCTTCAGTCCAATTAGTCCGTGAAACACTTGCTGTTAGATTCTTACCAGATACTAAGATCTGCCCAGGAACTAATGCATCTGTTGGATGATCAAAAGATTGCCAAACGACAGCGTTTTCGGCATCAAAGAGAACGAGGTTACCTGTATCCGTCAAATTCAGGCCGACAACGGATTTTCCGGCAGTGTTGGTCGACCACGCCAGCGTGGCATCTGCATCCCTGAGAACCAAGTCACCTCCAGCTGTCAGCTCCAGCGTGGCGTTGATGCTGACTGGATTAGATCGATTGGCAGACCACACAACCTGGGGGAACCCACTGGCTGGCATAGTGATACCTCCACCACTGTTTATTTGGAGAATGAATACAGCAAACAGATATGTGTCACAGGTGCCATTGCAGAAGAACCCACAAGCAAATCTTGGACCAAAAGTTCCTCTGAGAAGGATGGCTCTTACAGTTGAGTTGTCCTGAAAACTCACTGAGTGAGGTGCTGTGACACTGTTGGTCCAAGAAGAGGAGAGGTTTGCAGATGGGTAATCGTAAGGCTGTGAGTTGACATAAGCTGGAGAAGTAAAGGAAGAAACTGCGATGAAGATGATGGTCATCCAAGATGGAGACACCATTGATGATTTTGGCCAAGGCCAAGGTCTGAAAGGATTGAATTGAAGCGCAGATGAAGGTGATTTTGACTTATCAAAATAGTGGGTTGACGGCACACGGAGTTTTGTGAGGTAGTTTTTGTTTTATTTTGACTTATCTATTTTCTTTTTATGTGCCACACAATGTTATATGTACTCCAATTAGGGTGTGCACGGTGCGGTTTTATGATTTTTTTTATATAATTTAAATTGCATTCTTACATACAGTTCGATTTCGTAATGAAGTGTAAACCGCGATTATTCAAATAATACTAATTATGTGATTTTAAACGATTTCGATCGGTTTTTTACGGTTTGACGGTTTCACTTCTAGATTAATATATATATATATATATATATATATATATATATATATATATATATATATATATATATATATATATATATATAATTAATAACGTGGAGTCCAAACAGTAACTTCTAATGAAACTATTGTCCACATAAAATAACATGTACTAAATAAAAAGTTCAAATAATAACATGACTCCAATAAGTTCGAACAATAAGAAGAAATAGAAAGAAAAATAAGAAGAAAGGAAACGGTGCTTACAGAAGAGTGAAATTGATATTTGGTATAGGATTTCTTTATTTCAACTTTATAGAAGTTAAGTAATTCTAATGTTAGTACTAACAATAGTCTAAAATATATAATAGTATAATATAATTATATATAGTGCTATAACAATAATCTAACATATGTGATATAATATAAGGAGTAATTATATATAGTGTTATATCTATAGATAATATATATATACACGGTGCGGTCAATGCAGTTTTTATTAAAAAAATTAAATTGCACCGCATAGTACGGTGCGATTTTGTTTAAAATATGAAATTGCGGTTTATTTACATAATTATATATCACAGTGCGGTGCAATGCGATTCGATCGGTTTTTGGCGGTTTCCAATTTCTTTTGACTAACCCTACTCCAAACCCTAGGGACAATGATTGTATTTATTTCTTCCTCTTACATTTACGTGTGACACAAAAGATAATGCACGAAAAAATATATTATAGATATATAAGTATAACAGGCAAAATGCAAAATTAGGACAGTGTATATGGTAAGTAATTAATTTGGTGGCTTCTCGACCTGGATCACATTAAACTTGCTGTAAATTAAATTTAAAATAGAATTACAATTACACTTATTATATGATGGATGGATACAGAGGTAAAATTATTTTATACTTTTGTTAATTAATTATTATCAATTTTTATTAAAAGTATTATTACTTTTCAGAATACCATAATCATTTATTAAAGTACATTTTTCTTTATAAAGATTATTATTTTTATACTATAAGACAACTATTTGCCTTATTTGATAAATTAGTGTTAACAAAAAAATGGTGCGACATCATCTAAAATTTATTTAATAATTTTATGTTGGTGGAAATGTGAATGCAGTGTAAGTGGTGAGACAAATTAATTCTTTTAGAATATACATTTCTAATTCTACGCGTTGTTAAAGCGCCAGATTTTGACCAAGTCATAAAGACAGAGAAAAACTTGCCCATCTTCACCGCTACATTTTTCCTTTTTTAAGAGTTTTTGAAGAGAAGAATATGACAAGAGTCACATTGCTATATGTTACATTAATTAATCAAAGAGATTGAAATATCCTTCCAATTTTTATCAAGAATACCCTTTATTAATTCTTACCACTACCTGCCTTCTACTTCACTCATAGTCATAAAACCTCCTGATTCATTCATCTCCAAAGAAGTATAACCACCCTGCAAGAAAAACCCAGGTTCCATGGGCTGAGGCAACATAGAGTCCTCACTACTCAACATAAGAAACACAGACGGTATAACAGGCCTGTCGTCTGCATTGTTCTGAATGCATAATAACCCGACTTGAATGCACCTCTTGACTTGGGATTCAACATATGAGCCGCTATAACATGGATCCATCACTTCCAAAGCTCTATTTTCCATCGCCATGCCTGCATTAAATAACATTTCTACTTCATTAATTTCCATAATTTAGTACTTCTCACTGTCCATATATAGTTTGCTACTTTCATGTTCCAAAAGACTACAATAACTAGAATGATGCTTGAATCCTCTGTTCTTTTTTCCACTCACTATCTCCAGTATCATAACACCCAAGCTATACACATCAGACTTGATGGAGAACTCTCTATCAAAAATGTACTCCGGAGCCATGTAACCACTGCACGATCTCTTGCTCGTTAGGGTATGCAAGAAACGAATATTTATTTCCATATTTTATAAGAGCGTAAATGAATGAAACTTACTATGTTCCAACCACTCTTTCCGTGCTCGCAGTAGTTTGATCGACTTGGAACATTCTTGCTAAACCAAAGTCTGAGATCTTGGCGTTTAAATTCTCGTCTAGTAAGATATTGCTGGTATTAAGGTCCCTGTGGATAACTTTTAGCCTGGAATCATGATGGAGGTAAAGTAGACCTCTTGCAATCCCCATGATAATGTCAAACCTCTTTGGTCAACTTAATTCTGCTCTTCTATTCTCATCCGCATATAGTAAAGAGTGAAGTACTGTGTTATTAATTCTTGAGTAAATGAGTAAAAGTAGCATTTAAGGATTGAAGAATTGGCAACCAAAAATGAAAAAATCCAAGCTTTTGTTTTGCATGTACTCATAGAGTAACATCATTTCGTCTCCTTCAATGCAACATCCCAAAATTTTAACGAGGTTCCTGTGTTGGAGCTTGGCAATCAAGACAACTTCGTTTTTGAATTCTTGAGGGCCTTGTCCAGATGTACTCGACATTCTTTTCACTGCAACTACTTGCTTTTCAGATAGGGTCTCCTGCAACAGATCAACAGCCAGAGTAGTTTCATCAATTGCATATCAACTTGATCAACACTAGTAATGGCACTTAATTAACCTTGTATACAGGCCCAAAACCTCCCTTCCCGATTATGTTTTCGTCTGAAAAATCATTAGTAGCTGCTGCGATGGTTGCCAAACCAAATAAAGGTAATTCTAAGTTCTCCCTTTTCTTCTTCCAAGCTGTCAAAGAAAGCATATATTTTGTCGGTTAAAATCAGCATTTCATTCACTGAGAGGACCAGCAATGATCTCATTACCTTGTTTTCTTCGTCTGATCCTCAAAACTAAGCATCCAAAAACTAAGCCCATAAAAATATTCCAACACAAGCAGCAGTTGCCACATATATAGACGTGTATTTTCCTCTTATCTTCAAAAAGAGAAAACTATCATTGTACTCATTCACATGAAAATACTCGTGTAAATTAACAAAATAAGAAATGTACCTAGTTCTGAGATGGGTACCCAGATATAGATACTTGGTGGGAGAATGACATCTCCAACAAACTCCTTAACATCAATCAAGTCCCCGAACCACATGAGACAGCCGTTTCTTTCGTTCGACAATTATGGAGCAGCATAAGCTGAGCAGCTACAGTTTTTTAAGCATTGGTCATGACATTCTTGGCTGCTCATATTAGTGTCCATTCGGAAACTCAGTGGATCAGGTAACTTGTATTCTTCAACCTTGAGAAAACCATCTTCTTTGTGGCAATCTACTGGCAAAGCTCGAGTACATCCTTTTGTATAGCCGGATAAACTCCAATCGTTCTCAGATTTTGGAGTGAATCCCCTCAAACACTCACATGTTTCTGACTTATAAGATTTACACACAGAATTAGGGCCACACGGCCCATAATCATCACACAAATCAGTTGGAAAAATATACACAAGAACCCACGCTTCTCTCTGTGTATTCATAATGTATTCTTGAAGAAGGCCTAATGGATTCAGTGTCAATCTTATAAACACTGAAGACAAAAGCTCCTGTGCCCCCGGGACAAGGAGGGATCCTCCGTGTCCCCATGTGAACACAACCCTTCCCTCTATATTCTATTTAAACCAATGTATTCCCAGGAGTTTAAATTGCAAAGGGGCACGAAAATTGCAAAAGAACACGGAATGTGATCCGTGCGCTGCACAGGAGCCTCACTCAACACTGAATCGTTGTAACAAGTAGAGAGAGTAACCATTCTGCTGTTTCTGAAAACTGCTTCAACTTTTAAAACTGGATCACTTACCACTGGAAGCCCGGTGAAGTAGAGTCCGTTCCAAGGGCCCCTTCTGAATCTTTTCTCACTACTCATTGAAACAACCGTTTGCGACAGCCCGTGGTTCTCAATCCTGTAAGAGAAATCTCCCATTGACGGATCATCGGAGGTTTTCCATGATGTTAAGTATTTATCCAATCCAGGATCAGGGCTGTCCACCATCTGCATCCCTGGCAACCTGGTATTACCCCGGTAATCGAAACTCTGCCAAGTGTTCGACGAATTGTCTAGAAGAACGAGGTTGCCAGTATCCAGGAGCTGGAGAACTGCAGTTGATCCCTCCATGGAGGAACCTGACGACCACACGGTTGCAATCGTTTCTGAGCTGAGAATCAGCATTCCATTTTTGGTTAAAGTTAAGAATCCGTGTGAGCCCATGATGGGATTTTCTGGATTTGCAACCCATACGACGACGTCCGGTGTAGATTTGTACCATATTCCGAAGAATCTAGCAGTGGATTTTCCAGGAGAGAAGAATCCAAGCTCGAACATTTGGGCCGTGGAAATCAATACATCTCCACGGCAAGAATTTGGTTTGGATAAAGCGCATTAATCCCAAGAGAGAACCCTAGAATGTTGAAAAGACAGAGAGCAGCAGAGGAACTCTTGATCAATTTTCAAAGGGGGAAAGCAATAAAGGTTAGCAAGAAGAACCTCTCAATTAAGGAAAGGGAAATGTCCCGATATTGAATGTGGTACATATAAATTGTCCACACGTCTAAGTTACATCTAAAATGCTCACTTTTTTAAGATATTATAGCAGCAATACTCCTAAAGTGGCCCTAGGAATCCAAAGAATTTAAGATACCTTCATATGTCAGCCTTGACATTTAATACGATGTGGGCATTACAAGAGAGGGTCAGCAGATAAACAATAATTATCTATACTAATATAAAAGCTAAATAATTTATTTAATTTTGATCAATTTTACTAATTTTAACCAAATCTCAAACATTGATTTATTTCAATTGAATAAGAATACATCTCTATCATTGATTTGTATTGATCACTCTTTTGATATTCTCTTTAAAAATTCGGTGTCTACTCCATAATTTATACAAATTTTAGAACCTCTTTGTAATTACATAAAATTATATCAATTTTTTGAACAAAAAAATTTCCAAACCTAATCTCATTTTATTTCCCCCACTCTTTCTTTCCCATTCTCTTGATCCCGTACCATGGGCAATGAGTTCTTCGATCCCTATAGCATCACCCACCAGAGCTGCCGCCGTATCAACCGCCGCCTCCACCTTGCGTACACTCTCTATCCATGTGTCCAGCCTCATCGCACCTAAGGCGACGCTGTCGCCGCTTCTTTTTCAAACTTTAATAAAAAAGATGTAGTGCTTCGCGATCTTCTTCCGCCATCATCAACATCAGGATTCCCCCGCCGTCAACATCATAATTTCACAACATTTAAGCGGATTTTTTTCTTTTCATACGGTAATATCATTTTTTTTACCATTTGTTCACATTGTTTTATTGAGACTAACTAATACTCCATATATTAATTATATGGCACCATTATCCTATTAATTATATCTTCATCTAAAAAATAATATGTGAGGTTGTCTCATATAAAATTTTTCTAACTTTTTTAATTTGTAATGGAGGACTAATAAGCGTTGATGTGTATAATGTGATTAATTTGATTTAATTGCTTTTGTTTCTCTAATCCTTATTTTTCTAAAATTTTTTCAAAAAAAAAATTTATATATTTTTTAAAATCTAAAAAAGAATTTATGGATTTCTTTAATTCTGTATTATTATTCAAATGATAAGATTTGTGTTTTTATTTGTGTATTTTTTCATTTCTTTAATCTGGAGTTTAAGTTATTGAGGAATTGCATCTCTCTAAATGGAAATTTTTGCATATATATGAGTGAATACAACTTGACTGTTATGGATTCCTTGGTCATGTTTTCAGGGCTTTGATTTCAACAGTTAATTAAATTTGCAGAGACATCTAGCAGGAAGATGCATGATTTTCAGGTGGAATCAAAAAATTTATTTGCCACGGTCAATGCACGAGATGAGAAGCCATTTGACTTCTTGCGAACATTATTGGGTAGTACTTGCAGACTATTTGATAGCTTATATAGGAATACATGCCTCACAAATTCTTTTCTTCAACTGTCGAAACTCAGGTATATCCCTTCTTTTCACATCTCTTCAGTATTTTGTTATATTATCTTTGCAAATTAAGTAAACTTTGGTTGTATTTTGTTATTTTGTCTGTTTTGTTGTGATTACAACTCAAGCTATTCTATTTTCAGAGAATTTTATTTTCTTCAATTTTTGAAACGTAGGTAGGTACATCCCTTCTTTTCGCCCCTCTTCAATATTGTCTTATATTATTTTTGCAAATTAGTTAAACTTTGGTTGTATTTGGTTATTTTGTCTGATTGGTTGTGATTACAGCTTTATTTTTTTGTGGTTCAATGTGCACTCTTTAAAAAGTTCATCTTATGCATATTATGAATTGGAATTTTGTTCTGAGGCCTATTGGTCTACCAAGATTGTTGGAACCCTTCTGTGGGGTTTTTGTTATTCTATTTATGTTTACTTAATATTAACTATTGTGCATTAGAGAAATAGAATTGTTAACCTTTATTCCTTGCAATTTGATTTTTGAACTTTTGATTACTAATTTTCTTAGAGAAACATTGATCTTTTATGATTCGATTAGGATATGGGTGGATCTGGAGCTGCAGCTTTTCATGGAATTTGGTGGTCACCAATTTCATTCTTCATTCTGGGTACGATTTTCTATTTCTAATTTTCTTTTTTCCCCTCAACATTGCTCAATTGTGGCTGTAAGTTTGTGGGTTTTGATCTTGGACCGAAGTTTCGGTGGGTATATTTGGTTGGTTCTTAATTTAGTCCGATGGATAGTTTTACTTACAAATGGGTGGTAATTTTGACAAATGGGATTTCTTTATAAATAAGATAATTTTTTGCAGGGTTTTGCACATTTACTTTGTACATGTTATTGATTTTTTTTACAGGTCGGTGCTTAGTCCAGTATATCCTCTGTAAATTGGCTATCCTTTTTTCCCTTTTATTTTTTTTAATCTTTTTGGTAAGTTATCATTTATTTAAATTCAAAGTCAGTACTTTGTTTTGGATGTTTGCAATTATTAAATTCTAAATATTTAGAAGAATGAATTATTCCTCAAGTGCTTATTTTTGCAATTCATGAGTCGAATTTTTAAGTTTTTGAGTTGTGGTGTTAACGCAATATGGTTTTTGGTTTTATTCCTCAAGTGCTAATATTTACAATTCATGAGTCTAATTTTTAAATTTTTAGTTGTGATATTGCTGCAATTTGGTTTTTGGTTTCATAGATTTGAGGTGCACTTTTGCCCTATATTTCCTCGGGGCCTATTTTTCTTCATGTAGGTAATGAATTAGTATTCAATTTAATCATAGCTAACAATGTTCTTTTGGTTGGCTGAACCAGCTCTATTTACAATTGGAGTTTGAGAGAAGAGAAGGCAAGACCAAAGAGTATCACCTATATATGGAATCTTACACAGGTATGAAGTAATTCATCAAATGATATTCTTGATTATCTTAATTATTCAAAATTTGTTGGTTTAGGAGTATATTTGCATCTAAATATTAAGTTAGTTTATTTGCATTAAAGTTAATGCATGTAGGATAGTGATAAAGAAATTTAATTATTGGTAAATTCTTTGATAAGAAGTTAATTAGATCCAAATGATCCTGTGATAGTTGTGTTCATGAAGCAGTCAAATAAGCATATATCTTACCTTGATGTATCTATGCCAACAATTAAGTATTTGACCATTTATATATCTTTTGAAGTTAAAGATGGAGATATCTCAGTTGTGTTTTCATTTTTTAATCACTAAAAGACAATATATAAATGGTCATTTATATATATATATATATATAAGTTTGAGCACTATTTTTGCATCCATTTATATTAATTTTGTGTAATGAATCATATTCTTACATCTATTGCATCCATTTTGTGATTATACTAATGTGCATGCAATAGGTTCTTTCAAGGTAATTAATTGAAAGTTGTTAACTTCATTTACACCTCGATTCTTTCTCATTGGGTGCATCAATATTTGTGTATTTGATGTTTTCACTTTCTGCCATAATAGTGATGGTATATGCTGATATCAATATTGTGCAAATCTGCTGGAGATTTTCTATTTAGCATGTTATGCCCCATGTAAATATGGATAATTTTTGTGTCGTGGCTGATATGACCTATAATCACAGGATTTCTCATCTTCTAAGTATGTTTTCCCTGGCTTCTTGGCATTTTTTTCATTGGTGGTGAATTTACAGGTTTAGTATAGTTACTGGTCTTATTCTTTTGGTTTTTTACTTTTCTAATATGCCTAAGTGTTAATACGTCCGTCCTGTCAAGGTGCTGAAAACAGTGTTAGTGAACTAATTGAATTATTTTAACAAAGTGATGTCAATGGTCTTGAATATGAGATAGTTTCATAGTGGTGTCATACTTAAGTATCTTTTTCATTTTACTCCTATAGATAACATTAGAAATAATTTAGAGTGAGACAACGTATATACAAACTTCTTGGTTGAGATAATTTATCTTTTCATATTATGTTTAAATTTCTTCGTTGGTATAATCACATAACCTTTTCTCTCTAATTTCGTCCTAATATTTGAATATGCGTTAGTTTGTGGCAAGATGCAGTACACAGAACAATATCGGCGAATTTATTGAAGAACTTTGTTCATGTTTGAATTTTAAAATTATAATTTTTTAAATTTATTTTCTAAATATTCATACATCTTTGTTAGCTGAATTTGTTCCATTTCATAGAGAGGATTTAATTGAAAGATTGTAGGACAGATCAACCCGCTCCCTTCAATTGGAAAATTTTATGGAATTAGAAAGCTATCTTAATTGTCCGTAGAGGTGCTTGCAGCATTTTTTGGGGTTGGGAGGGGGGGCATTATCACTTATTTTCGAAAGCACCACTCTTATCACAACTTTTGGATTATATATAAAAGTGGTTTTCATTGTTTAAAATCTGTTGTAAGCGGACCCCATAACAATGGACTAATGGATACTATTTTAACTGTGGCTCTGCATATAAGGTTGCCTGGTATTTAATACTGGGATGATGAACCAGCAAGAATGTTACAGTTATGAGGAAGAAAAAAATTATTATGTGAAGAAGAAGAGGAAAGTGATGTTCAGAGTAATAGCTGCAATTTTAATGGTTAAAGGAGATTTTGGATTCCGACACCAGCACAGATTCCAACACCGCAAATCAGGAAGCTTCGTTTCAATACGATCGTCGTCAAGGTATTCTGTATCATCCAATTTTATATTCATGTCATTAAAATTTATAACGTGTTACGAATAAACCTAATTTTCGTATTGGGAAATTTTTGTTAATGTGTGCGCGTCATTGCGCGCAATTGTTAATTACTCATTGGGTTCGTAATTGTTATCTTAATAGATTCAGCTGCATTTGTTGGTAATGCTAAATATTAAGATAGAATGTGATGCCCTACTTAATTATTAGGTGTGCCCTTTTCAATTCTTGAATCCCTTAATGAAATAAGTTGTCTTGCCATTTCTTTTACTGTCTATTTGCAGTATGTTTTTTATGTTAAATGTCGATTCCTGTACGTCAAGTTGTAGTTGATGTTGGTTGTGGCACTGGCACTAACACTGACATACTCTCTATATTTTGTGCTCAGGCTGGAGTCAGGTGGGTAAGTTTAAATTATTGATCACTGACCCTCTCAAGTCAAAATGCATGAATGCTCTGATTAGGTTACTGGTACAAATATGTTTTTAAATTGTAGAATTTTGATTTGCATGTAGTAGTTTTACTTTATTCAATTTTCACTTATTGTATAAAATAAATCCACGATATGAGTAATGGAATGTCAAAAGGAATTATGGAATTTCAGTGCATGCTCCAATTAGATGGAGTCAGATTTCCCGTTTCCACCATTTTAGTTTTATTTTGGTACCATCATTTTAACCTGAGGATGACAAGTTCTAAAGTTATAATTAAAATATAACTCAGAATTATCTTATTCTTTTTTTAGTCTTTTCCCTTTCAGTTTTTGGCTTTGATGTCTGTATTGGAAATGGATTCCACTATTTCTCTCATTGGATTTTCTATTCAACTTGGTGTAGGATAGATGAGCTATTGTTTCGAAGCACTCTAAGTTGTTAGGTAACACATCATTGGATGAGGAAGATAATCGACTCTGGCTTCTGCATGACATTAGTGATCTTGCTTTATAGATAAAATATTTTCAATTATTTTGATTTAATATTCTATACTGTAAGCATGTAATGCATGACTTATTATTTTTCTGCAGGGACCCTTTTGTTATAGACGTAGGAAATAATTAATTAAATTTTTTATTTTTTTTTATTTTGTCTATGGTGCTAAATAGTTTTATCCACTATTATTGTATATTCAGGAGTTCATATTTTTGTTATCAACTTAATTACGAGTTCAATTGTGATGCACTTGGCGTGTGACGGTGCACTTGGACAAACTTAATCGTTAGAATACTGATTAATTTAATCTCCATCATTAAATAAAATAAAATAAAATAAAATAATATAGATAATTTTATTTTTAAAAAGAAAGCTACCCACTATCCTATTTTAACTCATAAACAATGATTCATTCGGGCACTTAAATCTATTTTTTGATTTATTTTGGTTATTATCCCAAAAATTATTGTTTCCAAAAATTTTGGTATTATTCCGAAAATAATTTGGTTATAATTTCAAAATTATTCCAATAATAATTTAGTGATAATGATATAAATTTTCCATATGAGTATAACTGAATGTTTATTTATGTTAATAATATTAAAATTTTCCTCTATATATTTAGTTAATAATAATAGTATATTTTTATGTTAAATATTAATTTCATCACTAAAATTTAAAATATATGTAAATAAATTGATATTAAATGAGTATTTATAACATAAGATATTGATAAACATGTCTGGGATTACTACAAATATGGTTGATTGAGTGCATGTGTAACATTTAAATTTTATTTTTAAAAATTATTCTTCAGTACATAAAAATTAATTCACTTTTTAAACAGTAATAATTTTTATACAGAAAAGTAATAACTTATGTCTCTAAAGAGTAATTTTCATGTACTAAAGAATCGATAAAATAAGGATTACAAGAATTTGAAAAATAATTTTTTTATTAATTAAAAGTATAATAATTTATGTCTCTAAAGAGTAATTTTTTTCATTTAATAAATAATGATATTTTTTTATCAGATTTAATTTATACTCCCTCCGTCCTACACTTATATTCACACTTTCCATTTTCGTCACTCCCCCATTTATCTTAATTTCACCACAAAAAAAAAGAAACTTCACATTAACCAACAACCTCAAAAGTTATCTTAATTTCAAAATATCACTCCCACCTGACACACATAACATACTTTATAATTTATTTATTACTTAAAAATACCACAATACCCTTAAAAAGTCAATAAAATTGGTTAAAAAATAACTTTTCTTAAACTTTGTATCTATAGTGTCGGCGAACATAAATCTGGGACGGAGGGAGTACTATTTATTTGAAAAATAGTATAATTCATATTATTTTCAATTAATAACGGTATATTTTTTTATTAAAATGTTTATTTTAATAATTAAACTTATGTTAAATACATGTTCGAAACTTATGGACTTTGAAAATTAATAGGTGTATTTTAGCTACTGATGAATAGCTACAAGTAAAGGAATGTGACGACATATACTTGGCAATTGTGCCACCAATTGATTAGAAAACAATAGTAGTAATTTTAATTGTACATTTAAATATTTAAATTCTTACACTACATAATATTAAAATAATTCTTACTAGGGAATTGTTAGGCATGATGTAATTGATTATTTATTTATTTATTTATTGAGAACTTAATTATTATTTTTATAACTATTGCTCAATTGAGTCTTATTCAAGTCAATGAAAGTTGATGGTTAAATAAGATGGACTTCCATTTAAAGCATGATTATTGTATTTGCTATTGTAGGAAATCAACAATTGTATATCCACTCCAATTATTTGAGATATAAATAGTATGTTGTTTTAGCAAACATTCATTTGATTGTATGACAAATTAACTCATTGTTTTTGCAAATATCATTGATATACTTGAAATAATTCTTTAAATAAATGAGAGATATACTTGAATTAATTCTTTAATTAATTAATAATAATGTAATTTTTATTATTATATTTATTTAAAAAATAAAAAAATATAAATATATATAAAATCAATGAATATTAAATGGATACAGATATCCATGGGTATTGACAAATGAGTATGGGACAGGTGCCATAATAAATTTTTTAAATGGGATTGGTGTGGTTACAGATATTTATTTTTAATCGGGTACGGATACCCCAAAATAACTGGGTACCCTACTCGTTGTTATATCTACTTCCGTCCTACACTTATCTTTATACTATGGGGTTTACACATAACAATTATACGTAGTTATAAAATTATAAATTTAAATTTCTTTTGAACAATTTAAAATAATATTAATGACACAATGTTTAATTATTTATTGCAACATAAAAAATTATTTTATAAAATTGATTAATAAAATAAAAAAATGAAATAAATAAATAAGTACTTCATCACACACATCATATCTAGGAATAACAATTAAAAGGGTATTTATGCGTATCTGGTCTACTTGAACTCAATGAAATGGATACAGAATAATTTTAAACGGATTTAGGAGGGGTGGTACGAGTAGTTAAATAAAATCTCATTAGGTTTTGGGATGAGTATGGGTAATCTTTCAGTACCTCCTTCCACATATATGTATTTTTAATATAATTAATTTATACAATATATTATGAGATATTTTATTTATTTTATTAATAGTTGTAAGTTTTATTTAATTATATTTATTAAATATTTATTTAAAAAATAGAACTTATATTATATTCCCTCCGTTTAGGGATGACAAAGGGACGAATTTTTTTTGTATTAGATTTACACGAATTCTAATGAATGTGTGCAGGTAGTTATAAACGGGTTTGATACAGGTACGTAAAGTTTTAGAAAATGTCATTAGAATTTGAGATGAGTACGTGGTAATGACTCAATACCAGTGGGTACCCGTTTATATATATATTTTTGTAAAATATAATATATATTATATAGTTTATGCGTATTAAGTGAGAATGATATTTTTGAAATTAAAAAAACGTTTGAGGTTGTTAGTTGATGTGAAGTTTCCTTTTTGGATGGTGAATATATGTGTGGGACGAACGAAAATGAAAAATATGAATATAAGTATGGGACCGATGAAGTATTTTATATATTTCATTAATAGTTATAAGTATTATTTAATCATATTTATTAAATATTTATTTAAAACAATAGAAATTATATTATATTTATTTTACATTTAATTAATAATAATGTGAGTAATTTTTAATATTATATTTATTTAAACAAAAAAAATAAATATATATAAAATTAAATTAATATTAAACGGATACAGGTACCCGTGGGTATTGACAAACGGGTACGGGAGGGGTATGTATACTATAATAATTTTTTTAAACGGGATAGGTATGGTTACGGTAGTTATTTTTAATCGGGTACGGGTACCCCAAAATAAGCGGACGGGTACCCTACCCGTTGCTATACCTACTTTCGTCCTACACTTATCTTCACATTATAGGGCTTACACACAACAATAATACAACTATTCATTATATATTAAAATATTATATTTCTCAACTCAACCCACTAAAAATTAAAATATAATATGTTTTAATTTCCGTACAAACAGTAAACATATGTGACAAAGGGACTATAAATCTTTGCCCCGTGCAACGCAAGAAGACGAGGGAGCCCAATCTTGGAGCAAAATTATTTTTGGGTTGTGTCAGGGTACAGAAGACTGGCACAGAGATTGCTACGACCTTGAACAACTTGGATGTTAGTAGTGAGTATGTCTTGAAGCTTCGCCACAAGATTGAAGAACAATGGGTTAAGGTATGCAGGTTTTTATATGTTTTAGATAAATAAATAAATATTAAAAGAGTACAGTAACATGTATATTGATAAACGAGATTGAGATGATTACGGGTATCAGAATATATATTTTTAAAATATGATGGAATATGAATTCGAGTAGTTTATATTTAAATAAATACGGATAAGAGTACTCTATCGTTGTCATCTATGTGTGAAATTAATTTAAAATTAAATGAAATAATATTAATGTCAATCCCCTTATTTTTATTCAAGTTTTATTCTTCTTTTATATTTTCAACTATTTATTATTACATTTCCATAACTTTTTCCTATTCAACTTATTTATTTGTAATAATCTTTTAAAAACTCACAAGACTATCAAATCATATTATAGTTTTATAATATGATTAATTACAAATATACTTTAATTATATAAATACTATATTTTATTTATATAACAATTCTACCTTAATACAATTACCGTTTAACAAAGCTTTATATTTTTATGTACTAAATGCCGTAACAAACCAGATGTCATTTTCTTCATTCCTCTAATCTTATTTTTTTCTGTGAAAGTAGCTCTGAGTTTGTGGAATTCCAAAATCTTTTTAAATAATTGCTATTTCATAAGTATAATTTTTTACATCATACATCTAAAAAAAATTCAATTTCTTAATATACGCACACTTATTCACAATAACAAATAACATGGATATGGATGGAGTACATTTAAATTAACTAAGACAATTTATAATTAATCGTTCTCAAATATGATATTGTTCTTCCTCTTCTTCAATTTTTTATTTTCTAACATAACAAGAGGTAAGTAAGAAGATGTAGTTTGCGCATGATGAACGAAAATTAAATGGCTTGGTGATTTTTTGAATAATTTGTGATTAGTTGATGCATTGCTCTTCAAAATTCGAACTAATAAAACTCAAGCATACCAAGTGTCCGTAAAAATACCTCAATGAAAAATTCAAGTTATATTGTGATTTGGTTCAATGAATTGTACTTTTGGGGTTTTAAATTGTTAGTACAATATTATTGGATAAATTATAGTGAACTTGCGTTGCAAAAATTATATGTGCATAATTATTTCAGTAAGAATTATTGAGCTCCTCATTTAATATTTACCATTCAATTTTTCTCAACAAATTTTTTAAAAATAACTGCTTGCACATGGATATAAGTGTTTAAGTATATTAGATTTTTTTTGTTTTAGTTATAAATATAAGTCTTTAAATGTATAAAGAGTTTATTTTTTTTTAAAAAAAATGTATAAGAAGTTTTTTTTAATATATCAGCTGATTAAAGTAGTTGTTATTGAACATATCATGTTCTGATTAGATATGGGTATGCGTGATGGAAATTTACTATAATACAGATACAAATGATTGGTATTTTTCTTTGTTAATGGATTTGATAACCCTTTGACCACCCAATCTCATTAGTTATATTTTCTTTCACTTTTATGTTTTTTGTGTTTCTTTTTCAAGATCAGATTCATCGTTTATTTATCGATAAAGTACGAATCAGTAAGTTTGGTAGAATTTGTAATATGTCAACTTTCAAAAATTATGTTGTCTAGATACGGGTGATAGATATGGGTGATGGACATTAAGCTGAATACAAATACAGGTGATGGATATTTTATTCGGCAATGTCTTTGATAACCCTTCGATCACCCATTCTCTATACTTATATTTCTTTCATTTTTTTTTTTTTATGTTTTTGTGTTTCCTTTGCAGTTCCATATTCATTGATTATCCACCTATAAAGTCTGAATGAGATGATTTGAATTTGTAAAATGTCAACTTTCAAAAACTATGTTGTAGATACGGGTGATGGACATTTACTGATACGGGTACTGGTGATGGATATTTCTATTTGGTAATAACTTTATTAACCTTTCGATCACCCTTTCTCTGTAGTTATATTTTCTTTAATTTTTAGTTGATAAATTCTAAGTATTTATGATTATTATTCAAATAACCAGATTTCTTTAACTAATAACCATATGCACTAATTTGGGCGAATGGATTCTTAAATGAATTAGAAACCCATGACAGTTATAATTGATCATAATTCAAACATAATTATTTCTTAACATGCTTAGCAGAGTTGTAATTCAATACTCACATTATTTTATATATCAGTAACATTTCTCATCATTACATATTTATAATCTTCCTCATGAAAAGTTCTATCTAATGTGACAATGAATTTGCAGATTCTTCCAAATATTTAGTTCCATGCTCAAGCTCTATTACATGCTAATATCAACAATTGAGAAATTCAACCTAGAACGACAATGCGTACTCATCAATCTGATCATCATCACCAGGTAAAACTATCACATTTCTCATGCTTCTTCACAAACTAAGCATTTTAGTCCTCATAGTTGTTAATGACAGCGGTTTAAGAATCACAATTAAATCATGCATGCATGAGATCGTTGTGGTTTTAGATTAAAATAAATTACTCATCAATTCCAATGGAATATTATTAACCTCATAAAAAACAAAAGTAAAAATATTTAAAAAATGCCCCTGTCCGCGCAACGCGCGGCCGGATAAAAACTAGTTTAATTTAAAGAGAATTTGAGTTAGCGGACGTGATTAAATAATTGGAATGAACAAATTAGACATCGGACACAAAATTAAATTCCAAGTCTGAGTTGTCCCTAAAATTAGTTAATTGAATTATTATTATGAAATTATTAACATTAACCTCAGGGACAGCGGACGTGATTAATTTACATAATTAAAGTTTAAAAGTTATAAATATTTCCAAAGATTAATATAAATAAAGGAATTTTTTAAATTTAATAATTATGTACGCTGGACATGAATAATAAAAATTGATCTTTTAAATTTATAATTTAAAAAATATTTCCACAGACACCATGAATTTAAGTTTATGCATTGTATATTCAATTAGAGGTGTGTTGCCACATTTAAGGCAACGTATGCGCGGACATGCACATTTAACTGTTATAATAATATTATTTTTACGATTTAGGGACATGAAATGGTAAAGAATAAGAAACAAAAAGTTATGCACCGGGCACGAACATTGCGCCGGACATGGTATGCAGACAATTTTTTATTTTTTTTGTTTATTTTTAAATTTCATCAGACATGTAATCAAAAAAAATAAATAAATAAAAAGTTATACATGCACCCGATAATTACTATCCATCAAAGCAGACATGTAATGCGGACGTGCACATTTAATTCATTACTAGTTTATTATTATTAATATTATTTTTTATTTAATTGGACATGAAATGGTAAAAAAAAAAAGAATTTTTTTTAGAGCGGACAGATAAATTCAAACGAATTTCATCACCGGACAAGGTGAAAGAGGTTGACTTTATTGGCGGATAAGCATATTTAGAACAATTTTATCAACAGATATGAATATTTAAAGTATTTTCATTGAGCATTTTCCAAATTAAAGTATGTCCGGCGAGTATTTTTTGCAATTAAAAGTTTAGAAATTATTTAATGCATGTCTGTCGAGAATTTCATTTGAAATTTTAAGTTGGCAATCAAATAATGCATGTCCGGCGAGTTTTTTTTTAAGGAATTACAAGTTTGAAAATTATTAAATACATGCGAGTAATTAATCAATGCATAATAAATGAGGTGTCCAACTAATCCTTTTTAAATGAGGTGTTCGATGGATTAAACATGTTGCACACTTCATTACAATAGACAATAATAATAATAATAATAATAATAATAATAATAATAATAATAATAATAATAATAATAATAATAATTTGTTACCGCTAGATATCAAAATTAAATCCATCGGATAGGTAAATATTTTATTCTATTCATTACAATTAATATAAATAAATAAAAATAAAAAATCTTTATTCTATTTATTCTATCAGACAAGTAAAAATTTATTTCAGCGGACAAGTAAATTTTTTATTTTGTTCATTACACTCAAAATTCAATTCAGCGGACATAGTAATAGTAATTAATAAAATCTTATCATATTCATTCTACCGGATAGGTAATTTATTTTTAATTTTTTATTTAGTTAAACAACTTTTTTTTTTAAATTATTCTAATAGTGGGAATTTTTTTAATCTTACTTGCAATTGTTGGACACGAGAAAAAATATAATAGTAGACGTGGATACCATATTTGATTAATTACTATCTCTCTATCTCACATCTCCTTTAGAAAAAAATATATTTTAATTAGCGTCGGACATGCACAGTAAATCATATAATATATATTCAGCGGACATACAAATTTAAAAGAAATTTGTTAGCAGACACAATTAACTAGACAATTTATTTCAGCGAACATGAAGTTTTATTTTTTTTTAATTGTGAAATTTTGGGATAATAAATACTCCCTCCGTCTCATAAAAGTTGACACACTTTCCTTTTTAGTTTGTCCCATTAAAGTTGATAAATTTCTTTTTTAGTACATGGACCCACACAAAAATAATTAATCTATTCTTATGGACCCCACATATCACCTCTAATACAACTACCCACTATACATTAAATATTATTTTTCTCACTTCACTTTACTTCACTTTACATTAAATTATTATACTCCTTAATCTCCGTGCCCCAAAAAAATATACCAACTTCTCCGAGACGGAGGGAGAAATATATTAGGGGACATGAAAACATTCAGCGGACATGTTTTGATTATCAAATGAAAATATTACACAAACCCACACAGTCACAAAAAAATAATAATAAATAAAAATAAATAAGTAAAATAAGTAAAAAAAAAAGATTTTTAAGATTTCAATAAGAAAGATTGGACATGATTAATATGGCCGACATGATCTATTTAATTTATTATTAGTCTGGCTGACGTGTTATTAGATGGTGATGAAGGGGATAATTGCTGCATCTGTTTGGATGGTTTCTTCGGCAGCCGACCCATTCGACTGCCCTGCTTCCATCACTATTGCATAAACAAATGGTTGACCGTTAGTCATCACTGCCCACTTTGCCGCACAAACTTTGCGGAAGGATAAGTACTTGATAATCGAGATCACTTGTATCAAACAGGCTTGTGTATTAAGTTGAGATGAATTCAATGTTAATAAATTGTATTTTTTTTGTAATCAAGTTTTCATTATATTTTACTCTAAATATTAGAATAGATGATATTAATTTTACGACTTACTTCATCTTGTTTCTACTTAATTTTATTTTTTTCCGCAATAGATCCTTTTACCAACTTGGGAATAGAATATATATCTCAAAAAAAAAAAACACATATAGGGTGCATAGGTGTAACCGATTTCTAGACATGCATATCGTGGAACCTGCTTAGACGCCTGGATATGTAGTCCTTATAAAAGCGTGACTCAAATTCCCATCAGGCTTCCCAATATTCAGTTCTTTTACAATAAATATATATATATATATATATATATATATATATATATATATATATATATATTTATTTAATTGGAGCAAAATTAAAAGGTAACGAAAATGAATATTCTAAATATTTTGAGATCAACCAATAGTATATTAATTAACACATCTAAAATAAAAGTAAACAACTGGTATGTATGTTTTTCAAGAAATTTATTTAAAGAAACTACTTCATTTGTATTAAGATTTTAAAAGAAGAGCATGACATGTAGCTACATATCACATTAATGAAACAAAATACAGATTGAAATATTACTTCAATTTTTATCAAAGTTAGTTCCAACCACACTACCTGCCTTCCACATCACTCACAGTGATAAAACCTCCTGATAATTCATTCATCTGCAAAGAATTATAACCACCCTGCAGAAAAAACCCAGGTTTTGTGGGCTGAGGCAACACAGAGTCCTCACTACTCAACATAAGAAACACGGACGGCATAACTGGCCTATCGTCCGCTTTGTTCTGAACGCATAATAACCCGACTTGAATGCACCTCTTGACTTGGAATTCAACATACGAGTCATTATAACATGGATCCATCACTTCCAAAGCTCTATTTTCCATCCATAGTAGCCATGCCTGCAATAAATTACATTTGTAGTTCATTAATTTCCATTAATTATTTAGTAGTGTTTCTCACTGTCCAGTAGTTTGCTACTCACATGTTCCAAGAGGCTATAATAACAAGAAGGGTGCTTGAATCCTCGGTTCTTTTTTCCACTCACTATCTCCAATATTATAACTCCCAAGCTATAAACATCGGACTTGATGGAGAACTCTCCTTCAATAATGTACTCCGGAGCCATGTAACCACTATTTTGCTCGTTAGGGTGTGCAAGACACGAATATTTATTTCATTATTCTATAAGAGAGGAAATGAATGAAACTTACTGTGTTCCAACCACTCTGTCAGTGCTCTCACTTGTTTGATCGACTTGGAACATTCTTGCTAAACCGAAGTCAGAAATCTTTGCGTTTAAATTCTCGTCTAGTAAGATATTGCTGGTCTTAAGGTCCCTGTGGATAACTTTTAACCTGGAATCATGATGGAGGTAAAGTAGACCTCTTGCAATCCCCACGATAATGTCAAACCTCTTTGGCCAACTTAATTCTGCACTTCTATTCTCATCTGCATATAGTAAAGAGTGAAAAAGAGTGAAGTAATGTCTATTAATTCATGAGTAGATAATGAGCGAAAGTAGCATTTAAGGATTAGAGAATTGGCAACCAAAAATGAAAAAATCCAAGCTTTTGTTCTGCATGTACTCATAGATCAACATCATTTCGTCTCCTTCAATGCAACATCCCAAAATTTTGACGAGGTTCCTGTGTTGGAGCTTGGCAATCAACACAACTTCGTTTTTGAATTCTTGAGGGCCTTGTCCAGAAGTTCTCGACATTCTTTTCACCGCAACTACTTGGGTATCAGATAGGTTCCCCTGCAACAGCAAGAGTAATTTCATCAATTATGCAACCACTTGATCTTGATCAACATTACTTAAATGATACTTCATTAACCTTGTATACTGGCCCAAAACCTCCCTTTCCGATTATGTTTTCGTCTGAAAAATCATTAGTAGCTGCTGCGATGGTTGCCAAGCCAAACAGAGGCAATTCTAAGTCCTCCCTTTTCTCATCCCAAGCTGCTGAAGAAATTACACAAAAGTCAGTTGGGATCAACACATCATCCAACTCGGGGGCCAGTATTAATCTAACCTTGTTGTCTTCGTCTGATCTTCCAAATCATGCATCCAAAAACTAAGCCCACGAAAAGCAAACCAAGAACCGAAGCAATTTCTACATATGCGGACTTAGAAAGTTTCCTCTTACCTTCTACAAGATTCAACTGTTAGTTCAATGATGCAGAATCTATGCAAATTAAAATTAACAAGAGAAAAGACTACCTAATTCTGAATTTGGCACCCGAATATAGATACTGGGAGAGGTACTGACATTTCCAGTGAACTCCCTGACATCAATCAATTCTCCGAACCACATGAAACAGCCAACTCTTTCGCTACTCAAGTATGGCGCAGCATAAGCCGAGCAGCTGCAGTTCTTCAAGCATTCACTACGGCATTCATGAACACTCATACTATCGTTTATTCGAAAATTCAGTGGATCAGGAAACTTGATTCTTTCCACCTCGAGAAAACCATCTTCCCTGTGGCAGTCTGCTGACAAAGTTCGTGTGCATCCTCTTCTCCAGGTGGATGAATTCCATTCTTTCTGGGATTTCGGCATGAATCCCTTCAAACACTCACACATTGGTGATTTTGATGTACACAAAGCATTCGGACCACACTTGCCATAATTGTCACACACATCACTTGGGATAGAATACAGAGGAATCCATGTATCTCTCCGTACATTCATGATGAACTGTTGAAGGAAGCCCCCAAAATTGAGGGTCAATCTTATGAGAACAGAACTATTGTAAGCATTAGAGACAGAAACCAGCCTGCCATTTCTGAAGACTGTTTCAACATCAAGAGCGGGCTCAGGTACCCGTGGAAGCCCGGTGAAGTAGAGCCCGTTCCAAGGGCCCGTCCTGTATCGTTTTCCACCCCGTCTGGAAGCTATACTCATTTGCGACAGTCCCTGGTTTTCTATCCTGTAAACGAAATATCCAGTGGATGGATCATCAGTGCTTTTCCATGATGTCAAATGTTTATCAAATCCAGGATCAGGACTTTCCACCATCTTCATCCCTGGCAGCCTGGTATTACCCGGGTAGTCGAAACTCTGCCAGGTGTTCGACGAATTGTCCAGGAGAACTAGGTTACCAGAATCCAGGAGCTGCAGAACTGGAAGTGATGCAACCATGGGGGAACTGGAAGACCATACGTTTTTACCCTTAGTTGAGCTGAGAATCAGGGTGCCATTCTTTGATAGATTTAGAACTCCATGTGAATTCAAGATTGGGTTATCTTTGTTTGCAACCCAGATAACCACATCAGGTGTGGCTTTGTACCATATTCCCAAGAATCTACTAGTGGTGGATTTGCCTGGATAGAAGAATCCAAGCTCAAAAATTTGTCCTGGAGAAGTTAACACGTCCCCATCGCCAAGGGTTTGGCCTACGGAAAGTTTATCGACTCCATGGGAGAATTTGAGGATGGATACGATACAAAGAGCAGCACAGAGAAGCTGCCGACAATCCATTCACTGTTTTAGTGTTGCACTCATAGAAAATGGCAATAGCGAGAAGATATTTCAAGGTAATATATATATATATACCTTAATAACACATTTATTAAAATTTTTATTTTGGGTACAACCATGTCCATATTCTATGCTTTCTAAGTAGGCATGCACATTTTAAACAAAATAATCGGACCCGACCCAACTGGCAGTTTTTCTTATGAACACATTTTAAATAGAATTAGGAACCGGAATCACCCAAGGATCAATTCGGTTCCAACTCCTGATTTTTCGAAACTGGAATAAGCGATTCCAAACTGGAGTGCATGTGTATTCCTAAGCACATTTGACTTTTGGTGGACTCATAAACAAGTGCATATAGAGTTGAGTTGATACTGCATGTACATACATGAATAGATTCGAGGGTTAATTTGGAATGAATCGATAAGTTAAAATAAAAAATCTTCTAATAATAACTAGTTTAAATCCTTAAAAATAAGGAGTTGAAATAGAATGAAAAAAAATTAAATATGCAAAAATTATTTTCATACACAATGGATTGATGGGTCCATGGTCGACTCATAAACATGTGATAATTAAAGTTTGAGCTACCTTTTATCCACCAATTTAATTAGACATTCATTAATGGTGAAAAGAAATAATTCCTACTATGTGCATGAATATTTAGGTTCATAATTTTAGTGACGTTTTTTTGTGCCAAATGGTTTCTAAATTATACTCCCTCCATCCCTTCAAAAGAGATCATTTTGCTTTTTTCATATAGATTAAAGAATATTATTATTTAATGTGTAGTGGGTAGTTGTATTAGTAGGAGTGTGAGCCATATGATTTAATTGTATTAATAGATGTGTGTGGATCCCATGTGTGTAATATAGGAAATTTAACCTTTTGGATGAGACGCCAAAAATAGAAAAAAAAAACTCTCTTTAAATTAGACGGAAAGAGTATAGGAGAGAGAAACAATAGGCATAACTGCATAAATAGAAAATTTTATTCCATAAAATATTAATTGACTTGACTTCAAACCTTTTAGGTCTTTTGCTTTTTTTATAGGTATAAAAGTTATGTATAGTAAATGAAAGAATAAAAAAAAATTGTATGAGATAGTTTCATGAAAATGGATACGGATAAGTAGTAATAATATTTGAATAAAAAATTATAATAATGTAAAATAATATTTTATAAATAATTTATAATATAAATAAAAAGTGAAAATATTCTTAAAAAAAGTGATAATTAGTTAAAGAAAGAATAAAATTATGTCACACAATATCACGCAAATGTGGGGAGTTTCAAATTTTAATTTATGTATATAAATATGTTAATGAACTTGGTTTATGTGTTTCAACAATGCATGCATACATGAAGTTAATTTGAAATTACTAGCGATTAAATACAGAAATACAGTGTAACCTAATTAATAACATGCAAACTTAACATTAAACTCTAAAAGCAATAAAATGTAGATTGACCAGTGTAGGGTTGAAAACATATTATCGTGGATGCGATCATTTTGAGACATCTCAAAAAATAAAGAAACAAGCTTTATATTACTTAACTACTACATACGTTTATGATATATACATTTTAAAAAATATATACACTTTAGTAGTATATGGTATTTTTAGTTATTTCTACTTATTTCTTTCCATTTTTTATTTATTTTATCTCAGCTATTACATACACTTTTCGTAATAATAAATATATACTAAATAAGTACATCCCACATATCAATATTCCTAAATTCCCACATACTTCTTATATTTTTTTACCAATCTCAATCATTTTATTCACCTTTTTTATTAAATTATTATTATAAAATAATCATTTTATCTTAAATTATACATTAAAAAATATTACATTTTATTAATATTTGCACACTTTGCATAAAGAAATGTCTCAAACATATTTTATCTTCTTACATTATACATTCATTCTGCACACTTTGCATAAAAAAATATCTTAAACATGAGAATGTTTATTTTTCCAATTAATAATTTTTAGCCCCCAAACTATCTAATAGTTATTCTTATGAATAATTTAATCGTGTACATTGACTTAATTATAATTCATTTTGAATCAATGGAAAGAATCGTCTTCATTTTTCTTAATTTTAGACGTTGAGAATATATGAAAATATACCTAAATTCTTTATGGAAGTCAGTTATTGCACTGCTTCATACTATTATTAAATGTTTGAATATGAATTATGATCAACATTTTTTTATATCTCTAACCCCCCCCCAAAAAAAAAAAGTCTATCTCCGCCCCTGCGTTGGAAGACATTAATGTACCTCCCAATGACTTAGCACTCACACAAGAAGAAACTTTTCCTTTGTCTTTAGATGTAAAAATTGGAGTTGTAACCATTGTGGGAGTTGAAACCGATCTTACTGATCCAATAAGTTTTTCCTTGCCTTTAGAGGTTGATATTCTTGCAGCGAAGGCCAACATATAAAGATAGATGAAAACAATAAATTTAGAGCTTTAATTAAAATTAAATATTCATGGACTTCACCAAAATTATAGCAAAGAATTATAGAAACCAAACCATCTTCAATAATTTGAAATGATTTTGATTGCAGTGATCTAACAGGTTTCAATTGAATCTGAAAATTTTAGAAATAAAAAATAAAATAATATTAGAAGTGTAAATATAAACTCACATGATCGAAAATCTCAAATATTAAGAGAATATCTCAGAAGTTGGAGTTTTACAAGTAGCTTGATTATGCCCTTCTATGTGACACTTGGAACATGTAACAATCATACCTCTTTTACTTATTTTTCCCATTCGTGGTTTCTCACCCTGACTTCTATTCCTTTTTTTCTTAGGTCTGCCTGACATTTTTGTAATAGCTGGGGGTTCAATAGGCTCAAACAAATCACAACTCATGAACTTCTTACCCGGCATAGGTTCCATAACAAATTGATAGCTGGCAGAGTAAGATGATTTGTGGTACCAATGCGAAATTTGGGACATTGGATCAATCTTGGCATGTTCAAGTGCTCTAATAGCATGTGGACAAGGGATTCTAGTGATATCCCATACTCTACATGTACATAATTGCTTGTTAATATACACAGTATGAGTATCATCACCATCAACGATCTCATATCCTTCTGTTCCATTAAACAATACACTCGATCCAAATGCTTGTGTTTTGTTATCATGGAAAAAATTCATACTTGCAGGACTCCATTGAGTTTTCCATTTTTCAACCGTCATCTTTCTTGTTGCAAGTCTAACCATTGCTTCTTTTCAAATCTCTTCTAACATGCTGATTATTGGTTTATGTCTTGCCTCAAGTATGCTTGCATTGGAACTCTCACACATGTTGTTATCCACTCTATTTGACTTACACCTACTAGTAATGAAAGCTCTACTCCATGTTGATGGTGGATACTTCATAAGCTCTTTTGCAGATTTTTTAGATACAATACCTAGCATTTTTAGATTGTCCATAATTTGATTGCCTTGGAACATTCTTGCCAGACCGAAGTCTGAGATCTTGGCGTTTAAATACTCGTCTAGTAAGATATTGCTCGTCTTAAGGTCTCTGTGGATGATTCTCAGTGGGTGTAGAAGTAGAAACTATTACTATATCATAATAATGGAGTAGTGTATTTATAGCATAAGATATGAAAATGTCTTATTAAATTAGATAAGTTCAAGAAAACTTCATTTTCAGCTAAAGTCAATCATACTCTATCTTAACGTCATTTTTAAAGTAATATGAGGACAAATTAAGGACGCAATGACGCCATTGACTGATTGGCTGATATAATCCAACAAGTTGCCGCGTTCAAATATCAATAGGAATTTTATCAAACCGTCGCACGTGAGAAACTGTTTATACGATTTCTTAAATAGTTTTCACTTTATATAAAGGAATTCGACTGATTGGCTGATATAATCCAACAAGTTAGGTAGTGGATATATTATTGATTTATGTTGATGTAATGTCATTTGGGTGTCTATTGATGTTTTGCTGTTAGTTCCTTCTTTTTATTATTTACCTCATAAATGATGTTTCTAAAGGCCAATTTGTGTATCTTTGATGTATTTTGTGGATAGTGAGGGATGGAGGTGAGTGGATGATCTGGGATGATTTGAGTATACAATTTTCTTGGTAATTTTTCATCAGATAACAACATCCATCTATCTGTTATGATGAGTTTACTTGCTCGTGAAAATACTTTTTAGGTGTTGAATGGAGGTTGAAGCTTTAGTCAGTTGTTCTTCTATTTATAAGCATGGATTTGGTATTTGGCTCAAATTTAGTTGCAGAAATTGGGCTTGATTAAACTGTTTTGGTTCTCGCTCGCAAATCCAGCTGCTTTTGAGAGTAGTGCAGAAATGGAATCGACTTGAATAGCGAAACATGTGAACATGGATTTTGAACGGTTACTCTTAATTCGATATCAAATGAACATAAGTTGGGGCTTATTATTGCTGCAGATATTTGAAAATGCACAAAACTGTTGTAAGTAGATTCTTTTTGCTCAGACTAAGTGCTGGGAAGTGCAGACAGTAAGGCAACATCTGAGATTTGTATTTGAGTTGGGAGTTTAAAAAGGCTTCTGAATTTGGATATTAATTGAACCCAATCTCTAACTTTAAAATAGATAACTAGCTAGATGTAATTAAAATGCTTGTTCTTTCTAAATTCATTCTTGATGAATCAAATGAGCAACTATCTGGCTTCTACATCAGTAATGGTTATTGAATATTTACTAGATTTCTTACCCACTGATGCATTCCGCTGTGCAATACTGGAACTACTATGCAAGAAAAATCCAGGTTCCTGGGGCTGTGGCACGGCTTTGTCGTCAGTGCTTAACATGAGAAGCACAGATGACGTCAAGGGTCGTGCCTCTGCTTTGATCTGAACACACAGTAATCCAACTTGAATACACCTCTTTACTTGGGATTCCACATATGAAGTGTTGTAGCATGGATCCATCTCTCTGTCTTCGTTCTGCAGTATCCATGCCTGTAAGAATATACAGATTATTTTGTGTCAAATGTTTTCACTCTGATGATGGACAATAAAGATGTAGTCTTTATAAGAAAGCCACTCCACTGTATATTACTACTCACATAGTATTGCTAAATTAGTCATTCACCTGTTCCAAAAGGCTATTATAGTCAGAATTTTGATTGTATCCTCTGTTCTTTTGCCCATTCACTATCTCTAATATTACAACTCCCATGCTATATACGTCTGACTTGATGGAGACCGTCGAATGCATACTCCGTTGCCATGTAACCGCTGCAATCAGTTTGTATAAAAAAGGCTCTATAAGTAATGGATTTGTATACAAACAAGGAACTTACTATGTCCCAACTATTCTTCTTGTTTTTTCTGTAGTTTGATCCCCTTCAAACATTCTTGCTAGACCAAAATCTGAAATCTTTGCATTCAAATTCTCATCTAATAAAATGTTGCTTGTTTTTAGGTCCCTGTGGACAACTTTTAGTCTGGAATCATGATGTAGGTAAGAAAGACCCCTTGCAATTCCCATGATAATATCGAAGCGCTTTGGCCAAGTCAATACTTTCTTTCTTTCTTTCTGGATCTGTAGATGTTTGAGAGCAGTAGTGAGTGTAATGTATGTTCTAGAAACAGAATGTTAGCTTGTAAAAAGAGATAATTGACTTCAGTTGGTGAAAAGTATGAAAGCATTCACCAAAAATGAAATAGTCCAAGCTTTTGTTGTGCATGTAGTCATAGATTAATATATTTTCCTCCCTATCAATGCAGCATCCCAATATTCTGATCAACTTCTTGTGCTGGAGTTTAGAAATCAAATTGACTTCATTTCTGAACTCTTGAGGGCCTTGTCCAGAAGTTCTTGACATTCTTTTCACTGCGACTACTTCTGACGATAGGCTTGCCTTAATCATCAGCCACAGGTAAATAAAAAGAAAAGAAGTCAACTATACAAGACCTTTTATTGTGAAAAGAAAGCACTTATTTATGTAGTTGTATTACTTAAATGTTGTATCACCTTGTAAACAGGACCAAATCCACCTTCTCCGAGCAGGTTATCTACTGAAAAGTTATTAGTGGTTGTTGCAATGGTTGCCAGATCAAATAAAGGTAACTCTAGTTCCTCCCCTATCGTCTTAGAATCTGTCAAAGGAGGTAGAATTTGGGTTCTGTAATGCTGCTTTACACCGCACGTCGTGCATGGAAAGGGTTAGATTTGTAACCTGGTCTCTTGTGTTGCTTCCGTAGGAATAATCCTCCAAAAGAAGAGCCTAAGATAAACATTGTGACACCAGAAGTAGCTGCTGTAATGACGATCGCCATCTTTGCAGGTCTTTTCCGCTCTGTCGGATGATCTATATTGATGAACCAACTATTAATTAGTAGCCAGGCTGTTGTATTATAGAAATGCATGCATGCACTCGTTGTGTGTGTGTGTGTGTGATATTGTGCAATCAAGACAGGTGGAGGATGATGATTGGTAATTAAGGTGTTGGTGAGGATCAACATAAGGGAGTTGCAGTAGTTGGAACGTGAACAAGCAGCCGTCAGATCAGATTACATCTCAACCATGCATTGAAGGTGGAATCAAGTTGGTTAGGTTGTTAGTTAGTTGAGTTTGTTAGTTAGTTGAGCTAACAAACAACTTTTCACGTGGATTGCCAATCTGCAGCATAGCAGTTGGGTTGCTGGTGTGTATATATGCATGATTGATAGCAGTTTAAGTCTTGAAAAGAAGCAGCATATCAGTTTACAATATTAGAAAGCACATTAGGGTTTTACGTGCATAAGTTCATTATCATCATCTTCCTTAAGTGTATTTTGTAATCATCTTAGTGAGTGATCTTTCCTTCAAAGTGGATGTAGGCTTACGTCGAACCACTATACATCTTTGTGTTGATCATTTTCATTTCATTATCATTTTATCAATCAATTCGGAGTGAAACATGAGTGATTAACCGATTAAGTGTGTGAGTTCTTGAGATCTCATCAAGATCTTGCTTAAGATTCACAAGAAGTGGCGCCGTCTGTGGGAATAGGAAGAAGAAACCACAAGTTAATCAGATCAGAAAGGAAATAATCATGGTTACAACCAAGTTTGATGTGGAGAAGTTTTCAGAGAAAGTTGATTTCAGTTTGTGGAGGATGAAGATGGAGGCCATATTGATCCAACAAGGACTGGCTGATGCCAATAAACCACTTCCAGAAAATCAAGCAGCTGTTGTGGATGCAGTTGCATTAGCTGCAGATCAAGATCAACAATCAAAGGCTAGAAGTGCAATCATTATATGCTTAGGTGATAAAACTTTAAGGGAAGTTTCAAAAGAAGCATCTGCAAGGGATATGTGGAAGAAGCTTGCTGATCTTTACATGGTGAAGACTTTGGCAAACCGGCTGTACACAAAGCAGAAGCTCTACTCCTTCAAAGTATCAGAAGATAAGTCCATTCTAAGCCAACTAGATGATTTCAATAAGATCATTGATGATTTAGAAAACATTGATGTAGTACTGTCAAGTGAAGATAAAGTTGTCATATTGATGTCAGCTCTTCCTAAATCCTTTGAAGGGTTGAGAGACACATTGTTGTATGGGAATGTTGAATCAATCTCCCTGGAGTAAGTGATTCTTGCAATCAAAGCAAAGGTGCTCCATAAGACATCAGATAATGCAGTTGCTGGAGAAGGCCTTGTTGCCAACAAACAGAACAAGTGGAACAAGAATGATAAGAAGGCTGGTGTTGATAAGAAGAAACATGAAAGGAGTAATCAAGGTACATCAGCAGATGATGAAAACAATAACTGCTTCCACTGCAACAAACCTGGTCATTTCAGGAAGCAATGTCATAAGTGGAAAGCAATGGTGGCCAGGAAGATTGCAGAAAAAGGTGGAAATCAAATAATCCATGCAAATCAGGTAACTGAAAATAAAGGTAACAATGATCAAGATTACATTGAAACTTTGGTTGTTGTTTCTGGTAAAGTATCAGATCAGTGGGTGTTAGATTCAGGTTGCACTTTCCATATGACATCAGTTAAGGATTGGTTTACTGATTTAAAACCATATCATGAGGGATCAGTCTTGTTAGGCAATGATCAAACCATCAAGATTGAGGGTACTGGCTCTGTCAAATTTAAAATGTTTGATGGTACCATTAAGCTGCTCACAAATGTGAGATATGTACCAGGATTAAGAAGAAACCTGATATCATTAGGAATGTTAGACTCCCTGGGATGTGAGTACTATGTGAAGAAAGGTGTACTCACCATCATAAAAGATAAGTCAGTAGTAATGAAGGGTGTTAAGAGCTCTGATCTTTACTTTCTTGAAAGATCAGTTGTTTCTGGACAGTTGAACACTTCACAAGATCAAGAAGATGTTCATATGTGACATGGAAGATTAGCTCATGTAAGTGAGAGAGGGTTACAAGAGCTAGCAAGACAGAAGCTACTAGACATAAGCTCAACATGCAAGATGGATCAATATGAAGATTGCATTTTAAGTAAGGCAAAGAGGTTAAAATTTGGTTCAGGAGAACATACTTCATCAGAGAAGCTTCAGTATGTTCATACAGACCTATGGGGACCATCAAGAAATCCAACTATTGGAGGAGGAAGATATTTTATATCCTTCATAGATGACTACTCTAGGAAGCTATGAGTTAAGATCCTTAAAACAAAGGATCAAGCTTTCACTGCATTTAAGGAATGACTTGCTGAGGTGGAAAATCAAACAGGAAAGAAATTGAAATGTTTGAGATCAGATAATGGACTTGAGTTTGTTTCAGAAGAGTTCAATGCCTTCTGCAGAGAAAAGGGAATTAAGAGGCACAAGACTACACCTGGAACTCCACAACAAAATGGTGTTGCAGAAAGGATGAATCAGACTTTGTTAGAAATAGTAAGATGTATGCTGAGTAGTGAAGGATTTACAAAAGGATTTTGGAGTGAACTTGTGACTACAGCAGCTTATCTGATCAATCTATGTCCATCAGCAGCTTTAAAATTCAAACCACCTGAAGAAATGTGGTCTGGAAAGGCTCCTAGTCATTTGAGAGTAATAGAATGTCAAGCTTACTCTCATGTGAAGCAAGATAAGTTGGAACCAAGAGCAGTAAAATGTGTAATGGTTGGATATCCCAAAGAAGTAAAAGGATACAGGCTGTGGTGTTATGAAGCTAACAAGTTTATTGTTAGCAGAGATGTCACATTCAGTGAAAAGAAGATGACATTGGTTGAAAGAAATTCTGTAGTATCTATCACTACAGACTTTGATGAGCCTCAGGTGGAGCAAGCAAGGAAGGAAGTACAGCAATGTAATGAAGAGAATAACAGTACTGATCAGAATAAGGAAGATAACTCTCCTAGCTCATCCAGCTCAAGGTATGATTTAAGTTCCTATCAACTTGTAAGAGATAGGTTAAGAAGACAAATCAAAGCCCCAGTAATATACATGGAAGGTGATATAGTATCATATGCATTGTATGTTGCATCTGATATAGAAAATTATGAGCCAAGAACATATGATGAAGCTATATCAGAAGATGAGAATAACAAGTGGATAGTTGCTATGGAAGAAGAGCTGCTATCATTACATAAGAATAAGACTTGATAGATTGTTGACAGACCAAAGAACAAGAAGTTAGTAAGTTGTAAATGAATTTACAAGAAGAAGCCTGTTACAAGCAAAGAAGGAGGTGTTAGGTACAAGGCAAAGCTTGTAGCAAGGGTTTTTCACAGAAAGAATGTGTTGATTATAATGAGATATTCTCACCTGTTTTTAAGCATTATTCTATCAGAATTCTGCTGGCATTAGTAACTCAGTTTGATCTTAAGTTACATCAAATGGATGTCACTACAGCATTCTTGCATGGAAATTTGGAAGAAGATATTTACATAAAGATTCCTGATGGTGTAAGTGTTGAAGGTGCTGAGAATAAGTCTTGCTTACTATTGAAATCTTTATATGGTCTGAAGTAAAGTCCAAGACATTGGTATTTGAAGTTTGGTGATTACATTACATCAAATGGATTCATCAGGAGCTTACATTACGGTTGTGTCTATGTTAGGGTCAAGAAAGGGTATTATACATACTTACTCTTGTATGTAGATGATATCCTTATAGCTTGTAAGGATCAAGCTGGTATAGATGAAGTAAAAGCTTTACTTAAGCAGGTGTTTGATATGAAGGATCTAGGAGAAGCAAAGGTGATTCTTGGTATGCAGATTGAGAGAAGTAGGTCAGCTGGTGAGTTGAAGTTGTTCCAAGAATCATACTTAGACAAAGTGTTGAAGATATACAATATAAATATCAGCAAAACAGTAACAACACCAGCAAAACAAGGAGTAAGTCTGTCATTACTCCAAGCTCCTCAGACAGATCAAAAGAAAGTTGAGATGAGCAATATACCCTATGCTAGTGCTGTTGGCAGTTTGATGTATGCAATGGTATATTGCAGGCCAGACTTAGCTTATGTAATGAGCATGATTAGTAGATTTATGAGTAATCCAGGTCTGCTACATTGGAATTCAGTGAAGTGGGCTCTCAGATATGTGAAAGGTACCATCACAACAGGTTTAAAGTTTCAGAAAAAGGCAACATGGGATAAGGCAGTAGTTGGATATGTTGATGCTGATTATGCAGCAAATCTTGATACTAGAAAGTCACTTACTGGTTATCTGTTCAATTTGTTTGGTACTGCAGTAAGCTGGAAGGCAACTCATCAACATATAGTGGTTGTATCAACTACAGAGGTAGAATTTGTTGCACTCACAGAAGCAATCAAAGAGGGAGTATGGCTGACTGGTATACTGAATGAATTTGGGATTCAACAAGATTCAGTTGAGGTGTATTGTGATAATCAAAGTGCAGTGCATCTCTCCAAGCATTAGGGGTATCATGAAAGGACCAAGCACATTGATGTAAGGTTATATTTTATAAGGGACATGATAGATAGAGGAGTAGTTGTTGTCAAAAAAAATAAAAACTGATGATAATCCGGCTGACATGTTCACTAAAGCTTACCAATTCAGAAATATGAGTTGTGTAAGCATTTGATTCATTTGAACTAAGTAAGAAAAGGAAGGTGGCTGCAGCCTTAAATAGCAGCAAGGTGGAGGAGATTACAAGCTTGTGATGATGCAGTCTAAGGTGGAGTATTGTTGTATTATAGACATGCATGCATGCACTCGTTGTGTGTGTTTGTGTGATATTGTGCAACCAAGACAGGTGGAGGATGATGATTGGTGATTAAAGTGTTGGTGAGGATCAACATAAGGGAGCTGCAGTAGTTGGAACGTGAACAAGCAGTCGTCAGATCAGATTACATCTCAACCATGCATTGAAGGTGGAATCAAGTTGGTTAGGTTGCTAGTTAGTTGAGCTAACAAACAGCTTTTCACGTGGATTGCCAATCTGCAGCATAGCAGTGGGGTTGCTGGTGTGTATATATGCATGATTGATAACAGTTTAAGTCGTGAGAAGAAGCAGCATATCAGTTTACAAGATTAGAAAGCACATTAGGGTTTTATGTGCATAAGTTCATCATCATCATCTTCCTTAAGTGTATTTTGTAATCATCTTAGTGAGTGATGTTTCCTTCAAAGTGGATGTAGGCTTACGCCGAACCACTATACATCTTTGTGTTGATCGTTTTCATTTCATTATCGTTTTATCAATCAATTCGGAGTGAAACGTTAGTGATTAACCGATTGAGTGTGTGAGTTCTTGAAAGCTCATCAAGATCTTGCTTAACATTCACAAGACAGGCAATATCCATAACTCATTAAAGGATACACAATTCGTGATAGTAAATATTTACCAAGTTCTGAAATAGGCACGCGGATATAGACACTTGACCTTTTACTAGCTTCATCATTATGCTCTCGTATATCAATCAAGTCACCAAACCACATCAAACAGTTGCTCCCGTTGCTGAAGTAAGGATCTGCGTAAGCTGTGCAGTCACAGTTCTTCAAGCATTCGTCATGGCATTCATCAATGCTCATACTCATGTTTAACCTAAAAGTCAGTGAATCAGGCATCTTAATTCCTTCAACTTTGAGAAATCCATCCCCTTTTTGACAATCTGATGGTGGATTTCTACTACATCCGCTTTCCCATTTATACATATTCCATTCATTTCCAGCCTTGGGCTGGAATCCAGGCAAACACTCACATATTGGTGTTTTATAAATTCTACAGATGCCATTATAACCACATTGACCATAATTGTCACACATGTCCCTTGGTAAGGATAACATAAGAATCCAACAATCTTTTTGTTCATTCATCACATGATACTGATACATGCCTGTGTAGTATATAACTAAACTGGTGTGCACTCTTACTTTGAAGGGGTGAGAAGATGATACCAACCTACCCCTGTTGGTTACTGTTTCATATTTCCAAACTGGATCTTCTGAAACTGGAAATCCAGTGTAGATACCATTCCAGAAGACAATCCTCATTATTTTTCTGGTCCCCTTTGTGTATACAATTTGAGACAACCCATTGTTTACAATGCTGAGATTGTATTCTCCACAGGATGGATCATCAGCACTTCTCCAGGATGTCAAATGTTTGCTTTCACCTGTATCAAGGTTGTGAGCTATCCCCATCCCCGGGAAATTGGTGTCGGTTGGGTGATCGAAACTCTGCCACAGTAATCGGAACTCTGCAAATCCACAACAAGAAGATTTCCAATTTCCAGGAGTTGGAGAAGTGGACTTGAGACTGGCCTTGATGGTTCCGACGATCAAATTTTCCCTCCCTCAGCTTTGCTGCTAATAAGATACTAATTAGTTATTTTCCATGTTTACATGGAATCAAATAAGATTAGGAGTATTTCTGCTCTTTCCATTTTTCTAGCATAAATCGGTATTACAGATTGAAATAAGAAAATACGTTTTATCCCTATTGTCACAATATATGTATTCTCGACTTTGTGAGAATTAACAGGTTTTGTTGAGGCTTCCTTGCTGCGCTACATCAGAATCCCACCTTAAACATTTGTCCAGGAGAAGTTAACACCCGTTCGTCTGCAAGATGTTGGTCGGGGGAAAGTTTATCGACCCCCCCGACAGACAATTCGAAGATGGTTAGATTAAGTCTTTAGTTCAAGTGTTGATCATCAGACTCTTCTTTTAAGATATTAGTACTAGTAGTATTCAATTGTAGGACCTATACATCTACTGAATTTTCTATTGATTATTTAACCATATATATATTGACCCGACTGTGGTATTGCCTAATTATTTCCACAGTTAGTTAATTAGCAGAGCCAATATTTTGTATTTGGAACAATAAATTTCCAATTTTCATATAATCATCCTCCAATAAGATACAACTTAAAAAGGTTGAATAAGTCTTCTCCCATAAGTCCTGGATGCGTGAACAACTTTAAATTCCACATATATTTAATGCATTCAAAAATTTCTAGACAATTGACTTTTATTTTCATATTCTAAATTATTTCTTGTTTAAACTCTGTCATATTAAACAAGATTTTTTTTTACCATTTAATTTTACTAAAATTTACTTTTAAAAAGCCTTATGTTAGCGGGAAGGATAATATTTTTACCTTCGTATAACTCGACGTTTAATATTTATCCCTACCTCTTACTCTTGATTAATTACCAAAAAAATAAATTAAATAACACATACCATAAACGATTTGAATCCGCTTAACATGTTTCCTATTAAAATACTATAACTTAGTTAATGATCATTAAACACATGGTGAATATGGCTAAAATTTGGACATTAATTATAGCATGTGTTAAGAATCTTATACATCCGAATAGGTGATCCCAATTGAAATACGATAAGCATTGTCATATTTTACTATTTGATGATATCATGGGTATTGGATTAAATGTAATAAATCTACAAATCATAACATCAATAACTTAATTAAAATATAAACACAGTGTTACTGTTACCCATATGTATTCTCTCCATTTCAAGTTTCAACATCTATTCGACTAAGTATTGAAAAAAACCGATGAAAACTTTTAATAATAAAATTGGGACTTATTATTAGTGGAGTATATGAATTAGAGTTTTTACGAATTCTCTTTGTAGTAAAGCTTGTGATTGATGTAACATTGTTTATATGCTTTTATTATTTGGAAATCTAAGATTTTTATTGTATGTATGAGTAATGTTTCTGCAAGATGTAGTTAAGACTATCTTGCAAACCATACACGGGTTTAATTTGAACAATTAACTATTTCTTAATTCTTCATCAGAAAATACAAAGAAGTTGTTAGATATACAGATTCAGTTTCTCTGATGAATAACATTTTCAACTACCTGGCTTCTACATCAGTCATGGTTAAAGAACACCTACTATATTTCCTATTTTCTGGTGGGCTCCTCCATGAAATGTCTGAACTACTTTGAAAGAAAAATCCAGGTTTCTGGGGCTGAGGCAAGGCTGTGTCCTCAGTGCTTAACATGAGAAGAGCGGACGACATCAGGGGTCGTTCGTCTGCTTTGTTTTGAACGCATAACAACCCAACTTGGATGCACCTCTTTACTTGGGATTCCACGAGTGAACTGTTGTAGCATGGATCCATCAGTTCTAGCTCCCGGTTTTCGTTCCAAAGTAGCCATGCCTGCAAAGATAGGTGCACGTTGTTTCGTGTCAAGAGTGTTTCTAATTGATAGTCATTGAACAACTTGCAATAGTTTTATTTACCTGTTCCAAGAGGCTATTATAGGGAGAAGGGTGGTTAGATCGTCTGTTCTTTTCCCCCGTCACTATCTCTAATATTACGACTCCATGCTAAAGACGTCTGACTTGATGGAGAACTTTCCGTCAAATGCATACTCCGGAGCCATGTAACCACTGCCAGATTTTGCGCATAAGGTTCTATAGTAAGTTAATATGTACACAGATAAGGACTTGCTATGTTGACTTACTATGTCCCGACAATTCTTTTCGTTCTTGATGTACTTTGATCCCCTTGGATCATTCTTGCTAAGCCAAAATCTGAAATCTTTGCATCCAAGCTCTCATCTAATAAGATATTGCTTGTTTTGAGGTCCCTGTGGATAACTTTTAGCCTTGAATCATGATGGAGGTACGAAAGACCCCTCACAATGCCCATAATAATTTCGAAGCGCTTTGGCCAAGTCAATAGTGCCTTTCTTTCCTGATCTGAAAAATGAGGATAGAAAATGAAGTTTAGCGTGTAAGAACACATGTTTTGAACTACTTTGGAATTGTAGAGAATAAGGTTTCTATGAAAAAATGGAAGTGTTATTCGAACCAAATATGAAATAGTCCAAGCTTTTATTCTCCATGTAGTCATAAATTAGCATCTTTTCCTCCCTGTCAACACAGCATCCCAATATTCTAATCAGATTCCTATGCTGTAGTTTGGCAATCAATGTAACTTCATTTCTGAACTCTTGAGTGCCTTGTCCGGAAGCCCTTGACATTCGTTTCACTGCGACCACTTGTCCTGACGATAGATTTGCCTGTGACAGCCGCAGTTAAAAAATGCAAAAAGTTAGAAATGCATTTTTATTTTCAAGAAAACATTTATTTTTGTTGGCGTATTACTTGAATGCTGTCTCACCTTGTAAACAGGACCAAAACCACCTTCTCCAATCAGGTTTATGCCTAAGAAGTTATTTGCGGCTGCTGCAATGGTTGCCAAGTCAAATAAAGGTAACTCGAATTCGTCCTCCATCTTCTTAAAGGCTGTCGAAGTAGCTAGAAATTGCATTATCTGTAATACTCGTTTACAGCATATTTCATTACATGAAAAGAGTTGGAAACGTAACCTTCTTTCTTTCGTTGCATCCGTAGAAATAAGCCCCCAAAAGAAGAGCCCAAGATAAACATTCCGAAAGCAGAAGCTGCTGCTGTAATTATGAATGTCGTCTTTGCAGGCAGTTTCCTTTTGTTCAAATCCGTCGGATGATCTAAAAAATGGAAGAGTCAGCTATTAGTACTCTATCCATAACTCAGTCTGCATACACAACTCTGTGAGATAGTAAAAGGTATCAATTTACCAAGTTCAGAAATCGGAACACGAACATAAACACTTGACCCTCTACTGGCTTCATCATCATGCTCTCTTATATCAACCAAGTCACCGAACCACATCAAACAGCTGCTCCCATTGCTGAAGTAAGGGTCAGCATAAGCTGTGCAGTCACAGTTCTTCAAGCATTCATCATGGCATTCATCAATGCTCATACTCGTGTTCAATCTAAACTTCAGCGAATCAGGCAACTTAACTCCTTCAACCTTGAGAAATCCATCTTCTTTTTGACAATCTGAAGGTGGAGTTCTAGTACATCCACTTTCCCATTTGAATACTTTCCATTCATTATCAACCTTCGGCTTGAATCCCCTCAAACACTCGCATATTGGTTGTTTGTAGATTCTACAGATGCCATTATTACCACATTGACCATATCTGTCACACATGTCCCTTGGAAGGGAAAGCATAAGAATCCAACCATCCTTTTGTTCATTCATCACGTAATGCTCGAACTGGCCGGTGTAGTTCATGGTCAATCTGGTGTAAACTGTTTTGTGGAAAGGTCGAGAAGCTGAAATTAACCTACCACTGTTGGCCACCATTTGGAATTTCCAAGCTGGATGTTCTATAACTGGAAATCCAGTGAAAAAACCATTCCAAAAGACTACCCTCATTGCCTTTCTTCCCCCTTTTGTAAACACAATTTGAGACAACCCACTGTTTTCAATTCTGTGATTGTATTCTCCACAGGATGGATCATCTGCACTTTTCCAGGATGTCAAATTCTTACTTTCTCCATTATCAGGGTCATGCACTATCCCTGAACCTGGAAAAGTGGTATCCGTTGGGCTGTCGAAACTCTGCCACAGGTAGTCGAAACTCTGCAGGTCCACAACCACCAGGTTTCCAGTTTCGAGGAATTGGAGCTCTGGACTTGATGCTGCTAGTGATGTCTCCGACGACCAAATGTTTTCTCTCTGAGCTGTGGTGAGCATCAGGGTGCCATTCCTGGATAGAGTTAAAACTCCAGTTGAATCCACGATGGGATGGTTTCTGTTTGCAACCCACATAACTACATCCGGTGTAGCTTTGTACCAGATTCCCAAGAACCTAGCTGTGGATTTTCCAGGAGAGAAGAACCCCACTTCAAACATATGCTCTGGAGATGTCAATACATTCCCATCAGCAAGAGTTTGATTTGGAGAGAGAAAGTTGACAGCACCATGAGAATATTCAAATATGATAAAAAGACAGATAGCTGCACAGAGAAACTCTGGATGATTCATTTACACAGGAAAGAGGTTAGAATCTTGATTTCATGAGTATTTCATCTGACCTTATTAAAAATATTTATGTACAAAAACTTGAAATTTGTATGGTGTTAGAAAGACTTTGACTTTGAAACTTTTGTTGATTTTACCGGTAAAGAAGAAGAAGAAAACGACAGAAAGCATTAATGAGTTGATAATTGATAACAAATGTGGGTCTTCAGATTACGTGGCTAATTATTTATTGCAATAGGAATATTTTGAATTATTATTGTGATTGTACCCATATGATGTCTAACTATTATTTTTTCAATTATTATGAATGAATTTATTTATATTCCAAGCTGAAGCTTCCGCCAAGAAGGTTGAATGAGTATTGAAGTTTCAACATCATTTATAGAAGTCTTAGTTGATGAATTTTTTTTAATTATTTATTTTATGGGAAAATTGCATTTTGGTTCCATGCATTTCATTTTTATCCCTACTTTTTTTTTCACCCAAAAATTGCAATTTTGATCCCTAACCGTTAAATATTATCGTTAAATCCAAAATAAATAAAGAAAGATAATTTTTCTTTTAGAGAATTAAAAAGCCTCTACCCACATAGCACACTAATTTAGGCTAATTCATTTCCAAATATGATTGTTTATGCTTGTTTAAAGAGCAAAGGGTCAAGTATGACCTTAAACTTACACCCAAGGATCAACTAAGCCCTCCACCTATCATTTTGGTTATTTAGGTCCTTTACCTTTTAAAAGGAGATCAAATACACCCTTTTATCTTTTGTAAATCAAACAAATGAGTATTTTAACTATTTCCTCCAAAATTTTAGACTATTTCCAAACCAACCTTTAACCACACATTATTCACTATAAGTAAATTAATTATTTCTTATGTTATTTTTGGCAATAATCACAAATTAAAACAGTTTGGCGTGGCGCTTAAAAAATTAAAAATAAATGGATACTAATAATATTTGAGGTGGCGAATGATTGGCAGAGGTAATTATTTGTGTGAAAACAAAAAATATTAAATTAAATTAATTAATCAAGAATAAGATTTTAAATTACAACACACCTTTTAAAAATAAATGGATACTAATAATATTTGAGTGGCGAATGATTGGCAGAGGTAATTATTTGTGTGAAATCAAAAAATATTAAATTAAATTAATTAATCAAGAATAAGATTTTAAATTACAACACACCTTTTACACCGTATATTTATTTTTATTCAATTTTCCTCATTTCCTCAATTTTTGAAACGGAAGAAACAAATAAAATTTGGGGAAAAAGTAGGTTAGGTAAAATAAAAATAAAAATAAATAAATAATAAAAAATAAAAATAAAATAAAAATATAAATAAAAACAAAATCTGGAAGTAGTAAAAGTGGGGAACTAGCTAAAAAAAGATCTATTTGTGGGTATATAAAAGTTGAGGTTCCAATATGATCCTTTATTGGAAGATGAGTGGTAGGATGAACAAAAAATTAGTTTAGAGGCTTAGATGATCCGAGATGGAAAGGTCAGGGTCCTAGTTGATCCTTTTCCCTTGTTTAAATCTGTAATGCTTCATAGAAGCAGAGAGGAATGGTTCATAAGCAAATATCATTAAACAACAATTAAAATTAACACAATCCCGTTCCATAAACCAGTAGTGCAGTTACAGATTGCAGCATCCAAAGCATTAACATAACTCCAATTCAAACTCACAACTGATTGGCCAAATCAAAACAATTAGCAAAAAAAGAAAGCAACAAATACCTCCAGTTTTACCTTTCTCTGGTTAGGTGAAGAAAGATAAGTCGAGACAACGGAAGACGAAGAATTAACTTTGAGCACCATTCTATTCAACTCACAAGCAAGAAAACAGTTCTATCAATCGCTACTGCAACTCCAGAAAAGTATAAACTCTTTCAGGAAAACCCATTTCATATCGATGAAAATTAGGGTACCATTTGAGAAATCGTTGCGACATGGTGAGAATTTGGCGAATAAAATGGAGGTTTTGGGAACTTATAGCTTGCACTGTTCCAAAGCTGGGATCTTTGGGAGGAGGGAAATTTAGTCAAGAACTCAAAATCAGATTTTAGGGCTCGAATCACATGAATACTGAGATAATTTCTGCACATTTTTGGAGAACTCAAATCACGGCTTAAAGATTGATACAACTTTTTCCTCGATGTTAATGTCGAACCCTGTTTCCTCCTTTCACTTCTCTCTCTGCACATTCCTCGAAGCTTTCCCCAAAATTCATTCTTTCACTCATTTATTTCCTCGAGCTCATCCTCATCAGCGCCTAGCCCAGGTGAATCGCATCGAATTGAGTGACTAATTGGAAAATTAGGGATTTAAATTGTGGTTGTGATTTGTGCGTGCAGGTTTTTGAACGACAAGAACCACGATGGATTCGAGCAGGGGAGGTCGAGGAGGCGTTCTGGGCGACAAGGCGCGGGTGCGCAGCCGGCGGTGGGGGCGGACGTACCGGAGGCAGTGCAAGAATTCAGCCGGACAATGATTCATGAAGAATTTTTTAGGATGAAACCAATTGATTTTGGATTGATTTTTTGGGAGTAATTAGGATTAGGGTTTTTTTTTTTTTTCAATTTTTTGCCTTTTTAATCATACCCACTGACTTAACGGGCACATGTAATTTCCGTTACTTGAGCGACGGAAAAAGCCCAAATATTTTAACGGAACAAAAATGTAAAGTAAAAGGACCATTTTTCAAATGAACTTTTTGTATAGGACCAAAGTGTAATTTTCCCTTTATTTTCAGAACAAATTTTGTTTACTGAAATCATAAACTTCTGGTCATAGTCATTTGTAGGATGGAAGTGCAGCTAGAATGTAACTATTTCTAAATTCTCTTTTATAAAACTTCAGATCATTGTTACAGATTGTGTAGTGGATGAATTACATGTAACTACCTGCCAGCTTCTATATCAGTGGTGTTTATTACAGAGCTACTATACTCCTTACTTTCTGATGTATTCCTCCATGAACTATCAGAACTACATTGAAAGAAAAACCCCGGTTTCTGGGGCCGAGGCAAGGCTGTGTCGTCGGTGCTTAACATGAGAAGCACAGACGACATTAGTGGTCGTTCGTCTGCTTTGTTCTGTACGCATAATAATCCAACTTGAATGCACCTCTTTACTTGAGATTCCTCGAATGAATTTTTGCAGCATGTGTCCATTAGTTCTATCTCCCTCCCTTCATCACAAAGTAGCCATGTCTGCAATGGTTTTGTCATGTTAAACTGCATCCAACTGATCAGCCAATGAATTAACAACATGCAATCATTTTTATTACCTGTTCCAAAAGGCTATTGTAAGAAGGGTGGTTGAATCCTGTGTTCCTTTTCCCACTCACTATCTCCAATATTATGACTCCCATGCTGAATACGTCCGACTTGATGGAGAAGTTCCCGTCAAATGCATACTCCGGAGACATGTAACCGCTGCAATCAGCTTATATACATGAGGTTCTGTGTATAGTGAATGTGAAGACAGTGTGAGGACTTACTATGTCCCAACAATTCTTTTTGTTCTTGATGTAGTTTGATCCCCTTCAAACGCTCTTGCTAAACCGAAATCTGAAATCTTAGGGATCAAGTTTTCATCTAATAAGATGTTGCTTGTTTTGAGGTCCCTGTGGATGACTTTAAGTCTGGAATCATGATGGAGGTAAAGAAGACCCCTTGCAATTCCCATAATAATGTCGAATCGCTTTGGCCAAGTCAATAGAGCCTTTCTTTCTTGATCTGCAAATGATTTGAGTGTGTAAAGATACATGTTTTGATCTACTTAAGAGTGCAAACAATAGAAGAAAAAAACATGGATTTGAGGGATTGTTCGAACCGAAAATGAAATAGTCCAAGCTTTTGTTGTCCATGTAGTCATATATCAACATATTTTCCTCCCTTTCAATGCAGCATCCTAGTAATCTTATCAGGTTCCTGTGCTGTAGTTTAGCAATCAATTTGACTTCATTTCTGAACTCTTGATCGCCTTGTCTGGAAGCTCTCGACATTCTTTTCACTGCCACTACATGCTCCGACGATAGATTCGCCTGCAACAGACACAGTGATCAATACTAAAAGTTGGAGAAGCACACCTTTTATTATCTAAGCAAGTGTGTGTATATGTATGTATATTTCTTGAATGCTGTATCACCTTGTAAACAGGACCAAAACCCCCTTCTCCAATTAGGTTTTCTCTTGAAAAGTTATTTGTGGCTGCTGCAATGGTTGCATAATCAATTAAAGGTAACTCTAATTCCTCCCCTATCATCTTTAAGTCTGTCAAAAGAGTTGGACATTCTATTCAGCATCAATAATACATGCTATATAGCAAGTATCACTAAGTATAAATTATCAGAAATATATATATGTTTATGTATATATAACCTTGTTTCCTTCGTCGTGTCCGTAGAAATAAGCCTCCAAAAGAAGAGCCCAAGAGAAACATTCCAACACAAGAAGCAGCAGCTGATATTATGATTCTTGTCTTTGTAGGCTCTTCCCCACTGTTCAAGTCTGTCCCTATAATTGTTGAATCGTTTATTATTAGTAGTCAGTTAATATCCATAACTCACACACAAATCTTGGATATTAACAACTTGTTTACTTAGTTCTGAAACAGGCACACGAAGATAAAGACTCGGTCCACCACCAGTCTCTTCGGTCTGCTCCCGTATATCAATCAAGTTCCCAAACCACATCAAACAGCTGCTCCCATTGTTGAAATAAGGATCAGCATAAGCCGTGCAGTCGCAGTTCTTCAAGCATTCGTCGTGGCATTCCTGGATGCTCATACTCAAGTTCAGTCGAAAATTCAGTGAATCAGGAAACTTGAGCCCATCAACCTTCAAGAATCCATCCTCTCTTTGGCAATCAGCTGATGGTTTTCTAGTGCATCCACTTTCCCATCTGAATATCCTCCATTCGTTCTCAGCTTTCGGCTGGAACCCCCTCAAACACTCGCAAACAGGCGTCTTGTAAATTCTACAGACACCATTATCACCACAGTAGCCATAGCTATCACACAAGTCCCTTGGCAGTGCCAACATGAGAGTCCATCCATCTCTCTTTTCATTCATCATGTGATGCTGAAACTGGCCAGTGTAGTTCAAGTTCATTCTAGTGAAAACTGTTTCATGGAAAGTTCTAGAAACTGAAACCAACCTACCCCTGTTGGTCACCAGTTCAATCTTCCAAGCTGGATCAGGTATAACAGGAAATCCAGCAAATTTGCCATTCCAAAACACAACCCTCATCAACTTCCTTGTCCCCCTGCCTAACACAATTTGAGACAATCCACTGTTTTCAATCCTGTGATAATACTCTCCAACAGATGGATCATCAGCACTTCTCCATGATGTCAAGTTTCTACTTTCACCAGTGTCAGGATCTTGCAACATACCCGAACCCGGGTATGTCGTGTCAGTCGGGTAGTCGAAACTCTGCCATAAGTAATCAGAACTTTGCAGTGTTTTCGTCGAATCCTCGACGACAACCAGGTTTCCAGTATCCAGGAGTTTGAGAACAGGACTTGAAGCTGGCCTTGATGATTCTGTGGACCAAACTCTTGAACTGTGTGTTGTGGTGAGAAGAAGGCTGCCATTCTGTGATAAAGTTAAAGCTCCAGATGAATCCATGATGGGATCATTCCTGTTGGCAACCCAAACGACGACGTCTGGTGTAGTTCTGTACCATATTCCCAAGAATCTGTAGCTGGATTTGCCAGGAGAAAAGAATCCCATCTCAAACATCTGGCTCGGAGAAATCAACACGTGGCCATCTGCAAGAATTTGGTCTGGATGGAGAATGTTTGCACAAAGAGAGAATTCAAGAATGGTTAAAACAGAGAGAATTGCAGGGAGGAAGTGTGGATGATTCATTTATACTGTGACAGTTTAGAATCTTGATTTCAAGTGTATTTCATCATACCCTTCTTTAACAATTTTATGTTCCAAAACTTGAAATTATAATGGGGTCTTTGAAACTTTATGTTGACTATACTGGTAAGAAGAAGAAAAAGAAAGAAAAAGTTGAATGGGTTTATTATTGATGTTGACACCAAATTTGGGTGTTCAGATCGGGTGGCTAATTAAGGGAAGATTTCTAATTAATTAATTATCGGTGTTCACAACTGGATGTTTAACTAGTACTAGTATTAATTTTTTTTAATTATTAATGTGTATATAGTTAGTTAGTTATGTTCCAAGAAGTTCACGTAGTCATGTTCCGCCCAAAATAGTTGACTAAAGTGATGTAGCTTGCAGAGTGTTCTAAATTTCATCAAATTTTTTTCTCAAATATTATGGTTTAAAGTACGAAAAAAAAATGGTAGTTTTTCCGATTTCCACATGTGGTTTGATATTTGACCTAAATTTCTAAAATTGACTGACAAGAAAAATAATTTTGCATTAATATAAATAGAAAGTTTTGTGAACCCAATTATTGGAGTACTATGTTTTATTATATTCAATTTTTATTTTTAAGATTTAAAATATTTAAGGGTATTATTATTTTTATTTATAATTTATATAGGAAGGAGTAGAGACAGATTTCACACCAAACTCACCCATAAAAATGATGGCTGATTATACTTGTGCACCGGATGCACCCTAGGATACGGTACACCTATTTTAAAAAATGTATATAAATATGAATAAAAACATACAATTATGAATAAAATGTATACAATTTAGTTATTAATTTTTTAATGAAAAATTTAGTATAAAAAATAGCAATTATTAAAAGCATAGACACACTATTAAATAAAAAGATACACATATTGATGCTAAATAAAATAAAAATTAATACACATATGGTGCACTCTTATATAAAATGGTTTTTAAAATAGTATAAAACTTTTAAATATGGGGGGGGGGGGGGGGGGGGGGGGTTAAATTGAGGTTGATTTTAGGGTCATTTCATCAGTGCATCCTAATATGGATAGATTTAATTTTTAAATATGGTGGTAGTAGGTAGTTATTTTAAATTTTATTTTTAATATTTTTTTTAATTTAGTAGTAAAGATTAATTTAAACGGTCATCCATGTGCAACGCACCAGTTGGACTCCTAAATTGATTAGGATCAAAATTACATTAATTTGAAAGTTATGGGATCAATTTTGGAAAAAAAAAACTTAAAAAAATTAAAATTTAATAAATTGATAAAGAACTACGCATGACAAATTTTGCAAATTTATGTTAGTATTAAACTTTTCTTATTAATAAACTTATCATACCCTTTAATATTGCTAGTTACACTGCAGTTATTTCTGTATACAATGTCATAAAACTTAAAGAAGTTGTAAGCTTTGTTATAGATTCTGTATTGGTGATGACTAATATGAACAACTACCTAGCTTCTACATCACTCATGGTTATTGAACCAATGCTAGATTTCTTACTTCTTGAAGCATTCCCCTGTTGATCTACAGACTTAGCTAGTAAAAAAAATCCTGGTTTTTGAGGCTGAGGCATGGCTACGTCGCCCGCGTTTAAAATGAGAAGCACGGACGACATCAGGGGTCGTTCATCTGCTTTGTTCTGAACGCACAGCAATCCAACTCGAATACACCTCTTTACTTGGGATTCAATGCATGAACTGTTGTAGCATGGATCCATCAGCTCTATCTCTCTCTCTTCGTTCCAAAGTAGCCATGCCTGTAGACATATGCTCATTGTTTAGTGCCTAGTTTGTTCACTCATGCTGGAAAATGAAGGTGAAACTAACCTTTTCCAAAAGGCTGTTATTGCTAGAAGGGTGGTTTGATCTTCTGTTCTTTTGTCCACTTACTATCTCGAGTATTACGACTCCCATGCTAAATACGTCCGACTTGATGGAGAACTTTCCATCAAATGCATACTCCGGAGCCATGTAACCACTGCCATCACCTTTTAAACATAAGATTTACAAAGAGAAGAGTAAGATAGGTAATGAAGTAAGGTACTTACTATGTTCCAACAATTCTTCTTGTTCTTGCAGTAGTTTGATCACCATCTAACATTCTTGCTAAACCGAAGTCTGAAATCTTTGCATTCAAGTTCTCATCTAATAAGATATTGCTTGTTTTGAGGTCCCTGTGGATGACTTTTAGTCTAGAATCATGATGGAGGTAAAGAAGACCCCTTGCGATTCCCATAATAATGTCGAAGCGCTTTGGCCAATTCAATAGTGCCTTCCTCTCGTGATCTGCAAATGATTTGTAATGAGTGTGATTTAAAAAAGACATGTTTGATCTATGATCACTTTGTGAGGATTCATGGAAAGATTGTTCAAACCGAAAAGGAAATAGTCCAAGCTTTTGTTGGGCATGTAGTCGTAAATTAACATCTTTTCCTCCCTTTCAATGCAGCATCCCAGTATTCTGATCAGGTTCCTGTGTTGGAGTTTAGCTATCAAAGTAACTTCATTTCTGAACTCTCGAGGGCCTTGTCCAGAAGTATTCGACATTCTTTTCACTGCGATGACTTGTCCTGATGATAGGGTTGCCTGTGGAAAACAAAACATCATTTGACATTTCTAATCAAAACAAGTACTTATATATGAAAGTGTGTTGCTTGGATGGTGAGTCTGTGTCACCTTGTAAACAGGGCCAAAGCCACCTTCTCCGATCAGGTTTTCGCCTGAGAAGTTATTTGTGGCTGCTGCAATGGTTGCCAAATCAAATAAGGGTAACACTAAATCCTCCCCCATCTTCTTGGAATCTATGAAAGGAGTTGTATGTTTTTTTCATCATCTGTACAATGATACAAAGCATGTAATGGTACATGGAATGGTTCAAAAGTGTTGTGACCTTTTTGTCTCTCGTGTTGTGTCCGTAGAAATAAGCCTCCTAAAGACGAGCCCAAGATAAACATTCCAACACCAGAAGCAGCTGCTGTAACTATGATCCTGGTCTTTGCATTCCCTTTACTCATCTTCAAATCTGTCTGATGATCTACAATTCAAGATTCAACTATCAGTATTCATGTAATATCCACAATTCATTCTTGAGTTAAAAAATTCTGTATTTATTTACCAAGTTCTGAAACAGGCACACGAAGATAGAGACTCGGTCCACCACTATCGTTCGCACTATGCTCTCGTATATCAATCAAGTTCCCAAACCACATCAAACAGCTGCTCCCATTGATGGAGTAAGGATCAGCATAAGCCGTGCAATCGCAGTTCTTCAAGCATTCGTCGTGGCATTCCTCAATGCTCATACTCGTGTTCAATCGAAAATTCAGTGAATCAGGCAACTTGATTCCTTCAACCTTGAGAAATCCATCATCTTTTTGGCAATCCAACGGTGGATTTCTAGTACATCCACTTTCCCAGTTGAACATCCTCCATTCTTTCTCAACTTTAGGTATGAATCCCCACAAACACTCACATACTGGTGTTTTATACACTCTACAGATGCCATTATTACCACAGTGGCCATAGTTGTCACAAGTGTCCCTTGGCAGTGTAAATATGAGAATCCAACTATCCTTTTGTTCATTCATTGTGTATTGCTGAAACTGGCCGGTGTAGTTCATCGTCATCCTAATATTAATTGCTTCATTGAACGGGCGAATAACTGACATCAGCCTGCCCCTTTTGGACACCACTGCAGCTTTCCAAGCTGGATCTTGTATATCTGGAAGCTCAGTAAAGAAACCATTCCAGAAAACAAATCTCATTGTTTTTCTATCCCCCCTGGTGAATATCATCTGAGACAATCCTCTGTTTTCGATTCTGTGAACATATTCTCCACTGGATGGATCATCAGCACTTCTCCATGATGTCAAATTTCTTGTTATTCCAGCATCAGGGTCTTCTTCAATGCCTATCCCTGGATAGGTGCTGTCCGTTGGATGATCGAAACTCTGCCAAATAACCCTGGAATCGTCCACCAGAGCCAGGTTTCCAGTAACCAGAAGTCGAAGAGCTGGATTTGTGGCTGACATTGATGAATCCGATGACCAGATTGTTGGTTTATGAGCTGAACTGAGAACCAGGGTGCCATTTTGAGCTAATGTTAAAACTCCGGTTGAATCCACGATGGGATCGTTTCGGTTTGCCAGCCAGACGACGACGTCTGGTGTGGCAATGTACCATATTCCCAAGTATCTAAAGGAGGATTTTCCAGGTGTGAAGAATCCCAGCTTAAACATTTGGCCTGGAGAGATCAACACATCTCCGTCGGACAAAGTTTCATTGGGAAGAAGTGTATCTAGTGATCCAAGAGTGAAATCGAAGATGATTAAAAGAGATAGAGCAGCAGAGATGAACACTGGATGATCCATGTTTACAGAGGAATATTCAACTGTGTTACTGTATTTCCTCTGATTTATTGTACATATGTGTAGCTAAACTTGAAATTAATGTCTTCAACTTCCAAATTGTTGACTTTTCTAGCAATTGGAGGAAAGTCAATGAGTTATTTATTAGTGTGGAGGGTTTCAATCTAGCTGGAAATATTGACATCTTGCAAGTAATATTTTCCTCGTAGTTTATTCTACATCTGACTACAGACTTGTACGGGTGATCTCTTCTCTCTCTATATTTAATGCCATAATTTGGAAAAAAAAAAAAATTATTGTAAGCATTGATATAGATCGTGTTACAACAGATAAACTACATGAGCAGTAAGCTGGCTTCTATATCTGTCATGATAATTGAAGCCCTATTAGATTTCTTACCTTTTGGAACATCTTGCAAGAAAAAGACCAGGTTTCTGGGGCTTGTAAGGATGATAATTGAAGCCCTATTAGATTTCTTACCTTTTGGAACATCTTGCAAGAAAAAGACCAGGTTTCTGGGGCTTGTAAGGCAAGACTTGATGCTGCCCCTGATGGTTTTGATGACCAAATCTTCTCTTCAGTTGGGTTTTCTTCAATCTCTTTTATAGGAATACTTTTTGTTGTTGTGAATTTATTAGGACAACTCTGGTAATAAATATTCAAGAAAGGTCAAAGAAATATAAAATTCATATAAGAAACTAAATAATATCTTGAAAGACTCTTTTGTATCGTCTATTGACTTGAAAATTTGAAGAGAGGGAGGGGACTTCAATTGATTCAATCCATTCAAGATGATGAAACAAAGATGAACCAAAGTAGAAAGTAGAAATATTTGAAATAAACTGGGTGTGTCCAATCATTAAAGGAAAAAAAAATTATTTTAATTAATCAAGGAGAACGGGTGAAAACCAAGGAGGGAGTATAATGTAATTCTCTCTTTTTTTTCTTTAATTTTTTTATTTATTTCCCTTATCAATGCAGATTCCCTGAATCTCCGCTTTCATTTGGTTCTCCCTCTCTTCGCTGACCTCTAATCAATCTTGTGTCATTGCATCGGAATTTATTAGAACACGACAAATTCGAGTGTAACTGAAACTAACGAAGGGGAAGGACGTTTGATGAAGAGGAGATCGAGAAGATTTAGACTGCTGAATTTCAGAGAAATCATGCGAGCTGAATCAGAATGGTAGGGGAAGTAATTCTTGGAGATCATTTGGTAATGAATGTCAATTTCTAGGTGAAAGAAACAAACTCTGTATTATCCCTAAGTTTTGATTATTTGATGATTAGAATTTTACGGACTAAGTACTATTTTGTGAATCATCGTCTCCGAAGAAAACCAAAATTATCTAATGATTCTGATGATGACAATTGAATCATGACCAAGAACAAAGAGAGGTGAAACATGGATCCAGTGGTGGGATGGAAGTGCAAAAGGTAACTATTTTTATGTACAATATCGTGAAATTTACATAAGTTGCATACTGTTTTGCTGGATGAATTATGTGAGCAACTAACTACCTGCCTAATTCATCACTTAGGCTAATTGAAACCCTACTAGATTTCTTTCTTCTTAAGGCATTCCCCCTAAGAGCTTCATTACTAGTTTGTAAGAAAAATCCAGGTTTCTGGGGTTGAGGTAGAGTTGTGCTATCAGTGCTTAACATGAGAAGCACAGAAGACATGGGGGGTCGTTCATCTGCTTTGTTCTGAACACATAGTAAAGCAACTTGAATGCACCTCCTTACTTGGGATTCCACTTGTGCGTTGTTGTAGCACGGATCCATAAGTTCTAACTCTCTCTCTTTGTTCCAAAGTAGCCATGCCTGTAAGGATACATACGTGCACATCATTCTGTGTCTAGTGTATTCAATCTGATGCGGGAAAAATGAGATTAAACTAGGTGCAATTGTTATATTAACCTGTTCAAGAAGGCTATTGTAGCAAGAGGGATGCTGGAATCCTGTGTTCTTTTTCCCACTCACTATCTCTAAGATTATGACTCCCAAGCTATATACGTCTGAATTGATGGAGAATTTTCCCTCAAGGGCATACTCCGGAGCCATGTAGCCACTGTAATCAGTTCTTATAAATAAGGCCCTACAAAAAGTTTATATGTATAAAAATAAGAAACTTACTATGTCCCAACAATTCTTCTTGTTCTTGCTGTAGTCTGATCCCCTTCTAACATTCTTGCTAGACCAAAATCTGAAATCTTGGCATTCAAGTTCTCATCTAATAAAATATTGCTTGTTTTGAGGTCTCTGTGGATAATTTTTAGTATGGAATCATGATGGAGGTAATGAAGGCCTCTCACAATGCCCATAATAATATTGAGGCGCTTCGGCCAAGTCAATAGAGCCTTTTTTTCCTGATCTGCAATTGCTCAAGAATTGTAGCAAGTGTAATATAAAAAAAATGTGTGTGATTTAATTATGGATTAGGACAGGGTGAAATATTCTGCATGATGATAACTGATGAAAAAGCACCAAAAGATTGTCCGAACCAAATAATATATAGTCTAGGCTTTTGTTGTGCATGTAGTCGTAAATTAACATCTTTTCCTCCTTTTCAATGCAGCATCCCAGTATTCTGATCAGGTTCCTGTGTTGTAGTTTGGTGATCGAAATAACTTCATTTCTGAACTCTTGGGGACCTTGCCCTGAAGTTCTCGACATTCTTTTCACTGCGACTACTTCTGAAGATGATAGGTTTGCCTGAAAAGAAGTTAAATGCACCTTTCTGAATCAGAGCAGACACCAATATATGTAGGTATATTATTAGAATGCTGTATCACCTTATAAACAGGACCAAAGCCACCTTCTCCGATCAAGTTTTCTCCTGAAAAGTTATTTGTGGCTGCTGCAATGGTTTCCAAATCAAATAAAGGTAAGTCTAATTCCTCCCCTATCTTCTTAGAATCTGTCAAAATAGTTGTGCTTTTGAGTCAGAGTCTGTACAATGATAAACATCTTATAACAGTACATGGAAAGGATGAGAAATAACCATGTCTCTTGTGTTGCATCTTTATAAATAAGCCTCCAAAAGAAGAGCCCAAAATAAACATTCCAAAACTTGAAGCAACTGCTGTGATTATGATTGCTGTCTTTGCAGACCCTTCCCTCTTCTTCAAATCTGTTGGATTATCTATAATTGATGAATCAGCTGTTAGCAGTCAGGTAATATCCATTACTCATTCAAGATACAGAAATCTCAATGTTATAAGAAACTTATTTACCAAGTTCTGAAACAGGCATGCGAAGATAGAGGTTTGGCCCATCACCTACTTCGATATTCTCCCTTATATCGATCAAGTCCCCAAACCACATCAAACAGCTGCTCCCGTTGCTGAAGTAAGGATCAGCATAAGCTGTGCAGTCACAGTTCTTCAAGCATTCGTCCCTGCAATCATCGATGGCCATATTTGTGTTTAATTGAAAGTTAAGAGAATCGGGCAACTGGACTCTGTTAACGTTGAGAAATCCATAATCTTTTTGGCAATCTGATGACGGTAGGCTTCTAGTACATCCACTTTCCCAGTTAAACATTCTCCATTCTTTTTCAGATTTTGGCTTGAATCCCCTCAAACACTCGCATATTGGCAGTTTATAAATTCTACAGATACTATTATTTCCGCAGTGACCATACATGTCGCATTTGTCCCTTGGCAGCGACAACGTAAGATTCCAACCATCTTTTTGCTCATTCATCATGTAGTGTTCATACTGGCCGTTGTAGCTCATTAACAATCTGATATTAATTTCTCCGAAGAATGGGTGAAAAGCTGAAATCATCCTACCCCTACTGGATGCCACTTTATACTCCCAAGCTCTATATAGCCCATTTGGAATTCCAAATAAAACACCATTCCAGAAGACAATCCTCATGATTTTTTTCATCCCCTTGGTATATATGAGTTGAGACAATCCGTTGTTCTCAATCCCGTAACTGTATTCTCCACTGGACGGATCATCAGCACTTCTCCATGATGTCATGCTTCTACTTTCTCCAACACCTATCCCTGGGTAAGAGTGGTCAGTTGGGTAGTTGAAACTCTCCCAAATATTCATTGAATCGTACACCAGAACCAGGTTTCCGGTGTCCAGGAGTTTGAGAACTGGACTTGAGGTTTGCCCTGATGAATCCGACGACCAAATTTTTGCTCTCTGAGCTGAACTGAGAACCAGTGTGCCGTTTGGGTCTAAAGTCAAAGCTCCTGTGGAATCCACAATGGGATTATTTCTGTTTGCAAGCCAGATGACAACATCCGGTGTAGCAGTGTACCATATTCCCAAGTATCTATTGGTGGATTTGCCAGGAGAAAAGAATCCCAGCTTGAATGTTTGGTCTGGAGATATTAAGACCTCTCCATCAGCCAGAGGTTGGTCTGATGAAAGTTTGTCGACCCCAAGAGAAAGATGGAAAGCAGTGAAAAAACAAAGGGAAACAAATGAAAACTTTGGATGATCCATTTTACTGTGGGATCAGGTAATAATAATTTCAAGATTATATAATCTGATTCTTCGTATGTTTATTTATGTTACCTAATGTTGTAACTGTTACGATGTTCTGACCTTTGAGTCTTGCTCTTTGACTTAATTTATGAGAAGAAAAATCAACCTGTGACTATCGCACCAAATATGTGTGAAATATTTATTACGCGTAGTTTACCGTCATCTAAAATGCTGAACTTTCTAATTTTAACTTTTGTTTCGGTTGGATGTCTAAGGGCAATGAGGGAGGTGAGAATTTTTAAAAGTTTAGTATAAATATGTTCAAAACGTAATTATATTACTGTCTTGGTTTAGTGGCTTTGAGTATTCTTTTCCAAGTCAGGGGTTCTAACCTAGATTCCAACACATTTGTTATTTTTCTTTTATTTATTATTTATTTCATTTTTTATTTTTTATTTTTTCTATAACTGTTTTTAGGACTGGGAAAAAAAATTGTAAACCGAAAAAATCGATCTGACTGCATTGCACCGCACCGTAATATGCAATTATTTGAATAAACCGCAATTTACTTTTTAAAGCAAAACCGCACCGTATTATGCGGTGCAATTTCATTTTCTTAGTATAAATCGCGCCAATCGCATCGTATATATTACTTATAAACTATAATAATACTATATAATTATATAATATAGGAGTATTATATATTATGTTAGATTATTGTTAGTATATAGAATATTTTAGTCATTTCACGTTTCACTCCCGCAATGTTGTAATAAAGAAACCTTATCAATTACCAAATATCAATTTATTATTCCCTCCGTCTCGGAGAAGTTGATATTTTTTTTTTGGCACGGAGATTAAGGAGTATAATAATTTAATGTAAAGTGAAGTGAGAGAAATAATATTTAATGTGCAGTGGGTAGTTGTATTAGAGGTGGTATGTGGGGCCCATGATAATAAATTAATTATTTTTGTGTGGGTCCTATGTATTAAAAAGGAAATGTATCAACTTTAATGGGAGAAACTAAAAAGGAAAATGTATCAACTCCTAAGGGACGGAGGGAGTACATTTCTTCTACTGCCTGATAATTTTGGTGCATACATAATCTCATATAATAGCAAACTTTATAAGTAATTGTTTTTTGATAATCATCTTCTTCCCTCATACACTAATGCAGAATCCCATGTGTTTTTCAACAAGATGTAAGCATGCACTTTCTTGGATAGTTGATTTACTCCTTGGTTCTTTGTTGTAGCTGTTCATAGTTTGATTATATATCCTTGATCACTTTTTGGAGGATGGTTGATTATTATAGATATCTAGCTGAGACTAAAACTGAAAAAGATGAAATGGAGGAATTTGCTGCTAGCTAGAGCTCTCAAAGCATATAAGGTATACATGTATTACTATTTCATCTGAGAAATCAATTAGTCTAAGAATGGATACTTATTGGACTTCTAGCTTGTTTGTTCTTGCAGGAGGCTATGGAGGTAGCTGATTTAAAACTAACTCCCACAAATCCGGTTCAACTGGCGAGTATGAGATACATACGTAAACCTTCTTAGAGAAAATTTTACAGCAATGGACATGTAGTTGTGTTGATCATCATTGCTAAAATATATATAATTTTTGCTGTCAGCTGAAAATTTAGAGAAATTTGTTAGTGCAGTGATGCATGGCTGTTTTTATATGGCTTTGTTAATGCACTACTGTTTCTGAGATTTTGAATTGATAACTTAATTATTGGAAGGAAATAATTCAATGTGCAAAAAGACGTTGAATTCTCTCTCTTTCTCCTCTTTACTCCTGATTTCCTAATTCCCGTCTTACAAGATAGGTTGTCATTTATTATTTTGAAAAGTTCATAGTACCAAAATAACACTTAGAGCAACTCTAAGAGCTTATTTAAATTTTGGAGAGAATTTTCATAAAATAAAGAGGTTTGTTAATTTAAAGAATGATATTTTTAAAAGTCTTCCAACACATTCTTTATATTTGAATTTTATTCTCTTAATTAATTACACATATTTTCTATACATTTTCTTTATTTTTGTTTTTATTATTAATGCAATATAAAATTTACTTTAACTTTTCATTCCATATTATTTAATTAATAAAAGCATTGAAAATAATGAATCATTAATGCATTTAATTTTAAAGAACTTCATTTAGTTATCTAAATTTGAAGAATGAAACTTGTTATGTAAAATTAAAAGTTAAAATAGATAATTTATTGGAGTGATGTTTTAGTTGAATTTCTTTAAAATATACATAATTTTAAAGTTTAGAGGAGATGCTCTGGCGTCACAAACGTCATATCCCAAAAATCATATCCTAAAAATCATAATTAAGGATAAAGTAATTAATGAAACAGGAGAGTGGCTTATGTGGTTCAAAGTGATAAATTTGTGATAAATTTTAGAAATCATATCCTAAGAATCATAATTTCTACAGAAAGTTTTGCATACAGATTTGAAACTTACTGTGTCCCTACAATTCTTCTTGTTCTTGCTGTAGTCTGATCCCCTTCTAACATTCTTCGCATCCTGGTTCTCATCTAATAAAATGTTGCTTGTTTTGATGTCCCTGTGGATAACTTTTAGTATGGAATCATGATGGAGGTAATGAAGGCCTCTTGCAATTCCCATAATACTATTGAGGCGCTTTGGCCAAGTTAATAGTGCCTTTCTTTCCTGATCTGCAATTGTTCAAGAATTGTAGTAAGTGTAATATAAAAATGTGCTTGGTTTAGTTATAAATTAGGATAGTGCGTGAATATTCTGCACGACGATAACTGGTGAAAAAGCACAGAAAGATTGTTCGAACCAAATATTATATAGTCTAGGCTTTTGTTGTGCGTGTAGTCATAAATTAACATCTTTTCCTCCCTTTCAATGCAGCATCCCAATATTCTGATCAGGTTCCTGTGTTGTAGTTTTGCGATCAAAGTAACTTCATTTCTGAACTCTTGGGGACCTTGCCCAGAAGTTCTCGACATTCTTTTCACTGCGACTACTTCTGAAGATGACAAGTTTGCTTGGAAAGAAGTTAAAAGCACCTCTCTGAATCAAAGCAGACACCAATATATGTAGGTAGGTATGTTACTTGAATGCTACATCACCTCATAAACAGGACCAAAACCACTTTCTCCGATCATGTTTTCCTCTGAAAAGTTATTTGTGGCAGCTGCTATGGTTTCCAAATCAAATAAAGGTAAGTCTAATTCCTCCCCCATCTTCTTAGGATCTGTCAAAATAGTTATACTTTTGAGTCAAAGTCTGTACAATGATATACAGCATATAACAGTACATGGAAAGGATCAGAAATATTGTAACCTTTTTTCTTGTGTTGCATCTTTATAAATAAGCTGTTAGCACTCGAAAATAATCAAACGATAAACGTTTGCCAAATTAGCCAAAGTGGCTACCATTCCGTTCGTTTCCTGCGGCGATAGACCAACAAGGGTTTCGGCCCTTGTGGGTCCTCCACACCACGAGTCATATCATAAGCCTCCAAAAGAAGAGCCCAAAATGAACATTCCAAAACTTGAAGCAACTGCTGTGATTATGATTGCTGTCTTTGCAGACCCTTCCCTCTTCTTCAAATCTGTTGGATTATCTGTAATTGATGAATCAGCTGTTAGCAGTCAGGTAATATCCATAACTCGTCGAAGATAGATAAATCTTGATATTATAAAGAAATTTATTTACCAAGTTCTGAAACAGGCATCCGAATATAGAGACTTGGTCCATCACCTGCTTCTTCAAATCGATCGTCCCCAAACCACATCAAACAGCTGCTCCCGTTGCTGAAGTAAGGATCAGCATAAGCTGTGCAGTCACAGTTCTTCAAAAGCATTGTTCCCTGCAATCATCGATGGCCATATTCGTGTTTAATCGAAAATTAAGAGAGTCGGGCAACCGGACTCTGTTAACCTTGAGAAATCCATAATCTTTTTGGCAATCTGATGACGGTAGGTTTCTAGTGTATCCACTTTCCCAGTTAAACATTCTCCATTCTTTTTCAGATTTTGGCTTGAATCCCCTCAAACACTCACATATTGGCAGTTTATAAACTCTACAGATACTATTATTACTGCAGTGACCATACATGTCGCATTTGTCCCTTGGCAGCAACAACGTAAGATTCCAACCATCTTTTTGTTCATTCATCATGTAGTGTTCAAACTGTCCGTTGTAGCTCATTAACATTCTGATATTAATTTCTTCGATGAATGGACGGAAAGCTGAAATCATTCGAACGACAGTTTTAATCTTTGGCGAAAAGGAGGACAAGATTTTGAGGCTGTTGAATCTACTGTTTCATAAAATATAAAGAGATTGTTATAGATTCTGATTCAATAGATGAATCACATAGGTATTACCTGGCTTCTACATCAGTCATGGTCATTGAACCCCTACTAAATTTCTTACTTCCTGTTGGATTCCTTTGTGAAACATCTTGCAAGAAAAATCCTGGCTTGTTTGGATGTGGCAAGGCTATGTCATCAGTGCCTAACATGATAAGTACCGAAGACATCGCGGGTGATTTGGGGGCTGTCGATTCGTGGCTGGGATGTCATTGCACTAGGTAAATATTTCTAAATCTAAATAATATTTTATCATGAGTGAAGTAATTGCAAACATATAGATACTGTTATACTAAGTAGCAAACTACCTGGCTTCTACATCAGTTATGGTAATTGAACCCTGCTAGATTTCTTACTTCGTGTTTCATTACTTTGAGAAACATCTTGCAAGAAAAACCCAGGTTTCTGGGGATGAGGCAACGCTATGTTGTCGGTGCTTAACATGAGAAGCACCGAAGACATCGTGGGCCGTTCATCTGCTTTATTTTGAACACATAACAACCCAACTTGGATACACCTCTTTACTTGGGATTCCACATATGAATTGTTGTAGCATACATCCATCAGTTCTATCTCCCTCTCTTCTGTCCAAAGTTGCCATGCCTGTAAGGATGGATATATGCACACTACTTAGTACTAAGCATTTCTTGAATGGTTATAATATGTGCAATACATTGCAATAATGTATTAAACTTGTTCTAAAAGGGTATTATAGCAAGAGAGTAGGTGGAATCCTCTGTTCTTTTTCCCACTCACTATCTCTAGTATTATGACTCCCATGCTATATACATCTGACTTGATGGAGAATTTTCCGTCAAATGCATACTCCGGAGCCATGTAGCCACTACAATCAGTTCTTTTAGATGGGTTTCTGATGAAAGTTAATATGTAAACAAATGAGAAACTTACTATGTCCCAACAATTCTTCGTGTTCTTGCTGTAGTCTGATCCCCTTCAAACATTCTTGCTAAACCAAAATCTGAAATCTTTGCATTCAAGTTCTCATCTAATAAAATATTGCTTGTTTTTAGGTCTCTGTGGATTATTGTTAGTCTAGAATCATGATGGAGGTAAAGAAGACCTCTTGCAATTCCCATTATAATATCAAACTGCATTGGCCAAGTCAATAATGCCCTTCTTTCATCTTCTGCAAAAGATTAAGAACCAAGAAATGTTAGATATGCGTATTTACTATTAAGGATATTGCATATTGACATCAGTTGGTCGTGAAAGATGCAAAGATTCTTCGAACCAAAAATGAAGTAGTCCAAGCTTTTGTTGTGCATGTAGTCGTAGATTAATGTCTTTTCCTCTTCTTCTATGCAGCATCCTAAAATTCTGATCAGATTCCTGTGTTGGAGTTTAGCAATGAAAATTGCTTTATTTCTGAACTCTTGATGGCCCTGTCCAGAACCAGAAGTTTGTGACATTCTTTTCACTGCGACTACTTCTTTTGATGATAGGTTTCCCTGTAACGGCCAAAGAGAAAACACGAGAGAGAAATATGGTTAGAGAAACAGTACCTTATATTATCATAAGCAAGACACATATTCATTCCATTGTATTACTTTATTGTTGCATCACCTTGTAAACGGAACCAAAACCACCTTCTCCAATCAGGTTTTCTCCTGAGAAGTTATTTGTTGCTGCTGCAATGGTTGTGATGTGGAGCAATCCATCGAGGATGGGGAGATGCGGCCGAAGCCGTTGCTGGTGTACCGGCGTAGGCAGCGTGTCTTCTATTGCTATTATTATTATTGCGTGTTACTTTCTTAATTCATAAGTTATGGGCCTAGTTGTTTGGGCTTAGGATCTTATTTAAGTCACGGGATGTAATGGTTTTGATCATCTTGAATTTCATTGATATTGAAGGAGCCGATTTGGCTATTTTGGCAAACGAATTCTTTCGTTTGATTCTGAGTGCCAACAGGTTGCCAAATCAAATATAGGCAACTCTACTTCCTCCCCTATTTTCATAGAATCTGTCAAAGGAGTTAGACATTTTAGTGTGTGTAATACTGCTTTAAAGCATATGTCATTACAAGGAAAGGTTAGAAATCTGACGTTGTCTCTTGTGTTTCATCCGTAGAAATAAGCCTCCAAAAGAAGAGCCCAAGATAAACATTCCAAAACCAGAAGCAGCAATTGTAAACATCATCCTGATATTTGCATGCCCTTTCCACTTGTTCAAATTTGTCAGATTTTCACACTAAACAGTCACACCTCAAACCCTCTCATGTAAAATCTCCCCAACCTCTCTCTCTCCTCTATTTTCCTATTTTTTCTGCAGTCCGGATTTCACATTTCCAACTGTGATGATTTGTGATATTTAATCTTTGAACGTAACCAAATAAAATTCAAACATTAGGACGAAACTTTTGATCTTTGATGAAGAGGAGGACAAAATTGAGGCTGTTGAATCTACTGTTTCATAAAATTTAATAAATTGTGGGAATTGTTATAGATTCTAATTCAATAGATGAATCACATGAGTACTACCTTGCTTCCACATCAGTCATGGTTATTGAACCCCTACTAAATTTCTTACTTCCTGTTGGATTCCTTTGTGAAACATCTTGCAAGAAAAATCCTGGCTTGTTTGGATGTGGCAAGGCTATGTCATCAGTGTTTAACATGATAAGCACCGAAGACATCGCGGGTCGTTCATCTGCGTTGTTTTGAACACATAACAGCCCTACTTGAATACATCTCTTTACTTGGGATTCCACATATGAATTGTTGTAGCATGGATCCATCAGTTCCGTCTCTCTCTCTTCATTCCAAAGTTGCCATGCCTGTAATGATTCATGCTCAGTGTTTAGTACTACTCACTCAGCTTTCTAAATTGATCAACCATAATACAACTAACCTGTTCCAAAAGGGTGTAATAGCAAGAGGGATGTTGGGATCCTCTGTTTCTTTTTCCACTCACTATTTCTAATATCACAACTCCCATGCTAAATACGTCTGACTTGATGGAGAACTTTCCATAAAATGCATACTCCGGAGCCATGTAACCACTGCAATCAGTTATTATAAATAAGGTCCTACAAAGAGTGAATATGCATACAACTAAGGAACTTACTATGTTCCAACAATTCTTCTTGTTCTGGCTGTAATCTGATCCCCTTCAAACATTCTTGCTAAACCAAAATCTGAAATTTTTGCATTGAAGTCCTCATCTAACAAAATATTGCTTGTTTTGAGATCCCTGTGGATGACTTTTAGTCTGGAATCACGATGGAGGTAGAGAAGACCCCTTGCGATTCCCATAATAATATTGAAGCGCTTTGGCCAATTCAATATTGCCTTTTTTTCCTGATCTGTAAATGGTTAAGAATTGTTGTGAGTGAAATTTAAAAAATATTGGCTTGATTTAAGGTAGCATATTGGTTATACTTGAACCAGCGAAAAAGCATGGAAAGATTGTTCAACCAAAAATGAAATAGTCCAAGCTTTTGTTGTGCATGTAGTCGTAAATTATCATATTTTCCTCCCTTTCAATGCAGCATCCCAATATTTTGATCAGGTTCCTGTGTTGGAGCTTTGCAATCAACTCTACTTCATTTTTTAATTCTTGAGGGCCTTGTCCAGAAGCTCTCGACATTCTTTTCACTGCGACTACTTCTCCTGATGATAAAGTTGCCTGATAGGTAAATAATCAGATAAACATTTTCTAATCAAAATGAGCAATTGTATATGCGGAAGTGATATTTGAATGCTGTATCACCTTGTAAACAGGACCAAAACCACCTTCTCCGATCAGGTTATCTCCAGAAAAGTTTTTTGTTGCTGCTGCAATGGCTGCCAAACTAAATAACGGTAACTCTAATTCCTCTCCTATCTTCTTAGAATTATTGTGAGCATTTCTCTTGAGTTGCATCTTTATAAATAAGCCTCCAAAAGAAGAGCCCAAAATGAACATTCCCAAACTAGAAGCAGCTGCTGTAATTATGATTGCTGTCTTTGCAGACCCTTCCCTCTTTTCCAAATCTGTTGGATTATCTATAATTGATGAATCAGCTGTTAGCAGCCAAATAATATCAAAGATGGATAAATCTTGATATTATAAAGAAATTTATTTACCTAGTTCTGAAACAGGCAGGCGAAGGTAGAGGCTTGGTCCATCACCTGCTTCTTCAATATGCTCCCTTATATCGATCAAGTCCCCAAACCACATCAAACAGCTGCTCCCGTTGCTGGAGTAAGGATCGGCATAAGCTGTGCAGTCACAGTTCTTCAAGCATTCGTCCCTGCAATCATTGATGGCCATATTCGTGTTTAATCGAAAATTAAGAGAATCGGGCAACTGGACTCTGTTGACCTTGAGAAATCCATAATCTTTTTGGCAATCTGATGACGGTAGGCTTCTAGTACATCCACTTTCCCAGTTAAACATTCTCCATTCTTTTTCAGATTTTGGCTTGAATCCCCTCAAACACCCACATATTGGCAGTTTATAAATTCTACAGATACTATTGTTACCGCAATAACCGTAACTGTCGCATTTGTCCCTTGGCAGTGACAATGAAAGATTCCAACCATTTTTTTGTTCATTCATCGTGTAGTGTTCTAACTGGCCGGTGTGGTTCATGAACACTCTCAAATTATTTGCTCCATTGAAGGGTTGAGAAACTGAAATCAACCTACCCCTGTGGGACACCGCTTCATATTTCCAAGGTATATATGAAATATTTGGAATTCCAAATAAAATACCATTCCAGAAGACAATCCTCATGAATTTTTTCATCCCTTTGGTATATGTGACTTGAGACAATCCGTTGTTCTCAATCGCGCTACTGTATTCTCCACTGGATGGATCATCAGCACTTCTCCATGATGTCACGTTTCTACTTTCTCCAGCACCTATCCCTGGGTAAGAGTGGTCGGTTGGGTGATCGAAACTCTGCCAAATATTCGTTGAATCATACACCAGAACCAGGTTTCCAGTATCCTGGAGTTTTAGAACTGGACTTGAGGCTGGCCTTGATGAAGCCGACGACCAAATTTTTGCTCTCTGAACTGAACTGAGAACCAGGGTGCCATTTGGGTCTAAAGTTAAAGCTCCCGTGGAATCCACGATGGGAATATTTCTGTTTGCAAGCCATATGACAACATCCGGTGTAGCCGTGTACCATATTCCCAAGTATCTATTGGTGGATTTGCCAGGTGAGAAGAATCCCAGCTTAAATGTTTTGTCTGGAGATATTAAGACCTCTCCATCAGCCAAAGTTTGGTCTGAAAAAAGTGTGTCGACCCCAAGAGACAGCTGGAAAACGGTGAAAAGGCAGAGACAAGCAAATTGAACCTTTGGGTGATCCATTTTTACAGAGGGATCAGGTCATTATGATTTCTCATACATTTATTTATGTTATCTAATCTTGAAAATTGTTGTGGTGTTCCAACCTTTTGAATCTTGATCTTGACTTTTTACTCCTAAGAAGAAGAAAAATCAACTTGTAAGTATTGCACCAAATATTCTTATGTATGTGTCAAATGGTTATTACGCGTAGATTTATCATTAACTAAAATGCTGAACTTTCTAATTTTCACTGTTCTTTCTGTTGAATATCTTAAGGTGTCTTTTGCTCTGTTACACTTTTTCTCGTGCGTTTTGTTTTGTTTGTCTTTTTTTATTATTATTTTTTATTCTATAGAAGAGATTATTTGATGACCTGAAATGTAATAAATAAAATATTATTATATGTAATAAAATTAGTATATATATAAAGGTAAATTCATTTTTTGGAATATAATGTTTTAGGGTTAGTATAAACCACACTATGATTAAAAAAATATAAGGAAAATTGTTACTATATTTTTTCGTATATAAAAATAAAATTAGTAACTTCTTAAAAAAAAAATCAATTAAAAGTATATTTTTTCATTTGTTACCTCACCCTTTAATTAATCATTATTAAACTTCTCTCTCCTTAATTTTGTCCAATCATCACACCTCAAGGCTCAAACCTTCCCGATTTCACATTTCAAATGTGTTATTTCGTTTTGAAGTTGAACATAAACTTGAACATTTGATTTCGTTTTGATTTGTGATGTTTAATCTCTGAAAGTAAACCAAAGAAACGACAGTTTTAATCTTTGACGAAAAGGAAGACAAGATTTTGAGGCTGTTGAATCTACTGTTTCATAAAATATAAAGAGATTGTTATATATTCTGATTCAATAGATGAATCACATGAGCATTACCTGGCTTCTACATCAGTCATGGTCATTGAACCCCTACTAAATTTCTTACTTCCTGTTGGATTCCTTTGTGAAACATCTTGCAAGAAAAATCCTGGCTTTTTTGGATGTGGCAAGGCTATGTCATCAGTGCTTAACATGATAAGTACCGAAGACATCTGCGTTGTTTTGAACGCATAACAGCCCAACTTGAATACACCTCTTTACTTGGGATTCCACATATGAATTAATGTAGCATGGATCCATCAGTTCCATATATCTCTCTTCATTCCAAATTTGCCATGCCTGTAATGATACATGCTCAGTATTTAGTACTACTCAGCTTTTCTAAACTGATCATATGTGCCATAATAAAATCAACCTGTTCCAAAAGGCTATAATAGCACAAGTTTTTTGTTGCTGCTGCAATGGCAGCCAAACCAAATAACGGTAACTCTAATTCCTCCCCTATCTTTTTAGAACCTGTCAAAGGAGTTGGGCATTTTATTCAGGGTTGTATTACTACTTTATAGCAAATATCATTCGTGGATATGATTAGAAGTATTGTGACCTTGTCTCTTGAGTTGTATCCGTAGAAATAAGCCTCCAAAAGAAGATCCCAAGATAAACATTCCGAAACCAGAAGCAGCTGCTGTAATTATGATTCTGGTCTTTACATGCCCTTTTTTCTTGTTCAAATCTCTTGGATGATCTGTTATTGATGAATCAGGCATTAGTAGACAGGTAATATCCATAACTCATTCAGAATACACAAATTCTTGACATTAAAAGATCATTGATTTACCAAGTTCTGAAACAGGCAGGCGAAGATAGAGACTCGACTCAACACCATCTTCTTCCGTATGCCCCCTTATATCAATCAAGTTCCCGAACCACATCAAACAGCTGCTCCCGTTGCTGAAGTAAGGATCAGCATAAGCTGTACAGTCGCAGTTCTTCAAGCATTCATCATGGCATTGGTCAAAGCTCATATTCATGTGCAATCGAAAATTCAGTGAATCGGGCAACTTGATTCCTTCAACCTTCAGAAATCCATATTCTTTATGGCAATCTAATGGCAAAATTCTAGCACATCCACTTTTCCAGTTGAACATTCTCCATTCTTTTTCAGCAGTGGGATTGAATCCACTCAAGCACTCGCATTCTGGTGTTTTATATATTCTACAGATACTATTATTACCGCAATGACCGTAATTGTCGCACTTGTCTCTTGGCAGGGTAAACATAAGAATCCAACCGTCTTCTTGTTCATTCATCGTGTAGTATTGAACCACGCCCACGTAGTTCATGGTCAGTCTGATATCAATTGCTTCGTAGAAAGGGTGAAAAGTTGAAATCATCCTACCCCTGTCCGCCACCACTTCAAATTTCCAAGCTGGATCAGGTATTTCTGGAAATCCAATAAAATAACCATTCCAGAAGACAATCCTCATTAATTTTCTCCTTCCCTTGGTAAGTAAGGATTGAGACAATCCTCTGTTTTCAATCCAGTAAATATATTCTCCTGTGGATGGATCATCCACACTTCTCCATGATGTCAAATTTCCACCTTCTCCAGTATATTTTTCGCTTGATACTGGCCATATCTGTGTAGCTTTGTGCCATGCTCCCAAGAATCTATTAGTGCACTTTCCAGGAGAGAAGAATCCGAGAAATTAAAACATCTCTTTTGGTGAGGAGAAAGAGTATCAACTACTCCAAGGGGGTATTTGAAGATGGATAAAATACAGAGAGCAGCACACAGTAACTGTGGATGATCCATTTACAGGTTCGACTCTTAAGCATAATTAATTTAGTAACTGTCTGTTTCATAATGTAAAAGTATTGAGGTTTTAAAATTTTAATACAACAAATACTTTTTCGACTAGTAATTCATTATTAATTTTATTTTTATTAAATATACTCAGAATGTAGAGTAAAATTTAAACTGTATTTTTGTTTCATGGAATCATTGCTCTCGAAGAACACCTAATTTATCAGATGATTTGGGCTGTCGGTCCGTTGAAGGATGTAATTGCACAAGGTAAATATTTCTAAACAACATGTAATCACAAGTGAAGTGATTGCAAACATATGGATACTGTTAATACTATATACTAGTACAATTACCTGGCTTCTACATCACTTATGGTAATTGAAACCCTGCTAGATTTCTTACTTACTGTTTCATTACTTTGTGGAACGTCTTGCAAGAAAAACCCAGGTTTCTGGGGCTGGGGCAAGGCCATGTCATCAGTGCTTAACATGAGTAGCACCGAAGACATCACGGGTCGTTCTTCTGCGTTGTTTTGAACGCATAACAATGCAACATGAATACACCTCTTTACTTGAGATTCCATGTATGAATTGTTGTAGCATGGATCCGTCAGTTCTATCTCTCTCTCTTCATTCCAAAGTTGCCATGCCTGTAAGGATGGATATATGCACACTACTTAGTACTAAGCATTTCTAGAATAGTCATAGTATGTGTAATAAATTGCAATATAATCAACCTGCCCCAAAAGGGTATTATAGAAAGAGGTTTGCTGGGATCCTCTGTTCTTTTTCCCACTCACTATCTCTAATATTACGACTCCCATGCTAAACACGTCTGATTTGATGGAGAACTTTCCGTCAAATGCATACTCCGGAGCCATGTAGCCACTGTAATCAGTTCTAACAAATAAGGCTCCACAAAAAGTTAATATGTATAAAAATAAGAAACTTACTATGTCCCAACAATTTTTCTTGTTCTTGCTGTAGTCTGATTCCCTCCAAACATTCTTGCTAAACCAAAATCTGAGATCTTTGCGTTCAAGTTCTCGTCTAATAAAATATTGCTTGTTTTTAGGTCTCTGTGGATTATTGTTAGTCTTGAATCATGATGGAGGTAAAGAAGACCTCTTGCTATTCCCAATATAATTTCTAACCGCTTTGGCCAAGTCAATAAGGACTTCCTTTCCTGATCTGTTAATGGTTTAAAATTTTTAGAGAGTAAATGTGGGGTATGTGGACAGTGCATTAAGATTCTGTGTGATGATATTTAACTTCATTTGGCTAAAAAACAAGCAAAGAATCTTCGAACCAAAAATGAAGTAGTCCAAGCTTTTGTTGTGCATGTAGTCATAGATTAATATCTTTTCGTCTCTTTCAATGCAGCATCCCAGAATCTTGATCAGATTCCTGTGTTGGAGTTTAGCAATGAAGGTAACTTCATTTCTGAACTCGTGATGGCCCTGTCCAGAAGTTTTTGACATTCTTTTCACTGCAACTACTTCTTCTGATGATAGGTTTGCCTGCAATGGCCACACCGCCACAGTGAAAGAGAAGAAAGAATAAAGGTTAGTGAAACAATACCTATTGTTATCAAGCATATTTATTCCAATGTACTACTTAAGTTATGCATCACCTTGTAAACAGGACCAAAACCACCTTCTCCAATCAGGTTTTCTTCTGAAAAATTATTTGTGGCTGATGCAATGGTTGCAAAATCAAATAATGGTAACTCAAATTCCTCACTTATCTTCTTAGATGCTGCCAATTGCCACAAGAGTTGGACATTTTATTCAGGGGCTTAAATATATATAAGAAGACTACGTGGAAATGATTGAAATAGGACCTTGTCTTTTGAGTTGCTTCCACAGAAATAAGCCTCCAAAAGAAGAGCCCAGGATAAACATTCCAAAACCAGAAGCAGCAGTTATAATAATCATCCTGGTATTTACTTTCCCTTTAATCTTGTTCAAATGTGTAAGATGACCTATAATTGATTAATCAGCTATTATTCAGGATGCATAATTCTAGAATTTAAAGATCATTCGTTTACCAAGTTCTGAAACAGGCACACGAAGATAGAGAATAGGTCCACCACCGTCTTTTTCAAACTGCTCCTTTATATCAATTAAGTTCCCAAACCACATCAAACAACTGCTCCCGTTGCTGAAGTAAGGATCTGCATAAGCTGTACAGTCACATCTCTTCAAGCATTCATCATGGCAATCATCAGTGCTCATACTCATGTTTAACAGGTAATTCAGTGAATCAGGTAACTTGATTCCTTCAATCTTGAGAAATCCATCATCTTTTTGGCAATTTGATGATAGATTTCTTGTACATCCCCTTTTCCAATTGAACATTCTCCATTCATCTTGAGCTGTCGGCTGGAATCCCCTCAAACATTCGCATATTGGTGTGTTATAAATTCTACATATACTATTATGACCACAGTGACCATAGTTGTCACACAAGTCCCTTGGCAGTGATGCCGTGAAAGTCCAACCATCTTTTCGTTCATTCATAATGTAATGCTCAAAAATGCCTGTGTAGCTCAGGGTCATCCTGGAGTCCATTGCTTTGTACGAAGGGCGGGTAACTGAAATCACCCTACCCCCGTTGGACATGACTTCAACTCTCCATGCTGGATCTGGTATATTTGGAATTCCAGTAAGAAAACCATTCCAGAATACAACCCTCGTTAACTTTCTCTTCCCCTTTGTAAATATAATTTGAGACAATCCGTTGTTTTCAACCCTGTGATTGTATTCTCCGCAGGATGGATCATCAGCACTTGTCCATGATGTCAGATTTCTACTTTCTCCAGTAACAGGGTCTTGAAATATGCCTTTACCTGGGAAGGCAGAGTCAGTGGGGTAGTCAAAACTCTCCCAAATATTCACTGAATTCTCCACCACCACAAGGTTTCCAGTTTCCAGGAGTTGGAGAACTGGACTTGAGGCTGGCCTTGATGGTTCCGACGACCAAATTTTCCCTCCCGGAGTTGTGCTGATAACCAGGCTGCCGTTCGCGGATAAAGTTAAAACTCCAGTTGAATCCATGATGGGATCATTCCTGTTTGCAACCCAAATGACCACATCTGGTGTAGCTTTATACCATACTCCCAAGAATCTATTAATGGACTTTCCAGGAGAGAAAAATCCCACCTCAAACATCTGGCCTGGAGAAATTAAAACATCTCCATCAGAAAGAATTTGGTGTGGAGAAAGTGCTTCTACTCCCCCCAAGAGAGTATTTGAAGATTGATAAAAGAAATAGAGCAGCACACAGCAACTCTGGATGATCCATTTACAAAGGGAACAGGTTTGAATCTTAAGCATATCATCATACATTTCTTTAAACCTTAAATTTGTTGTGGCATTTCAATTGCAAGATTTGAAACTTTTTGTTGACTTTACTGTTAAGGATAAGAAGAAGAAATCAATGGGTTATATTTTATTACATATGAGTTTTTCTTATTCTAAGAAGTATCCATCAAAAAGGTTGAAAAGTATATATCGGTTTTAAAAGACTTTATAAGTAATTTACCTATACTCTTATGATTCATGTATTATTTTAATTCTATAATTTAACCTTTGTTCGATTATACTCAGGATCTAATGTAAATATTTATCGCATAATTGTTTTTTCAATTTTAATACTTAAATAAACTTTACAATTCGTAAATAAATTCCGTGCAAACACAATCGATTATATACAATACAAGCTTTAACATCTATTTATTGAAAAAAGAAGAAGAAAAATAATCAAATGTGTTTTAAAAATAAAATTAGCTTGTTTTAAGATCATTATTTGTTACCAATTCTTTATTAGTATTATTATTTTCTTTAATATGTCCTGTATTTTTGTTTTCAGCATCTACCCTTAATTTTATCTTGATTGGTTTATCTTTTAATGATTCATCTTATGTTAAAATTTTCCTAAGTCCTTGTGAATTCCATTTAACGTGGAAGAGGTAAATTACTACTACTACTTATTAGGACCTAATTACATACTTAATTAAAGGGCAAAGGGTAGGATAAGCTCCTCATCTTATCTTCCAAGATCAAATTAAACCTTCAACTTTTTTTTAGTCATTCAAGCCCTTTTCATTTTTAATTTAGATCATTTGAACCCTACATTTTCTTAAAATAAAACACCAAGGCCCTTCTGTTAAAAAGTCCATCTAATGTCGTCAAGGATGTTGGAAATGACTTATGAGTCAATGAGAACAGTTTTGCTGTGTGGAGAATTGGGCGAATAAACTCACTTTCCCAATTCACCTCCACGTCTAAATGCATCAGGCTCATCTTCTTTCCTTCTCACTCCCAATTGATCTCACAAAGCAATTGAACGCCACCATTGACAACTGCAGCAAGCGAGGGTCTTATCCGACCCTTTGCCCCTTAATTAACAATGGAGATTTTGATATCGAGCGTGGTATTGAGAATTATGGAATCATTGGTTTGAAGAAAACCTAGATTATCAGATGATTTGGGATGTAATTGCACTAGGTAAATATTACTAAATCTGAATAATATGTTATCATGAGTGAAGTAATTGCAAACATATAGATACTGTTAACACTAAATAAACTACCTGGCTTCTACATCAGTTATGGTAATTGAACCTCTGCTAGATTTCTTACTTCCTGTTTCATTACTATGTGAAACGTCTTGCAAGAAAAAACCAGGTTTCTGTGGATGAGGCAACGCAATGTCATCGGTGCTTAACATGAGAAGCACCGAAGACATTGCGGGCCGTTCATCTGCTTTGTTTTGAACACATAACAACCCAACTTGGATGCACCTCTTTACTTGGGATTCCACATATGAATTGTTGTAGCATACATCCATCAGTTCTATCTCCCTCTCTTCTGTCCAAAGTTGCCATGCCTGTAAGGATGGATATATGCACACTGCTTAGTACTAAGCATTTCTTGAATGGTTATAATATGTGCAATACATTGCAATGATGTAATAAACCTGTTCCAAAAGGGTATTATAGCAAGAGAGTAGGTGGAATCCTCTGTTCTTTTTCCCACTCACTATCTCTAGTATTATGACTCCCATGCTATATACATCTGATTTGATGGAGAATTTTCCGTCAAATGCATACTCCGGAGCCATGTAGCCACTACAATCACTTCTTTTAGATATGTTTCTGCAGAAAGTTAATATGTTAACAAATGAGAAACTTACTATGTCCCAACAATTCTTCGTGTTCTTGCTGTTGTCTGATCCCCTTCAAACATTCTTGCTAAACCAAAATCTGAAATCTTTGCATTCAAGTTCTCATCTAGTAAAATATTGCTTGTTTTTAGGTCTCTGTGTACTATTGTAAGTCTAGAATCATGATGGAGGTAAAGAAGTCCTCTTGCAATTCCCATTATAATATCAAACCGCTTTGGCCAAGTCAATAATGCCCTTCTTTCATCATCTGCAAATGATTGAGAACTTTAATGAGTGTAACTTAGAACCAAGAAATGTTTGATATAAGTATTTACTGTTAAGGATATTGCATATTAACATCTGTTGGTCGTGAAAGATGCAAAGATTCTTCTAACCAAAAATGAAGTAGTCCAAGCTTTTGTTGTGCATGTAGTCATAGATTAATATCTTTTCCTCTCCTTCAATGCAGCATCCTAAAATTCTGATCAGATTCCTGTGTTGGAGTTTAGCAATGAAAATTGCTTCATTTCTGAACTCTTGATGGCCCTGTCCAGAAGTTTGTGACATTCTTTTCACTGCGACTACTTCTTTTGATGATAGGTTTCCCTGTAACGGTCACAGAGAAAACACAAGAGAGAAATATGGTTAGAGAAAGAATACCTTATATTATCACAAGCAAGGCACCTATTCATTCCATTGTATTACTTTAGTGTTGTATCACCTTGTATACTGAACCAAAACCACCTTCTCCAATCAGGTTTTCTCCTGAGAAGTTATTTGTTGCAGCTGCAATGGTTGCCAAATCAAATAAAGGTAACTCTACTTCCTCCCCTATTTTCATAGAATCTGTCAAAGGAGTTGGACATTTAAGTTAGTGTATGTAATACTGCTTTAAAGCATATGCCATTACAAGGAAAGGTTAGAAATCTGACGTTGTCTCTTGTGTTTCATCCGTAGAAATAAGCCCCCAAAAGAAGAGCCCAAGATAAACATTCCAAAACCAGAAGCAGCAATTGTAAACATCATCCTGATATTTGCATGCCCTTTCCACTTGTTCAAATTTGTCAGATGATCTATAATTGACGCATCAGCTATTAAAGTGAGGTGATGTCCTTCGATTATTCAGGATTCGTAATTCTCAAATTTAAAAGATCATGTATTTACCTAGTTCTGAAACAGGCACACGAAGATAGAGACGTGGTCCACCACCGTCTTTGTCAATCTGCTCCCGTATGTCTATCAAGTTCCCAAACCACATCAAACAGCTGCTCCCATTGCTGAAGTAGGGATCTGCATAAGCCATGCAGTCGCAGTTCCTCAAGCACTCATCATGGCATTCATCAATGCTCATACTTGTCTTTAACCGGTAAGTCAGTGAATCAGGTAACTTGATTCCTTCAATCTCTAGAAATCCATCATTTTTTTGGCACTCTGAGTCTGATGATAGATTCCTTGTACATCCACTTTTCCAATTAAATAATCTCCATTCATCTTCAGCTGTCGGCTGAAATCCCCTCAAACACTCGCATATTGGTGTTTTAGAAATTCTACATATGCTATTATTACCACAGTTACCATAATTGTCGCACAAGTTCTTTGGCAGTGATAACATATGAATCCAACCATCTCTACGTTCATTCATAAGGAAATGTTGATACATGCCTGTGTAGTTCAGGGTCATCCTGGAGTCCATTGCTTCGTAGAGAGGGCGAGCAACCGAAATCAACCTACCCTTGTCGGACACCACTTCAACTTTCCAAGCTGGATCTGGTATACTTGGAATTCCAGTAAGAACACCATTCCAGTATAAAACCCTCATTAACTTTCTAGTCCCCTTGGTAAATATAATTTGAGACAATCCATTGTTTTCAATCCTGTGACTATATTCTCCACAGGATGGATCATCAGCACTTCTCCATGATGTCAAATTTCTACTTTCTCCAGTAACAGGGTCTTGCAATAACCCCTTCCCCGGGAAGCCGGTGTCAGTTGGGTAATCAAAACTCTCCCAAATGGTCACTGAATTCTCCACCACAACCAGGTTTCCAGTTCCCATGAGTTGGAGGACTGGATTTGATGCTAACATCGATGGTTCCGACGTCCAAATTTGATCTCCCTGAATTGTACTGAGAACCAGGCTGCCATTCACTGATAAAGTTAAAACTCCAGTTGAATCCATGATGGGATTGTTTCTGTTTGCAACCCAAATGACCACATCTGGTGTAGCTTTATACCATACTCCCAAGAATCTATTACTGGACTTCCCAGGAGAGAAGAATCCCACCTCAAACATCTGGCCTGAAGAAATTAAAACATCTCCATCAGCAAGAATTTGATGAGGAGAAAGTGTATCAGCTCCTCCAAGAGAGTATTCAAAGATGGATAAAAGAAACAGAGTAGCATAGAGGAACTCTGTATGATCCATTTAAACAGGGAACAGATTTGAATCTTAATTTCAACTGCATATCATGATACAGTTCTTTTTATGTATATATATATGTACCAAAATCTGAAATTGTTGTGGTGTTCCAATGGTGAGAATTTAGAACTGTGGTCTGTTTTTGTGAGCAGAAGAACAAAAAATCTATGGATGATAATTGAGTGATCCTCATATGTGGGGTCCATATTCTAAGTAAAGGAGTAAAAGTCTAGAAGTTTTGACATCATTTATTGAAGTGTTTAACACATTTACATTTTTTAATGTACAAAGTCCACCTGAATTATTTTAAATCTTAGAAATAAGAAAAAAAAAAAAAATATATATATATATATATATATATATATATATATAATCCAATAGCTCTATATTACTCTTGAATTCTAAAATGTCATTTTCAACACATAATTTATTTATTATCAAAATATTTCCCAAATGAAATAAAAATAACTTCTCTCAAGCTTCATATAAATTTTTTTTTTTCTCGACAGAAAGTTTTATATAATGTGTTAGGAAATTTATATTTCCTATATAATTTAATTGTGGGCAATATATTAATAGTCAATTATATTAGCTATTCAAATAATATATTGGGCTTAATTAAGTGATTAAAATAAAGTAAGAGCTCATGGACTACACTTATTTGATATGGGTCAATGAGTAGATACTCAATATTATATATCAGGTGATTATGGGTGGCCTGATATGAGTAATATATATAGATACCTAGGTTATGGTCCCCAATACTAAGTCGCACACAGTTCTCTCTTTCCCCATCTGAAGAGATTACGAAGATAGGTTTTAGTGAAGGAAGACCTTAAACCTGCTGCTGATCTTCCGTTTAATTCCGCATAAAAAGATCAATGGATCCATGTATTTCTCTATATAATTATTTTATGAATCTTATTGAATTATGTTAGGGATTAATGATATTTAGATTAATTGTTATATTTCCAACATAATGATCTTTAAGTTATGGGATGAGGGAAATAAACGGTTAAGTAGAGACTTTTGGTTGATTTTGGGTGTGTTCTTTCCTTTCTTTTCTTCTCTTTTCTTTTCTTTTTTTTATTTAAAGAACACACCCAAAATCAACCATGAAGAGACTACGAGAGAGAAGCAAGCAGACCATGTTCCCAATTTAAACAGCAGCCGCCATCAACATAAATAGAACTTGGGCCATATTTTCACCGAATTATTGGGCCTACCTCATTTGCATTTATAATAAAGAAATCATGGTGGTTAAATAAAAAAAGATAAATTTGATTGGCCCAGTTAGATTTAATTAAGACTAAAACCCATAGACCATATCTCCATCAAATTATTGGTATTTGGGCCCATCTCATTTGCATTTATAATTGAGAAATCATGGTGTTTAAAGGAAAAGATAAATTTGATTGGACCAGTTAGATATAATTAGACTAAACCCATAGGCCATATTTCCATAAATTTATTGGGATTTGGGCCCACCTCATTTGCAATAATAATTGTGAAATCGTGGTGAATTAGAAAAAGGAAATTTTGATGGGCCCAGTTAGATTTAATTAGATTAAACCCATTTCTAGTCCAATTGTGAAAGCATATAAATAAATGACATCACCAAATGACACCATATGGTCAACGCAATAATTTTCATTATTATTCTATCTGTTTCACTAATATTGTTATTTTTATTGTTTCCACGAAATGCGTATATATTAGTATTGCTCGTTTTGAGGTCCCTGTGGATGATTTTTAGCCTGGAGTCATGATGGATGTAATGAAGACCTCTTGCAATCCCCATGATGATTTTGGCCAGCTCAATTCTGCCCTTCTATTCTCATCTTCACATAGCCAACAAGTTATATATATTACTACATGTTGTCGAGTGAGAAAGAGGGGTGAAGGATGGAAGATGATACCAAAAATGAATAGTCCAAGCTTTTATTGGGCATGTACTCATAGATCAACATCTTCTCCTCCCCCTTCTGCAGCATCCCAAGAGTCGGGCGAGGTTCCTGTGTTGGAGCTTGGCCATCAGAGTGACTTCATTCTTGAATTCATTAGTGCCTTGTCCTGATGAAGTTATCGACATTCTTTTCACCGCGATTACCTCGCCTGCTGCTAGATGTCCCTGCAGAAAACGACTTATATATACATATGTTTGTGTGTGTTATCAAGGCTTTGTTTATACATCCATATTGTAGTACTTAAAACATGCTTTAATTACCTTATAAACCTGGCCAAAACCACCTTTTCCAAGAAGGTTTTGTAATGAAAAGTTATTTGTAGCTGCTGCAATGGTGGCAAAATCAAACAAAGGTAGCTCCAATTCCTCCCTTGTCTTCTTACAAGCTGTCAAAGGAGTCGTATGTTAGTCCCATCGTCTGCAAAAATGCTCTACAGACTTATAAACATGTCAGATCATTTGTTAGTTTAACCTCGTCTCTTCCGTCTCATCATCCAAAGTAAGCCACAAAAAGATAAACCCAAGATAAGTACACCAAGACCAGAAGCAGCAGCTATGATGATCAACTTTTTCTTTGCAGAATTTTTCTTCTTTTCTTCCCCATCTGTCACATGTTCTGAAATGAAGGCCTAATTAATATTAATTTCTTGAATTTCTTTAGCATCTTACAATGATAGAAAACTCACCTAATTCTGAAACAGGAACACGAATGTAGAAAGTAGGAGTTAATCCTGGATCTTCACTTATCAGCTCCTTCATATCAATCAAGTCTCCGAACCACATCAAGCAGCTCGTCTCGTTGCTAGAGTACGGATCAGCATAAGCAGTGCAGTTACAGTTCTTCAAGCATTCATCACGACATTCATCAATGCTCATGCTAGTGTTCAGACGAAAGTCGAGCGAATCAGGGAGTTTTATCCCTTCAATCTTGAGAAATCCATCTTCACTCAAGCAATCAAAAGCTGGATTTCTAAAACATCCACTTTTCTCCCCTGATCTTGGCTTGAATCCCCTCAAACACTCGCATTCTTCCGACTCATTGCAGATGCTGTTAATTCCACACCAGCCATATCTATCGCAGGACTCATGTGGTGCTAACATCTTGAGCGCGATCCAGCCGTCTCTCTGTCCATTCATCACGTAGCGTTGAAGGGACCCCGTGTAGTTCATGGTTAATCTGGCGTCAGCTGAAACATTGGAAGGACTAAAGAGAGCTGTCAACCTCCCATTGATGGATTCAGCTTCATTGATCCAAACTCCATCCAGCAGAGATAGAAACTCAGGGAAGTAGCCATTCCAGAAGATACCTCTGAATATTTTATCAGTTTTGTTCATGATCACCACTTGAGACAATCCATAGTTTTCAATCATGTAACTGAATTCACCAATGGATGGATCATCAGCACTCTTCCATGATGTCAGATATCTACTGACTCCATTATCCGGGTTTTGGACCATCTTCATCCCTGGTAATCTGGTATCCGTAGGATAATCGAAACTCTGCCAAGTGTTTGATGAAATGTCTGTGACAACCAGGTTTCCGGTATCCAGGAGCCGGAGAACTGGACTGGAGGCGGGGGCGGATGAGCCCGACGACCAATGTTTTCTCTCTGAGCTGTGGTGACAAGCAAGGTGCCATTTTGGGATAATGTTAACAATCCTGTTGAATCCATGATTGGATTGTTTCTATTTGCAACCCAAATGACTATATCTGGTGTGGCTTTGTACCATATTCCCAAGAATTTAGCCGTGGATTTTCCAGGAGAAAAGAATCCCACCTCAAACATTTGGCCTGGAGAAGTTAACACATCTCCATCAGCCAGAGTCTGGTTTGGAGAGAGAAAGTTTACACCAACAGAGAATTGAAAAATGGTTAGAAGATATAAAGAGGTGTAGATGAACTCTAGATGATTCATTTACAGAATCTTGATTTGTTAAGAAGAAGAAGAATGAATGGATTATTAAGGTTACAAAATGATGGGCTTGCTAATTTCAGTGTTTTGAATATAATAAAGAAAAAATTAAACACAAAAAGTCAAATTACTTTTTCATAATTAATGCTTGAGAAGTGAAGCCAAAATGTAGATGATCACTTTGTATAGAAAAAATTGTGTGATCTAAAATGTAAAGGAAGTGATGACATTATATGTTATGAAAAAATAATATCTGATTAATGAACTTATTAAACAAAAAATTTACTTTAAAAAAAAAGAAAAAAGAAAAATAAATAAAACTGTGTCGTCACCCAAGACGTTTTCAATTAGTTAAGTCACAAAGTCCAGATTCATACATAGCTTACGGCACCTCTATACTTCTAATTTGTGGTGTATCTTATTAACTCATTATTAATTTGGTATAGAATTATTACTCACCCATAACGGTCTATTAATGTCATGATGTGCAACTTTGTTTGATACCATAAACGTGTGGGGTTTTATATATTAATTTAATTTAACAGTTTGAAACTATGAAAGGAATATTATAATTGGATACTTGCATGCGCCAGACCTGCACCTACACATCCGACTATTTCAGGAAATTGTACATTTTATTATTATTAAATATTGTATTCTTTGGTACAAAAATTTATACCTTTAATTTTTTGGGAAAAAAAACCCTCAAATATTAACCATTGAGTTTGTATTCTACTCTTTACGCTTTTTCCTTCTATTTTGACAATTTGATAGGCCTTAGGCTTCGGAATTCTATAACATTTTTATAAAAGGGTTAATTGCAAAATAAACCATGAACTTTACTCCTATTGCAAATTAATCCTCATTTTTGAGAAATTGCAAAAAAAATCATAATATTTAAGTATTTTTGTAAAACGCACCCAATTTCAAATTAAAAGTATGATTTTTTTGGAATTTTTTTGCAATAATACTTAAAGGTGGTGGTTTTTTTTGCAATTTCTCAAAAAATAAGGATTAATTTGCAATAGAAGTAAAGTTCGTGATTTTTTTTTTTTTTGCAATTAATCCTTTATAAAATGGATGCTTTTAAGTTTTTAACATTTAACAATTTGAGGAATCTCAAACATTACACATCTATTAAATAATTATCTCCAAGACTTTTGTCTTGAGACGTTGTTTATGTGAAATCTATTAAAGTATGTCTATTATATAGATAAAATATGATTAATGATTATTATAAAATTTTAGGGTGCTATAATATGATTTATTATTGACATATTTTAACTATATAATAGACATACTTTAGTAATGTGTCGACCTGTCTCACAACACGTCTCACAAAAACTCGTCTCATAAGAGAGTGTCACTATATACAATTTATTTCACCTTTTTTTTCTCCTTAAAGTTATGCAAGTATTTTTCATTCCCTTATAAAATCCACACTCATTAAGAGAGTCGTATACTAATAATTTGATCAAATCTTGAAGAATAGGAATTAAACATAATTACTTTTTAAATATGATCTGGCCCTGCAACCCATCTGGTTCCATCTTTAAGAGGAGCTATCTTGGTAACAAGTCACTCAAGGTGACTGTACCCTTACTAAATTTCTTGTTTTCCAATGCATCGGAAGCAATTTGCAAGAAAAATCCAGGTTTCTGTGGCTGAGGCAAGCCCATGTTGTCCGTGCTTAACATGATAAGCACGGACGACATAAAGGGTCGTTCATTTGCTTTGTTTTGAACGCACAACAACCCGACTTGAATACACCTCTTAACTTGGGATTCTACGCATGAGTCGTTGTAGCATGGATCCATCAGTTCCATCTCTTTCCCTTCGTTCCAAAGTTGCCATGCCTGGAAATTTATACAACAAAGTGTGAAATGAAATCTGTAGCTATAAATTAATATTACTAGGATTTATCACTAGTGAGCAGTACTGATTTATTTAACCTGTTCCAAAAGGGTAGAATAGTCAGAAGGATGATGGGATCCTCTGTTCTTTCTCCCACTCACTATCTCTAGTATCATGACTCCCATGCTGTATACGTCGGATTTCAGGGAGAAGTTCCCGTCAAACGCATACTCCGGAGCCATGTAACCACTGCAAATTAACACCTTTCATGCATGAGGCTACATCTACGTATTAATGGACATGTTTCATGAATTAAAACGAACTTACTATGTCCCAACAACTCTTGCTGTTCTTGTAGTAGTTTGATCCCCTTGGAATATTCTTGCTAAGCCGAAATCTGAAATCTTTGCATTCAACTTCTCGTCTAACAAGACATTGCTCGTTTTGAGGTCCCTGTGGATGATTTTTAGCCTGGAGTCATGATGGAGGTAATGAAGACCTCTTGCGATCCCCATGATAATTTCAAACCTCTTTGGCCAGCTCAATTCTGCACTTCTATTCTCATCTGCACATTGATTAAGTGATATATAATACTAGGGTACATGTTTTTGAGTGAAAGAAAGAGAGAGATGAAAGGATGGAAGATGATACCGAAAATGAAATAGTCCAAGCTTTTATTTGGCATGTACTCGTAGATCAACATCTTCTCCTCCCCTGTACTGCAACATCCCAAAAGTCGGACTAGGTTCCTGTGTTGAAGTTTCGCAATCAGAGTGACTTCATTCTTGAATTCATGAGTGCCTTGTCCTGAAGTTCTCGACATTCTTTTCACTGCGATTACTTCGCCTGATGGAAGATTTCCCTGCAGATATATTTTTACCAAGGCTTCTTTTATACATGCATATTGCAATACTTGAAACGTGCTTTAATTACCTTATAAACAGGACCAAAGCCACCTCTTCCAATCTGGTTTTGTATTGAAAAGTTATTCGTGGCTGCTGCAATAGTTGCCAAATCAAACATGGGCAAATCGAACTCCTCCTCCTCCCTTGTCTTCCTATAAGCTGTCAAATGTGCATTCATTTCATCATCTTAACACATCAATGCATGCTTTATGGAGTATGTTAATACATTCATGAAACTGATATGTCAGCAATTTAACCTCGTCTGTTTCGTATCCATCTGCCCAAAGACAAGCCCAAGATAAGCAGCATTCCAAAGCAAGAGCCAGCAACTATCAAGATCAACTTGGTCTTTGCAACTCCTTTCTTTTTTCCTTGCCAATCTGCAACAGTAAACTGGTTCACATATTCAACCCAACACAAATGTACTTTGTCATTACACATTAGTTTACCTAGTTGAGAGAGCGGAAGACGAATATAGACACTTTGCTGAGCTACGCCATCCTGGTTCATTGACAGGTCCCATATATCAATCAAGTCCCCAAACCACATCATGCAACTGGTGCCATTGGCAGAGTACGGATCAGTATAAGCAGTGCAATTGCAGCTCTTTAAGCATTCAACACGACATTCGTCGATGTTCATGCTGGTGTTCAACTGATAGCCGACAGAATCTGTGAGTTTGATCTTTCAACCCTGAGAAACCCATCTTCCTTCTGGAAATCTAATGACTGATTCCTATGGCGTACATTTTTCCAATCAAGCATTCCCCATTCTTTCATGGATTTTGGTGTGAAACCCCTCAAACACTCACACTCTGGTGCCCTGCTAATGTTACACATGCTATTACTGCCACACCAACTATATTTTCCACACGTGTCGCGTGGCGAAGCCACCACGAAGATCCAGCGGTCTGTAGCTTCATTCATCATGTACCACTCGATCAAACCCGACTGGTTCATGGTTACTCGGGTCCTGTTTGAATCCACGAAAGGATTCGAGAGAGAAATCAACCTCCCTCCTCTGGTTTCAACTTCAATGTTCCAAGCTTGACCCCTTACAATTTGAGGTACTGTGAAATAGCCGTTCCAGAAGACATTTCTGTTGATCTTGCTTGTCTCATCCATGACAACAACTTGAGATAATCCCTGGTTTTCAATCCTGAAACTGAATCGTCCGACGGATGGATCACCTGCATTCTTCCATGATGTAAGATATCTACTGATTCCATTATCAGGGTCTTGCACCAGCTTCATCCCTGCTAAACTGGTGTCCGTTGGGTAATCGAAACTCTGCCAGGTGTTCGATGAAATGTCTACAACAACCAGATTTTCAGTATCCAGGAGTTGGAGAACTGGATTCGAGGCAGGGTGGATGAATACGACGACCAAATGTTGTCTCCCTGAGTTGTGCTGAGAATCAGGGTGCCATTTCGGGATAAAGTTAGAACTCCTGTTGAATTCGTGATTGGATTGTTTCTGTTTGCGACCCAAACGACGACGTTTGGTGTGGCTCTGTACCATATTCCCAAGAATCTAGCTGTGGATTTTCCAGGAGAGAAGAATCCCAGCTCAAACATTTTTCCAGGAGAAATTAACACATTTCCATCAGCTAGAGTTTGTGTTGGTGAGAGAAAGTTAACAGCAAGAGAGAATTGAAAAATGGTTAAAAGATAGAGAGAAGCACAGATGAACACTGGATGATCCATTTACAGAATCTTGATTTTTCAAGTGGAGAGAAGGTTTAAAATAGGCTACCAGATTATACTTAACCATTTTTGCAAATTGTAAAGAGGTTACATTATTTGATATGAATTGCAAAGTAAAAACACAGAAAAAAGTCAATTCACACAAGTCCTTTGTAATAAATATAGTTGCTCACTTGCTCAATTTGTAATTTTCTAAGTCCACGTTTATACATTTTGGCACGTCTTAATCTTAGGTTGGTATAAACTGATTATTGATTTATTTCTCTGCATCATAGTTGCTCACTTTGATATCATGTAATCTTTAATTTCAACATTAATCAATGAAGAGCATTTAATAGTATAAATGTATAATAGACGTTTTTTTATTAAAAATAATTTTAGTATAAAGCATTCAGTTTTCAACTTTAATCAATAGAAAGCATTCAATTATTTAAAAATAATGGAGTAATTCTCTATTTAATCGACCTCATCGCCATAGAGAATAGAGATTGGGATACGTTCGTTTAAATAGCCACGTGGCATGTAGACCTTGATCTCAATTGGATTGCTATTAAATTAGCTTGGTTACTCTTTGTTGGATATTGTGGTTTTAATAATGCATGTGACTAAGCAGTTCTATATTATCTTTTGTTAGATTTAGTTTCACAAGGTTCTTCCTAAATGTTTTCTAGATAATGGGTGATTGGTAGGTGACCATGGATAACCGATTACTCACTAACACAGGGTATGCAAAAGTGCATACCCAGGGGTCATCGATGAACATGATCACCTAAATAAACCTCCAGAATAATTACTCATGCGGGACTTTAACTTTTATAATACTACTATTTCCATCCCAATTTAAACTTCACACTTTTTATTTTGATTCGTTCGAATTTTAATTTCATAATTTCATAAAAGCAAAAAACAATTAACTAATATCCTTTTAACACACTTTAATTTCAAATTTATCTTTACTTTTTAAACACATAACATACTTCCTCCGTCCCCCTTAATACGAATCCATTTTTCCATTTTGGTCCGTCCTATTACAAAGTATTCATTTATCTTTTTGGATTGATGTGACCTACAACCACTACCCCACACTCAACACTAATACAACTACTCATTACACATTAAAATATTAATTCTCTCACCTTACTATACATTAAATTATTATATTCCTTAATCCACGTGCAAAAAGTCAATAGATACCTTTCAAGGAAACGAAGAGAGTACTTTATTATTTAATTATTACTCAAAAATATCAAATTATCCTTAAAAGTAAGTCAAAAAATTATTTTTATTAATATCCACATAAACAGTAAACATAAAGATAAATTTGGAACGTATGCCATAGTATTTAAAAAATTAAAATGTTCATGAATAGAAGGACGGAAATAGAAATTGATTGGAACTAAATAACGATTTATAAAAGTGTTAAAAATTGGGGCAATTATGTGGTAAAGCTTAGTTTAAGTGTTTTTTTTTTTAATACAAAATTAATTACTCCATTTTAATAGATTTAAAGGGTATTATTACTTAATTTTTTAATCTAATTGATTACTATTAACTAGGTACCCGAACCTAATTTTAGCTCTAAAAATTGTTGTGCCAATATGTACGGAGTATATATGCAGTATACGTTTTCACTTCCTACCAATTGAAAAGAAATGAACACTCTTAAACCCTGTTTTATCTTCGGTTATTTTTGCTTCATCTGCTTCATTAATCGGAGGAGTTTTTTTATCTGTTCCGTGATAGAGGATTTCCTCTGAAATTTCGTTCGTAAGGGTACGCCGTTCTTTATCACATGTTCCTCGAATTTTAAATTTAATTCTACAGTCCCCTGAATTAGGGTTCAAAATGGGTTTGTTATTTTAAATAATTCACCATCATCGTTTTGTCCGTCTTATATGTTTCGATTGTCGTTATTCATAGCAGACCTCAGATTGAAAGATCGTTTTTTTTTTCTCCCTCTTTAAAGATTCAGAGTACAGTAATGAATTGGTGGTTTGATTTAAACGCATTGTAAATTTAATGACATCCAGTTATTGTTTTACTTTACTTTTAATACTGCATTTTGTTACTTATTGCTGCAATTTGTCTTGCCAATGTCATTAAGAAAAGAGTTGATAATCGAAGACATTTTTGTGGATCCTTAGTGAGTATGATGTTGTGAGAAATGTGGTTGAAGGTTTTTGGTGTTGAGGTGGGTGGATGTATTATCATAGGGTTATAAATGTGTTTGTCGTTGCCTTCTCTCTGTAATTGAGCAAGCAGAACAGAATGCTTCGTTTCTGTTTCTTGATTTCTTGTTGAGTGTAATTTAAATCGAAATGCAGTGAGCTATTGCCCCATGGAGAGTTCTGATGATGAAAAGGAGAATAAGAGTATAGCTTGTATACCGAAGGAAGTAGTCCATTTCTCTGAACATAAGAATACAAAATTTGTGGATGATGTTCTTAAAGGACCAAATGAGAGTTGTTTGGAGAATTTTCGGATGGATAGAAAGGCATTTTACAAATTCTGTGATATGCTACACACCAGAGGCCTACTACGTCATACAAATCGAATTAGGGTTGAGGAGCAATTGGGAATATTTATGTTTATAGTTGGACATAACCTAAGAACTCGAGCAGTTCAAGAGTTGTTCAAATACTCGGGTGAAACCATTAGTCGTCATTTTAACAATGTTTTGAATGCAATCATGACTATTTCCTTAGAAATGTTCCAGCCTCCAAAATCTGATGTCCCACCAGAAATTCGAGAAGATCCTCGATTTTACCCTTATTTTCTGGTATGGAAGAGACTTCTGGATTTCTCTGCTTGTCTTTATCTTTTACCTTTTCTCCATCATTCTTATGCTGCATAATTTTCAATAAGAATTGTGTTGGAGCAGTCGATGGCATGCATTTACCTGTGACGGTAGGTGTGGATGAACAAGGGCCTTTCCGAAATAAGGATGGTTTCCTTTCACAAAATGTATTGGTTGCATGCTCGTTCGACATGAAGTTTCACTATGTTCTTGCTGGTTGGGAAGGCTCTGCGCCAGAGATGCAAGTTCTAGATTCAGCTCTGACTAGGCGTTACAACCTGGAAGTACCTGAAAGTACCTTCCTTTCTGCACATTCTACATGATTCCTTCCCTAATGCACCTCCATGAAATTATAAACTCTTTGTTATTTCAGGCAAGTACTATCTTGTAAGTACCAAATTTGCAAGTATTCCCGGATTCATTGCTCCATATCCTGGACTATCTCCTTCCCAACTTGAATTTGGTGGTGAATTTCACCCACAAGATGCTAGGGAGCTCTTCAACCATCGTCATTCTATGCTGCACAACGTCACTGGTCAAGCTTTTTCAGCATTGAAGGCCCGGTTTCCCATTTTGATGTCTGCACCTCCTTATCCTCTATCAACACAGGTGAAGCTCGTCATTGCAGCTTGTGCCCTGCACAATTACATCCATGATGAGAATCCGGATGATTGGATCTTCAAATTGTATGAACAAGAAGCTACATTACAAGTGGAAGATCCAATGCCATCATTGGAGATCGGACAGCCAGCTGAAACTGAACTTTCAGACATCACTGTTGGAGTGGAAGAGGACGAGCATGCTACCCAGGTACGAGATGCTATCGCTACCGAGATATGGAACGATTATATCCGAGATTATGGTGCCATTGATGATGTCATGTAGTTATGTCTTCTGGCCTCCGTTTTAGGATGATAGCTTTCAGCAGTGTGAAGTAGTTCAGTTCTTCAGTTGTAAAAATTACTAGTGTTTAGTTATGAACCAAAAAAAAAAATGTTAGTTAACAAGTAAAATGGAGATTTTATTATGTTTCAATTTTCATTTCATGAGATTTTCTTAACCATTCTCTTCATATTAATTTGATTGTAGTTTAAATTTTAATTAATTATGCACATGATTTGACCGCATTACTCTTGTAGCAAATTTTGAAAAAAATCAATCTTCTTGGTAATAAAGAAGCTTATTATGAACTGAAATAAATTGTTTCGAAACGACATTTAATTAGAAAATTTCATAGATTAATTTTCTAAAACTTTACAATGTCATCATATTTTAAGATAACACTTGAATGTGAAGATGTAAAAGTTTCAAAAAATTCGTGAAATGTAGTACTCCATAATTTTCAAATTAATAAAAAATTATTTATTTATTTATTTAATTTTGGGCAAGAAAGAGATTAGCATGTACATAAATGATCATCGTATCTCAAAACCCATCCATGACGCCAAACAATGTCAACAGTTGTCTGCAACTTCTTGAAGCTTGTATTGAATCAAAGTCGCTCAAACAAGGCAAAACAATTCATCAATTTCTTCTCAAATTCAGCGCCAAAGATTTCAGTGCTCAATCATTACTCTTAGATAAGCTTACTCGTCTCTACATTTCTTGCAAAAGGCCTCAACTTGCGCATCGAATCTTCAACTCAATCCCAATTTCAGAGAGGAAAAAGAAGACGATATTATGGAACCAGATCATTAGAGCTTACGCTTGGGATGGACCCTTTGAGAAAGCAGCTGATTTGTACTATGAAATGGTGGATTCTGGTATTAAACCAACGAAATACACCTACCCTTTTGTGCTCAAGGCTTGCTCTGCTATGCAGGATATAGAAACTGGTATTGAGATTCATGGACATGCGAAAGGACTTGATCTTCACAATGATGTCTACGTGCGTACAGCGTTGGTTGATTTTTATTCTAAGTGTGGGTGTTTGGTGCAGGCAAGGGAAGTGTTCGATGAAATGCTTGAAAGAGATATTGTAGCATGGAATGCGATGGTATCTGGGTATTCATTATATGGGATGTATTGGGATGCAATTGGATTGGTTTCCGAGATGCAGCAAAAGGGAGTGGAACCAAATTCGTCAACTGTTGTCTCAGTTTTGCCTGTAATCGGAGAGGCAAGTAGGTTGATGGAAGGAAAGATTTTTCATGGTTTTTGCTTGAGAAGGGGTCTTGATCTCGATGTTGTGGTCGGAACTGGGCTTCTTGATATGTATGGTAAATGTGGACTCTTGGTTTATGCAATGAGGATATTTGGTGCATTGGCTTTGAAAAATGAGGTAACATGGAGTGCTATCATTGGAGCTTGTGTTACCTGTGATTCTACAGCGAAGGGCTTGGATTATCTTCATAAAATGAGGAAGGAGGTTGGTGAGAGTCCTCCACCTGTAATACTTGCAACAGTTATTCGAGATTGTGCTAAGATGAATGGTATGAACATGGGGAGGCAGCTACACGGTTACTCGATTAAGTTGGGGTTTTCTTTGGAACTTATGGTGGCTAATACACTTGTCTCAATGTATGCAAAATGTGGGTCTGTAAACGATGCTTTGAGATTCTTCGAAGAAATGCCAGTTCAAGATTCAGTTTCTTATAGTGCTGTAATCTCAGGTTGTGTTCAGAGTGGATATGCAGAGGAAGCCCTTCAAATGTTCCACAAAATGCAACTCAAAGGTGTTAACCCGGAGTTGGCAACCATGAGGGGGTTGTTACCAGCTTGTTCCTATCTAGCAGCACTGCAACATGGAATCTGTGCACATGGCTATTCGCTGGTTCGTGGATTCGTAGCAGATATCTCGATTTGTAATGCTATAATCGACGTGTACAGTAAGTGTGGTAAGATGGATGCTGCTAGGTGTGTCTTTGACAGGATGGACGAGAAGGATGTGGTCTCATGGAACGCAATGATTGTTGGTTATGGAATCCACGGACGTGGCTTGGAAGCAATTCAGCTCTTCCAGGATATGCAGAATCTTCGCTACAAACCAGATGAAATAACATTCATTGCTTTGCTATCAGCTTGTAGCCATTCAGGGCTGGTTACAGAAGGGAAGCATCTTTTTTCTCTCATGAGTCAAGATTTTAATATTGCTCCAAAAATGGATCACTATTTTTGCATGGTGGATCTTCTGGGTCGGGCTGGACTGTTAAATGAGGCTTACGAACTGATCACCACGATGCCATTTGAACCCGACGCTCATCTGTGGAACGCCTTGCTGTCTGCTTGCAGGATCCATAAAAACATTGAACTTGGAGAAGAAGTTTCTAGAAGAATTCAGTTCATAGGACCTTCAAGCACTGGAAATTTTGTTCTCTTGTTTAATCTATACACCACTGCTCAGAGATGGCAGGATGCTGCTAATGTTAGAATCCAGCAGAAGGAAGCGGGCTTCAAGAAGAAACCGGGATGCAGTTGGATAGAAGTAAACGGGGTCGTTCATGCATTCGTAGGCGGAGATTGGTCTCATCCCGAGTCGTCTAAAATACACAAGAAACTGGAGGAGCTCGTTGCTGGGATGAAAACATTAGGGTACACTGCAGAATCTGATTTTGTTTACCATGATGTTGAAGAGGAGGAGAAAGAAAAGATTCTTGTGTATCATAGTGAGAAACTTGCAGTTGCATATGGAATCATTAGCCTTAAACCAGACAAGCCAATTCTTGTTACCAAGAATCTGAGGGTTTGTGGGGATTGCCATAATGCTCTAAAATACATATCAATTATAGCTAGGAGAGAAATTATTGTAAGAGATACAAGCAGATTTCATCATTTTAAGAATGGAATATGCAGCTGTGGGGAGTTCTGGTGAATGCATTTTGTTCTTAAAACATACTACATAGAAAAAGTCTATATATGTTTCAAGATTCAGAATATGGGTTTATTCAAACACCTGAATAACAGACTAGTTGGAAGATGCAACATCATCACATGCCACCTGAAATCCCCAAATCCATTTCATCACGTGATTTTTTAATAGTTTTGGTGGGCGATTGATTATGACTTCCAATTAGGGATTTTCTGAGGGAAAGTAGTAGTAAATTTGATTACTAATTGTTGAAATTATTTTTTCTGTTGGAATTGGGATGCTTAATAATCTTGATTCCTCCTTTGTGGGAACCTAAATCAGGATTTTCTTTTATTCGTGTGTCAGCATATGGTTAATAAAATAAAAGGATATTAGAAAGGCTTAGCTAAAATAAAAAATGCCCCTAATTAGTGGTGTATTTTGTTAATAAGAATATGTTCATAAAGAAATATATTACTACAGAAATTGACTATAATTGATTCAGAATTTAGTAGATACTATTTTGAAGGAGGACAACAGCAATGATCCCTAAATAGTAAATACATCATAGTTAATTTAATATTAAACTGGAATGAGTTTCAAATAGTTAAATGTTGTTCAGTAAGTCAGACTCATCATCGTCAAATATGTCAATTTACATCAACTTCATTACCAAATTGATAAATTGAAAAATCTTTAGTTACCATCTTGCAATAGACTATTAACAGCAAGTCTTCCTGAGTCATCTTCATCTGTTTCTTTCAGCTGCAACAATTTTTGATAACCAGCTGCACCTCATTATGAATTCAGTGACCATTAATTACTTCCAGTTTCTGTCCGTTTTCTTCATTGTGATCTTGTTATGCTGTCGATGTTCACTTGGACGCTCATCTGATGATAGAATGATCAGGTGTTTAGAGACTGAGAGACGAGCCCTTCTGGAGTTCAAGAACATGCTCGTTGATGAGTATGGTCGACTCTCATCTTGGACAACCGATGACTGCTGTGAATGGCATAGCATCCACTGCAATAACCATACAAATCATGTTACAGAGCTGGATTTTCGAGGCCCTTATAAAGACTTTTACTGGCCAAGTGCACCTCTGAAAGGCACCATTAGCAGTTCATTGCTTGAATTGAAACACCTGAACTATCTAGACCTCAGTTATAATGATTTCAATGGTTCCTCTTTCCCTAGCTTCATTGGTTCTCTCAGAGAATTACAGTATCTCAGTCTTTCTTATGCTGGTTTTAAGGGATCAATTCCTCAGCAGTTTGGAAATCTTTCTAAGTTGCAGTATCTTGATCTTCGTCAAATTAAGTACTGTTACAGCGAAGACCTTGATTGGCTTTCTCGTCTTCGTTCTCTGCAGTATATTGATCTCAGCTCTGTTGACATCTCAAACGCGACCAATTGGTTAGAAGCCATCAGCAAGTTGGGTTCAATCAAAGAAATACATATGAGAGAATGCTATCCTCTGAATATCCAACCTTCTTCACTTCCCCTGATTAATGTTTCCACTTCTCTCGCCATTCTTGATCTCTCAAGTAATGATCTAACGAGGGAGGAACTCTTGCCGTCTATGTTTCGTTGGTTTTTAAACTTCAGCAGTAGTATTACTTCCATGGATCTCTCCAGTAACAACTTATCTGGCCACATTCCTGATGCTTTTAAAGAGATGTCCTTTCTCTCACATCTGGACCTCTCTAACTGTTATCTTGAAGGTGGGATTCCTAAATACCTTGGGAATATGAGCAATTTGATGTACTTGAATCTGATGTCCAACAGCATAACTGGACAGCTTGATGAACTTGTGATGAACTTGACCAGGCCTGTACAGAACAAGTTGCAGTATTTTGATTTGAGTCGGAATACGTTGAGCGGAACTATCCCTTACATGTCGACGTTTCCATCTCTGAAAGAACTGAAACTAGGCCACAATCAATTGAATGGATCTGTCCAAGAAGGCAATCTAAGGCTTCCCTTTCTCGTTGTTCTTGATTTGTCTAGTAACATGATTTCAGGTTTGGTTCCTCAGGATCTATCATTTTCTCCATCTCTGAAAGAGCTGTATCTTAACGACAATCTTTTCAATGGAATCTTGACCAAAAGCATTGGAGATCTGTCTGAGTTGGAGATATTGTGCTTGGGCTCGAACAACCTCGAAGGCACAATCACAGAAGCCATTCTTCGTCTCCCCCGACTACGGGTACTAGACTTGTCTTCCAACTCATTTCTTATAAAGTTTACCCCTTCATGGATGCCTCCTTTTCGACTGACATATCTTAGCCTGGTGCAATGTGATATAGGACCTTACTTTCCCAAATATCTTCGTGAGCAGAAAGAACTACTTTATCTTGACATATCCCATACTAAGATTTCAGACAAAATACCCACTTGGTTCGGTAATATATCACGTAAACTGGTACATCTCAATGCATCACACAACCAGATATATGGTGTCTTTCCCAACATTACCTTCTTTAGCTTCAATTTCAGTAGCAATTCTCTGTCACCTTTGGCAGCTGAAGGTATGAGATTAGACATATCTAGCAACAAACTCGAAGGATCGATCAATTTTTTGTGCAGCGTCATGCATTGGAGCTTGCTTGACCTCTCCAACAACCTGTTGTCGGGCCAGGTTCCTAACTGTTTCGACAGATTCGATAGGCTAGGATATATAAACCTGGAAAACAATCGTTTCTCCGGGATGATACCTGATTCATTTGGCTCGTTAAGTGCTCTTTCTTTGCTGCAACTAAGAAACAACAGTTTCTCAGGGGAGATTCCAACTTCAATGAGAAATTTTACTAGATTGGGGATGATTGATCTTGGACTAAACAAGTTGACGGGCAGAATTCCGTCCTGGATTGGAGATAGCCTTTCCAACCTGGTGGTTCTAAGCCTGTCATCCAATCAATTCTATGGTAGTATTCCTTCAAGCTTATGCCATCTGACACAGATTCAGATACTAGACCTTTCTTCAAACAAGATTTCTGGGATGATACCAAAGTGCTTGAACAATCTCACCATCATGACTGTTAAATGGCAGCGCCCGTCTCTTCTACTCTTCCGTTACTCTCCTGGATGGGATCTAGCAAGATTAACCCACGGCATTGCACCTCAACGCGATTCGTTGGCAAGTGCAAGCTTAATGTGGAAAGGAAACGAGGTCAAGTACATGAACAACCTCGGCCTTGTTAAGCTCATCGATTTCTCCAGCAATAATATGACAGGTGAAATCCCTTCTGAGATAGAGAAACTGGTGGGATTGGTTGGTCTGAACCTTTCAAGAAACAACTTGGTTGGACGAATTCCTCAGGACATTGGTCAGCTCGAGTTGCTGAACTTTCTTGATTTATCAGGAAACAGGCTTGGTGGTGGGATTCCAGCAAGTCTTGCCGAATTAGGCCATCTTGGAGTTTTGGATTTGTCCTGGAACAACCTGTCGGGTAGAATTCCATTCAATGACCAGATGCTCACTTTCAATGAATCAGCTTTCTCAGGCAATGCAGGACTATGTGGGCAACCAATCTTAAAATCTTGTCCTGGAGAAGAATCCGATAGCGAAGAACCCGAGTTTGGTGGCAATGATGGAAACATGGATCAAGATGATGAAGATTCTAAGTATGTAACTCGAGGGTTTTATATAGCTATGGCACTTGGTTTTCCTGTCGGATTTTGGGGGATCATCTTGAAACTCAAGATATTTCAGGATTAGACTTGAACATCATATAGACAATATGTCATGATATTGTATTTGTATCATTGTATGTATTGGTTAAACGAAGTATAACAGAATAGAATACTAAATAAGAAAAAGAAATCTTGATTTCAGTCAATTATTACAGGAATGGACGCTTGAGCAAAGCAGTTAGATACTGAGCCATGCTACACTGCATCCAGAACTCACTCTTTTCAACATCGTTAGAACGACCATCATCATCTTCCACAGAAGATTCACATTCACTCTCACTCTCACTATCACTAGGGACCCTCTCTCTTGCTTCATTCCCCTCAATGAGCAAAGCAAGGGACTCGAAATACGCCCCCATGTAAAACGAGTCCTTCGTCCCAAACATGCCAAGATTCGCATGTTTTCTTGTCACAGGATTATAAGACACTAGCCCTCGATTTCTACCACTCAAAAGAACATCACCATTTGCTCTAAGACCAAGAATCACCCCTATACCTCCCTCAAGATCAACATTGTACAGCTTACTCCACGACCCAAAATCGCCATACTTCTTCATAACCCAAATGCAGCAACTCTTGCAGCACAGACGCTCATCATATTGAGCAATTCCAATCGACCCTCGAAGATCTACGGCATTCAAATTGATCGGAAGCTCGTTCGATAGTGCCTCCGGAAGAGGCATTTCATCGAACACCTCATGGGTGATATTGAACAACATGATCAAATTTACCACCTTTTCTTGCATTCCATTGTTCCTGTAAGCAACCCAATGCACACTTCCATTGATGAAAACCTGCGTCCAAAAGTACTCCACAACACAGTTCTTGCTAATCTCACCTTCAACTTTGTGCCATTCCCCTTTACTCAGTGCAAAAACCTCAACTTTAGGAGGCAAAACATACCCATAATCCGATTGAACATAGGGTATCCTCATCACCTTAAATTCATTGTTTTCAACATCAAATCCGAATCCAACCACAAACATGTCGTCCAACGTCGATTGAGGCACTGGTAAACTGACTTTTCTCTTGATCACAGGGTTCCACAAGAGAATGGATTCAGCTTGCCCGAATAGATCATCCAAGAGACAGAACACACCATTGCAGTAACCCACGACCCGGAAGTAAAAACGGGTGTAATCACGGAAAGGGTACTCAATCCTGAGGCTTTCTTCCTCAGGGAAATGCTCACCGTCGATTCGAACTCCGTAAACTTCGCTGTTTCGAGCCTTGGAGTAGCTCCGGACGACGATTCGGGTCGGATCTGAAGATTGAGTACTGGAAAGTAGGGCTTGCTCTGTGTGAAGTGCGACGAATTGTGGAGTCGAGATGAGAGAATTCCATGATTTTGAGACGCACCTGAACTTGATTAAGGACTTGGGAGGGAGCTTCGTGAGGATCTTGATCATCAATTCGTGAGGTAAATGGTCCGACATTTTTGGAGATTAGGTTGAATTGTCGAAAATTGCAGAAGGGAAGGGAGAAGAGATGATTGAGTGAGAATTGAAGGAGTGAAAATGGGTTATAAGACAGAATTGCTGGTGCTTTCTGCTCTGGCAGATTTTGTCACACTTGAATTTGAAATCAGATCTTCATAATTTCAGTTTGAAAAAATAAAAAAATTTATATAAAAAAAATATATCTTTTTCACTCGTCATTATTATTTTAAAATAGTACTAGTATTATTTTCTCCTCTTCGTCCACAAAAAGTTTTCAAATTACTGAAAATTTGATTAATAATTTGAAATTTTAAAATAATAAATAAAAAATTAAATTATTTTATAGATATTTAGTGTGAAGCAAATGAAAAATAATTTTTTTAAAATAGAATCTATGTGAGATCATTTCTAATTTTGCCATATTTAAAGGGACAGAAAGTAACAAGTTACTAAAAGTCAAATAATTCAAAGCAAATTTTTAATAAATACTAACATTTAAATAAAATTATTTTATTGTTTTTCTTATAATCAGTAATAAATAAATGAATGAAATGGGATTTTGCTATAAAGCCCTTCCACACGCCACTGTGCGGTTAATGACATCCGCCACAGCTTCGACGTACTTCAAAATCTTAACCGGAATCACTGTGCCACCCACCACATGATTAACTGTTAAACAATCCACAAAATTTCTTTTTTGAATCTGTGAAGAAATGGGATCTCTGGGAGCGACGGGAAATGGTGGCGTATGGGGAATGGGGCCGTTTCATGAGAAAAAGAACACCGGTAGAAGAGAATCAAAGCCCTCCAATTCCGCTGATTCCGGCGGCGGCGGACACCGGTTTCCACTCAAGCAAGCCGTGACCGCCGCCTCCCTTTGCTTGACAGGAGACACCATTGCCCAGGTCCGCCACCGTTGGGTCACTAATAGAGATACGCTCTCCCATTCTGACGATTTCAAGGTGAGGGAATTTTAACTGTGCGTGTGTGTGAGAGAGAGAGAGAGAAGGCTTGTATTATATGAATGAATAAGTTTTCTAATTGGAAATTAGGGCGTGTGGACATGTGCATTTTTTATTGGTTTCAAATTTGGGGTTCTTGAAATGCTGTTGTTACTGCTGAGCATGATTAGTGACTGTGGTGAATATAAAAACACCATAATTGGGTAAAAGTATAATCTTTGTTTATTATGCCTCCATTGATTTCAATAGAAGAAGCTTTAGTCAAAGGAGTAGAATTTTGTCTGAAACTTAGAGCCTGGTGGTAGTTTCTGAATAGTGAGTTACAAGTTACCTGGATTACATAATGATTGTATGTGTTTAGTGTGTGCTATAGAATAATGGAAGTGCTTACATAATGTTTAATATCATGTACTATCATATATGCATTGGGTATATTTATTTTGACCTGTTGTGTTGTTATCTTAGTTTTGGGCTGCTTCAGTTTCGCCTTTAGATGTCTTGGTAGAGTTTATATACCGAGCAAACCTTATCAAGCTTTCCTGTTCTGATGCATGTGTCGATTTCATCTATTTAGTTTTTAAATACGTTGAACACTTACAGCTTTGTTGTGGATTTATGAATATGGACATATATAGCATGAAAGCGCATTCTCTTGAATCTCCTACATGTTGTTCAATCGTAGTTTAACCTATGAATAAAAACATTCAGATTTTAGGCGTTCGATTGTATACTTGTATTGGCACTTCGATTAGAATGAAAAATAGAATTTCATTGTTGAATCTTCTTACAATAATTTGTCCAACAACTAATAGTTGTCCAAGCACATAAGCATAAATCCATACACAGGTTTACAGTTGTGCTCTATATTTGTATGTATAATTGTATATGCTTTTAAACTCTAGAATTTATCCATCCCTCTGCTTTGAAACTATGTATGCACTTCCCAAGCACAATCAATCTGGAATCACACTGGCTTCAATAGCTTCGAACTACACTTAGGGAGTGTTTGGTTCACATTGTGTAATAATACTCATTGGGCCTTGAAAATTTTCTAAAAATTAGAGAATTTATATACTAATTGCACTTATGCAGGCTTAATTTTTATCTAAGCCTGTTATTAAAAAGAAAGGGACCAAGTGAAATACAACCTTGAGGGGGTGTGTTACAATATCCCATGAAACTAATATGGAATTAAAGGAATTCTAATGCTCATTCCTTGCTTATCATATTTACAAGCTTTATTAACCCACTTATTAAACTTTAGTGAACCAAACACTCTCTCATGGTATTCTACTGTAGATTAATAACTTTAGCCCCTTGACTGCAATTTTTTCCCATTGCCGCTGCTCACTCTTTTCACAGGACACCTTTTTCGGCCCAATTTTTAAAATATACATTTGCAATTGCCTTTTAAATAATGCTATGATCTTATGCATTAGGATACTGCACAGACTTTATTAGTTTGGATGCTTGGTCTCTTTATTTAATATGAGTGACAACTACTCTTGTAGGAAATCATAAGCAAACTTTTCTTGGAACATGACTGTATACGAGCCCTGCGGATGGCTACATATGGCTTCCTGCTCTACGGTCCTGGTTCATTTGCATGGTACCAATTCCTTGATAATTGTATGCCAAGGCAAAATGTTCAGAACCTATTTATGAAGGTAATTTTGGCTTTGGACTTTCTAAGCACACTCTTGTGAATGATTTTTTAAGTCTCTCTTCCGATGTCCGTTTCAGGTTTTATTAAATCAAATTGTACTAGGTCCATCTGTGATTGCTGTTGTTTTTGCATGGAACAACCTATGGCTAGGGAAACTCTCTGAACTTCCTGATAAATACAAGAATGATGCCCTCCCTACCTTACTAACAGGTAAAATTTTATCTTTGGTAATGTGGTTTCTAATTAGAATCCACATTCCTTATGAATCTATATTTCCATGCAGGTTTCAAGTTCTGGATTCCAGTCAGCATTTTGAATTTTTGGTATGTTATTAACTTATTATTCTCTCCTCCTGAGCATCACACACACAGAGGAGAGAGGGAGAGAATGTATAAGAAAACTAAGAGAAAATGTTCACATTGTCAAGGCTGAAGATACTAAAAGAATATGTTCGAATTCATCTCTATCAATTGCATAACACATGTTTCACTCAGGTGAATTTACCCTAAAGAACAAAAGTCAGGCCTAGCTATCTTTTGAACGACTCGCTATTGTTTTGATAACACAAAAACATTCCATTATATTTCTTTGGAACAAGTTGTTGCATCGTTGATGGATTTTCCATTCGTTCACATAGTGAGAATCTTGACATGGTACGGAAAATTACAGGGTGGTTCCTCTTCAAGCCCGCGTCGGTTTTATGTCCATGGGATCCATATTCTGGAACTTCTACTTGTCTTCAACCATGAGCAGGTGACTTCTGCGAAAAAATTCAATACGCGAGCCAACGAGCAACGGGTTAACCATCAGGTGTTCTTCCAAACAATTGTAATGCTGCTAACTTTTCTGTTATGATGTTAACTGTGATATTAATCGTTATGTCACTAATAGGTCTGACAAAAGTTTAAAGTACTCAAGACGCTACAGCTTTTTGGTGCGCGATTGTCACGCCCCCAGTTTTATAAACTAGGATTTTATCTACTATTAGATGATGAAAATAACGCTGCAAACATTTAATTCTAACAGCGTTTGTAATAAATATTTTCATTGAAACTTGTACATTTTCGGTTTTCTATTTAATAAAAAATGAAGTACTGAATTGAAAATGATAAGAAGGTTCTATGGAGCTGTGTAGCAATAGCAATAAGGGAGGGAAGGAAATACAAATAATAAATTCACCAAGTTCGGTCGCCACAAGTCATGATATGAGAATAGGATCGTAATCTTTATTTTTACTGCTCTGTATTCTGTGTTTCCTCTACAGTAAAATAAAATAAATACGAGATTGACTACACTTAATGAATTGGAAAATAATAAATCTAAAAGGGAATAATAATCATATGGTGAAAAATAGAGAAATATTGAAGAAAAGGCAATCTACACTTGTTTGAAGTATGGCTTTGCTAGAATCAAATTCCTTGCTTTTATTTGCAGTGATGAATCTTCTTATCCTGGACATGACAGCACGTCCTTAATAAAGACAATAGCATCTTTAAATAAGCAAAGAAAAGATGTTGTGATTGCATGAAAAAGCAAGCACTGGCTGGTGAATATAATTCATCACCCTTCCTTTTGACAGGTTGCACCACCATGAATGGAAGCTCCCGGAGTTCTCGACCCCCGCCACAGATTTGGCAGCCTGGACAGGACTACTGGATTTATTTGCCTGCTAGTTTTTCAGACTTTGGTCCAGCTAGAAGATATCTGGTCTGTTTCTTGGATCTGTCTAGATTTTGTGCTGTAAGAGAAATTTTGAGAGTATTTATTATGTCTTTTTAAGTTGATTTGATGTTTCTTAATCTGTATTCAAGAATCCTAGAGGCATAGCAAGAGATCCCTGGTTGTTTTTCGACGATAGATTCATCGGAGGGCCTTCTCATGGCTTCGCAAGGTGATCTGAGTTAGATTATTTTCTTGGCTTCTGTCAATTCATTTAACATCACTTTCATGCATGGATATGCAATTTCTACATAGGAGATTTTCCTCCCTCACGTATCACTCATCTAACGCGTGTAACAGGAAATATAACACTAAAATATATAGCATAATGTAACAGAGTATCCGAGATCAGGAAATTGTGTTTATAATTTAATTCAAAACATAGTACTTAATTATTTTTACAATCAAAAAATAGTAGAGAAGATCCAACATATCTGTTTTCTTGCATAGTTTATCACCACCTGCGGCCCCTCGTCCCTCTGTACCATTGCTTCTCTACGAGGAGACGAGCCGGGCCGACTCCCCTCTGCCCTACTTCGAGCCCTGGAACGATCGAGCATCTTCGCAGGAGGAATCCAGGCTGAGTCCAGAAGAGCAACAGCAAGCAGTTGACAAGCTGAGGAAACAGCTCTACAGCCCTCATATAAACAGTATAATCAAAAGATTAGGCACCAAATCTTCGACAAGCAATGGCAATGGAGGATCTTTCCAGGATGATGTCGGAAAACGATGTGCAGTTTGCTTGGAAGATTTCGAAACGAAGCAGTTCGTGACGATCACCCCATGCAACCACATGTTTCATGAAGAATGCATTGTTCCGTGGGTTAAGAGCCAGGGGAAATGCCCCGTCTGTCGATTCGTCATCGCTGAAAAAGGAGGCAGTCCGCCTCTACGGGGCACAAATAACATCGCGTCCAGGCGCACCGGAGTCGGGAGGAACCTCCTCTTTTAGTCGGGTTACCGAGCTAAATGAAGAGATCTTTCTTATAATAGTGTTTCATTTCATATTTCAAGTGCTAAAATGTATAAAACGAAAAGATTATATAAATGTGATGGGTATTCAGTATTAAAAAGAGATGATTAAACACCATAAACATTTATAAAAGTATATAATAGTGAGAGTTTTTTGAACCACACAAGTATTTGTATTATTACCAAAGATGATATGAGTGTAATCTATCAAACAAGAAAATAAAATAAAATAAAATTCAATAATAACCCAAAAATAATACACTAGACCTAAATTGGACTATTGTGGAAATCAATTGAATACCTTATTGTGATCCACATGAATTCATAATTATTTTTAATAATATTTTCGAGTTATGTGTATGATAATAATACTTTTATCAATTTATACTTTGAAAAATGAATAAATAATAATAATACCTTTTAAGAATTTTATCAATTAAAAAATGTGTAAATTATCAATTCTGACTTGAAATATTTATTCTATTAATTCGAGGCTTGAAATATATATAACTATTAATTTTGGGTCATAATTTAGACCCTAAATTAACAAATGTGAGATAATATTTTATAAATTCAGGTTTTAAATTAATAATTTTATATATTTCAAACCTATAAAAAAAAAAAATTAGACCAGAAATTAATAATTTACTCATATATAAAATTTTTATCTTTAAAAGAAAAGTCAAAATCCCACTGAAAAAAATCTGGTAGTAAGCAATACGAAAGATTGGAGAAATCAATCGCTGCGAAGTGCGACGTACAATCCCTCCCAACCTTATCCACTCCCTCTAAATTACTTCCTCCACTCCTCCACCTTTAAACCAAACCCCATCGCCTCGCCACCTCCCCTCAATCTCAGGTACGGATTTTTGTAAGATGATGCGTATCTACTTGCTTTATCTTCACGATTTGGTGGGCTTTGTTTCAAATTGGTAATTATAACAGTGTTCATCTCATTCTGTGGTTGAATTTCTAGCGCTCAACGAGTTTAGGTCAATTAATTTCCGAATGGTCAAGTTAAATTTGGTTACTTTGTTGAAAACATCGTTTTTATGAGCATGTTAATCGCCTTTTTCCACCATTTGTGTGTGTGTTTTTCAGTATCATAATGATTGATAACTTCGAAATGAAGTACTTTTCATGTTGATTGATTAATTAGTTATATTTTTGGCTCTCTGTGTATTGTACTCCTAGCTTTTCGAGATGATCGATTATTAATATTGATTTTAGCTCCTTGAGTTTTTGGCATTGTCATGTGCCCATTGCAATCACTGCTAATTTGAAATTTGTACTCCCATATCAAAGATTATTGGGCTGCTGAATGTAAAATCTCTTCATACTGAGTCTGACCAATGAAACTGCTTTTTCGCAATTCCTTGTTTGTTGCTAAGGATCTTCTTAGGATTGTTAAGCATTTCTAATGATCTTTTGATATGTGCCTTTTCGAATTACAGAGGAATAAAAATGGCAACCTCTTCAGCTTGCCTTGTGGGAAATGGCTTGTCTTCTAGTAATACCCAAAAAGATTTGAGTAAGGAGATTTACGGAAAGCAGTGTATCCAATCTTCAAGCCTTCCATTATTGATTAGTACATCTAAAGTAGCTTATATTAAAGCATCACTCAATCAAAAATCAAATGAAGGGAGAAGAGGCTTTCTAAAACTGGTGCTGGGTAATGCTGGATTAGCCATACCTGCATTTCTAAGCAATGGAAAAGCTATTGCAGATGAGCAAGGTCAAGGTGTTTCGAATTCAAGGATGTCTTACTCTAGGTTCTTGGAGTATCTAGACAAGGATAGAGTAAAAATGGTTGATCTGTATGAAAACGGAACCATTGCCATTGTCGAGGCTATATCTCCAGAGTTGGGTAACCGAGTGCAGAGAGTGCGTGTACAACTCCCCGGCCTCAGCCAGGAGCTCCTTCAAAAGTTTAGAGAGAAGAACATTGATTTTGCTGCCCACAATGCTCAAGAGGACTCTGGTTCTCTATTATTTAACATAATTGGAAACTTGGCCTTTCCCTTAATTTTGATTGGTGGTCTTTTCCTTCTCTCGAGGCGTTCCTCTGGAGGAATGGGCGGACCTGGAGGAGGTGGATTTCCGCTTACCTTCGGTCAATCGAAGGCTAAGTTCCAAATGGAACCTAACACTGGTGTCACTTTTGATGATGTTGCTGGGGTGGATGAGGCAAAGCAAGACTTTATGGAGGTTGTGGAGTTCTTGAAGAAGCCTGAGAGATTTACTGCTGTGGGTGCCCGTATTCCTAAGGGGGTTCTTCTTGTTGGTCCACCTGGTACTGGAAAGACCTTGCTAGCCAAAGCAATCGCTGGTGAGGCAGGTGTTCCATTTTTTTCCATTTCAGGATCCGAATTTGTTGAGATGTTTGTAGGAGTTGGTGCCTCGCGAGTCCGAGATCTTTTCAAGAAGGCAAAAGAAAACGCTCCCTGTATCGTATTTGTGGATGAAATTGATGCCGTCGGGCGTCAAAGAGGAACTGGCATTGGTGGAGGAAATGATGAAAGAGAGCAGACCCTGAACCAGCTCCTGACAGAAATGGATGGTTTTGAGGGTAATACTGGTATAATTGTGATTGCCGCCACCAACCGTGCAGATATTCTTGACTCTGCCTTGTTGAGGCCCGGAAGATTCGACAGACAGGTTAACAATCATTACATGTCTCCTTTGTGGTTTGAAATTTAGATGGTGGAATCCATTAATCTTGAATCTTTCTGCAGGTATCTGTTGATGTTCCAGATATTCGTGGAAGAACAGAGATCTTAAAGGTTCATGCCAGTAATAAAAAGTTTGATTCTGATGTATCACTTGAAGTGATATCTATGAGGACACCTGGTTTTAGTGGAGCAGATCTGGCTAACCTCTTGAACGAGGCAGCTATTCTGGCCGGTCGTCGTGGAAAGACTGCTATCTCGTCGAAAGAAATTGATGATTCAATTGATAGGATAGTTGCTGGAATGGAGGGAACAGTCATGACAGATGGCAAGAGCAAGAGCCTTGTAGCATACCATGAAGTAGGCCATGCCATCTGTGGGTATGTACGGATCTTTAGTACTTGCTATTAAACATGAATTCATAACTTATTAGTGTATTGATTGATTTTTAACACAATGCATGCACTATCAACCTCTTAATAACTACTTGCTAATGCTGAAATTTGTGCTTGTTCTGTTCATATCCAGTTTATTGCATAACATTTGGTTCATTTCTCAATTTTGTTTGTGTATCATGCAGAACTCTAACCCCTGGGCACGATCCCGTTCAGAAGGTGACACTAATTCCACGCGGCCAAGCACGTGGTTTGACCTGGTTCATCCCTGCAGATGATCCAACTTTAATATCAAAACAGCAACTTTTCGCCAGAATTGTTGGCGGGCTTGGCGGAAGAGCTGCAGAGGAGATCATATTCGGGGCGCCTGAAGTAACTACTGGTGCTGCTGGTGATTTGCAGCAGATTACCGGTTTGGCCAGACAGGTAACCCTTCTTATGTTCCCTATTTCCATAACAAACTCCACATTATCCATTGTTGATGACTCTTCTTTTTCTTTATAGATGGTCGTTACTTTTGGCATGTCGGACATTGGACCATGGTCGCTCATGGACTCATCAGCGCAAAGTGGGGATATGATCATGAGAATGATGGCAAGAAACTCAATGTCGGAAAAGCTGGCTGAAGACATTGATGCAGCAGTGAAGAGGCTTTCGGATGAAGCTTACGAGATTGCTTTAAGCCAGATCAGAAACAACCGCGAAGCGATTGATAAAATCGTGGAAGTCCTTCTTGAGAAGGAGTCAATGACTGGAGATGAGTTCCGAGCTATCCTTTCAGAATTTGTTGAAATCCCAGCTGAAAACAGAGTTGCTCCTACGCCGGCGCCTGTAACTGTATAAATACTGTATACATAATTAAGCTTGTTTTAGTTATATACATACGCTTCCATTGCTTCCTATTGTCTTAACTATACTGGTCTGGTAGTCGCGTAGATTCGAGACAAGAAAAGGTATAGTTTACCCTTGTAGTTTAGGGTATAATTTATCCCTAGGGTTTAGGGTATAACAGTCATTTAAATAAAATAAATTTAAAAATAAAATAAAAAACAACATTAATAAAGAAACATGAATTAATTACGAAGAGTGGGGACCAAGGGTGTACCAATTAAATTGGTACCCTAGTTGTAACCTAGCCCGTCTCTTTATTTATTATTCAAAAATACGAAAAGTATGTCCACGGTTCTTAAAAGTAAAAATATTATTCAAAAATACGAAAAGTATGTCCACGGTTCTTAAAAGTAAAAATAAATTTAGGACGGGCAGGTATTTGGACTTATAAAACATTGAATTCATAAACTCAAATCAAATCCACAGCATGTGATGAACTATTACGTGAATGGCCTTTAAAATCTTGAATTTGTAGTAAATCAAAGTGCGATGGGACCAGAGGGAGTATGACTTGCTACAAATGCAAGATGATAAAGTGTGCAAGAAATAGTGGAACGGAAGTAGTAGCAAACTTGTGGACAAATTTAAAGACTGATGCACACGACACGAGCATTACGAACAGAAAGTCGAAAATACAGTTCAATCATGGAGTTCAGTAAAGTCGAACAATCAATTTGAACGAAGGGAGGGGTACAATTGCAGAGCAGATGGGTGCATATCATCTGCCATCGTTGCATAATCGAGCACATATTCACAACACTTACGAAACTGCCCCCCAGAGAAACTAGAAACGAAGAATAGTAATAACCAACCTGTACAGGAAACAACATTGAACAGAAAAGGGCAATTCCGGCAATCTACAAGTTCACTTGCCACCTATTCTACTTCCAATAATCACCCGCTTCAGGACCATTGATCATGCGACGTCGCATTTTTCACTTGTTTATTCAACTGCAAGAAAAATCTAAGATAACAGCTCTGATGATACATTCTCAGGCAGAGTCGATTCCTTTCTTCCGTTGAAAGAGAAATCAATAGGATGCCACAAGTTCCGTCGATCAGAGCAAGTCATCCTGTTTGATTTAAAATAAAACCATCACTCATAAACAGGAAAACGAGCTCTGAATTTGACCAAATTCTCAGATTAATTGATCTCAGAGAATTCAAACAAATGTAGTGACACTGCCAAGACCAACCCTCTGAGGCAACCTATCAGTTTCCTCATCAGATGAAGCTGGAGAATCAGTTGGAGAATCAGTTGCCTCAGCTAGAGATTCGAGCATTGTTATCACTTCAGACGAGTCATCCAGATAATACTTGGCCTTGCTTGGCTTTTGCCCAACTGTGCAAGCAAATACTTCGGCATTGTAAGAAAGAATACGGCTAGACACTGCAGTACCAAGTATTTCAAACATGTCCTCATCAGATCTGTCGTCGCCTATGCACAGCACAAAATTGGCTTGTTTCCCCTTTTCTGCCATCGACGAGAATATCTTCTCTGCAACTCTGCCTTTGCTGACACCCTGTAACAATAACAAACAAAAACATAGTCATACATATTTCTAAAACAGTATAACGGTGAAAACAAACTTCAAATAGAACTTCAAACAAACTTTAAATAAGACATGCCTGAGGCTTCACTTCCACAATAAACTGTCCACTCTTGACAGCAACAGGCTCATTTGCTAAAACACTCTCTAGATGATCCAACATTTCCTTTGCTTGGGAAAATCCAAATCCGGAATCAGCATCGTGATAATGCCACACTAAAGCACTTTCCTTTCTCTCTATTCCTGAACCATCAGTAGCCTCGGTATAAGATTCCATAACAGGTTCTGCAATCTGCATCCAATCAAATTCAGAACTCGGGCAATTTGTTTCCCATTCTTCAACCTGTGGCCACCTGGAAATGAATGTTGAAGAAAATTCCCTCATAACATGCACAGTGAAAATATTAACAGTTTCTACTCTAACTCATTTGACAGGTTGAGTGTGATTAAGTTCGAATCAAAAGAAACAATGTAAATTCTATGTGCAAGAAAGGGAAATTATCAAGCTGACTGCCTAAGCTGAATTCAGCAATAAAATCAATAAATTTAAAACTTCCAGACAGAGCAAAACCAAAATCGAATTATATACTCAAGGAATAATTTGCAAAAAAAAACCAATTACAAGCTGGAATGATGAAGAAACCATTAGAGTTTAAAATGGAAGTCAATTTTAAACTGTCAAAATTTTACAAAACCACATCCAGTGTAAGTGATGATTTCATTCCTTGAGTTACTAATCATAATTCATTTTAAAACCTCAGCTAGGAGCAAGTAGCAAGCATTTATTCATATTACAGCATACTTAAGCAATGTTTACCAACAAATAAGATTAGTTCAAATTCTGATAAGGCAGAAAAATATCTACCTTAAGAAGTAGCCATGCTCCGCAGCAAGTCCCAGATTCTTGCAAGAAAGAAACCACTTGCTTAAGCTGTCCCTGCCTCTTCCACTCACCATAAATACAAGGTTTTGGGGATCACAAGAAAGCTTGTTCAAGAGAGACAGAACTTGGGCACCAGGAGTCTTAATAATTGAATTCTGAGGCATAAGCGTGCCATCGTAGTCCAACAGAATGGCCCTGTTTTTAGCCTTGCAGTAAGCTGACACAATCTCATCAATTGAAAGCTTTCTAAAACTTGGATCTAGAGCCACTACCCTATATCCAAAACCAAGACCAATGGCCCAGCATCTTTTGCGGAAATGATCAGCACAAGTTCTCTCCATATCTTGTAAAAAGCTTCTCACCCAAAATGCTACATCATGAGTGCTAACATAACGATAATGCTTCTCATGACGCAACTCCTTCTCTTGTTCAGACAATGATATAGCCTCATTCATTGCCTCAGCAGTTGACTCAATATTCCATGGATTTACACGTATCGCACCACTTAGGGAAGGGGAACACCCAATGAATTCAGATAACACTAGCATGCTCTTCATAGGTCCACTCAATTCTGACCCACGTGCTGCACCAGATACTCCTTGTCTGCAGACAATGTATTCATATGGAGTCAGATTCATCCCATCTCGTACTGCCGTCACCACAACACATTCAGCAATACTGTAATAAGCCATTCGTTCACTGATTGATAACGGTCGATGAATGAAAATTATAGGTTCATATCCAGGTCTTCCAAGCTCCTTGTTAATTCTCTGGCAGCTCTCCTCTGTTTCACGTTGGATTTCATCAAGATTTATTCCTCTCCCTCTAGCAGGATTAGCAATCTGTACCAGGACAGCTCTTCCTTGCCAGTTTGGATGCTGCTTGAGCATGTGCTCCATTGCTAAAAATTTCAAATTGATACCCTTGAATATATCCATATCATCAACTCCGAGCAAGACAGTTTTTCCTTGAAACTGTTGCTTTAGCTCTTCAACCTTTAACTCTTTATCTGTTTGTCTCATAACTGATTCTATGTGACCCATGTGTATTCCAACTGGCATAATCTTTATTCCTACAGTCCTTCCATAATAATCCAATCCTATGTAGCCTCTTTTTGATTGATACTCCAACCCCAACATCCGACTGCAACAGGATAGGAAATGCCGTGCATAATCAAAGGTGTGAAAACCAATAAGATCAGAGTTGAGTAAAGCCTTCAAGATTTCATGTCTAACAGGAAGAGACCTGTAGAGCTCAGATGAAGGAAATGGACTGTGAAGGAAAAACCCCATTCTTAGCCGAACAAAGCGCCTTCTTAGAAATGTGGGTAGAACCATCAAATGATAATCATGAATCCAAACAAAGTCATCCTCTGGGTTCAGTACTTCAATAACTTTCTGCGAGAACATATTATTGGCAGCTACATACGCTTCCCACATGGACCGGTCAAACCGACCTCCATGATCACCTGAAAATGGCAGCATGTAGTGAAAAAGGGGCCACAACTGCTTTTTGCAAAAGCCATGATAGTATTTCTCCAAAAGGTTAGGAGGTAAGAAGGCTGGGACACATTTAAATCTCTCTAACAGATAGTTCGCTACATCATCCTGCTCAATTGGATCAACATCAACAGGCAACGACCCAACATATAGCACCTCCATGTCCTCTGGAAAGCCGTCCTTAACCTGTAACAGCAAAGAATCCTCATTCCAGCTAAAACTCCACCCCTTATTATCTGGCCTTCGTTTTGCTTTCAGAGGTAGTATATTTGCAACAATAATAATTCTATCACCAGCAACCGAAGATTGATTTTCTGATGTAACACTACTAGCCTGTTCATCATCTAGCTCAAGAATATTCCCCGGGACTGTCATCACCCTTGGGAAACGCTTCCGTTCTTTATCCCTACCCGCTGATGGGAAATTTCCAGATGCTAAATCCAAAAGGTTGGTATAAGATCTTGACATCATCTTATGTGTCTACTGGATAAATCCTGTAAATATTTTCCCCAAATCTAACAAAATACTAAACCAAACCCAACTCTCTCTACCTCTCTCTCTTCAATCAACTGCATTCAATTAAAAAAAAAAAGAATCAATTGAAGAAATAACTATGAAGGAAAGAAGCCCAATTTACTTCTATGCCAATTAAATTCAGCCATTCGAAATCCCCCAATTTTTAGGGGAAAACTCAATAATCAATCAATCAGCGAGACATCAGTACACAGGACAGAACCCACCCCATGAACTTATCGAAGCAACTAAGCCGAGCATAGAAATTATTGAATAATAAACAATATACTTTACACAAATGGAAACAGTAGATTCCGTTCAACTTAAATCAAATAGAAGCAACAAAAGAAATTAGAGTAATTAGGGTTGAAAACTGACCTCAGCGATTGAATTGAGTCAATATTTGGCATCTACTACTGAAAAAGACTAAATCTTCAGCCCGAAATTGGGTAGAGAATTCCAGGGCTTGACGCAAAAAAATAAAATAATGACTAATCTGGGTTGCAATAGACGTAATTGAAGAACCGACGATCGTAGACAGCATGTAAAAAAAAGGCATTGATATGAATATACTGGAGAATAATCAATTAAATAAATTTCAAAATTAGGTCAAATTGTAATAAAATATTGGTATTTGTCTGAGGAACAACGTGACAAAAAATAAAAGAATCACTAAAGTCACCACTCAGCACCAGCTTTGGCCCCATTCATCAACAAGAAAAAGGGGGAATCAAGTGAAATTGAACTATGATAATAAAGTGAAAGACAAATTCTTCACCCACAAGATATATCATGTAAAATGAACTATGATTTTTTTAAAAAATAAAATTATTTATTAACACATCAATGAAATAGAGTATGAATTGTGTGGATTATATTAAGATAATATATTTAATATTATGTGGATTTAGTCAATTGTATGGTAATGATTGAAGATTTTATTAGATATCCCAATGGTATATAATAGCTATAATTATAACTTTTCATTGAAATTCTTATTTAATCAATAATTATATATTATGATAGAAGATTTGATTACATATCTTATATATTGTGATAGAAGATTTTTCAATGTTTACTTTAATAGTAAGAATTTAGTCAATTATATATTATAATAAAATATTTCATTAGATATTAATGGTACCCTATTGTAATTATGATTTTTCATTGAGCGAAATGCTTATTATTTCTAGAGGTCACCAGTAACCACCGGTCATCTAAGAATTATCCAAAAGTTTATTATACAAAGAGTAATATCAATCCTAACAAAATAATAATTAAAAAAAATAAAATGTGATGAAGTATCTTAAAACATGTTCACATTGAACCCTATGGTTTATGCATGTTATATTTTTAGAATTCTAAAGTATAAATATTTCTACACTTAAAAAAAATCCTATTTCACAATTACTTATCTTGCATAATTCCTCTGTAAATAAGGTGGGATGGATGGAATATTTAGAGCACCGTGACCCTTTCTATTTCTAAAGAGTGAAGACAATAATAGGTATATATATATATATATATATATATATATATATATATATATATATATATATATATATATATATACTCCCTTGTTTCCAAACAATCTTCATTCTTACTGTATTGAAGGGAGTATATAATTTTGTATATATGTGCCAACTTTTTTAGGGCATGAAGATTATGGAAGTGTATTATTGTGTTTTCAATTTATTTTTTAAGGATTAACTTGTGCATTTATATTATTTAAGTATTTTGACTAATTTATGTCAATATTTTAATGGCAGAATTAATTATTCATTTGTATAATACTAATTTTTTGCTATCATGTCTACTTCTATGAGAGAAAAAAAAATTGCGTAAACTTTTCTATAGGCCATGGGTAAAGGGTATCCAAAATTAAAGTTAGGATAGAATACAATTATTGGATTTTCATTTCATCAAAATTGAGTTAAATTCATTTTTTTGCCCTATAACTAAGCAAAACTTCGATTTTTGCCCTAAAAAATAAGTGGTTCAATTTTGCTCTGTAACTAACGAAAATTTTTTATTTTTGTCCAATTTTCGCCTGAAAATACAAATTTCGCCGGAATCCGCCACATCATGCTTCAATTTGGGGGTTTCCGACTGGTCAATCCGACGTGACAATTTTGACTTTTTTAACACTAGAGTTAAATAATTTTTTGCCATATAACTAATCAAAACTTCGATTTTTGCCCTAAAAAAATAAGTGGTTCAATTTTGCCCTATAACTAATGAATTATTTCAATTTTTGCCCAATTATGACTTTCTCTTATTTTTTTAATTTAATCACGAATTTCTATTTTTATCACGAATTTTAATTTTTATTCTTTTAAATTAAATTTTTTTGTGTTTTAGTTTAATTACAAATTCTTCTATTAATAAAATATATGGCTATCTTAATTAATAAATAATAATATAAAATATTAAATATTTAAAATAAAATAAATTAATTAAATATATTAAATATTAAAACTCATAAAATAAAATTCCCGACAAAAAAATGGGAGTGATAGTAATTACGTATATTTTCGAAGGAAAAAAATGTTGTGTCGATCAACTAACAAAAGTTAAATATGAATATAAGAAAAAATGAAAAAAAAATTATTTTCAACAAAAATGGGATGAGAGTAATTTATTATGCATTCATAAATCTTTTATATTATATATAATTTATGGGTTATAATTTAAACATTATTATATTTTAAATATTATTATATTTTAAATTTTGAATATATTAATTGTGTATTGATTTTTATTCATAGGCAAAAATTTGTGTGCACTCGGGTACACGGGGCACACACCGTGCGCCTTTATAATTTTGTGTTAAATTGTATACCCTTTAGTATAAAGATGTGTACCCCTTATTTTCTAAAGAAAAATAAAAAATATTAATGAAAAGTGTATACCCTTTACAACAAAATGGTATACCCTTATAAATTAAAGTGTATACCCTTTAGAACAAAACAATGTACGCTTACCAATAATACTAAATTCTAAAGGCGCACGGTGTGTCTGAGGGCACATTAGGAATATATTTTTAATTTTCTCAATTTATTTATTAAAAGGTTAATTACAATAAAATACATGACCTTTACTAATTTTCTCAATTTAATCACAAACTATTTTATTTTTTAAAAAAATACATGACCTTTCATTTTATGTCAATTTAATCACAAACTTTTCTTTTATATCATTTAAATATCTGACTTTAATTTATTTTCTTAATTTAATACACGATTTTTATCCAATTAAATATATGTTTCTTTTTCACAATTTGATCACATTAATACATTATCTTTTATTAATTAAATATATTCCTATTGTGCCCCGAGCACACCGTGCGCCTTTAAAATTTAGTATTATGGGTAAGAGTATATTGTTTTGTTTTAAAGGGTGTACACTTTAATTTGTAAGGGTACACTATTTTGTTGTAAAGAGTATAAACATTTCATTAATATTTTTTATTTTTCTTTAAAAAATAAAGGGTACACATCTTTATACTAAAATGTATACAATTTAACACAAAATTGTAAAGGCACACGGTGTGTGTCCCATGTGCTCGGGAGCACACAAGTTTTTACCTATGAATAAAAACCAATACACATTTAACATATTCAAAATTTAAAATATAATAATATTTAAAATATACATAATAACTATCACTCCTATATATTTTTTGTCGGAATTTTTTTATAAATTTTAATATTTAATATATTTAATTAATTTATTTTATTTTAAATATTTAATATTTTATATTATTATTTATTTATTAAGATAATCAAATATTTTATTAATAGAAGAATTTGTAATTAAACTAAAACACAAAAAAAAAATAATTTAAAAGAATAAAAATTAAAATTCGTAATAAAAATAGAAATTCGTGATTCAATTAAAAAAAATAAGAGAAGGTCATGTAATTGGGCAAAAATTGAGATAATTCGTTAGTTATAGGATAAAATTGAACTATTTATCTTTTTAGGGCAAAAATCGAAGTTTTGATTAGTCACATGGCAAAAAATGATTTAACTCTAGTGTAAAAAAAAGTCAAAATTGTCACGTCAAATTGACCAGCCGGAAACCCTAAATTGAAGCATGATGTGACGAATTCCGGCGAAATTTGCATTTTCCGGCGAAAATTGGGCAAAAATTGAAATTTTTCGTTAGTTATAGGGCAAAATTGAACCACTTATTTTTTTAGGGCAAAAATCGAAGTTTTATTTAATTATAGAAAAAAAATAATTTAACTCATCAAAATTAAATACATGAGATATTAACTATTAAGAAATATACAAGGTTATACTACTATTCTGTCGTTTTCCGATAATGTGTATCCAAAATGATTTAGACTAATTAACTAATGAAATCACTAACAACTCTTTAACTTAATATAAAAGAATTAAGAGTGTTATCAAAGTATATGTTTTGTGAAGTATTAATTTTCAATTTAGCTTCTAGATATGGAAAAATCAATGTGGCCACTAATTGGCTAAACCATCTTTATAGATGTGGTGGAGAAGGAGTCTGTTGATGATTGGATTGCACAAACTGAATAAATACCAAATCAAGACCAATGTGTATATAAAAAATTAAACCAGCCATCTAAATCTTTTGATTGGTTACTTTTTTGGACTTTTAAACTCAAACCTTTTCGATCAAATCCAAGTAAAGAAAAGAATACAAAGTTTCATAAATAAATATTTTAATGGATAAAGTAGACAAGCCTTGAAGCATTTTATTTGAATATATATATATATATATATATATATATATATATATATATATATATATATATATATATATATATATATATATATATTTCCAAAGATATAGTACTTCATTTCACTCTCCATTATAAAGCCTCACATTTTCATACGAGTACCATAGTTTAAAATTCAAAAATATATTTTATTAATGTGTACGTGCATCGGTATATACAACATTTTAAAAAATAAAAACAAAAATTCTATGCACACGTTCATGTGTATATATATATAAATTTTTATTTAATAATGTAAATATATTTCTTAATAATTATATAATTCTTTTTATTCGATTTTTCATTAAAAAGCTAAAAGAAGATTCGCTAACAAAATTTATTAGTGTATGTGCATCCAAGTGCACTAGATAATTGCCAAAAAAAAAAAAGATATTTTAAGTTTTTTAAATATTGGATAAATATGATCGTATTAATCTTAAATAAATAATGAAGTGTAAATTAGAATTGAAAATTTTATAATATTGACACAATGTGATGATATTAATATTGCGAGTTGTTTTTATATTGGTAATGTGCTAGTAATATTAAAAGTAAAGTACTATGCATGAAGAGAGTATCTATACTACATATTTGGCATGATAAGCAACTCCTCCAAACTCTGGATTTTTTATACGATTTTATTTTTAAAAAAAAACTTTAGTCTTAAATTTTATTTATTTATTTACCATCAATCCTGCTATAACTGGTTAGCTAAAATGCTAAATAGAATTACTATACAATTAATTTTCTTTTTTCTATTTGGAATTTTGATCTTAGAAATGGGCTTATATGATAGATTACCCAAAAGAAGACTATCAATTAACTGAAGAAGGTTTAAATGGGCTTATTTCTACGGTAAGAATACCCAAGGCCCAGCCCAAGTGATAAACCTCTCTTCTTCTCAAGGTAGACCGAACAGAACACCCAACTTTCACATGTAATAAGAACTTATATGATTGAATGATTTTAAGTGTACTACAGTATCTGTCAATCATTATAAATTTGGAATAGAATACAAATTATACAATAGGATATACAATTGAATATTATTGAAGATAATAAAGGTTGATTTAGTCTCCCAAACTTATAGGACTAGCTATACTCTTTTTACTTGCAAAGTAACATCACTAATTAACAAGAATGATCCTAGTTTGCAAGATTTGTCCAAATCAGATACAAAAAAATTCAATTCAAGGTTTTGCAATGTAGATCATAGTTAGCTAGATTTGTCCAAATCAGATACAAGAAAAGAAGGGGGGAGGATATGCCACATGAGAGATGCTCAGCTACACTCCACCTCTGAATCGTCATGACTGCCAAAACATTCGAGGAATTCATTTGATCTGCAAGCAATCAAAACAGAGTTTGATGAGGATCAAATTATATTTTAATAACCTGAGTATATATTTACAGCATTTACCTGCAGAAGCATCATTCGACCATAGAGGTAGGTTGTCCTTAAGAAGCTGCATGAGCTTCTGGATGCTGGGGTCACTTGAGTCATCGACTTCAACACTAGCTTCTTCGATCGCTCTCTCTGCAAAGAAATGCGCCCTGCAGAAATGAGCAATCAGATTAATTAGATTGAATGCATTCAGTTTCAAAGATTATAAATGAATAAAGATTATAAATGCAAACCTTGGGGCTGATCCCACTATCTCAAAATGGAAGACTGCATAATTCAAACAGCACGCCAATTGAACCGGATTTGAAGCAGGTAAATGAAGTTTCACTTCATTGATAGCTAACTGCGAGATAGCACAAAATAAAAAAAAAAAAAGTTGAATTCATTTCTTAGATTGATTGTGACCAAATGACAATATACCTGACCTGATATGCTCCATGTGAAAAACCAGAATATTGTTCACAGTCATCACCACTAGCGCAAATCGCAGCCAGATACATATATAAATCCCCTTTCCTACAGTAAATATATTCAAAATTGAGAAGCAATTGTTGTGATTTGTAGCCAATTCAACCCAGAAATGATCAAAGAGAATTATCAAAGAAACAAAGTTACAGAAACATGACAAAGTTTAGACTTCAGAGAATGAGAAAGAGTAAGAAGCATCATGTGGTTCGGTATGAAATACCTACATCCACTTGGATTTTCAGATGTTATCTTATTGATCACTAACATACAAGTTCAAAGGAATCACTCCTAAAAGCTAGAATATACTTTGGTGGTGAAAACTGAAAAAAAACTGGAATGTGATCCAAGTGTGTGTATTGTAGGCTACATTTATAATACACCGCTTTGTTGGTGAAAACTGAAGAAAAACTGGAATGTGATCAAGTGTGTGTATAGTGGGCTACATATAATGATCTACAGTAACCCAAAATTGCTGAGTTTGCATCCGTTGGAAAGCTGGCACAACATATATAACACCCTGCTAGCTCATCTAACTCTCTTCCTAACCCCACAACCCCACAGCTGATTGATGGATACCACATAATAAATAATAAATCAACAAGGTGAAATTGAAATAAACTTCACGTCTTTTGGAAAAAGACATAGTCCTCTGTAGAAATGCATGATCGGGAAAGATATTCATCAATGAATGAGGTCACTTTTGTGACCATGTCATCCAGCTCAATCTGCACCCTCATCAGTCACTCCCTGAGCCACTCAACAACTTGTACATTCGATTCACCCATCCTCACAATTAATGACAATTTTCTCAAATAAGGTACTCGAGATCTGATGCTATTCTTGAACCAATTCAAGAGCAGATTCCTCTCAAATTCAGTCAGCTCTGTGCCCATATTGCGACTTTTGTCATAGCATGTACCACGCCTGTCAAAATTCTCAAAAACAACTATTCAACATAATAAACCAATATGCTAAAATCAATGATTCATTCCAACAAGAAAGACAATTGATAAAATCATCGATAAACCAAACGTTTTAAGGCATAATGCACTTAAAAGCCCCTAAACATTCCTACTGTATTTAAACTATTTTTTTACATTAAAAAATCCCTAAAGTATTAAAAACTTGTTACAAAAACTCATTTAAAATTATTGAATCATGAATTTGGAAAATCTAAAATCTTTGTAGTTTGTATCACAAAAAATCGCAAGCAATACATCAAAACAAACATTATAAGTTTCATAACCTAATAGTTCAATCGTTCTACTTATTCACAAGTAGTAATAGTCTAATAGATATGGAATTTTTTCAAAATGCCCCTTTCCATTATGATCTAATCATACATGCCTCATTATTATTTTATTTCTACCACAATCCCTATAAAAGAAAATCACAATTTCACCTAAGTAAATTTTCAAGTGATTAGAGTGAATCCAAGTCCAAGACAAGTGGTAACATCATCAATAAACCAAACGATAACAACAGTAAAATTCACAAGATTTTAAGATCCACTCATGTTTAGGGCAAAATTCAAACGAGAAAAGAAATCCTTTACCGTCGTATTGTTTTACTTTCGCCGACACCCTTGCGAAGGAAACGAGTCTTTCACGATCGGTAATGCGATCAATTAGCGATGCACTCCACGTGACTCTGCTTTCATCCACGTAAAATGCGATATTCAAACGATTGGTAAGGAGATGAAGATCCATTAGCGATCGGGAAATTGAACTGCTTGTCGTTTTGGTTTCAGTGGTGCAAATTAGGTCGAAAATTTTGCTGCCTATTAATACTCCATTGATGGGCTTTGGGTTTAATGGATCTGTAATTGAAGAGCGAATTCGCATGGGTTTAATAATCGTTGGCTTAGCTTTCAATTTCCTGCCTATTTATACTCTCTCGATTTCTCCGGAATCTGGCGGTTTTAATAATATTCAATTCCCGTAATACCCCTACGAATTAAAAGAAAAAAGAAAAACACAGAAACGGGGGCATAATGATAAATTTTTCGGAAATTTGAGCCATTTATTTAGTAGTAATTGAAGTTTGATTTTTTTTTTTTTTTTTAAATTGAGAAGACTATTTTTAGTGAGGAACTAGAAGTTGGAACGATATTCCTATTATTAGAGTATCATTTTTTCATATAAGTAAGTTATGATTTAAGTTAGTTAAATACTTCATCGAAAAAAAAGTTATACTTCCTTTATAAAATAGAAAAATGTTATTTATTATTCATTAAAATATTGTGTGCACCTAGGATAAGAATACATTTTTTTTAATTTTCATTCATTAAAATTAAACACGTGAGATTTTTTCATTTTTAAAAGTCTTCCTAAAATATTCCGGTGGGCTAGCCCATAAGCTCCTCATTAAGGGAGCGACCCAAGTTCAATTCCCTTTAAAAGCGAATTAGGAGGGGAGATACTAAAATGAAATATACAAAATAAAAATATGTAAAAATTGAAATTGGATGGAGAAAGATTTCCTTTAAAAGCGAATTAGAAGTGGAGATACTAAAATGAAATGTACAAAATAAAAATATGTAAAAATTGAAATTGGATGGAGAATGTTACACTACGTGAAAATCTTGTTGGGATAAGCAAGCAGATCCCCCATTCATTTTTAAGAGACAAATAAAGAAGAGCATAAAAAAAACAAAACAAGAATTACCACTATGTGAAAAATTTTTACAATCACACAGAATTTCTTTAAGTCGGATGAGACTAAGCAGCTACCGACGCGCCCTTGACCTATCTTGATCAAAAAAAAAGCAAAAACCTATCTAAAGGGGAGCCTAGTTTAAGCTGTCAAACAAATGATAGAATGGAAAATGAAGTATAACCACTAGCAGGGATATGAGCGGAGTTTCGCTCATTAAAGAAAGTTGTAGATTCGTAAAAAAGGAGAGGATCCTTGACTTTCTATCTTATTAATCCCTACACCCTTACAAATCTTTGACTAATTCACACCTTTCTCCACATTCTCACAATCGAGAATCAAAAAAGGAATTTTAACTAGAATCAAATACAAAGATTAAAGTGTACTTGATTGGTACACTTGACATCAAGTCCAAGGGCCTTCTTATATATCACCAGGAATCCCTCTCCCTTTGTTCTTCTTTTCGATATGGATAAAAAATAAAGTAAAAATCCCCTTCTTTTATTATTGATAAATCCTAACAAATTTAATGTATCTTTATAGATGTGTGGAGAGTTCGGTTATGAATTGGAGTAATTTTGAATTTAGCTTCTAGATATGAAAAATTAATGTGGCCACTAATTGGCTAAACCATCTTATGTGGTGGAGATAGAAGTGTATTCATGATGGCACGAAATGTTCTATTACACTTTGATGTGACATCTCCTATAACATATTTGACACGAAATATTCTGTTACATTTTGATGTGATATTTCCTGTAACATATCTTTATACGTGGAAGGGTGAAGAAATTACACGTGGTGGTGGGGTGAAGAAATCCAATTTCTTGCTCTAAGGTTTACTGGTTGATTTAGGGTATAACTTCTCTTCTCTCTCCCACGTGTCATTTCTATTGATTCCTACGGATTTGATCAAAACCGGATTGGATCAAAAACAATTCTTGAATGAGGCCAGAGATGAATCAAAAAAGAAATCTTTATTGGTTATATCTCCTATTTTTTATGAAGAGAATGAATCTTTTTCTCGAATCACAACATAGTGGCACAAAAGATCTAAATCCGTTGATGATTGAATTGCACAAACTAAATAATACCAAATCAAGACCAATGTGTCCATAAAAAAATTTAAACCAACCATCTAAATGTTTTGATTGGTTAATTTGTTCGGCTTTTAAACTCAAACCTTTTCGGTTACTTACTTTTAAATTGATGAAGTAGAGTGTACAAGATTGATGAATGATGAAGTAGACAAGTCTTGAAGCAATTTTTTATTCTAGTGGTCGTGTACTCAAGTGTACAATATATTTGAAAGAGAATATATATATATATATATATATATATATATATATATATATATATATATATATATATATATATATATATATATATATATATATATATATATATATATATATATATATATATATGAAGTTTTTTAAATATTAATTAAACATGATATTATTAATTTTGAATAAATAAAGTGTAAAATATAGTTGATAATTTTATTGAAAAGTGATAATGTGGTGTTAATATTGCAAATTTTTTTATGGGGACCGCTATTTGCACCCCCTATTTTAATAAATGTACCCCAATTACTGAATATACTGCAATAAAATTTAATAATATATACACAATTTACTAAACACAACCCATTTTTGACATCCTTACCCTTTTCACTCAAATCCTTTTGTAACAACTAGAATAAAATCAAACGAAAGATCACTGTATCTTTTCTTATCTAAAAGAGTTAGACTTGTATATGGGCACCATTTTCACGAGTTTGATCCGATATTCATCATAAAGAAAATCTTATAAATATTTTTCCTGAGCTTATATAAACAATAGTTATCACACAAAATATCATTATATATTTATATGAGTTGGAGAATCATACTCTTATAAGGAAAAATATATATAAAGATAAAGGGCCGACTATTCGCATCCCCGAATATAGTAAATGCACCCCATTTACTTAGCATACCCCAACATAATATTGTAATATATATTTATATATTACTAAACACACCCCCACTTTAGACATTTTTGCCCTTAACAAGTAAATATTTTTATTAAATAATTATAAACCCTAAGAAACCCTTACATGAGATAAAATCTGGAGATTATAATAAGATTCATCAGCTGTCGCCATTTGAGAGCTCTTGAAGACTTGAACAACATCCTAACTCTTTTAGTAATGTACATTTCACTAAAAATTTTAAGGCATATCAAAATCATCAAACTTTGTTATTCTTGAAATCTGACCAAAATACATTGCCATTAAACAAGTGGATTGGGAACTGCTGAAATTACAATAGAGATGGCCGCAATCTGATTTCGTAAGTAGTTAATAAGGCGTCCCAAAAAACAATTTGTCGGATTGGGGATGATGCATATGTGTTTCGTCTTGTGCTTCAAGAATTCATCAATATACATACTATGGCCAAATCCATTCAATCTATAAAACACACATGAAGATATATGACGAAAATGATAAAACAGAATATTTTGTGATGATGATGACTGATGTATCAGATGATGACGTGGAACGAGGGATTTCACCCATAAACATTTCCAATTCATCATCATCTTTCATTTTTATTTTTTTCTGCAACTTTCTTCTCCCGAATCTTCACTCCTTTGAAATACTAAAAACAAATTATCAATCACCTTTGTCCTTTTTATGTTTATAATTTTTGGATAGAAATAATCAAGATTGAGAACGATAACAATGATTTATTAAACTATTGCAAAAAAAATAATTAAAAGGTATTTATGTCTTACTAAATTAAAATATTTTAATCTAGATATTTATGGGGTGCATTTAGTATATTTGGGGCCCTAAAGATAATTATATAGCTAGGTATCTGCATAGTTGAAGCACAAATTAAAATAAATTGAAAATATAAATATTACGACGTATTTTTCAATATATTTTCCTTTATACATGGTGATGCTAGTCTATTAATTAAATTGAATTGGCGTAAGATTAATTAATTTTGTAAAGATTATAGATGAATTGAGTGGAGAATCATATTTCGTGTGGTTCCGGGATGCAGGGTACTCTTGCTCCATTATATTTCAAAAATTCAAGAAATAAAATTGAATTTAGGCTTATTAGGGTTTATGAGGTATGATTAGAAGTTTGAGATAGAATAGTTGAAACCTTAATTAATTATTTTTAAGGGTATTTAAGTCTTTTCATATAAATATATTTAAATCTATAATGGGGTTTATTTAGTAGATGTAGATGTGGGGTGCACCCCCTTTTTTAATAATGATGATGATTACTATGCAATATGCATGTATTCTTTTCATGAAGAGATTATATACTACATATTTGGCATGATAAGCAACTCCTCCCAAACTTCTGGATTTTTTATACGAATTTTTTTTTTTTTGAACTATAGTCTTTAAATTTTTTAATATCAATCCTGCTATAACTGGTTAGCTTAAATGCTAAATAGAATTACAATACAATTAATTTTCTTTTTTCCTATGATGGACTTTTGATCCTAGATATAGGGTTATAATCACATGATGGATTACCTAAAGAAAACTATTAATAAACTGAAGAAGGAAAAAATCCCAAGGCCCAGCACACGTGATAAACATCTCTTCTTCTCAGGCTAGAATGAGCTTTCACCAAAAAGAACACCATGTTTCACATGTAATAAGCACTTATATGATTGAGTGATTTTAACTGTACTACAATATCTGTCATCCAATCTAAATTTGTTATAGAATACATAATACAATAGGATAAACAATTGAATATTATTGAAGATAATAAGGATTGATTTAGTCTCCCAAACTTATAGGACTAGCTGTACTCTTTTTACTTGCAAAGAACCTTAACTAAATAACAAGAATCTTCAACAAAATTTTATCCAAGGTTTGCAATGCTGCCTTAAACAGTTTGCTAGAGTTGTCCAAATCAGATACAAGAAAATGAAGGGGGGAGTATATGCCACAAGAGAGATGCTCAGCTAGAATAGTCATGACTACCATGATTGAGGAGGAAAGCAATTTGATCTGCAAGCAATCAAAACACAGTTTGATCAGGATCACATTATACTTTAACAAGATGAGTATATTTATAACATTTACCTTCAGAAGCATTGTTAGACCATAGACGTAGGTTGTCCTTAAGAAGCTGCAAGAGCTTCTGGATGCAGGGATCACTTGACTCATCAACTTCTGCTTCTTCAATTGCTCTCTCCGCAAAGGATCGCGCACTGCAGAAGAGAGCAATCAGATTAATATAGATTAAATGCATGCAGATTAAAATATACAAATGGCACAAAGCCACAAACCTTGGGGGGGCTGATCCCAATATCTCAAAATGGAAAACAGCGTAATTCAAAGAGCACGCCAGCCGAACCGAAATTTGAAGCAGCTAAATGTAATTTAGCTTCATTGAGAGCGGACTGCAAAAAAGCACAAAAAACAAGTTAAATGCATTTCTTAGATTGATTATGACCAGATGACAACATACCTGATATGCTCCGTAAGAAAAACCAGAAAATTTTTCCAAGTCATCATCACTAGTGCTAATCAAAGCCAGATACCTATAAAAATCCCCTTTCCTACAGTAAAGATATTCAAAATTGAGAAGCTTTTATTTGATTTGTAGCCAATACAACACAGAAATGATCAAAGAGAATTATTAAAGAAACAAACAATAAAATTAACAAAGTTGAGAGAATGAGAAAGAGTAAGAAGCAAATTACAGTCTACATCCACTTGGAGATTCAGATGTTATCTTAATGTTATCTTATTGATCACTTAAGTACAAGCTCAAAGAAATCACTCCAAAAGCTAGAATACACTTTGTTGAAAAGTAAAGAAAAACTGGAATCAATGTGATCAAGTGTGTGTATTGTGTGGGCTATATATAATGAGCTACAGTGAAACAAAATTGCTGCGCTTGCATTAGTTGTAAAAGCTGGCATAACATACTCAACTACTCAAGAAAATCGTTCTACAAGATCACACCAGAAGAAGATTTTTGCTTTTAACATCTAACTCTCTTCCTAACCCACAGCTGATTGATAGATCAAGATTATTACCACATACTTTATAATAAAACAACAAGGTGAAATTGAAATATACTGATCACTCACGTCTTTTGGCAAAGGACGTAGGTCTCTGCAGAGATACATGAGCGGAGAAGATATTCATCAATGAATGAGGTCATTTCTGTGACCATGTCACCGAGCTCAGTCTGCGGCCTGATTAGGTACTCCCTGAGCGACTCAACATCCACTTCGTTCGATTCACCCGAATTCACAGTTGATGACAAACTTCTCAAATAAGGTATTCGATGACTGATCTTACTCTTGAACCCATTCAAGAGCAGATTCCTCTCGAATTCAGTCAATTCTGTACCCATTTTTGCGACTTTTGTCATAGCATCTACCACGTCTGCCAAAATTCACACACCCAAACTACTATTCAACAGAAAAAATATATATGCGCTAAAATCAATTATTCACGCGTAATTTCAACAGAAAACATATGCTAAAATCAATGATTCACGGGTAATTTTCCCAACAAGAAAGACAAGTGACAATATATCATCAATAAAGCAAACAGTAAAATTCACAAAGTTTTATGATCCATTCTTAGGGCAAAATTCAAAGGAGAAAGAATATGCAAGTTTAAATGTCTACCGCGGTACTATTGTGATTCCGCCGCAATTCTTGCTATGGAAACGAGAACTTCACGATCCGTGATACGATCCATTAGCGATCGGGAAATTGAACTGCTCGTCGTTTTGATTTCAGTCGTGCAAATTAGGTCGAAAAATTCCTGCCTACTGATACTCCATTGGCTTTGGTTTTAATGGATCTGTGATTCAAGAGCGAATCTGCCAATTTATACTCTGACGGTTTCTCCGGATTCTAGCGGGTTTTAAACGAAAATATTTGAACGGGATTATTGAATTTCATGCACGGTCCATGGTTGCGCAAAGGCTCGGGACACCGTTTCCTAAATTCCGTATTTTTTCTAAAATATATCTTTTTTAGTAATACTAAATTATATATTCTTTAGCATACTAAAGTATTATTTCTTTCTTAAAAAAAATTAACTCTTAATTAAACATTTATAATATTCATATTTTGTTATACCTTTTTCAAATTATACCATTTTTTATTAAAATGTATATATTTTAAAACAAAATAATATACTCTTATACACTTTGTATACCGAAATACAAGACCAACACATATGGAAATTCCTGCAATACCCCTAACTTAAAAAAAAAGGAGACATAATGAGAAAATATTCGGAAATTTGAGCCATTTACCAATAATTGAAATTATTATTTTTATTTAAAAAAAAAAACTATTTTTAGTGTGAAATTTTTGTGAGACCAATTTATTTGAAACGGGTTGTGATTAATTATTAAAAGGGTATAGTTATTCATATCCCGATTTTATTAATCATACTTCAATTACTAAATGTGTCTACTGAAAATTAAAAGATACATTTATAAATTACTAAATACACTCCATTTTAAAGTATTTTACCTCTTTAATTAGTAGTGGTCTATTCTAATTCCAAAGTTCCTGAACATATCCCATTTTCTAAAGAATAAATATTCAAAATATTTAATTATATATTAGATCAAAATCTACAATATTCATAAATAATTAGATAAGTATTCAAAATATTTAGACATATTTGGTATCAAATTAGATGATATATATTTGGCATTTAAATTACATAATTTGATAAATATTCTGAATATTTAGATAAATTTGGTATTAAATTAGATGATGTATATTTGGTATTTAGATTACAATAAGAAGTATGCATTATTCAAAAATAATTAGATAAATATTCATAATATATAATATTCAAATTACTAAATACACTTCATTTTAGATTATTTTAATCTTTTTAATTAGTAGTTTTCTATTCTTATCCCAAAGTTCTTGAACGTATCCCATTTTCTAAACATACCTAAAGATAATTAAAAATAATACAAAAAATTTAAACTGAAAATTATGACCGATTAGAATTTCCTCTCCATTATCATCTATTCATCTAGTTAGTCCCAATCAATTTTAAATAATTCAATCATTAGCTATTTACCATTAAATTTAGGGATTTCAATATCCTAATAGATTCAAATACAAAACAACAATTAATTGAGATTCATTATAATAGATTTTAAATCAAATGTGAAACATATGTACGCATAAAAAAGTTGACGTGATCTTTAAATTGTCTTGAAAGGAGTTAAAAGAACTTAGAATGATGGTAGAAATAAAACGGGGTTCCTCCGCCGCTCTATTCTTCCTCCTCCGTAGAGTAGTCATCGCCAATATCTTCATCCATTTATTTAAATAATTCAATTTTTTATATATATAAATTAAGAAAATGTGAATACGGTAAAGATTTAGTAATTGTATCATGATTACTAATTCCGTGCTTATTGGTGTTCATCTTGAATTGACACACAGAGATCAATATAATGCAAATTTAAAATTTAAAGGTTAGCCTAAATTTAATAAATGGGTATATTTAATTATTATGGGGTACTATTATTGATATTATATTATTATTTAATAATATATGTTTTATAAAGGGTATTTAAATAATATTAATTAAAGATAATTTAAATTTATTTTTTTTGAGGGTATGTTGAGCAAATTTTAGGTGTGTGTAGTCGTCTAGTGCCAATGGGTAGAGTACCCGCTTATTTTGGGGTATCCGTATTCGTATCTTATTAAAAATTATTTTGGTATCCATACTCGTCTAATTCTCATTTGTCAATACCCATGGGTACCCGTACATGTTTAATATTCATTTATTTTATATATATTTATATTATTTTATTGTCTAAAAAAATATAATAATAAAAGTTACATTATTAATAATTAAATATAAAATAAATATATTATAAATTCTATTATTTTAAATAAATATTTAATAAATATGATCAATTAAAATTTATAACTATAGGTTAAATATATAAAATATTTTATAATATATAAATTATATATAATATATATTAAATTTTAGAAAAATATATAATATAATCGGGGTACTCGCGAGTTTTGGGGCATTACTCGTAACCGTTCCAAATTCTGATGGTTTTTCTTAAAACTATACGTACCTGTCCCAAACACATTTACAACTACCTGTACCCTATCCATTAGGATTTGGGTAGACCGGATATCCAGAAATATCCGTCCCATTACCATCCATATAGTCATTTCCTTATTAAAATATAATTTTTTTATAATTAAAAAAAGATTTTAAGATAGGTAAAATATTTATGATATATATTAAACTAGCTATGAGTTTATATCTCTTGCATTTGTGTACATGTACTATTAGGTTTTTTTAAGTAAAAGATATTATAGATATCAACTCACCGAAATATCGATATGATCAAGGTTAACAATATTATCGGATAAATCCGATGAAATAAAAAATGCCTCAGTAGAGAAAGCATAAAAAGCTAGATTATGAGCTAAAACATACTCATCTAAATAAAACACGATCCAAAGACGAGCACAGATCTAAAATGTCGCTGACGACGCCTCAAATGCATTAATTTTTTTAGAGTTAAATACCAAAATCGTCCCACAGCTTTTTACTTTATCCAAAACGGTCTCAAAATACTTAAAATCTTTGATTTGATCTCGTACCTTTTAAAATTTTACCGATTTAGAATCATATCTTATTTTGTCTCCAATTTAGTCCCATAGCATTTGAATTTCTTCAAAACCGTCCCAAGTTTTAAAAGTTTTGCTATGTATCGACCCTTCCTTTTACTATTTTTCAGATTTATTTAATAAAATAGATTTCTTTACCTTTATATACTCATTTTCACCCCATTTTCATCGAATTCTTATATTTTAAAATAGACATAGTCCATTACGATCATATCAGGCCCAACATGCTTCCGTACATTAATTAAACAACATTAATCTTATAGCTGACCGGCTTAAAATAGTAATAGTACCTTTTTTTTACTGTCAATCCACGGGGTATTCGAGAGGTTTTACAGTTGCTCCTCACAGCTAACCACGCGCCTCGCAGTGTGATGGATCAATCCCGTTCCTTCAGTAGATCTCAGCACAACCCTGGTTCGTTTTCTATACCGGGTGTACAGGATATTGCTACTGCTTCTCGTCGGAAAGTATGGAGATTGAAGTTGCAGAATGAAATAGAAGGTTACATGCGGGCAGTAACCCAAGATTATTTATTTATTGAATGGAGAATTTATTACACACTCATCCTCACAGAACAAGAGGAGATAACTCCTTTAGCTACCTATTGTAGCTGCACTCAGAACACTTATACAAAGAAAAGAAAATAATACAATGTTTATTTTAGAAAGAGAAAAAAGAGGGTGATGGTCGATGTCTTCTGCTTTCTCAATACACCTATTTATAGAGGCTTTCGGATTTGAAATTCAGATTTAAAAGCCTCTCAATCTTTTGTGACGTCACTGCTTACGTCATTGTGTTGACATCAGCACTTGCATCATCTGCCTCGAATTTCAACTTTAGCAGCTGGCTGGTCCATTCTTCTTTATTGAATTCCCCATTGTGGGTCATCTTCCCTGTCGGTTACATGACTCTTACCCTTTCGGAAAGGTCACCTGGCTCTTGCTTTTTTGAGGAGTCATTTGTCCTCTTTGGTGCCTGATGATTCTCCGGCTCCTAGGTATTCCGAAGAGGTTCTACCCTCTTCTTTCCACGTGTCTCCTTTGTTGGGGGTGGATCAGCAGTTCTGATCATCCCTATACCCAATATTATCCTTTTCCCAAATTCTAGTTCTGCTTGGGTGGAACAGCTTGTGCATACCTTGTTCGTCCATTGCCCAAAATGGGCCATGTTACAATATTTCCGATGGGTTTGTATACTCACCGGAATCTTATTTTTTCAGAGAAGTTCTTGTTTTTCTTGGAACGCATTTTCCGCAAATACTGTCTTTTTTCCTGTTAAAGTATTCAACATGAAAGACTCATTCAAAAACTTATGCTCGAACTTGAATGGAAACTTCACCTCCACCATGGCTTTGATGCAGGCATACAAACCCCTTGCTCTTCGCGTAGAGATCTGTTCTTCAGAAAATGTAGAAACCAAGACTGGTTTCTTTCCAGAAGACTCTTTAATCTTATTGATGCTGAGACAACGGGTCTTCTTAGATTGATGTAATGGAAGGCCTTGTGGCTGCCTTTCCCGACTGGTTCTGGGGCCGCACTGGTGAAGTACAGCTCTAATACATCGCCCCTAGATTGAGTCGAGTTATTTTCCCATGCCTTGAAAACCTTTTCACCGAGCTGAAAGTTTTGCAAGTTTTGGGAAATCTGGTGCAACGATATAGATCGAGGCTAGTGCCCCAAAGTCATACCACCGCTTTACATCCATTAGATTTGAGCCTTCTCGCATCCAGACTCGGGAATATTCTCCCGATATATCCACCCGATATTTCTCTGGTCGGATTCCTTGTCTGGTGTTCAATTTCTCCCAGTTGGCCTGGTATTCCTGCCAATAAGAGAAATCAGCTAAGTTAATACAAACCTTAGCAGTGTCTAAGGTTGATCTCTCCCTCTTTGACCCCAAAGGTGCTTGGTTGATTCGTTGACTCTAGATGTGACTCCAGGTCTTCAATTTTTCCTTGGACCGGTTCTTCTTTTGGAGGTTCCAGACTAGGATTTATGCTGAGGGTACTTGAATCCCTTGCTCCGGGATTAGAGCCCCGTTCTCGACTACTCTTCTTTTGTCGATTGTAATTGCTATCAACAGCCCGGAGGAGTGGCTCTCGTGTTGCTTCGAACAGACTTGCGTAGTTTCGAATGTAGTCTCATATGCGATTAGACACTTTGGTCTGATCACTACCTTGTATTCTTCCGGCATGCCTTGCATTGAGTGTCAGATTCTCGAATTCCCTTTGGAGCAACTCAAGGTTGTCCATCAGGTGCCTTGATACAGTCATGATGGAGTCTATTTCAGCTCCTTCCATCTTTTGTAAGGAAATCTGTCAAAACATTATCAACAGATTTAATAATGACAATATTAAAATCATAATATTGACATTCTGCTTGCCATATTAAAAGTCTAGCATTTTCTGGTTTAGATTCTATTTTATTTTTTAAAAAGGCTTTGACGCTTGTGTTATCAATTTTAAGGATGAATTTCTTCGCGAGAAAAAATAGCGGACATTTCTTGAACGCCTTTCGAACTGCAAAGAACTCATTTTTATTGATATGTCATCTATTTGTTTCGTTCTCCGTAAAGAGCCCGCTACAGTATCTGTATGACATTTCTCCTTCTGTTGTGGACTTTGTAAGCACCGCTGTACACCAATGGTCACTGGCATCTGTGTAGAGTACCAATTCATCCTCGTTATTTGGTATAGCTAACTTAGAAAGCTTTTTGCAAACCTCCTTTAGTTGTTTAACCATTTCTCGGTGTGATTCCTCCTATTTGAATTCAACATCTTTTTTCAACAGATGACTAAACACCTTCCTGTATTGTGTCAGATTGTTGATGAACATTCCAGCAAAGTTAACAACTCCTAAGAAGCTTTGGAGTTGCTTCTTGTCCTTGAAATCTTCAGGAAATCCTTGAACTTTTTCTACAATGTGTGGTTGTAGAATGATTCCAGATTCATCGATCTCAACTCCAAGAAACTCGATCTGTCTTGTTGCAATAACTGCTTTCTTTTCAGAAAGCACCAATCCTTCTTTGTGGCACACTTCTGAAAATATCTCCAATGCGCCAAATGTTCCTTCATGTTCTTTGAGGCTATGAGGATGTCATCCACATAAACGAACATAAATGAGAAATAATCTTTGAAAAGATTATCCATCTTCCTTTGGTATATCTGGGGTGCGTTTGCCAAGCCCATAGGCATGACATTCCAGATATAATGGCCTTGTGGTGTGGAGAAGGTTGTGAACTTCTTGCTTCCTTTTTCCATCCTAATCTGGTAGAATTCAGATTTGCAATCAAACTTTGAGAATACCTTGGCATTCTTGATAAAGTTAACCAAGTGTTTCATACTTGGTATATAGTATCCATCGAACTCCAAGATGTTGTTGATTCCTTTGTAATTGATCACAAGTCTCGGTTTTTCCCGCTTGACTTCTCCATGATTTCGAACTAAAAATCCTGGACTGCTGTATGGAGATACTCCTGGTGATATTAACTTAAGGTCTAGATGTTCCTCAAGTATTTGTTGCATGTCCTTTCGATCCTCTTAGTTCATCAGAATAGACTTGTATCTCACGAACTCATGCTCTTTTCCTTCTTTTACTTTGAGTAAAGCTTTGAGCTCGTTTTTATCCCACCAGACTGGAGGGTCCTCATTGAAGTTTCTCTGCATCTTTTTCTTGACGTCTTTCAAAGATGTTTGTTCTTCGATTGTGACGTCTCTCTGTATACTTTCCCCAAAGATTGCTTTGAGAAAATTGATTGTATTTTCCTTTAATTTCTCTATCTTCCATCCTCCTTTAGTCTCGGCTCTCATCTGAAGGACCGCTTCGCCATATTTCCTTCGATCATTCATCTTTGGATGACCCAGTTTTCCTTCATCACCACGCTTGCTGCGAAACTTGATTGACATTTTTCTTTGAAATGCATTACGCAGTCTTGGTGCAATGATCTTATGTTCACAAAGGGTTGTGAAAATAAGCCTCCTTGTTGCATTTTCTTAGATAAAACGCTTGAATGTCTGTAGAAAATTATTTCCTAACAGAATATCTATTCCGGTGTCGTGAAAATATATCGGTGGAGTTTTCACCTTGTACCACGGGGTACGATCTACTCCTCCGATAATGATTTTCGTCTGCTTGATTCCTCTGTTAAGGATTATCACCCTTTGAGAGAAATCTTTTCCTAGAACTGTTGGCAGTTCTTCACCTGAGCCATGGGTGGTTCTGCTTGGGTGGAACAGTGTTTGCAGAGAATGCGTTCCAAGAAAAAACAAGAACTTCTCTGGAAAAATAAGATTCCGGTGAGTAAACAAACCCATCAGAGATATTGTAACATGACCCATTTTGGACGAACAAGGTATGCACAAGATGTTACACCCAAGCAGAACCAGAATTTGAGAAAGGGATAAGATTGGGCATAGGGATGATTAGAACTGCTGATCCACCATAACAAAGGAGACACGTGAAAGAAGAGAGTAAAACCTCTTCAAATACCCAGGAGCCGAAAGAATCATCAGACACCAAAGGGACAAATGACTCCACAAAAACTCAAGTGCCAGGTGACCTTTCCGAAAGGGTAAGAGACATGTTACCGACAGGGAAAATGACCCACAATGGGAATCCAATAAAGAAACCAGCCAGCTAATGTAAAGTGACGCAAGCAGTGACGTCACAAAAAAGGAATCCAATAAAGAAGAATGCACCAGCTAGATGCTAAAGTTGGAATCCGAGGCAGATGACGTAAGTGCTGACACAAACACAATGATGTAAGCAGTGATATCACAAAAGATTGAGAGGCTTTGAAATCCGGATTTCAAATCCGAAAGCCTCTATAAATAGGTGTGTTGAGAAAACAGAAGGGATGGACTATCACCCTCTGTTTTCTCTTTCTAAAATAAACATTGTATTCTTTTATTTTCTTTGTATAAGTGTTCTGAGTGCAGCTACAATAGGTAGCTAAAGGAGTTATCTCCTCTTGTTCTGTGAGGATGAGTGTGTAATAAATTCTCCATTTAATAAATAAATAATCTTGGGTTACTGCCCGCATGTAACCTTCCATTTCATTCTGCAACTTCAATCTCCATACTTTCCGACGAAAAGCAGTAGCAGTATTCTGTACACCCGGTGTAGGAAACGAACCAGGGTTGTGCTGAGATCCACTGAAGGAACGGGATTGATCCATCACACTGCGGGGTGCGTGGTTAGCTGTGAGGAGCAGCTGTAAAAATCTCTCGAATACCCGATGGATTGACGGTAAAAAAAGGTACTATTATTGTTTTAAGTCGGTCAGCTATGAGATTAATGTTGTTTAATTAATGTACGGAAGCATGTTGGGTTTGATATGGTCGTAATGGACTATGTCTATTTTGAAAGATAAGAATTCGATGAAAATGGGGTGAAAATGAGTATATAAAGGTAAAGAAAGTTATTTTATTAAATAAATCTGAAGTAGTAAAAGGAGGGGTTGGTACATAGCAAAATTTTTAAAACTTGGGACGATTTTGAAGAAATTCAAAAGCTATGAGACTAAATTGAAGACAAAATAAGATGAGACTAAATTGGTGAAATTTTAGAAGGTACGGGACCAAATCAAAGATTTTAAGTATTTTAGGACCGTTTTGGATAAAGTAAAAAGTTGTGGGACGATTTTGGTATTTAACTCAAAGTTTACATAAGCAAGTGTTGCTCGAAATAAAACAAAATAGATTATGGACTCCGAAAATGCTAAGTACAAGTAATTGCATAAATTTGGAGTAATTAATTATAAAACAAATAATTGAAGAATTGTGTATACTTAATGAATAAGTTAAGTTGAATTATTTGGCAAGTGTTTTAATACTATTCCATCGACTTATGAAATACTCCTCTCGAAGTTTCTACTTTCAACGAGGTCGCACTTTGCCAATGCCGACTACCCTCTTCAATCATTGATATGATGACAAAATGATATGATCTAATTAATTAATTAATTAACAAACAAATCATCTCTTAATAAACTAATCAAAATTAATCATCAACTAACTCCATAAAAAGATCCTAATTAAGAGCGAATCAAATCGGGCCTAATTCACAATTTATTCCTTCAATCGTTTACTAATTAACCTGTTTAACAACCTCTTCTACTTCCCTTTTTTTTCTCCTATATATTCTCTCCCCCAAATTCGGAAAAAAATAAAAACAAAAAAATAAGCCAATGATGAAAGCAGAAGAAGTTCTGAATCTATTCGATTCCTGCTGGTTCGGAAGTCCAAAGCCATCCGATTCGTGCTGGTTCGGAATCAAAACTGCAATACTTCCGCCGAAATACGAACCTCCGTCGCCAACCGCCATGTTGATGCTTCAGAAATTGGAAGAAATCGAACCGCCGCCGATTGCTCAAAAGCTTCAAATCCGATCGTTAAGCGATCGTTGCATAACCGTCGACGTAGGAGAATCGGATGATTCACCGAAGCCAAAGCTGCAGAGGATTTTATCCGGCAAGGAAATGGCCGTGGAAGTTGCGGAGCCGCGCGGCGAGAAACGGCGGCGGCGGAGAGAGAGAAAGAGACTGAGAAGAAGCTTATCTGCTATGCGATTGGAGGAATTGAAAGCGTTCATGGAGTTAGGGTTCGTCTTCAGTGAAGAGGAGTGGAAATCCGGAAGGAATTCTGGCCTGTTTTCGGTTCAAAATTGGGGGAAAATGGCGGATGACAGTGAGGGAGAAAACGGTAATTTGCTGATGAACTGGAAGATTCCATCTGTGAAGAATGAGATCACCATGAAAGATCATCTCAGAATTTGGGCTCACACTGTTGCAGCAAATGCTAGGTGATGGAATTAGATTTTTGTTGATTGATTTAAAAGTTTGTAGTTGTACATATGTTTTTTTTTTGTAAATGATTAGGATTGTAGTGTTCATTTACAAAAAATAAAAATAAAAATAAAATAAAATAAAGAGAGTTTGTTGAGAAAGAATGCAGATTTAATGAAATTAGTTGAAATTGATGATCAAAGTGAATATAATTGGCCTTTCATATTTGTGAAAAGCTAGGTCAAGATATCCTCATAATTCTTTATAATAGTTAGCGATTATCAAACCTTTTGAAGATAACTTAATTTAGATCGTTTTAATATAGTAATTGGCTTATAATTAGATTATTTCATCCTTAGATTTGTATATAAATTGAAATGTAACTTAATTCAATTGATTATATAGGGGCAGTTTTTTTTTATAGAAATAGCTCTCGTCTATAATATAGACAAAGCTATTCTATAAAAAAAACGGATCAAAATTTAAAATAGCCACTGTTCCTTAAATTTAATTTTTTCTAGCCACCCTCATAATAATACATTTTTTCTAGCCACTTTCTACCGTTCAATCCAAAAATATCCCTTTTCTATTTAAAATCAATAAAATCTTTTATTTACTCTACCCGATTGATATCCGTATATGATTTTCAATATCCTCTCTCTTTTCATCACAATTTTCTTTTTCAAAATAGACATAGTCCATTACGACCATATCAGACTCTTCATGCTTCCGTACAATAATTAAACAACATTAATCTCGCACTTAATCGACTTGAAATAGTATCAGTACCTTTTTTTACCGTCAATCCACCGGGTATCCGTGAGGTTTTACAGCTGCTCCTCACAACCAACCACGCACCCCGCAGTGTGATGGTTCATTCACATTCCTTCGAGCACTCAGAACACTCATACAAAGAAAGAAATACAATGTTTATGGAGATATGGAGATTAAGGTTGGTTCATTCACATTCCTTCAAGCACTCAGAACACTCATACAAAGAAAGAAATACAATGTTTATGGAGATATGGAGATTAAGGTTGCAGAATATAATGGAAGGTTACATAATTCGAGCAGTGGCCCAAGATTATTTATTTATTGAATGGAGAAATTTATTACACACTCATCCTCACAGAACAAGAGGAGATGACTCCTTTAGCTGGTAGCTGCACTCAGAACACTCATACAAAGAAAGAAATACAAGATTTATTTAGAAAGAGAAAACAGAGGGTGATGGTCGATGTCTTCTGTTACCTCAACACACCTATTTATAGAGGCTTTCGGATTTGAAATCTGGATTTCAATGCCTCTCAATCTTTTGTGATATCACTGCTTGCGTCACTTCACATTGGATGCCAACCTTTCAGCAGCTGGCTGGTCTTCTTTTCTTTATTAGATTCTTTTTTGTGACATCACGGCTTGCGTCACTTTTCATTGGATGCCAACTTTTCAGCAGCTAGCTAGTCTCTCTTTATTGGATTCCTTTTTGTGGGTCATCTTCTTTGTTGGTCACATGTCTGTTACCCTTTCGGAAAGGTTACCTGACTCTTTTTTTTAGGAGTCATTTGTCCTCTTTGGTACCTGATGATTCTCCCGGCTCCTAGGTATTTCGAAGAGATTTAACCCTCTTCTTTATCAGCAGTTCTGATCATTCCTATGCCCAATCTTATCCCTTTCCCAAATTCTGGTTCTGTTTGGGTGGAACAGCTTGTGCATACCTTGTTCGTCCATTGCCCAAAATGGACCATGTTGCAATATATCTGATGATTTTGTTTACTCACTGGAATCTTGTTCTCCAGAGAAGTTTTTATTTTTCCTGGAAAGTCTTCTCAGCGAACACTGTCTTTTTCCCTGTTAAAGTATTCAACAGGAAAGACCCATTCAAAGACTTCTGCTCGAACTTGAATGGGAACTTCACCTCCACCATTGCTTTGATGCAGGCATACAAACCCCTCGCTCTCCGTGTGGAGATCTGTTCTTCAGAAAATGTAGAAACCAAGACTGGTTCCTTTCCAGAAAACTCTTTGATCTTATTTGATGCTGAAACATCGGATCTTCTTAGCTTGATAAAATGGAAGGCCTCGTGATTTCCTTTTTCGACTGGTTCTGGGGCCGCACTGGTGAACTACAGCTCTAATACATCACCTCTGAATAAAGTCGAGTTGCTTTCTCATGCCTTGAAAACCTTTTCTCCCAGCCAATCTGGTAGTTTTGCAAGTTCTGGGAAACCTGGTGCAATAGTATAGACCGAGGCTAGAGCCCCAAAGTCATATCACTGCTTTACATCCATTGGATTTGAGCCCTCTCGCATCCAAACTCGGGGATATTCTCCAGGTATATCCACCTGACATTTCTCCGGTCGGATTCCTTGTCTGGTATTTAATTTCTCCTAGCTGGCCTGATATTCCTGTCAATAAGAGAAATCAGCTAAGTTAATACCAACCTTAGCAGTACCTGTCATAGGCCTAAGGTTGATCTCTCCCTCTTTGACCCCAGAGGTGCTGGGTTGACTCGAAGGCTCCAGATGTGACTCAGAAGCCTCGACTTTTTCTTGGATTGATTCCTTTTTGGAGGTTCCAATCTAGAACTCGTGTCAGGGGTATTTGAATTCCCTGCTCCAGGTTTAGAGCTCCATTCTCGACTACTCTCCTTTTGTCGATTGCTATTGCCATCAATAGTCTTTTAATAATAAGGTCAAAGTCCAAATAATATTTTTCATAGTACGGATTCAATTTCATGATAGGGCATAGTCCAAACCCAAGGGAATTGAAGGCTAAAGGTACAAACAAATCAACTTGCAAAAACAAATATTACTCCATACTCATAAGAGAAATTGAAATTTTGAAACTGAAGAATCAGTTGACAAGATTTTTAAATAATTTTAAATGAGAGCTATGACTTTCGAACTAACTAATAAATTTTGTTATCATATGAGTAGTTGTTTGCGAGACCACTCGTTTTTTTATATCTTTTATGTGAATAATAATCATGTATGATGTATACTTATTGAGTCAAGCTTAGGTATAAAATAATGAGTTAATAATAGTATTTGGCTTGACTCACGTATCACAAATTTAGGCTCAAGTTGGAATTCATTTTAGCAAGCAAAATGAAATGAGCTTGACTAGCTTGAAATTAAAAATAAATAATGTTATTATTATCGAATCTATCAATCACGAGCCTTTCGAGTCGAGCTCAACACAAATCATTAGCTTAACAAGTACTATAATATATGTTCGGATTTAAACTCGAGTATATATTGTAACAGCAAATTTTATATTTATTAAATAATAATAAACACAAAAAACTATTACAAAGAAAATTCAAATAGATTAAATTTGAGAATTTAAGAAACAGTGTCGAATCTAATGAGTGACAACTTTGAAGCCTTTTTTGTCTTTGTAGAGAATTCGAGATGCCATCAAATGAGCTCTGAAGACTCTTATTTATAGGGAAAAATAAGTAGTTGGTCTCTTGTACCTTGGACACACAACTTTTTGTCAAAAATAAATCTATTATAAGATATTTTCTCTCGAGATAAGATCTGATTTGATTTCATTTCATTTCGTGCCTGTTCATCAGTCCATTTACCTTTGAAATTTAGTCTATTTAATTTAATTAGGTCTGCTAGATTTGATCTAAACTTAGTTGACTTGGATCATGACCACTTGATATATTTTCGGGCTTACTTGACTTGGGTCAAACCCACTTGTCTTAGCTTTGAATTGAGCACATTTGACTTAAATTTGGGCTCAAATAATTATACTCTCTTCGTTTGTTTTTAAAGGTCTCATTTATTTTTTATTTAAAGTGGATTAAAAAGGATTATTATTAATGTGAAATGGGTAGTTGTATTATTGGGTATGTAGGCCTCATATTAGTAATAGGGTGGTTCGAGCTTGACACTATCGTAATTCTTTGGATAGCAAGTTTCTTGCAAGAGAAGAGTTTTTTCAGCATCATATTATATTATATTAATTAGCTAATAAATTTTTCTTGGAGATGCATCTTCTCCAAGAAAACTGGAAGGGAGATTCATCCTCAAGACTTCCATTCTTATTTAGGAAAGCAAGTTTCTCTGCAAGAGAAAGAGTTTTGTCAGCATCACACTATATTATAATAATATAATATTAGTATGCAAATATATTTAACATTTACCTCCAGATACATCATCTTTAGACCACAGTAGCAGATTGCACTCAAGAAGCTGCATGAGATTCTTGATATGGGGAGTGGCCTCATCAGCCTCCTTACGGGCTTCTTCGAGGGCTCTATTCGCAAAGAAGCGAGCACTGCAAAACACCAGTAGAATGCATTTATTGAATCCTAAAATCCTAATTTATTAGGATTCAAGATAATAGATTACAAACCCTGTCCTACACTCCAATAGATCATAGTAGAACGCATCATGGTTTAAGGCACAAGCCAATCGCACAGGATTTGTAGTGGGTAATTCCAAGGACGCTTCACGGAGGGCTGACTGCAGGAAAGCACAAATAGAACAAAATAATGCATTCGTCTACCCTTAGATTAGGTTAGTGATCCAATGAAAATATATCTACCTCATATGCAATAAATGACAATTATGCAACATTTTCCCAAGTATCCACATCACTTATCTTCGCAAGGTCACGATAAAAGTCTCCTTTCCTACAATGAAGATGAAGATATATATAGACTGAGAATAGTAATTAACTAAACAAGAAGTTAAAGTTAATAAATTAATCCCTCACATCTTATGGTAAAAGACCTTGGACTCAGGGAGCAAATGGGCAAAAGACCTTGGACTCAGAATCATCACATCACATGTAGGGAGCAAATGCCCATCAATGAAGGACGCCATTCTGTTACACTCTTCATACAGCCCAGTCCAGACACACTTTTGCTCCCCTTTACTCTTCTCACCCAATTCACCCAATATTACCACATAACAGATTCCAGAATTTATCTTCTTCTTAAACCCTTCACAAAGGACACCCCTCTCACTCACTGACAAAGCTCCACACACTTTTGCCACATTCATCATTGCCGAAATTTCACATTTAGGCAAAATTGAAGATCCTATCGTTCAACAGATGAACATATATATATCTGAACTTTACGTTTAGGGCAAAATTGAAGATCAAATTTAACAATATTCAACGGATAAACATATATCTGATCCAATTTGAAAGTTCATATCATATCATCGAATAAAAATGGCGAAAATTTAGGGCAAAATTGAAAAGATCTTACCGTCATATTGATGGGATTCCACCGAAACCTTTGCGCAGGCAAGGACACCGTCTCGAGATGAAAGGATTGCCATCAAACTGTTTCCTGTTTCTATCTCTTTCTCGGATGCAAGCTTGTGCATATTAGATATTATTCTCATATTAAATTAATGATTGTGATCATATACACAATTTTATCATAAAATCACCCATTTACCATATTTAATTAAATTACCATATTTCATCAATTTCACATGCTGCGAGATTAATTTAATTTACTTTACTATATTTCAGTCACTCTAATTATAATTTAATTGGTGATTAAATAATTAATCCTTACTAACTAATTAAATTTTCTAACCATTAGTTTATGTTACTATAAGAAAATATTATACCTTTGAATAGATTAAGAAAATTATTTTTTCGTTTGCTTTAAAAAGTTATTTTTTTTTATTTTGAGCTCATACGCTCACAAAATAATTGCGTACTCATTACGCATTAAATAATAATCATTTTTAATTTATATAAAAAAATACAATGAGAACCCTCTAAATAAGGAGTATTATTAAGACAAAGGTATTTTAGAATTTTTTTAATAGAATGATAATGTTAAGTGATTAGATACGTACTATTTATTTTATATAAATTAAATGCAAATGAAAGGTTAATTGTTTTGAATTTTTTTTTCGATTTTAAAAATGTAAAAAATTTTATGTAACGGATAAAAATGAACAATACGAAAACAATTATAAAATGAAAGAGGTACTTCAGTTTATAAAAAACTGTTGAACATCTTATTCATTCATGAAAATAGTGCGATAAATAGAGCGGTTCCGATGAGTTATCATGATCACTATGTTCTCAGCTGTCTTTCCACATATTTCACACCACCTGTTCAAAATGTACTAGTTATAACTCTTGTACAACCTTTGTATCGTGTACCCATCATTAGGGGTCCACCCCTGTCCTGGATTGGTAGAAAAGGTAAATTGCAGGATGTGCCTCACATACGACCCACAAAAAATAATTATTATACTCAACTTACTACACATAGGGTTCACTCTCAATACTAATACAATTATTCACTTCATATTAAAATATTATATTCTTTAATCTACCACGCATTAAATTTTTATACTCCAACTACTAATTATACTAACAATTAATTTTGTCCGATAAAAAAAAGAACATTTTTTATAATATAAATAAAAAGTAATAATATTTTATAGAGAAAATAATAACGTTTTATAGCTCGAACGTGATAATTATTTTTATTATTAAAAAACTATTTTTATTGAAATTATTATTTTTATTATTAAAGAGTCCATTATTTTATAGAGTATTATTACATTTATTATTACATTTCTTTATAGCCCACCGTCTAATGATTATTGTTACATTTCTTTTATAAGTTACAAAAGAAACATTAGGGAAAGGAGGGAGTATATTTGATAATATGTTGATGAACGCTTCATGAAAATAAAATGATTTAATTTGAGAACATTAAAAAAACATTTTGTTCATAAACATATAATAATCAATTATCTGAAAATCGGACCGGATCGGCCGGTTTAACCTGTTGGACCGAGAACCGGTCCCGGAACCGGTTCGGAAGGGCTAGAAAACAGTTTATGGAGTTGAATCGGGTGGAACCGGGTTGAATCAATCAAACCGGAAAAACTGGTTGAACCGGTTTCAATATTATTTTTTTTATTTTTTAATTATTTTTTTAAACTTTTATGATATTCCACTTTTATTTTTATTTATTTTAGAACATAATATTTACATTTTAGATTAAATTATGAATTATAATATTAAGTGGGTATATTATAAACTATGTATGAAGTATAAATTATGAACTATAGATATTTTTATTTAATTATATTTTGATTTTAAATTGTAGTTTAAAATTTAAAAAATAATTTAGGTGATTATATATTTTTATAATTGGTAATTTTATAAAATATAATTGAAAATATGTAAAATTCAATTTTTCGGTTGAACCGTCCGGTTGAACTGGTCCGATCAGTTGAACCTCGAACCGTTGTCTCTTCTGGTTCTTTCTCCGGTCCGGTTTTCTAATCACTGATAATAATATTCATAAATACTCTCTCTATCTTTATGAAAGAGTTGCATTTTATTATTTTAATCTGTTTCAATGCAAGAGATGCATTCCCTTTTTGATAAATAGAACTCACCCAAAATAATTAAGGTATAGTATTTACGTAAAACTTATACACAACACTAAATATTTACACTCATCTTTATCTTTAATTAATAATAATGCCTAAACAAATACTCCCTCCGTCCTTTCAATGAGAGTTTTTTTTTTTCCATTTTGGGCGTCCCACCCAAAGATTCCTTTTCTTTTTTTACACACATGGACCCACACACTCAATAATACAATAAAATATGGGACCTACAGTCCCACTAAAAAGTACCAACTACACATTAAATAATAATACTCCTTAATCCATGTACCAAAAAGCAAAAGACCCTCTTAATGAAGAACGGAGGGAGTAATCTACAAAGTTATTCTACTCCATGATCATAATAATTTTTTTTATTTAAATACTATAAATATGCATATTTTACAAAAATATATGCATTTTACATAAAATCTCAATATTATTTTTACAAAAAATATTAATTAAATAATCAATTTTAATAAAATATTATGTATGTAATATATATAAATTTTTTTCAAAGATCTACCAAATTCACAAGTCATCTAGAGCAAAATTCAAGCACATGACAAATTCTAATTAATGTTTGATTCCGCTTTCTCTCTCAAGTTTCTCACAAAGTATATTTGTTTATTAGCATGTAATATTTGGCACTGGATAATGCCTCTCTCTCAAGTTTCTCACATACTATATTTGTTTACTAGCATGTAATATTTGGCAGCGGCGCTAACCGCAGGAAAGAACAAACAAATAAAACAAGTTAATACATTCGCAATCTTAGATTAGGTTCCTATTAAAATATATCTACCTCATATGCACAAAATAACAAATCTCAACTTTTTCCCAAGAATCCTCATCACCTATCTACTTTAGACTGAGAAGAACTAATAGTAATTAACATATTACTCGTGTCAGAATCGCACATGAACTACTCACTTACGTCTTATAGTAAAATACTTTGGCCTATCTTCTCCTTGAAGACTTCACAAAACACATACCTCTCAACCATGGGCAACGCTCCACCCAATTTTGCCAAATCCATCATACTCTTGCAAAATTTAACCCCAAATAACAAACAAATCCACTCACATATTTGGCAATTGAAGATTTAACACCAAACAAATCCACTTACCGTCATAGAATTAGCAACAATATTCAACCAAATAGCCATATGGCCAATAGAAAAGGTATCCTATCCTATCAACTAATGGAAAATGAAAAAAAAATCAATAAACCAAAATTCACAATATTGAAAAAAAAATATAATCAATAAATCAGAATTCGCAATATTAATTCCACTTAACAGAATTCACAAAATTAATTGCACTTAATATAATTCCATAGAAACCTTTGCATAGGCCACGTTGGAAGGACATCATACCAAAGTCGCGTTGGAAGGACATCATACCAAAGTCGTACAATTAGGACCTTGATATGGTTTTATTCTTTTTATCGTATCGGAGGTTATGTTCTTGTGGAGTTGATTCAGTGAAGAGGTTGCCATCGGCCCATCACAACTGTTCAACAAAATTTTCTCTCTCTACTTTTAGGTGAAGATAATTTCATTTGCTGCTTTTGAAGTAGTACTAGTTACTCCGGATTGGCGTAGCGTGCCGTACCGGATTTTAAACTGGCATATTGCATGCCCGTACTACGATGAGATTCGTTGTTACCTAAATCAATTCCATATATATTACATCCAATGGTGGATGGCCACACGTACATATTTTATTATATTAAAATTAAAATTGAACTTGGAAATAATTTTTTATGAAGATATATTTTTATTTTGACAAATTATTTGCGAACCGTTTCAATGAATTTGTTATTGGTCTGGTTACCGTGCACTCAAATACCCTTTATTATTAAATGATATACCTTATTATTTCTTGAAAATATTAATAAAAATGTATAAATTTTAGAACAAAATGTTGTACCCTTACACACATTGTGCACCTGGGACACAAGAGATTGACTCTTTGTATTTTATTTTATTTTTTAATTATTTTCAATTAATTGTTATTATTAATTACTATCCATCCCAAACGTCATCATTTTATTATTTTTTGTGTCAATTCAAAAAGTATTTATTTTTTTCTTTTTAGTAAAAATTTCCAACATATGATTCAAAACAGTAATAGTTCATCTTTTTAGAGAATATTTTTTTATGAATTACAGAATAGTCTATAAATTAGGGTAAAAAAATTTGAAGTACATTATTTTTCAATAATGATTCACTTCGTTAAAAAGCTACACTCTTCGTCCCACATTTACTTGTACTGTTATTGAAGATACGAAATTTATGAAAAATTATTTTTTGACCAATTTTATTGACTTTTGGAGGGTATTATAGTATTTCTAGATAATAAATACTCAATTATAAAATATGTTATGTGTAATTAAAATATACTTTTAAGGTTAGGAATCGATATGATATTTTTATTTTTGGGTAGTGTAATTTAATGTGAGATGGGACAAAAACAAAAAATGTAAAATTTAATGTGGAACAGAGAGAGTAATTTTTTATATATTAAAAATAAAGTAATATTTAAATAAGGGCACATCTATGACGATTCACACGATTATTTGTCTTAATTAAAATTGAGGTTTGTAAAACGTTAATAATAATGATATTATTAAAATAAAAAGTACAACTAAAAATCTTTCGCGTTCCCAGATTACTTAAATATATATTAAACTGAAATAGCAAAAACTCGTGTTCACCCGGGCGCATGGACCACATTTCGTGCGCCTTTAGAATTTTGTGTTAAATTGTATATCTTTTAGTATACAGATGTGTACCTTTTATTTTCTAAAGAAAATTATTGTGTGTATCTAGGCGCATGAACAACGCTCCGTGTGCCTTTAGAAGTTTGTGTTAAATTGTATACCCTTTAGTATAAAAATATGTACCCTTTATTTTCTAAAGAAAAAAAAATATTAATGAAAAGTGTATACCCTTTAGAATAAAATGGTGTACCTTTTATTAATTGAAGTGTATACCCTTTAGACCAAAGCAATATACCCTTACTCATAATACTGAATTTTTAAAGGCGCACGGAATGTGTTCCCGTGCGTCCGGGCGCACGCAAGCCTCACTCATCTGAAATTTGAACTGACGACCTCTTGAATTACATGTACTGTATCATGGAAATTTTGATTATGAAGTGCTATGTAATAAAATAATCCATTTATACTCCCTCCGTCACATCAAAAGGGTATCTTTTTTTCATTTTGGGCGTCCCATCTAAAGAGTCTCCTTTCATTTTTTAAACATATGTAATCCACATGCACCTACTAATACAATTAAAATATGGGTCCTACACTCCCACTAATACAACTACTCACTACACATTAAATAATAGGAGTAATACTTTTAATTCACGTGCAAAAAGGAAACACTAACCTTTGAGTGGGACGGAGGGAGTATACTTTAATCGTGATAAATGAGATCATCTATTTCATTCTATATTTCGTATCATATTCCATTCATTAGATTATTGTTGTGTATCATAATTAATGTTCAAAATTCATCACATGGCCCAATGGTTTAATAGTCATTTGTAGGATATAGTTTTTTTATATTGTAAAACACTAATGAAACACTAATGGTTTAAATTATATATATTGTGATCAAACGCTACTTATGTGGATAAACTGTGATTTTTATATGGTAAAATATGTTTATTAGTAGTTACTCCCTCCATCCCGCCCATATTGCATCGTTTACTGTAGCTTTTGTGAGAGCTTTATGAAGTAAAACGGTGCAATTTGACGGGACGGAGGGAGTAAAGTACTAATGTTTTTTTAAGTATATATATAATTTATTAATATATGATGTTGGGTGCATTATAATATGATTAATTAAAAATATACTTTAACTACCAATAAATATACTCCTTTATTTATATAGTAAGCATAGTAATTTAATAATGAATCGACCCGTCTTATATATACTCATCTCACAAAAGAATACTCCGCAAAATAATTCAGGAAAAATAAATTACAAGCTGGGAAGCTGAGTGACTATGTTTGTTTTCGATTTTTTAGTTTATATTTAAGAATATTACATTCATTTTTTTTTGTTCTAAATGGGATTTAATAAAATCAAATTATATAAATATCACATATCTCTTATACACATCACATTCTACTCTCTCACACATATCATTCCCTATTAATTTAAAATAAAATTAAACTCTACCATATTTAAAAACAAACACTGAAATAAAATTAAAATCTACGCTATTTAAATCCTCAAGGCAAACACAGATTAATACTAAATCTATTCAATTCTAATTGATCGATCTTTCGTATTCCTACCTAAAATCAAAATAAACATCACAAAGCATCTTATCATCAACTAATTTTGAAAAACCACTCAAACTACAACTCTGTGTCAAAATTGTCATTTATAAGCATTTTGGACTTTATGTGAAAAATATTTCATGTAGAATTGAAATTATTACAAAGACCTGAAAAGAAGACTATTATTTCTGATTGCAATTTACTCATAAATTACTCACAATCTTCATTTTCCATTTTGCATGTTTTAAATCCATGACTATTTCAACTTAATTGAATAAATTCTGCAACATAAATATCGGCCGTCTAAATTAATTATTGTGTCATCACACATGTTTGGACGTATATATATAGTTACCTTTGTGGTATTACATGAAATTATATTCTACATTGTTGGATAATTTTAATATTATACGAGGCAGAGATAAAATATAATTGTAATATATATATATAGCAAAAACTTGTGTGCGCCCGGGCGTATGAGAGCACTTTCCATGCGTCTTTAGTATTTTGTGTTAAATTGTATACCTTTTAGTATAAAGATGTATACTCTTATTAATTAAAGTATATACACTTTAAAACAAAATAATGTACTCTTATTCATAATACTAAATTCTAAAGTTGCGCCTGGGAGCATGAAACTCTCACTTGTATAAAAGGATTAAGGATAAATATTTAAATTTTGTTCTTAATTTCTCCTGCTCTCATTTAATAAGTGAAACAGAAGATATATTAACACCAAAATATATAAAAATCTAAGATGTCATGATACACTATTGGATTAGTGAGAAAAGTCCAAACCCTAATATAAAGATAATACACTACAATCACATAAGAAATCATGTATGATGCAAACTAGCTATTGTATGCATTCATGAAAATAGTGCGATAAATAGAGCGTAAATACATGCATGACTACAAAACATCGAGTCCATGAAAGAACCATGGTACGATGAAAGAAATAATGAGGCAGCCGAGCAAGAAGTTGCAGAAAGTTTGCTTACAACGACGATGGCTCTCGTCGATGGTAGCCGCCACCATCCTCATCTCACTCCACTCCATCCTGAACGATGAGTTTATGTTGATCACTATGTTTTCAGCTGTCTTTCCGCATATTTCACACAATCTGTTCAAAATTTACTAGTTATAACTCTTATTATACAACCTTTGTATACTCCATCCCTCCTCATGATACATATCATTTATTATTTTGGTCCATATTATTACAAAGTATCCATATGTAACCCACAAAAAATAATTATTATACTCAATTCACTTAGGTTCACACTCAATACTATTACAATTATTCACTAGGGTAAATATAAAATTTGATCCTGCCATTTTCTAACTTTAGTCCTTTATCATTTGCAATTTGCAATTTTAGTCATTTTTTGTCCACTTTTGGTCATTTTGGTCCAGTTTTAGTCATTTTAGTCCAAATTTAGTCATTTATGTCCAAATTTAGTCCTTTATGTTAAAAAATATCCAAAAATAGTCCCAAATTGTATACATTTAGGACCAATAATGGACAAAAAAAAAACTAAATTTTGAAAAAAGGACCAAAACTGGACCAAAAGGACTAAAATTGGACCAAAAAGATTAAAACTGGACAAAAGAGGACCAAAATTGAGAATTGCAAATAATAAAAGACTAAAGTTGGAAAATGTCATACTTACAGGACTAATTTTGATATTTACCCTTATTCACTACATATTAAAATATTATATCCTTCAATTTACCGCGTATTAAATTATTATACTCCCTTCGTCCCATAATTATCTGCACCGTTACTATAGATACGTAGTTTAAGAAATGTTGTTGTTTTACCAAATTTATTCACTTTTTAGGTATTGTGATATTTTTAAGTAATAAATAAATAAATAATAAAGTATGTCATGTGTGTTAAATGAGATATATATTTCTGAGATTAAGATCATATTTTAGGTTGTTGGTTGATGTGCAATTTTTTTTTAAGTGGTGAGATGAGTGTGAGACGGACAAAAACGGAAAGTGTCAAAGATAAGTGTGGAATGGATGAAATACATCTTAATCTACGTGATAAAGAAAATAGGTATGCATGATATAATGGCAAGGTTTTTATGTCCAGGGTACGCATTTGAGCCTTCAGAATTTCCTATGTTATTTTTGTGTTTATGCCACTAGCTACAATTATATATGTCACACGAATGAGAGAAGAAATTTAATAATTCTTTATAGTTTTTTTTTTTAGGGGTATGGCACAATTATCTCTCATACTTGTAGCACATAAATGATACAGCACAGAAGTAATAATGACACAAAAATTCGATCCATACACTGATGCTTTATTTATTTATTTGTTTACTCTTAGGTTTAATGTAATCCTTAGAGATTTATTGATATTTGCAGGTGATTTTAAATCTATGCATGGTTCCAAATTGACTCAATGATGTCGTATAGAAGATTTAACTCCTATGTAATTATATGCATGGTGTCCAAGTTGAATTCTCTGTTACATTTTCGATGTTTCATTGGTGTTTCTCAACATAAAAATACTATACCTTACAAATGACCATTAACCCTTGGGGCAAGTATTAAATTTTGGATATTGATTGTGCCAATTGTCAATCATTTAATTTATGAAACAGTAGATGAAACACCATTGTAAAACAGGTGATCTCATTTGGCATGGTGTCATGCATTTTACGACATACAAGAACGCTAATAGATAAATTAAACATAATTAATGTTACCATTTTATAGTAAATCAACTATATCAAAAATGAAAAAATAACGAATATATACTCCAGTAATTAGCCAGCTTAATTGATAGGTATGTCCATATCGTTTACTAGCTACTTACTAGCAGCCTAAAAATAATATCACTTTAATTCCTAAAAAAAGTTGTCGCTTTTTATTTATACTATAAATAGTTCATAAAAAAGGCTTATTGTATCATTATCATTAAAATATTATCAAAACTTTCATGTAGAAAGCTATTACGTGAAACCGTCTCGTACAACTCTTTATACTATATTATATTTGCTCGTTTAATACTATTAATGATATTAATTCTAATTTATTTTATAAATAAATGCTGAAATATTAATTAATCGTGCTATTATGTCACGCGACGTATAACGTTCATAATTAAGATAATACTCCATACAATATAATGCATGCAATAACGTTAATTACTTACCAAAAAAGTACAGAAATTCAAGCAAAAAGAAGCCACTTTTCCAATACTATTCTATACTAACAAAATACTACTATATATATTTAGCAGTACTGGATATTTGTGATTTAAAATATCATTATGATAGTATAATTATCATATATTTTCAAATAGGTGCAGTTACTAGCAGTTATAAATGTTGATCATCATGGAGTTTCAAAATGTGTAGTCTATACGTTTCAATTCTTTCATTTCCTCTAATATTAAACAACATATAACCCCCTCATAAATAGTATTTATTCTCTCATATTGATGGTGTCTTAACTTATAAATAACTACTAGTATCATGTGATTTTCATGTACTTATTCACATACTATAAACCATATTGTTTTACATACAAATATATATACATCATCTTTGAGTATTGAGTATTTTATGGTTCGGGGTTCTCATCGTTGCACACGAGAGAACTATCAGGTTGTCGAATCTTGGGAGAAGAACCTGTTAATCAAAAATATCATACCAGTGCAGTAGGGGTTTTTCTTCTCTAAAGATAGTGTTATTGTGTGATTTGACCAGACTACTCTTATTCTTATTTTCTTTTTAAGTTAAATATTTGTTGTTGAATTTATTTTATCCTAAATTAATATCCCACCATGTGTTGATTGTTTGTATTTATTTAATATTTTTCCAACATGAAATTGTATTTATTTACTCATGATTAAAAAATAATCAACCAATCTATATGATTCAAATCAATGGATATATATAATAATTTAATTACCTGTTTCTCTTCTGCGAAAACCATGCTTCTGCGCAGCTGCTATGCGAAACGCCGAGCTCTCCTCTGCACTCACAGCCAAGCGAAATAAGTTCCGACGAGCCACCGCCACTGTAACGGCCGGAGGAGGAATCGTGGCGGCTCAAATGGCAGATTCTGCAAACCTTTTCTGCTTTTGAGCTTTCACTGTTTCTTGACCCACCAACATCAGTAGGAACATCAATTGCAACGGCGCCGTTTGATGCCTTCTTTGCTTCATTCATCTCATCATCATTTAACCCCACTTCCATTTTCAACTAAAAGAGTTTTTTTTAATTATTATTATTATTTGTGGATCAAGTAGGAAATAAATGTCAGTTTCTTGAATTTATAAGCTTTATGAAATTAATTTTCTCCTTTTTTTGGGTGAGAAAAGGAGGAGGGAGATGAAACTAGAATGCAAGATTAATATAGATCTATAATTTGTTTAATTAAATAATTAAGTACATGTATGTTATTAATTAATTATAACTAAAGTTGTGGAATAACAAGTTGACTATTTAAAAATTTGGGTAATTTTTGGGGGAGGGGGTTTTTACTTACTTGATCCCCAAATGAGCCTTTGAATCTTATCGTACGAAAGAAACAACCAAGAAATGGTCAAAATTATTTTTTTATTGGAATATTACAGATACTACCACTCTGACAACACACAACAAACCTTAATCAGCATACAACTCATGACATTTCTTTATTTTTGTTATAATCGTAAGGTGGTTAAGTGTTGATTAAATGAAAAATCTTTGAAAATTAATGGAGTATTGATTAATTAATTGTTAAAAATACTAATTGTGTTCGCCCATGCCAAACGCCCCCTAATACCAATCTGACAGCATGTAAAAGAAATTAATTATGATAACTCAAGCGACTAACAAGTGTTAAATATTTTAACCCACGTTAAAATTACTAATTGTTATTGTTTAAATCATGAACGTGTACATATACACGTTACTCTTCATAATCAAAAATTCCATAATGGTACATGTTAAATCACGAGGTCATCAATTCGAATTTTAGACGAATATATTCAAGTAATTTTGGTGCATGAAAGATTTTTTTTTTGTTTTTTTTTAACGTCCCTCAATTTTAACTAAATGTAACGAGAGTATATTCGAATTCTAATATTTTTAAAAAATAAAATACTTCTATTATATATAAATAAAAATTTTAAAATAAAATACTATTATGAATAAAAATTTGAGGACAATAACTAGAAAGAGAAAGCTCAATATCTGCTGATCCTGCTCGAACTAGCCTACCATAATCATGTTTAATTTCTTAAAGAAATATATAAGTACAATAATTAGTTTCGTTTATTAAAAAAAAATGTAGTACTATAGTGGTTTTAATTTCTAAATTAATAAATAATTTTTAATGAGAGATCTGCTGGCCACGTAGTAAAATTAATGTATATAATTAATATAAATTTGAATTAATATGACATTTTAGTTTGTAATGAGCTTTTATTTATCTATGTAATAATCAACCACTACATTAATTTGATTTAAAGTTCGAATGCATGCTTAACGTATTACGTGGGAACACATTCTTACAACGATCCATCATGCTAATTTGTGATATAATTAGAGTCATGACCTAACAAAAATCTCTAGTTCGAACCTTAACATACATTTATATATGAGAGGTCATGTTAGAATAACTTGATTAGTTAAGTATTAAACGATTTACCTCTCTAAAGTAATAATAATAGTATATATAATTTCCTAAATTGTTATAATCATTTATTTATTTTATCCCATAATTTGTGAAATTGTTATTGTAACACATTCTATAAGATAAATGTTAATCACAATCACCTGATTATTGGTGATTGCTTCCCACATCTTGTATTTAGAAATGAAAAACCTGAAATAAATTATTTAAGAGTTCAAAACTCGTATTTGAAATTGTATATAAATAAAGAATCAATTGATTAGCGAGTTTTTTTTAAAATTTAGAGTGTAATCTTTGATTACTTCTTAGATGGTAATTTATCTTGGAGATTATGTAAAACATATGGATGTGATTCGAAATGTAAAGCTGATTTATTTTTTTATTGTTGTTTTCATTTTGAATTTCTTAATAAAAATTATTTATTCTTTAAAAAAGGAAGTCATAAAACGAAAGTTAAGAAGTTAGTATGACATTTGTTGGACTCCATAAATAATTAAATTTGACTTTTTTTATAATAAAAATAAAAATATAAGGAAAGAAAAAGACTCCAGAAAAAAGTAAATACCCGTTACACCCTCCACAAATTTGCTCAGGATTAAAATATGCGAGTCAACCAAACAAGGTCAAGTATGTAATTTACATCCCGCCAAATTCCGCAGCCAAATATCGGCGACTTTGTCCGGACGTTACACCACCCTACCCAACACCACCCCCCAAAAAAATTGCACATTTCGAGACGAAAAGCGCCATTAAAATAATCGTGGATCACTCCGCCGAGTTTCTCGCTCTCATCTGTTAGTATTCTTTTTTGCTCCAATTTCTGCTCCGCCGTAATCCATTTTCGATGGCACACCTGATCCGGTCCGGGTTTTCGGGTCGACTGGCGAAGGCCGGAGCTGCACGATCCTTGTCGACGGCGTGGTGGCGCCACGTGGAGCCGGCTCCTAAGGATCCGATCCTCGGCGTCACCGAAGCTTTCTTAGCTGATCCTAGTCCTAACAAAGTCAATGTCGGCGTCGTGAGTTTTCCATTACTTGAACTGAAAATTCTGTTCTTTCTTTTGTTAGTTGTTTCCGAAATCTCTCTGTTTTTTCTTTGAATTTGATGGCTTTTCTCCTGGATCAACTATTCAGGTGGAATTCTGTTGACTTTTGAATGCGTTTTGTTCTTCTTCTTCTTCTCTGCTTCAGCTGTGGAATTTTTGCTGCTTTTCATTTTCTTTTAATTTCAGTATTTTTTAAATTTTATTTTGATGTTTAATTCCGTGTTAAAAAAGGGTGCTTATCGTGATGATAATGGCAAACCGGTGGTGCTGGAGTGCGTCAGAGAAGCCGAGAGGAGAATCGCCGGCAATCTAAACATGTAATCTTCTCTCCATCACATTTTTAAGATTTTAAGGAAAAAAATGGAAAGTTTTCTGAATTTATTTTATTACATCTATTCATCTGCGTTGCAGTTTTCACTCTGTGTGATGTTTTATTGAATCATTTATTGGAAAACTGTAGAAGAGGTCCAAATTGATAGTATGGATGTTCATAGCATTAATCCTTATCCATCCATTAATTTGACATTAAAGTCAGAGGTGGTTGTTAGGTAGTTAATTAAGGTTTGAAGTGTTCTTCATTTGCATTTCAATGCATTACTGTTGGAGTTGCAGCTGTGCAGTGGTCCCATGTTTACTATTCTGATTCTTACTTTGGTGGGCAGCTAGTGGATATGGATTCTTGATGATTATGTTCTTTCCACTGTTTCAGAATCTTTCATCTTTTCACACTCAAAAAAAGATAATAATAAGGGGTTTATTCAGATGATCCCTGATAAGAATGTTAAAATAATTAAACAAAATCGATTCCAGCTCAATAATTGATCCATTCCAAGATAACATTTGGAACTTTGAATCATATCAGAAAAAAATAGATAGGGATAATAAGCTGCAAATTGCTTCCACTTCAAAGTCTCTGCATGTAGTTTGTTTATTGAACTGTTCTTTAATTGGAAAGAAATTTTCAATTTTTCATTTTTATGCTATAAGAGATGATCTTTACGTTCGTCTAATGAATATACGAGATAGAGATCGAGCCAAGATCAAACTTTGTAATGTAGAAAATTATTCAATGCAAAAGTCTTAGTAGAACTCTGCTTCTTTTGTTTTCTCATTTGGATATCTACGCATGATTATGCAACATTATTGTGTACTTATCTCTCTAGTAATTCGCTATTATATTCTATTTCTTTTGAAAATAAGACAGGTTGTTCATGGAGCACCAACTACAGGGATTCTATTTTGGCTAATTTGCTTCCTTTTTTTTTCTTTTTTTTTTTTTGTACACTGATTCAGTTGAACCTTTTAGGCTCTGGTATTAACGGGCTTCGTTTCAGGGAATATCTTCCGATGGGCGGAAGTGTGAATATGGTCGAATTGACTCTCAAGCTTGCTTATGGAGAAAATTCTGATTTGATCAAAGACAAGAGAATTGCAGCAGTGCAAGCTCTTTCAGGAACGGGTGCTTGCAGGCTCTTTGCAGACTTCCAAAAGCGTTTCTCCCCCGATTCAAACGTCTATATTCCAGTTCCCACGTGGTCCAAGTTAGTATCTGCTTCCCTGTTATCTAATTCCTCTTGTATTCTTTCAACAATTCTGTAAAAAAGATTGTGTTCAAATTCTTGATTGTCTGAACTCATTCATGATTTACTATGAATTCTGGCAGTCATCACAACATCTGGAGAGATGCCAATGTCCCCCAGAGAACATACCATTATTATCATCCGGAGTCGAGGGGGTTGGACTTTTCAGCGATGATTGATGACATAAAGGTCACTTTAGATCATCTAGAACTGAGTGATTATTTTCCCCTAGGGGAACTTAATTAACATTCTCTTTCGTCACAGAATGCACCCAATGGCTCTTTCTTTCTGCTTCATGCTTGTGCTCATAATCCCACCGGAGTAGATCCTACCGAAGAACAGTGGAAGGAGATTTCATACCAGTTCAAGGTTTCATCCTGTATACTCTTTTGTTCCTAACCATTTTTGTACTTATTTTCTTGAATCTTTTTAAAACTTGTGCTGTGGAATTCATATCATCAGGTAAAAGGCCATTTTGCCCTTTTTGATATGGCATATCAAGGTTTTGCTAGTGGTGATCCGGAAAGGGATGCAAGATCCATTCGCATATTTCTTGAGGATGGCCATATGATAGGATGTGCTCAATCATATGCAAAGAATATGGGGCTTTATGGCCAGAGAATCGGTTGCCTCAGGTTATTCTCTAATTAGACGAATCACACCTTAAATCCCATAATAACTTTCATCACTTAATGGCTAATGCCAAATGCTTGCAGTGTGGTTTGTGAGGACGAGAAGCAAGCCGTGGCAGTAAAAAGTCAGCTGCAGCAACTCGCAAGACCCATGTACAGTAACCCACCCGTTCATGGCGCCCTCATTGTTTCCACCATTCTTGGCGATCCAAATTTGAAACAACTATGGCTGAAGGAAGTTAAAGTAATGTACTAATTTGCTTTCATCTGCTCATTTAACTTCACTTCTTTGTAACTAACCCCTCCACCCCCACCCCACCCCACCCCTTATCTTTCAGGGAATGGCTGATAGGATCATTGGAATGAGAACTACTCTAAGAGAAAATATTGAGAATTTGGGTTCCCCTCTTTCATGGGAGCATGTAACCAAGCAGGTGATTAAAAGACCACTTCCCTTTCATTCTTTCTGTTTAGTTTCTTGAAAAGTTAAACTTAGTAAACTTCTACTGGATGCAGATTGGCATGTTCTGCTACAGTGGGATGACACCTGAACAAGTAGACCGTCTCACGAAAGAGTACCACATCTACATGACTCGTAATGGGCGTATCAGGTATCATTCTACGCGATTCCATTTCGTTTCATTGTTACTGTTTTTCGGACGACGAGCAACACTTCATCCGATGCTGTCGATTTACTGCAGCATGGCTGGAGTCACTACTGGAAACGTTGGTTACTTGGCCAATGCTATACATGAAGTTACCAAATCAGGTTAGGGAGCCTGCAGAGGCTTTTATGTCAACTGATGACTTTTTTTTTCCTGATTTTTGAAAATAAATCAAATATTTTTGGATATTGAGTTTTTTTTGTTGGAGTTAAAAGTAGTAAAGGTTGAGGTATTGGATCAGCAATATGATGAGATTGAGTAGGTGAATAATGAGATGGAGAAGCTATCTTGATTATTGAACCATATGTTCAGATATCCTTGCAAGCAAGTGATATATATACAGGGATTATTAATGTATTATTGTTCAATTTACGGAGACGAGTTGAATTTCTTACTTGACTTTTTAATCATTATATTGAAATAATACATCAATCGGTTTGATTTTTATTTTATTTAAAATACACTCGTGTGAGATCATTTTATAGGAAGAGGAGAAGATTTTGAGACTGATAAAAAGTTGTGATAAGAAACATCTTAATAGAAAAATGATAATCAAATGATAACTGAAAAATAAAGGTAAAAACTGAAACTAGTGGGTTTTTTTTTTTTGAAAATCGAAAATTAAGAACTTTGTGAGTGTTTATGAAGTAGTAAAAAAATTCGAGAAGTCATGAGTAAATAAAAATGATACTCCCTCAGAAGAATTCACAGTTTTACTACAAAATTTAGGGGATTACTTAGGTGATCTAAGTCATCTATTATCCAAAATTTTACCTTCTAATCTTATAAATATATATTATTTTTTAAATAAATATTTTAATTGCCACATTATCCATGATTTTTATTTTTGAGAATGCAGTTGAATGAATGTACTTATTAACTTTATCTCATCCAACCTATTCAAGTAGTTTATGGTTATTAACTTTATCTCATACAACCATCCATTTCGTTGATATCTAACTGTTATCATGTGGTCATATATGACTAAAGTGACGTAAGAATCTGCTTAAAATTTAATATTTAACCGATCTCATTAATCTTAGGGATAATCTGTCATTTTTAGGTGACAGAAATTATTGTGGAGTTGACAAATTTAAAATGAAAGTGAATTTTAAAATTATGAGATTAATTAGATTTTTTTCTTTTTTCTTATCGGAGTTAGTTATACGACAAATTTATAAATGTGAAAAATACGTGTAATATAAGAAAGACATTTCAAAAAATAATGAGATTAATTTAGATTCATTACAGATATGTGAAAATTTGTAATGGAAATTGGGTTATATAAATAAAACAAAGATGAAAAGAAAGAGTGGTAATATTACTACGTGTTTAACATGTATTTTATACTAAATAACCTTTCTAAATGACCATTAAACCCTTTCTAAATGACAATTAAAACCTTGCAAACATGTAGTAGTAATTTAAGCATTGATAACACTTGACAAGTATCTTTATTAGTGGAATAGAGGATAAAACACGTAAATGGAATAGGTAAGAGTGGAGCGAGCTAGTAAATTGAATAAGGACCACAACCATCATATTTTCTCCCTACATAATCACAATCTTTTCGAGTTTCAACCAAAATAGATGTACAGAAGAGATAAAACCTGTTTAGCTACAACGAACGCCGCCATTTGCATCCATCTTTGGAGACGTCAAGACCGTTGACTTGGGGGGTGTGACGCCTGACAGTATTGATCGGGAAATGCCTAACATGGTACAATATTTGGTTTATGATTTGATCTTGATCATGACCCAGCCGGATAGGGCATGGGAAAACCCAGCCCAGCTTGTCGTTGAATATGCTCTGGTATCAACTTGTTGATCAAATCAGGAGAAGCTCCAGCTAACTGTCGACCGGAGGATTTTATGTTAGATAAGTGTACAGTAGTAGAGCAGGTAGAAGAATGACAAAGGGTGAGAGAGGTGTTAGAAAGTCTACTTCCTGCTTAAAGTTAAATAGTGGGGGGAAAGGACAACCATTAGGTAGGAGGGCGTTGGGCTCCCGAAGCTCATCAAAGAAAGGATGGGCACATGCTTCTAGCTGCATACAAGGAAGAATATAAATCATGAATCCTGAGTGATCATTAGTATATTATTAGACTTTAATTATACAGAATAGTAAAGCATACTGCTGTGCAACAAAGATTTGGCGAGTATTGTAGTAGACGCGAAGCAAGATCAATGGCCTCAGGAGGCATCCGCTTATGAAAAACCTGAGAAAAAAAATTGGGTTCATGATTTTTGCATACCCAATGAAAGGAAAGTGTGACAACACAATCATACCTTGTGCCATGGATGAGCTTTAATTTGGGGAAACCGGAAATCAGTGTAATTTGGATTCATGCATCGAATTTCTTCTCGTGTAGGAGTGCCAAGAACCTATTGAGGAAAAGATGTGTGGTTAATAGAGGTATAGGGCTATATAATAATATAGTTACTACTATTTCTGATCCAACAAAATGAAATATGCAAGAGTAGCACACCTTGATAATCTCTACGAGTTGATCAACTGCACTTTCTCCGGGAAATAAAGGCTGAAATAGAACAAAATTTTCGTGTCAATTAAGAAAGCGTATATATGTCACACTTGTTATGCATCAGAACAGCAGTGACAAATACATGGCCTAAAAGTAGCTCAGCAAGGACACACCAAGCTGACCAAATATCAATTGATGTTGTATATTCAGTTGCACCAAAAATAAGTTCAGGAGCCCGATAGTAGCGAGAGCAAATGTAGGATATATTGGCTTCGCCCTTCACCTGATAATTATAAAGTTACATGGTAAGGAAAATGAATATTCATCGCCATAAATGGCATTAATAACTTGCTATAATAAAACCAAATCTTTAAGTAAACATGCTGCCTCATGGTAGTATGACAATAAAGCCCTTTTTGCTCGAGCTAGGTGATCAACTAAACGTGTTCATAGCGGGATCATAAATTAACAATGAATAATTTTCTGGTTGCTTCAGATTATAACTAGCTTTGTGCATTTTGAACCGTTTGGCATTCAGAGGGGAACAATTGAAGATGACTCATCAGAACCTTCTTAAGTAATAAAGAGTACAGTAGAGTCAAGGTCTAGCAAATGACTTACAGGAACTTTAGCACTTCCAAATCACATATCTTGACCTGGTGGGTTAAAGGATCAACCTGCAACGACAGTACATAATATCACTACAAATACTCCACAAGAAGAGTTTAACTGTTCTAGGAGAGCATGCACCATAGGAATTATGGTATTAATGAGAAAACTTACCAGTATATTTTGCGGTTTTATATCCCTATGGCACACCCCAGCCACTGAATGCATATATGCTAGCCCTCTAAATAACTGAAACAAATGTACAACTTTGTTTTAGTTCCATAACTCAACAGAAAAATGTTTTATGGAGAAAAGGACAAATTAGATAAAAGAACCTGATAGGTATAGAGTTTGACATAGATGAGCGGCATCCTTTGATTTGAATTTGTGTAATGCTTTAGAACCTAATACATAGTCTCAGGGACGTAATCCATGACCAAATTATGGAAAAGCTCATCTCTAGTTGTAGTGGAAAAGAAACAGTGATTCAGAGAAATAACGTTTGAATGATCCATTAGCCGCATTAACTGCAGCTCACGATTTTTATACCGCCTATCCTGAAGAACCTTCTTTATGGCTACTGATTCTCCGGTTTCCAAGCATTTTGCCTGTAGAAAAGCAACTAAATGAACTAATTCCAAAGAATAACCACATCTTTAAAAATATCAGCAACACATACCTGAAAAACAATTCCAAATGATCCATTACCCACAACACGCTCCGCCATGTAACTTATAGTCTGCAAAAGCACCAGTAGTGAGCTGTTAGCTCCTTTTTAAAGAAATCAACACAATAATTTTTCATAAATTTAATGCTCCGTCCTCCGCAGCTAATACATAGGCTAAAGAATGATGAGATCTACAATCTTAAGATATTAAAATTCCTTTGCAATTGCCAATTAGAGTTGTACTAAACTGAAAGCTCGAAAAACGGAATTCAACACCTACCCGTTTGGGCTCGCCATTTTTTCCTCCAATAGTAGTAGAAATTATATGACCGGTGAGTGGATCATTTCCCTCCACCATTGGCCCTGCCATCTCCTGCAATACAAGCAAGTCAAATTGTCAGTTTTAACAAAATAATTTCAGCCAGCAATAATTAAATTAGCATTTAAATCCTCAAAATATTACCTTATAGAGTAGTAAATTAGAAAAGTGTCAATTGAAGCATCATAAGTCGCACAAGGAAAAGGCAAATAAGGAAATGCAAAGGGGACAAGTATCCAGATAAATATGCTATTCTTAGAACCGAAAAAAGCATTGTCTGCTACTCATAGTCATAGCTTTGAAGAAAGAATCACATGCCAGAAAACTTGAACAGCAAAGAAGTAGACAGACCACTGTCGTTAAAGGAGAATAAGTCATTCACAGCTATAACAAGCAAGCCCTAATTTTAACACCTTGATACATTCACCTACTGTTAAAGAAAAGTAGCTAAAAGTTCACCCAGAGTAACTTCCAAGTTTCAGAGAGTGAAGATTATAAACTTCAGTTTGAAAAGATCTTTTTAATTACAAAATCAGAATAATAATTTACAACAATATCAATCAGAAAGAAAACAATAATTTTACCAACTACAAAACTTGAAGAGGCTTAAACTCAAAATTAACCAATATTTTCACAAACCCAAAATTTCGATCAACAACAAAAACAAAAAAAATTACAAACAGACATTCCATGTCCATCTCTACTACAAAATTCAGCTCAGGCCCTCGAAATTGGAAGCAAAAACACAACCACCATGAAAATAAATAAACTGTCAGATCACCGAAGATGCACTTCCACCGATCCTTGAAGAAGCAAGGAGAAGACGAACGAAGTGAAGCTACAGAGCTAGATCGAGCTAGATAGGAGGGCAAAGTAGGGTTTCGGCGGAACAATACAGAAAAAAACTAGAAAATCAGTAAAATGAGGAGAGGAGGAGTTGGGGACCTTGTCGGTGCCCATGTTTTGCGAGGCGGCGACGGGAAGCTTCACGGCGGCGGGGGCCGGTGGAGCTTGGTCAAGAACATTATGATGATGATAATGATGATTCTGATGGTCGGATGGTGGATTATGGTGATGCTGCTGAGGCCCCAGCGGCAAAGGCGCCATGTGATTTTCTTCTCTCTCCTCTCTCTTATTTAATACTCTTTTCCTTTCCATTTTATTTCCCTCTCTCTCTCTAATAATATGTATATATAATTAAAATTAAAATTTGGGATTTTAATAGACTTTATTTTCTTACAATAATTCATAAAATTGACAAAGTGTTTTGAAAAAAATAACAGGATGCTCCATTGCGAGACATAACTGGTCGATTAATTGTTAAGTGTATTTTTTATATAAATAAAATATATTTATTTGTATTTAAAGTATGATTATAATAAATTTTAAATTATTATTTTATCATATTTTAAAAAATATATTTTAATTATAAATTAAGATATTTTATTCATATAAAAATATACTTTAATTAACCATCTCACGAGAGAATATGTAAAAGGTAATTATTTATTTATGTTTGTTAAAATATTATAAATAATAGTATGTCAAAGTGGAGTATAATTTTAGATGTTTCAAGGTTTATTAACTTATTACTAATGTACTTTGATTACCAATCAAATAACTTTATTTATACGTCTATTCGTTTCAAATATATAGTTTGAATGTCCCAATTTATTTTTAATTGAATTTAATTTTGAGTTTGGAAAATTGGCTATTTTAGGGTGGGGTTTATTCTTGGGCGTATTACAATTTGTATACGACTAATTAATGTACTGTACTTGTATTGTGCGAGTGAATACATACATACAAATAGATAGCTAGAAGACAAAATATGAGGGGAAACCTACGCGCTTAACGCAGAGAGTAGGTCCAAGCGCGGTCCACTCCATGTGCCCACAAACACGTTCACACATGGCCGCCAACAATATGGCTGTGACCAAATTTTCTTCCAATAATGAAACACTTTATTTTTATATTTTCTTTTGGAATAATAATAAATAAATATTATCCTCATTATCCATGGAAACCCAGTCATAATAACATATATTCCATCCGTCAAAAAGTCTTTTTTTTTTTATTTTGACCATCCACCTAAAAAGTTCACTTTTATTTTTTACACACATAGAAATCACACACATCCACTAATACAATTAAAATATGAGATTCACATTCTCATTAATATAACTACCCACTACACATTAAATAATAATTCTCCTTAATCTACGTGTCAAAAAGTAAAAATAACATTTAGTATGGGACGGAGGGAGTACAATTTTTTAAAAAATAAATATATATTTAACATTTTGTGAATTCAGAAATGAAGCCCACATGAGCTGTTGTTTTGTGGAATAATAAAAATAAAAACAATAAAATGTGTCATTATCATTTTTCATTTATATTTTTTTTTTGAAATTAATATGATATGACGGAATAGCCCACATTACATAGACAAGAACGCATAATAGAGAAAATGGAACGACAATTACCTAACAACTTAAATGTACTTCAAAGGTCAATCTATCTCATTTTGCAATAATAATTAATTCAACTTTCAAGAAAAACAGAGAAAATTAAACTAAGCATACAATAATCAAAGTACAAATAAATTATTTTATTTGATCAACATGAGATATAATTGAGTGAGAAATAGTTGAAAGGAAGATATATCAACTTTGAAATCAGCTATCAAAATCTGCCTTTCTAAAAATGGCTAACAATTCAACTCTTGAAACATAGAACAAAAAATAACTTTAGGTACAACAAAAGATTCAGTTCAATAGGATCTATGTTGACACAGCTCCTCATTGCACTTTCATTCGGTTGACGTGATCAGCAGCCATAGATAACGACTGTATAGTAACAGGGTACGAACGACCCATCTGCACATTTGCGTTGAAAGTCAGCTGTTTTGTATGCGGAAGAATCAAAATATGCAGAGTTGATAAAACAACTGTGATGAGCATTGGCAAGATATCTGAGCTTTAGCAGATCTATATTGCTTTAATACCCTTTAACTCACAGAAGTTATCATCAACAGTATGTTAAGTCTTTTTATCACATTCTTTTAAAAGAATTCCACAATTGCTGTTAACAGAGTAATTAGTTTAATGCTAAAGTTTTGATGATAAGATCAATCAATTATAGCAAGAACGCCAAACGGTGGGCTTACCGTGCTGCAAATATGGAAGGATTCTATATATCCAGCGAACTTGGAACCTGAAGATGGAACAATATGAAATCAGATCAAGAACTGAGGAAGCTTGTTCTTTCTCGGAGAAATAACAAAAGCTGAATTATGTAATAGTAAGTTCATGTATTTAGTGCACAGTGAAGCAAGGCTCAAAATCCACGTTTAAACCAGAATTAGCTAAAGTATTATGGTCATCTGTTTTGAGAATAGGGTGTATCGTAGGATACAATCCAAGAGGACATGTTGCCCTAGTAATATACAACCTCGTCCAAAGCACATGGAATGAACCTTTTATACCATCTGATTGGTATTCCTATAACCAACACATCAGGTTGTTATACTAGGTCATCTCGAGTCATGCTTATCACAAAGAATTAGAACAAATGTTCCACGCACTACAGCATAAGCAATTGCACATACCCAAAACCTGATAAATTTTATCATATCTAAAATAGATATCAAATGTGGATTGGAAATTCACTTACTCTTTTTCAAACCAGCAGGCTTTGCAAGCAAAAGAGCATTTACAAAAGTACCAATATTTTCTCTCAAATTATCATCTGGATAACTAAGCTGCAAAGCATCAGTGATAAAGAATTAGAGCCACAGCTTGTAAATAATGCATGGATTAGAAAAAATTGCATTGTCGAGACAACTATACCTTCCCCAGTCCCACGTGTACTATTGCGGTTTTATCTTTCTTGAAATTAACACTTGCTACCTTCGCATCTTTGACAGCTCTAGATATTTCATTGGTCAATGTACCATTCTGCATTTAAGATGCTCGTGAGATATATTTGCCACTTCAAAACTGTATATTGAAGAAAAGATACTAATTGTACTTACCCTGGCATTTGGCATTAATTGTTTCAATTTTGGCGCAATCTGCATAAAAATGATAATAAGATACAGAGTAGCATAGAGTTTAGCCAACATTGTATTACATAGATTCAATATCTTAACCTTTTTCACGAGGTCCATCATGGAAGGAGTAGCAATGCACTTGTCAAAATCTACTTTGACTTTACCTGCATTCAATCAAGATCAACCTATTGAGCTAAAAAAAAATAATGTAATATGTCGAATTTCTAGAAGCCACTTCTTGGAAAATTGTCACATCAGCAAAAGACGTATCATGTATGCTATATGAAGATTTTTTTTTTACACAATAAACATCATCATCATAGATTGCAGTAATGCTGACTAGCTGTATGCTAATTGTAGCTGTATATCGATAGAGCTAACAAGGACAAGGCTCATCACCTGTCCGGATATCCGCCACCAGCTCGGAGCCGCCAACAAGATCGGCACCAGCTTCTCGGGCTTCATCTGCAGCAGCTCCTTCCGCAAAGACAGCAACCCGATGTTTCTGATACAGATTCAATATAATGGAACGAGAATTATAGCAGCAAGAACATGGTTAATTAACCTGTAATTAAATTGAACCATCCATTGTACCTTTCCAAAACCATGTGGAAGGCGCACGAAAGCATTCAGTTTCTGCAATTTAAAAAGAGGATAAAGAGTTCAAAGATAAATTCTTATCAAGTATCATTGCATGAACAGATAACGATATTTTCTTAAAATTTTCTTACATTTAACTTTAATTAAATAATACTCCTATATTACACATAGGTACGTGTCAGTAACAAAACTTAGAGGTCGTATTTTCCTTAGGAGCAACATATCCAATGCTCAATGCAGCAAGATATTATAAAGTTGCATTCATATAATATATCAAAATGGAGGGATTCTCATATCCACTAAAATAAAAAAGGATTTAAAATCCACCCAATTCACTCATCTCTCAAGATGAGACTAATGGACTTCAAATCCATATCCATCTAGACAACTGTCAATTAGTGCGCAGATGTGGATTTCAAAACATCCTTAAATCCTCCATTTAAACACAACCACAGATTGCATTATCTTTATAAACAAACAATGTAGAGGTGGGATTCTAGAATAATGGAAATAAGAGAAGGATGCCAAACTCTTTCTACATATAATTCTGTGAATATAAAATGGTGCAAAACCTGGGTGGAGGAGGAGCACGACGCAGCTTCACAATGAGGGCCATATAAAACAGTAAATAAAAATGAAGACAGGGAGCTAGAGAAATGAACAAGCCAACAAGGGTACCACCAGATGGGATGCCATGATATCATGAATCAATCAATAGTAGTTAGTAAATAATAACTCTTTTTTATTTATTTCAATATGTTTACGTGTGAGAGAGACAGAGAGATCTGAGCCAGTTACCTTGTCACCAAATTTAACTATCCTTATTTCTTAAATAAACAATTAACAGATAGCAGTACAATGATGCACAGTGACCCAAAATCGCAAAGTCGGATAAATATTAAGCTTTCATGAACATATAATACAGAGATTTTCAGAACAATATTTTTTTCCAGACTACAGTGCATTGGCGGCCATTGAAGCTAGTAAGAAAAGGGAAAAGGGCATACCAGATCTGTTCTACGCAAGTCAGGAGTCATTTTCACATGAGCTTCTAAAGTTTCACCCATAGTTTTCTTGGCATTAGCCTGTAGGATTGCTAATACAATATCAAACAAAATCAGAATTAGTTTCCAGATAAGGAAGATAATGTATTGCACTTTTAAGCACCATAAGACGAAGAAAGCAACATAATATAAAATAATAAATTAATCTCATTTCCATACACTCTTAAACATTTCAAAACAATTATGCGTACGGTAACGTCGGATGAAATAAAGTTCCCTGAACTGGTCCGCAGGAAACAAGTAGTATACCAAAATTGATTTATAGAAGTTCAGAATGGTTCTATCTGATCCAGGTGCAAAATATATGTGCCATATACAAGTTAAGGTATTCAACTTACATAATCCAATGTGATCACTGGAATGTAAAAATTGCACTTTATACCCAAGAATTAATTAACCATGCAAAACAAGGAAGATCAGGTCATGAGTCATGGCACATACATCTCATAAAGCCTAAGACAATTAAACCTCATTGAAACCTAATCAATTATGCAATTAAGAGTCTAAATGCTTAAAAATGAAGCCCACATGTTCTATCGATACTCAGTACTCACCACGCTAAAGTTACAACAATGCAATATCAATTCCTAAACAAATGAAAGAATGAAGGTAATAGAACAGTCGAAAAACCGACCTTCGCAAGCCGAATGGCCTCTTTGAGATCATAAACCACCACCTCCTTCTTCTTACGGTTTTGATCAGCCCCATCCATTTTAATCAGCTTCGGAAAGGGCAAAGTCTCTTCCTCCTCCACTCTCTGCTGTCTCAACATCCCCATCCGCCTATCCATCTCCATCTTCCTCCTCTCCCTCTCCAAATCCTCAATTACAATCCCCTTCTCCACATCCTCTCCTACGTACGCACGGTCCTCAGGCAATGGAGCAACTCGGCTCGTGTAAGAAACCGTAGGGATCTGTGGCGCGTCCTTAATATAACGCATCTCATCCCGGGTCCACGACCGGGTTTCAGGATTGGCGTAATTTGAGGTATCTTCCGACGAGGCTGGTCTTTCCGGTGGATATTCAGGTTGGGTTTCTTCGGGTGGTGGAGGTTTAGGTTTAGCTGCGTAGGACACGGGCTGAATTGGAATAGATTTCCGGAAGTTGTCATTCGGTTCGGCGCTAGACTCGGGAGTTGGGGACGGTTGAGGCTCGGTAGAGAATTGGCGGCGGAGGAGAGAAACGAAGTTGTAGGGCGGTGGCGGATTGGAAAAGTATCGATGGCCACTTTGAGAGAGCAAGCGCTTCAAGGCCGCCATTTCTGCGTGGGTGTATTTCTGGAAGTTCAGTCACAGAGAATGAGAAATGGGGTTTAGGTGAAGGGTTTTTGTAATTTCGATTTACATCTCTCGCTCTCAAATTTTAGGACTTTAGGTTTTAAAAAGATAAAAAGATTGTTTTTCTTAGTATTTTCTTTAAAATAAAGAGAATTTTTTTTATCCCACTTTACTATCTCACAGGAAGGCATACTTTAAAATTGAATCGACCTATTACATGTTTCACAAGAGTAGTGTCCGATGTGCATTTGTAGAGAATGTTCTTTTAAGAAATTAGTTGTTATCATTAAAATTAGACGCAGTCTAATTGGTTGAGATGGTTGATAATTTTTCTTTACAATAATAATTGTTCGATTATAATTCAGAATCCAACAGTAATGACTTAGTTCAACATTTATCACATTACACCCATAATAATCTTGGATTACAAAATCAGCTAGGAAAAATTGGGAGATTTAGGGAGATTTTTCGTCAGTTTACAATGAAAATTCCTCTCTCTCTCTCTCTCTCTCTCTCTCTCTCTCATCAACTACATCTTCAGAGCTGGAGGAAAGATCAAGCAGCCAACTTTGTGAACTTGGCAACAAAAAGCCCACTTGTTGATGATACCTGTGGATCAAACCGTAGAGTCTTTGCAACTCTTGCTTCCCTACAAGGCCACTTCTTGGCACCTTCTATCTCCACCAACTCTACAACACGATACAAGTAAGCAACGATTAACTTACGAGAGAGTTGTAGAAACAGAGTGACTACTACAGCAGTGATGGATGGTGGCACACAGAAAGACCTACCAGCGGATACGTACTGCGAGAGGAACTGCCTCACGATATCTTCATTCTGAGCCACTGTCAAACTATACCAACATAGATACAGAGGTTGAGAGTGATTTAAACGAAAGAAGGAAAATAAATAAGCGGCTTAAATTTCAGGCAATTCTAGGACCTGCAGGTGCTGTAGACAAGAGATCCTCCAACTTTGAGTAATCTGAACCCGTTTGTCAGCAGTTTTAACTGCAAGATAAAAGTAAGGTTTTTAGCCATTTTCCACATTTTGAGGAAACATGAGAAATGGAAAAAATGATATAGGAAGTAGCCAAATTTCTGGATAACTCTTGTCGCTGAATGGTATAGGAGACTAGTGTCTGAAAGAAAGGAAGTAACAGTGAACAGAAAAGGAAAAATTACAAGTTTCTTACTTGAAGAACAGTCAAGTCATCAGTCCTCTCTGCATCCAGCACACGGCGTGAAAGGGTTGTCCAGCCCCATTGTTCGAATTTCTGGATGTGTTTGATTGAACCATCATGTGTGCATTCTGCATCCACAAGGATCTGTTATGCATTCAAACAAGATGGCAGCCTCATATCAAAAAAGAGGAAGAGAACTTTAAGAACAGGATCGTGATATAAATCTTAACATTTGCAAAAGGATACTCGCATGAAAGAAATATTACTAAATCGTATGATTTACCTTGTCATAGCCAACTCGTGAGATTTCAAGGTCGTTTACTTTTTGGAACAACTCATGCTTACTCAGACCAACCACGCCAGACTGTCGACCATAAAAAATAAGTTCGGGTTCTATATTTGAACTCGTGTTAGAAGCAATATCTTTCCTAGCTTTAGCCATCCTCTTTCGTTCTTTCCATGGTCTCCGAGGAGTCCACTCATTGTATATCTCGTGATTCTCTTCAGCATCAACATTGCCTGTGAAATGAAAATATTCCTTCATATCTCAAGAAAATACAACCATAAAGCAGAACGATACTATTCAATATTAAACGAAACGTAGAAGAGTTATTTTCCAGATTCATCACATGATTTATGGTTTGATTCAACCCTCAATGGAGCAAGGGAAAATGTTGTTCCATCTGCCACAAAAAGACGACAACGGTCACCGAGATTGTATTTCTGCAGCATTGTTCTAGAAGCTGCTAACCGATGTCTAGCAACATCAACACCGGTCACAGAACCAGAACAACCAAGAATGTCCAATATCATACAGAGTTTAGCACCTGCATAACAGATGAGACCAGTAAATGGATGAGGCTAAATAATTGATCATATTGACGGACAAAAGTGATTTCAAGGATTACATAGATCTAGATGAAAATGCTTATGCACCAAACACACACACTTAACACAGATTAGAAGGAATGCATCCTCATTGCAGCAGAATGAAAGAAGCACATACCAGGAGCTGAACATAGGTCAAGAATGTGATCACCCGGTTTAATATCCAAAGCAAAAACAGCAGCTCCTGAAGCTGCATCTATGCCATATATCTACAAGATAAAACAAAATTAAGTCACAGAAAGCAAACTAACTTTCTTTCCCAACTTTTTAAAGATCAGTTCTTGGGAAAGTTGTGGCAAGAACAACTACAAATTAACATTAATTAGCACTGAATCTTTAAAACAGCAAATTTAAATCTTCAGATATAACAATGAATTGCAATCTTACAATTTGTCACCTTTCCATTCTGGTAGGACTTCGTACCCGCAATTCGAACATCAGGTGGAAGATAATAGAAGCTGGGCATCCAACACACCTCTTCAAGTTTATGCTTAATCTCAGCTTCAATATCTGAAAGTTCAGTGTCACATCCTGGTTTTAGCCTTCCAACAAAAAGGAGATCAATCAATAAACCAAAATATGTTCTTAAACATCAAATCTTCTGAGTACAATTTAACTTGCATCCAGCTTTCTGTAATGTAAAACAATTACTTCACGCATTGAACTCGTCATATTCTCATTAGTTCGTTCTTGTACAATTGTATTAGTTTAAGAAAGTACAAATCATTATCCCATTGTAATTCAAAAGGGATAAAGAAGCAAACACCTAACGCGCATAGATGATTAGAGGAAGCGTACCGAATATAGCGAGGAGTGGACTGAGAGGCAACATAGATTGCAGGGTCCACGCCGTTGTCATTGAGAAAATCGAGAAAGGATTCCGGCAGCGGTAATTTAGGCGCACCCACGCCTACCTCTTCATCCATGGCGCTAGTAGAAGGGATTCAGAAGATAAAGCTCAGGAGTTATGGAAGTTAACAGCTCATCAATGTTAATCGAGCGGCACCTTGGATGTCAGGCGTCGGCGGCGGCGGAGGGCGGCGGATATTTTGAGAATTAAAGCGAATATATTTCCTTTATCGACGGAATTCTTCCAATTTGTGAAAAAACCCAAACAAAGTAAAATTAGGGCAAGCAGGCAAAATTAGGTTTTTTTTTTTTAATACTAATAAAAATGTACAATTTTTAAAGAGTGTATTCTGGATGGGGTGCAGTGCACCATATGTGTATGATTTTTTATTTTATTTTGTATATATATTATTTAATTTTATATACGTATTTTGTAATAATTGTATACTTTACTTTTTTTTACACTAAGTTTTTCATTTAAAAAACTAATATGTATAATTTTTTATTCAATGTATACATATTTTTTAATAATTATATATTTTTTACATTTAATTTTTTATTAAAAAAACTAACAATTAAATTATATAATTTTTTTTTTTTATATATTTATATTTGTGGGTGCACCCGGTCCATTTTTAAAAGTTTTTAAGTATTCGAAATTCAAGTCAATCGCCCTCGCCCCTGCCCCTGCCCCTGCCCCTGCCCCTGCCCCTTTCTGCACCCGCCTCCCACCCGACGAAAAAAGCGGAGTAAGACAAGAAGACGATCTTCAGAAATTGATGATGCAATGAGCAAATTCTTGGCCTCCACAGTTCTTTTCTGCTGTTTAATCAATCCCATTTGCTCAATCATCCAAATTGAATCCATTTCCTCTTTACTACCGGACTCCCCTGCAAGATTCAGTAGCCCCACTACTTCTGAAATGATTAATTTTTAGTGTTTGTGTTTGTTTTTGGGGTGAATTGTTAATTGATTTGGGATTCTGTATCTACAGCTAGAGAATTGGATGGTAGAATCTGTGGGAATTTGCAGTTAGCTGATCCACCCAACGCCTGCACGCCGCTGCTCAATGAAGTTGAACATGAGGGCAGCAGAAATGCGACTATTGTTCTGATTGTGAGAGGGGAATGCGCTTTTGAGGAGAAGATCAGGAATGCGCAGGAAGCTGGGTTTCATGCCGCCATTGTATACGATGATCAGCACAACCGCAATCTCATTTCAAGTAGGTGATTCTTTTTCTTTTTTTTTTAATTATTATTATGATGCAGAAGTTCTTGATATTAACTATGAAGTTTAAATTTCATGTGTTTTTTTATGAGATATTTTGGTTATTGCTCTGTATTTGTTCTTGTAACCTTGATCACAGTTATATCAGAGCATAATGGATGAGAATTATTAAGGGGATAGCTGCTTGTTAGTGATTTAGTAAGAATGAAACTTGGAGATGATGGTTTTGATTTGGCTATTTGGTGCTTCTTATTTGTGAGCTTGAAGCAAATTGGCAATTTGATTTTGGTTCATATGGTTGGATCACAAATTAATGTCATTTGATGAATAGCGTATTTTCTTTGGACAATTTAGTTAGATTGCAGCACTATACGAAGTTATAACGTGGCCCGACAGCATTTTGAAGATGATGATCTGAAATAGAAAACGAAATACCATTGTTGTAATTGGACTTGTTTCAGATTTACAAAATCTGCATTGCTTCTGAAGTGTTATCTTTTCCATTTCTTAATAGTTGGAACATAAGCAATGACCCTCACTCGATTCTTAAAAATTTGTTTACCAGATGTTTGTTTTTCATGCTTCCATTGTTGCTTCTCCTCTTTCTCCAATGTCAAGCTCACTCTAGTGAATTTTTTCTGTTGAAATAGTGATGGGAAACCCTGATGGACTATGGATATATGCTGTATTTGTCTCCAATGAAGCGGGGAAGATCCTGAGAGAGAGTGCTCGAGGAATGGGAAGTGAATGCTGCATCATCTCATCTGTTGATGAAACTGGATGGACGGTGCTGGTTATATCGTTTATTTCAATCCTTGCAGTAATCTCGATCTTAGCTGCAATCTTCTTCACAGTCAAGCACTGGCAGAACCATCAAGAAACAAGGGGTGTGTTAGATGGTAAAATTGTGGATGTGCTCCCTAGGATCACATTTGGCTCTGTCAACGCAGTTCGTCACTTAGGAGAGGAGTGTACAATCTGTCTCGAGGATTACAAACACGGGGAAGACCTAAAAATTCTTCCTTGCCAACATGGTAAGATTCTTTCTCATTACACGTGCAGCATTGATAATATAGATTGGTTTATATCATTCAGATTTTGGTACCTACAATATATATGCTTCTTATGGCTGTATTAATGGCTTGAAGTTACTCTATTCTGCAGATTTTCATGCTGGCTGTGTGAATTCATGGTTAACAAAATGGGCCACGTTCTGTCCAGTTTGCAAACACGACATTAGAACCAAAATCAACTCATCAATCAAGTGAGTAGAGGCCTATCTATAACGTTAGAGGCTTGCCTTCTGTTCATTTGTCTTTCTTTGTCTTTCCTGGCGTATGAATGACGGCCTTGAGCGTGACTGTTGTCCCAACATATGATGTTCCAAAATAAGCACACATCAGGTGGGCTTGGAATTGGCATGAGAATGCATTGAAATGCACTCACTCGAAGACATTAGCTTGCTTTTGGGAGGGGAGATTACTGTTTCTGGATATAACAGCTGCATTCAGTACCCAAGATGTTCTTTGGACAGAGTAAGGGCATGTATCTTTCTCATCATTGTTAGAGTGTATAGAAGCATTGGAGAGAAGGGGGGGGGGGGGGGGGGGGGGGGGAGGGGGTGGTGTTGCCCAACCTTGTGGAAATTGAATATGTAAACTTGGTACAACCACATTCTATGCCAGTTGAATTAATGAATTTTTCAAGGGTGAAATATTTAGTTATTTATTTATTTAAAATTTAAACAAATAGCGAAGTTGTGAGTAAATCTACTTGTCTTGCGTAATGTAGTATAACATTGAATATAATTATTATTCATTTAACCATTAATTCAATTTTCTTTCTGATATACAGCACAGGAAAGGCTTTCACCATGTATACATATTGCATTTGATCTCATGTTTTTATGTTTATTTGGACACAGATTCTCCTATACAAGAACATGATTATTGAGATAGGTAGTTACACGATTAGGAAACGAAGACTCGAATGTTGTTACATCGCCATCAAGACAGTAACACCTCAAAAATAGCAGAGAACAGAAGTATACAGCATTGTGCTGCTATTACCTTTGGAACCCCTCAAGCTAACACACTTGCACCAAAAAACGGCGTCGTCTAATGAAAAGCATTCTTAAGTTTCTGGTATGGTCGTAAGCATTTCCTGATCAAAATTCAACAATGTGAGCTGATTTATGTAGTCATAGAAACACAGATTGATCAGAATAATACAAGTGATGTGATGCTTATTACCTTTGAGGCTTTGACAATATTTTCCCACTTCATATCACTTGTAGGTGCCTTCTTCAGTTGATTTTCGGGATTTGTTGTGGCTGCATCACGGTATGAACGAAGAGACGAGCTTTTGGTGGTAACAGTGGGCAATGTTCGCCAAAGCCAAGAATCAGACGGAGATTTTGGTAAAGGAGGTGGAGCAAGAAGTCCGGAGTGATACTGATAAGATTTTCCCATGGTAACTTCTATAGAGAACTGTTTTTCTAAACTCTCTGTTGCTCCTTGTTCGGTCACTTCGTCTGTATTCTCCTTACTTGGGTTGATTCCTTGATTTACTCGTTTTACAGTTGACTTATCAGTCGAGGATAAAACATTGGAATCACACAGTGTGTCAGCATTTAGCAGCAAATTCTTGTCTACATCCATTGCAGTCGACTGTTTCAAATCTTGTAGAGACGAGTCTATTGCGTGCGTTTGACAAATCCTTTTCGTGATGATCTCTTCTTCGTCTTCTTCCCTTAAGCTAGGAACACCCTTAACGCTGGCTTCTGTCTTTGGCTTACAAGATGATAAATCGGAGGTTTCAAATTTCTGTACTGTATCTATATAGAGAGTTTTCTCGATTATAGGATCTCCCAAGCTCGACTCCCCTGGACTTCCTTGATCATCCAAAAACTCCTGAAAGGTTTTGAAGCCCTTTGCATGCGATCCAAGACCTTGAATTCGAGCATTCGTTGTTTCTTCAGCGGCAGAAAGGACTTCTTCATCTTCAAGAAATGGCAGAGATGCCGTTGATGTGCTAAGGCTAGCTACATGACCACTCCTGTTTCTCAGCTTCCCGTTCTCTTGATCAAGTTCAGCTGTCTGGGTTTTGACCATGCTTCGATCAATCTCACTGTAAGAACCAGCTGGTGAAGATCTATGTTGTACTTTCTTAGATGGTACTCGGGTTCTAACACTCATTGCAGGAACAGGGTTTAACAGGCAGAGTGAACTCTTCAAGCAAAAACGAGGTAATAAGCCGCATACTGCAGGTACATTTTGACTTTGATCATACTCAACATCACTATCTTCTTCTTCTTCTTCTCCGTTGTCATGGTGATAGGTGTATCGGTCTGCAAAGCTCAGCCCGTATCTTAATGAAGGCTTGGATTGATCTATTGTCTTCTTTGGCTGCTGTGGCTGTTTTTGAAGAAACGGTTGTTTCTTGGGTGCATGTTGAGAGGTCTCTGAAGCCATCGCCTTCGCTGCTGGGAGGAACCTATCCATCATGAACTCGCGAGCTTGTCGTTCAGTCGAAAAGTTTCCAGGGGGTTTCACATCTACACCACTTAAGCCACTCATGCTACAGTTCAAGAAAGATGATTCAGCCCTTGACAGAGTATCCAGTGCATCCACATATGCTCCATCACTATCCTCCGAATCAGATCTCTCCTCCTCGTCTATCGTCTCTTTACATCTCTCGACATTCTCATCGAGACATGGATCAGCACGCGAGTCACTGGGAACATCAACGTCTCTTCTCTCGTCCCCATTACTATGAGGCAGATCAACAACTTGGTTCTTACAGCCTACAGCAATTTTACCACAATTTTGCTGATACCTCCCGGGAGGGAGCTTTGGGGCGATCGGAGGCTCATCAGAGCTCCGATCGTTTGGTTTCGTCTCTTCCTTAGGTTGTCCGGGGGACTGTTCCCATAAAAACGGAATGGCCCCCGGATCTCTGATGGGACCAGATTTCAGTTCTGATCTGTAAGAAGGACGCCAAGGAATGGAAGTGGAAGAAGTGTTGATTTTCCTTCTCTCACTTCTTTGTGAGGTTGGAGTTGGTCCATGTCGTCTAACTGATAAAAACGGTTGATTGAAATTCAACTGTTTATCCTCCATCAGATTCTTCAGTAGCATAAACTCCTGCTATCTGTGTAATAAAAAACATCACCAACAATCGGTAATGAGATGACAATTTTTTATGAAATTCTTACACTACATTGTTGTAACAGTTTCCATGATTACTAATTAACAACAAGAAATGATGGTTTCTGAATTCTGATTATGTCCAAACTGAAACTCACTTGCAAAATTCAATCTGTCTCAAGTGAGGGAAAAGTACTCTGATTATGTCTTCTAATGAGAGAGAGGGGGGAAAACAGAGTGAGAAAGAAAGTTAATACCATGATGCATGTCTACAGAAATTTCAAGAATTCATCAAAACAAATTTATGGAATCAAAGACAAATTGCAATTAACAAAATCAAACAGAAAGGGAGAAAACTCAAATTAAGTCCAATTAATATGGCAAATATCATCTGAACAATCACCAGAAGCAAAAATATTGACAGTTCAGATTTCCTGTGAAAGACAATCATCATCATCCACCAAACAAAAATCAAACAGTGATATAAAAGATAAAAGAAACCCCAACAAATATCTGCTGTATAAACAACAGAACTCATCTAATATCACATAAAGATTGTACCTTTTTTCCCACAAAAGGAATTCTGCAACTCCACTGCTGTTCTTGGTTGAATAATTAATAAAAAAGTCCAACACATCAACAACATAAGAGCCCATCTGTGTCCATATTTATTGATCAAAACTGTGAAACCGCAGAGGTAATAACTTCAAGAAGAGAGAGGGGGTAGAGAGAGAGAGAGTAAACTAATTTGAAAGCTAAATGGAATGATTTAAAAAAATTTTGCAGTGATTTTATTTTCCTAAATTAAAGATACCATATGAGGAAGCTTCAATTTGTATAAATGGAAGAGATACAATATACATACAGTAGTGAAGTAATAATATACTAATATGTCAGCATCTTAAATGAGTGAATTTAAAATCTTGTTACAATACTATTATCATGAGAATCAATGCTAAGTAGTAGTAGTAATCTTGGACTTAGCCTTTTGGTCTACTGTGTTTTGGATCATGTGATGGCATTTAATTATGAGTTGGGGTGGGGTGGGGTGGGGTGGGGTGGGGTGGGAGGTGGAGGGTCCCAAAAGTCATAGACGTACACATGCATTATTGGTGTACCCCACCATTAGGGGCCCCCACCGCTCCTGCCCTGGGGATTGGTGGAGGAGGTAAATCGCAGGATGTGCCTCAAGTGGCTTATAGAGAGGGCTCACTGTTAAACTTGTGCTTGCAAGGGGCCAAATCCATGCCAAAGGCAGGATTCGAACCCCCATCCTGCAGCATACACATGCATTATTGATTATTCACCGAGAATGATATGGGAATTTGAGAACCAAATATATTAGGACCAACTTGGAGATTGTCTACTCATTAATCAAATATTATATGGGTTGGATCATCATGGAATAAAGTTGGACACCTCAGCATTAGAAAAGGAGAAGGGTTGGTGTTGGATTATTTCTAGTAAATTTCAATCCATGTAAGTGGTGATAGAATCTATATAAATATATATAGTATACATGTGTATATAATACCTAAGTTTAGACATCTACTACTGACATACATCTTCTAATTATTTATTTAACATATTGGTTGGAAATTGATTAAATCATCTCTATTTAATTAATTAATTGTGATCTTTAAAATAGGAAAAATATAGGACTTAATAATGTGATCTTTTAATTAATTAATTAATTGTGATATTTAATTAATTGATTAAAAGATTATAATTTCAAGGTCAATATAGTCTTTTTTTTTAAGAATGTGTGAATCTATTTTAGTGATAAATAAATAAAATTGTGAAATGATTAAATTGAATATAATGGTACCAATTTATTTAAATTGATGTTGAGCTTTTAAATATTTAGTTACAACTTGTATGCAACATCTTAATGAAGTTGGTGAACTTTTAACTAAAAAATATAGGACTCAATAATTAATCTATTGGTGGAGTTGGGAGTGAGGCATATGATGAACATCAAAATATTTATTTTTCAAGGAATTATCATGTCATAATTAATTAAGAGAATGGCATTAATTAATGATTTAGGTAGACTGCATTTGTCATCTCCCTTTCTTATTAAGTCCACTCAAGGGCTTGAATGATTAGCTATGTATATTTTCATCACTTTTTATCACCATTGAATTAATCTTTCATTCATTTAAAATTCATAACTATCATCATACTTTGAAGTTTTGTTATATCCCTCTCACAGTCACCACTCAAATAAGCTATGATGTGATTTTGCAGTATTATATTTCACTTTCAATCACTTTGTTATCAACGATTGAAAAGTTTTCTATTCATACACAAATAAATGCTATTCCTAATATTTACTTCTCACAAATAGTACTCCATACATTATTACTTTATTTATTTATTTCCTTATTTGAATTTAAATATTTTTAAGACTCTCTTATAAAATTGATGATATATGAGAATATCAGTCTACCTAAAGTGTTTTTATTATATAAATAAAGTATATTTATTGATAGTTATAGTATGTTTTTAGGGATTTTTATTTTAATACTTTAAAATTATATTTTAATACATTATTTATCATACTTTACAAAAATATATTTTAATTTATAATAAATATATTTTAACACATCTCATAAGCATGGTCAAATAAGAGAATTTGTCAAGTTGTTTTTAGCCGGTGAATAAGTATAAAAGTAATTAAAAATATCATTAGTTAAAACATCTAAACTTCTATAACATCGAGTTTGTACGTATGATTTCTCTTCGATGCAAAATTAATCGTTTGATCGATTTCTTACATGTCCTAGATTAAACCGATTTGATGAGGATTCAGATTCAGACTCATCAACATATTTATCATCCCTATTTAAAAAAAAAAAAAAAAAACTATTTTTGAGCCATTAAATGACATTACTTTGGCTTGCAGGACCATCAAAGCTGCGAACCCCAAATATCAAGCAACCCTCTTTTGCTCAACTTTTTCTCTTTTATTTTATTATATTTTTCAATTTTGTGTTTTCAAGGAAATTAAATACATGGTTCTAGAGAAAGCAACCACTCGGTAGATATTTCGCGAAAATTATTAAATTTATTTGAATATTTTTCGAGTGATGATGTCGTGTTTAAATTTATTTAATTGTCAATCCATGGATAAGAGACTTTGTCTAAAATTAATTATTATAGGGTGTGTTGTTAGGCTTAAATAGGGTAATAATAAATAATCACTTTACTTTTTATTTTTAATAATTTAATTTAATAATGAAGATTAATCTAAAATTTAATATACCGATCAAGATTACAAATTCACCCTTGCACCTTCACAAAATTGTTAACGAGTAATAATTGTTCATCTCTGATCCTATAATATATAGGCTGTGAATGTATTACTCCTTATTTTATTACATGTTTTTTTTGCTACGAGGAATTGTCATATTGGGCCTTTTGGGCCACGCTAAATTAACTTGGGCCGATCTATTAGTGCGACCCATCGGACTGGTAGGTAGTTTTGTGGGCTTGTCCATGTTTATTAAAAAAAATTCGTGTTTTTCTTTTTTCTTTAATTCTTTCGAGTTTTAACTTTTAACCCCCTAAAGTCTTTATTTTTGGTCAAGTACGATGTAACAAAGTCATAATATTTTGGCACAATCAAATTTGACCCAAACTAGAAATTCGGTTTCTTTTATTGCCATGCAAAATTAGATTCAAATTCAAGTGTGAATTATGATAAAAAGGTCAAGCTCGAACCACCATATTATAATTAGGCCCTAAGTGGGCACAAACAAGAAGGGACCAAACATATTAATTTTCGGGTGCGGATTGGATCAAAATTACAAATTTTAAATTAAACAAACTGTTTGGTAACTCAGTCAACTCTTATTTACTCGAGTTCAAATTCAAACATATATTATTCTCGTTAAGTTAATGATACGAACTCAACTCAACTCATTAAGCTCATGATTGCTTGATAGGCTCGATAGTAATAACAATAATAATACTAATTAATTAAATAGCTAAATATATATAGATGTTGTTAGACATACCCACCAAACAGTAGCAAGTTGATATGTTTGTAGCTTTAGTCTTCCCTAGTCAACAAGTTGCTAGGATTTCGCGAGATGGGAGAACAAAATTAAATTGTCTATGCATGCAACTTGATTTTCTATATGGTACTATGTTAATTATTTTTTTATCAAATTGATAATTAAAATTAAATTCGTGGAGTCAACTTAATTAATTAATTTTAGAAAATGGGATATTTATATTCGTCATTTTGAACCTTGATCTCGTGCGTAATAACATTGATTTCAACATCTCTTATCTTGACTTTTAATATGTAATGATTCGAAATTTTCCAAAAATTAAAAACTCTAACATCGTAAATTTTTATATATAAAAATAAAATAGTGCAATTTGCAAGTACGAGGGTTGCTTTGTTTGTGGCTTAAGTCATCCCTAGTCAAACAACTCGTTTGGAATTAGTGAGAAGTGGATCAAGAAATCTATTTACTAAGCATTTAAATTGATTTTGTCATTGATTTTAGGAAAAAATAATTAGATCTTTATGTGAATAGAAAAAGAATAATATTTGATTGATCGGTGAAATGATCGAGATATATTTTGTAATTAATTTAATAATATTTTGATTTACTTTATTTCATATTTAGAATAACTAGATATTACTCATCCGTGCATGCACGGAAAAAATTAAGTATGTTATAATTATGTGTTTTTATATTGAATTTTTTAACCATAATAAATATATACATATATAATTATTTATTTATTTAAATTTATGTATTTTATAAAAATTACTAATTATTTATGTATAATATATAAATATATTTTTTAACCGTAATTTTATATTTATCAATTAAATCACATTGTTTATACGCTTATTTTTTATAACATTAAATTTAATTCGGTATTTAAGATAAATATAGTATATATTAATTTTCTATTATTAATTATATTAAAATTATTTTATTTCAATTGATATATATTTATTTTTAAAAAATAAATACAGTCTCTCTGTAAAACTCAATTTCTATTTTTTAAAGAAAGATGTAGTTTACTATAATTTATATTTTATTTTTAATTGAATAACATATGGATAAAATAAAGGTGCGAGAGGGAGAGTTGATACTCAGCTCACCTCCCCTCTTCCACAATTAGGTGAAGACCTGGGCATGGATTTGGATTGAGATACGAATGTGCTTGAAGACATGGGTTTGGAACGGGAAAATATAGAAGTGGGATCACCAAGACCTAAAGACAACACAACAAAATATAAAATATTATTTAATATAATAATTTAAAAATATTAAAATAATATTTATGGAGACGGTCCTAATAAAAATAAAATTGAAAGAAAATTTAAAATAAATCACAAAATTTCAAAAATAAATTTTATACATTAATCCTAAAGATTAAATTGAAAGAATATTTATATAGACGATTCTAATGAAAATATAATTGAATGAAAGATTAAAATAAAATACAAAATTTCGAAAATAAATTTGATACACTAATCCAAAAGATTAAATAAAAAAATATATTGAAAAATTACTCATAGGTACACACTTTATACTACATTGATTTAAAAAAATTACTCCCACATACAAAATATTAAAGTAAAATATCAAATATAACCCTAAATTCATATACTTTAAACCACAAACCATAAACCCTCACCCACTGCCGGATCTGAATATTGATTGATATATTAATTTAAAGTAAGCATATGTTGATAAAAAAATTAGTTAAATATGCTAAAAATATCTATCATATTTACTAAATTTATATTGTTAAATAAGAAATAAATTTTAAATAACAAAATTCATTATTATTATTATAATTAAATTGTATGATTGAAATCAAAAATATTAATTGGACGGTCAGGATTAATAAAATTGAATTATTTCTAAATAGAGTAAAATTAAAAAGAAAATTTAAAACAAAAGTAGAAGTTTAGGTACATTTTAAGCAGAATGATTTAACCTGAGTATAAAAGACAAAAACAAATTAGAGTAAGATTATAAATAATATGAAAGTATATTCTGTAATAGAGAAGAAAAAAAGATTAAAAAGAAGAACAAAAGATAAAATATTAAAATATAAAAATAGAATTCAAGAATTATTATAAAGCAAACATAAAAATTGAAGAAAAAAAGATAAACAAATAAAAAAAATTATACCTCAAATGAGAATGATTGAACCTACAAATAAGATCAAATATGAAAACTAAAAATAATAACACAAAAATCGAACAGAAGAAAAAACGAGATAACAAAAAATATTTATAGATCAAATATGAAAATGATTAAATCTAAAAATAATAACACAAAATCGAAAAGAAAAAAAATAAGTTAACAAAAAATTAAAAAGTATAATAATACATTTGATTAAAATGGTTGAACCTGCATATAAGATCATATAAAGTATAAAAGACAAAACAAATTAGAATACAATATAAATAATATAAAAGTATAATCTGTAAAAGAAAAGAAAAATAAGAAGCATTAGAAAAAAAAATTACAAAAAGAGAATTAAAAAGAAGAACAAAATATAGAATATTAAAATATAAAAATAAGGTTCATATAATTATTATAAAACAAATACTTGAATAAAAAAAAGTTAAAAAAAAGAATGATACCTTAAATTAGAATGATTGGACCTACAAATAAGATTAAATATTAATTAGATTTTATGATTAAAATTAAAAAATATATATTAATTGGACAATGAAATCCATTATTAGTATAATAATTTATCAAAAGCATTAATTGAATGGTTAAGATTAAAATTAAATTGGACGGTTAAAATTAAAATTGAATTATTTCTAAATAAAGTAAAATTGAAAAATAATTGAAAACAAAAGTGTAAATTCAAGTTTGTTTTTATATATGTATAGATTAGTATTAATATTTTAATTTATTTATTTTTATTTATAATTATCATTATTACGTTAGATCTTGTTTCACCTATAAATAAATGGTCAAGGGAATTGAATTTGATTAATGAAATGTTTGGATTAATCCATTAATCATGTTTTATTTGTGTTCTTCCGGCATTCGTCTCGAATCAATGAATTAGTACTCTCAATCTTTTGTCTACTCTAAGGTATTCTTGTGAGAATCAACGTTTGAGTAGACATTTATTTCTTGTGAGAATCAACGTTTGAGTAGACATTTATCTCATTTTTTCGGTATTATTTATGAATCAACAGATTATAGAGTTTGTTATCGTATTATCAAATTTTAATACGCTTTCGTTGTATCAATTGATCATAACTATTTAATTAAATAGTAAATTATTTCATGAACAATTTGAAAAATAATGAGAAGCGATGAAATTTTTAATAAAAATAAATAATAATAGTAAGTGAATCGTATCACTGAAGTTATCGTAAAAGATGAAAATGTTAGAATACAAAGTCGTACTATTAATTTTAAATTTGAAGTTGAACTTTGACTTCTCTTTTCTTTAATAAAAAATTTCAACTTGCAACGTGGCTAATACTCAACTAGAATTATTTAATGGCCATAGCAATGCATAAAAATCCATTTATTAAGCTATGTAATTAATCAATTGTTCTAATTCTAGATTTATAGATATAGTAAATGAGAATTTATACATGAACGCAATTATACTTAAACCATAATTAAATACTTAATTCTCTTAATCACAGTCAATTATTAAAGAGAAGAAATAAATTATTTATGCGAATCGAGTTAATCAACTTGGCAAGTTAGCTAATTCACTTGAAATTAAATTAAATTAAAAAAAATTGATTTGAAAAATGTTAGTGAAGGAATTTAATTTATATTTTTCTAAAAGAAATAAATAAATAGTATTCTTGCGGCTTGCGTAATCGGTGGTGCACCTACGATATGACTAACTTGAAGTTAATTTTAAATAAATACTCCATATACTAAAAAAAAATTTGTGGCATTAATAGAATATTAATTAAATAAGTCCTAATAACATTTAAATTTTAAAAATGAACTGAAATAACATTCGAGTATGCATACATTTAGTGATAAAATTTTCTCTTATATTAAAATAGACAAAATCTTACTCCCTCTCTTGTACTACTCGAGGATTTTTTTTTTCATTTTGCCGTCCCACTGGTCATATTTCATTTTTTATATACTTTATATACATCCACTAATATAATTAAAATATGAGGTCACATTTCTACTAATATAACTACCCACTATCCATTAAATAGGAGTAATATTTTTTAATTTACTTAAAAAAATAAAATACACCATTTGGACGGTATGGAGGAAGTATATAAATATGGGTGTACTATATTGCTATAATTAATAATCATTTGCGCTTAATATTTTAATATTTTGTCCTTCAACTCTATAATAATTTTACCATGTTTATCATTTTCAAATTAATTTTAAACCAACTCGACTTTGAATAAAGGTGTCTCAATTACCAAAATGTCTTACCAAACAATTTCAAAACGTGACTCTTGAATAATTTTGTTAACATAAATTGAATTTGTATCAAAGGTCAAGTATAACATTTTCTAACAAAGTTTATGATTGCTTTTTAATATACATATACATAAATTTAACGAGTAATTATAAGTAAAAAAAAATTATTGTTGGGATGATCTACTCTATAAGATTTTATTGATGATCTACTCTATAAGATTTTATTGATAAATCCAGCTATTTAAAATGAAAAATATGTCTATTTTAAAAAGAAATAAAAAAAACAAGTTCTAGCACACTCTTTATTTTAATTTTTTATTTAAAGAGTCATCTTCACTCTTTAAATTTAAAGAGCACAAATCACTCTTCATAATTTATTACTTCATTAAATGCTATTTACTAATTATTAGTGTTTTCACTATATAGAAATAGTTTAAACAATCAATAAAAAATAAAATAATGTAATAAATTAACATTGAAAAATAAAATTTAAAGAATTTGTTTGGAGCAAAAAAAAAATTATAACTCTTTAAAATTAAAATTATTCTTTATACTGGGAAAATGCTTTCAAAATTTAAAGAATATTTTAGAGATGTTCTAAGGAGTAACACCATATAACATAAATGAGAATGACAATTTATAGGGTGCACCTACATACAAATATAAATGAAAACATATATAATTAAAAGTAAAAATGTATACAATTTAATTATTAATTTTTTAATAAAAAATTGTATATAATATTCAATAAAATGTTATACACATATGAATATTAATTTTTTATAATGAAAAATATGAAAAAGACATACAATTATTACAAAATACGTATACAAAATAGAATAATATAAAGTATACAAAATAGAATAAAAATGTATATACATATAGGTGCACTCTTATATCCAGATGCACCCAATATACACTCAACGAGAATAAATGTTTTTCAATTAATTTTTAAAGTATACTTTGTTAAAGATTGAAAAAAGAAAAAGGAAAAAGAGAAAAGAAAGGGGGTTGGGTGGTGGGTGGTGAGTGTAGGGTAGGGTGGTGTGGAATTAAAAGCCAGCGCTTTGGAATTCACGAGGATGAAAGGTGTGGTTGTTTGGTAAGCCACCCCCTTTCTGTCGGAGATCTCATCCAAACTTCGCGCTCTCTACGCCAACTACCCCACCCCCATCTCCCCCTTTCAACGACACAAACTCCACACGCTCTTTTTATCACAAAATAAATATAGTACATACTGAAGATATGAGATACTCTTTTATTTATATATATATATATATATATATATATATATATATTATTAGAATGTGTTTATAATATAATAACTAAAATATGTTTTGTTAAATATATATGAGACAAGTTATAAAACGAATTCGCCTATTATTAAAATAATAGTTTATTATATAAGTAAAATATACTTTTAATATATAAAATATTTTTGTAGTAAATTATATTATGACATTTTATAATTATATTTTTGAAAATTATACTATAATTACTAATAAGTATACTATATTATAGAGTGCACCATACACAAATATAAATAAAAATATATACAATTATGAGCAAAAATGTATACAATTTAATTGTTAGTTTTTTTAATAAAAAATAAAGTGTATAAAATATATAATTATTAAAAAAACATGTATACACTATTGAATAAAAAGTCATACACATATGAATATTATTTTTTTAATTAAAAACTTAGTTTGAAAAAATATACAAATATATATATATATATATATATATATATATATATATATATATATATATATATATATATATATATATATATATATATAATATGTTTTCTAATACTTAAAATAATAAGAGTGTATATTGGATGCATCCGGGTGCAAGGGTGCACCCATATGTGTATGTCTTTTTATTCTATTTTGTATACATGTTATTCTGTTTTGTATATGTGTTTTGTAATAATTGTATATTTTTTTCACATTAAGTTTTCATTAAAAAAACTAACATCCTGTATAACTTTTTATTGAATATTATATATAATTTTTCATTAAAAAAATTAACAATTAAATTGTATACATTTTTACTCTTAATTATATATGTTTTTGTTTATATTTGTATATGAGTGCACTCTATCTTTAAGTGCACCCGGGTGCACACTATAAATTGCCAAATAATAATTATATTTTTGAAAATTATATTTTAATTATTAATAAACATATTATTTTTTAATTAATTTGTAGGTGGATTTATAATTCGATAAAAAAAAAGGCTTTACGCTTTAGCTTACACAGTAAAATCTAATCTATCTATTAAGCTTAAAAACCTCTATTGTTAAACATTTTAAGGATGTAATTAACGAGAGATTTGAAATTTCAACGTATTTTTAGTTAGAAACTTTGGAGATGGAAACCAAGCACTTAAAAATTTAAAATATATTCAATGTTAATAATATAAATTTTGTCATGCTATTTTATAGTTAATGTAATTTTTTTCTTAAAAAGATGGTTAATTATTTATTTCTGAAATTGGCTGAAAATGTAACAATGCAACTAAAAACCATAATGTGGAATAATTGTCACATTCATTTCGATGAAGTTAGGTAGAGGAGCCTAACCTACACGTGTTGGATTTATGATTCATATAGTAAGGATGTGTTTACATTTCAAATACATACTAATGTCTAAATAAACATAATTTAAATTAATTATTAATAATATCCACTGTTAAGATGGGCTTGGCCAGCACCACCTCGTTCCATCATATCCGTATAAAACTCATCACATAACTCTCAGGGCATAGCTCAAGTGGTAGAGGGGATGGTGAAAAGACCTTTCAGTTGAGCTTGGTTGCTGCAGAGTGGGGGTTCGAATCCTGCTTTTGGTATTGGAGTTCGAATCCTACCTTTGACATGAATTTAGCCCCTTACAAACACAAGTTTAACAGTGAGTCCTCCCTATAAGTCACTTGAGGCACATCCTGCGATTCCCCAGGGCAGGGGCGATGGGAGCCCCTAATGGTAGGGTACACCATAAAACTCGTCACACCAACAACTCAAGCTGCAAATGACCCACGTCGCAAATAATCCGACCCGTAGAGTTTAATTTTGATATATATAATTAGAATTTATGATTATTTTTTTATAAGTTTGCCAATTAATTCATCTCGATATCCAATTTTCATATATTTATTTTAGTTTTTTTAAAAAATAAAATTTAGGAAAACAAAATTTGATGGACCAACTGGTCTGGAACCTTTAGTCTCCCCAAATCCATCCAACCAATAACTCAACCTACGTAGGTGGGGTACACCATAAAACTCGTCACACCAACAACTCAAGCTGCAAATGACCCACGTCGCAAATAATCCGACCCGTAGAGTTTAATTTTGATATATATAATTATAATTTATGATTATTTTTTTATAGGTTTGCCAATTAATTCATTCCGATATCCAATTTTCATATATTTATTTTAGTTTTTTTAAAAAATAAAATTTAGGAAAACAAAATTTTATAGGTAGATCTTTTCACCCACCACACAAGGAGCTGTTTAATTAAGATGTTGCTCCCACATTGCGAGTTCGACCTTTGCTCATGCAAATTCCCTTATTTGACCAGTTAAGTTGTCCATACAGGCTAAGCCCATCCCATTTCAATTCGCAAAATGATGGGTTGAATCAATCCACAATAACCTATTTTTAAGCTAAATATCCACTCTATGTCAACCTAAACAATCACAACATATTATATTGTTATCACTGTAAATTTAATCAATATATGAATTATGAATAAACTCTAATTTGAAATACACAAAAGAATTTACTTTAGCCATAAGTTTACTTTCTTGACTAATATATGACACCTAGATTCAACTTGGGTCAAACAAACATTAATGAGAAACCTCAAAATTTTAAATGAAAAAAAAAAACTAACAGCCTATGATAAAGACAGCTACAAGGATTGTGCCTTGCGCATCGCGTGTTGTACATTGTGTTCAATTTTTGAACTCTCATTCAAAAAAGGGAATATAAAGCAGCGACCATCACTTTCCCATGGATCCATTCGAAACAGGCAATTAATTCCTCTTTTCATCCGGGTTAACCCGGGACCTGGATCCGAAACCGTATGCCACTGTACCAAATATAGTCGGGTACAATAAAACACCCGCCTCGCCCACTTTCCACTATATAAGTTTATAGCACTGCAGCTATTATATCGTTTGCATTAATGTTTGTTTTTAATTCTTTTTTGCTGATCTATTACGATTTCAAATTTGTTCTTTTCATTTTTTTTTTTTCGGATTTAGCCGACGGAATTTTGTTGCTCGGGAGAGTTGGTGGATTCAAATGTGAACTCAGGTTTCGGTTCTAAGATCTGCTGGTGGTAAATTCTTCGATCATGTGCTCTGCGTGCTTGTGAGTGTTGTTTTTGTGTATACTGCTTGGATTTGGAAGTTCTGTTTGTTCGTTTTGGTTTTTGGAATTGTTGGTGGTGGATTTGTGTTAATTTGGACTGAAGTGGACTGATCGAAGCGTTTCTGAATGCCGTGGAAGAACGCGAGGAAATTGAGTTGTTTGATTTTAAAGCAGTGGTGAGCGTTGAGGATCTAGAAGCTCGAATTTTGAGAAATTTTGTTTTGTTACTTGTGGTTTGATTTATAATGTTGTACGGTTGGAGAATCTGACTGTGCCATTTGATTAGTTCGATTGTAATGCTTGGAATTTGGCTCTTAGGAGAAGAATTAAAAATGTGCAATGGAAACATGCAACTGAAAATGTGCTTTTATCAGATGGATCGGTGGTTTAGACTGAATGTTATTTGAATGTGTTCGACTACAGTACATATGTTCTGTCGTTAGTGACTTCAAAGTTATAGGTCTATGATGACTTTGATTTTTCGAGAGTGAAAACGCTAGGACCTTAGCATCCACAAATTAAATTTTGCTATATGAATTATGGTCGTAATTGGTAATGTGATGGCACTATAGATCGTGAATATTTGGCAAGTTCTTTTATTTTACTGTTTTTTTCCGATGCTAGTTTATGAGAGCAGTTTAGAAGTGTAATTACAATCTTTATTTAGTATTCTGTGTATTCAAACTACTTCTTTGAACCATGCTTCTCATGTCTGCATTCTCAATAAAATTTTTAAGCTGCTGCAAAAGCTTTGTATTTTAAGTGCGTTATGATATACATGTACTTTGTGTGGACTTTTATACATAAATAAATCCGTAGCCTTTCTTATTTTGTGTTCATTCCTTCTTTGTGCAAGTAATTTCTGTCCCTCTTTGTTGATCAACTCAACTTTTAAAAGATGTACTGTTAATGTTGATGGAGACTACTATTTAGATGTGATTTTAATATCTGTTATCATTTTTCAGGTCGTATGTCCTCCAGCATCTATGAGTTGGAAAGAAAGTTGGATACCTACGAGTTGCCTCTTTTCTGAACCTGTGCAATTAATGAGTGTTTTTTTTTTTTGGGTAAAATTGACAAGGAGATGGTATTTAATTTAAATTATTATTGATATGGAGGATATGCATTATGATAATCAACCTTCAGAGCAAAGTTCTTCGAGTGCTAGATGGTGGCCTTCTGATTTTTCTGAAAATTTTGGATCCATATCCTTGGAGTCTAAGGATGATAATTTGAGGGGTGATGAATATAATAACAAAGAGAAGTATGACAGGTTATCATATAAAAATGCATCAGAAATCTTATGGACCACAGGCATGCTTTCAGAACCAATTCCAAATGGTTTCTACTCTGTTGTTCCAGTGAGCTCTATTATCTATCTCAAAGTCTCATTGCATATTATGCTTGTTTTCGGTTTCATCTTTTTGCTTAATTTTATTTAGTTCAACGATAAGTTGCTAGCTTTAAGCTTTTGTATACTTGTTAATTCTTCATACTAATTCTAGTCCCCTGAGTTTTTTTTTTACATAATGGACACGTATATGTGCAGCTAAATAAAAATTCTGTATTTATTGTATTTTATTTGCATGTCTGTGCAAAATACTAGAATTGGAAACTTTTAGAATTAGCAAGGATGGGAATTAGGGGGAGAATATGGAGCACTAATAATTACTGCGCATGAGCTTGAGATGATGCGAAGGTTTATATTTAGAGTGCTATGAAGGGAAATCGCTTTGCCGTTTTTCCGTTTTGTGAATTCTATTTCATTTTGATGTTTCACAGTTGAATGATGACACAGGGGCATAGTTTAACTGTTATATTGATTTGTGAAATGTATCTACAGTTGCATAGAGTTGGATGATGGAAACTCTTATTGACAGTCATAATATCTGGTTGCTTTCAGCTACTCCTAGATGTTTACTTGGTCACTCAACTAATTGTTTACTGCCCTAATTAACATATCTCAGATTCTCATCTCTGCAAAAACCTGTCAAATCTTGTTATCTTTGCTTTTGCTTTGCACATATTTGTGGCTCTGTGAGCAGCCCAGCTTCCATAGAAGTTATATTTCGTCATGTTGTCATCAGCTTTCTTAGTTGTTTATGTATTTTTCTCAGTTAGCTACTTAACATTATTTGACCTGACAGGATAAAAAACTTAAGGAACTCTATGGAGATATACCCACTCTGGCGGAGCTTCAATCTTTGGAGCTTGAGGGTTTGAGAGCTGATGTTATTCTTGTAGATGCGGAGAAAGATAGAAAGCTTTCTATGCTGAAGCAGTTAATTTTAGCTTTAGTCAAGGGTTTGAACTCAAATGCTGCAGTTGTAATAAAAAAGATTGCTGGATTGGTGAGTATTATTTGGTCTAATTAAAACATGATTTGAAGTTTCACAAATCTGTCACTTAATTGTCTCGTGTCCATAGTAATCAAGATTACTTTCGAAAATTCAAGAACATTTGTCAAGGTTACTTTCCATCAAATTTGGCTAACTCTAAATTTTATTCCTTAAGTGTCCAATGTGTTCCTTCTCCAGTTTTTTCTTCTTGTCTTGTATTTTGCATGACATCGTGACACTTTGACAATTCATTTCTTTTTTCTATTATAAGAGTCATTTACAAAATCTTTTCAGAATTGTAGTTATTGCCTCTTTTGAAAAGATAGTTCCAATATAATATTCAGTCCATGTGAAACATTGGCGCTCATCTTACAGATGCTCACAGTTCTTTCAGCTTTAAGGCTTGAAGTATGTTTTTCTGGGTGGGAGTTCTTCTTTTCATTTCAATTTTTACTCACTAAAGATGGATCAGTTTTTCTTTTTTTCAAGTCTAGTTGGTTTCTCAGTTTTTTCATCATGTAAAGTTCATTTGTGTCTTTGTGCATAGTTGTGATTGTGGTCCTGACCTTCAGACATCCTCAATAGGTATCTGATTTCTACAAGCGACCAAATTCAGAAATAAGTCCCAAGAAAGCTGCTCAGGAGGAATCCTCGCACCAATCTGAAAATAGAGGTGTGCAGATGCTAGGGCAAATACGGCATGGTACATGCAGACCTCGAGCAATATTATTTAAAGTTCTAGCCGATGCTGTAGGACTTGAAAGTAGGCTTGTGGTGGTAAGGTTTATTTAATTAAAAATTTTTAACTAATTATTTTTTGTATTAAGTTACCAACACTTTCTTGTTCCTTACCTTTGGCTTGGTGTGCGGATTATTTTGAAGGCTCTCTTGAAGTTTTTCTGCTCAGTCAATTCATTTGTCTCCTTGTTGGTTTATCCTGTCAGGGTTTACCTACTGAAGGTGCTTCTGCTTGTGTGGACTCACACAAGCATATGTCTGTGTTAGTCGTGTTGAATTCCATGGAATTGCTTGTTGATTTAATGCGGTTTCCTGGCCAACTGATACCGCGGTCAACCAAGGCTATCTTTATGACTCACATTTCTGCTGCGGGAGAGAGTGATTCTGCAGAAAATGATTCTTGTGATTCTCCAATGGAACCTAATAGTCCTCTTTATGGGGTTTCTGAGCGACCAGATCCAGAGAAGTAAACATCTAACTTTTTGACTTGCAAGCTAAATTATATATTCTATGTACCAATAAATGAAAATTTTATGGAGAGCAAAAATATTGGAATTCAATTGGATTTTTTTTTCCGTATAAAAAAATATTTATGCGAACTCTCTGCAGTGCGGAGAAAGAGGATGGCCTGCTATATCAACGCAGGCTAGAAGCGCATTCAAATGCTGCAGGGCCTTCATTAAGGAATATGATGCTGCGGTCAAATTCGGTTGATAGAAAACTTAGGTGCTCCATGCTCAATACAATAAATTCTTTTGACTGCTTAAATGAAACTTGGTTCCCATTCGTAAATTTGTTTCGGAATCAGGAACTTTATAATGGATTAATATTATTCTTTCAGCTTATCACATAGTGAACCTAATATAGCTGCTACCTTTTGGCGAAGGAGCAGGAGGAAAGTCATTGCTGAACAAAGGACTGCAAGTTCAAGGTTTTTTTGAGATCCTGGAATCCTGTTTAATAATATATAAATTATTGTACTTGGTCATTCTTTTTTCAAATATCTGCTTAAATTTTAAGGTAATTTATAACTTGATGAAAAGATCCAGGGGAGATTCTCTCATATGGTTTTCCATTTGAGTTTGGTAATATTATAATGTAATAATAATGTCGTTGAAATATAGTCTAGGTGTATTTCCAAGTATTTAATAGTATTTAATATGTTTACTTTAGAGAAAGCTATGCTATGATCAGAATAAAAACATTATTTCATAGCTAAGAAACTTATTGAATTGATATGTCTACTTGTACGATAAAGATTTCACAACTATTTTGGGTGGATAATTCGAGCTCCCCTACTTCTTCTCCCAAGTATTAATGTATATGTAAAATTGTACCTCTTTATAAAGATAAAAGTACTTGCAGCTGAAAGTTTCCTCTTTTAATTGCTTGCCACATCTTTAGTTTTACCTTATGTAGTAATGAAGTTGAGACACAACACTAGATAGACAACACACTGGATATAAAGAAGAGCTGATTATTCCAGAATATATAAACATAGTTCAAACATATGATACACACATTTTTATATGTGGAATCCTTTTAGCTGTAAAAGCAAGATTGCAATAATATGCTCTTTGCAGTCATGAGTGTAAGAACATGGGTAACCTTTTGTGAAGGCAGCAGGTTGAAAGTATATAAATTTCAAATATAGCTCATAGTACATTCTTCTCTTTTCTAACATCCCGACTTTTGTGCTCTTAAGACAACTCCTGCTAATGATCTCTCTAATTAAATAAATCAATGGTACTGGACATAATGAATACTTCTGGGTGGATAATCCTCTGGTATATTGAAGCTGCCTTTTCTTCATAGTAATTGTGCTATTCAATTCCTAAATTATTAACTGCATAGTTTGAGATGTAGTGACTAGTGAATGGTTTTATTTATGTAAAATTGCTCTTGCAGTTCTGAAATTTTTATGTTTTCCAGTCCAGAGCATCCTTCACTTCGTGCACGTGCTCGTTCCATGCTTAGTGGAGATAACAAATCTTTTAGAGATTTTTCTGAAGGTGGGGCTATATCAAGGTAATTTTATGTTCTTACATCTTTTTTTCTTCTGTGGATATATTTAGTCATCCCTTTTGCTTCATAAAATTTAGAATTATTAGAGAGGAAATCCTCTTTTTTTTTTTTCCTTTCTTCTTCTTCTAAATTTACAAGCCATTTCATTTGTTTGTTTTGCTGCAATGCTTCATTTTAATGTGAACGCATGAGCATACCAGTTTTTCATATGTTAAATAAAATTAATGTTATTGTGTTGAGAATAATTGGATTAACGACATTATTGTGCATTGGAGCTTCTGTTCATTTGTGATTTTTGGATTGGTTGAAATCTGGTGAGATCTTTCATCTATGTATGCTGATTCTGTAACTAGTATTTTCACTAAGCTTCTTGAGTTTTCCGAATTAAATGTTGCGGCAGGTCAGAAGGTGCATCGACATCAACAATGGAAACGCGTAGGCTAAGACGGAGGAGCTTTAGCATGACTCCTGAAATTGGTGATGATATCGTAAGGTTAATACTATCTTTCATGCAACTAAATATCATAGCATTATTAAGTGCATAAACCTTTCAGTTTTAATTTTAACTGGCTCCTATAACGTAGTATTACCCAAGTGAAATTACATTTGGAGCTTGGCCATTCTTAGAGTTATTACCTATTTATGTATTTAAGAGACGAAAAAAGTATTCTTTGTTAACTGAACTTTTAATTAATTTTCGGATACTTCACTGATTAATGATTTAGGACTTTTGAAATTACTGGAAGGGTTCCTTATCTGAGGCACTTGTGGTTGTATACTGCTGTTTAAAATAATGCCTTTTCATTGTCATACTTTTTATTTTTTGAACATTGTATAGCTTTTTCAGTCTGCCTCCACCACATCTCTTATGTGTACGGAGAAGTTTAGTACTGTATCTCGTTGTCCTTTATTAAATGGAAGAGTATAAAACTGTTGATGGTACTTTAAAAATATGATTGAGGATCAGCCATTGTATCATTAAAAGGATTATCTAAACAACAATATCTGAGGAAGGGATAGACCTTAATGTAAATATAGTTACACCTCAATTTTCTTTGAGTAGCCTCCACTCAAACATTGTTTGCTAATTATTGACTTACAATTATTTCCTTATGATTATCTGAGACAATGTGAAAAACTTCTGCAAGTATGGGGCAACTGTGTGATTGTAATTTACTTAATTGTTTATGTGGGTTTGATTGGCATTCTAAACTTCATTGTGAATATGAAGGGCTGTGCGAGCAATGAATGAATCACTGAAGCAAAATCGTCTTCCAAGAGAACAAAGTGAAACTGGCTCATATTCCTTTGGGTCTAAAGAACAACTTGATTCAGGTCAACCAAAAGATGTATGTTCTCTTTCTCATGTGAAAACATTGTTGCTTTGGGTTTCTCTGTCTGGAATATTGGCTAAAGTCTTTTTGTACCGAAGTGGAACTTTTGAGATATACTATATTTTTTTTCATCTCTGTTTTGTATATATTTTGCTTCTGTAATATTGGCTAAAGTCTTTCCCATTTGAGTAGTAATGCAGTGAAAAACCTTTAGAAGCTTTTTGTAGCCAATTAAGTAATTTAAGTCTTAGCTACATTCTGCAACTTCTTTCTCTTTGTTCTTTATTGGTGCTAGCCAGCATTATTTAAGAATTTGTTGAAGTTTGGTTTTTGCTCTTACCACTCTTTCTTTATCTCTTCAAATTATCTGGCCGGACCAAATTCAATATCTGAACTACATTAGCGGTCTGGGAAGTGGCAATAAACATTGGTTTCAACATTTAATGTATACTGGATTAACATTTTCAAATTGTTTTTGGAAAACAGAAATTGGCACTCTCAAGTAAAATTAACAATTTTCTGTCTATATTATCTTCTATTGAACTTCCCATTGGATTATTTGGATAGTCATTCTGTTATCCATATATATTGGTTTCTTAAAAAAATTTCGAGATTCATAAAAGCAAAGTTGTTTGTTATCTGATTTTATTTTTTAATTTATTATTTACTTCACTAGTTTAGAATATTTGGCCTGTCTGCATTTAAGAGTGATTTACTGTACTCAGGTTACTGATATTCAACTTGATCATGGAAAACTATCTGGTGGAAGTTCGGCCTTATATGCTCCTCCTAGGCAGCACAGTTCGCAGAAGGCAATGTCATTACCTTCATCTCCTCATGAGTTCAGAATTCATACTCCGGAAATAAGTGGGACTACCAATACCAGGGTATCTGAGGAAATGGTTTTAACGTGGAACAAAGTTTTGGAATCACCTATGTTTCAAAACAAGCCTCTTCTGCCATTTGAGGAGTGGAATATTGATTATTCGGAGTTGGCTGTAGGCACTCGAGTTGGAATAGGTTAGACAATCTCTTTTGATTTATTTCTAAACCCTAAACCATATAGCTTAAGATCTACCAGTGACGAAGTTGAAAGTGAAGTGACCTGGTGGAAGGTGTCCGTGTGTTTCCTGTGGTAACTAAAGGAAACCTAGTGTTCTACTAGCCTTCATTAGGAGGGTCGGTACCTTGCTCACTCTAATAGCTGGAGGCCTACCGTTCAACACTTTCCCATCTCGATTATCTCAATTTGACAAAGGCATTGAAAATAGAAATAGATACGTATTACTCTTCTATAATTCTGTTTGTCACACATGCAAAAGAAAATTACGATGTGCCCTTAGTACTTTTAAAATTGAAAGCTACATGCTTTAGTCACTACTGTCTTCACACCAAATTATTTTTTTGAATCAAAGGAATCCCTAGTTTGTTCCCATGAAAGTACGAATAGAAGGAAGGAAGCTAGAAATTAAGAAATTTACATATTGGAACTGCTCTTATGTGTCACTTCATAAATTGTTCTATGTTGGATGGTCAGAAAGAAGACTGTGAAACTACCTTGATATCTCATGTTCATTCTAGCAACTTATTCCTGATTTTGCACATGGACATGCCGTGTTATATTTATGAGAATTATATTTATAGGGTTCTTTGGGGAAGTTTTTCGCGGCATTTGGAATGGAACTGAAGTTGCTGTCAAAGTTTTCTTGGAGCAAGATCTCACTGCTGAAAATATGGAGGACTTTTGCAATGAAATATCCATCCTCAGGTGTGGTCAAATTTCGCTTTGATCCATATGTTTGATTCTGGTATATCGTTCTAACTTTGAGTTCTTTTCCTTTTCTTTTCTGCTGCAGTCGCCTTCGGCATCCGAACGGTATTAATCTGCACCTGCTGCTTAGTTGACTCCTGTAATTCTGTTTACTCATTTGATCTCTGAGCACATGCATTCGGCTTTTCTTCTGTTTGATTGAACTGGAGTTTTTATCAATTCAAACTAAAGATGTGCCAAGTTACATAATGTGTTAATGGTTTTAGCTTTGTATCAAATATTAGTTGTTTATTCCATGCTTTTGTATAGTGATCCTGTTTCTTGGTGCCTGCACTAAACCTCCACGATTGTCGATGGTCACTGAATACATGGAAATGGGGTCGCTGTATTATTTGATACATCTAAGTGGTCAGAAAAAGCGACTGAGCTGGCGGAGAAGAATCAAGATGTTACGTGACATATGCAGGTCAGTTTAGATTTTTTATTTATGTTTTAATTAATTTACTGTTTCTTTGGGGGATATATATATATATATATATATATATATATATATATATATATATATATATATATATATATATATATTCTGATATCTTGAGTTCCTTGTCTTCTGCTGTAAATTATCATGTTAAACTTACGGTACTTACCACCTATTGTGTTGAGACAAAAGAGATCTCCATTAACAATAAATTCTGAAATTGAATCAGATATAATATGTTTCTGCCATACTTATGTTTAGAAGCGTATCAATTTTTTAATTTTTCTTTTTGATTTACAATTTCGTTTGTGCCATACCCAAAATAAATGGTTACATGCAATAGATCTCTAACTGCCATTTCAATTTAAATTTATGACCTGTTGTGGAAATAAGACTACAAATTCACTTATTTTAACCCTCTTGTTTGGAATTAAGAGGATTGATGTGCATACATCGCATGAAGATAATCCACCGTGATCTAAAGAGTGCAAATTGCCTCGTCAACAAGCACTGGACAATTAAGATATGTGACTTTGGACTCTCAAGAATCATGACTCATGTACCCATGACGGACTCCTCATCAGCTGGGACACCAGAATGGATGGCTCCTGAACTTATTCGAAACGAGCCCTTCACAGAGAAATGCGACATTTTCAGTCTTGGTGTCATAATGTGGGAGCTGTTCACTCTAAATAAACCCTGGGAAGGGACACCACCAGAGCGGGTATGTTCTAATAATCAGTTTACAACCTAATCTAGATTCTCACACCTTTAACTTATGTTCGTTTTTCCATCTTTTCGTAATTTTTGTTTTTCCATCCTGTTTAGGTTGTCTATGCTGTTGCAAATGAGGGATCCCGGTTGGAGATACCCGAAGGGCCATTAGGCAGTTTGATTGCAGGTATGTGTACTAGTAATATTGAGTAGTTGCATATGCTTCATTCACCATTGCTCTATAATTTCGGGACAAATATAAACGTTCTAACACCTACCCTTAAATCTCTCGTCTGCAGACTGCTGGGCAGAACCCCATGAACGACCAAGTTGCGAGGAAATTCTCAATCGTTTACTGGATTGCGAATTAGCTCTTTGCTAATTCTACGCGCTTGTTGTACAGAAAAATAGACAACAGATGTTGAGGTTTACCGTGTATTTCGGCTCAAGTTTTATACTATCGTGTGAAATTTTCTGCTACTTTTCATTTCAGCATCAGAATCAAATGGCATCATGTTGATTGTTTTATGCAGTCATAGCATGAATTTTCCACTCTTTTTAAGACTTAGCTTTGCTATTTCTAAAACTTTTAAGACTTATTTTTCTCTTAAATTAAATGCTTGCAAGCTAGATTAAAAACCTGGAGAAACTTGATTAATTTGCTACTTGCAGTTTATTAAGTTGGATTTGATTCTGCTGATCCTTAAGACGACGTCGTTCATAACAAGCCTCTCCTGGGGCAAATCTGCTGTGCATTCCAGAGCTAATCCAATAATAGATACCAAGCTACTTTCATAATCCATGTTCACTAGTTCACCATCAACAATCTCCATCACTGCATCTGGATACGATTCCGCACCCATCTCTTCATCGTCAACTCTCCTGAAAAATCCCGTCTGTTGGCTTTCTTCTCGTGAACATTTCCATCAGCAAAACCCCGTAGCTGTAAACATCCACCATTGTCGAAACCAGCCCTCCCCACCCGTACTCAACAATGATGGAGAGAATCTCATCAGATAAACAGGACAGATATCACCAACCAATTCAGTTTCTTGAAAGATTCTTCTTACGTGGTGCCATGTATCCAATGGTTCCCAAAGTTGTGGTTTGCTGCGTTCTCTCTTCTTGTGACAGGAGCCTCGAAATTCCAAAGTCGCCTACGTGTGCAACCGTCTTCGTCTAGAAGAACGTTGCTTGGTTTCAAGTCACAATGGACAATGGGGAGTGTATAGCCTTCGTGTAAGTACTCCACGGCGGATGCCACGTCCATCATTATGTTCAATCTTTGGGTAATGTTTAGGGAGCAGTGGGTGGAGTAGAGCCAATCTGCTAGGTTCCCATTGGACATATACACCATCACCAATGCCTTAAAATCAAGGTTGGTGCAGGATGTAATAATCTTGACAAGATTTCTGTGTCGTATGCTACGCATTACTTCACACTCTGTGTCGAAGCTATTCAGTTGACCCATTACATCTTCGTCGAAAACCTTAATAGAAGCAGCCGTTGCATCAGGATAAACCGCCTTGTACACTGATCCGAAGCTACCTTTTCCAATCAAGTTTTCATCACTGAAGTGATTAGTGGCACGAAGGATTTCATAATATGATATCCTCTCGTGCAGGAGTCCGACAAGACTACGAATGCTGGTAGTATATACTTAACAAGTTTGCTCATTCTTGAAGGTGAAGACAGTTTAGTCCTCCTGCAAGAGTCCACTTTGAATCGATCTGCTCCACACAAACTGTGGTAAAAAACTACATACTAATGAGTGATCAACATTAGAATGAGTGTGTGTGTGTTTAAGGTTGAAGCTGATGGTGATGCATGAGTGAAACGGTTGCACCAGCATCAGCAGAATCAAGAAACACACAAACATAGCAGCAAGAGTACACCGGGTGCATCAGTTGTGAGCAGGGTGACTTGTGGCCGTTGTATAGTTCGCGTTCGAACGATTTCTGGAAAGTTCCATACATGAATGGATAGCTGGCCATGCAGGGTGTGTGATGGAGTTGGTTATAACCGTCGAGATTCGTTTTAACCAACTGAGAATCCAGCTGGAAGTCGGTTACACGCACTGGTCCTATAACTTTCTGTGCATGCATGAGATGTATATATTGCTGTGATTCATGCATATACACATATTATAACACGTTTTACTCTCTCAATCAATAATAGATCTCTATCTCACAGTGGATCCACTATAAACGCATTCTTCTTCATACAATTACACATACACACACAAACTCAACTTTGTTATCATATGTGATCAAGTTTCTTGTATTCAATCTATTGTTTGATTGTGTATTCATAGATTAGGTTGATTGTTACTCAGATATATCTTCATCTACAACAAAGTGGCGCCGTCTGTGGGAAACTAAGACACAAATAGCAGCAATCAACATAAGGAGGAATCAAGAAGAAATTGAAGGAAGTTGACACCATGGTTGCAACTAAGTTTGATATTGAGAGGTTTACAGATAAATCTGACTTTGGTTTGTGGAAGATCAAGATGAGAGCTATCTTGGTACAACAAGGGTTGACAGAAGCTATCAAGGACAAACCAGCAACAACTGCAGAAGCTGCACAAACAGCCATTGAAGCTACTGCAGAAGCTGATATTCAAGAAAGGGCCTTAAGTGCCATTGTATTGTGTCTTGGTGATAAAGCTTTGAGAGAGGTACAGAGAGAGACATCTGTAAGAGCTGTATGGAAGAAACTTGAGGATCTGTACATGGTAAAATCTCTTGCTAACCGTTTATACTTAAAGCAGAAACTATATTCCTTTAAGATGGTTGAGGATAGATCAGTTCTAGTTCAGCTTGACGAGTTTAATAAGGTGTTAGATGATCTAGAAAATGTTAATGTGAAAATTGAAACAGAAGATAAGGCCTCAATATTGTTGTCAGCTCTCCCAAAGTCCTTTGAAAGTTTCAAGGATACACTTCTGTATGGAAATAGAGAAACTATAAGTCTTGATGAGGTTGAAATTGCTCTGAAGACAAAGGAGTTTCAGAAAGTTTCTGAAGATCAAGGAACATCAGGAGAGAGACTAATGATCAAGATGAGTGATCATGGTAAAAGGAACAACAAGAAAGACAATTCTGATTCAAAGAACAAGGAAACAAGACTGATTAGTCAAATTCAGATAAAGATGGAAGTAAGTGTTTTCACTGTCATGAACCAGGCCACTACAAAAAGAACTGCTACAAGTACAAAGCAGAAAAGAAAAGGAAAGCAGAAGCTGGTAAAGATGGACAACAAAGACTGCAAGCAAATCAGGTGATAAACAATCAGAATCAAGCCACTGATTATCCTGAGGCACTTCTGGTTGGATCATCAAAAGGATCCATGGATTGGATTATTGATTCAGGATGTACATTCTATATGTCTCATATGAAGCATTGGTTTACTGATCTTAGGTTGCAGAATGCTGGATCAGTATTACTAGGGGATGATCACACATGTCAGATAAGAGGTATTGGATCTATCAGGCTGAGGATGCATGATGGAGTTACTAGGACACTGACAGATGTGAGGTATATTCTAGAACTTAAAAGAAACTTGATTTCTTTAGGAATTTTAGATGCTTCAGGCAATGAATTTAGATCTAGAGGAGGTGTACTCATTGTTGAGAAAGATGAGTATGTAGTGATGAAAGAAATCAGAAAAAATGGATTGTATATTCTTGATGGACACACAGTGGTTGGACAGAATCATGTCTCAACTGGAAGTGATGAAATTCACTTATGACATGGAAGATTAGCTCACATAAATGAGAAAGGATTACAAGAACTGTCAAGACAAAATGTAATCAATATCAGATCAACAGACAAGCTGGACCAGTGTGAGGATTACATTTTTGGTAAAGCTAAAAGGCTGAAGTTTAGCATTGGTGAACACACAAGCAAAGCTAAACTTGATTATGTCCATTCAGATCTGTGGGGACCTGCAAGAACTCAAACAAAAGGAGGAGGCAGGTATTTTATTTCATTTATTGATGATTACAGTAGGAAGATATGGATATATACTGAAGTCTAAGGATACAGCTTTCATTACCTTTAAGAATTGGCTAACTGAGGTAGAGAATAGCTGTAATAATAAGGTTAAGATATTAAGAACTGATAATGGTCTTGAGTATTGTTCTGATGAGTTCAACAAGTTTTGTAAGGAGAGGGGGATCATGAGACACAAGACAGTACCAGATACACCACAACAAAATGGTGTTGCAGAGAGGCTGAATCAGACCTTACTTGAGAGAGTTAGGTGTATATTAAGTAGTTCTGGTCTTTCTAAAGACTTCTGGGGTGAATTGGTTAGTACAACCGCTTTTCTAATCAATAGGTGTCCATCAACACCTCTTAAATTCAAAACTCCTCAGGAAGTATGGACTGGAAATGTTGCTAATTACACTAGGCTCAAACTGATATGTTGCTTAGCTTATGCACATGTTAAACAGGATAATTTAGCTCCAAGAGCCATCAAATATGTCATGATTGGATATCCTAAAGGTGTTAAAGCTTACAAACTGTGGAACATTGAAGGTAAGAAGGTTATGATAAGTAGGGATGTTACCTTTAATGAAGCTGTTATGCCACTAAAGCCTCAGGATCAAAGTAAATCTGAAGCTGAGCTTGAGGTGGAGCCAGTGAACAAGATTCAGGTGGATCAGTTTAGAGTTGAAGAAGAGACAGTACAAGGAGGAACTAGTTCACCAAGTACAGATGATCAAATTACTTCTAATACTAATGAGCTGCTTAATAGCAATCAGTTGGCTAGAGATAGACAAAGAAGATCTATTTGGGCTCCAGCTAGATTTGCAGATGCTGATATTGTATCCTTTGCACTATATTCTGCAGAGGATATTGATTCATATGAACCTAGAAACTATCAGGAAGCAATGAATAGTAAGGATAATGCAAAGTGGAGTGCTGCTATGCAAGAAGAGTTACTTTCATTGGAGAAAATTCAAACTTGGAAAATTATTCTGAAGCCAAAAGATCAGAAGTTGGTGAGCTGTAAATGGATTTACAAGAAGAAAGTTTCACCTGAGAGGATTGGTGGTGTTAGATTTAAAGCAAGACTAGTTGCCAGGGGTTTTTCTCAAAGGGAAGACATTGATTACATAGAGATATTCTCTCCAGTTGTGAAACATTGTTCCATTAGGATATTGTTAGCATTAGTTACTCAGTTTAATCTGGAATTGCATCAGATGAATGTGACTACAGTCTTTCTTCATGGAAATTTGGAGGAGAAGATCTATATGACTGTTCCAGAAGGAGTTTCAGTTCAAAACTCAACTGATAAGGCTTGTTTACTCCTAAAGTCACTATATGGATTGAAACAAAGTCCTAGGAGATGGTATCTGAGATTTGATGAATACATTGTCAAATGTGATTTTGAAAGAATCAAGTTTGACAGTTGTGTATACATCAAACAAGATAGTGACTGATATGTTTTCTTGTTGCTGTATGTTGATGACATCTTAATTGCTTGTAAGTCTATGGAAGGGATTACAGCTGTGAAGGAAATGTTGAAATCTGAGTTTGATATGAAAGAATTGGGTGAAGCTACTGTTATATTGGGAATGAAAATTAAAAGGGATAGATCAGCTGGTTCTATTGTGTTGCATCAGAACTACTTAGAGAAAGTTCTCAAGAGGTATAATATGGATCAAAGTAAAGCTGTGTCTACTCCTGTAAAGCAAGGATTGGCTCTGTCAGTTCAACAATCAACTAGAACTAGTGAAGAAGTGTCAGAAATGGAGAAGGTTCCTTATGCTAATGCAGTTGGCAGTCTCATGTATGCTATGGTGTGCTGCAGACCAGACTTGACTCATGCAATGAGTTTGGTGAGCAGATTCATGGGAAATCCAGGAAGAGATCATTGGGAAGCTGTTAAGTGGATTCAAAGATATATCAGAGGCAGTTTAACAACATGTTTGTATTTCAATAAGTTTACTTCTAACATTGATTTTCTTGCAGGTTATGTAGATGCTGATTATGCTGCAAACTTAGACACAAGAAAGTCACTATCAGGCTATGTGTTCTGCTTGTTTGGTACAGCTATCAGTTGGAGATCAACACATCAGTCAGTGGTTGCATTGTCTACAACTGAGACTGAGTTTATCTCACTCACAGAAGAAGTAAATGAGAGTTTGTGGTTGCAAGGAATTTTGTCTGAGTTTGGTGTAGTACAAGAATCAGTATTAATATATTGTGATAACTCTAGTGTTATACACTTGTCAAGACATCAGTGTTTTCATGAAAGGACAAAGCACATAGATGTAAGGATGTATTTGGTTAGAGACTTAGTTGAAGGAGGAAAAGTTGTGGTTAAGAAGGTTGAAACAGCCAAGAAGCTGATTTCCTTACTAAGGCATTGCCTGGTTCAAAGTTTGAGCTACGCAAGAGTCTTATCAGTGTATGCTGAACATATCAGTGGAGAGTTCAGCTGCTCTCTTAAAAAGTAGTGTGCAAGTTGGCTGTCTTGACAAAACAGTGAAGTGAAGGAGTGATTGAATATTGGTTGAGTATGAAGTTTTAGGTGGAGAATTGTGGTAAAAAACTACATACCAATGAGTGATCAACATTAGAATGAGTATGTGTGTGTTTAAGGTTGAAGCTGATGGTGATGCATGAGTGAAACGGTTGCACCAGCATCAGCAGAATCAAGAAACACACAAACATAGCAGCAAGACTACGCCGGGTGCATCAGTTGTGAGTAGGGTGACTTGTGGCCGTTGTACAATTCGCGTTCGAACGGTTTCTGGAAAGTTCCATACATGAATGGATAGCTGGCCATGCAGGGTATGTGATGGAGTTGGTTTTAACCGTCGAGATTCGTTTTAACCAACTGAGAATCCAGCTGGAAGTCGATTACACGCACTGGTCCTATAACTTTCTGTGCATGCATAAGATGTATATATTGTTGTGATTCATGCATATACGCATTGTAACACATTTTGCTCTCTCAATCAATAATAGATCTCTATCTCACAGTGGATGTAAGCTTGTGTAAACAAGCTGAACCACTATAAACGAATTCTTCTTCATACAATTACACATACACACACAAACTCAACTTTGTTATCATATGTGATCAAGTTTCTTGTGTTCAATCCATTGTTTGATTGTGTATTCATAGATTAGGTTGATTGTTACTCAGATATATCTTCATCTACAACACAAACCTTCATTGCCTACAAACATATCTTTGTGAAATTGGCAAAAGGCCCTCCATGTGGGATTTCGCCACTGAGCTCGTTGAACGAAACGTTGAAGTAAGCAAGAGAAGCAAGTTCCTCCAACGAAGTGGGGATCGAACCAGATAACCTGTTGTTGGATAAGTCCAAGTACTGCTACTCCTTCAATGAAGCAAGATATTCCGGCATGTGGCCATTCAGTTTGTTGTTTGACAATGATAGAGTGATCATAATCTGAAGCTGAGAAATGGAGCTAGGAATTCCCCCTGAGATTCGATTATCGGATAGATCCAACTCCATGAGGCTCCCCATGTTGCCAAATTCCAGGGGCAAAACGCCATCCAAGATATTGTTAGAGAAATTGAGCTTCTCAATTCCCTCAACCACAGAGTTGATGGAATGTTCGAACCGAACACATTGTCAGCAAAGTTCACTTCTCGCAACGAAGAAAGGTTGCCTAAACACTGGTAGTTGTCCAAAGAAAACATTATCAGCAAGACTCACAGAGTACAGATTATTCAGACTGCACAAAAAACAGGATATCTGCAAAGTTTCTCAACTTTCCAAGCTCCACAGGAATGGCTCCACTCAAGTCATTACAACTAAGATCCAACCACAGCAGGCTACTAAGGTTGCCAATCTCACTAGGAATTCTGCCCATGATTCCACAAGAGCTGGCGTGAAATCTCACAAGGGATGCAGACAGATTTCTTGATCCTAATGATCTTGGTAACACACCAGTTATCTGATTATCATGCACTGTTACAACTGTCAGATTCTTGCAACCTGTCAATGAAGACAGGAAGTCTTGATCAGGGTTGGACAAGTTATTCGCGAGCTGATTTCGTGCTAAATGTAGCTGTTCAAGACGAAGCAAGTTGCCAAGAGTTGTCGGTACATATCCGGTGAATGAATTACGAGAAAGCTGAAGTACCCTGAGCTCAGTAAGATTTGAGATGGAAATTGGAATGCTTCCATGGAAATGATTACCTATAAGGTACAACTCTTGGATTCTTGGCAGCCCTTGATCTATAAACACTGGAATCTTCCCAGATAGGTTGTTCAAGCCAAGATCAAGTACCTGAAGAGTGGAGACATTGAAAACAGATTCAGACACTTCACCATTCAGCTTAATACCACCAAGATTCAAAAATGTCAAATAGGACAGTTGTCCCATTTCTGAAGGAATCCCACCATGGAAACTGTTTTCACTCGAGTCAAAAACCTCCAACTTGGACAGATTGATGACTGAGGGTGGGATCATACCCGTTAATCCATTCCGGTTCAAATCAACCCGTTTGAGTGATGACAAGTTCCAGAATTCAGTTGGGATGTTTCCTGTTAATCTGTTGGATGCCAAGCTTAACACAAGAAGGCTTCTCAAGTTGCTTATTTCCCTTGGAATGAAGCCATTGATGGTGTTGTTGGACATGTCCAAGACTGTGAGGGACGAGAGGTTGCCGATTTCTCCGGCAATGGTTCCTCGTAATCCCATGTTGGAAAGATTCAAAGATGTTACTCTAGGATAATATTGGTGGCTGCTACAAGTGACACCAATCCAAGTACAGAATGGTGTGTGTTGTGACCAGTTTTTGGACAGGAAATCTGAGTTTAAGGTGGTTTTTAGAGCCAAAAGAGAGGACTCATCGTCTGTGGTGGAGACGACATAGCAGCTGCTCAAACATAGGATGCTTAGGAAAACAAGAATGGCTGCTCTCTTTCTCATTTTGATATTTATGATGTGAGAGACTTAGAGAGAGTCATGTGTGTGATTTGAAATAAATCAGATATTGTTTCGTTGGATGTATGATGTAGTAATAGATATTGTTTCGGATGTCCTATTCCACCTTATTAGTATTCCAACTCAAAGGATCATTATTCAATACACATTTTTTATTAGTAAAACTTTTCATTCTGACCAGAATTTTTTATTCTATATTTCTATTTACGGCTTTTAAATATAAGAAACTATCAATTTTTTTTAATTATTGAATTGATAAAATAAAAAACAATACCTTCGTCCCGAGTAAAGGTTCTTATTTACTTTTTGTGCGTAGATTAAGAAGTATTATTATTATTTTATGTGTAGTGAATAGTTGTATTAGTAGTGAGTAGTGTTCTTTAAGTGGGGTCATTTTACTAAAAGAAGAAAATGAGGACATTTAAATGAGACGCATAATATAGTAAAATTGGGACCTTTTGGTAGGACGGAGAGAGTATATTTTAGTTCTCTAAAGGGATGTTTATTCTAGGTTTTATAATCCCGGAATTAAAATTGAAATTCTACACCCAAATTTTAAAAACCACCCCTATATGTACCTATATACATTCTCTCTCCTCAATTAATACACTTTCTCTCTTTATCTCTCCTCTCTCATCTACTTTCTTACATAAATTAATACATTCTTACACATTGATTTGACATAAAGTTAAAACATACTATATCAAAAACCCAAAACGAACACATCTCTATTCATGATTTTCAAACTCCCCAAAACCCCAAAACAAACATCACCTAATTGATAAAAAAAATAATTAAGTCCCGAATTGATCGATAGTTTACTACTCCCTCTGTCCCGAAAAACTTTTCACGTTTACTGTTCCACGTTGTTTAAGAAAAGTTGTACTTTTTGACCAACTTTATTGACTTTGGAGGGTATTGTAGTATTTTTAGGTAATTAAAAAGTATAAAGTAATTATATGTGTGTGAAAAATATGAAGCATATGAAAAATTAGTTTTGATCAACTTTATTCACTTTTGGAGAGTTATGTAATTTTTTTAAATAATAAATAAATTATAAAGTATATTATGAATGTTAGATGATAATAATAAATTTATAATTAAAATGTACTTTTTAGATTGGAGATTGATATGTTATTTCTTCCTTTAAGGAGTAAAGTTTAATATGGAACGAATAAAAATGAGAAATGTGAAATTTAATTATATCGAGAGAGTATAACAACTTGGATGAAGTTGTGGTTGTTTCTATCAAGACAAGAAGACATATAGTGATGGTTGACATGCAAGCAGAGCCCCCTCATTCAAGTCCACCGCCCCCCTTGATTAATTTTGAATTATTGAAAATTCAAATGATCAAAGATTTTATATTATTCTATGATTCGATCACTTTAGTTTATTTATTGATATATGTTCTTAATTAATTTCTTAACCAACTTGAGATCATTAGAAATCATGAAGACATATGGTATATATATATATGGGGAAACTTCGGGCGAATAGATTTGAAGAAAATTAGACAGTGAAAAATAAAAATCTAGTACTTTCTAACACAAAACAAAATGGGGAGGCATTTTAAATCTATCTATATTGGTGCTTAATAGTACTTTCTAACACAAAACAAAATGGGGAGGCATTTTAAATCTATCTATATTGGTGCTTAATCTAGCGGTTAATTAGCTATGGTAGTTAGGTTGAGTTTAATCTTGTTAATTCTAACAAGAACATCTTTGATGTTGGGCCTTTCCTCTGGTGAATCTGCTGTGCATTCCAAAGCTAATTCCATAATCGAAACTAAGCATTTCTCTTGTCTGCTTCTACTCCTCCCACCCCTGCTCACCATCTCACCATCAACAATCTCCATCACTCCTCCGGGGAACCTTTCCGACACCCATCGCTTCATCGTCAACTCGCCTGAAAACGTCTCGTCCGTCGGCTTTCTCCACACAAGCATCTCCATCGCCAGAATTCCATAGCTGTACACATCCACCATGCTCGACACTAGCCCTTCCGACCCATATTCTGCATGCATGCAACCTCGTACGTAATTAGTGGACTAAATTTCTTTCTTTTTAATCAAAAAATATTTAAGAAAACAATATCTCTTTGTGAGACGTGTTAAAAGTACGATTTTTATATAAGTAAAGTATACTTATCAATAGTTAAAGAATGATTTTATGTTATTATGATATGATTCCTACTAACATACTTTAACTAACAATTATCATATTTTACTTATATAATGATCGTATTTTAATTACAAGAGAGTACACATATAAAAATATTAATTAATCTTGTTTAATTACCTGGTGCCATGTATCCTATGGTACCCAAGGTTTGTGTATGCTGCATCCTCTGTTCTTGAGTGAGGAGCTTGGCTACGCCGAAGTCGCTAACGTGCGCCACCATGTCTTGATCAAGAAATATGTTGTTGGGCTTTAGGTCACAGTGGATGATGGGGACACTGTTGTATTCATGGAGGTACTCCAATGCAGATGCCACGTCCACCATTATGTCCAATCTTTGGACAAGGTTTAAGGAAGTGTTGGTGGAGTAGAGCCATTGTTCTAAGTTGCCATTCGTCATGTATAAAACCTTGAAATCAAGGTTAGTGCAAGAAGTGATCACCTTAACAAGGTTTCTATGCCGTATTGCGCAGTATTTCGCACTCCGTGTCGAAGCTCTTCAACGCGCCATGCACGTCCAAGTCGAAAACCTTGATCGCACCAACCGTTGCATCCGACAAACTTCCCTTATATACATGCCCGAAGCTACCTTTTAGAGTAACTTGATTAAATATATGTTCTTACTCTATTTTTTGATTTAACGATTTCCATCCATAATGTTAATGCTAGAAACCAAAATTGCAACTTTTGGACTAAAAAAAAGGTTATATAGGGACAAAAAATGAAACGACACTCTTATCTACCAGCTTAAGCTTTTAAATGAGTTGGTCATATAACACTACCTCTCCCGATCAAGTTCTCTTCGTCTAGGTTTCGCATGGCACGGAGGATGTCCAAATACAAAACCCTCTCGAGATCGATTCGTTGAGGCAAATCAGGCAAGGATGGTGATAACTTCCTCCCCCGAACCCTGAACACAGAGATTAGAACAAGGGCTGCTAAACTGTCGATGGAATATCGGAATTGAACGCATTGTCGGCAAAGTTCATCACTCTCAACCAAGAAAGGTTCCCCAAACACCTAGGTAGTTGTCCGAAGAAACCAATGGCAGCAAGATTCACAGAAAACAGATCACCCAAATTGCATAAATTACCAAACGACCTTCCTGTTGGTTGGGTGTCAACCAAAGTCTCACATCGGTTAGACGTGGGGATGGCAGAGGGTTTATAAATGAGGGATGAATTCTCTCTATTATGAGGCTTTTTGGGTGTGATATCCAGAGTGGTAAAACCGTGCGGGCAGTGGACGGCCCAAAGCGGATAATATCATGCTAGTGGATTGAGTGGCCCAGCTCCTTGGGCGGATAAACCAAACAAGTGGTATTATGAGCCAAGTATAGCTTCTCGAGCTGTCGTAATTTTCCGAGATTCGACGCAATCCAGATAATCTTCAGATACATGCAAGGTGCCAAGGAAGAGAGGAAGTCTTTTTCAGGTTTGGACATGTCATTGGTGAACTGATTAAGAGCCAGGTATAGCTTCTCGAGCTGTCGTAATTTTCCGAGATCTGTCGGAATAACTCCGGTGAAGATGTTATCAGCCAGATCAAGCTGATTGAGCTTGGAGAGATTGGAGATGGAAGCAGGAATTTCTCCATGGAAATGGTTGTCTATAAACGAAATCTCTTCGATGTTTGGAATCCCTTTGTCGATCCAAATAGGGAGAGCTCCGGATAAACTGTTCGATCCAAGTGAAAACGATTGTAATCTGGATGGATTGAAAAGAGACAAAGGTAGTTGACCGTTGATGCCATGATTCTCCATGGTGTTGAAATATATCAAATTGGATAGGTGTCCGAGTTGACTCGGAATGGGGCCGTGAAAGCTGTTCTCACTGATGTCGAGCACCGTTAAACTGGAGAGGTTTCCGATGAAGGGTGGAATGGGGCCGGAGAAGCGGTTGAGGCCGAACGCGATGATTTGGAGTGAAGTGAGGTTGGAGAAGAGAGGAGGGAAGTTTCCGGTGAAATTGTTGTCCTCGAGGACAAGGTTGTAGAGGGAGTGACAGCTGGTGAGGGTTGTCGGAATGTGGCCTTCGAAGTGGTTGTTAAACAACCCTAATCTCCGAAGGTTGCTGCTGCAGATGTGTTGTGGAATGTGGCCATGCAAGTTGTTCCTTCCGACGTTGATGTACAGCAGAGAAGATATATTTAGGATTGTTGAACTCAATTCTCCTGATAGACATTTTATTTGTGGAAATGAGACAGTAATTTAAGTTGTGTGTATAATGAATTAAATTAAACTGAATTTAATCTAACATAGAATGGAGAGAATTATGGAGGTTAAAACTGAAACTGTTACACAAATTTTCACCCATTAATTAAGTTTTAGAAAAAGAGTAATCGGGTATAATAAAGCAATTAAAATCCCAAGTGTTGTAAGTGTTAGGAATTTTGGACACACACGCACACGATGACACGAATAACAAGAGATTTGTTTACCCAGTTCGTCTTTCGACTACATCTGGGGGCGATACCAAGCCAGAATTTTTCTTACCTTGTTGGACAAGTCAACTGCAATGAAGAAATATCTTGATCAAGATAACACAATGGATAACTTCTTGATCAAGATAGCACAATGGATAACTTCTTGATCAAGATAGCACAATGGATAACTTCTTGATCAAGATAACTTGCCATAATCCTAAGCCTATTAGAGTCAACTGGGCCAAAAGAAATACGGGCCCAAAGAATTTAGGCTCCATACTTAGCATAATATTCCTTGAACTCACGGAGTTCATATTCACCTCCATTGTCAGAACGAAGACACTTTACTTTCAGCCCCGTTTCATTCTCTACAAGGGCTTTCCACTTCCTGAAAGTATCAAATGCGTCAGTTTTATTTTTCAGAAAATAAACCCATACCTTTCGAGTGGAGTCATCGATGAAGGTCATGTAGTACTCCGAACCACCAAGGGACTTCGTGGGCACTGGTCTCCATAGATCGCTATGCACCAACTCTAACTTTTCTGCCTTCAAGATTCTACCACCTCTCGAGAAACTTACTCTTCTCTGTTTCCCGAAAACACAGTCCTCGCATAGGCCAACTTCAACAGATTTCAGCCCTGGAAGTCTCCCTTTCGAACACATTACCTTCATCCCTTTCTCGCTCATGTGACCCAGCCGACAGTGCCACAAATTAACATTGGTCGTAGCTCCTGCAAGTTCAATGCAGTCCTTGGAGTTAGTTGTAATATACAACGTCCCCTCCTTCCCTCGCGCTACTATCATTACTCTTTTACTGATCTTCCAACTGCTGCTGCCAAAAGTCACTGAGTATCCTTCTACATCAAGCTGTCCAATTGAAAACAAGTTTCTTTTCAATCCTGGAATGTGCCTAACACCATTCAGCTTTAATGTCGATCTGTTTGGTGTGGATATCCGAACATCTCCTTTCCCCACGATCTTCAAGGGCTCATCATCAGCAAGGTAGACTTGTCCGAATTCACCAGACACATAGTTCTCCATTATTTCAGCATCACTGCATAAGTGAAATGATGCTCCAGAATCCAACATCCATGATTCCAGCGAACTACTGACACTCAAGACCAACGCATCTCCAATATCATCTATGGTTACGTTTGTTGTCTTCTTCTCATTCAGTCCCTTCTTGTTTTTCTTGGGCGTTGTACACTGATTCCTGTAGTGACCAAACTCATCACAATTCCAGTACTGGATTGATTCTTTGTCTTTCTTGGATTGTCTCTTTCCTCTGGACTTTGATCTGCCACGATTCTGCCTACCCTTTGATCTGCCCCTATCCTCCGTGTTCAGCACTGACCCTGAAGTAGATCCAGACTCTTTTCTGCGAACCTCCTTGCTAATCATCATATCTCTCACATCATCAAGCTTCAATTTATCTTTCGCGGATGAAACACTAACTGCAGTTATTGTGGCAGCCCAAATATCTGGCAAAGAAGATAACAAAACTAAAGCAAGTACCTCGTCAGTGAATTCGATTTCTACTGAACACAACTGCCCAATGATCATGTTGAACTCGTTCAGATGTTGCTGCAAAAGTGTGCTCTCCGACATTCTGAGGTTGAGCAATCGTCTGATCAAATGAACCTTGTTCGCAGTTGTGGGCTTTTGGTACATCTCCTTCAGGATTTGCAGCATCTCCCTTGCGGACTTGGCTTTAGTTGTGTGGTAGGCTACGTTCATGGACAATGATAAACATATCGCACTCATCGCTTTTCTGTTCAACAGATTCCACTCCTTCAGATCAATCTTTTTGGGTTTCACCTTTTCTTCTAAGGGAACATACAGATCTTTACCGTAGAGATAATCCTCGATCTGCATCTTCCAGAACCTGAAATTTGATCCGTCAAATTGTTTGATTGAAATCTTCTCGTGGCTCATCGGACTGCTCCCTTCGAACCCGAGGCTCTAGATACCAGTTGTTGGGAATTTAGACACACACACGCACATGATGACACGAATAATACGAGATTTGTTTACCCAGTTCGTCTTTCAACTACATCTGGGGGCGATACCAAGCCAGAATTTTTCTTACCTTGTTGGACAAGTCAACTGCAATGAGGAAACATCTTGATCAAGATAACACAATGGATAACTTCTTGATCAAGATAGCACAATGAATAACTTCTTGATCAAAATAATACAATGGATAACTTCTTGATCAAGATAACTTGCCCTAATCCTAAGTCCATTAGGATCAACTGGACCAAAAGAAATACGGGCCCAAAGAATTTAGGCTCCATACTCCAACAGTAAGCATCTTTTTAATAGGTAAGGTATGATCTTAAGGTTACAAATAATATTTATTAGATTAAGAGTGAGGCGCCTTTAAAATTTAATATTATAATTAGAGGTATATTATTTTGTTTTATAGGCCATATACTTTAATTAATTAATAAATGTACACAATTTTGTTGTAAAATGTATAATCCTACTTTAATATAGAGTTAATTAAAATCAAAATATAGTATGTCATACTTAGTAAATTATATTATGATAATATTAAATTATATTTTAATAATAAAATGTCTATCATCATACTTTACCAATATATAATAATCATTTTTAATAATGGACTCAATATTATACCGTCTATTTGAAGATGTTAGAGCACCTTGAATGTTCTTATATTTATTACACTACGTCTCCTTATATATACAACGTTAAAAATAAAATATTTAATTAAAATTAAATACTCTAACATATGGCCTTTCATGTGCATGCAAGTTTCACTTTAACATGATCACTCTAAATTCTAATATGATTGAAACTATTAAAAAAAAAGGTAATGTAATATTTAATCAATTACTTTCGCACCCAATCCCTTTACATATACTTTTGCAAATCAAAACAATATTTTTTTCAAAAAATAAAAAATAAAATTGTTGGATTAGCTGCAAATTCTCACATGCATATTTGGCAAGAAACGTTGGGCAAACCCGAAGCAAATACCTTCAAACTGCAAACAAAGGCGATTTGGATTCTTTGTGCTATTTTGTACATCATCTTCTGCGTCACAACTTTGGATGGATGACACATAGGAGAGAGATAAATTATACCTTAAAAGGGAAGCTTAAACCCTTGATACAATAGTTAATTATTTTCCATCTTACGTGTTAATTATATAACGCGTGACATAAAAGATGATGTACAAAAATGACGCACAAGATCCGTGGAAAGAAACTAACCCGACAACTGATTATTCCACAAAATGATATGTTGAATCTGCGACATGTTTGCAAACTCCAAAGGGATATTCCCCTAAGATTGTTGTAAGAAAGATCCAGAATCTTGAGCTCTACACAAGAAGCTAAACTTGTCGGAATCTCTCCAACCAAGTAGTTCTTCGAAAGATCTAAAGTCTCTAACGCCCTCAACAGCCCGAGGGTTGGCGGAATACGACCCTCGAGCTCGTTGAATGGCATGTAAAACGCCCGCAGGCGTCTCAAGTGCCCTATTTCGTCCGGGATCCTCCCACTGATATTGTTGCTGCTCATGTCCACGACTCGTAGGAACGTGAGGTTGCCGATTTCCTTTGCGATGGTTCCTCGTAGATCCATGCTCGAAAGATTCAGAGATGTTACTCGTGGGTGTCTACGGCTGCAACGTACGCCAATCCATGTACAAAAAGGGGTTTCTTTCGACCAATTCTTGTCCAAAATGTTGGAATTTAGTTGTGCTTTGAGAGCTAAAAGGGATGATTCGTCTGTGTTAGAACTATTTAGGGATGTAACGAAGTAGAATCTAAAGTAAAATACTACCAAGGATGTAAGAATTGAGGCTTCTTTCCATATTTTGGGGTGGGGGTGTTTTTTTTTTTTTTTTTTTTTTTTTTTGAATATATGCAAATTTACACGAGAGATGATCGAGGATGTATGTATTATATGGAGCTGAATTTGAATCATAATCTTTTATAATTAAATAATCTTGATGGAATTTGTATACATTAAATAAAGTATATATTTAAATTTTGATGGATTAATTCGATTTGGATTGTCCAAGTTATATAAATATTAAAATGAGATACAACTTCACCGGCCCTCAGCTGAAAAGGAGTATTTTATCATTGCGATTTCTGTTAAATTTTTTATTGTGAATATGTCATGTAAAAGAAGATGTGCAATATTTTATATATATATATATATATATATATATATATATATATATATATATATATATATATATATATATATATATATATATATATATATATATATATAAATTTTTTTTTTTAAGCCGGGTGAAATTTCATTTAGATTCTTTACGGACAAAAATCTCAATATTTTGTAATAAAAAATGGTAAAAAATGACACTTTTAATAATTAATTTTGAAAAAGGTTTATTACTCTCAAATACACACTTTTAAGCATATTTACTATTAGATACATGAAATTTAAATAATTACTCTCATATACAAAATATTAAAGTAAAATACCAAATATAACCTTATACTCCATACACTTTTAAACAAACAATCCTACCTCTCACCCACCCACCGGCGTTGACCGACATTGATCGAACTTTGACCGGCGTTGACCGACCGTTGACCGGCGTCGACCGCCACTGCCGGAATTTAAAATGTGCAAAAAAAAATTGTGCAGAACCAAATTGTGCAGAATCAAATTGCGCAGAACAATTGTGCAAATACATAGGGGTATTTATGGTATCACAATCATAATTGTGTAGTTATGAGTAATAGTGCTTTGAGTCATGTAATTTATAGCAGTTATGCATTTTTTTGTGTACCTCCTAATAAGTGACCCTTTTGAAAAAATGCCACCCAAAATTATTTTTTTTTTGGAAAAATGCCAGTAAGACGTTTTTATTCCTCTTCATTATATAATTAATATATAGTCACACGTATAGTCGCATATATCATTGCGTGCAGTGATTGCACATAAGTTAGTAAATAGAATATGTGAATGGTCGCACATGTAGTCACGTGTAGGGACGCACATATAATCGTGTGTAGGGTTGCAAATGTAGTCGAAAAGGTCACAATCTAAGGTTAATTATGTCCAAAATTTTAAAAAAAATTACAATTTTCTCCATATATGCTATACTTTTCTTTTTTATTTATCTCATAAAATTATTTAATTTAAAAAAATAATGAAATTTTAAAATTTAAAATGTCAGAAGTACGATTTAATTTTAATTGTTATTTATTTTTAATAATATATGATTTTTTTTCTCCAAAATACCAAATTAATAAAATAATTAAAAGGTAATTATTTCATTTCATATTTATACAAGACGAGGGAATCATATTAATTGAAAAGACATAAACTACCTTCTTTTATTTTTAAGGATTGCCGCCATCCTTGAACTTAATTAAGGATTAGTGCTTAATAAGTGATGTTAGCTAGGGTTTATTAATTAATAAAGACACGTGTCCTTTTCTCATTTCTAGGGTTTATAAATTAATAAAGGCATTGTCCTTTTTTCATTTCGTATTGGTTAGAAGAAAGGCTTTTGTCACTATAAAAAGAAGAAAGGGTTTTGTCACTATAAAAAAAATACATATTATATTCCATGGTGATATATAATCGATGTTGTCGGTGTGGAAATGGGTAATGTGAATGGTGAAAACGCGTATGAGTTGTGGACATGGGAGAGACAGGTGGTTTGTACGGTTAATTCGTAATTTGTTTTCTGTTAAAATATTATACTCTAAGTCCTATCACAGTTTTCACAAAATTACAGTAGAATGAAGGAAGTATATTTTAATTAATAATCATTAAATTCTTATCCACGACATTAATTTAACTACTCCCTTCGTCCCCTTAAAACATAATCGTTTGCTTTTTGCACGTGGATTAAGGAGTATAATAATTTAATGTATTTTGAGGTGAGAGAAATAATATTTTAAAGTGTAGTGGGTAGTTGTATAAGTGTTGAGTGTGGGCAATGGGAGGTCACATCAATCTAAAAAAAGAAATGGATACTTGGTAATGAGACGAACCAAAATGGCAAAATGGATACGTATCAAGGGGACGGAGGGAGTATTGATTATAAAACATAACAAATACTTTTTCCATCCATCGAAAAGAATGCATTTTGTCATTTTCGTCCTTCCAATACAAAGAATGCGTTTTTTTAAAGGAAATGAGATCAATACAAAACAATTAATATATCTCCATGGGACTAAATACACTACTAATATACCTACACACTATACATTAAAATATTATTTATCTTTCCTCATCTATATTATAAATATTATATCCTTTAATATACGTTAAAAAAAACACTTCTGAAGAGGTAGTATAATACACCTTATCCGTTTATAAAATGTTTATTTTTTAATTTTAAACATCTATTCAAAAAGTGAATCTTGTGTACATTGAGTTTATATGTAAACTTTATTTTTTAAAATTAGAATATAAAAAATTATTTTTTGAAAAGTAATAATTTTTATACAGAAAAGTAATAATTCATGTCTTAAAGAGTAATTTTTCATGTACTAAAAAATGAAGTAATCGATAAATTAGGATATACAAAAATATGAAGAGTAATTTTTTAATATAGAAAAGTAACCATTTATATATCTAAACAGTAATAATTTCTTAGATATTTGGAGTAATCTTTTTATACAATTAAAATGATTATTATTAGTTAAATTATTTATAATTTTAAATTTTGTTTGGTCATGATCATCAAAGCTTCGAGATGCAAAAGTGGTCGAAGAAACTAGGAAATTAAATAAAGATTTAAAAATAATATGTTGTTGACATATTTACTTTTAACTCCATAGGAATGTGAAAACACGACCATGGATTAACATTGTAGTTGATTTTCTTTTGACTTAACGGCCACATTTATATATCAAGAGGGATAACTTTTGATTTTCAACAAATTATTTTATATATATCATTGACTGTTATCTCCTGAAATACTGTAGTTCACAATTAAGAGGTATTGGTTAAATTCCATAATGAATAGTTATGGTATTATAATTAATAGTTAACTAATGAGATTAATTAATTTATGAATATGATTAGTGACTGCGAGTATAATGCTAAAGTAAGATAATAATTAATTTTAATGATGAGATTGATTACTTTTTTATTTCCATTTTCCACCTTTACTAACCCTAATTAACAAAGCACTTTTATGAAGATTTAGTCTTTTGTAAATTGGATTTACAGTATAAATTTTATAGTTCTTCTTTAATTTAAATCTTAACAATGCATAAGATATAATATAATTGTAAGGGGATCACATGCAAATGTTCTCCTTTTATGAAAGGAATAAAAAGTAATATTCATTTAAATGAATATTTTTATAAATAATATGTTAAACAAACAAGAAATAATGATGATATTTTTAATAAAAGTATTAATAAGTGAAGAGGTTTCACACAATTTCACCTCAATCAATTGGAAATTCATGAGGGGAAGTTGTTGCTTTTCTTAGTTTTGCTGGAAATAAATGTATTTTTACTTATTTAATCAATTATTTTCCTAATAATTCTTTGTGAATATGGGCCTAGAGTCCATATATACTAATCATAGTGGATTGACTTGGGCTTATATAAATATATAAGGAAATTCATCTTTTATAGAGTTTTTAAATTTTTAATGTAGATTGATAATTAATATACACATGGTGTGTTTGTTTCCCCTTTAAATTAGTAATACTCATTGAACTTTGAAATTTTCTAAATATTAGAGAATTTATATACTAATTGGACATATGCGAACTTAATTTTCATCTAAGCCCATTAATAAAAAACAAGGGTCACGGTGAAATACAACCTTGATGAAAAATGTGTTACAATATCCCATGAAACTAATATGGAATTTAAGGGAATTCTAATAATCATCCATTGTTTATCATATTTACAAGCTTTATTAATCCACCTATTAACCTTAGTGAACCAAACACACCCACATAGTATTATATACAAAAGTTAACCAATTAATTCACTGAGCAATATCAGCTAATTATATTGTTGGTTTAGCTATGTTTCGATTAATATGTTATAATTAGCTCTTGTATCTAAATGATACTTTATCTAGTTATTTATAATTTGGTTGTTAATCAAATGTTTTTATAAAATAAGATATATTGAAATATAATATCATTAATAAGTATACCATAAGATGTAATATGAAATATAATGAGAGATCTAGTGTACTGTTATTTTTTTAAAAAATATTTTTTTCTTGGCAAAATTTGAATTAAAATGATTGTCGGTTCTTCAGATGAAATTTTTTCGTGTCATTTAATTCATGGATTATGATATTATCCACTATATAACTCGTTATTCGAGTGAAACGTGAGGTAATGAAATTTGTAGCAATTAATAAAAAGGTTCGTGGTTTCTTTTAGGATTTAATAATATTCACTTTCTTATGTGTAGGAGTAAAAATCAAATTAAATTATTCGATATTCAATTCGAAATCATCCTGTGAAAGTTCTTTTAAGCTCAATATGATAAATATATCAAATAAATTTGAACACATTTTTGTGTTCGATAACATTTAAAGTTCAGCTCAATAGCTTATCAAACGAGTTTAAACATAAATTTTAAAGCTCAATGATATTTTAAATAAGTTTGAACGTATAGTTTTGCGTTCGACTCGATTCGATTCATTTATACCCTTGCTCATATCTTGTTCATTTAGATATGAAATTGATAGTTAATTAATACACTGAACAAAGATATATAGTGTACGTAACTCATGCAAACTGTCTAATTTTGTTATATCTATCTTTTTTATGATTTGAAGAAAAGTTTATCTTTCTAAATCATAATAGCATCGTACCAAAAAATATGAAAAAATAAATATAAAAATAGAGGACAGAATAAACTCCATGAACCTCACATAGATGTATACTTAAAAAATCATATATTTCTATATATACATGCATGTTCAAAATAAACAGGGATTTATCATCACAACAAAAGAATTGAGGCCAAATTTAAAAAATGCAATATATTAATTAAAAACAAAACATAAACTTACATGATTAACAGATTAATTCGAGTAAAAACCATACAAGGGCTTAAAAAATTCTTGCAAACGCTGCAAAACACGGCAAGGAAAAATATTGGAACCAGGATCGCCAGTTGTAAAACGTTCGATAGATCGATTAATTCGAAAAAAAAACAATATTGCATACAAAACTTTAATTAATTACCTGCTTCATGTAAATTTCTTCCTCCATTCACGTGATCCTGTTAAAACAACAAAAAAATATATATGCACTTGAGACTTTTTTTAACACAAAAAATCTAAAGATGCGACTTAAAAAATAAAATAAAAAATCTATCATCCTATTTTTCCAACAAAGTCTACAAACAATCCTAGTAGGCTAAATCAAAATACTTCATTCATCTTATTTCAGATGACACACTTTCTATTTTGGGTGTCCCACAAAAGTTTGCACATTTCTAAAAAAACAAAAATTCAAACACAATCACTCTTCCTCATACACTTTATTTATAAAAAAAATCACATTTACCTAACACATCCAACATATTTTATCATTTATTTATTACAAAAAAATATCATAATACCCTTAAAAGTTATCAACTTTTCTTAATCTCCATGCCGATAGAGGCATGCAAATTTTTGTTTGACGGTGGGATTACATTGTTAGCTTATATGAAACAAAATAAAGAAGTAATATTATAACAAAATATTACCTTTCATTGAAAAAATATAATATCAACAAAAAATGAAATATACATTTTAAAAATAATAATTGTCTCATAAAAATATTATTTCAAGAATTAACTGCACTGCATTAATGTGAGGGATTTTTACCATATGGTGTCGGTAGAAATATAGTCCTATATTGTTATAAATCAGACAAAACAATTAATATCAGCATTTACATGACGTTTTGACTGCAGAGCAGTCAAACTGGTCGTACACAACACAAGGACATCTTCACATGAACATTTTTTTACTGTCAGAAGTTAAAAATGGATATTGTTACAAATGCTTTAAATGGATGGCCAAATAAGTACTCTTAACATAGCACAACATCTGTCATATTATTGATAACTAATTAATTAAAGGATGATTAACAAATTAATTACTGGAGTAATACCAAATAGGTCTATTTTTGTACCTAGTTTTTAAAGGACGATTTAATTAATAACCCTAAAGACCTTAATATTAACCTAAAATGTTAAACACTCAAATTCAATTCGTTATCAATGTTTGGTATACTGTGGTAAAATACTCCACATTCGTGTCATATTAAATTTCATACTATTCATTTCCGTCTGTCTTCACAACTAAAACACGAAACACTGTATCAATCTTTAACCTTAAAAATATGTCTTAATTACAAATTTATCACTCTCACATAATACACATAACTTACTTTATAATTTATTTATTATTTAAAATACTATATTATTCTTCAAAAATTTATAAAGTTAGTCTAAATTGGTTTTTTTTTAAAACTGTGTATCTACAATAACAATAATTGCTGAAAATATTCATTAAGTTGGATGGCTACTTGTCAAACATCCAACTAAACATTTACATAGAGTTTTCCAGAGTGATCACACATCACTTGGAAAGTGATTGATTAACTTACAAAAATCTGACATGTTTTGAAATTCTAAAACCACATTTGACTAAAAAAGGTAGGGTAAAAAATATGAAGAACCTTAGTTTTATCTAACTTACTAAATTGATAAAATGTACGTAGTAGATAAGTTTGGCTAAATTTTCAATAAATAAATAGGACACTTCTTGTGTTTAATATATTTATTTATAGGATAGAGTAACCTACTCCATCAACTTAATTATATTCCTTAGAATTATTTGGTAAAATGATTATTGAATAATCGCATCATCTAAAACACTAACTAATGAAACACTCACTAGTCTTACATTCTTCATATAAACTATAAAGGATAAGTTCTAGTACTTAAAAAAATTGTTATCTTAGTATTAATTTCATTTCTTATTCATTTATTATATGAGTGACACATAGTAACGATAAAAATGAAACATTAAATTAAGATAGAGATTCCAAACAGCTAAAAAGAGGTGTGTATCCTACAATTTATAAGAGTCTTACATTAGCAAATGTTGTTTGAGGTAGTTAAATGCAGGATAAGTTTAATAAATTTAACTAAAAGTTTATTGTAAGTTTTAATAATATTACTTAAGAAAAAAAATCATCCACATTCCCATAAAGCAAATCTCACCTAAAAAAGACAATCTTTGCTCATCTCTCCATTGATGCACAATGACAAAAACACATTATTCTTCTTCTTCCATTTTTTTTGTAAAAATAATATCACTAATTATTTTTTAAAGAAAATTTTGGACATATTGAATGTAAGGAATCCGATATATCCAATATTATTTTATAGATGGTGGGGATCAATCAGAAAATAATTTAATAAAAGAATCCATATAATCCATTGAAGAATGAAACAAGTATGCATCAAAAGATCAAATGTGGAGCACCTTCTATTTAATCATCATTATTAGAAATTTAAACAAATGATTAATTGTTTGGTAGTGAACTATATATTTTCCCCAAAAAAAACGTACATGGTACATATAGTAACTTGAATTACCAAATTAGACAAGAAAGTACATAGATTATTCAATTTCTCATCTGAATAAGTAGCAAATATGCATATGTATATAAAGCAATTGGAAATAACAAACTGAGGTTTTCCATCACACACACACACACATATATATATATATATATATATATATATATATATATATATATATATATATATATAATTGAATTCCTTCTCAAACTATATATTGAGTAGAAAAAAAGTATATTTAGGGAAGGAAAAATACAGTGGGAGAACGTTTCACGATAAGATAATTTCATTTTTACTTAATTAATTAATTAATTTACTTTTCTCTATTCTAATTAATAAATAATAACCTCTGAAATAATCTAATTGGATGAATATTACTTTTTACCAACTATTTTTTTATTAAAAATCATTATTACTTTTTTATATTTAGTGATTTATTTTGTAAGATGATATGCACACGTAATGGAAGCAAGGATAACACACATAGAAACTATAATGATTTTTTTAAGGAAAAACTAAAATATTTATTCCAATGAATGTGATTTAGGAGAGAAGATAATAATACTCAAAATAATTTGATACTATTAACTGAAAATTCTAAAACCAAGAAAAGAACAAAGGTTTTCTTCCAATAGTTTAATCATAGGGAATGATCAAATTTGCAATAATTAAAAATTGGGGAAATTTTTTAAATAATTATTTTTAATAATAACATTAGGACAAAATTGCATCATTGTGTTGTCCCACAAAATCCAAGCAGACAGAAGGCGATCTAGTAAAGATATATCAAAGGACGAAATAGTATTGAAATTCAAATTTCTTGAATGCACTAACAAATTAAAGATCTTTTTTCATGCACTAAAGAAACAATTAAATAATATAATGTAATAAGTGGGTAAACTAGTTATAATGCTACCATGATAATGGGGCTTTCATTAGCAAAACAATATATATAAAAAATGATATTGGGGGCAATATCATTGTTTCATCAAACGAGTTTTGAGTGATCGATAAAAAAGATATTATTTAAATAAAAAGTAATATTCAATTGATAAAAAATGATAATGAGTGGTGAACTTTTTCATGAATAATTAGTAATATAAATAAAAAATAATAATATTTTTATGAAAGTGAACATATTTAATAAAAAATACTCCTAGTAACTAATTAAAAAATATATAAACGATCCCACAATAATATGATGCATACTTTATATATATATATATATATATATATATATATATATATATATATATATATATATATATATATATATATATATATATATATGACATTAGTCCCAAAATAATTTTCCTATTCGAGTGTGAGAAAACTATTAAACGTAATAGTAGTACTAGGAAATGAGTATAACCTTTTGAATAATTTAATAAATAAATGTAAGAATTAATAAAAAGTAAACACTTGACAGTACATTAAATTAAAACAGTAATATGACTGTGTAAATGCTACGTAGTAGTATTAATTTTATTTTAAGAGTGATCAAAAAGTACGGATGAAAAAAGAAATGGAGTACAAAAAATATTTATGCATACATATTAATAGAGTACTCCCTTCATCTCAATCAAACTATATCGTTTGACTGTATAAAATTTTTACAAAAGTTATAGTAAATGATGCAATATAGGCGGGACAGAGGGAGTATGTATTACTATATATATATAATCATGATAAATGTAATTACATTCAAGTATATAATCATCTTATAATCATACGTTTAACACTCATTGAATCTCATTTTTATTATCTTAAAATTATAGCTTAATAATGAGTGAGCTAGGTTCTCAAACTCGTCCCTTTTAGTAGTAATTAGATTAATATCTCAAATATTGAAGTCTTTTAGTGAAAATCAAACTACTCATGATAATCAACTCTTTATATTGAGATTCCAATATTTTCAAATACAATTATTCAATTCAAAAACGATAAAGATGAATTTTTGAATAATTATGCAACTTGATACCCCTATCTTTACAATTTTAAAAAAAAATATATATTAATAATAAGAGTTGATAATGTGCTCCAAGTGTACATGTGCATCGTTTGTATATACTCCCTCTGTTTGTTATAATGGGTTTCTTTTTGCTCGTGGATTAAAGAGTATTTTTTTCTCTATTCATCCTTAATCTATCTATTTTATTATTTTGAGTCGTCCACCCTTAATCTATCAATTTTCTTTTTTAGATTATGGGACCCACACCCTCCACTAATACAAATAAAATATAAGATCTACACCCTCCACTAATACAACTACCTACCACACATAAAATAATATTACTTCTTAATCCACGTCAAAAAAGTAAATGAATACATTAACAATGGCCGGAGGGAGTATTATTTATTGTGTAGTGGGTAGTTGTATTAGTAGAGGTGTGTGTCCTATATTTTAATTGTATTAGTGGGTGTGTGTGAGTCCTATGTGTATAAAAAGGAAATGAGACTCTTAGGGACGGACGTTCAAAATAGAAAAATGAGACTCTTTGGAGCGGAAGGAGAGAATAATTTTTATTCAATAATGTACATATATACATTTCTTAATAATTATATAGTTTTTTATATACAGATTTAAAAAAAATTAACAAAAAATTTGCAAACAAAATATATACATTTTTATTCATTAATATAAATGTATAAATTTATAAAAGTGGGTGCATGTGCGTGCACATATAATTTGCTTAATAATAATAATAAAATCGACAGCACTATCTACATGAATATGATTATCAACTAATTTTTTCTAATTGGGTCCTCATGATTTCCTCATTTAAAATCATTGGATCCCTACAATTTCATTAGCATTCTTTTATTTTCATTTTCAATATTTGGGTTCCTGCATTCTCATTTAAATGCAAACAAAACTCATTATTCTTTTTCAGAGATTGAGTGTTATGCATGGATCTAAACCTAATTATATTTCAAAAGATAGAATTGTGTGGATCTCTACAAGGAACAGTTGGACAAAAATCACACACACATGTTTTTTCTTATTCCAAGAGAATACTATATAATTGAATATTTTTGTCCATTATAGAGAGATAAACATCCCCCACACATTCTAAACTCAAATGACATCATCAGAATTTGTGGGGTGAAAAGATCTGCCCAAATCCTGAAAGATGCCCAACAAAATGGAAGGCTGACATGCAATGGAGATATACTACTTTGGGCTCTTCTTCTTGCTTGTATAATATCACTTATAATAACTACAGATATATAGCTAGCTAGCTGTGTTCAAAATACTTTGAATATAATTAAATACTTCCAATTCAAAAGGGCCCATTTTTGTAGAATCTTATGATGTTACTATCATCATCAGTACTAGTCCTACTGTCAAGAAAAAAATATGCTCATTTTTTTTAAGTATTAGTATAAGATTATGATCTTTTATAGATATTCGGTAAGAGAGAGTATTGAATGGAACCGGTTTCATGTGAAATCGGATTAATTTGAAGTTGAAGTATTAGCCTAAGGCATGATATATAAATTGTCACCCCCTATAAATGATTAACTCGTTTTTAGAAGGGTAACCGTTCATGCGTTAGGGTAGTACTTTTTAAGGTGTATCCCACCATACTACCCCTGTTCTGGGGATTTGTGGAGGAGGTAAAAAATTGCAGGATGAGTAGTATTTTTTTATGCCTAAAGGGTGCTATGGTTCTTAGAATCGTTCGTTCCATGGAATCCTTTGCGTTCTAAGAGGATTTGGGAACACATTCAAATCGATAGTAGCAAATTGATCATTAGATCTTGTTTTTTTGTTTCACATTTTTGGATCCAATGACAATAATGTCATTGAAATCAACTAAAGGAAAGCTTTTAATTGTTGAATGGAATTATGATTAGTGTCATGATCATAGCTAGATTGAGTGGATGTGCCTTAATTAAACACTTAAATTCTTGTGGATGTAAAAATTCTTGGAAGTCATAGCTAGGGTTTATGAAGGCAACTGATGGCTAGTGTTTGATCTAGAAGAATATGATTTCGATTCTTTATTTCTATAATTGTTCAGTACTATTGAAGAACATCGTATCAATGTCTTTATTCTCACCATAATAAATTAGAATTTGGACATGTTATAATATATCTAAAATGTACTATTACTACTACCTAGTATATATTGATCTTGACACTTCCTCTATGTTCTTCAGTTTTATTAAGAAAAACCCAGATACCCAAAATCAGAAACCGACACAAATTTTAAAAACAATAATTTAACATGAAATCACCTAAATAAAAAAGCAACAAAATGTTACTGCATAGTATATATACATTGAATCTAAAATTCATATTATATTTTTTAAATTATATTAGCAAACCGCGTTAATTTGTCAATGAAATGACGTCATTAATAGTGTTTTAATTAATTCAAAGAAGTGAAATCACTTGTAATGGAGGAAACAGATTTACTTGTATATAGAAATAGCCATGAAATTTATAATCTTGAAATTTAATGCTGGGAAAAAGGAGTCAAATTTCAAGAAATAGGGCAAAAAATTAATAAATTAATTGAGAGAGAATTAATATAATTACCCATATGATATTTGGAAATAGGGATGGATCAAGAAAATGGCATTGAAGAAGAATTGGATTCATCATCACCCTTTCCACCACCACCTTTCTTCTTCTTCTTATATGGAATCCCTCTTGCTTTAGCTTGACACTCCTTCACTTCCCTCAAGTAAATCCTTATGGATCCACTGGCGAACGGGTTGGTCTCAGACGACCCCCCGTTCTCCTCGTAGGCAGCTCGGAGCCGCCCGATCAAAGCATCAAGGCTACCCCACGCCTGCCTTAACGGGCAGGTGCAGGGCGCGGGCGGCTCCGGCTGCCCGTAAAAGATGCAACCTTGTAAGTGAACCTTAGTTTTCCCGAACTGATCCAAATACCTCATGAAATCGAGCACGTGGTTGCTGTTGCACTCGGGCAACGACACCGGCGGCCGTTGGTTCCGAAGGAACTGGCCGAAGGTGTTCCAATCCCGCCGCTTCTGAGACTCGTAGCGGCTGGGAGTGGTGGCGGCTGCCGGATCGCCGCCGCCCCACGAGGAACCTTCTGCTAAATCCTTGCCTCTATCCATGGATGGATCTAAATTAAATCAAGAGAAACACCATGGAAAATTGAAGTGGCTAAATAAGGTAAGATTAAAGGAATATTATCATGAGATGGAGGAGATCAATCTGAGAAGGGTTGGGTTGAGTTGACATGCAATGGGCCACATGCAGTTGCTTTCTACTAGTTCTATTTTTTTCCTCATCTTTTTGTTGCAATAATTCTTTAATTGATTATTGTCTATTTTATTAATCTATATTTGCTGACATTAATTATGCAATTTTTTTCCAAGTTTATGTTGCAATAATTGTTTTGTGGAATAAATTGTCAAAATTATCAACCACAGTATCACCCACTAGTTTGTACGATGGGGTTTAAAAAATTCAAAATTTCCACAAGTTGACAAAATGTAATCCCCTTTAGTATCTCTAGGGCAGCGACTGCCAATAACTTAAATTAGTGTGGGTGAATCATGTTGGTTTACTTAAGGTTTTGTTTGGAGTCATGGATATATATCTCATGTCTTGGTTTTGGTTCACATACAATTTTTTATTCAATAAAGTATTGGTCATTGTTTATTTATTCAAGGCGATTGCCTGTTCTGCAGTTCGAATCTTTTTATATACTTCGATGTTATATTTCTTGTTTCAAATATAAATTGATTTATAAGATAGAGATTAAATTTATATTTTAAAAGGAAAATATAAATTCTTAGGAAAATATTTTTTTTCTCCTTTCTACGTATCTCTCATCAGACGGATCTTGGATGTCATGTTACATTTTTGGTGTTACATCTCCTATTACACGCGTTAGATGATTGACACGTATGCGGAGATGAAAATCTCAATTTTTCCCCTTAGGGTTGATTGTTAGGGTATAGATTAGTTTATCCTACGTGTCAATCATCTAACAATTTGTAAAAGGAGATATAACACCAAAATATAATAGGAGATTCGAATCATAGGGTACATACATTCGCTTCTATTTCTAAAGGTATTTTTTATGCATGAATTTCTTATCCGTATATTGAAATCCACCATCTGCTAACAAAAATTTTAATGGCTAATACTATTGTGCACCTGGGTGCATACCAAAATACAGTATACCCACTTTAAGAAACATATGCAATTATGAACAAAAATGTATACGCTTTGTTAGTAAATTTTTTATTAGTTTTTTTATGAAAAATTGAGTGTAAAAAAATATACAATTATTAAAAAATATATATACACTATTGAATAAAAAATTATACATATATGTATACTAATTTTTTTAATAAAAAATTGAGTGTGAAAAAAGTATACTTATTAAGAAATATGTATATGTGCGCTCGAGTGCAACGTATATAAATTCAATCTTATTTCTAGAGTTTTCTATTCTCAATTTTTGATTACAAATCTGAAGAAGTTTACCTAAAGCATCTTAAATCTTAACAGTTTAGACATTCTTTAAGGTTTCATGATTTTAATATTCCCTCTAGTCTGAATAGAACCGTTTAAATTAATTTCTTCTTAAAATATCCTTTGTAAAATATTTTTAAAAAAATGTGAATCATTCTCTAAAATTGGAAGGAATAGTTCTAAGATCTACTATATAATATTATACTTATACAATAAATATTAAAAATTATTATAAATAAAAAAATTACACATTAATTGTAATTGTACGAGTTTATTTTTTACTAATAAAAGACAAGCACTCTTATAAAATACAAGATAGAGAAAAGTTTAGTGGATTGGATCTTCTGTTACATATGCTTACACCTTGGAATTCAATACTACGTACATTATTTATGTTTGAAAAATAACATTCAATGTATTTACTATTTATAGAGTAATGTTTTTTTTATAAGAAAAACATTTATATGAGATAATATCATGATGATATTATTTTATTTTATTTTTTAATATTATTTTTTTATAAAGAAATTATCACTTTTTATAGAGTTAATTTTAATATTTAATTAATTTAATTTCAGTATGCATTACATATTATGTTCTGCTAAATTAATAGCTTAGCAATAAATCTCGAGGTTAAACAATTCATATCAGAAATTAATACCTTCAATTTAATATTGTACATTGGGTGCATGAGCCCATGATTTATATTTATCGAATGAATCCAATGGATTATTTGAGCCCATAATTCGCAATTTTTATTTAAAATTATTATGGATCAAATAACACTGGGATTTGGGAGTGTCCCATTAGATTTTGAGCCCATATTCTTTAGGCACCAAACTTTAATTCTAATATATGATTATTATAATGTAACAGTATCTATATTGTTCATTAGACGAGTAACAATTATAAATATGTAAATATGATTATTATATATTCGGCTGCATATTTGGTTTCATTTCGATCGAAGAGAAAAACAAGAAAGATAAATTTAAAATGGAACTATTACATCTCTATGTGGAAAATCACTAGCTATCTACTCATTAATTTGTGAAAATGATGTGATATCCTTTAGGTAATCTTCAAAAGAGATGTATATTCCCTCTATCCCACGATAAAATTTACATTTTTCATTCTGTTTTGTCCCAAGTTAAAATTTATGTTTTCTTTTTTGTTAATTTGGGCTCACACAAAATAATTAATTATTCCATGCAGGGTCCACATACAATACTAATACAACTGCTCACTTTACATTAAATATTATTTCTCTCACCCTACTCCACATTAAAATATTATATTTCTTAATCTACATGCAAAAAGAAAACGTAAACGTTAACGTGAGACGGAGGGAGTATGTAGAAAGAATTAGGATATAGGTTTAGCTCGGAACAAAATAGAGATGAAGAAAATTCTATATAGTGGATAGTGTCTAGTCCTTATTAATCAATTATATTACCATAATTTACAGATTCACTACTCTACTGAGTCTGAGATGTAGAAGCGCCCGGATGGCTATTCCAATATTTTAACAAAAAAAAATATTCAAAATATAATTAGGAGAAGTTAATTTAGCCTCCGTTAGAGAACTATTTTACATAATTTCAAAATCTGTACATCACTTAATATGTAGGCGAGTGCGAATTAATTAGCCTATGCTATACAAATAAAATAAAATAAATATATATATATATATATATATATATATATATATATATATGATAGGATGATGACGATTGTGAAGATGACGTTGTATATATATATAAGCCAAAAGAGCTTCTAGACTAAAAAATAAAATATATAAAATAACTAGCTAGCTAGCTAGATAGCGAATGATAAATTATACATTTACGTATATATATTATCTAAAAGTTGACTGAACTGTCACTCAATAATTGTACCATTCATAAATATTTGGAAAAAAATGATTTTTTTTTCTTTAGCTTTGCTCAATTTTGAATTTAGTCCATAAATTTTTCACTTTTTGAAAATCGTCCATTATATTTGTAGAATTTTGAAAATCGTTTATTATATTTTAAAATTTTGAAAATCGTCCATCATATTTACTAAGTTCAACAAAATCGTCCGTTTCAACAGGTTATTAGCAGGTTATTCTAAAAAATAAAAATAAAATATATGTAATATATATATATATACTATTTTAAAAAAATAGCCTTCATTAAGAATTTATATTATACTCTCTCCGTCCGCCCGAAAGAGGACATTTTGTTTTTGTGCACGTTGATTAAGAAGTATTGTTATTTAATGTGTAGTGGGTAGTTGTATTTGTTGTAGATGAAGATATATCTGAGTAACAATCAACCTAATCTATGAATACACAATCAAACAATGGATTGAACACAGGAAACTTGATCACATATGATAACAAAGTTGAGTTTGTGTGTGTATGTGTAATTGTATGAAGAAGAATGCGTTTATAGTGGTTCAGCTTGTTTACACAAGCTTACATCCACTGTAAGAGAGAGATCTATTATTGATTGAGAGAGCAAAACGTGTTACAATGCGTATATGCATGAATCACAACAATATATACATCTCATGCATGCACAGAAAGTTATAGGACCAGTGCGTGTAACCGACTTCCAGCTGGATTCTCAGTTGGTTAAAATGAATCTCGACGGTTATAACCAACTCCATCACACACCCTGCATGGCCAGCTATCCATTCATGTATGGAACTTTCCAGAAACTGTTCGAAAGCGAACTGTACAATGGCCACAAGTCACCCTGCTCACAACTGATGCACCCGGTGTAGTCTTGCTGCTATGTTTGTGTGTTTCTTGATTCTGCTGATGCTGGTGCAACCGTTTTACTCATGCATCACCATCAGCTTCAACCTTAAACACACACACACTCATTCTAATGTTGATCACTCATTAGTATGTAGTTTTTACCACAATTCTCCACCTAAAACTTCATACTCAACCAATATTCAATCACTCCTTCACTTCACTTTTTTGTCAAGACAGCCAACTTGCACACTGCTTTTTAAGAGAGCAGCTGAACTCTCCACTAATATGTTCAGCATACACTGATAAGACTCTTGCATAACTCAAACTTTGAACTAGGCAATGCCTTAGTGAGGAAATCAGTTGAATCCTTGGCTGTTTCAACCTTCTTAACCACAACTTTTCCTCCTTCAACTAAGTCTCTAATAAAATACATCTTTACATCTATATGCTTTGTCCTTTCATGAAAACCCTGATGTCTTGACAAGTGTATAGCACTAGAGTTATCACAATGTATTAATACTGATTCTTGTACTATACCAAACTCAGACAAAATTCCTTGCAACCACAAACCCTCCTTTACTGCTTCTGTGAGTGAGATAAACTCAGCTTCAGTTGTAGACAATGCAACCACTGACTGATGTGTTGATCTCCAACTGATAGTTGTACCAAACAAGCAGAACACATAGCCTGATAGTGATTTTCTTGTGTCTAAGTTTGCAGCATAATCAGCATCTACATAACCTGCAAGAAAATTAATGTTAGAAGTAAACTTATTGAAATACAAACCTGTTGTTAATCTGCCTCTGATATATCTTTGAATCCACTTAACAGCTTCCCAATGATCTCTTCCTGGATTTCTTATGAATCTGCTCACCAAACTCATTGCATGAGCCAAGTCTGGTCTGCAGCACACCATAGCATACATGAGACTGCCAACTGCATTAGCATAAGGAACCTTCTCCATTTCTGACACTTCTTCACTAGTTCTAGCTGATTGTTGAACTGACAGAGCCAATCCTTGCTTTACATGAGTAGACACATCTTTACTTTGATCCATATTATACCTCTTGAGAACTTTCTCTAAGTATGAGTTCTGATGCAATACAATGGAACCAGCTGATCTATCTCTTTTGATTTCCATTCCCAATATAACAGTAGCTTCATCCAAATCTTTCATATCAAACTCAGATTTCAACATTTCCTTCACAGCTGTAATCCCTTCCATAGACTTACAAGCAATTAAGATGTCATCAACATACAGCAACAAGAAAACATATCAGTCACTATCTTGTTTGATGTATACACAACTGTCAAACTTGTTTCTTTCAAAACCACATTTGACAATGTATTCATCAAATCTCAGATACCATCTCCTAGGATTTTGTTTCAATCCATATAATGACTTTAGGAGTAAACAAGCCTTATCAGTTGAGTTTTGAACTGAAACTCATTCTGGAACAGTCATATAGATCTTCTCCTCCAAATTTCCATGAAGAAAGGCTGTAGTCACATCCATCTGATGCAATTCCAGATTAAACTGAGTAACTAATGCTAACAATATCCTAATGGAACAATGTTTCACAACTGGAGGGAATATTTCTGTGTAATCAATGTCTTCCTTTTAAGAAAAACCTCTGGCAACTAGTCTTGCTTTAAATCTAACACCACCAATCCTCTCAGGTGAAACTTTCTTCTAGTAAATCCATTTACAGCTCACCAACTTCTGATCTTTTGGCTTCAGAATAATTTTCCAAGTCTGATTCTTCTCCAATGAAAGCAACTCTTCTTGCATAGCAGCACTCCACTTTGCATTATCCTTACTATTCATTGCTTCCTGATAGTGTCTAGGTTCATATGAATCAAAATCCTCTACAGAATATAGTGCAAAGGATACAATATCAGCATCTGCAAATCTAGCTGGAGGCCTAATAGATTTCTTTTATCTATCTCTAGCCAACTGATAGTTATTAAGCAGCTCAGCAGTATTAGAAGTAATCTGATAATTTGTACTTGGTGAACTAGTTCCTCCTTGTACTGTCTCTTCTTCAACTCTAAACTGATCCACCTGAATCTTGTTCACAGGCTCCACCTCAAGCTCAGCTTCAGATTTACTTTGATCCTGAGGCTTTAGTGGCATAACAGCTTTATTAAAGGTAACATCCCTACTTATCATAACGTTCTTACCTTCAATGTTCCACAGTTTGTAAGTTTTAACACCTTTAGGATATCCAATCATGACACATTTGATGGCTCTTGGAGCTAACTTATCCTGTTTAACATGTGCATAAGCTAAGCAACCTATCACTTTGAGCCTAGTGTAATTAGCAACCTTTCCAGTCCATACTTCCTGAGGAGTTTTGAATTTAAGAGGTGTTGATGGACACCTATTGATTAGAAAAGCGGATGTACTAACTAATTCACCCCAGAAGTCTTTAGAAAGACCAGAACTACTTAATATACACCTAACTCTCTCAAGTAAGGTCTGATTCAGCCTCTCTGCAACACCATTTTGTTGTGGTGTACCTGGTACTGTCTTGTGTCTCATGATCCCCCTCTCCTTACAAAACTTGTTGAACTCATCAGAACAATACTCAAGACCATTATCAGTTCTTAATATCTTAACCTTGCTATTACAGCTATTCTCTACCTCAGTTAGCCAATTCTTAAAGGTAATGAAAGTTGTATCCTTAGACTTCAGTATATATATCCATATCTTCCTACTGTAATCATCAATAAATGAAATAAAATACATGTCTCCTCCTTTTGTTGAGTTCTTGCAGGTTCCCACAGATCTGAATTAGCATAATCAAGTTTAGCTTTGTTTGTGTGTTCACCAATGTTAAACTTCAGTCTTTTAGCTTTACCAAAAATGCAATCCTCACACTGATCCAGCTTGTCTGTTGATCTGATATTGATTACATTTTGTCTTGACAGTTCTTGTAATCCTTTCTCACTTATGTGAACTAATCTTCCATGCCATAAGTGAAATTCATCACTTCCAGTTGAGACATGATTCTGTCCAACCACTGTGTGTCCATCAAGATTATACAATCCATTTTTTCTGATTCCTTTCATCACTACATACTCATCTTTCTCAACAATGAGTACACATCCTCTAGATCTAAATTCATGGCCTGAAGCATCTAAAATTCCTAAAGAAATCAAGTTTCTTTTAAGTTCTGGAATATACCTCACATATGTTAGTGTCCTAGTAACTCCATCATGCATCCTCAGCCTGATGGATCCAATACCTCTTATCTGACATGTGTGATCATCCCCTAGTAATACTGATCCAGCATTCTGCAACCTAAGATCAGTAAGCCAATGCTTCATAGGAGACATATGGAATGTACATCCTGAATCAAGAATCCAATCCATGGATCATTTTGATGATCCAACCAGAAGTGCCTCAGGATAATCAGTGGCCTGATTCTGATTGTTTATCACCTGATTTGCTTGCACTCTTTGTTGTCCATCTTTACCAGCTTCTGCTTTCTTTTTCTTTTCTGCTTTGTACTTGTAGCAGTTCTTTTTGTAGTGGCCTGGTTCATGACAGTGAAAACACTTCCTTCCATCCTTATCTCAATTTGACTGATCAGTCTTGTTTCCTTGTTTCTTTGAATCAGAATTGTCTTTCTTGTTATTCCTTTTACCATGATCACTCCTCTTGATCATTAATTCCTCTCCTGATATTCCTTGATTTTCAGAAACTTTTTGAAACTCCTTTGTCTTCAGAGCAATTTCAACCTCATCAAGACTTATAGTTTCTCTATTTCCAAACAGAAGTGTATCATTGAAACTTTCAAAGGACTTTGGGAGAGCTAACAACAATATTGAGGTCTTATCTTCTGTTTCAATTTTCACATTAACATTTTCTAGATCATTTAACACCTTATTAAACTCATCAAGCTGAACTAGAACTGATCTATCCTCAACCATCTTAAAGGAATATAGTTTCTGCTTTAAGTATAAACGGTTAGCAAGAGATTTTACCATGTACAGATCCTCAAGTTTCTTCCATACATCTCTTGCAGATGTCTCTCTCTGTACTTCTCTCAAGGCTTTATCACCAAGACACAATACAATGGCACTTAAGGCCCTTTCTTGAATATCAGCTTCTGCAGTAGCTTCAATGGCTGTTTGTGCAGCTTCTGCAGTTGTTGCTGGTTTGTCCTTGATAGCTTCTTCCAATCCTTGTTGTACCAAGATAGCTCTCATCTTGATCTTCCACAAACCAAAGTCAGATTTCTCTGTAAACCTCTCAATATCAAACTTAGTTGCAACCATGGTGTCAACTTCCTTCAATTTCTTCTTGATTCCTCCTTATGTTGATTGTTGATGTTTGTGGCCCTAGTTTTCAACAGACGGTGCCACTTTGTTGTAGATGAAGATATATCTGAGTAACAATCAACCTAATCTATGAATACACAATCAAATAATGGATTGAACACAAGAAACTTGATCACATATGATAACAAAGTTGAGTTTGTGTCTGTATGTGTAATTGTATGAAGAAGAATGCATTTATAGTGGTTCAGCTTGTTTACACAAGCTTACATCCACTGTGAGAGAGAGATTTATTATTGATTGAGAGAGCAAAACATGTTACAATGCGTATATGCATGAATCACAGCAATATATACATCCCATGCATGCACAGAAAGTTATAGGACCAGTGTGTGTAACCGACTTCCAGCTGGAGTCTCAGTTGGTTAAAACGAATCTCGACGGTTATAACCAACTTCATCACACACCCTGCATGGCCAGCTATCCATTCATGTATGGAACTTTCCAGAAACCATTCGAACGCAAACTGTACAACGGCCACAAGTCACCCTGCTCACAACTGATGCACCCGGTGTAGTCTTGCTGCTATGTTTGTGTGTTTCTTGATTCTGCTGATGCTGGTGCAACCGTTTCACTCATGCATCACCATCAGCTTCAACCTTAAACACACACACTCATTCTAATGTTGATCACTCATTAGTATGTAGTTTTTACCACAGTATTAGTGGAGTGTGGATCCCATATTTTAATTGTATTAGTGGGTGTGTGTGGATCTCATGTGTGTAATAAAGGAAGTGACCCTCTTTGTAACGGACGACCAAAATGGAAAAAATACCCTCTTTCGAGCGGACGGAGGAAGTATCAATATTTAATCAAATTTGCTCCACTTTAGTAATGAGATTAATATTGTTTGTTTGGTATACGGAAGTGAAAAATGAAAAGTGAGATAAAAATAATTAAATAAAAATATGATATAGATTAATTGAGTGAAAATATTCAAATGATCTGTCATAGCAGGTCAAATGACCAAAATGTTGTATTTTATGAAGTTAATGGACTAATTTCAAAATTATTATAAAATTAACGGACTAATTTAAAAATTAAAGGACTAATTTCAAAATGAATGAAAGTTAACGAACGAAAAAATCTATTTTCCCTAAATATTTTATTGGCACGAGAAAAGTTTCTCTAAATAGTTATTTATGAAGCAATATTATTAATTTTTCCATTATATAATTGTTTAGGGAGTATGAAGTAATTTATTATTTTTCCAAATAATTCTCTAGTTATTTATAAATAAATAAAATAAATTTATGTACGCATGGAATTTATTTGCGTGCGTGTGTCACATCCACGCGGTTTCTATTTTTCTTAAGTTTATTATGAATTAATTAATTAAATTAAAAGATTTGATCTATAAAATCCCTGCTTATTAAATTTTGTTGATTAGTCATACTAGATTCAATATAATAGTTTATATATATAATTTTAGAAAAATTCAACTTGCAGTTAATAATTGTGTTTTAATAATAATGGTGGTCATTTTCAGATGGATTTTCGAATATTACAGAATCCATTTATATAATATTTTGAGGATAGTGCAACACTAAGACGTTTGAGAGCTTAGTGTCAGATTTTTGGAAGCAGGATTAAACTCATTTCAATAACGTCCAATTTATGATAGAATAAAACAATTTTTACAATTTTATGATTAATCTAAGTTAGGATGGTAATAAGATCATTTATACTACATTAAAATTATTATTGTGGACCACTCTAGTATATATATGTTTATCCTAAATTTTTTAGGATATCCTAATTATATATGTCCACTATAACGTGACATTAGAAATTAATAATTTAGTACGTAGCAGGGTTGCATTAAATAATAAAATCTATTTTCGATAATCGATGAATACATAATTTGCATTTTCATTTAATGATATGAGTAAGAGTTGATCTTGTATTACGGTTTTAATTTTATGCACTTAATATTTTCATAACAAAATACTGTATTAATATATATATATATATATATATATATATATATATATATATATATATATATATATATATATATGCGTATTTTTTTAATAAATGTATTATTATTCTTTTTATATTTAATAATATTATTAATTTTTTTATTAAAAACTAAAAATATTTTTATAAAATGTACTAAATTTTCACTAACAAACTATATAAATTTTAATTCACTAATGTATTAAGTTTTTATCAATAAAGCTATATTTTGCCTATATTTTAATTTAAAAAATTCCACAAAATTTATATTTATTAATTTTCTTTTTTTAACGATTTTAATTTTTTATTCTCCATAATACTATATACTAACTTAATTTATGTTCTTATTTTGATTTTTCCGAATCTTTTTCACTGACTCGTCGATTATGTACGTAGTACATCTTCAACTTAATTTATGTGATTAATCATTGAACTATATTTAATAATCTTTAATATAAGTCATAATACAAATGTGTAATAATAGTAATTTTCAAATTAAAATAAAATATGATATTTTAAAGTCAAATATAAAAGTCATTTGACTAATTAAATAGTTCCGCCTATGATCGTAATTCGTAAGAATTAATTTAATTAATTAATTTAACTATTTAAGTTTGGGCAAGGTGTGGGTACTGCTTTTCGCAAGTCTCTATAAATATATTAAATGCACACAAAAGAATAAAATAATTTTTATTATGAGCTGGGAGTATAAATTTTATTTTATTTGTTGAAATATATAAATTTAATTATAACATATGCTAATTTATTACTCCATTAATTTATCCATGTAAATCAAATAAGTTATCTTTATAACCTTCCAACTTTATTACTAGAAGTTATCAAAGTAAAAAGGAATTAAAAATAAATTAAATATGTGTACAACACTAAAAAAAAAGTAACGAAATATACAAATGTGGATCCTACCATGACAACGTTAATAATGGCTTAAATATGTTTACTTTAAATTAAACTTGTACTTATACGTATAAAATGATATCTTTGCAGACAATCGATTTCGTTTTATATTCTATAAAAGGATGACATTTAAACTTTAACAGTTATATCTAAGTAAATAATGAACCTTAATACTATAGTTGCCCATCAACTATATTATTAATAAATTAAGTATAATTAGTTGTCAACTCGACAAGTTATTTAAGTCATTCACTCATTTGGTCAATTCTCATAATTATATGTAGGGCTGTATTTTATCATCATATAGATATTACTTTTATTTATTTTATAAATGATTCATCATATAATGTACTGCATCACAATTATTATTATTATTTTTAAATTTAATTATCACCTTTATTAAAATGTTATCCACAAAATTTTGTTTTTCAAGACATACCACTTTTAAGTTAAAAGTCGTCTATTATATGACCAAAAAAAAAAAAAAAAAGAAAAGTGGCCCTGTCTCGAAATCAGAAAATACGTACACATTTCTTGATTTATTAATAGTTCCCACATATATCTCAATAATGTGACACCTAAATCAAAATAAAGGTAGCCAAATGCAATGGCAAAATTTTCTATATCCAATAAAATTGATAAGACAGGTAACAAATCACTTGTATTTGCTAGTACAATTGGACTTTGGGAATATAGAAATTTGTCCACCCATTTGATTAATTTACCATTTTTACACTAAATTCAAAAATTAAGACATTGACCATTAACTTATTTGAAGTGAAGTGAAGGTCCCATTGTACGTTTTTTTTAATTCTTCTTTGTTTTTTTATTTTTTTTTAAATTTACCGAATTTGACTGAATTTCTCTTTTTTTAAATTTGAGAGGTTTACTTTAATTAAGTGATCACAGTTGTTGATAACTCTCTCATATCGGGTGTCCATCAAGGGTGATCAATTGCCCTCTCATATAAAATGTGCACAATGCACACCCCACACTATAAAAAAAAATTATTTTTTATTAATGAAATATTTCATTGGTAAAAGTTTTAATTACATTGTTAAATTGATTTACTAACGAATTAGCAACTGAATTTGTTGGTAAAGTGGCGATTGGTAAATTTTTAGCAATGAAAAATCAATTCTATTTGTAAATAATTTCGTTGCTAAAAATTTCGTTGATAATTTATATAAAGATTCCCTCGGTATCCGTTGGTAATTAGTAATTACCAACAGATTGAATTCCGTTAGTAAATTAGAGAATAAATCCATTGACATTCTCTTACTAATAGAAAAATGTCATTTTGGTTGCTAATTCATTGATAATTATCAACGGATTGAATTCCATTAGTAAATTTCGTTGCTAAAAAATACTATTTTTTTTGTAGTGTTATGTGAAAGGGTTATCGGTGAGCCGTGTTCACCTAAGAATCACCCTGAATTTTAATCTAAAGTATAATTAATTTATTTCCTTCTATTAAGACAAAAATGAGATACTAGCTACTTGAGCTTACATTTGGACTTGAAAAAAATAAAATAATAATAATAAATTAAAAAACATGGATCTCGGCTTTGGGGCAATTAAAACACTGGGACTTACTTTGATATAAAATAATTTAATTTAATGAAAAATTAATATAATTATTTTCTATTTGAATGTTCAACATAAATTTATATTGTTCAACCCATCCCCTAAATGATGAGATTCAACTTATAAAAATACTTTTACATTCTCCAATGAGTAATCTATTTTACTTTTTTTATCGTCCATTTTAAAAGTATTTATTTTTTTTTTAGTAAAAAACTCACATATGACTCACCATTCATTATTAATATAACAACTTACTTTATATTAAATAATAATATTCATTTATCTACATGAAAAAATAAATAAATGATTACATTATTTATGGAGGAACAAACCAACTATTGCTGCCAAATATAAATACAAAATTATTCAAGATTTGACATTGATCATATAAACATTTATAAGGCTCAAATTTCACTACCAAAACAATAAAAAAATTTAGTACACCCTCCGTCCCATTTTAGTGTTTACGTTTACTTTTTGCACATTGATTAAGAAGTATAATATTTTAATAGATAGTGAGTGGAAAGATATAATATTTAATATAAAGTGGGGTAGGTGTATTAATGTTGGATGTAGGACTCATTGTGATATATTAATTATTTTAGGTGTATCACATATTTCAAAAAAGAAAACGTAAATATTAACATGAGATGCCCAAAATAAAAATATGTAAACATTAAAATGATACGGTGGGTATGTTATTTTACAAAGTACGCAAATGTCTTTCAGATTTAGCAAAATCGTGAGTTTCTAATGGTGAGACATTTTTTTTCTTTATCGATGTGAATATATTATACCAATGTCACCCCATCCAACATTTCAAAGAATAGAATTAATATTTAAAAAAGGAAAATAGATTAGGAAAAAAATGGCAATGTAAATTGGAAGGCCAGTCACATTTTGAAATGTGTTGGGCCTTTAATATCGCAAGTAGGGGCCAAAAAAATTCATTTACTTTTTGAGGGAGAATCTAAACTTTTTAAAGTAAATAGTAAAACGCAATAAATGAATATTAATAACAATAATAAAAAGGAGTTTATATGATGTGAAACATGGTTCATTTACTTTCTCCTCAATTATTAATAAAAGATGGATGATCATATATTAATAAAATATTAATGGATGCAAGAAAAGTGAGAAATTATTTTGATCTATAATGCAAAAGAGTAAAATTAATATTTTTAAGTAATTGTAAATTTATATTATACTATTAAAAGAATAAGGAGAGATGCATAGTTCCCATTCAGAAACGAGAACGAAAGTCATTAACGAGAATGGTAGTAATGGAAATTAAATTTATTGAAAGAGGTATAATAGTATTGAATCAATGTAAATAATTAAATATTTTGAATTTAAATCACCTCATACCAAATATGATGAATTTTAGAATAAAGAAATTAAGATCTATCTGTTACATTAATTCGGATTTTAATTAGTACATAGTTTTAGTTTATGCATGTGTAGATACTCATTTTCTAACAATTCCTTATACACCTTATTTGGGCCTGACCCTTTTGTTGGGCCTGGATTCTAATTGTAAACCCAGTAAAATGATAAAGCCCAAATCTGGCTTTATCTTGCGAGAAATTCTTTAATGTTAAACTAGTAATACACTCGCCCTGTGCGCGGAAAAATATTATGTACTGTATAAATTATTTTATAAATTTTTATAATAATAATAATATATGAAAGTTTTATGTGAGATAAAATATGTTTATCGATAGTTAATATACTATTACATTTGTTTTTTTAGTATGACGACGAATGTTACATTAATTAAAGTATATTTTACGTTATTGGAATTCGAATAAAGAAGCTGGTGCTCAAAAGTAAAATGATGGATATTTATTTTTCGTTAAGAATTTTGCATTGATAAGAACATAATAGAGCATGATGGAGTTGAGTGAATTAGATTATCATTATCTCTACTATAATGATAATTCTCAACTCCGATTTCACATAACAAAATTACCGCTTTTCTCTTACCCAAATTTTGTGAGTAAATTTGTATTCAATAAAAAATTTGATTTTATAGTGATAAAAAGTGATAATTTTTATAACAAAAAGTGATACTTAAACAATGAAAAATAATAATACTAATTTATAGGATAAATGAAAGAGATAATATTTTATAGTAAAAATAATAACTATTTTAAAAAAGATAAAATTGTCAAGATTTCACAAAAACTTGACCATAATAATTATTAATATTACTTTCCGATTATACATAATAATAATAATAAAATAATAATAATAACTTTAAATAGCAATAAATTTATCAAATTAAATAAGTATTCATTATAAGTACTTGGTGGATTTTTTATTCGTTTAACACTCCAAGCAGTCTTTCTCCTCTAATAATGTTATCAAATAGACCACCATTCACTTCGTTAATCCTCTCTATCACATCACCATCCATTACCACATGACTCCTGCAATTTGTTTATAATATGACTCCTGCGGTGTGAGGGTACACTATTGTCATGTGTAGTAGTTTGCAGTTTGGATTACCACTTCCCATGCCCTTTTATTGAAAAAGTTAATAGAAACCATATAAGTTAGATAGAAACAATATCCGTTAGACATAATATCTTTCACTTGAACGATTTTAATCATTAAATTAAATTTCCACCATTAAATAAATAACATAATTAAAAATTTTAATAAATAATTACCCATTATTTTTAATTCCCCTTTTCTTTATATTTCTTTATCCGATGCTTATTTTTACAATACTGAATTTTTTTATCCGATGTTTATTTTTGCAACATTGAATTCACAAATCAATATATTTCGATTAATTTTTTTATATATATATTTCCTTACCCGATACTTATTTTCTTTATATGATTTTATATATTTTCTTACCCGATATTTATTTTCTTGGAAATATTGATAAATTTTGTATATTTTCTTTAAAAAAAATCTTTCCAAAATTTCAATAATACAATATATAAAATCTTAATTATACAGTATAAAAATAATAAAAAATAACAAAAAATATTTCACTCTCACCAATTAAATGACAATATCCAAAGATTCTTTTTATAAGTTATATTATTTCTTCCCAAATTAAATTATCAATATTTCTCCCTCATTTCATTTATTTATCATATTCTTCCCAAATTTAATTATTTATTCAATATGTACCAATTAAATTATTCCTTCTTCGATACAAACAAATTGTACATATGAATTAAAATATCATCGTAACAGCCCAAGCCTACGTGCACTTCCATTCTCGCCGTCGTGCACCACAATAATAATATATACATATATATTCACATAATAATAATAATAGTAATAATAATAATAAAAAAAATAAAAGTAGTATTACTAACCAATAAAAAAATATGATTAAAAGTGCTATTTAATTTAAAAATATACATAAATATTAATAATAATAAGTTGAATATTTTTTATTGATCATCTATTCTTGACTAATCAAAAAATATGATTAAAAATATACAATAATAATCATTTACTAAGATTATACTGTATATGAAAGTTTGTAATTTTTTTTTTCATAAAAAGTGGAATAGTAAAATTGAATAGGTAAAATCAAATCTTTTGATTTGTCAATTGCCACCTATGTTTTTTTTGTCTTAGATTTTCCATACATATTTTCTACTTATTTTCTCCCATATTAGGAGCATTTTGGCAGCATCTTCTCATATCTTATTTTTATATTAGTATAGATTACTTTATGTCAACAAAACAATTTTATTAAGTTTGTGATGGTAATGTAGTTTGTTTTAATAATACAATATTTTGAAGCAAGATTATATTGAATCAAATATGGGAGTAGTGTATTATATAATGTCAAATAACGTTATAATTTTTTTTTATTTTTTGATTTATTTGTTTAAAAAAATATATTCCCTCTGTCCATTTCTAAGATATCAATTTTACAATTTTAGCGTCCGCTTTAAATGTATTTAATTCCCCTATTTAGTAAAAAATATACAATACGGCCCACCTCTTCCCTTTAATACAATTACTCACTTTACATATAATAATAATACTCGTTAATCCACCTGCAAAAAGCAAATGGATACCATAAAACCGGGCACGTACAAAAAGCAAATGGATACTTTAGAACCGGACGGAGGGAGTATATAGTAACATTAAAATGCACTTTAATTTTAAAATAATCACACCAGTACATAATACACAAAAAAAATACTCCCTCCGTCCGGTATTAAGGTATTCATTTATTTTTTGCACGTGTCCGGTTCTATGATATTCATTTATTTTTTGCACGTGGATTAAGGAGTTTTATTATTATATGTAAAGTGGGTAGTTGTATTAGAGGGAAGTGATGAACCATAAATATAAAAAATGAATACCTTTAAAGTGAATGACAAAAATAATAAAATAAATACCTTAAAAACGAATGGAGGAAATATATTATTCTTAAATTACATGCAAGTCGCGGATATTCCTGGAACAGTATCACTTATCTAAAAATAAATACAATTTCTTATTTGAGTTTTATAAAAATTCAAGTAGTATTAAATTTAAGAGATATATTTGGCACCAAATGCATCATATTAGATGAGTTTTTAGTCTTTTGATGAAAAGAAGAAGGGCATAAGGGGGAAATTCATATGTCCCACGTCTTTTGTCGTCTAATTTGCCGACTGGTGAATGGTGATGGGACACACCTCCATTTTCCGAACCAAAATTATGGTCTTCATACTAATAATTTATTAAAAAAAAGACACATATTTCCATATTTGTTTAGGTACTTAAAGTTTTATAAAATAAAATAAAAAATGAAGTACAATTGTTAGTATACTTTTATACATTTATTATCAATATTAATTAATATAAAATTAATATTATACTTACCCCATCCTGATTAAAATTAGTACTTTTTTTTCTTCTTTATAAATTGAAGAATACGATTAATTTGCAGAGCATAAATTTTAATTGTGTTTTTACTGTTTTACCACTAATTTTAAATTGAATTGATATTATACTAACTCTGTATTTTTATCTTGAGCATATTAATTTTTTTTTTAAAAAAAAAACATAAACATTATAGTTGAATAAACAAAAATAACAAAATTTATGATGGAGAATGACTTGATTGAGTATTAAATTATACTCATCTCTATGAAATTAACTTTTTAAACGAGGCTATTATTTAACATGATATCATTGTCATGATATAACAAAAATTTAATATTAAAATCTCAATGCTATTCATTTATTTTAAAAAATCCCTCGTGAAAGCTTAAGGCAAATTGACATGCCTGCATGTGAAAGAACCTTGTTAGAGTACTGATCTGATTAAATACTTACAAGCTTGTGTTTTTAAATGTGGTGATCATTTAAATTTTTAGATAAGATTGTTGCTTAACATAATATTTGATCAGATAAAACCAATCAAAAGTTCAAATTTCGAACTCACCGTGGCCACCCATTTGCTAGTTTTATTTTACAATTAATAAAATAGGACTAAAACTGAACACTTTCCATAGTTATGAGATTAAATTAAAAATTAAAATTAAAAAAAAATTGGAAAAAAAACATTTAGATGAAATATGAATTTAACTCATTTCTTTATACCCGTAGTGCCTAACAATTTCTATGACGACTCATAAAATCATTATTAGTAATGATTTATTTTTTTATTTTTTTATATGTACCAGCAATAACAAAAATAACAAATTTTGTATATAGTATTTAAGTTGAGAATAGATAAAAAAAATCAGAATCAACACTATTTTATATTTGCCGGTTGAATATTCATGTCACATCATTTTATTTTGAGTGAGGCTTGCGTGTGCCCGGGCGCACGAGAACATTTTTCATATATCTTTAGAAATTTAGTATTATGGGTAAGGGTATATTACTTTGGTCTAAATGGTATACTTTAATTAATAAAAGGTACACTATTTTGTTCTAAAGAGTATACACTTTTCAATAATATATTTTTATTTAGAAAATAAAGGGTACACATTTTTATACTAAAGGGTATACAATTTAATACAAAATTCTAAAGGCGCACGGAGTGTTGTTCATGCGTCCAGATACACACAATAATTTTCTTTAGAAAATAAATGATACACATTTGTATACTAAAGGGTATACAATTTAATACAAAATTCTAAAGACACACGAAATGTGTTCCGTGCACCCGGGTGATAGGAGTTTTTGCCTTTTATTTTTCTAAATTATATAGTTCTTAATTCTTGCTAAACAACAATATATACACGACTAGTCACTATATATCCTTCCTAGCGATGAAACTAATTATTAAAATGAAGAAGTTTAGAGCATTTAAAGAGTATGATATGTCGATTGTGGAGTGCCACAATTAATCGAGTACTTCTAGAAATATTATAATGGCATAAAATCGAAATGAATAACTTGATGTTGAAGCATTATAAATTATAATTAAATTTAATTTGACTTTTTTCATTTTAACTATTTTAGAGGAATTGGATAAAACTTGTATATTTGGACGAATCATGCGTTCAGATCCGACCTGTCTTAAAAAATTACATTTTTTAATATTAAATGTCGTACTCTTTATATAAAAATTTATACATATTTTTTGAAAAATAAATATTCTTCTTATTATAATATTAATGCAATTCATATTTTAACTAACTCTCTCATTAGAGAAATAATACTCTTATGGATTAAAGTATACATTTATTTATTTTATTTTCATAGAATTAAATCACCAAATCATATGGAAATTAGAGTCATGAAAAAAAAACCAAACAAATTAAGTACATTCCATTCATGTTATTTTTATCACAATTAACCTTAGCAATATTTTGATTACATTCCTTTGCTAATATAACTTTGATCATGATATCCATCTTCCACCATTATTTACTTAATTTAGTATGGTTGATCACATGTGATATATAAAAAAAAAAAGTTCACATATTGGCTAGATGAATCATGACATGTCTAGTGGACAGTAATTCATTTTTTTATTTTTTTTAGTTTTAGAAACTTAATTTGATTGACTGCCATTTGATGGATCGAGTATTTTTCATTTTATTTTATTTTATTTTTTAATTTACTCAAATTCAAATGTACATATATATTCTTAAAGTAGAGTTGATTCACAATTTGTGCATGCTACTCTTAAAAAAAAGTCATTAGATTAAATGACATGACAATATTAACGCTAAGTCGGCAACACTAAAACATTACTCCATCTTAAACATGGGTGGATCCAGGAAATTTTTTTTGGGTACGACATATAATTATAAAAATATAGAATATTATTTAATATTTAAAATTATATAATAAATAAAATAAAATACAAGAATTATGATTATTATTATTAAGATATTATTAATACGAATTTATAACATGTGTTAAATAATATAAATATAAAGAAGAAAAGAAAAAAAATTATAGGATGTATTAAAAAATAAGTGTAAATATAAAAAAAAACACAAGAATTTACTTAATATAAAGAAGTATAAAGAAAAAAAAACACAAAAAAAGAGTGTAGTAGGGGTTTGAACCCATGACTCCATACTCAAATTTAATGCCTAACCACTAAGCTACTGATGCATTGCAGCTAATAAGTACTATATCTATAGATATTATACTTTGATTTGGGGGTACAGCTGTACCCCCATGTACCTATACTACATTCGCCCCTGATCTTAAAGATTGAGGTACGATTTAATTTTAAAATTTAATTATATTTAATTGGGTACTCACAATTATTGCCCTTCTCTTCGCACATGGGGAGCTTCACCACCATAAACAATTATTTACCATTAGAGCCCACCATTTTATATTTAAAAATTAATCAATAGTGAAAGAATTCCTAGAAGACAAAGAAACTCATAGGGTGGATGTAATTATAAATATATAGATTGATAAATATTAAGAAAAAGAACAAAAGTAAAATGATTGTAGTTGGTAACAAAAGTTTGTTGGTACTTTTGTGTGATTGGCATTTACTTTTAGTTTCATTTTAACTCTGAGTTGAATTTCAACTTATCTTGTAACAAATAGTACTCATCAACACATTAGATTAGAAGTTCCAACTAAATTTCTGGCTCAACTAATTTGATATTTGAAATTTAGATTTTGAGAAGGTCAAGTCCTCAATTATTATAATATAGAATATGTAATTGTCATTAAATAGTATTATTGCATTTATATCATGCTTTAGAGATTATCTCTTATAAATAGACATCAATTTTAAGATACAGAAAACAATACACGTTTAATGCTTTTAATTATCATGAATTTTCAAATATTCGAATTCTTTCAGCGATCAATTCATTTAATATATTCTAATCATCACATCACAAAACTCACTAACACACTTAGTTAACGCGTCTTGCATTGTCGCATGTGCGACAAATGCTATGTTTTACATATTTCCATCGATATTGTATAAAGATTTACAACAAATTATATCTTCAAGTTTTTATATTCCTTTATCCTAATGTGTGTCTTATAAAATCAACCCAAACAAATCCTGTCATAATCTTTAAGCACCAAAGCTGTCACCTTTCATTTGTTGGGTGGGGGCTCTATTATTCTTGAATAACTATTTGTTTGTCCAGTTTTTTAGTACATTTTACCTTTAATGTGATATATATATATATATATATATATATATATATATATATATATATATATATATATATATATATAGCATTTTTGATTGACTATTTGACTGAGAAATTGCTACAAAAATAGGAACACATCTCTTTACAATGACATGATTAATGGGACCTTAAGAATCTTTATTACATCAGGACATGAGTTTATGTGGGCTATGCAATGTGCATTTTAATCACATTTTGAGACCAATTTAAAAGACTTTAAAGCCAATCATGTGCAGATGAGGCTACACTTATGTGTAACATTCATGAACATATTACATACTTTATCAATTTACTGTTTCCTTAATCATTTTAATGTGTTCAATCGTATGATGATCGCTTCTTTTCTTATCAGCATGCGAGATTCTGCATTCGGTGACGGATATGTCGACTGCACATTTTGCCAATTATTTAAATAATGTAATAATGCAGTGAGAGCGTATAAAAAATATAATACTATAACAAATTCTATATTCCGTTAAATATTCTAAAAGAATACTAAAAATTAAATAGACAATTCAAATAAGTTGATTCTTATTAAGAGTACCATAAAAGAGACAAACAAAAAACTCTCATTTTTTATTTATCAAATTATATTTTCCTTAAACAACCCACCTACTTATAAGTGATAACAAATCTCACACAATAATATTAATTACATATATAAATAAAATGAAATAAATCAAAAACATTATTACGGTAATTATTCGATATCTCCATCATCATCATGTAACATGTTACGTGCTTGTATAAGACATTAATTGATTGTATAATAATGCACTAAATTGGTCATACATTTTCTTGTCTTCAAACACAATATGAGAACTTATTTTCATTTCATCTTGAGAGTTTATGAAAGACAATCCTTTAAACTCTTATGAACTTAAATAATAGTATTTGCAATCATTTTTTTTTACTTGTATGAGTAATTTTCTCTTTAGCATTTATAAGCGGAAGATTTTAGAATAATATATAAAAAATTCTAGAGAGTAGTTCACATATTTAAGTGGTATTTGCATTCCATCTCTCATTTTATCCGATTAAATGATAGTATTATTGTAGAAATTAATTATTTTACTCGTGTAATGCTTACGTGCATGATATAAAAATCAGTTTGTATTATCATAATTATTAAATATTATGTAATCTGTCCTAAAAAAAGTATAATTGTTGTGTTTCTGGATCAAGATTATCGTTTAAGTTTATTTTTTTTAATAAAAAAATTCTATTGGTGCTAATTGATACTCCCTCTGTCCCAGTTCCATTAAAGTCGTGGTATTTTTTGGCACGTAGATTAAGGAGTATAATATTTTAATGTAAAGTGAAGTGAGAGAAATAATATTTAAGTAATGTGTAGTGTATTAGTAGTGTGCGTGGAATGTGTGTGTGCCAAAGTGAATATGTTAATATTTTTTGTGTGGATCTCATATGCTATAAAAGGAATGTGACAACTTTAATGAGACAACCCAAAAAGAAAAATGTCACAACTTCTGTGGGACGACGGAGAGAGTATTTGTTTGTGAAATGGAGTTACGTTACATACAACTCGATTGGATATTTGGGGCTTTTCTAACAAAAAGGCCCATCATTCATGAAAAAATAATCATGGGTCTAGATTTTTGTTATAGTTAATGGGCCGATCTGACTTTTTTGATTTACGTATCGGAGAAAATGAATAACCCAACTTAATTGACACTGAAGCCCAGCCCATATATTTTGAAAACAAGCTAGCCCATATGTTATTTAAATATGTGTAAATTACACGGCCCGTGTTCAAGCCTTTAAAACACTTTATCTGTTTGTGTTTCTAAAATAATTACTTTTTTTTCTAAATTATTAGTATTTTATAATTTAAATCCAATTTTATTTTTATTTTTATAAAATAAAATGTTTGAAATAGATCCAGATTTATAATAACTACAATAAAAAATAAAAAATACTTCATCCGTCTCACACTTATGTTCATACTTTCCGTTTTTGTTCGTCTCATACTTATCTTCACCACTAAAAAAATAAAACCTCACATTAACCAATAACCTCAAAAGTTATCTTAATTTAAAAAATACCACTCACACCTAACACACAAAATATAATTTATAATTTATTTATTACCTAAAAATACCACAATAGGCCTTAAAAAGTCAATAAAATTGATCAAAAATCAACTTTTTTTAAATTCCGTATCTACAATGTCGAGTAGCAAATAAAATAATAAGGTCTTAATAATAATGTAGTTTCGATGATAGTAATTAAAAAGACTAGGGCATTTAATCCTGATCTGCAATTTTCTTGGACTAAAACAAATTAATGATCACTGGACAATAACAAGAAATTTGGCCCATCCCCCTTTTAGATGATTTAATTTGTTCCTCTATATGTCAATGCAACCTTAATTATAAACCATGCATGTTAAATTTCCTCCTTTTTGTCATATTTTAAATTTTGAAATAATTATTTACATATGTGACTTATAGTAAGTTTCGTACTTTCGAAACTGTCTTAATTAGGGTCATCTTATATTTTTTAATTATTAAATTTATTAACTATGATATCACTTTCATCGATTTAATTAATTATTCATAAAAAATCAATTTAATTCATCTACTAAATATCATATCATGTTTTATTTTAAAAAAAAGCACTTCCATTCTCAGAATATTCGTTTCTTCTCTCCTTCCAAGTGTATTAGCTCCAGCATTAATTTGGGCCATTCTTTTCCGGGTTATTCTCTCACAACATAATTGGGAACGTAAGACCAGAAGAAATTAAAAAAAAAAAGAAAAATTGTAAAAGGATTAAAAATAAAATAGTAAATAAAGAACATCAGATAAGGAAAAAAATCAATAGATCTGCACAAGGAAGAAGGCAACAATGGAGTCGAAACGATCCTTGTTGCTCTTATTTCTTTTCTTCCTCGTTGGCATCACATCTTCTTCCCACATTTCAAGTATTTATTTCTCATTAATTACATTTATATTCATTTGCATGAATGAGAGATTGATTAAATATCATATTTGTTCATTCAATAAATTTTATATTAATTGACGAATTGTGTTCTAAATATTAATTGGTGTATTTTTCAACAGATGAGGTTTTGGAGCCCGTTGGATCAATCCATCGTTCCCTTCTACAGCAGAAATCTTGTAAGCCTTCATGTCTTTTCTTTTCAAAATAGAAAAAATAAATAATTTCTTAAAATTTATAGAATTGAATTGGAATTCATTTACATTGGAAAATTCATGAAAATAGAAAAAAATACTCCCTCCGTCCCATAGTTGTTGTCTTCATTACCGTAGACACGGAGTTTAAGAAAAGTTAACTTTTCAGGGGTATTGTGGTATTTTTAGGTAATAAATAAATTATAAAATATGTTATGTGTGTTAGGTGGGTGTGGTAAAATAGTAATTAAGATGAACTTTTAGGGGTGAGGATTTATGTGATATTTCCTTTTTTGAAAGTAAGATAATTAGTTTGGGACGGATAAAAACAAAAAGTAAGACAACGAGTTTGGGACAGAGGGAGTAATTGTTTTAACATCTAAAAAATTTACATGATATTATGCAAGGAAAAGAATTCAAAACTTGTCATTTTCATAATAAATGAATTCATAAATTGTCATTTTCATAATGTACTGAAACAGTTACTTCTTATACATTCACCAAACGATTTCATGAAAGTTTTAATTCATGTAATAAAAAAGGATTAATTAGAAAATCTACGAAATTTACTTTATGTAAATAGTAAATAACTTTAAGAAATTAAAAAGAAAACTTTCATTTAAACATTGTTGCATGACACAACAAATGTTTGATATTTTTATCAAAAGGGAGGTTTTTTTTTTTTTTAAATTTGAACGTTTTGCAACTATATTTAAATGTGGGTCCTTCTCAAAAAGTAATGATTACTTTGTAATAGAAAATAAAGTTCATATTTTTTCTTACCATTAATCTAAATAAAATGTAAGATTCATAGCAAATTCACGAGTTAAAATAACAAAATGATTTGATTGCAGCTTGCAGTTTGGACTTAGATAGCTTGAATTACACAGTGGTCACAAGTGAATGCAAGGGCCCTAATTACTCCAAAGATAGGTGCTGCACACCATTGAAACAACTACTTTGCCCTATTCAAGATCAGATCAACGATCTCAAGACCGATTGTGCCGATGGCTTTTTCAGTCATCTCAATCTCTACGGGAGGTATCCACCGGGCGTCTTTGCAGCTCTCTGCAAAGACGACGCAATAGGTCTCGACTGCAGTAATGTTCCGCCTTTGGAACAAGGGAACAACAGCGGGGCTTCTCGACCCACCGAATACTCTCCTTTGCTCATCATCCTTGTTGGGGTAGTATTCATGCTTTTCTACTAATCATATAATTTATCATATATATACAAAGAAATTCATCATTTGTTTAGCCACATATATATAGTGACTTTGATTAGTATAATTAATTAATTGGTATAAATTTATATATTCATGATTTTTCTCCAATATTGAGAAATATTAATCCTAATTAAAGTACTTAATAATCTTGGCCATCATCATGCTAGAATAATGAAAAGCTTTTAGCATTGTTTTTTTTTTCAACACTATCTCATGTTTATATTAACCTAATATAATAATGTTACTTTCACAATTGATGCTAAAGTAATCTTTTGGTAGAGCAGTGTGAAAATGGGTTCGAGTTGCCTAGGTTAACCCGCTCTCCCATCAAATCAACTCACCCAGCATGTGATCCGTTTTACTAATATCCCACCATGTTTAATTTCAAAAAATAATTGATTTATATGATTTTTTTTAGGAAGTGTTGGTCAATTAATTAATTAGTTCATTACTATATTTTATTTAGATATATTCATTTTATTTTTTAAAATAATTTTACATAAAAAATATGAAAACGAGACTTGATCTACGTGCGCCAGCCTACCCGTCCCACCCATATGTTCCATATAGGTCCTCCCCACTAATGAGTCAAACTCCTTTTGGTCTCCCTATTATAACTTACAAAATGGTTTCACGTGACTCAACTTAATTCATTAACTCATTTGCAGTTATAAAGTTTAATAAGTTATTATACATATTCCTAATATCTCAGCCTAAATCTCCAATTCCATTATTGTATTTCACCCCTATCCTGTAACTAATTTTTTTATTAAAAATTTATACTCTAGTTAATAACAATAAACATTTGGGATACTCTAGTTAATAACAGTAAACATTTGGGGCATGTGGCGGGCGAAAATTTGAATATTGATTACGACAAGTGGCGAAATTGTAATACATGAAATATGAGATAAAATATAAAATGGAATAAATAATCCCTTTTGTATTCCGAAATAACATTTGCAGTGACACTTCTGGTATATATTGTAATTGCGATCTTGAAAAACTGAATTGATTTATTCATTTTTATAATTGATTTTTCGATTGAACATGTCAATCCAGCAATTATTTAAACCAAATTGTATCTCTTAATGACGCAACTATATGAAGTTTTTAAGTTTTATTGTTTTCCATATAAGGGAATATATAACGAACACAAAAATATTGGTTTAGATAAGATTATCATGAGACGTGTTAATTATCATCAGCAATTAATTGAAAACAATATTTTTACTTGAAAAAATATGAGCAAAACTTGTATATGAATGTCACATGCATGGTTAGGTAGTGGCATATTTTTTAAAAAAAAAAAAATTAATTGGTTGTACGGATTTTCAGTCCGAACGAACTCTTATTCTACAATGTTTTACTTTTTACATTCTATCAATAATAAAACTATTACTATTATATTAATAGAATTAGGGTTTAAATTTTGTTACTCAATTTTACTATTCCCTCTAAATTAATTTTATGCATATGGTGCTTGGGATACATTTTTTAGTTAAACAATTTATAAGTCTTTTATTTTATTAATTAATAACATTAATTTAGCACATGAGTTTGACAGGTTTTCGTATTTAAAATTTCATAAGTTCAGATTGTACTCAAACACACCATATTTTGGGCAATGTCATAATTAAGATTGTCTCTCATTCTGTAAAATGAGATTTTATCTCGAAAATATTTCTAAATAATGCTTTCTTTAGATATATTCCAATGGCTTAAAGGGGCATTTTTTAAAACCTATTAATACAACTAGAATTATTCGGAGAATATGCTTATAAAATAGGTGTAATTAAGAAATTTTACATCTACATTAGTAGGATATAAATAGAATCAAATGCATTGCTTTATTTCAATTTTCAACCAAAAAACACAATAAAATCGAGTCTAATTAATTGTGATACTCAACTTTATTTTGGTCAATTTTAGAGCATTTTTCGAATATCCATTTGCTAAAATTCGGATAAATTCTTTCATTTGCTCAACATTCTTAATCTAATCCAATCAGAGTGAGAGGGAATCCCAAAACATTTAGAACCTATTAATGTATTTAAATCTTTTTAATTACTTTTTTTTCAATCAAAGTGAGAGGGAATTCCAAAATATGTAGAACATAATAATGTATTTAAATCTTTTTAATTACTATTTTTAATTTTATATAATAAAAATTATATTCTTTACATTAAATTTAAAAAATATATAGTATACCGAATAAAATAATAAGTAAAATAACAAGTGAATTATAAAAGATTAAGAGTTGATACTCTGTAAAAGATGCTCAAATAGTCTTAGGGTGTGAGGATTGGGAATCAGTACGATTTTTTTTTTTTTTTTGTTCTTTTATTTTGTAAATGAGGGGTAATGGGAAGGCACTATATTTTTTTACTATTTTTTTTTTTGTTCGGGGGAAATCAATTGAAGAGGTATCTTTAGTAAAAAAAAACATGGTTATAGAAACGTAACAAAACTTTGTATTAGGCCTTCCACAGTTGTAACAAAAAGAAAAGTAGTTTTTTTTGGGTAATTGGGCCCACCTTCTCCCTCTTCTCTCCCCATCTCACGTGTTAAAAAACTGACAATCTCTCTCCTCTCTCTTTCCTTTCTCTTGATTTTAATAGTCTATCTCTCTCTTTCTCTCTTTCTCTCTCTTTAGAAAAAACCCAGGTAGTACCTGGGTTAAAAACATCTACTCCCCCATTGGTCAAAAAACTTTGCTTTGGGTTTTTTCCAAAGCCATGTAGGCAAAAAACCTCCCCATTAGGGAGGGCCCCTTAAAAGGCATTGATACCTAAATTTTGTAAAACAATTTGAATTCAATAAGCACGTTGTTTTAAACTCTTTCAAATGAATTAGATACTTCGAACTTATGTTCTTTGATAAACATAGAGCAGTAAAAATATGCTTACTAATCTTCATGCGCTTCGTCAATTGTTTTATTAGTGTTTACTAATACGCTTGTCCAAAATAATAGCTTAAACACATGATTTTGAGATACAGTTATATATGGATATGGGTTGCGAAGTATTATTTAAATAAAGAAATATAAATAAGAACGTCAATTTTGGAATTTATTTAGAATGCGGATGCGAGAATTTAATATTTCTTGGGCTAGAATTAATACGAATTATTCATAAAAGGTAATTGTGATATAAAAGGATTAAGGATTGATTTAGTTTGCCTAAATTACAGGATTGATTCCTTAAATATATTATACGGGAGAGGGGCGTGGAGCCTATAAATAGGGTTCTCACCGCAGCCAAACCATCTTAGAAAATAACATCTGCTTCATATGATATGATGACAGGGGCTATCCAATTCCGATATTTAGTAGGGGGTATCCGATACTTAATTGGATTACTTGGTTCCGGTATCCGATATTTTCTTGGATTTGGATTATTCAAGACCACAGGGGAGGCCTCTGGTAAGTTATTACACTAGTGTTTGTTCTTGATGTTTCTTTGGTTTGTAATTGTAATTAATTGTCTTTTTCATTGAGCAGATAATTTGAATCTCTCGAAAATGCCCGATTCCTTAGACATGCATAAAATCATCCTTGCGGATAGGGGTATGCATGGTTATTAGTTATTAATACTCTCTTTCATGGTTTGTAATTTTAACAAATATTGCTGCAGATTTGACAGATGCGGACATGAATCTGTTCGAATTCGATAAGACCCTTAAGCCACAGAAAAGGTCCATTTTGGAGTTAGAGATGGGTAGAATGTGTTCGGAGATGCTTTTTTATATTAGCTGTAAGTTTCCAGGGTGCTGGGGTATTGAGGGGGTACACCTCAGCGTAAAGTCCTATTTGTTTTTCTACAGGAAGTGAGTATATGTATATATTTATTATTATTTACAATATGAAATTTTTTTTTTTAAAACCAACATGATTATATTCTTTGTAATGAAGGAAAGGGGATTATTGGCGGAAGAAGGCTGAGTTTGGAACTGGTGATGATAAAGCCGAATGCATTGATCACTCTCTCTCCGCATATACGGTATATTCTTGTCTGAGTATTATTGATTAGATTAAACATTTAATCTATTAACGAGGTTTGTGTGTTTTTAGTATGCATGTTCCATAGCTTATGCAAAATCCGTACCTAAATCAAATCGTTTTCGACTGGGAGTGGTTTTGGCTCTTGCAGACCTCTATCATCATCTCTTGAAAGATCCTGAAAGGTAATTTGTAACTTATAATGTTGAGTCTTAACTTATTCTAAATAAATGTATTTAATTATTTTATTAGGGCTCGTCAAATAGCAAAGAAAGCGGCTGATTTTGCAAAGGTTGAGATACTGCGTCTTAGAGCAGTACATCCCCAGGCTCTCCAACTCATGCATAAACTATATTCAAAGGTTCAACAATGTTCAGGTATTATTTTTTTTAATAAATTAAATGGTCTTATTATTATTTATTTTAATCTGTGACTCACTTTAGTGAGTGCAGTGGCAATGGTCAATTGGAATTTTATATTAATGTTTCATTTAGAATTAAAGGAACTATTGTACATATATTCGAAGGTTTTTTACCATGCTTATTCAATGTTCAATAAAAACATATTAATCTCACCACTTTTTTTTTTCTTTTTGTATGAAATTATTATTCATAAAAGATTCAGTTGATTGTAATTAAAGATAAAAAGGGTTGAATATTGAAAAGTATCTCTTGTAATGAGCATTAGAAAATTTGATCTTGAAAAAACAATTTTGATTGGTTGCATTTGCAGGTGATCCAAATGGTGTGAGAGGATCAGATGATGGAGTTGATATTGCAGATGATCCAACTCTAATTACAGAAATGCTAACTTATGTTGGGCTTCCAGATGGTATTAAGGTGTGCAAAGATGCAGCTGGTGAACAGATTATTCCTTCCCAAATTGGTCCATGGCGCTCATTTCGTATCGAACCTAATTGGCAAAATGATTTTTTTGATTTTTTTAAGCCAAAATATTGGTAGTTTGACTTAAGTTTTCTGAAATACAAGATTAGTTAAGTCTTCCCAATTAAGTTTTGACTTGGCAATGATTTAGGACGTACTTCCTTCTTTCACTGTTTTGTTTAACTATTTCATCTAATTTTGTTCTTTTTTTGTTCTTTTTTATTTATGGTTTGCTATTTGTATTTTTTTATTTTTTCTATTCTTATTTATTTATTTATTTAATTTTAGGGATATAATTATAATTTTAGGGTTAATTTAATTCTTGCAGGTTAAAATTTAGGGTATAATGGTAATTTCACCCTTTTGGTTTAGGGTATATTTCACCTCTAGATAGGGTTGGGCAAAAAAATTTGAAAATCGCAAAAACTACCCGCACCAAACTCTACCGCACCGCTATATACAATTATTTAGATAAATCGCAATTTATAATTTAAGGAAAAACAACACCGCACTTTATGGTGTGGTTTCATTATTATAGTCGAAACCGCACCGACCGCACCGCTAGTTTTTATTAGGATTATGTTATATATTTATACATGTTAGTATTTATGTAGTTTAGTCATTATTCATTAGTTATTCACTCACTCTTTCAATAAAAAATAAATTTTATTAATGTTGTTGTCTTTATCTTCACTTTGTAGATGTGTCATAACTTTTTTTCTTTTTACTTCAATGGAGTACTTATCTTTATTATTTCTCTCATACATTTATGTAGAATCCCAACTATAAGCTAATCAACTAGTCTAACCTCCTATGTATTATTAGATCAATTGTTACAAATATTTTCACATGACTATAGGTTTCTATTTATATATTAATGTAAATGGAATCACCTATTATATTTATATGTTTCATCACATATTCTACATATTAAATGTTTGATATTATCATGACTAAATAAATTATCACCAAATGTACAAGGATGTAATGATCATTACTTATAGAATAGGTTTTTTATTAGAAAATAAGTTGTAAAATACGAAGTGTAGTACAATTGTAAAATAAAAGATCCGAATCGATATTTATGTAGGATAATCTATTAATAAAACCGCCAAATCGCACCAAAACTGATCAAAATTGTTTAAAACCGCATAATTAATATTACTTGAAAAACCGCGGTTTAAATTTGATTAATAAACCGAACCGTATAGGACAAAGCAATTTAAATTATATAGAAAAATCGTATAACCGCACCATGCACACCCCTACCTCTAAGGTGTAGGGTATAATTGTAATTATACTTTTTGTGGTTTAAGATATATTTCACCCATAGAGTTTTAGGATATAATTGTAATTTCATCCTTATAGTTCAGGGATATATTTCACGAGTTTAACGTTTAATGTATAATTATAATTATAATTTTATCCTTATGGCCGAGGGTAAATTTTATTACTAATGTTTAAGGTATAATTGTAATTTTATTCGGTATATTTTACTTTTAGGATATAAGTATCTTCTAGATATAATAAAATTTAACAAATTAAAAAAATAATATTAATTGTAAACAGATTAGTATTAATTAATTACATTAATTAGAATGAGGTGGGAACCAATGGTTCCTTCAATTCATTTGGTAGAATTGGTTCCACTCAAATCACAGATCAACATAAAAAACATGAATGGGAATTGATTTGATGAGAAAATAGAATCCTTATTTATTGGTCCGATTAAGATAAAACTTATTTAAAATTGCTATTTCAAAGAAACAATTTCAAATGGAAATCCTTATTTGAAATTTTATGTATTCTAGAATTACTTACCACACCAATTATCAATTTTTGGTTATTGAGATTCACCTCAATTCGAATTCAGTTTTTGGTTATTGAGATTCGCCTCAATTTGGATTATTATTTAGGTGTAGATATTACCTCTTCTTTTTTCTATTTGTAATCGTGTTAGGTCTAATTCCTATTACTTTAGGTGAATTATTCGTAACTACATATTTACGATGTTATTGTCAATAAGTTTGGTTTTCTAAATTACAAGTATGATACTGCGTTATCATATATATTCTTCTAAAATCATTTTATTACCAATTTTTAAAGTCATAATAAATTCTGTAACACATTTTTTAAAGGAAAACGTCACATCGATTAGTGAAGGTTGAAAACGATATTAAATCGTAAGTGGATGAATACGTACCACTTGTTGAGCTCCGGTGAGATATATGGCGACGGAGCATTCATCTTTTCTGAGGCAAAGGGCGGCCATCGTGACATCCGGTGACGATGCTGTATAGGTGACAAAGGGGCGTTGGCCCCCTGAACTTTTTAAAATAATTAAAATATATATAAGAAAAATAAATACATATCAATGTAGCTCAGTGGTAATGATGTTGTGGTTGTGTGAAAGGTCACGGTTGAGGACCCATTTTCTACATAGGCCCCATATGTTTCTTTTATATTTTCCTCCCTTTTTTTAATCTTGTCTTTTTCTAAAATGATGTATATTTTTTCTTTAAAAAGTAGGTTTGACGTGATATCATGTCACGTGAGATCATTTTTCGCTATAAAATATTATCACTTTCGCTACCGTATATCTTTTCTTTAAAAGGTAGGTCTTGCGTGAGATCGTCTCACGGGAGACCATTTTTCGCTATAAAATATCATCACTTTTGTTATAAAATGCTATCACTTTTTATTTATACTATAAATTATTAATAAAATAGCACTGTCACTTTTTAATAATTTATTATCATTTTTCTTTATAAAAGTTATCACTTTTTGATCGTCTCACGTAAGGGCTTATGTTCTCACACAAGTATTTGCCTTCTTTAAATTGTTTATTCATGTGTTTTCTCTTTAATTTAAATATATTAGTTGTTTCTTTTTTATTAAATATATATATTTTTCTTTTTCTATTTATTTATTCAAGTTGTTTAGTAAAAGATTTTACCATTTTCATTTTGATCCGTTCCACAAAAAATTTCACCAACTAAAAAAGGTAAAAATATAAAAAAAAAATTACTCTTTCTCGTACATTTAATTTACAAAGAAACAAATCATTTATAATTATACCTAATACACTTAATATACTTTATTATTTGTTTATTAATGAAAAAAATATCATAATACCTTCAAAATTTTGCATTTTCTTAATCTTTGTGCGTAGTTAAAGGTGAAAACTTAAAAAAAAAATGAAGAGATTAATGCTATTTTGGCCCCTTACTTTAATTCTTGGTATCGTCACTGGTGACATCAGTGATGGGCGGAACCACCATGATGTTGGCGAAGCAGTGGAGGAACACCGTCATGAAGAGGTGGCTCAGCCCAAACACCTTCTCCATATGTGTCTGTGCGTGAGAGAGGGAGAGGTTGCTCAGCCCAACACCTTTCCCTTTTAAGGCCAGATATTAAAGCTCAATATATTCCATTTTTTAAATAATCCTTCAACTTTCAAGTTTTAATTTAATTATAATCTTATTAATTTTAGAATCCCACTGTCGCGCACCGGCACTTGTACGATCTTAACAATTAATTTATATTTTAACTTAATTTCCATCATTAAATAAAATAATATAATTAATTATATTTTCTAAAAAATTACCCACAACTTATTTTTAAGCTATAAATATGAATGCACGGATCAGACGCACCCCTAATTTTAACCTATCGAGTAAAGAATGGGCCTTGGGCCTCAATAAATATTATGAACTAAAATTAATGGGCTTGTTTAAAAGCCTGCTAATGGGTGTGGCGTTTGTTTAAGGTCAGCTCCTATATAGGCTTATAAATAATATGTGATTGACTATTTGCACCCCAAAACTATTATATATACCCCAATTATTATATATACCTTAAAATATTTTAGAAATATTTTATTTATTACTATGTAAATTCCAATCAAAACAATTTTATCCTTTTATTAATAATTTATTTTAAAAAATACACCAATAACTAATTTAAGGGCAATTCTTAGATGACCTGAATTTACACATGACCAAGTCAAAACAAGTTACAAATTAAAAAGAGATCAACTATTACTTTTATTCTAATGTTTTATTATTCTAGGGCTCATTATTTTTATTTTAATATTTTATTCTATGTCCACAATAATCATATGTTGCTTTTTTTATTAATAAAAAAGATCGTTAGTTTTTTACTTAAGATAATTTTATGTAATTTATTTTTTAATTTAATTTTTTAAATAGTTTTAAGTGTTATGACATGATTCTTAATTAAAACTTTTACGATAATGAGTGTATTCTGTGAGATTGGTTATTTGTGAAATGTGTGTGAAACTAGTTGACCCATTACTGAAATATGATTATTATAGAATTAAAGTATGTTTATTTGTAATTAAAGTATGTTAATAATAAATCATATTATAACAAACTAAAATTATACTTTATTGCATAATCCAACGCACTTTGGAAAACATACTTTAACAACCATTAAACATACTTTATGTATACAATAAGCATACTTTAGTGATGGATCGACCCGTCTCACTAAATAACTTGTCTCACAAGAGACTTTCTCATTTAACAAAACAAATAAATACAATAAATTATCTAGTTTAATCCACTTTAAATTTAATCTTAAATAAATAACCATGTATATTATATAATAAATTAAATAATAATATCCCTCCAAATAAAAAATAATAATGAATCTAATTAAAAAATTATATTACAAATTTATTTATGCACATCTTATGATAACCATGTGAAGAGAATTGATATCAATAAGTCACCTAAAAAATAATAAAATGCACCGAAATAAAAATAAAAATGGATTTACAAAATTAATAAAAAGGGATTTTTTTTTAATTTTTTTAAGTGACGTCTAATAACTAAAATATGGCACTGTTTTCTTTTAAATTTAATTTTGCATGAGACCGTCTCACGCAAGATCATTTTTCATTTTTTAAATAGTTATCACTTTCACTATAAAATGTTATCATTTTTTATATAAAATTTTATCACTTTTTATTTATACTGTAAATTATTCATGAAAGAACATTATCACTTTTTGTTAATTTATAATCACTTTTCTTTATAAACATTATTACTTTATGGCTGTCTCAGGTAAGCTTTTACGTGAGACAGTGTCACACAAGTCTTTTCCTTAATTTAAATACTCCCTCCGTACCACAACAAGAGGTGCATTTTACCATTTTCGTCCATCTCAACACAAGAGATGCATTTCCCTTTTTAGTAAAAGGGACCCACCCAAATTCACTTTTTCTCTCTACATAACCCCACACTTCACACTAATACACCTACTTAAAATATTATTTCTCTCACCTCAACTACCCCAAATTACCCATTAAATATTATCACTTAATCTACGTGCAAAAAAGTTCCGTCATTCTTATTGTGTGACGGAGAGAGAGTACATTTTAATTGTGTACATGGATAATTCGTCTTACAAGTGAGATGGTCTTACCCAACACTATCTTTAATATTTTTTTATGTTATTATTAAATTGTTCATGAAATAGTATAAATGAGTCAATATCACTTTAAATTAAAAAAATTATTTTTTGAGTGAGTCTCATATAATTTGGATTTATATGTAACCATATTTTTTGAAACTATTCTTTAGTATATAATAAAATTACTCTTTCAAGACTAATAATTTTTATATAAAAAGTCATAATTCATGCCTCTAAAAAGTAATTTTTCAGGTATAAAAAAGTAATCGATAAATTAAGGTTTATAAGAATTTGAAGAGTAATTTTTTTAATTTAGAATAGTAATAATTTACGTATGTATAAAATAACTTTTTAATATATTAAAAAATAGCAGGATTTACATACATTTTACACAAGTGTTTGTGTTTATCTTTTATCCGAAATGCAATTTCACCTTAAATGATTCAATTAAACTGATAGTATTAATTTTATTTTATTGCAAAAACTATTGTGAGACCCGTCTCAGGTAAAGAGTTATATGAGACGGATAAAAAGTGAAGTTTCACCTGAAATAATTCAATTGAACGGTTATATTTTTTATATAGCAAAAACTTATATAAGACCCTTCTCAGGTAAAGAGTTACATGAGATAGATAAAAAATAATAACATTTTATAGTAAAAGTATTAATAATGTTTTATAGGAAATGTAATAACTATTTTAAAATGTGTAAAACGATATCACACAAGACCTACTCTTATTCTATTAGGTATAACATTTTATTAAAAATATTATTATAGCTTTTTATCAATTTTATAATTAAATATTTAAAAAAATCAAATAAATTAAATAATAATTATAATTTTAAAAATTAAAAAATTAAATATGAATTCATCTTATAAAATAACCATTATAATAAAAATTAAATTAAATACTCCTTCCATCCCACAGCAAGGGTCTCTTTTTCCATTTTGGTCGTCTCACCCAAAGAGTCATCTTTCCTTTTTTATACATATGAGACCCACTCATCCAATCTAATACAATTAAAACATGGGGCCCATACTCGCACTAATATAATTATCCACTACATATTAAATAATAATATTTTTTAATTCACGTGTCAAAAAACAAAAACTTCTAAGACGGAGGAAATATATAGATGTATAAAATAAAAATCTTAACATGATAAAATACAATCTAAACATATACGTTTTTCTTAATTTTAGATTGAATAGTGATTAGCGGTAGGATATTAGCTGCGTTATTAGTTGGGATATTAAGTTTATTATGGAGTTCTCGAAATTTAAATTGTAAAATGGATAGATAAAAATATTTGCTTAAACATAATATTATAGTAATAAAATTTAATTAAAAATGCTTTTGATTAGTAATTGATTTTTATTATACTTTAAATATTAGTATATATTTGATGTAGGTATCAAATTAAAGATTTTAAAAAGTCGAATAATTTGATATAATTTTTATTAACAATAGAAATGTAAAAACACAATTATTAACATTTAAATATTTTCATAAAAAATAAATTACATGATTGGCTAGTGATTAATGAGGAGAGATAAATGTATCTTTGTTGAGAGGGACTAACATGGGACAGGTCCTACCAAATATTTGGTAGAATCGGATTCTATTCCCCTTTATTCGGATCACACTCTTATGATTTTGGTTAAACACTAAAAAAAAAAGGGAAAATAGATTTTTTTTTGTCTGCTAACTTTGTCCAATTTTAAATTTAGTCTATAAGTTTTTTACTTTTTGAAAATCGTCCATTATATTTGAAAATTTAAAAATTGTCCATCATGTTTACCGAGTTCAACAAAATTGTCCGTTTTAAAAGGTCATTAGCAGGTTATTCTAAAAAAAAAATATAGCCTCCACTAAGAATTTATATTATACTCTCTCCGTCCGCCCGAAAGAGGAAATTTTGTTTTTGTGCACGTTAATTAAGAAGTATTGTTATTTAATGTGTAGTTGGAGGTGGATCCCATATTTTAATTGTATCAGTGGGTGTGTGTGGATCTCGTGTATGTAAAAAAGGAAATGACCTTCTTTGGAACGGACGACCAAAATGGAAAAGAGACCCTCTTTCGAGCGGACGAATGAAGTATCAATATTTAGTCAAATTTGCTCCACTTTAGTAATGAGATTAATATTGTTTGTTTGGTATACGGAAGTGAAAAATGAAAGGTGAGATAAAATTGATTAAATAAAAATAATATAAATTAATTGGGTGAAAATATTCAAATGACCTGCCATAGCAAGTCAAAAGACCAAAATGTTGAATTTATGAAGTTAATGGACTAATTTCAAAATTATTATAAAATTAACGGACTAATTTCAAAATTAAAAAAAAATAATGGACTAATTTCAAAATGAATGAAAGTTAGCGGACGAAAAAATCTATTTTTCCAAAAAAAAAAAGGTCAAAATTGATCTGGGAATCAGAGATCTGTCCTACAGCCCACTACACCGCTCGAACCTGTCGTCGGAGTTCGTCGCCAGTTACGCTTCTGTCGCTGTTTCTCACCACCACGGGCCACAGGCTGCCGCTGACACCCATCAGTCCTTTGTCAAAGAACTGAACCGCCTAAATCCAGTCGCTGGTCCTCACCGTTGCAGAGTTTCTCTAGAAACTGCCACGCCGCCAAGATTCGCCGAAGGCTGCACATCTCCATTGTTGATTCAATTCAATTTAATTTTCCCTTCCCCTCTATATTGTGTATAAATGATATTCTCCATCTGTTGTGAGTATTGACTAATTTCTGTTGTGGGTATTGAGTAATCTGACTAATTTCTGGTTATGATTATAAGTAGAAATTGGCCCGAAAAGGTCGAACTCGGCTCGACTTGATTTCTATTCGAGCTCGAATATATACTCGTTTAGGTAACGAGCCGAGCTCGACTCGATTCGTTAAGACTCAAAAATAATAATTAATAATAATATTATTATTATATAATTATAATAATATATAATAAAATTAATATTTTAAATTTAATAAAAAATATATTAATTAATACTCGGCTCGACTCGACTCGACTCGACTTGAAAACTCAACATTTTTTCTTAACGAATCGAGCTCGAGCTCAACTTGAAAGGTACTCGAGTCGAGCTCGAGTATGGGATATTCGAGCTCGCTCGACTCGTTTAACACTCCCAGGCTCTAAAAGGTAACAGTGACAGGATCATGGAGTGATCAAAAGAAGATTCTAAAAGCTAGAAGAAATACTGGAAGAATGGCTGAATTCGGGCAATTTCCTTACAATTCTGATACCAGGAACAACAATTCCACCCTCCACAACTTCATCCCCTCCGCCTACTTCGTCGATCATGCACCCACCACCCGCCTTCTTGTTGAGAGTGAAATTTCAAGTGTTTTAGGTTTCACATTACACAATTTTTGATAGAATATGGCCATAATCTCGTGTAGAATTGAGTGGTTTTCATATCTTGCATAATTAAGATACTACTAAGGTGTTTTGTTTAGTTTTGAAGGGTAAAACAAGATCAAAAGTTCAAAGTTGGAATGAAGGATGAAAGTGTGAAGAAATGCTGAAAAACGGATGTCCACATTGCATAATTTTTCTGTGTTCGTGTAGAAGACTAAATTTAACGTGTGATATATGGTTGAAAAGCCACGGAAGAGAGAATCATTTTGGTGTAAAAATCACTTAAATCAGAGTTCACATGAGGAAATTATGCTCGAAACAGTGAGGTCGCACAGCTGCCGACGAAAATTTTCGAAAATTTCCGAAAATAAGCCCATATTTCCTATTTCTTGGAGTACAATTCTTTCCTTATCTCATTCCCTTATAACATCTATATATATTTCACATCATTATTCATAAGAGACATCATCCTCAACAAGGGGATCACCCCATCCATCATATAGCATCATCCACATCCATCCCATCATTCATCCACACCAAAGGAGATTCAAGGGCAATTCAAGAGGGAGATCAGTCAGCAGGAGAGACAGAGAAGGAATCTGAGACAACGCCAACATAGGGTTTTTCTCTTCCTATCTTTACTTTTTGTTTGTCTAGACTTCTAGTATAATTTTGATAGTTATGGGAGTTTCTTGCAACCCCATGGGCTAATTTTGTTTACAGTTTTAAGGTTTGATGGTTTGATTTGATTGATTTGGGAACCTAAACAAAAAAATAGGATTTTATGCAGTTGATATTCTGAATTTATTTAATTTATTCAGACTTGCTTATCTGCTTCGTAACGTCTTCATAATATATTCATGACATCCGCTATAATGCTTGAATATTGTGTTAGCTTGTGTGCGTTCATGATTAGTATTGTCTATCTGTTAGGGATTGAAGTAGTTCCGCTATAAACACTTTAATTCCACGAACTGGTAAATCAGATAATTGAATTGTTTAGTGGAATAATGCAATTAGACATTCAAGTAGGAAGTGAATAGAACCTTGTAGTACTTTCAGAAAATATCTTGTTAGTCAAACTTGCTACCCGAAGGTATTGTTGTTGGCTTTGATTAGTATTTAGGAAGGAGGCTTGGTAATATTCGCTCATCCTAGGATTTAAACTAGATTATACTGTTAGTTTTGAATTGGATCATATCCAGTGGGAAAGCAGGGTTATGTGGTATATTTTCATAAAATTTGCATGAATGAATAATTGGAAGTCTAGGAATTCAAATTAATTGGTCTGTACCGTATTACCTTAGAACTGTTGATTTTCTCTTGAATTAATCTTTAATTTGTCTTTTGTGATTTATTTATTTTAATTCGTTATTTAATTTTCAGTATTTAGATAATAATTTACAACAACTGGAAATTGGCTACTTGTTTTGATTAAATTAGTAATTTTAGAATTAGATAATTAGCCGTCCCGTGGGTTTGATAATTAAACTTGGTCGCTTGCCACTACAATCGATATCCTTCACACTTGGAGATTTAATTGAAGTGTGTAAAAAACGCCTAACAGAAAATAATAGGAGTATCATTCACACTTAGGGTTAGCAATGATAACCTTGCTTGTCAAGGAGGAGTAGGTGCTGCAACAACTCTGAATATCATTGAGATCCTTATAACCTATACGGCAAAAAAACAGAGGAAATCAGGAGTGAAATACTGTCGTGATTTGAAGCCCAAATGATATCAAGATTGAGTACGAACGGATGTGTGAAACTAGATAAACGATAAGCTAAAACTTGAAGAAAAGAAATCAAACGCATAGAGATTTAACGGGTTCGATCGTAAGATCTACATCCACGGGAGAGGAAAAGTGTTCTTTATTCATGAGAGATTACAGAGCAAAAACGCACACCAACTAGATGATGAAAACTCTGAATCCTAATGATCACATGAGTGAATACTCCAACTTATAGGACTAAGTGAGCAGTTGATTTCCTAAACTGATTTGGAGCCTTTAACTAACTCTATCCCACTGTTCATTATCAGAAACTGCTGGAATCGCGAATAACCCGACGGAAGTTTAATCCTCTCTCAGGAGAAAAAATCGCTACCCATTACCTGGCTGCAATTTTGAATCATTGCTGGAGTTGAACCACTTTGCTCGCCGGAAAATCGCTGATGCCTTCCTCAGCGCCGCCCAGTTCCGCCGAACCTCCTGGTGTTTCCAGCCAGCCGTCGATCCCATTTCAACCGCTTGGTGTCTGCTGCTCCCTTTCCTCATTGGAAATCCTGCCTTTGGACTGCTGGAGTCGCCGAAGATCACCGCCTGTCGACCACGCTAGAAATCCATCGCTGCTGGACCACCGGTGTTCAAGAATCTCTTCTGTCAGAACCCCTTGCTGTTGGTCACCACAAATTACGCCTGATTCTGTTGTTAATCTACGCACCGTTCTAAAACTTACTTTCTTTGATATCCGAGAAACCCACCGGAGTACCGTCGCCCGGTTGCTCGCCTAGAACTAGCTCCACCGCCATTCAAATCTACAGAACGCCGCGACACGCTTCCTTCCCTGAAGGAACTCTCTCAATCCCTTTGCTCTGAATCTGAGATCTCTACCAAGAACCAAGAACCTCACCGGAAATCACGGCCCAGCCTTCTCACCGAAAACAGATGGTCACACTGGTTTACCCCTGAAAGTCGTTTCCCGTCGCCGATCCCGTCCACTTTCTGCCTTACCGTCGATCATCAGACTCTCCGTCCGCCTTCTTCCTGGTTCTTCCACCGAACTGCAACCTGAAGGATTCTTTTCTTCTTCATCTCGCTGATTCGCAAGATACGCCCATCTACCTTCATCATCTTCTTCTACCCGTGTTCTTCTTTCTCTTACTACTCTGCTTCTTTTCCCATTTTGCTTCTTTCCCACAGACGGCGCCAATTGTCGTGAAATTGGCAGAAAACTCATACAAGAAAGACTACACACGAACTCACATTACGGAATAGAAGAAAAGAAAAAACGAGACGAGACACGATTTACGTGGTTTGGAGATGAAACTCCTACGTCCACGGGAGAGATATCTTATTGCTACAATGATAGGTGAGGTGATTACACATGAATAAAGCTGTGAATACAACTTTATATACACAAACTAATGAAACAGAAAGTTACAGGACCAACTTGCTGAAACATCTTTGAGCCTTCAGTTGGAGTATCAAACGGTTACCAAACCGAGTGAAACTACTTCCAACTAACAGCCTATGTGTCAAGCTTTCCAGCCATATGCTCAACCGCTCCTAACTAATCCGTTTATCCACCAAACAAACTCCTCAAACTTCCCTGCTCACCTCATGCACCGGTTGCACCATTTGCTGTCATCTTGTTTATAAAACCTACTGATACATCCATTTCTTCCATGCATCATATCCATACTCAAGCTAAGACATCTGCAAACTTGCCTATGATTGAATAAGGTTTATTCTTCACAAATCTCCACCTTAAACCTTAATCAAACCATAGCAACTCTCCCTCCATTACACTACTCCACCTTGAGTAACACCTCTTAATCATTGCTCCAACTTGAGCAATACCTCCATCTTCCATCAAGCTACAATAGGTCTGTCCAGATCATTTTCCTACTGAATTTTTCGCCTCTTGAAGTTGATTCTAACTCACTAGGATTCCCGATGTTTTCTCCCACTTGCCGGTTAATACCACGTCACTCTTTACCGATATAACGCCACCAAGTCCAAGTGACCACATCTCCTAGCTTCCCGTAGAATCCATCGCTTCTCACGTCACTAATCAGTACAGAAAAATTCCATTCCACAAACCTTGTTGAGCTGACTTATCTTTGTGAAAAATTCAAGCTGTTGAAAAACTTATTTCACCTCCATGGAAACCCATGTCCTGATAATCAAACTCCACCTTCAGGGGAGTCCCATGCTATTGATGCATCCCTTAAACAATGCTAGCATACTACCTCTCACTGATTTGGTTCTTCGAACTGTAGTGAACCCTCAAGCCATTTCTAAGTCCACCATCTTCACAGATAACCTACTGCTCATCAATGGAAATTGTCCTTCACCTATGAACAATCCCGCTTCTTCTGTGTGAAAACCTTGGCCACAGAATTAATTCAAATTCTCCTTGCTGGAAGAGATTCTTGCAACCCCGACGTGCCATAATCGAGATCGTCGGCTGCCTACTAGATTGCCATTACTGAGTATTGAAACCAAAATAGCCATTCCAGTATACCATTTCTTACTGGCCAGCCGCTTCAGACGATCACCATCTCCACCGGAGACCCACAAATTGAAGCCTTTGACCATTAACTCCCTTCCCATTACCAAATATCAGTAGCTTCTTATAAACACATCAGTTTGCCTCCTGTTGCCTGTAATCCCTCTGCCACCGAACGAAAAACATCCTTAGCCATTGCTGGATTTCCCCAGCCAACAGCGCCTCTTCGATCTGTTATCATGTTGAGCCTACCATCAGCACAACAACTGGAAATTGGCTACTTGTTTTGATTAAATTAGTAATTTTAGAATTAGATAATTAGCCGTCCCGTGGATTTGATAATTAAACTTGGTCTCTTGCCACTATAATCGATACCCTTCACACTTGAGAATTTAATTGAAGTGTGTAAAAAACGCCTAACAGAAAATAATAGGAGTATCATTCACACTTAGGGTTTAGCAATGATAACCTTGCTGGTCAAGGAGGAGTTGGTGCTGCAACAACTCTGAATATCATTGAGATCCTTATAACCTATACGGCAAAAAAACAGAGGAAATCAGGAGTGAAATACGAACAGAAAACAACAAATATGAACTACAACCCGCTTTATAATTTGTTCACTCATGCATTATACTTACTGAACTACTTCTAACAAAGATCAAAATATAGAAATTCATAATTAATTAAAATGAAGAACACTCAAAGAAGCTAGTGCAGAGAATCACATTCAGCCATATATCGATTCATGAACATTTTACCGTCATCGCGTTCGGCTTCCCTTGCAAGCTTGGCGATGTAAACTAAAGAATCACGTTCGGCCGGAAAAGCCATCGGCGATTGAAGAGATTTCTCTCTCAACGTTCAGAAATTGGGGGTTCCTCGTCAGTTTCCGGCGGGTCGACGGTGAAGGAGTGGAGAAAAGTAATTGAAATGACAATGAGTAGTTGTATACTTGTATTTCCGTCCAATTTATAGTGATTTCTTCTGGCGGATATAACTGAATTCGGTTCAACCGGTTCGCGAAATTTTACGGTTTTATAATGCACGTGCCTCGGAGTTAAGAGAGAGAAAGAAAAGAAAGGGCGAGAGAAAAACTGCTCCGTAAATTTACAAGCACTTGATATTTGAGTAAGTTTAGTTATAGTATATCGTTCAAGTGTGTTTGATTTTTATTAATTAATTTATATTTAATCTTTTTTGGTTAAGCTTTGGTGTAATATAACACTAGCTTAATAGTGTATATATATATACCAAATAAAATAAGAGCTGATATTAGGTGTACCAGGGTGCATAGTATAATTTTTTATTCTATTTTGTATACCTAGCATTCATATGTATTTAAGTTTTTATTTAATAGTGTATATATATATATATTTTTTTAATAATGGTATATTTCTTTTACATTTAATTTTTTATTAAAAAACTAACAATTAAATTGTATACATTTTTATTCATTATATATATATATATATATATATATATATATTATTTATTTACATTTTTTAAGGTGTGGCGCACAAACAATATAATTACCAATAAAATAAAGTGACCAACGGTCTAATGCCAGTGGTGCTGTTTTATTTTTGAAGTATGTTAAATTTTCCACACTTGTCCTAAACATATTTAATTATAAAAATTTAATTGAGACATTTACACGTTGTTTTATGATCTTTTGGATGTACTTGACCTAATTTGAGAAGTATTTAATTATTACTTTGATCACTATTTCACTCTTCTAATTCATTAATTATTTTAGTGGTAGTATCTTGTATCATCGGATGTATTTTATAACATTTTGTTCTAAATAATATATACTTTTAATTAATATAAGGGTATAATTTTATATTGAAAATATCGACTGAAATATGAATAATATAAATATTTAATTAAAAAAAGTAATTTTTTCTCGAAAAGGGGCACAGTGTTTCCATGAACACTTAAATTTTATACATTATTTTATACTCCCTCCATCCATTACCAAAATATCCATTTTTTTTTATTTTTGATCGTTCACCTTTTAAGGTATTCAAATTTTCTTTTTAGCATAAGAACCACACTTGGTTTACCATTTCTCGTTAATACAACTATTTTATATAAAAATGATAATACTTTTTAATTTACATGTAAAAAAATAAATATGTTTGTGATGGACGAAGAGAGTAATTTTTAGGATACAAAATTTCGTAATGTCGCTAAGTGTTCATTTTTAGGATATGACTTTCAAATAATAAAAGACAACTTTTCTTACGAGGGTGACTGAAATACGATTGTAGAGAAGCAATCTAGTCCTTGATTGAAACATTTATGAAAAAATAAAAATAAACCAAATTTGATCATAATCATCGATCGACATAAGTACGAAAAAATAAAAATAAATCAAATTCATAATCATCGATCTACTTCGTGATATAATCCCCCGAAGTTATAGGACTGATTTCTAAGATAACTGTTGGTATTTATTTTGATTTTTGATCGTTAAAAGTAGAAGTGAAAAGTATATGAGTGGCGTGAGAGGATAGCAGGAGTGAGTACGTGGTTTAATGAGATAATTATGGGATGATTTGGAGTATTTGATCTATGGTGGAGGAATTGAAAGTGGGTGTTGGAGAATAGTGAGAAAGAGATGTTGATGGTGTGTTGTTCTCTCTCGGTTTTCTTAATGCTTGAATTCCATTTTCTATTTATATATGAAAACTACTATTTATAGATATTGATTGATTTTTAAAGAGTGAGATCGTTTTACGTAACATGTGAAACGGATAGAAAGTGATAACATTATTATCACTTTTATTATAAAATATTATCACGATTTATAAAATAGTTCACTGCAAACATTTCATCAATTGCATATTATTTTTCTTTAATAATATTATACTCCCTCCGTCCCATTGAAGTTGTAACATTTTTTTGAGCACGGAGATTAAGGAATATAATATTTTAATGTAAAGTAAAGTGAGAGAAATAATATTTAATGTGTAGTGGGTAGGTGTATTAGTGGTATGTGTGGGCCAATGTGAATATGTTAATATTTTTTGTGTGGGTCTCATATGCGTTAAAATGAATGTAACAATTTTTATGGGACAAAAAAAAATATCACAACTTCTGTAGGACGGAGGGAGTAACTTTTTATTTGTCACACATAAGATCTACCAAACTTACGTTACCAAATTGAGTTTGACTCTATCATAGATATTGATTTATGAATTAAGTTATGTTTTAATTAATGAAAATAAAACTCTAAATCAATTCATAATCATCGGTCTTCTACATCGGAAATTGGTCACGTACATTGCACATGACTGATGAATTTGGGGGTTTCGGCGAAAATTAGGAAAAATTGAAATAAAATTCATAAGTATGGGACAAAATCGATAGAAATTTCCTTTTTTAGGACAAAATTTAAAGTTTTAAGAAGTTATGAGACAAAAAAAAACTTAACTTTGCACAATTATGTGTGATTTGTTTGTTCTGATGTTTATTTCTCTATCTTAATCATTTAGTCCATTTGAAATCTATGTCCTCACAAATACTCCCTCCATCCCAGACTAAGAGTGTTATTTTTCCATTTTTGTCGTATCACTCAAAGAGTTTTTTTTTTCTTTTTTACACATATGGGACCCACACACCCCTCTAATACAATTAAATGTTGGGACTCACACTTCTACTAATGCAACTACCTACTACACATTAAATAATAATAATCCTTAATCTACGTACCAAAAAGCAAATGACCATCTTTAAGGAGGGACGGAGGAAGTAATATTTTTCTTTATGATTTATGAAGCTCTTAAAAATAGTAAAAAAAATATTTTGATTTTTCTGTAAACCAGAAGTTAAAAGTTTTTTTGTCCCATAGTAACTTTTTAAACTTTAAATTTTGTCCCAAAAAAGATATTTATATAAATTTGTCACATAACTATGAGTTTTGTTTTGAATTTGTCCAATTTTTTTCCAGAACCTCAAATTCATCCGTCACATGCAATGCACGTGACCAATTTCTGGCGAAATTTGAGGATTCCAGCAAAAATTGGGTAAAATTGAAATAAAACTCAATTATGAGATGAAATCAATATAAATATTTTTTGTGACAAAATATATAATTTTAAATAGTTACGGAAAAAAAAAACTTTTAACTCTCAATTTATGGAGTTGAAATTGCAGATGATCATACGCTCCTCTTCTAATTAAAGAAGCTCTAATTAAAGAAATGCTAACTTATCTTGAGCTTCCAGATAATATTGAAGTGTGCGAAGATGCAAGAAGGTGTACAAATTGGTCTGCCGCTCAGTTCGTGCCGAATGTTGGCAAAATGATTTTTTTTAAAACCAAAATGTTGGCAGTTGACTTTACCAATGTGATTGTCAATTAGTTAAGTTTTTTGAATTACAAAGATTAGTTAAGTTTTCTGAATTACAAGTATTTTTACTTTATCAATGTTATTGTCAATTAATTAAGCTTTCTAAATTACAAGTTATTATATATATATTCTTCTAAAATCATTTTAGTATCCTACTACCAATTTTAAAAGTCATAATAATAAACATATTTATTAAAGAAAAATGTCACATTGATGAGTGAATGTTGAAAAAGATATTAAATCATGAGGATAGAATAGGTCATTCCGCCTCGCCTTTAAACCGTTAGGTCAAGTCTGAATATTGTATAGCGTTTGAAAAAAATAAGCATTATTATGAGTACTAGTAGCACCTTAGAATTCAAAAGTTAAATGATTTCAAATAATAAAATACCAATAATTATGAATAAAGATTCCCCAATTAATTACAACATATTTTGGGTTGATAAAACTAGAAAAATGTAAAAAGAGAAGATGCACCTCCAACGTCTTTTTTTTTTCTAGCATGCCAGAATGGTTTAGGAAGCGCATCGTATATGGCATAAGATTTCATGTTACATTTTGGTGTTACATCTCCTGTTACACGTATGACACGTGTGCGGAGAGATTAATCTCAATCTTTCCCCTTATGGTTGATTGTTAGGGCATAGATTAATCTATCCTACGTGTCAATCATCCAACTGTTTGTAACAGGAGATATAACACCAGATGTAACAAAAGATCCGAACCGATCATATACAGCATCACTGTTCCTTTTTTTTTTTCTTTAGAGTAGGCTTTATTTCTGATTTCTTCATAGTAGCATCAAGCATCCGACAATTTAGAGAAACTTGAATTCAAGCAAACAGAAAAAGGTTGCTAGAAGATCACCAGAGCCGATGATAAACAAGAATTTCCACAAAAGTTGAAATCACCATACAACCCCATTTTTTAAAAGAAATTTAAATTAGATTCGAAAAAAAAATTGAAAGCTAGAAATTGTACCTCGTACAATCACATAAATGTTTGACCTTATGACACTTGGTGGATAGAGCCTGTCTTTAACTCAATTTTTATTATTAAAATGTGTGTTTTTCTAATTATGTTATTCTCATATCAATATCATTTTTTTTTTCATAAACGTCTTCAATGAAACACAAATTGCCATCCCTAATTTTGTGATGAAAGCGAACAAGAAAGATAATAATGGACCAATTTAACAAGGGCCGGATTTTTAAACACCACAAGGATTCTACTTTAAACAAAAGAATTTACAATGAGAGCAAAACTTTCACTTAATTCAGAAGTGCAGCTTAGGATATACTATCATTAAACTAAAGTTGTACCAACAACCGGGACTACTGATCCAACTCCAAGTTGTTCCATGATTCAAAAACAGAATTCTCTATTTCAAGCTGAACCCAGCAAGAACTAAAGAAGCGTATGGTAAGGCCCAGGTACAGATGAAGGGGTAGGAGTGGTATAAAATGACATTTGTGAAGGGTGAAAACACGGAGCGTGTCGCTGGGGTATAGGGGATGGCATAGCCGAAGGGGTGCGTGCGTGCACTCTTGACTTCAGCACGTCGACATGCTCCATGAGGCTCTGAACACGACGCACCTGAACACGTGATAAACAGATTTTATTTTTGAATGAAGAATAACAATTATTGCAGGCAGAAAAAATCGAACAAAAACATGAATACTAACAAACCTCCATTCGTCTTTGATTTCTACCTTCCGCTGCAGCTTCGATCCCATCCAATGTAAGCAATTGTCTCATGAGCATTTCAGTCAAATGAGCAATTGTCTTATCATCAACTTTGTTTCCACCGTCCACAGCAACTTCCAATTCAGAAACATGCTTTGCAAGCTCGTCCACCAATTTCCTGACTTCAGCAACAACATCCTCTCCTTTCGAAGCTTCTCGGAGAATTTCAGAGTCAGGCTTCGCACCAATCGCGCCAATCGTTTGAGTAAAAATTGATTTGACATAACCTAAAAAATGAATGCCCAAAAAAAATCAAATGAACAACATCATGATTTTAATCTTTAAGGAAAGTTAACGACTTCATACCAAGTACCCTCTCCAATTTTGTTATGATCTGCTGGTTTGGAATTGTCTGTGCCCTCTCCAATTTTGTTATGATCTGCTGGTTTGGAATTGCCTTTCCAGATTCATATTCCTGGATGACTTGGGGCTTTTCATTAAACAACTGCAAACACAAAAAGAGTGGGCAAGATGAATTCTGCTGCTCATAAGTTTAGAGACGAATGAAAGATGAGCAAGCGAGCCAACCTGAGCAAGCTGTTCTTGAATGATGTCCTTTATCAGCTCGCTCGGAACCTTCTCGTCTGTGATCATATGAGACGTCAGAACAAGAGTGTTTCATTGTACAAAATAATGAACTCAGACAGGCAGAAAAAGAACCACAAAATACTTTCATCATCCTAAGAAAAAGAACGCAACAGTGCATTTCATGTTCATATTTTGGATCAGTTTAACCCATGAAGCTTTCCCTGAAGTTGAAAAGTGCACAATGGGCAATCCAAACCTCAAATGTTACAATTTAGTATAGAACTCCTTCTATTCTCACAAGACACTTGAAAGAATTTAATACCACATTGCAGAACAAAAATAAACAATTAGCAAAACAAAAAAGAAGACAACATGCGCATATTATGCCAAAAAAAAAAAAACTCTGCTAGAACAAATGAACACAGTCAAAGAAACGAACAATTTCAACTCACAAGCGAGTTTTTCCATCTCTTCATCTAGCTTCCTAATGTTCAGGGTTGTGGTGCTCGAAGCAGCCTTATTTGTCCCAGCAGTAGCTGCAGCAAAACAGATACTTAAGCTTGATGGCACTTCATATACAATCACACAGTAAATATAGGTTGAAGGATGGTTAACTATCTTGATCGTGATATACAAAAACATATGTGCAGAGACAACAAGGATTGGGTCAAATAATCATCAAACAAAAGAGTTAAAATTCATGTTAAATCATAAATTCATAGAAAGAAGTTGGACTAATACAATTGTAATGCCAGCATGGTGAATCAATAAAACTTCAAGAAAACCTTAAGTGCATTCATGTTAAGTTCCACTACCTAGAGAATCAAACTAGTGGGTTCGTGGTCCAAGATATTGTATTCTAACAAATGTTTTTCATTTTCCCCTTTTGAAGGAACTTTTCAGATGCCCTGAGTAAACCCTTGGTAGCTACTAAACTAACAGATGTTCCAGCTTAATAACTATGACAATGAAAATACATTAAAATGCTTCTGTTCTTGAAAGCTGCCATAGGTAGAAGTAATTTTACAGCATTTTCAAAATCAAATTACTTCACGAGAAGACACAACGCAGACACGTGCTCTCTCTCCCTCGGGTTCAGAGTTTTATTAAACGATGATTTAAATTGCTACACACAGAACAGCTAGGGATAAATTTTTAGCGCCAGCCTCTGAGAACAGACTAGATCCTGAATCATAAATCAGCTAATAAAAGACCAAAATCATAAATCAGCTAATAAAAGACCAACCATGAAACAGTGGTCTTTGAAAGAAATCCCTAAACTCATCCGAGTGGAGAAATTATACAAGTCAATCACAATTCACATGTTAATTAATTTTACATCAGCAAAACCGTATCAATCAAACCAAAAGAGAACAAACCGAGTCACAAATTACACACATCATTCCGAAGATTCGTAGCATATGATAAACATGAAAAAAAGCAAAAAGAGTATTGCCAACGCAGTTTAACGTAAAAAAAGAATCAAATAAAATATTCTCAAAAAGTAATGCTTAAATAGGATTACGCACACTTCTTGACAGTTTCGATCTCGGCTCCGGCGCGGCGGGCGGCGTTGACGGCTTTCTCATCCTTACGAGCGGCTGCGGTCGGAGCCTTCTTGCGAATCACCACCGGCTCCCAATCCTGAGTAATTCCTGCCATTTCTCTAGAGATATATTTCTTCGATTGAAAATCTACGACTGTTATCGACTTCCGACTAGGGATACACCGTAGGAAGGAAGAATATTGCGATGGGTGGAGTTGGATGATATAAAATTGGTTGTTTCGCAGATGGAACCGGGTTAAGTATAGAATTTATTTGCTTGTCCACCACGCCCATTCGAGAACCTTCTATGTGGGCCAGGTGAAATTGGGTCTCGTATCTCTATTCGGCCTGTGGAATTAAACCGATCGGCCCATTTCATATGATTCAGAACAAAAGCAGAAGCCCAATTTAACTTTGGGGTTATTCTGCAAACTGAGGTTAAAAATAGGGGAGCAGGTAATTTTTTTATTAAAAAAAATTAATTATTTTATTATATTTGATGGAAGAGATTGAATTAAAATAGGAAAGACTCAATTTTAAGATAATATCTCAAAATAAGTTCTAATTTTACATCCATCTCAAATCAAGGCCTCATTTTCACATTTTCTCAAATTAAGATATATATTAATATTTGAGAATCTCAACTCAAGAATAATGCGATTCTCCAAATGACGTTAAATATTTATTTTCTTCATTCTTAACATGTTTAATAAAACCCTAAATAAAACAAACAAAGATTTCAATCCATCAAATTGCACTTCATTTCGTTTGAGTTATAGAAATTAATTGTGTCTCCAATCGTCTCAAATACAGGTAATTATTAATTTACAGCAACCACTTTTTTTTTTTTAAGTTGTAACATACTCTGCATAATTGAAGAAACAATGATTGTGTTAAAAGCTTAATTAATCATCATTTATTTCTTGTTCCGTATTTATTTATCTCTCATATGTAATTGACAATAAATATTTTCTAATCATCATTTAGGGTTTATGTTAAACATGTTAAGAACGAAGAAAAGAAATATTTAACGGCATTTGGAGAACCACGTTAGTTATTCTTGAGTTGAGATTCTCAAATATTAATGTATATCTTAATTTGAGAAAATGTGAAAAATGAGGTCTTGGTTAGAGATAATGTAAAATTGGAACTTATTTTGAAACATTATCTTAAATTTGAGTCTTAGTATGAAATTCTTTCAATTAAAATATAATCTAACGGCATAGTACACCGGTACACGAGTTAAAATAAATTGCTAGATTTTAAATAAAGGCATTTAATTAAATGTAGAGCTGTTAAACGAGCCAAACTCGTTCGAGTAGTTATCGACCCGAGATCGAGCTCGGCTCGAGTAGTTATCAAGCCTAGGAGCGAGCTCGAGCTCGACTCAAAAATTATTCAACCAAGCTCGAGCTCAAGCTTGACTCATTAAGCAAAACGAGTCGAGCTTTTGAGTCTTAACGAGCTTTCGAGCTAGAATTTTAATTAATATATTTAATATTATAAATAATAATTATTATTAATATACATAATTATCATTATATAATATTTATTTTTAATATTAATATTATTTATCGAATGTTAACATAGTGAGTATTAAGACGAGTCGAACCGAGCTCGAGCTTTATCAAGCCGAGTCGAGCCGAGCTATCTAGCATCTTGATTCATGTAACAATTCTAATTAGGGCAAAGGGTTATATAAGACCCTTATCTTATATCACAAGATCAGATAGGCCTCTCATTAATTTTTTCATTCACCCCAAACCCTTTATGTATTTTAATGAAATCAAATATACCCCTCATCATATAATAATAATAATAATATATTAAATTATATATATATATATATATATATATATATATATATATATATATATAATATTAAAAGTATTAAGTACTTGAGAAACATTTTTCTCCCATTTTGCCCCTTTCTTATTTTAAATATTTACTCTCTTAACCTTATACTAATTACAAAAGTATAAAGGTAATAATTTAATTTTATTAATTAAGTACCAAGTAGTTGAGAAATATTTTTCTCCCATTTGGCCCTTTTCCTATTTTGATATTCACTCTCTTAACCTGGAGTACTAATTACAAAAATATAAATGTAATAATTTAGTTTTATTAATTATTATTAATACTCATATTTGAAAACTCTTGAAATTCAATGTCCTGTTAACTTCCTCCTTCCGGCTTCCTCCAAAATAAGTCAAATGCTACATCTCCTCAACCCAACGGCCACCACCCTCGCAGACCATCCTTCCCGTCAACACAACTTTTAGGATCTTTTTTTTTCGCATATGAAGAAACAAAATTTTCATGGTGGTGCAGCTGGTGCTAAAGGAAGGGCTTTATCTATACCATATTTGTGTTTACCCACGTGAAAATCAGGCTTGTAACAATACTCCAGCCGAGCAAGATTTTGTTTGGGCAACAACTTTGGGATTCTCTGTACATTCTTTTAAATATTAGAATATGTGCAAATTAAATTTACAATCATCATAATTTTAGTTATATCTAAATTGTTGGTCACAGAATAAAGTGATTTCAGTGCTTGATAATTTTTCAAATTTCATGGGGATCGGGAGGAGGAAGAGAACGACAGTGTGTCTGAGGTGATGGAACAACGCATCGGTACTGCCAGACTCCAATGTGTCTGTAACAACAAATTTTGTATTTATGATGAAATAAATACAAATATTGGGTACAAAGATGATTTGAGATGAATTTAATTTGGAGAATATGTAAGCGGGGTTATAAATCTCTATCAATCATATGATTCTTCTCACGAATCAATGTGGCTTTGACTTGACTTTGACTTGACTTGTGTGTTGACTTTGACTTGTGTATGCTATTATGTTGACAGCGTATATTGAGCTGGATCTTCAAAGAAAGCTTGGCTCGAGTGTGTAGTGTTGAACGTTGATCAAGAGGCGTTAAACCTTTGTTTGGATTGAACGTTGACTGGAGAGCTTTTCTCGAAGAACACTTGATCGGGGGACTTGGAGCCTTGATCCCGGATTGGTGGCTGTTCTTGACTTGAAGTTCGAAGATATTTTGAGGCTTGAAGCTTTCGAGGCTTGAAGACTTGAACTTGAAGCTTTAGAGGCTTGAAGTTTTGAAGATCTTGAAGTTTTGGAGGCTTGAAGACTTGGAGCTTTGAAGATCTTGAAGCTTTGGAGGCTTAAAGACTTGGAGCTTTGAAGATCTTGAAGATCGCTTGAAGTTCTTCACCCGTTCAGACTTGGAGCTTTGAAGATCTTGAAACTTTGGAGGCTTGAAGACTTGGAGCTTTGAAGATCTTGAAGATCGCTTGAAGACTTGAAGACGTTCGAAGGCCTTGAGCTTGAAGACTTTGAAGATGCTTTGAAGATCGCTTGAAGACTTGAAGATCCTCGAACGTTCTTCGCTTGGAGCTTTGAAGACTTGAAGATTGCTTGAAGGCTACTTGAAGACTTGAAGATCTTCGACTTGTTCTTCGCTTGAAGCTTGAAGATTTGAAGATCGCTTGAAGGCTGCTTGAAGACTTTGGAGATGCTTTCTTCACTTGTTCTTCGCTTGAAGATCTTGAGGGAGTTTTAGTCGTGTTCTCGATCTCTTCAAGAACGTCGTCTTCGAGTGCTTGAATGTGTCTGTCAAATGAATGGTTGAGATCCCTTTTTATAGGTGAGAAAAAGAGGTTCAGGTCATTGAGTCTCACTTAACGGGCTTTGGGCTCCAGCTTGCTTGAACCATAATCAGGCCTATACTTGGACCTTATTTAATTTATGTGGACTTATTTGACTTTGGTTAGGCCCTATTTGACTTGGGTTTAATTGACTTGGGTCAGACTTCATTTAATTCGAACACTTTAATTTATTGGGCTCAAATTATTTATTAATTTACTTTAGGAATTAATTTATTTAAATTCCAAAATAAATTAATATTTAATCTATAAAATCCACGTGTCGCCATTTAATTGGACCGTAAATTTTAACTGTTTACAAATGCCCTCTTGCGATTTGTTCACGGATGCCATGTCTTGATGTGAAGGAATCGCAAAAGTTTATCTTTTGTGTTATACTTGTAATTTTGAGCTTGAGAAATTGCTTCATCAATTTTATTTTATTTTATTTTTCATTGGCCCAATTTCATTTTTCCAGTGGTCCTATTTATTTTCTTGGCCCAAACCAACTTCTTCCGGCTCAAATTTGAGACCATGAGAGAAAATAAATAGGGAGCAGATTTGCTTCTTGTTCGGCAGATAATTTTTTGCAAATCCTGTTCAAATCAATCTACCCTCCCAGATGATTTTGTAGATTGAATTCAAATCAATCAATTTCATTTAATCTTCTAAAATTTGGGAGATTTTAATTCTACAAATAATTGCCATAATTGCGATGGCAGCTTTGGTCCGTCCTCCAACACGGTATCAGGAGATAGCAAGCTTCCGGTAGATTTCGGAGGTGTGCACTTTCTCGCTTGGTCAACGGCAAACCCGTAGCAAGGGCACTCCGACAACAGCGGCACATTGTGGCGGTTGTTGGCGAGACAATCGGCGATGGCGGCTGGCGAAGGATTCCAAATGGTTGCTTTGTGTGGCAGAATTGATGGGCTATAGTGGAGAGCTCTTCCGGACCGCGGCGGTGGAAGATCGGGCAGCGCGCGACAGTGACTATCCGTCGTGGTGGCATCGCTCTTCCGACAACACATGGATCGTAAGGCAACTGTTGGCGATGAGCAGCAGTGGTCAACGACGAACAACGATGGTGTGTGAAAGTGTGCAAGGATGCAGAATAAGCATTATAAACGCAACAGCGGAAAAGAGAAATAAGACAAGAATTAACTCTTCCACAAACTTACGTTTGTGGCGCCTCATGACTAAACGTTTCAATAAACTTGGAAAAATAGTGAATACAAAAGTTTTCAAGGACACAATTCAATCTCTAGAATTCACTCTATCGAACTCGTAAAGTAGACCTATTACAAGGATCTAAGAATGTGATATGGGATCACCAAACTATTCTAAAGACGAAGATTGTAAATAGACAATTACAAACTTCTAGCATGTGAGAAAAGATCGCTAATCTTTTCAGCGCTCCAAAGGAATAGACAGATGCAAGCCCAAGTGATGTCACACTAGAACCAGTACAAAAGAGAGACACTTTAGTATTGACAGATATCAGATGTTCTGCTCACTGGATGATGAAGGCTCTCAGACTGTTTATCAAGTGAAAAGATCGTGCCTACATCATCCCATTCATGATCGTGCCCTCGTGGTTCTCCTTGACCACAATCTTCTCAACTACAACCTTCTTTTAACCGCTTCCTTAAAAGTAGGCATTTTGAAAAACTCCCTGTTATGTCACATGCTTGACCACTTCATTTGATTCCCATCTGTCTTGATTGTCACCTGAAAACAGATGACACAAAAACAGGGCAATACAAATAAGTGATAGGTGAAATTCATAATGTTATTGCAAGTGAGACAACACAAGCAACTACACTAACAAACTCCCCCAATTTCACCTATTCACAACCACAAACTGAAGATGCAGGTTTAAACAATAAATATCATTTACTGAGAATCCAAAATAAGTGCATCAGATAATAAAAAAAAGACAGATCAACTTTGAGTTTCAACAAAAGAACATGAAAGCAAAACAAAAGAACATGAAAGCAAATAACAAGAGCACTACCCCCCCGAAACCAAGAACTCCCCCTGAAACCATGATAAAAAAAAAAAGACTCATTCTACATTCATTCAGAGACACCCCTAGCACCCTCAGCAACAACAACAACATCAGTAGTAGCATCGACACCCAAAGCTGCATCAACACTCACATTACTGCCTACACCTACATTACCCTCATCTTATTTACAATCTGCATCTTTAGCAACTTCATTTCCCCCTGTGGTTGTGAAGAGGAGAGTTTTCCAGAAGACTAGACGTTTCTCATAATAGCGAATCTCCCCCTCAATGAATGACCTGGTAATAGAGAAAGAATTTGAGGGGAGGGCATGAGTAGAAGGTTGAGATGCTGCAACTCTTGGATCCACATATGGAAGATCAATGATGCGATCACCAGAGACAAGCTTGTTTGCTATGATGAAGACCATAGCATCTGCTCCTTGAGAGTCCGACTCAGTCATTTCCACTTTAGCAGATTTTACCAAATTATAGATTAGAGAGGCATAGGGAAGAGATCCATTATGATCAGATGACTGATCCGGCTCAGATGAACTAGCAAAACGAAGAGCATTTGTAAAAATGATTCGTCCAAGATTGAAAGGAGCATTAGTGCCAATCTTGCAGATGAGAGCGGCGTGGCTCATTGTTACCCGATTAGTGTTTGAGCTGGGGAACCAATTGTAGACACAAAGTTTATGAAGCACCGCATATAAACTGGTAAGAGATGTGGACGAAAGAATTGCAGACCATTTTGATAACTTTCCACCAGTAATCACTTTTGCAATTTCATCATAATCAGTAACCTCTTCATTAAATACATATTCGGGGTACCAAGAAAGGAATTGATTTTAGCAGGAGAAAAATTAACAATCTTTCCATGCACAAACACTTTTCCATACTTCTTATCTTTATCATCTCCAACCAATTTAAGGAAATTAGCATAAAACTCATAAACCCAAGCACTAACAAGACAGGTAGAGAACCTGAGAGACTTGAATAACTTCCTTCTTTTCAGGAATGTAACAAGATTGAAGCGGGTGAAGGAATTCACACTGATCCGCCTCTCATGATTCAAACGCTGCTTGAGGAGTGCTTGAAACCGACTGGCAGAGACCTCGAAGTAGAATCTGGTGCCCTTGAGTGACTCAATATCATAACCTGAATCCACGAGTTCTTCTTTTTCATCGTCGACAGGAGTTTCAATTTTCGGGTCAAGAGAGGCAGCAATCGGGCTTTGAGACAGGCAAGCAACATCTTTCTGAGCCAATTTCGTCAGAGTAAGGGCCATATCGGATTCCGATGCAAGATTATCATCACCAGATGCAATGGGATCGGAAGAATTCAAAGAGTCGGATACACCAACGCAAATGGGATCAGTACCAACATCCCCTTTAGCCTTTTTTGCCTTCCTTGAAGATTCTGCCATTTTTGGAGCCCCCTTTTGCAATCACTCGTTGAGAACGGCACGATGGATGCTTCTTCTTGGGTTGGGACGATTTTGACCGAGAGAAGACCATGGGAGCAGAATCATAATCGGATGCCATAGTAAAAATGTGAAAACGAGACTTGACCAACGTACGCGAGCCCACCCGTCCCACCCATACGTTCCATATAGGCCCTCCCCACTAATGAGTCAAATTCCTTTTGGTCTCCCTATTATAGCTTACAAAATGGTTTCACGTGACTCAACTTAATTCATTAACTCATTTGCAGTTATAAAGTTTAATAAGTTATTATACATATTCCTAATATCTCAGCCTGAATCCCCTATTTCACTATTGCATTCCACCTCTATTCCGTAATTAAATTTTTATTAAAAAATTATATTCTAGTTAATAACAATAAATACTTGGACATGTGAGGAGCGAAAATTTGAATATTGATTATGACAAGTGGCAAAATTGTAATACATGAAATATGAGATAAAATATAAAATAGAATAGGTAATCCCTTCTGTATTCTGAGATCACATATGCAGTGACATTTTTGGTATATATTGTAATTGCGATCTTGAAAAACTGAATTGATTTATTCATTTTTATAATTGATTTTTCGATTGAACATGTCAATCCAGCAATTATTTAAACCAAATTGTATCTCTTAATGACGCAACTATATGAAGTTTTTAAGTTTTATTGTTTTCCATATAAGGGAATATATAACGAACACAAAAATATTGGTTTAGATAAGATTATCATGAGACGGGTTAATTATCATCTGCAATTAATTGAAAACAATATTTTTACTTGAAAAAATATGAGCAAAACTTTTATATGAATGTCACATGCATGGTTAGGTAGTGGCATTTTTTTTTAAAAAAAAAAAATTTAATTAGTTGTACGGATTTTCAGTCCGAACGAACTCTTATTCTACAATTTTTTACTTTTTACATTCTATCAATAATAAAATTATTACTATTACATTAATAGAATTAGGGTTTAAATTTTTTTACTCAATTTTACTATTCCCTCTAAATTAATTTTATGCATATGGTGCCTGGGATACATTTTTAGTTAAACAATTTATAACGTCTTTTATTTTATTAATTGATAACATTAATTTAGCACATGAGTTTTGGGCAGGTTTTCGTATCTAAAATTTCATAAGTTCAGATTGTACTCAAGCACACCATATTTTGGGCAATGTCATAATTAACATTGTCTCTCATTCTGTAAAATGAGATTTTATTTCGAAAATATTTCTAAATAATGCTTTCTTTAGATATATTCCAATGGCTTAAAGGGGCATTTTTTTAAAACTATTAATACAACTAGAATTATTCGGAGAATATGCTTATAAAATAGGTGTAATTAAGAAATTTTACATCTACATTAGTAGGATATAAATAGAATCAAATGCATTGCTTTATTTCAATTTTCAACCAAAAAAACACAATAAAGTAAAGTCTAATTAATTGTGATACTCAACTTTATTTTGGCCAATTTTAGAGCATTTTTCGAATATCCATTTGCTAAAATTCGGATAAATTCTTTCATTTGCTCAACATTCTTAATCTAATCCAATCAGAGTGAGAGGGAATCCCAAAATCTATAGAACCTATTAATGTATTTAAATCTTTTTAATTAATTATTTTTTCAATCAAAGTGAGAGGGAATCCCAAAATATATAGAACATAATAATGTATTTAAATCTTTTTAATTACTATTTTTAATTTTATATAATAAAAATTATATTCTTTACATTAAATTTAAAAAATATATTATGCCGAATAAAATAATAAGTAAAATAACAAGTGAATTATAAAAGATTAAGAGTTGATACTCTGTAAAACATGCTCAAATAGTCTTAGGGTGTGCGGATCGGGAATCGGTACGGATTTTTTAAAAATCTGTACCAAAATTCGGATCGTTTTTTTTTAAATAATAATTTGATATTGAATCCGTAAAGAAAAATCCGACATTGAATCCGTACCAAAAATTCGGTTCGGTTCGAAACGGATTTTCGGGAAAACAGATTTTGACGGTGCGGAGTGAATCGAAGATAATATTATTTTTTTTTAATAAAAGGTAATAATACTTTAAAAATAAGAAAATACTTCTGTAATACTACTTCACAATTCACATTAAGAGTTTCATGAGACATATAAGAAGAGATAATATTTGAATAAAAAGTTATACTCGAATTGATGAAAAGTGAGAGTGGTGCATTGCATTATTTCATAAACAATTCATATTATAAATAAAGAATTATAAACTTTTAATGAAAAAGTGATAATATGTTTAATAAAAAATGATAATTACTTAAAAATGTAAAATAGTCACATAACATGACCTTATGTGTTGCCTTAAATAATAATAGTACTAAGATACAGAAAATTAATAATTTTAGATTTTTTTAAAACATTTAACTTTAAATTTAAGGTATATTTCAATTAAAGTCTATCTAATACTAATATTTTAGACATAAATATGGATTATCATTTAATTTTGCATTTTATCTTCATTAAATAAATATAAAATATAATAATTATTTATTAAATTTACGATTGAATTTAAACTTTGGAGATACCATTTACTTTATTCATTATATTATCTGAAATAATACTTTGAACATATTATTTTATTTATTTCCTTTTTTTTAGAAACTTATTTTAGTTTATGAGATATATATTTTCTAATATACACTAATAAATAAATATTTAGAGCATTAGATATATTTTTAAATTATTATTTGGTAGTATATTATAAATAATTTTAATTTATTAATTATGATTACATTATAATTAGTAGAGTAAAATTAATTAATTCATGACATATAAAGTATAAACTATAAATAATAAGATAAATATATTATATATAATTTTAATGCATAATTTAAATTCGGTTTTTCGGTACGGTTCGGTCCGGTTATATCCAATATTCGATACGGGAAAGTGGGAAATATCCGAGTCCGTACCAAAATAAAAATCGGTTCGATTCGGTTCGAAAAAAGTAAAAAAATCACAATTTTTTTCGGTTCAGGATTAATTCGATACGGTTTCGATTAAATCCAATATCCGTGCACATCCCTAGATAATCTTGTGCGTGACTGTCCAACAACAAAGCATCACAAACACTCATATAATTATATAAATGGATTTACATAACTTATATTATAATTTTTTTTCTTACTCTAGTTCTTCTCATTTTAATCCTATTATACTATATATATGTATTTGTGAGGAAATTTAAATTAAAGGGAAAATAAAATATATAAATTTACGTTGTAAATTTAATTTACAAGAGATTAAATTATAAAACATTTTATCCATCTTATAACTCATAAAACATTTGAAAATCATACCCAAAATCTTTGCATAAAAAAATTTATATACGATATAATAACGAGTCATAACTATTATATTGAGGGATAAAAATCTTTTTAGTCCCATAACATTTCTCATGGTCTTTTTTAGTCCCAAAAAAGATAAGTTTGCCAAATTAGTCCCACCGGCAAAGAAATATGGCCAAAAACGTCCTATTTTCGCCGAAAAAAGCTAACATTACCTGGAAACAGCCACGTCACTGCCGGAATCCTAGAAATCCGACTGGTATGATGACATGGCGCCCTGATGGCAGGTGAGTCAGTGGGATAAGAGTCTATTCAGTCCCATAACTTTTCTCATGTTCTATTTTAGTCCCAATAAAGCTAAGTTTGTCAGTTTAGTCCCACTCGTGTAGAAATAGGCCCAAACACGTCCTATTTTTTCCAGAAAATGCTGACATCATCGGAATCGCCAATTTCAACCGGGGCGATGATGTGGCGCCCTGATGGCAGGTGAGTCAACAAATTAAATATTATTTTAATGCTAATAAGATATTTTTATTTAAACAATTTCGATCGGTGTCATGGCCGATGGCAAAATCGTGGTCGCTGGCGAAGTTCTGGTGTTTGTGATGTGGGCCTTGATGGCGGCGATTTCGTGCCAGAAGAAAAATGGGCTGATGACCCTTAATAATTTTTTTCCTAATTATTTAAAATTTTAGAAAATAAAAATGCCTTGTCGATATTAAAATAATATTAATTTTAACTGAAAATCAGCGATTCCGGCTGTCACTTGACAATCAAGTGCCATTTTTCGATGATGTCCGCATTTTTCAGCGAAAATAGGACTTGTTTGGTCCTAATTCTATAAGGGTGTGACTAAATTGACAAACTTATCTTTATTGGGACTAAAATAGAACATGAGGAAAGTTATGGGACTGAATAGGCTCTTATCCCGCTGACTCACCTGCCATCAGAGCGCCATGTCATCATACCGGCCGGATTTCTAGGATTCCGGCTGTGACGTGGCTGTTTCCAGGTGATGTCAGCTTTTTTCGGCGAAAATAGGACATTTTTTGCCCTATTTCTTCGCCGGTGGGACTAATTTGGCAAACTTATCTTTTTTGGGACTAAAAAAACCATGAAAAAGTTATGAGACTAAAAAGGTTTTTATCCCATTATATTGAGTAGTATTCGTAGTACTTATATCAAATGAAAAACAATAAATATTCCAATATTATTATTATTGTTATTACTATAATAATAATAATACTAACATATAAGATAAAGAAGAATAGAATACTATGCTTATCATCAATAATAATAAAGTAAAAATCCTCCTCAATATGTGAACTAAATCTAATCTAATAAATAAATAATATAAAAATTTAGATACTATAAAGATTTGGATATTGGACATTTACTATAGATTGAACCATGGCATATTCGCATAACATATCTAATTCTAACCAAATAATTTCTACAATTAGGAATCCGCTAGCAATTTAAATTAAAATGTATAAAAATCTTAATTACTCGAAATTAATATATACTGCTCCCATTTATTCCTTTTCTTTCCAAATACTAGTATAAATCTCAGCATATATAATCCTTCCTAGGATTAACAACTCGACACACAAGTCATATAATCTTCATCGGATTATCTTTCTTTCCATCTCCTTTGTCTTCTAGGATTACCCTTTGCTCTCTATATATACTCTTCAACTTGTAAGAAGTAACAAAAATCTCGAGGGTGTTTGTTCTCTTCTCTTACTCTGTTTTCCTTTTCCTTCTTGAATTTGGGGTTAGGAAGCAGGGGAAGAAAAGGGGCAGATCGTGTTAGAGTTTGAGAGAGAGAGATGACTTGGAATATGGAAAAGATGACATCAATTGATGCACAGTTAAGGCTGTTGGAACCAGGGAAGGTTTCTGAGGATGATAAATTGGTGGAGTATGATGCCATACTTTTGGATCGTTTTCTTGATATTCTTCAGGATTTGCATGGGGATGAAATCAGAGAAACGGTAATAATTTCTCTTTTTTCTGAATTTTACTTTTGAAGCCACTAAATGTTTGTATGTTTTTGATCATGGGGTTGGGTTAATTTTATGTTTAATTGGTGAAATATGTTGGGAAGTAGTTGAGTTTGTATATGTCGTGAAAACTCACACAAGAAAGACTACACGAACTCACATTACAGAATAGAAGAAAAGAAAAAACGAGACGAGACACACTATTTACGTGGTTCGGAGATGAAACTCCTACATCCACGGGAGAGAGATCTTATTGCTACATGTTAAGGTGATTACACTTGAATAAAGCCATGCATCAGACTTATATACTAATCTACAACATGCAATGCAAGTTATGGGACTAACTTGCTTAACTGAAACCAAACTAACTGAAACTTATCCCAACTAACAGCTGAGGTGTCAAGCTACAAAGCAGTACCAATAACCATTGATAACAGATCCATTTAGCTATCCAAAAACCCTCACGAATAGGACCTGTTCCATGCATGCACCTTCTGCATGATTAGCTGTCTTCCAAACTGATGAACCCGCTGCACCCATTATTACCATGCAGCACATTCAAACATCAGCTAGAAACTTTTTTGTAAACATTCCAAACACAATCAACCATGTGCATAGAGGTTTACACTCACAGTATACTTAGGATGTTATGCCCTGTTTGATTGGAAATTTGTAATGCACTTTAGATTTCTTGTATTTTGCTTTATATAGTCTCAGTTCTGAATTAAGGTTAATGAGAAAGCTTTGTTTGAAGAATAGGTTTAGTTGGAATTGTATTGTGAGATTAACCTCTGATAATTGGATATCTGTTTATCTTCCCCTGCTGTCTTAAGTGCTTTTATTTATTTATTTTTAAAGATTGTATCTTTTTCTTGATCCTTGGATGTAATTTTTAAGACTAAATCTTTTAGTTTAGTCAGATTATCTGATATTATGTTGAATGCTGCAATTCGATTCTAGTGATCATATGAAGAGATGCCTATGTGCATTATTTGTCAAGGGGTAAAACGATGTCATAAGGATGTGATTATTATTGTTAGTGAGGATTTAATCTATTGGATATATGGATTTTTTGTTGATTCTTCATGTGTAAAAAAATTCAACTTGTGGGATTGTTTATTTATAAGACTGTCAAGTAATGCTGGTTATTAGGGATTTTATGACTAGCCGGTGCCATCTTGAACAAAACGTGTAAATGTAAATCTTTGGCATACGAACAGAATCTTCATGTGTAAAAAAATTCAACTTGTGGGCTTGTTTATTTATAAGACTGTCAACTATAGATTTTTAATGCTGATTATTAGGGAGTTTATGACTAGCCGTCGCCATCTTAAACAAAACGTGTAAATGTAAATCTTTGGCATACGAACAGAATCTGGTTCTGGTGGCTGTGTTTAATCCCATGTGAAGCTTATATTTTAGTTTGATTTTTACTAGGTTCAAGACTGTTATGAGCTTTCGGCAGAGTATGAAGGGACACGGGATCCACAGAAACTCGAAGAGCTAGGAAGAGTTCTCACAAGCTTGGATGCTGGAGATTCGATTGTGGTGGCGAAATCTTTCTCCAACATGCTTAATTTAGCCAACCTCGCCGAAGAAGTTCAGATTGCATGTAGACGCAGGAAAAAGTTGAAAAATCGCGACTTTGGCAACGAGGCCTTGGCGACAACTGAATCCGACATTGAGGAAACACTAGGCAGACTAGTGGATCAATTGAACAAAGTCTCCTGAAGAAGTTTTTGATGCTTTGAAGAATCAGACTTTTGATTTAGTATTAATGGCTCATCATACTCAGTCTGTTCGTAAATCTTTACTTCAGAAACATGCAAGGTTTGTTGTATGATCCTCTGCATTATGGAGTTTATAGAAGTGTCAGCACATAATCTGCTCTTTGCTTACGTTTATCTTTAGATCTGTTCCAGGATTTCCAAAGATTTATACCCTCATGTTTCACAAATTGTTCTCTGTTTAGAACATTCTGTTCTTGTTATTGTCGAAGATCTTGATGAATAAGTATATGTATTCGAATTTTAAAGATAATTGCTTATTAATTTATCCTGCAAGTTTCCCATTCTGTTTTGATGCAGAGTTCTGGAAGAAAATTCCCCCAAACGAGCCTTATCGTGTTGTTCTTGGTCGCGAACGAGCTCGTCAATTACTGGCAGATGGGGTATCTGATGTTCCACTGGAGTCAACTTTCATCAACGTTGAAGAGGTATGGCTAGTCAGGGTTACTTCATCTTTTCTAGAAGTTATTAATGATCTTCAAAAGTGATTTTTGAAATGATACATTGTTCTTCTGCTCTCTCTACAGTTTCTGGAGCCTCTTGAGCTGTGCTACAGATCACTCTTAATTATATATTCGGTCCTTGCGAGGATCAAAGGGAAACAAGGAAGTCATGCTTGGGTACTCAGACTCGGGATTTCTGCAGCGTGGCAGTTGTACAAGACGCAGGAGGAGCTTGTGAAGGTGGCTAAGAAATTTGGTGTTAAATGTTTCATGGCCGAGGAGGGGGCCCGACCCACCTTGCCATATTGCTGTCAAGGGGAAATAATAGAACGGTCATTCGAGAGAAGAACACTTCAGCGTTACATTACTGCAACACTTTGAGCATGGAATGAACCCGAATGGCGTTCACTAATGGACGAGATGTCCGTTTTGTCGACGGAAGAGTACCGATCTATTGTCTTCCAAGTTCCAAGAACCTCGATTTGTAGAATACTTACGTCTTGTAAGTACTCTTTGCACCCTGCCATCATCATATATGCAGTATGTATACCAAGAATTTGTTCTTTAATTTATGAATTTATTCATTCGTGTTGTCTTTTCTTATAGGCAACGCCTGAGACGGAATATGGCCGTATGAACATTGGAAGCCGACCATCAAAGAGAAAGCCAAGTGGTGGAATGGAATCTCGCTTAGAGGATATCCCATGGAATAGAATGTCTTTTCTTCCTTATTCCGCTCATCTTACTAAATTTGCATGAATTCGAATTAGATATTTTTATAATCCTATGTGATTAAGTCTCTTGCAGCATAAGTTAGAATCCCTTGACTAACATATTTTATGTTAGTAATTTAAATTAAAAAATCATATAATTATTAAGATAAACACATTTCCTCTTATCTCCTTCATTTTTTCTAATTTTAAATTTTTAATAGCCTCTCCTTCATTTTTTCTGAATTTTCTTTACCTTTTTGTTATGATTTCTTTTCAATAATTATCCTTTATTTATTTATTTATTATTATTATATTTTTTTAATAAACAAAAGATAAATCTATTTTTTCTTTATTTTATTTATTTTCATTTTAAATTTTCTAATTTTAATTATTATATATATATACTCCCTCCGTCTCATTTCAGATGACACATTTCCGATTTTGGACTGTCTTACAAAAGTTTGCACATTCCAAAAAAAGCAAAAAGTAAAAAACAATCACCCTTCCCCTTACACTTTAATTACAAAAAACCATCTCTACCTACCATATTTTATCATTTATATATTACATAAAAATACCATTATACCCCTAAAAGTTATCACTTTCTTAATCTCCGTGCCGAAAAGAGGGGTGCGAACTTTTTAGATACGAAGGGAGTATATATATATATTTTTAAAAAGATTATATATTGTGTGCCGCGTTTTGTGTGCAGATTGGGTATGACAATTAATTCTCATACTCCAACTTGAGGGGAAGACATTGCGTATGACAATTAATTCTCATACTTCAACTTGAGGGGAGGACAGTGGGATTCAACAAATGGGTATGAAAATAAGGCATGATGAATGTATTTGAATATGCTATGATTAATCAAGCAATAAATTTAGTGTATAATTATGTTAGACGACTACATTTCTACTGCTATAAATAACAATGTAAGAGCATCTCTAAGGAACTCTTCAAAATTTGGAAAGTATTTTCACAATGCAAAGAAGATTTTTAATTTTAAAGAATTATATTTTTGTTATACTTCAACAAACTCTTTATATTTTCATTTCCAATGCACACTTATTACATATTTTCTCTTTTAATTTATTAAACACTATTTTATTTGAACCAAAACACACAATAAAGTAGATAAAATTTAATGCAATTTAAGTTTAAATAATGTATTTGGCTCTTTTTGAAGAGTGAAAATGATTATGTAAATTTAAATGTTAAAATATAGAGTATGTTGTAACTCATTTTTGTTAACATTCTCTTCAAAATTTAAATATTTTGTATTTTAAAGAGCTTTTTTGAAGATGCTCTAACCACACTCTATTATTCACTTTTTCATATAATAAAATACATATTCCCTCTAAATTACTCTACTCTTTAATATGAAGATATATAATATTCTTACACTATTCCCCCACCCCGGAATACGAGATGGAACATGGTGGGGAACAAGGAATTCGGTCTCACTTGATTCACCGCAAAAGTTATTGTTATGAGTGTATATTAGGTGCCCGGGTGCATTCATATGTGTATAACTTTTTATTCTATTTTGTATACATGTTATTCTCTTTTGTATACATGTTTTGTAATAATTGTATACTTTTTTCACAATAAGTTTTTCATTAAAAAAACTAACATTCATATATATATATAACTTTTTATTCAATAGTGTATACATGTATTTTAATAATTGTATATTTTTTACACTCAATTTTTCATTAAAAAAATTAACAATTAAATTATATACATTTTTACTCATAATTATATATGTTTTTATTTATATTTGTATGTAGGTGCATACGAATCTTCTGTGCACCCTGGTGCAAACTATATTTAGCCTATTATTATATAATAAATGTTCATATTTAGCCTATTATTATATAATAAATGTTCATAATAACTCGAACTAACAAATTTTGTTTGGCAAAAGCTTCTATGCACCCGGGCGCACAGATCACTTTCCGTACGCATTTAGAATTTTGTGTTAAATTGTATACCCTTTAGTATAAAGATGTGTACCCTTTATTTTCTAAAGAAAATTATTGTGTGAATTTGGACGCATGGACAACACTCTGTGCGCCTTTAGAATTTTGTGTTAAATTGTATACCCTTTATTTAAAAAAAAATATATATATTAATGAAAATTGTATACCCTTTAAAATAAAATGGTGTAACTTTTATTAATTAAAGTGTATACCCTTTAGACCAAAGCAATGTACCCTTACCCATAATACTACATTTCTAAAGACACACAGAATGTGTTCCCGTGCGCCCGACATGGAAACCTCACTCATTTTGTTTTTAATTAACACTAGTTTTAGACTTTTAATAACATCCAGCATACGAATCTTTTTAATTTTGTTTCTAATTAAGTTGTTTCAAGCAATCTTAATTAACACATTTATTTTTTCATTTAAAAAAATAGTAACATCCAAAGTGTCAATCTCTAAAATCATTGTAATTTAAATATACATATATATTGTGTAGACATGTTATTCGATCAAGTCTGAGTAATACATTTGTATTTGGAGTAAAATTGCATGAGACCTAATTGTCATGATCGATTGAGGTGAGATTTACTCTTTTTAAAGGCAATGTACATACATGTTCCCGTAATTGGTTCACTAATGCTGTCTTTAATACAACACTTTGATTAATTGGCATTACATTATGTGAATGTGTTTAATACAAAGCGAAAAAAAAAGATGGTAGGTGTAACAACAAATTTTATATTTATAATAAAATAAACACAAAAAGGTGCATAAAGATAAATTGAGACGGATTTAATATAAAAGATAATGTAAACGAGTTACAATATAAAGATAATGTAAAAGAGTTACAATCTCAATTAATCCTCTAATTTTTTTTTCAAACCAATTTGGCTTGATTTTAACTTGTGTGTTAACTACGCTGACTTTGATTGGAATGTGTTGAGTCGGGCCTTCAGATGAAGTTTATCCAAATCCAGCTTTATGGATTTATAACTATAATCCAGAGGCTACGCCTTTATTCCAATTAAACGTTGATCCTTGGAGATTTTCGGTGAAGAACGTTGTTCAATATATTAGAACGCCGTTAATTCCACAAAAGACGTTGAAGAACTTAACTTAAAAAACGCTTAAATTCGGGCGGTTTAGCACCTGAGTCCCAGATTATAGACCATTTGACTTAAGTAGAGAATTTGATTTGTGAACGTTTAAATTGAGCGATTTAGCACCTGAGTTCCAAATTATAGGCCATTCTTGGAAGAACACCAACTTGAGATGGCTTAAATTCGGGCGATTTAGCACCTAAGTCCTAAAACTATAGGCCATTCACCAATGAACTTAACTTAAAAATGAGTTGATTCTTGTTGAAGAATTTGAATAACTAATCTGACAACTTTGAAGTCTTTGATATTTTTAGAGAATTGCTCTCGTTGTGTTTGAAATGAATGAAGGAGGACTCTTTATATAAGTAAAGGATGAGGATACCCCATAAATAACTTGCAATTTGATTGGTCAATGATTAATTTGACCTGATTTTGCGAGCTTAGTCCTTTCCAATTTGATTGGTCATTATTGATTTTACCTGATTCTGCAATCTTGGACCTTTTAAGGCTTTATTCGCCTTGGACTTGTTTGATTTTAATCAAGCCTTATTTGAGTTTGACTTATTTAACTTGAGTCAGATCTCATTTAATTTAAAACTCATTTAATTTGTTGGGCTTAAATTAACTATCAATTATTTATTAATATATTAATAAATTAAAATTAATATTTTAATCAAGAAAATGTTGGTGTCGCTATTTGATTGGGCGTAAATTTTATTTGCTTGCACTAGGATTAATCAGATAAGTAGTAATGGGCGGGGCGGGAGGATTTGTGGATTTCAAAAGTTGTTGAAGCTGTGTGCGCGCCAAATTGTGTGCTACTGTGTGCGATTTCACGATTTCACTGTGTGCGATTTCACGATTTCACTGCGTGCGATTTCACTGTTCGGTGATGATGAATCCTCCGGAAATGACAACCATCATTCCTTACGGTGAACATCCGCTTGCTATTAATGCTGCGGCTTCGTCTGCCATCGTTCCTTACGGTGAACATCCGCTTGTTATTCATGCTGCGGCTTCGCCTGCCATCGTACCTTACGGTGAACATCCGTTTGCTATTCATGCTGCGGCTTCACCTGCCATCGTTACTTACGGTGAACATCCGCTTGCTATTCATGCTGCGGCTTCGCCTTTTCCTGCAGCGGCTTCTTCTGTTCCTATTGTGGCTAAACAGCCGAAGCCGTATGAATAGCAAGCGGATGTTCACCGTAAGGAACGATATGCAATAGAGAGAAAACAGTAAATAGATGGCTTCAGGTAATTTCTTAATTTGAGTTTTGAGTCTATTGCGTATGAAGTTTTTTGTGCAGATTTGATTTCATTTTTTTTGTGATTTCGTTGTTATAATAGATTTGATTTTTGAATCGAGTGCGTAACAGTGTGTATGTGTGGTGTGGTTGTTCGTAGATTGCTGTGAGATCTTAGTGAATAGGAATTTTGTTTCATGTCCTCATTCTTATATGGATTTGACCTGAATTTGTGTGATCGACTGTATTGCTTTTGTTTTATTGACTTTATTTTGTTTTATATGAATGTATGTGCTATTCATGTCCTCATTCACATAAAAATTATATATCCAATATCCACACTCATAAATACCATCACAGAATTCCTCGGTAGTCTAGGAAATAGACGTGCATTCTAACTTATGGGGAGAGGCAAAACTTGGTTAACAGTGTAGTATCATGGGAGAGTTTTAGAGAAATATGGCATCGGATATGCCCCAAGAGTCACTGAGTCAGTACAGTGCCATAACTGTTTTCTATGTGCTCAGCTTTTATGAGCCTTTTGTAACTAATGGGGAGAGGCAAAACTTGTCTTATGAATGCCCACAACTTACCTCAACTCAATCCTAGCCTTCGATCAATTAGTTGATAAACTAATCATTATCATACACGTCTGTATAGTGTATACACATGCAAGTGTCTATTCTTATCAATTCTCCACCTTAGACCTTGCATCACATCAAGCTTCTTTTCTCCTCCCACATGTTTGCTGCTTTTGTAAGGAGTAGCAACCCCCCTGCTGCTTTTGAAAGGAGCAGCAACCTTAAACCATCTAATCCATCCTCAAAAGACTCTTACACAGCTCATACTTGAGAGCTGGTAAGACTTCAGCAAGAGCATCAGCTGGATTGTCACTTTCTTTCACAACTTCAGTGTAAGTTCTTAACTCTTCAACAACAGATGCTGCAAACAGGGCGTACGACACAACATCAGCCTCCACATATCTAACTGGTGGTCTGATTTGTCTTCTAAGTCTGTCTCTAATTACTTGGAGTTCTTCTAGCACTAGATTTAGGTGAATCAGCCTCATCTCTTGCTATATCTTCCTTATGCACTGATTTATCAGCTTCATCAGTCACTTGTTGCTGCTGTACCTTCTTCTTAAGCTCCACCTCAAGCTCAAATTTATCCTCAACATTTGATGTATCATCAGCCCTATCAACTAAAGCAAACATACTTTCGTTGAAAGTAACATCCCTACTAACAAGAAAATTGTTAGTTTCATAACACCACAACTTATAACCTTTCACCTCTTTTGGATATCCTACGAGCACACACTTGACAGCCCTTGGGTCTAGCTTATCCTCCCTTTGATGTGCATAAGCTTGACAGCCTATGACTCTTAAATGGCTATAAACAGGAACCCTCCCAGACCAAACTTCTTCAGGTGTTTTAAAACTGAGTGCTGCAGACGGACAGAGGTTTATTAAGTAAGCAGCAGCAGTTACTAGCTCACCCCAAAACCTCTTAGAGAACCCTCCACTGATCAGCAAGCATCTCACCCTCTCAAGCAATGTTTGATTCATTCTTTCAGCCACACCATTTTGTTGTGGAGTACCGGGAACTGTTTTTTGCCTCTTGATCCCCTTTTCTTGGCAATACTTATTGAACTCTTGAGATACAAACTCAAGACCATTATCAGTCCTTAAGCACTTGATCTTACTCCCTGTTTGATTTTCAACTTCTGTCAGCCAAAGTTTTGAAAACTGAAAATGCTTCATCCTTAGACTTCAAAATCCCCATAGCTTCCTTGAATAATCATCAATGAAGGATATGAAATATCTCCCACCTCCCATAGTTGTACTCTTTGATGGCCCCCACAAATCTGAGTGTATATAGTCCAACCTAGCTTTAGTAATATGATCTGCAGAACCAAATTTGAGCCTCTTTGACTTACCAAGAATGCATGCTTCACACTGATTCATCTTATTTGTTGAACTGATATCTAATACAGTTTGCCTTGCAAGTTCTTGTAAACCCCTTTCACTAACATGTGCTAATCTTCCATGCCACAAATGGACATTACCTACATCTTGTGTGGCATTAATCTGTCCAGAAAACCTTCAAGAAAATAGAGATCATTCCTTTTGATCCCCTTCATAACTACTGACTTATTTTTCATGACAGTAAGAACACCCTCTTCAGATTGAAACTTATAGCTTTGTGAATCTAATATACCAAGTGAAATTAAATTTCTCCTTAAACCTGGTACATACCTTACTTTTGTAAGCAATCTGACAGCTCCATCAAACATCTTCATCTTGATTGAACCTATTCCTTCAATCCTGCATGTTTGATCATTCCCCAACAAAACTGATCCCTCATGATACTCCTTCAAATCAGCAAACCACTCCTTCTTGGATGTCATATGAAAAGTACATCCGGAGTCCATCACCCACTCATCTGAAACTTGACCAGAAACAACTGACAGTGCTTCAATAAAATCAGGATCATTATTTTGGTAATCTATCACCTGATTTGCATGATTCTTCTGATTTCCTTCCCTTTCAGCAATCTTTCTTGGCACCATTGCTTTCCACTTGTTGCACTGCTTCTTGAAATGTCCCGGTTTATTGCAGTGGAAGCAATTTTTGTTATCCTCATCCCCAGACAAATCTGATTTTCCTTGTCTTGCTTCTTCTTATCAGCACCTGCTTTCTTATTGTTCTTGCTCCACTGATTTTGTTTCTTGGCTATCAGCCCTTCTCCATTAGAGATTTGAACTCCTGATGCCTTCTGCAATTCCTTAGATTTGAGAGCAACCTGTACTTGTTCTAAAGTGATAGAATCCTTGCTTCCGAACAGTAACGTATCTACGAAGTGCTCGAACGAACTCGGTAGTGCTGATAATAGGATAAGTGCTAGATCTTCATCTTTAATCACCTCATCCATATTTACAAGATCATCAATGATCTTGTTAAACTCATCCAATTGACTTACCACTGATTTATCTTCCACCATTCTGAAAGAGCATAGCTTCCTCTTCATGTACAGACGGTTGGCCAAGGACCTCACCATGTATAAGCTTTCAAGCTTGTTCCATACGCCTGTTGCTGTTGTCTCCCTTATTACTTCCCTTAGTGCCTTGTCTCCTAGGCACAAGAATATGGCACTATGGGCCTTCTCTTGATCTTCTTGATCTTGTAAAGCTGCTTCTTCGGTTGATTTGCCAGCAACAGTTGCAAACAGATCAGCCCCTGTTTCTTTCTTCTTCAAGACATGCCCCAATCCTTGTCCTAGCCTTCGATCAATTAGTTGATAAACTAATCATTATCATACACGTCTTTATATAGTGTATACACATGCAAGTGCCTATTCTTATCAACTTGGTTAACAGTGTAGTAGCATGGGAGAGTTTTAGAGAAATATGGCATCGGATATGCCCCAAGAGTCACTGAGTCAGTACAGTGCCATAACTGTTTTCTATGTTCAGTTTTTATGAGCCTTATGTAACTGATGGGGAGAGGCAAAACTTGGTTAACAGTTCACCTGCATTTGCAGGGCTAACGGAGGACGATATGGCTCGCTATAAGCTGTTCGATGCTAAAATCTTGGAGATGTTTCAGACAATGAAATCGTCCACAGACACACGTACGAAGATAAAGCTTGAAGAGGACATTCATACAATATGCTCTAAGCTTAAAGAAGGCATCGAACTAGTTCTAAAATGGGGGATCAAAGAAAATGATGTGAAAGCAGCTATTTTTTACTATAAAAAAGTGGGGGACTATATGAGTTTTGCAGCACAAGTAAGAGGGGGTGCTCAAAAACAGCTTAATACTGAACTTGCTGAAACATATTACAAGGTATAATCCTTTGTTTTACAATTGTTTAGAGAGCTTATGAAATTGCCACCGCTGAAGAAAATTTGGTACCAATTAAACGATCCGATAAGGTATTCACTAATTTTTTCTATCTAACTTGTTTCTATCTAATTCTGTTTAATTTTTGCAACAGGGCATGGGATATTGCAGTGCAAGCTTTCACGGGTTGCAGAGATGAACTTCTACAAATAAGAACATTTCACTCTGAAAATTTTGAATTGATTGACCGTATATTAATCAGATTGAGGGGGTCATTCAAACCTGGTCATGTGGTGATCAAAATTGATGCGGATGGTGAAATGATCGGACGAATTATTCAAGTGAATGATGCATTGATGGGGAGGAATAATCAAATGAATGATGAGGACGAATTATTCAAGTGAATGATGCATTGATGGGGAGGAATAATCAAATGAATGATGAGGTGAATGCTGGTGGTACAGTCGATAAGATTCTTGGAGAAATGGTAGGAAGGCTGAATGTTGGTGGTTTATTCTATAACATTCTTGGAGAAAATGGATGCTTTGCTAAGGCTAAACGAATTGGGAAAAAAATCTACCAATATCTTAGTTTCATCCAGTTTCTTGACTGGCTGGACGACAAGGTCTTGGGAGATAAGATAATATGATTATCTTCTGCTGAAAGAAGACTCTGATGAATATCTTCTGCTGAAAGTAGACTCTGATGAAGAAAAATTTTATGATATAGGATGGTTGATTGCGCTAATAATGATCATGCTCATCCAATTCAATACCTTAATTTATTCTGAGTTTATTTTGTGGTGCAAAAACCATGTTTACGTGGACGTGAGTAGGCTGCAAACAAACCGTTTCTTGAAACTGTGTTTCAGGTACTACTCAATTACTACCATCTGCTAGAATGGCTGAAAATTTTGCTGATATACTGTTATCATGAACAGTTCGTGATGAGATTATTCAGTCCTCGCATGACAACTTTGATGTTTGTTATTCGTGATAAAACTAAAGTACGGTCTTTTTGTCTATCTTATGATGCTACATTTCAGTTGCTTTATACTACTAAATATATTTGGTTTTGTTCCCATGAAATGATTATTGAGATGCTCTTGCATTCTTGTAAAATTGTTATTTTCATGTCTTAGACGCCTTTGGAGAACTTGGAGCCAGTTTTGATGGAGGATATTCAAAAAGTACGTTATATGTTGCTGCTTGTCGTTAAGTTTCTTTTGTGCAACTTATTGCGTTTTTTTTTTTAAATGTTTTCCTCTATTCATTGTTCTCTTGCCACTTAGTGGAAGATATGGCCAGAAGGTCACAAGGGAACTCTGCCGAGTGAATTTCTAATGTAAGCTGTTTATGAGATAATCAACTCAAACTCGTCTTTGTAACTGCAAAAAACCAACCCTAAGTTTTATTTGTGGCGCTTAATAGTTATGGAGAGAATGAAGAACTGTTTAGGCAGAAGGTTCTTGTTTGAATTCTAGAAAATGTACTAGTTTTACTTTATATCAAATGATTATGCTTACAAATGATCTCATTCCATTCTTCGACATTTATTTATATCTAGGGCACTTTTGGAGAAGGATGAATAACTTTCAGTTATGCAAATCAAAATCTTATATTGTTTGTATTGTTGTGTGAGTTTGAAGGTGGTGAGTCTTAGGCAGCATTTTCCATTTTGTTGCTTTTGGAGTGCTCTGGGATAGGCGTGGTGTGGTGCCTGCCTCTGCCTTTTCAATCAGTCCACAACAGATATGGAAGGTCATTTAGGAGAACAAGGACCTTGACCTTCCTGCACACAAGGTTTTCAACTTAATACATTTCTCAAATCCACTTTTTTCTTTTTAAGACAGTTTTTTTGTTTAGAGAGAGTGTTTTTTGTTTGTAGATGATTCAGCTTGTCCATCCAGCCTACCACTTCATGTTGGGACCCATTCGCTCTGGAGTTTGGAACTTTGTGTTCAAGGAACCATTTCATAGGACCTTGAATGGTGGTAAAGGATTGCTGTGGCTGCATGCGACTGCATAGAGTATTTTGAGTCAGAGTTAGATGAAGCAATAGCAGGTATAGTTCTACACACGTAACTTGCCATTATCATCGCATGTGCAGAGGATATGTTTGTCTTTGTGTTCTTTTTATAAAAGAACCCCTTGGAAGAGTGTTTAAGTAATGCACATAAGTGTTACTGTGAATTGAACTAGTTCTTTGTTTGCAGTTGAATGTTTATTTCTGAGATTGATCAGGAAAAATCATAGATTAATGATTTGACATTTAATACTCTGTAGCTGCTTCATAGAATAGACAAATGACATCAATAGAAAACTTTTCCAGTGGGTTATCAAACGCACTTTCTGGTTTTGCAATGGATGACGTAAACGAAAGGTAAAATACTATTGCGGTTGGAGGATTATGCAAGGGGAGTTGTAGAAGTGAAGGGGACAAAGAAGCTGGGAAGTGTTTTGATGCGCATGAAAGACAGTTAGCTTCCATTTTTTCTGTTTATAAATATTATGACTTCAAGCATAACTCTCAAGCTTTTTTCCATGTTTTACCTGTTGGAACTTAACAGAAAATTGTTGGCAACTTTTCAATATTGTTTCTCGTGATTCTGACTCAATGCCACCTATCTGGACTGTATGTTGGCTTCACTACATTCTATTGTGTGATTATTGGCTTTCCTATGTTGCAGATGATGCCACCGTCTAATTCTCGTCAGCTATATACTGGTGGACGGAACCAATACACTAAATACAGAAATTTTGTAGACAAAGTTTGTATGCTGTCACGTGAGACATCAGGCTTGCGTTGTCTCGGAACCTGTACACAAAATACAGAAATTTTGTGGAAAAAGTTTGTATGCTGTCACGATTGCGTTGTCTCTCAGTAATTTAAACTTTCCAACCTATTTCCCAAGACTTCTTATAATAGTTTACTTATCCACTATCTCTATCTGTCATATCATCTAATTAACCAACAAGAATTCCTTTCGTTAATCCTTGGTCAGATAAGTTTATAGTGATTCTATTCTCAGCTAGTGCTTTTACTCCTCTATGTGCAGGTTTAGTACTTTAGTTTGCTGATTTAAAGAGTAGTTGCTTTTTTTTTTTTAAAAAAAATGTTAAGTGATTGTTTGATGAGCATTGCAGTGCCTCCATTATCGATGTGTGGCTATGGAACTGTATCCTGGAAGGGAATAAAATGTGGTGGAGATGAATGAGCACTGTATAATCCTGATTTACCCAAGTAGGTCCATCTACCTTGTTTTATTTTCTTTTATTAATTGTTGCTAATCGACTTTTTTGCTTTTGCAATTACATACACACATGCTTTCATAATGACATTCATACATGCGATTCATCCATACAAACATACACTCAATACATTCATAAAGACTTTCATACCTATATTCATAGGTACATTTTTTTTGCTTATCTTTTCTGTTATATTTAAAGAGGCTAGCACTTAGGAATATACAAGTACATAGTTAAAATAACCAGCATTATAATAAAAACACAAGGCAGCACGTTTGCTTGCCTTCTTATGTGCACAATAGCTGCACTCCTAGGAAGATACTTGACAGTTGTCGCCAACAAGAATCGTGGTGATCTCTAAATCTATTCTCCATGGAGCATCTTAATCTTAGACCTACATAAGCTGAGCAATATTTCCAAAGATTCAAAGTAAAGCTAGTTGGCCTTGTCTCTCATACTTTCAACTTATTTATTGCATTTCCAGACGTCATAGTGGAATGCCTATGTGCTGAAATGTCAAATCCATAGGTTTTTGTGTATTCATGGCCGATCTAGATAATGTCAGAAGTGTACATAACTGACCATATCTTGACTTCGGCTCCTAATATAGAGGATGACTGATGCGGAAGCTTTTCCACATGGAACGGAGAAGAGTAACCCTACATACCTAATACCTTTTACTTTCATATTTTGGGAAATCATGCCAAATCTCATATTATATGGTATATTCACATCTCAACTTGTATGCATTTACATTCATCAGGTATTATTGACTTCATTTACCGAAAGGATTGGTGGCATATCTAATGATGAATTGATAGCTAGCCCATTCGGTTATTATAAACCTCTTTTCCGCTAGCCCATTCTTATTTTACTTCTCTTTTCATTTTCTCCATGTTCAGCTTGCATCTTGCCATTTTTCTGTTGTTGAGCTCTGCCCTTTATAATTATTAAACTTTTGTACTTGGTTGAATCTTTGTATTTCTCCACGTCATATCTTTTTGAGCAAACTTCTAACCTTTTCATGACGTTTGCATGTTGTTTTTGGGTTGTGGCCATTCTTTATGTGTAGATTGCTGGCTGAAGATCTGTCTGTTACTTTGGACATTGGCCATGGATTCTTAAAGTCCAAGTGCGAATCCATTCCAGATTTAGACAGGGTGGGATCTTTGTCGACTCGACTCATGATGATAAACACAAGCACTACTATCACTTTTAGTTTTACCATTCTGTTGAACATTTACTCTTGGTTTATTATCACTCTTTTTACTGACCTTACGTGGAATAAAGCTGTTCAGGAGGTAGTTCCCTGCCCCTGGATTCCAAAAACGTAGTCGACCTTGATGCCGGTGTGGGCGAAAACTGCGACATGAGTTGAGGTAGTTCCCACAATTTGTGCTGGAATTGCAGGGAGGAGTACCACTGTCTGGCTGACTGGGAAATGGTGGCAAAGTGGATAATGAAAAAGATCAGTTCCGACAAACATTGTTAGATGGAACCATGTCCCAAGTGTAATAGCCAATCGAGAAAACCAGAGGTGTGACCAGATGACCTATGGAGGTGGATACCCTTGCATGAAACTATAACCTAAACTTGTCTATTTGTGATTTCCGAGCCTTTGAAAGGCCAATTTAGTTTTGCCATGAATTTCCCTGAGTTTTCTTAACTCTAATCTTTATTTAATTAGGTTCTAATATTAAAAAATGTCAAACCTTTACCCATGTCATAATCCTTGCATTTTGACATGTATGATGTGTTCTGTTACTCTGTGTGTCTCTATATATATCTATAGTTCATATTTTTTCATACGAGTTTCTTAACTACAGTATACCGGTGAATGAATTCATGTTGCAATATAAATTATGTTGTTTTAGGCATTGAACTTAGAGTTTGAAAACTAGTCAAATATAACTTCAAGGAAATATTTTACACTTGTGTGGCTTTTTAATGAACTTAATTTTGAGCTTAATAATGGACTTCTTATGTGTGATATTACCCAAAAAAATGAGCATTAATTATCTTTTGCAGTTTTGGGTCTCAATGGGCTTCTATACAAGACTACGGCATAACTAGGCCCATTACATTGATGGGCTTTGGGTCTAGCGGACCTCTAACTGAGAAGAGAATGTTAAATATTGTGATATGTCAAAATCTATTTTGGGATTGATTCCTTACACTACAATGTTATTGTTTATTTTTTTACTCCGTCGTCCCATTATAGTGCTTTTAACGGTTCACGTTATTTAAGAAAAGAGTATATTATAATATTTTTAAATAATAAAAAAGGTATAAAATAATAGTATATGTGTGAAAAATGAAGTAACTTTTGAAATTTTTAAATAAAGTGATATTTTTTTTTGGGTGAGGCAAATAAATGAAAAACAAAAAAAAGTGAAAGAATTTTGTGGAATAGGGAGTATTATTTATTTATTTATTTTACTTTTGTTATTCATATAGTATTGAAATGATTCTTTATTCTTCGATAATTTGCATGACATTATCGATACACATTCGAAATCTAACTAACTTTATTTTTTGAATAACCTAATTTTTTTTATTTTTTGAATAACCTAATTTTTTAGGTAATAGTATGTTATGTTAGGTAGAGTAGTAATTTTAAAATTAAAATGTATTTTAAGATTATCAATTTAATTTTATTGCTATTTCTCTTTTAAAATAAATACTTTTTCTGTTTAGCTAATAGGTATACATTTATTTTTTTTACGTAAATTAAGGATAATTTATTTAATTTAATGCTTAGTGGACAGTACTAATATTAGTGAGTGTGTGAATTTTATATATTTTTTTAAAAAATGTATACATTTAGTATCGCAAAATGTATACTTTGCCAGCAAACGATGCAAATATTATATTTAGATAGGATTGAATTTATATACAATATTTAAGTAAAATAATTATTGTGGAAATTATTGAATTGATTTCATTGTTTATGGCTTAAACTTGTTTCTTGGAATATCTTGCGCCAAATCTTATGTTTTTTTAAAGTTATACTCTCTCGTCCAGTTGAAAGAGATACTTTTGTTTTTTCACATAAATTAAGAAGTTCTATTATTATTTAATGGTAATTGATAGTTGTATTAGTGGCAGTGTAGTCCCAAATTTTAATTGTATTAGAAAGAATGTGTTGGTCTCATGTGTGTAAAAAAAGAAATGAGACATTTTGAGTGGAAAGCCAAAAATAAAAAAATGACCCTTTCTAAATGGAACTGAAGGAGTATCTTTTATTAATAAATAGGGAGCAGCTATTTGCAATCCCAAAATTACTGAACGTATCCAAAATTATTTAAATTGATATAATTACCCTTATAAAATTTATATATGTTTGGTTGTTGCAACCACATAGTCACTAACAAACGGTTCGGTTGCAACAATCGAACAAAACAAAAAATTTATCTATTATTTGTTCAGTTGCTGCAACCGAACAGAACAAAGAATTCATTCATCATATTGTTCGTTATAGTAACCGAACAAAATAAAATTTGCGATTTTTTTAATTCATATCTATATTATCAAATGGATAAGATAACATATTAAAATTTACGATTTTTTTAATTCATATCTATATTATCAAATGGATAAGATAACATATTAAAATTTACGATTTTTTTAATTCATATCTATATTATCAAATAGATAAGATAACACATTAAAACAAAGATACTGTAAACAAGTTTCTATTGATTCCATCGATAATTCCATCTAAATAAATATGATGACAGGGGCTATCCAATTCCGATATTTAGTAGGGGCTATCCGATACTTAATTGGATTAATCAAGACCACAGGGGAGGCCACTGGCAAGTTATTACACTACTGTTTGTTCTTGATGTTTCTTTGGTTTGTAATTGTAACTAGTTGTCTTTTTTATTGGGCAGATAATTTGAATCAATCGCAACTGCCCGATTCCTTAGAGATGCATAAAATCATCCGTGCGGATTATCATGGATTTTGTTTTAGCGTATTTGTTTCATAATAATTTCGCGATGTCTTTCCGTTTTCCGTTTGTTATGAAGATCAGTACTCTGCTCGATCGGAAGGAATTCATCTGTTAATTTTAAATTATTTGTTTTTTTTTTGGGCGAGATCTCATTTTAGGGTTTATATGATAGTTTATTCTTTCGTTAACTTAAAACTATAATGATCCTTAGGGATTAAAATCACATCATCAATTGGAAGATATTGTTCATTTGATTTTTTTTGGGCATTCATTTTTAAATCCGATTATGTGTTTAGGTTATGTCAAATCTATCGTTGCTCAAGCGATTGTGCCTGAGATGTACAAAATTATCTTTTGAGATGTAGAAAGAGGAGAGGATGCTGTTGCTGAAGTCAGTGGACAAGCTTGCACAGCAGGTTGTTGATCTCTTTCTTTTTTTCTCAATTCTGCTATAGAGTGTTTTCTTTCTTGGTTATGATTTGGTTCAATTGTTGTTTGTGAAGTGGCTTTTTTTGTTTGATGCTAGGTTTCCGAATTAGAAGTTGTTGTGGACCGTGGAAACAGAGGTTTCTTTTTTTGGAAAAGCAAAAATTTTATTGATGATAAGACAATTGCTTATTTGAGTGAAATGCTTATGAGACATTTACTTACATTGGATGAGATTGAGATTGAAGCTGAAGGGGAAGGTAGAAATCAAAGACGAATGGAGGTTAGTTAGTATTCATTTCCTATAAAAACTGCCTCTTTAGGTATGAACCTTAGCTGCAATTTGTTTTGTATTGTTACTCTTGTGCTATGTGCTATTCTACGAATGTGGTTCGTCTTTTGGTTATATAGAAGTTACTAATGCTGAACTGATAATGCATTTTGAGCTCAAATAGAAGCTTCATGTTCTTCCATATTTCATATTTTTGTTCGACTTTTTCTGCATAAGCTCTATTCTTTCTCTGTTCTGGTCATTAGAAAAGTGTTAGCCTCTCCGGAAACCTTAAAATTTTGCTAGATTTTGATACTCTACCTGCAAAAATTGTTATTTTTCTTTCAAACATAAAATCTGTTTATCACAAGTTTAAACTGATTGTCTTCAGGTGCGTCGTGGAGTCACTGGACGTGCTGAAGTCAAGAAACAAAAGTTCCGTCTATGGGCAGAATGCGCATTCAAATGAAGAGAGCAAAACACTTCTGAAGATCATTAAAGACAATCTTGATCTATGGGCAGAAGCTTCAGGTAATAGTGATCTCCAATGTTTTTAAGTATATACTTATATTATTACTACTAAATTTAGGAAATGTGACACCTTTATTAAAGTGAAATGTGGAATTTGCAGGTCATGAAAACAACTCTTCTCTATTTCATGATGTATGGGGTGATTTTCTAAAATGATTCTGAATTGATGATTACTGATCAGACATTAGAGGTTGCAGTCTCTTGTGGTTTATATAATCTCTCCCTCATACTCTCATTAATGCTGTACGTATTGTTTCTTGGATTTATGGAGAAATAACGAATACTGTCACTTTTACATTGCATGTCATGTCCTATGATACAATGCTGTTACTTACCATATCATCATGTGTCACACATTTACAAATGAATTTTTTCTTGAATATCACTGTTCTGTTCTTTAGAGTTTGTGTCATTCTTTTAATACTTGAGTGAGTTGAAGAAGGATGAGAAGTGGCAATGAATTGTGTGAAAAGAGTAAGGTTAGGACTAGTTTGAATATATATTGAGTAAATAGTGAAGTGATATATTAGTGTACCATATGATTTTTTTTAATTAGTGTATATATAATACTTAGACGTAAGATCAAAATTTCTCTCTTACAAATTACTTAAATAAAACTAGTAACATAAGCAAGATTCAAGGTGTTAGAATAAAAATTAAAAAAATTATTTCTAAAAATCTTAAAATAAATAAATAAATAAAGTATTTAAAAATAAATATTAAAATTAAGGCAAAATATTGTATGGAACGGTTCCATGTATAAAATCTTATTTGATCTTTTTTGATGGTTTATGATTTATTTTAATGTTTATTTTGAAAGTGTGATATTTTTAAAACTATAAATTAATATTAAAAAAAAAAGAAATATGGGAACTACAAAGATTTCACATAGACGTTCTCAAACTAAAGAGTGCTTATTGCGGAAATGTAGTTTCAGGTTGAACATTTGTGATATCCACTTTAGGGTGATTCTCGGTTGCAGTGCACGTGTCCACTTCAAATTTATAGATTAAAATCGATAGTAGGGTAATTTTCATTTTATATATAAAAAAAATTAATTATTTTATTTTATTTAATGGTAAAAATTGAATTAACAATTATTAGATTAGTTATTTTAGTTGGACTCATTAGTTTATTCTTTATTAGATTCTATTTTCAAGTTAAATTTTATAAATACATTTTTATATATTGAAAATGGTGCAAAAATTCAAAGGCTACTAATTAAATAAGAATCTAATTCTCGATCACTCTGCAAGTTTGACGTTTGGTTACTACTAATTATAATTTCGCACTTGTTTGAAACCGTTTTGCGTAAGGTCTTACGGTATATAAATAAAAAGTGTTAATTTCTATAATAAAAGATGATATTCATGTAATAAAAAGTGATAATACTATTTCATAAATAATTTATTGTATAAATAAAAATTAATAATATTTTATAATAAAAATGATAACTAATTTAAAAAGGGTAAAATGATAATCTAATTATATTAGAATGCACCCACTTTCCTATACAAAATAAGGCAGAATGTGACCAGAGCAAAGGTTCATTTTGGAGTTGGAGATTAGTAGAATGTGACATGAAGTCCTATTTGTTTTTCTACAGGAGGAAAGTATATATGTATTATTATTATTATTATTATTATTATATCCAATATGATTTTTTTTTAAAAGCCAATATCATTATCTTTGTAATGAAGGAGGGGGGATTATTCGCGGAAGAAGGCCGAGTTTGGAACTAGTGATGATAAGGCCCAACGGATTGAACGCTCTCGCTCCGCATATACGGTATATAAAATATTCACAAATATTCGTATAAACCCAATTTACATAATTTATTATTTTTTTTTCATTCTGAGCCCTCCCTTTCCATTCTTATTATACTACGGTCTATTAAGTTTAAATTAAGGAGAAAAACAAAGTTTACAACATACTAACCCTAAAATATTTCTTGTGTCAGTATTATTTATTAGATTAAATATTTAATCAATTAGCGAGGTTTATGTGTTCTCAGTTTGGATGTTCCTTGGCTTATGCAAAATCCCTACCAAAATCGAATCGTTTTCGACTGGGATTGTTTTTTGCTAGAGTGACTTGATTAATTATTAAACGATACTCCTTTTTATTAGCTTAAATTTTTAGATGAGGTGATAATTTAATATGGTATTAGAGCCCATAATTAACAAAGATCAAGGGTTTGAACCTCACCACTACCCATTTATAAAAAAAATTACACAAGAAAGCTTAATGCAAAATTTCCCCTCTGCATGTGAGAGAATGTGTTAGAGCGGAAGCCTGATTATGCAAAGGTTGAGATACGGCGTCAGTACACCCCCAAGCTCTCCAACTCATGCATAAACTATAGCCAAAGGTTCAACAATGATCAGGTATTATTTTTTTAATAAATTAAATTAATGTTTCAGTTAGAATTAAAGGAACTATTATACCTATTTATTCAATTTAAAGGTTCAACAATGGTTATTCAATGCTCAATTGAAATCCTAAAATACCTAATTTAATTAGTATTCCTAAAGGGTAAATATCAAAAATTAGTTCTGGTAGTATGATGTTTTTTTAATTTTAGTCATTTTTTTTTGCAATTCTCAATTTTTGTCATTTTGGTCATTTTTTCAAAATTTGGTCTTAAATGTATACACATTTGGATTATTTTTTGACTTCTTTTAACATAAATGACTAAATTTGGATAAAAGAACTAAAAGTGAATCAAAATTGAAAATTGAAAAAAAAATGACTAAAATTGAAAAACACCATCCTGACCAATTTTTATATTTGCTCTATTCCTAAATACCCACAGTATTCCAAATTTCCAATTCCGCCCCAACCCTCATCACCTTTTAATTAGATTTGTTTTATACTTATTTTACAGGAAACGAGTTAATATTTTTTTTTACATTTATTTCACACTTTTTTTTTTCTTTTGTATGAAATTATTCATAAACGATTCAGGTGATTGTAATTAAAGATAATAAGGGTTGAATACGAGTTAAATTCATTTTTTTTTCAAAAACTTTGATTTTTGTCATAAAAAAATAAGTGACTCAATTTTGCTCTATAACTAACGAATTATTTTAATTTTTGCCCAATTCTCTCCGGAATCCGTCACGTCATGCTTCAATTTGGGAGAATCACTGAAGTTTAATATCAGTGCGTCTGTGGTATCGATACATCTAAATAATCATATCCATTGGATCAATATTCTATTTAATCTTCACCAGTCAATAAAATAAAATAATATTAAAAAAATTATTAACGACCCACTATCCCTCTACTTTACCTTATAGTTTTATCTTATAATAATGCTTGGTACATCGGTGTACCAAATGCACCATAGAATAACCCACCAAACTGCACAAGTGTAAATGCATTTAATATATACATAGTCTTTTTTTTTGTTTTTTTAAAATTGATTTCACAGTCTTAAAATATTTTTTTTTCTGATCTTCATAAAGTTTTTTTTAACCATAACTATCGAAAACTTTAAATTTTTTTCTAAAAAAGGTATTTGTATCAATTTTGTCTCATAATTATGAGTTATATTTCGATTTTGCCCAATATTCGTCGGAACCTCCAAATTCATCCGTCACATGCAAGACATGTAACCAATTTTCGACGAAAATCAAGGGTTCTAGCAAAAATTGGGCAAAATTAAAACAAAAATAATAGTTATGAGACAAAATAGATACAAATATCTTTTTTGTGATAAAATCTAAATTTTCAATAATTATGGTACAAAAAAAACTTTTAACTCGTTCAAAATAATTTAAATTTATGAATTAATTATTTAAAATACTCAAAATAAATTTATGGGATCAATTAATTATTAAGTTAAAAAATATACTCCCTCCGTCTGCTTCTAAGGTATCCATATTACTATTTTGGCGTCCGTTTCTAATGTATCAATTTTTTCTATTTAGTAAAAAAGTACACAATATGGCCCACAACTTCCCTCTAATACAACTATCAACTTTACATATTATAATAATACTCCTTAATTCACGTGCAAAAAACAAATGGATACTTTGGAATTGGACGGAGAGAATAAATTAAACCCACTTCCCTCAAATACATAAAATTGTATGGAAATATATTTAAAAAATTATTAGCAAGTTATGCTTTTATATTACACTACTTTATACTCCCATCATCCCACAATTATCATCTCACTTTACGTTTTGTTTATCTCATAATAGCTCGTACCACGCAAAAAATAATATCATATCTTAAAATAAAATTTAATTTTAAAAATAACATTCTCACCGAATATATGTGACATACTCTATACTTTACTCACTATATCCCATAAATAAATTCACATTTTCTATTTTTGTCCGTCCCATAACAAGTTCACAACCCCAAATAAGGAAATACACACAAATCAATAACCCCACAATACACTTTAATTTTAAATTTGTCACCCCTTTACAACTCACATAACTTACTTTATAATTTATATATTTATTACCTAAAAATAACAAATTACCCCAAAAAGTAATTTTTTCTTAAACTCCGTATATACAATAATTATGAATTTTTTTATGGGATGGAGAGAGTATTATTTTAAAAAACTACGTTACCTCTAAAAAATCAATAAAACTAGTAAAAACATTTTTTTTTCTTAAACTCTATATCAGCATTATAGGTGCAAATAATATCAAGACGAAAGAAGTATTATTTAATACTTCAATATTAATATATTTTTTTAGCCCTTAAAAATTTAGTTTAGCTCCGCCCCTGCTCCATGAGAAAACTTTGGAGGAGAAGAAGGGGAAGTGGTGACCTTCTCCGCTGCCGCAGGAGGGGCGGTGCGGCAATGGTACGGTGCTGAATTTGAGTTTCTTGAAGCCACCTCGGTTCTTCTACCAAGATCAAATTGTCCATTTGCATATCCCTCCTTGTGAAAGTAAACGGAAATATAGAGAATATTAATTTTGGTCCCATATCTTTTATTAAATTCAATTTCAATCATATAACTTTTAGTATTTTCAAATTTAGTTTTTTTAAATTTAATATTGGTCATGTATCTTTTAAAATTTCAATTTTAGTCCTATAAGTTTTAAAATTAGTCCTGTATCTTTTTTTATTATCAAAATTAATTTTATTATGACTTATATCCTAATTCAAAAGATACATGACAAATTTTTATAATTGAAAAAGATATAAGATTAAATTTAAAACTTATAAGATTAAAATTAAAATTTTAAAAGTTATATGATCAAAATTGAAAGTAAAAAAATCTAAAATTGAAAATGCCAAAGATTAAAAGACTAAAATTTGATTTGGTAAAATATATTAAACCAAAATTAATATTTTCTCCTAAAATTTGTCGTGTGGTGAGAAACTTATGCAGTGGGCTAGTTTGGGGCCACTTTTCAATTTTCTTTTCTTTAGTCAGCTCTTTTATTCTAACAACTTCGCTGAAAGGCTGACACGAGATGGAGTATCTTTTATATATTTATTTTATTTATATTTCCTTATTTAAATATTATTAATGTTGAAATATGATAGAATTCATAATACATTGAGAAGAGAAAAGTAATAGCAGAACTTTTGTATCGAAGAACAATGAATACAAGATGATTTCGTTCACACTGGCCTACACTATATATATACAATTACCTTGTGTGAAATCATAATCATAGAGTTATAGCTATTACCAAAGATATACAATGAAAAATCAATTCAAGCATTATCACCTAATATATCTGATTTTAATTGATTTCTCCATGAATTGACCGTTGGGTAAATATTATTCTTATCAGCCCCCTCAATTTGAACTCATCCTTGGACATGACAGCAAGTTGACGTCGAAGATGAGTGAAGAACTGTGTTGATAGTGGCTTGGTAAGAATATCAGCAATTTGATCGTAAGCTGGCACATGTTGTATAGAAATTTCTTTACTTGCTACCTTTTCTCGGATGAAATGAAGATCTATATCCATATGCTTGGTTCTTGAATGATGAACCGGATTACTAGAAAGATAAAGAGCTCCAAGATTATCAATCCATAGTATAGGTGGTCTATTTTGTATATTATATAATCACAAAGTTATAGCTATTACCAAGATGAATACAAGATGATTTCGTTCACACTGGCCTATACTATATATATACACAATTACCTTGTGTAAAATCATAATCACAGAGTTATAGCTATTACCAAAGATATACAATGAAAAATCAAATCAAGCATTATCACCTAATATATCTGATTTTAATTGATTTCTCCATGAACTGACCACTTATTCTTATCAATTAAGTGTCCTTTAAATAATAACTTCCTTATTTAAAAATTAAGTATCCTTTAAATACAGATTAATATTTGAGATATTATTAGAAATCAAATATTTATGTATTTCTCTTAATTCTCTTTTCCTACACTCTCTCTCAAAATAACACTTTGCGATACCCAGGGCGTATCAAAGGCCCAGTCTGCCCCTCTTTCCTTTCCTCAGTATACTTTATTTTTTCAAAATTCTACGAAGATTTCATGATTTCGGGCTTGATTTCTAGCGTTTTGGAATATTGTCGCACAAATGGAGTTTTCAATCTGAGTTTGATTCCAGGCACTGTCACCATCAGAGTCTACCATGCCCAAACTCCGTATGAAGTTGTTGTGCCATCCAACTCCAATTTTGGTACAAAATTCATTACCTTCTTACGCAATTACTTATTATGGATTTTGTTTTAGCGTATTTGTTTCATACAATTCTCCCGATGTTTTTCCGTTTGCTACGAAGATCAGTTAATTAAAAAAATCATTTTTGGGCGAGATCTCATTTTTAGGGTTTATGATAGTTTATTCTTTCATTAAGTTAAAACTATAATGATCTCGTTAGAGATTAGAATCATTAAATTGGAAGATGTTCATTTGATTTTTTTTTTGGCATTCATTTTTAAATTCGAAGTTGTATGCATCCTTATGTGTTTAGGATATGTCAAATCTATCGTTTCTCAAGCGATTAGTGTGAAGCCTGAGATGTGCAAAATCATCTTTGGAGATGTAGAAAGAGAGGACTCTGAAAGTCTCCTAGAAGCTGGCGCGATGAGCAATTTGGGGGTTTTATTCAAAGTAATTGAAAATGATGAGAAAATCCCCGAGGAAGTTCAGGAAACCAGTGTAATGTCGAAAGGAGAGGATGCTGTTGCTGAAGTCAGGAAAGAAGTGGACAAGATTGCACCGCAGGTTGATCTCTTTCTTTTTTCTCAATTCTGCTATAGTGTGTTTTCTTTTGTCAAGTGGGGTTTTTTGTTTGATGCTAGGTTTCTGTATTGGAAATTTTTGTGGACAATGGAATCAAAGTTGATGATAAGATAATTGGTTGTTTGAGTGAAATGCTTATGAGCCAATTGCTTACATTGGATGGGATCGAAGCTGAAGGGGAAGGTAGAAATCAAAGACGAATGGAGGTTAGTTAGTATTCATTTCCTAAAAAAACTCTCTTTAGGTATAACCCTTAGCTGCAATTTGTTTTGTATTGTTACTCTTGTGCTATTTTACGAATGTGGTTCGTCTTTTGGTTATATAGAACTATAGAAGTTACTAATGCTGAAACTGATAATGCATTTTGTGCTCGAATAGAAGCATTATGTTCTTGTTTCATATTTCATGTTTTTGTTCGACTTTTTCTGCATAAGCTCTATTCTTTCTCTGTTCCTTGTTGGGTCATTAGAAAAGTGTTAGCTTCCCCGGAAATGATACTCTACCTGCAAAAATTGTTATTTTTCTTTCAAACATAAAATCTGTTTATCACAAGTTTAAACTGATTGTGTTCAGGTGCGTCGTATTCAGAGCATCGTGGAGTCACTGGACGTGCTGAAGTCAAGAAACAGAAGTTCCGTCAAGGGCACCCAGTCGAGGGCGCCAAATTCTTCTCGTCAAAGTGCACACACCCCTTCGCCTATGTCATTTAATACCACTCCTACACCTTCCTCCGTACCACATAATCAGGCTTATTACCATAAGCCTGCTTCTTCTAATCTTTCTTCCACTCCGTGTTTTTCCCCTTTATTTAATACCACTTCTACCCCTTCCTCTGTACCACATATTGAGCCTTACCATAAGCCTGCTTCTTCCCTCTTATCGCACCTTTGGGAACAGTAACAGTTAAAGTAGCTCTTGCTGGGTTCAGTTGCATTTGGATTGCTGGGTTCAGTTGCATTTGGAATCCCCTATTCCGAGGTGTCCTCTTGGAATAGGGGATGGAACACCCCTTGAGATAGAGAAATCTCTCTTTGAATCATGAAAAATTATGTTTTTATCTGTGTTTTGGATCAGTAGTCCCGGTTGTTGATACAACTTTAGTTTAATGATAGTATATCGTACGCTGCACTTCTGAATTAAGTGAGTTTTGCTCTCATTATAAATTCTGTTGTTTAAAGTAGAAATTCTTGTGGTGTAAAAAAAAAAATCCGATAACGACCTTGTTAAATTGGTCCATTAAATGGCAATTTGTGTTTTATTGTGACGTTTATGCAAAAAAAATGTTGTTGATATGAAAATAACATAATTAGAAAAACATACAATTAAATGATTGTGCTGACCTCCAGATGGCAAACTGATTTGCTATCTGGATCATGACTGATTGAATGCTTCATGCTGCACTTGAGTCCTTTGTGCAGCACGACCATATCACATATAAAACACTTAACTAACCTTAATCCATGCTAACTCAGCAATATTATAAGGTTTTCCTCCACAAATGCTATTGTCAATTAGTTAAGTTTTTTGAATTACAAGTATTTTGACTTATCAATGTTATTGTCAATTAGTTAAGTTTTCTGAATTACATGTTATCAATGTTATTGTCAATTAGTTAAGTTTTCTGAATTACATGTATGATACTGCGTTATTATATATTCTTCTAAAATCATTTTAGTATCCTACTACCAATTTTAAAAGTCATAATAAACATATATTTATGAAAGAAAAATGTCACATTCATGATGTTTAGGAAGCGCATCATATACACCATCACTGTTTTTTTTTTTTTTTTGAATATTCTTTGGAGTATGCTTAATTTCTGAAATTTCTTCAGAGTAGCATCAAGCATCCGACAATTTAGAGATACTTGAATTCAAAGCAAACAGAAAAAGGTTGCTAGATTAGCACCAGAGCCGATGATAAACAAGAATTTCCACAAAAGTTGAAATCACCATACAACCCCATTTTTTAAAAGAAGCCTAAATTAGATTCGAAAAAAAATTTGAAAACAAGAAATTTTACCTCGTACAATCACATATATGTTTGACCTTATGACACTTAGTGGATAGGGCCTGTATTTAACTTATATATGAGTAAGGTATGGATGGTAAATTTAAAATTAAAGTGTATTGTTGAATTACTATTTTGAATGATTTTGCCATTTTTAATTTATTCATAATGTGGTGGTACTGATCACTGAAATAAAAAAAAAAATGTTGTATGGAGGAAGTAGACTGAAGCTTCAATTTTGCAGTTTGAAACATGTTAATGGATTTGGACATTGCCAGCCAACTACACATCAGGCATCATAACCGATGTAGTCGACCGATGATTATGAATTGGTGCAGGGTTATATTTTCATTAAAACATAATTTAATTGATAAATCATCCTCAATGATGGCAAAAACTTGTGCGCCTCGTGCGCCTATAACCTTTAGTATTAAATTGTATACTATTTTTTAGTATAAAGATGTGTACTTTTTATTTTTTGAAAAAAATAAAAATATTAATGAAAAGTGTATATCATTTAGAAGAAAATGATGTAGTTAAAACTTGTGAAAAGGTCCCATAACTTTTGGATTCAATTAGAAATCAACTTGAATCCCCTGTTTCATTTTCCATATTTCATTGGTATTTCATAACATAATAAAACTATACTCTACAATTTACCATTAAACCCTTGAGACAAATATTGAATTTTGGTCATTGATTGTGATATGGAATAGCAGATTAAACATAAGAGTGGAATAGGTGATCTCATTGGATTAGAAATGGTTTTGGGACGATTTTAGAAATTTTTAGAAGTTATGGGATGATTTCAATCAATAAATGACCCATAAATTTGGAAGCTTCCAAAAATTTGAGACAATTTAAAAAAATTTTCAGGTGTGGTGGGACGATTTCCGACGAAAAAATAATTTTGGGACAAAATCTAAAATTTTAAGGTACTTTTGGGACTGAATCAAAAATTTTAAATAATTTGGGACGGAAATCGAATTTGACAAAAGTTATGGGACTGAAAATGAATTTAACTCCAGTTAGGCATTAGGAATCGAACTTGGAGTATTTGGAACAAGGCTGAACAGCATAAGACACCCATGCATCAATGTGCAAAAGCTAAAATAATGATGAATAACTCGAACAGGAGACAAAAAGGCTCACCACTCATAAGCAAGCGAAAAAGGCTCCCTGCGGCAACAACCAGCACATACCCAAATTCAACAAAATGAGTAATTAACTACAAATGAAAAATGGAAAAAAAATATGCTTCCTTACAAACTGCACTTATTAAAGTAGTTTTGCACGGAAAATACAGAACTCCTATGGATGTTTGAAATGCTCTGATGACAAAAGCACAAATTTTGTAACTATCCCTCATTACAATGGGAAAAATTTTAAGTGTCCATAAATAATAATCCATGATGAAGGGTAAAGAGAAGCACGTAGAGCAAACACAACATGATTGCACACAGGATGTTAGACAACAGCTATAATCACTATGCTGGAGTAGCCCATTAAATCTAAATCCTAAGGCAAACATAAAATTACACAATGTAATCAATGGGTGAGGCATATTAAGTCCTATTCCTAGGTTTAATTTTTTTTTCTTTATTTTTCTACAGAGCAGACGGTTTGGAGAGACTTGAATTCAACAAACAGAAAACGGGTTGCTAGCATCAAGCATAAACCGCATCAAAAATTTAGAGATAATAAATTGAAATCTGTTAAAACAATGATGCACATTAAAATAATCTGGAACAATATAGATTAACCTAGAAGCATCGGGATAAATCTATGAACATATAGAAATGTTCTAGAATTAGGTAGATAAGACTACAACTGGCAAAGATGGAGAATATGTCTAGAGAATTCATGATGAGTACTCCACCGCCATTTACTACCTATAAATAGGTGTAAATTGTAAGTGTAATTCAATTTGGAATAAGAAATAAACACCCACATAACCTTTTAACTACTGCTGTCTTCCCTCTTAAACCAATTCTCTCTCACTACCTATTCAATCATACAAAATCAAACGAAGCTCAAAACAAATGCAATTTGCTAAATTAAAGAAAACTTCACTCTTTTCCCCCACTCCACGTCATTAGTTTGATGGAGGGAATTTAAGAAATAAACTAATGGAACTTAGAATGTCAAATACTCAAAAAGACTAATTTGAAATTTAACTCGATTAAAAATTTAATTTACCTTTTTTATTTATTATATAAATTGTTTATAAGTTATAAATTATTTTATTGATAAAATTGACACTAAAGACTAAAATATAAAAAGTAAAAGATTAAAAAAAATTCTCTCTTAGCTTATCCATGAGTCGATTTTGAGGTGTTCTTCTCCAGTTAAGTCGTGGTAACTTCGCTAGCACGATCACCCTTTCAATGGAGTTCTCAAAATAATTAACTCTTTATAATTTACTTACTACTACATGGAAATTTTATCGATTCATAGCCTGAAAAATGGATAAACTATCAATTCGGGTCTGAATTATATTAAACTATTAATTCAGGGCATTGAATTGATAGTTTTACATATTTTAGGCATGAGATCGATATAAAAAATAATTCAAGCTCCGAATTGATAGTTTACCCATAATTCGGGCCTTGAATTGATAAAACTCTTAATTTTATACTATGGTTGTTAATTACTACTCCCTCCATCTCATTTAAAAAAGTCTTTTTTGCAATTGCAAAATGTCTTCTTTTCTTTTTTATAGAACCCACACACCCTCTCTAATACAATTAAAATAATAAACCCACACTTCCACTATTACCCACTATATATTAAATAATAATTCTCTTTAATCTACATAAAAAAAAGCAAAAGCCCTCTTATGCCGGGACGAAGGGAGTAGGTTAATTATACTGTGCACCTGGGTGTACCTCAAAGCACGGTGCATCCACTTTCAGAACGTATACAAATATAAACAAAAATATATACAATTATCAACAAAAATGTACACTTTGTTTGTTAATTTTTAATAAAAAATTGAGTGTAAAAAAGTATACAATTATTAAGAAATATAGGTGCATCTTGCAATATATATTGCGGGATATAATGAGAAAATTTTAATTAATAATTTTGAGCAAAATTAAAGAAATGGGCTTAATTAAAAGGTAAAAAAATATTTATTAATTTTTTAGTATAATATATTAATGAAAAATATCAAAAAAAATTGAAAAAATATAAATGTAGTACATCCCTGTTTTCTATTTCTAAAATATTTTCATGTTTGTTATTCAAATCTTCCTTATTCAAATTATTTTCATTGTTATTTACATTAAAAAATTCTTTCTTATTTCTAATTAGATAATAGAACACCGTAGTGGTCTTCCAATCTTCCTTATTCAAATTATTTTAATTCATAATTACATTAAAAAAATCTTTCTTATTTCAAATTATAATAGAACACCCTGTATTTAATGGTGTTGCGGTGAGTGTAGTATCATGTATATTCTAAATTGTTGACCTCCCTGCAACCTATTTTCTATGTAGTTCTAGAATACTCTGAAGTATTTATTTTATTATATTTCATGGTTATCTCATAGTAATTCTAGAAATTTCTAAAAATATCCATCAATCTTTATCGTTCACTTTGATATCTATCCACCTTTACCATTCACTTAGACAGATTGGTAAGAGATGTATAATTATATAAAAAAAAATTTAAAAGAGTAACAAATCACAATTTTAATAAAGAAAAATCAAAATTTATAAAATGTCATAGAAATTTAATAAAATAAAATTGAATTAGAGGCTGATCGGCAATAGACGTAAAATTATCACAAATCTAATATACAAAAATTAAGAAAGGAAGGGATCACAGTATTATAATTTTAATAAAGACAAGACATCAATTTTTTTATCAAATCCAATTTTAGTCCTATAACTTTTAGTATTTTTAATTTTAGTTTTTTAAGTTCTAATTTTAATTCTATACCTTTTAAATTTTCAATTTTAGTCCTACTAGTTTCAAAATTAGTCCTATATATTTTTTAATTATCGAAATTAGTCCTATATCTTTTGAAATATGATATAATTTATAAGAAGATTATTTTTTATGATTCAAAAAGATATAGGATTAATTTTGATGATTCAAAAGGATATAGGACTAATTTTGAAACTAATAAGACTAAAATTGAAAATTTAAAAGATAAAGAACCAATTGAAACTTAAAGAATTAAAATTGAAAATACTAAAGATTAGAAGTCTAAAATCAGATTTGATAAAAAAATTTATGTCCTAGATTGATATTTTATCAATAAAGACACCATTAAAAAAACAAAGATTCCGTCCCCCTATGTTAATTTTTAGATGGCAGTTTTGCAAAATATTGTAACATGATGATAAACTCATACTTTAAATAAATGCAATTCTGTTGAAATAGTATTCATGAAAATATTACTGTTGTTTGGTAATGGTTAGGAGATAAATATTAATTTTGGTTCAATCAAATTTTGGTCCTATAATTTTTATTTTCAATTTTAGTAATTCAAAAAACAATAATAATTCAAAAAAAATTGTAATGTAATTTCCACCCGTAGAAGCAATATAAAAAGAAAATCAACATCAAATAAAATAAAATAAAGAAGTCGAAGGAGTAATGATCATGATCAAGAAAACAGCAAATCTTTTTGGAGATAAGCATCCAGTTGAACAATGGTGAAATTTTACTAACAATGGAAAAGAAATTGTTTAGAGTTAGAATGGGGAAGTGTACGAGAAGCCTAGAGTAAACGCCGTTAATCCCTTGGCGTTAACTAGCTGACGGTATCTACCCGTTTTAAAAGTTTCCCAACTGTTTGCATTCAAAATATTTTAAGGACTAGTTTGGGAATATCAAAAGTATGCGTTTGTTAGGGGGTGTATTATGCAAATATTTGTTCCATTTGGCAAAATCAAATACGGTCTAATTTATTTTATTATTTAGGCTATTATTAAAAAAAAAGAAGAGTAAAGAGGGTAGAATAGGAAAAAAGATGTTTGTAAAGAAGTAATCAATAGTTTTAGCCAAACAGGTCACTTTAAAAGAACCAAACAGGCGGTCCTATTAATAAAATTAACCAATTTTATTTTATCTTCTTTTAAATTTCATAACTGCAATAAGTTGCATCTGATCAATTAGTTTTATCCTTGTATTAAATTTCGCTTGAAGACGCGTATTTGGCTTCATGATCGATTGAAATTTTTTTTTGTTACGCCCTCTCTTCTGTTTTTACGCTGATTTTAATCCTTCTCATTTATTTTATTGTTTAATTGAATTAGTATTGTGATTCTCCATATTAAAATTAGAAGAGTTTATCTCGTGCAAATTCAATTGTGCGCTGGAATTTGGTTTTAGCATTATTAAAATATATAAATTAGGTAATAAATTATACTCTCTCCATTTATGAAAATGGTTCCCTCTTTCTTATTTGTTCTTTTCACACATAATTGTTCACTCTAAAAAAAAATATCATTTTAATCTAATATCTTAATAATACACTTTAATTCAAAAAATGACACTCTCTCTTTTCATACATTACATACTTTATACTTTATTTATTACCTAAAAATACCATATTAGTCCTTAAAAATCAATAACCTTAGTAAAAAAGTAACTAACTTATATTAACTTTTAGACATTTTGCAACTTTTTTTCAAAACTTATAGGACTTGAAATTAGTTGATCTATAACTTTTTTTTCTAAAAAATATCAAAATTGGTCGTTTATGTTTGGCATAATCCAAATTCATTCCTTAAGTTTGCTAAATTCGCAATTATAATCTTCTAGTGTCCGATTTTGGTCCCTTTTGTCCAAATTTAATCCTTTTATCAAATCAGTCCTATAATTTTGGACAATATTGGACAAAATCTAACATAAAGAACTAAATTTGGACAAATTCAAACTTTAATGGACAAAAAGATTGGACTGTATTTCATAAAATGAATAAATTTGAATAAAAATGACTAAAGTTGAAGAAGTTACAGGATCAAAAGTGAATTGAGTTTAAAATCAAAATCGTCTCATACAAATTTACTTTATTCAAAATAGTAACAAGAAACTTAATTTCTCCGAAGTAGTCTCATAAAATTTTAAATTCTCACCAAAATGGTCATATTAAAATTTTCAAATTTCATGGGATGAGACTGAATTAATTTTTTTAAGTTATAGTACGAAATTGGTAATGAAATATTGTTTTGAGAAATCTTTTCTAGGAGTTTTGGGACAAAATTAAATATCCTAACAATTTTGGGAAGGTTTTTGTTTTAAACTCAATGTGGATTTACGAAAGTTATTGTACCAAAATTGATATTTTCCATAAAAAAAGAATGTCTAGAATTTCACATTTTATAAATCAGTATTGGGTGACGATGAAAGATGGAATATATTAAGATGTTCTTCAATGGATACGTGTCGGGCCAAGTTGGAGACAGAAGTCTATAATATGTGTAGGGACTAGGGAGATCATTTTTTATATTGATTATAATCTCACTCAAAAATGCAATGTTAAGTGTTTTACACCACGAAGTGAGTATATATATTACTATGGTAGTTTTTTCTCATTTATTATTTTTTTTTTCAATTTGATTATGTTTCTCCTTTTGTTTTGCAAGAGAGGGGATTATTTGCGGCTGATTTGAAACGGCAGATTGCTTCGATTAAAACTGGTGATGATAGGATAAAATTGATTGTAACATAACCGGTGGCATACCTGTTGGTGTTGGTTAGGTATAGAAGTGGGTCAAGCCCACCTTTAACCAATATTTTTATAATTTTTCGTTTGTTGAAAATGAAAATAAATTGCATATTCGGAAACTAAGTTTTGAGTAGATGAATTTAATGTATAAATTTGCTCAAATCAAATTTCGGGTGAATGAGTAATTAATACATGAAGTGTGCAATTTAATTAAAAAAGAAAGAAAAGAAGTGAAGAGTAAAAATTGAACTAGGAAGTTGTCCCACATTAGAAAATATGGAATAATTGAACTCCTTATTACTACCTACTCACATTATTGAATTAAATAGAAAGTGTGGGCCACATGGTGCAACCAACTAAGCGATTAGCTGCACCCATGCTCACACTTGTTTTGGACTCGAACTAGGTGTCCGATGGGTGAGACCGAGGTGCACGTGGGTGGACCTGACGGTTCGGGTCGTGTCGCGCTCAATTCGGGTCACCGGACCGGGTTGGATTGCCAGCCAATCCGGGTTGGGCTGGGTTGAACTGGATCCTATTGGACCGGGTCTTCTATTGGGGAGGTAAATTTGGCTCTAAATTTGAATTGAAAATTTCAAATTCAAATCCAAATCCAAATGGAGAAATGTGAGCTATTAGATCAAGTCTTTAATTAAAAGACATGACCCAACAGTCCAAATTAAATTAAAGCAACTCTTTTTCAATGGGCACCACACCCCTTCATTTATTATAAATAGGTCCCAAGTTCATTTGCAAAAATGAGGTAAATTTGGCTCTAAATTTGAATTGAAAATTTTAAATTCAAATCCAAATGGAGGGGTGCAATGTGAGCTATTAAATCAAGTCTTTAATTAAAAGACATGATCCAACGGTTCAAATTAAATTAAAGCAACACTTCAATGGGCACCACACCCCTTCATTTATTATAAATAGGCCCCAAGTTCATTTGCAAAAATTAATTCCAATCCCGCAATACATTACTTGCTTATTCATTCTAGTATCCATAGTTCTAGAATTCCTACCAAAGTCCAAAAGTTCTAAAATATTAGTTTGTTCGTCGATAATTTTAGACTCGTTATGCTACTAGTTCGAAATTCAAAGTCGTTGTATCTTGGAGACGATTACTATAGTCCGTAAGCACCTGAAGTACAGAACAATTTCGTCTTAAGGAGAAAAAGTGTAACTTTTGACTCGACTTTACCAAGTAATCCATAAGCCGTTTTAAATACTACCCCATATATCCAACAATACATTTTTACTTCATCCGAAACGTTAGATGCCAAAATACTTAAAACATTCATTTCATTTCGTCTTTCAATTTCATTCAAATTTTATTCCAAAATAATATTTTTCATCAATTTCGTTCCATAACTTCGATTAAGTCCCATGAAAATAGCAAAATTGAACATTTTTAAGTGAAAATAATCATTTTGATGAGAATATTAAAGTTATGGAACTATTTTTGGAGAAATTGAATTTTTTGTGGCTATTTGAAAAAAGTAAATTTGAAGAGTTATTCCATTTGAAGTTTCTAAAATTTGGGACGGTTTTAAAAAAGTTTCAAAAGTTAATTTGGGATGATTTTGAAAACATTTCAGTAGTTATGAGATAATTTGCAATGAAAAATTAGTTACGGAATGAAATCTAAAATTTTGAGATAGCAACAATACTAAATTGAAAATTTCAAGTAATTTGAGATAAAATTGAATTTGATAAAAGTCATTTAGCTAAGAGTGTATTTAACTCTAAAAATCAATAAAGTGGTTCCAAGTAATTTTGTTAATCTAAGTGAAAAGGCAATTTACTCATATTCTGATTATTCTATCCGAAGGGAATATTTGCTTTTATGTATATACAAATGAAATTTGAATTCCCAAGATCCTATACAAGTTAATACAATGATACCTATGGCTACTCATTTCAATTATTTTTTAAATTCAACTTACATTTATTTTCATTAATTTTTTTCTCTCTTAAAAATTTCCCAAAGGATTTCCATAACCATTTTCATTTATATCATTAGTTTTTGTCTCTCTTTTCATGGTAATTTTTTTTCTCACACGTGTGATTCATCCGTCACTTGTCACTGTGCACCGAAGAATGTTACAAACAAATACTTGTGTGATCAGATATATAAAAATTAATTGTATGTAAACAAAAGTGATATCTGATTGAAAATTAATAGACATTCAATAAACTCCCACTATCCCATATTTTTATCCATTTGTATGAGTATGAAAATTAAAAAGTTTTTTTTTTAAAAAAATATATGATGTAAATAAAAGTAAGAATAAATTGATAATTTTAAAAGAAAAAGTAAATAAAATTGTTAAAATTGATTAATAAAGTGCAAAAATAAATATTATATTGAGTGCATTTTTAATATTTATAAAATGAGTAAAAAAGGGCTCAAAATGGAAAACGGTGTTAATACGGGATGAAGTAATTTATAAATAATTTATATTTCTAGGCAGACTATGCTAACTTTGATCGCTTCGTTATGAATTAAACTAATAAATCACTTCACTATTTCCTCAATATTCAGTCCTAATCTAACTCTTTTCACACAATTCATTGCCAGTTCTCATCCTTCTTCAACTCACTCAAGTCTTTCTTGGTCAGTTTTACAAGTTGGCATTTATTATTATATATTCTGTGATTGGATGATACTACTTATTTTCATGCGTTCTGCTATTAAAAGAATGGAACATAAACTCTAAAGAACAGAACAGTGATATTAAAAAGTGACACATGATATGATATGTAACACCATTGTATAAGACGACATGGCATGCAACGTAAAAGTGACAATATTTGATATTTCTCCCTAAATCCAAGGGACAATACGTACAGCATTAATGAGAATATAAGAGGAATTTGAACACCACAAGAGACTGCAATCTCTAGTCAGTAATCATCAATTCAGAATCATGATATAAAATCACCCCATACATCATGAAATAGAGAAGAGTTGTTTTCATGACCTGCAAATACCACATTGTACTTTAATAAAGGTGTCACATTTCCAAAATTAAGTTAGCAATTATATAAGTATATATTTATAATATTGGAGATCACTACTACCTGGCACCTGCAGCTTTTGTCCATAGATCAAGTTTGTCTTGAATGAGCAGCAGAAGTTTGGTGCTCTCTTGATTTGGATGCTCATTTTTTGAGATCTTCTCATCAATTGCATCATTAGTAGCACGATTTCCAACTTCGAATGCCCTGAACAACGGGTTCAACATCACAGCATTATTGGATCTTATGGCGGATCTAGATTCAAGAAAATTAACCACTTGATGGTGAATTACCTTTCATATGAGTTCAAAATATCATAGTGTAGAACTGAGAGATTCAGAGCCGATTCCAGTCGAACCGGATGCGAACATGGTAACTCTGCCTCAGCTCTGTCCATGGCAGCCTGCATGCAACAAAGAATTAAATCCATTCTTATAAGATCAATTAATTTAAAAATATTTAAACAAAGCACACCTGATATGCTTTGAGAGACAGATCAGCAATCTCATCCTTATCATTTCCAGTTTTAATCCCAGCAAGATACTTATAATAATCCCCTTTCCTGCAAAAGTTACAGAAAGATGATCAAAGAGGGAATGACAATGGAAGAACCAATCAAGATTAAAGTGAAAAATGACAATAAAGTCCTCACGTCTTGTTGTAAAAAACAGAGGACTCTGCACAGGTCCATCTTGGAAGGAGATGTTCATCAATGAGTGAGAAGATCGTTGTACAGATTTCGGAGATCTCCGTCTCCACCTCGTTCCGGTAATCCCTGATTCGATTAACGTTCCACTCGTTTCCAGCTTCCTTCTCCACAAGTGATGACAAGATACTCCAAGAAGATCTTCTGGAGCTGAGTTTATTCTTGAACCCTATCTCCAGCAATTTCCACTCACTCTCTGTAAATTCTTGATCCATTTTTAACACACTTGTCATTATATCTACCAAATCTGCAGAAATTCAGCTCAAAATTTTTTCACATTCAACAAGGAGTATAAAATCCGCAAGTTCACATTCATAATTTTCAACTAAATTCCCAAATATTCTACACATATACGCAAAAATCAGAGGAAATCAGGAGTAAACTATGAACAGAAAACAACATTATCAGAATCACAAACCACTTCTAATTTGTGCACTCATGCATTATGCTTACTGAACTACTTCTAACAAAGATCAAAATCTAGAAATGCATAATTAAAATGAATAACAATTAAAGAAGGCTAGGGCAGACAATCACATTCAGCCATATATCGATTCATGAACATTTTACCGTCGTAGCGTGTGGCTTCCTCTGCCAGCTTGGCGATGTAAACTAAAGAATCACGATCGGTCGGAAAAGCCATCGGCGGTTGAAGTGATTTCTCTCTCAACGTTCAGAAATTGCGGTTTGCTCGTCGACGGCGAAGGAGTGGAGAAAAGTAGTTGAAATGATTCTGAAAATGAGTAGTTGTATTTCCGGCCAATTTATAGTGATTTCTTCTGGCGGATATAACGGAATTCGGGTCAAACGGTTCACGAAAGTTTACGGTTTTATAATGCACGTGATTGCTGTTTCGAAATACCGGAAACGCCCCTGGGAATTCAGAGAGAATGAAAGAAATGAAAGAAAAGAAAGGGCGAGATAAGAACTGTTTCGTAAATTTACAAGCACTTGGTATTTGAGTAAGTTGAGTTATATATCGTTAATTTCGAACTTCTAGCTAATTGAGAAAAAAAAATCTAAAATACAAAATTGTTAATTTGTTTTTCGGAGTAAAGATGGGGTGAGAGAGATAATTTCAACAAGTCTTTTGCGCATTGAAATATTTCCTTCCAAGAAGTCATCAAATTGAATACCGGGTGATTGCAACCGTGCCCATTCAGACTTTTAAATATTCTATGTGCCGTGATTCTTTAAAAAAAATTGCCCTTATTAAACACACACTGATTTATTTATTTATTTTCGTATATTAATTGCAAGCAATTATTAAATCTTTAATATAAATAAATTAATAATTGTCTTATTTTAGTTTTCCTTTTTTAAATAATATATATAAATATATTTATTTATATTTATAAACATAAATTTGTATGAGATATGCTTTATTTTAAACTATACTTAATTTAGACTGGCTTTATTTATTTATTTATAGAATTAAATTGAGTCTTATCAGATTTTAATTTTTTATAAATAATTGCAAAAGCACTTGCTGTACTTCTCTTAATTCCAAGGAATTGGATCGATTAATTGTAGAGTGTATATTGGGTGCATACGAGTGTAAGGGTGCACCCATATATGTATAACTTTTTATTCTATTTTGTATACGTGTTTAGTAATAATTATATACTTTTTCGCACTAAATTTTTTATTAAAAAACTAGTATTTATATGTGTATAACTTTTTATTCAATAGTATATACATGTTTTTCTATTAATTGTATATTTTTTTACATTCAATTTTTCATTAAAAAAACAAACAATTAAATTGTATATATTTTCTCATAATTGTATACATTTTTGTATATATTTGTATATAGATGTACCCAATCTTTAGGTGCATTTGCCTAGTATATTTAGCCTTAATTGTATTACTTTGATATATTGGATTGCTTTAATATATTATTATTAATATTGTTATTATTATTATTATTAAAGAGGTATTTGAGGGCATGAGGCATAAACTAAAGCCCTAATTATATTTGGAAATCAATAAAAAAAACCAAATAAACTGGAACGATAAATTACTCATCTTATCTTATTTAGTTATTCGAAATTATGAGGCTGGTTCCTAATATATCCTTAAATGCATATCTTTGTAATCTCTAATCTTATTATACTGCCTCTTTCTCTGCCGATGATGAATTCGCTCTCAACAACACCGCTCATCATTAAGCACAGCTACGGTTAGTTTATCGCTACTTTGTTGGATTAATGTGATTTTTACGAAATTGGAATTAATTGGTTGATTAGAACCTTTTGAATGATCTGATTCGTAATCCTAAATCGTGGATTGGGGTCTAGAGTAAATATCACAATAAATTGATATTTTGTGCACATGGGAGAGAAACATAAATTCATAAACTATACCTTAATCTTTAAATGCTGACAATAGTTGGATTTAATTTCTCATCAATCAATTAATGCAGAAAATCCGGTGTGACTGACCGTGAGTATGACTAACTTTAGTTTTTAAATTTGAAATTCTCAATTTTAGTTATTTTTATTTTTTTGTCTAATTATTTTTGTCCAAATTTAAGTACTTTCCTCGAATTTTCTCATTTTTTCTATCCAAATTACATTAAAAAGTGTACAAAATTTGAAACAAAAGTAGAGAAAAAAAAACTTAAAAGATTAAAATTGAACAATAAATTACCAAAATTAAGAATTGAAAAAAAAAATTAAAATTGGAATAGACTGTGATATTTTCCCATATTGAATATTCGTAATGTTTGGCAGAATGGGAGATGAAGAGGTTCTTGGATGAACACGATAAAAAAGTGAGAGTTGAGATATGTTCTTTGTCATCAATTAAGAAGATTGAAGCAGCTTCAGCTGGAGTGGACGATCCTAACCAGATCAGGATGCGTCGGGCCAAGTTGGAGACACAGATCTGTAATATGTGTATAGAAATCATTTATGATATTGATTTTAATCTCACCCTAAACTGCAATGTCAACTCTCTTTTGTTATTCACCAGGAAGTGAGTATACATATCTAATAACTACTCACTCATTTATTATTATTATTATTATTTGAGACCTTTGTTTTGCAGGAGAGCGGATTATTTGCGGCACATTGCTGAGATTAAAACTGGTAAAGATAAGACTAAATGGATTGATCTTTCTCGTGCTGTATACACGGTATATATATACTCCCTCAATCCCTGCTTTTGTTTTTTTTGCATGTGGGTACTATTATTATTTAATAGAGTAGTTGTATTAGTGGATGTGTGAGTCACATATTTTAATTATATTAGTGAGTGAGTGTGAATCTCATGTGTGTAAAAAAAAGAAATGAGAATTTTTGAATGGGAAGCCCAAAATGTAATAAAGGACCCTTTTAAGACGGAGGGAGTATATATATAGAGTTTAAAACATAACCGATATCATACCTTTTTATTTAATCCGAAAAAAGTTCCAAAATACTTAGGACATTCAAAACACACAGGACATTCATTTCATCCGGCTTTCAATTTTGGATTTTATCCCAAAACAATATTTTTCACCAATTTCATCACACTTCGATTAAGTCCCGTGGAATTAGCAAAATTGTACATTTTTAAGTGAAAATAATCATTTTGGTGAGAATATAAAAATTATAGATACTTCGGAGAAATTAAAATTTTTGGGTCTATTTTGAAAAAAGTTAGTAATAAATTTGTATGGGAGTGTTTTGATTTCTTCCCTTGTAAGTATGTATATATTATATACTCTCTCCGTCCCATTAAAATTGTGATATATTTTTTGAGCATGAAGATTAAGAAAGTATAATAATTTAATGAATAGAGGGTTAAGGATGTAATTTTTTAATGTGTAATGGCTAAGTTGTATTAGTGGTGTGCTTGGAGTTTGTATCAGCCCATATTAATGTATTAATTGTTTTCCCTAAAAGGAAGTGTCCCAATTTCTTTGGGTGTTTGAGTACTAATGATTTATTGTCCAATTGACATACTAAGTATTAATTACTCTCTTTATGTTTTTTCTTTCAGGATTGGAACATGGCTTGTAAAGAAACGGAGCATAATTCAAGTCATTTTCGACTGGGGGTGATTATGGGTGTTGTAGATCTCTACATTGATATTTTGGACGATCCTAAAAGGTTTGCCATACATTAACCTTGACTCTAATTCTGAATGCATTTGGTAATTTGATTGCTCATAATTTAAAGTTGATATTTGTCCAGTGCGTGCGAACTCGCAAAGAAAGCAGTCGAAGATGCAAAAGAGGATATTTGCAGACATAACATAGTATTCTCTGAAGCCCTCCAACTGATGCGTCTCTTAAACTTAAGAGTTCGACAATGGTCTGAAAGACCAGATTCCTCTTTAATTGAAAGAGGTGCAGTTCCAAGTGAAGCTGATCGTGTAATAAATCCTCGTGTAATATTACCAAGTGATGGCCTAACCAGTAGAGTTCTGGTGTGCTCTTATGGTGAGTTACTTTCATATAGTTACTTATGCATCCGTTGACAGTTATTTCATGTGGTGACGTATTCCTATTGATGGCCTTTGTAGATGATCAAATATTCTCCGAAAGACAAACTGGTAAGTTATTAAATTGTGGATAAACAAATTCTTTCTACATTAAAGAAATCTCCACCAAACTAGTTAGTTTCTATTAGGGGAAATAGTTGACCGAGCTATTTTTGGTACATATTGTATATATCATTGTATGTATCTTTTTATTTGTTATTCTCTTCCGTAAATTAAGGGATTGATGTACATCTTTAACTGTATATAATACACGTATGTGATCATCACTTTTACGGATGATCAATTAATCATTATCACATGGTATCAGCGGAAAACCGAAAACCCTAGTTTCTTGGTTCTTTCTCATCACCGTCGTTCTGTCGTTCCCCTCTTCTCTTCGTTCTTTTCTCCTCCCCTCTCCCATGGCATCCTCTCAGACAACAGCCATGATTAACCTTGTTCAAATAAAACTTTCCACTACTTGATGTGGAAGAGACAATTCCTCTCCATGGCCACAACCTTTGAGATGTTGGACTTGCTTGACGGTTCCTCCCTCGCGCCATCTAAAATGGTGACCTCTGCGGATGGTGCTTCTTCTCCGAATCCGGATTACACTTCATGGCTTCTACGGGATCAGAAGCTCCTTGGTGTTTTGTATGCCACCCTCGAAACGGAGGCTATGGCAGAAGTGATCGATTGTGTTTCTGCTCGTGCTGCTTGGCAGGCTCTGGAGGCAGCCTTTGCAAACGCCTTCACATCCCGTGCTAATCAACTACGGGAACAGCTTCTCTCGCTCAGACGTGATGCTCTGTCCGTCGAAGAGTATGGCTGGAAATTCAAGATGTTATGTGATCAATTATCCGCAATCCAGAAACCTGTGGAAGAAAGTGACAAAAGTCACTGGTTCCTCCGAGGTCTTGGGCATTCGTTCGCGAATTTCGCCGACACTCGGATGGCGATGCAGCCTATGCCGCTGTTTCGGGATCTCCTTCATCAGGCGATTCAATTCGACTTGATGAGTCGTTCAATGGATCGCGTTGATGCTCCTGTTTCGCCTGCTGTGTTCACGGCCAGCAGCGCTGCTCCCTACGCCTCCCGGTCTGCTGGACAGCAGCGGGGTGCATGCCGTGGAGGTGGAACAACTTCCAATCAGTGGCAGCGTCGCGGAGGAGGGTCTTCCCGTGGAGGTGGTCGCCGGCAGTTCACTCCACGGTGTCATCTTTTCCGGGTGGAGCACTACGCCGACAAGTGCCCCCGCTTCTTACAACTCCAGTCCGCTGCTCAAGGCCGATCAGCCCCTTCTTCCAGTGCGGCTGATCTTGCACAGGCGTTTCACGCGGCCTGCACCGTCTCCTCTCCTACCCCGTCTTCGGATTGGTACGTGGACTCTGGAGCTTCGGCACACATGACTCCGACCAACACTCAATTGGACTCCTTTGTGCCCTACTCTGGTAATCACTCAGTTACAGTTGGTAATGGTAACTCTTTATCCATTTCCCATGTTGGTACACGTCATGTTTTGCCTCGTATTGATTTATTGGAAGTGTTGGTGGTACCAAATCTTACTAAGAACTTATTGTCCATTAGTAAATTGACCTCGGACTCTGAAATTGATGTGCTATTTTCTAATAACACTTTTACCATTCAGAACCGAATGACAAAGGTAGTTCTGGCTCGGGGAAAGTGTAAGAATGGCCAGTATGTTTTGGATGAGTGCAGCTCAGTTCTGGTTGCTGCTTTTAATAAGAATAACTTATGTGCAAGTTTTGATTTGTGGCACTTGCGTTTAGGACATGTTTCTCCTACTGTCATTTACTTATTAAATAATTTGGGACATTTGTCAGTTACTTCTGTACTTCCGAACCCTACTGTTTGCTCTTCTTGTCAGATGGCTAAGAGCAAGAAACTACCTTTTAGAATAAATGAGAAGCGTGCTTCGTTTGTTCTTGATTTGGTACATTGTGATTTGTGGGGACCTGCTACTGTTGTTTTCTCTGATGGGTTTCGGTATTATGCTATTTTTGTTGATGACTATTCACATTTTACATGGCTTTACCCACTACGTTCTAAGTCTGATTTTTATGATGTGCTTGTTCGATTTTGTTCCTTTGTAAGTACTCAATTTTCGCGTTCCATTAAAATTTTTCAATCTGATGGGGGTACTGAATTTGTGAATAAACGGGTAAATGAGTTCTTCAGTAAACATGGAATTCTACAACGAGTGTCTTGTCCTCACACTCTGGAACAAAATGGTAGAGCTGAGCGTAAACATCGCCATATCACTGAAACAGTTCTCTCTATGTTATTTCATGCCTCTGGTACTGCTACTCTGTGGTTTGATGCTTTTGCAACTGCCGTATATGTCATTAACAGGCTGCCATCTCCAATTCTGGAAAATAAATCCCCGTATGAGCTGTTATTTCATAATGTTCAAGCTTATGGTCTTCTTAAGACCTTTAGGTGCAGGGTCTTCCCCTTTCTTCTGGACTATGCTGCCAATAAATTATCCCCTCGCAGTCGCCCATGCATCTTTCTGGGCTACAACAATACTTACAAGGGTTTTCGGTGCCTACATCTGTTGAAATTGAGATTGAAATAAATAGATGAAGATTTCATTGATCTTGTTTGTTGTTTTTACAAGAGTACAGAATATAGCTATTTATAGAGGATGTGAGAACTAGCCGTTACTAATGAAACTAGCTGTTGGGAATAGTGATGTGAGAGAGAGAGAATATTTCAACACTCCCCCTCAAGTGTAGGAGTAAATGGGTTGATCACTCCTAACTTGTCTAAAATATATTTATGTCTTGACTTATCCAAAGCCTTGGTGAATATATCTGCAAGTTGATCTTTGCTCCCAATATAAGGAGTTTGGATCATTCCGCTTTGGACTTTGTCTCGAATGAAATGACAATCCACCTCAATGTGCTTCGTACGCTCGTGGAACACCGGATTTGATGCTATGTGGCGTGCAGCATTATTATCACAATACATCTGAATTGGACCTTTGGTTTGAACGTTCATATCCTCGAGTAGTTGCTTTATCCAGGTAAGTTCACTGGCAGTTGATGCCATTGCCCGGTATTCAGCTTCGGCACTTGATCTAGCTACTACGTTTTGTTTTTTGCTTTTCCAAGTTACTAGATTTCCTCCAACCATAGTGCAAAAACCGGTAGTAGATCGTCTATCAAAGCTTCCTGCCCAATCAGCATCAGTATATCCTTGAATGCTTACATCTTTGTTGTTTTTTATCCAAATTCCTTGTCCCGGAGTTGATTTCAGGTATTGAAGTATCCGATCAATAGCAGCTAGGTGAGTAGTCCTGGGTGCCTGCATAAATTGACTAACAACACTCACAGGAAAAGCAATGTCAGGACGAGTAACAGTTAAATAAATAAGTTTTCCTACAAGTCTTTGGTACATGCCCACATCTTCAATAGGAGATCCATCTTTTGAATTGAGTTTAGCATTGGTTTCCATGGGAGTGCTAGCGGGTTTAACACCGAGTTTACCTGTTTCTTGAAGGAGATCGAGGGTGTATTTCCTTTGTGAAAGGAATAATCCTTTTTCGGAGGAGTGAGCTATTTCAATTCCAAGAAAGTATTTAAGAATACCAAGATCTTTGATATCAAAAGTTTGTTTGAGAAAGTTCTTAATATCTTGAATTTCTGTTTCCTTGTCACCAGTAATAATAATATCATCGACATAAACTAAAACAATAAGTGAAGAATTTGAGGAGATGCGAGTAAATAACGATGAATCAGCTGAACTTTTTTGAAAGTTCTGAGAGAGTAATGCATGACTGAGTTTAGAGTACCAAGCTCTGGGAGATTGTTTTAGACCATAAATGGATTTGCGAAGTTTGCAAACAAGGGTAGAATCTGGATTTTTAAGACCTTGAGGAAGAGTCATGTACACTTCTTCTTCTAAATCCCCTTGTAAAAAGGCATTTTTAACATCCATTTGATGAAAAGACCAATTTTTATTAGTCCCTATAGAAAGAAGGATTCTTACGGTGTTCATTTTAGCGACGGGTGCGAATGTTTCTTCATAGTCAATTCCATAAGTTTGGGTGAAGCCTTTGGCAACGAGACGAGCTTTATATCTTTCAATTTTTCCCAGACTATCGAATTTTACTTTGTAGACCCATTTACACCCGACTGCCTTTTTCCCTTTAGGGAGATGAACAAGAGACCAAGTATTATTTTTCTCAAGTGCATTTATTTCTTCTTCCATTGCTTTACGCCAGGTAGGACAACAATCAGCCTCTTCGAAGTTTTTAGGTTCAAATTGATTTATGCAATTTAAAAATGCATGATGCTCTTTTGAAAAGTGGGAATAAGATAAAAAGTTTTGGATAGGATATGATACCGAATAAGTGACATAGTCTCTTAGTTTGGTAGGCTGCCGAGTTTGTCGAAGAGATCTCCGAGGTGAATTAGCTTGAGTTGGGTTTTGGTTTTGATTTTGATCTCCCCCCATCGGAGCATCCTCTTCGACTGGGACGTGATCTCCCCCTGTTGAAGCATTTTCATCGGCTATGTGTTCATCTGACCCTGTTGAATTTCCATCATCCTCTAGAGGATTTGTAGTGATCAAATCATCATGATGATCCTGAGAAGGAATAAGATTAGTAGGAGCTGGAATAGGAAAGACAAAGTTGTTAGTATCAACAGAGTTATCAATAGTGTAGTAAGGATCATTTTCATTGAAGGTAACATCTCTTGAAAGGTAGAACCTTCTATTAATAGGATCATAACACTTGTAGCCTTTTTGAGAGACGGAATATCCTAGGAAAATAGCCTTGACCGAAGAAGGACTAAGTTTGTCGGTGCGATTAATATGAACAAAACACGTGCATCCAAAGGTACGTAAATGGTCCAGATTAACTTCTTTTTTAAAGAGGATTTTATGGGGACTAAAGTTATTGAGATTAGGAGATGGTCGACGGTTAATAAGGTAATTGGCGGTTAAAATAGCATCTGACCAAAAACGTTTTGGAACATTGTTTTGTAAGAGAAGAGAGCGGGTGACTTCTAAAAGATGCCGATTTTTTCGCTCCGCTACCCCATTCTGAGCGGGAGTGTAAGGACACGATGTTTGATGAATAATTCCATTGGTTTTTGTAAAGTTTTGAAAGTGTGAGTTTATAAATTCAGTCCCATTATCCGTTCGAAGAATTTTGATGGACGTATTGAAATAGTTTTTAATATAGGCGAAAAAATCTTGAAATGTTGAAAAAACTTCACTTTTATTTTTGAGTAAAAATATCCAGGTATGTTTCGAAAAGTCATCTATAAAGCTAACATAGTATTTAAAGTCATTATAAGATGTAGTTGGAGCGGGACCCCAAACATCAGAGTGTATTAAATCAAAAATAGATTTAGTGTTAGATGTAGAATTTGTGTAAGGGAGTCGTGTATGTTTGGATAGAGAGCAAATATCACACATGTCATGATATGAAGAATTTGGAAATATTTTATTAAATATTAGGTTGGATGGATGTCCAAGTCTTTTGTGCCAAAGAGTCATATTAAAAGCGTTTAAAGCAAAGCTAGGGAAGCTAATAACATATAAATCATTAATACGAACTCCTTCCCCAATCGTTCGTCCAGTTGATTTTTCCTGAAAGACAACATCAATGTCAGAAAAAATAACTCGACAACTTAATTCCTTGGTGATCTTGCTAACGGATAATAAATTTAAAGCAAATGATGGTAGATAAAGAATGTTATCAATCCTTTTTGAAAAAAGATAACTCGATCCCTTTCCACAAATTGAAACGGAAGTATTATTAGCAACTTTAACATTTTGAGATTTGTCTAAAATCTTTGAAATATTTAAAAGAATTGAAGAATCTCCGGTCATATGATCGGTTGCCCCTGAATCAATAACCCAAGTTTTATTTGAAAATTTGTTGTATGAATTTTTGTCGGAACACATAAAGGTTTTTGGTTTTGAAAAATCTAATTTTTTAACTTTTGAAATATTTTGAGTCATAGAATTTTTATTAGATAAAAAATAATTAGGAGGTAAATTGGCATAATTAAATGGACCTTTATCCACTGCCTTGGTGGATTGATTTGAAGATTGGGCCTGAAGAACCTGGGCAACCTGGGCTACCAAGGATGAAAGTTGGGCTGGATCGTATTGGGCTGAATGGTCTGAGTTAAGAGCATGGGCTCCAGAGATAGGAAATTGGGCTGATTGGTTGAATTGGGCTCCATAAGAATTGGGCCCAATCACTCCATTTTTTATTTCATGATATGGATGAAGGCCCATTGCTCCTTCCCCTTTAAACTCACGATCAGACTGAGTTTCTTCATTCTGCCCTAGGCTTTGAGCCGCTGCAAATCCTCTTGCCCCCGTGTTGCCGCCCCTTCGAATTTCACGGTCACTCTTGATCGGCCGGAGTTCGGGGTGAAGCCGGTAGCACTCCTCTTTCACGTGGTTGGGTTTTTTGCAATATCTGCAGTACTTTCCTTCTGCCGCCGGTGGGTTTTTCTGGTTCGTACGTCGGTTTCCGACGTAGCACTCCATATTTCCGGCATTTTGGGAGGATGTGCGGGCTCTATGCGTTTCCTCTTGTTGGAGCCTAGCCACGACTTCCTCATATGGGGGAAGAGTTGCCGCCATTAGAATTTGGCTACGGGCAGCCTCCCAGGTTTCATCTAGTGATGCAAGTAGTTGATATACCCGTTCTTGTTCTTCCCTTTCTTCAATGGCAGCGATGTCGGTTGTTTTTGGTTGATACAACCGTAGCTCCTGTCTTCTTTTGTCGAATTGTTCCACGATTTCGGTGATAGAGAAAGAACCTTTTTTGAGAGAATAGATTTCTGCCTTTAGATGAAAGATTTGGGCATGATTCTGGCAGTTCCCGTAAATCCTTTTGATAGAACTCCAGATGTCATAGGCTGAATCTTTTGTGATATATATGTCTCCTATTTTGGGCTCCATTGAGTTTATCAGCCAGCTGATGACTTGGGAATCTTGACATTCCCAATCATCGATTTTTTCCTGTTCTTCTGTAGTTGGTTTCTTTGGGTCGGCCGGGGCTGGTTTCGTTTTACTTCCATTGATGAAGCCTTGCATTTTTCTGGATTTTAGAAATACTTCCACTGATTTGGACCAAGGGATGTAATTTTTGCCATGAAAAACCGCATTTGTGATCCTCTGGCTTGAGTGGCTTTCGATTGTGTTGCTCGCCATGAGTATCCAAATATTTTGGTGGTAGATGAGGGGTTTGGAAATAGATTAGTGGAGAATCCAAATAGAGATTCAATGAAACTGATTTTGAATGTGTCTGAGAACCTTATGATGAATCCTTGGTGAAGGAAAAATAAGAACAGAAATAAGGAAATTCTGAAGGTTCTGTGATGACAGATATACTTCTCTTTTTGAATTGAGACACCTTTAATGGTGTTTTGTAGAATTGATTGAGTGAAGAAGAGGTTGAAGAATTGAGACACCTTTAATGGTGTTTTGTAGGAAGAAATATTTGAAGAGATTAAAATCTCTTTTGAATCAGAACACCTATGAGGTGTTTTTAGATCAGAAGAGGATTAGTCCTCTTATTGACAGAACACCTCCGAGGTGTTTATGGAGAGTTTGAACAAAAAATTGAAGGAAAGGATTAAGAGACAGGATGAACCTGCTCTGATACCATGTTGAAATTGAGATTGAAATAAATAGATGAAGATTTCATTGATCTTGTTTGTTGTTTTTACAAGAGTACAGAATATAGCTATTTATAGAGGATGTGAGAACTAGCCGTTACTAATGAAACTAGCTGTTGGGAATAGTGATGTGAGAGAGAGAGAATATTTCAACAACATCCTTCTTCCGCACGCATTTATATCACAAGGCATGCCCAGTTTGATGAACATCTTTTTCCTTTCTCTGGCAGCACTGCTCGGTCACCATCTGATTTGCCCATATCCATCTTCTTGGACCCAGTTTCCTCTTGCGATGAGGTATCTGACTCACCGGCTTCTCCTCAGCTTCACTTTGATACTGAGTCTCTTGCCGAAGTTCCCACAGCCACGGCACCGGCACCAGAGGATCATCTCGACCACTCACCCGTGGCTCGAGCAGATCATCCACCGCCGGCACTCCCGTCTCATCCGGCTCGGCCTGTGCCACGTCCTCCTCCACCGCCGGTGCCCCGTGTTGCAACTCATCGTATGATCACCCGAGCTAAGGATGGTATTTTTAAACCTAAATATCCAGTTGACCTTGCTTCAACGGCCTTGCTTTCATCGCTGTCATGTGCCTCTGAGCCTCACGGTTTCAAATCAGCTTCTAAATCTCCGCAGCGGATGGCGGCTATGGCAAAAGTTGAGTTAAGCCATTTTAGTAAAAGAGGGGAAACAGAATGCCCGAGACACTGTTATGCGTGAAGCTAGCGGAGCAGAGCAGGGAAGAAGAAATCGAATGACGATAGTTTCGACACAGAACGTTAGACATCAACTACGACTACGACGCCGACATCAGTTATTATTATTCCTCGGAGTAAGTCTCAGGCGACTTGCCGGAGAGTAACGCCGTCTTCGATTTCCGAAACAACCGGCGCAACTGTTCTCGAGAAACGCCTCCCGAGTGGGGATCTGTATATTGGAACTTTCGCCAACAATACTGTAGAGTTATTATAGGATCGATGGTGTTGTTGGGAAAGCGACTATTTTTATTAAAGAAAAACTATTGTACAACACACTCAATAGTCAAGACTATCTAACAACTCTCAAGACAGAATACTCGTCTCTCTTACAACTCTGCTTCTTACTGAACTTTCTTCTCACTCTTTGTGTGCCCTTACTATGCACACACTCTTATCCTATTTATAGCTGGTTAAGTCGGTGGTTATTAGCACCTAGAGTAATCTAGACCATTGACCAACTCATGACTCATCTAGAGCCTTCCCACCATGTCGGTTATCATATGCAACTATCATCTGCTAGAAGGTTCTAGCTAGCTGCCCTGTTCAACTTAATCTATGCTTATCCAATCTCCATACTTTCTCACAACTTCTAGAATAATCCAGATATTCTAGAGAAGACGGTGTTGATCTTCAACACCCCCTCAACACCGACTTCCTTCTTCTGATCACGTTCATTTGCTTTTGGATAGATGTTTGCCACATTCTCCACTCATCACTAAAATTTGAAACTCCTTGAATCTCTTGTTCAGCTTGATGTCCCCCATTCGATCTATGTGGACACTTCCTTAATGCTTTCTTCTTCTTTTTTAGTTTCTTCCACGCCCAACCGAACTTTTGCTTCGGCAAGCGATTGGATCTTGACTTTCGTGGCAGACTGGATTTTTGTACCTGCGAACACATCACTTCCGCTGTGCAACTTTGAACTGATTTTGATTCATGTGTGATCTCATTTTCAATATTGGCCTCCTCATTTTTCATTTCTTCATCCGGGAGAACTAGTTGCTTTTCATCAATCTGCTCCCCTGTTTTCTGTTGCAAGAGAGCTTCTTTGTAAGAAATACTCCCCACGGATCGGAGAAGTACTTGTGGAGAGATGGGTGGGGAGTGGAAGAAAGGGGAGTTCTAGTGGCCATCAGGTGGGACGTTTGAAGGTGAATTCGATGGAGGGAACGGGTACTTTTATCAGAGATGGTTTTGTGTTTTATAGAGATGGGATTAGGCAGTTTCGGAGTAATCCCTGTTTGCTCAACGGGGAGGCGAAGAGGCCCAGGAAGACAATAGCTAAAGGGCATAAGAATTATGCTATACTCTTACCTTAAAGTAGGTTTGATAGGATCATCCCACAACTCTCAAAGACCTTGATCTTTAACTTTGCATTTCGGCTCCAAACCAATTGGTATCAAGTGCGTGCTTGTGGCTCCTAGTGACCCTAGATTTCTCTATTTCGATGTTGGCTTTTTCCTTATTTTCTTAATCTTCTCTATCAGGCAGATTGATCGGGATTGTAATTCCTTGGAGGCTAAGACAAGATGGGATTGTCACCTTTTCCACTACCTAGCTACATAATTTTATTTTTCTTGATGGATTACATTCTGGACCTTACTTGTATCTGTACATTTCTCTTCAGGGAAGAACGATTCATATCAAGAGAGAAAGAAGTTCATGCGAGGCTGTCGTTTCCTTGAAGCAGAATTACAAGGCATGGACCGGGTTTCACCATTTATAGCTGCCTTGCTAGGAATGGCCTATATTCAGGGTACTTTTCTCTATTCTTTAGGGGTAGTGTTGGCATTTCAAATATTCAAATACTTTAAGTCCACGTACACTAAACCATATTCTGTTAGACCCTCAGAAATGGGGAGAGTATAATTTGGGGTTGCGTGGAAAATCCTTAGACTTCGGCTTTCTACTAGATCCGCGCTTAAGAAGATAAATGTCTTAAAAGATGGAGATGACATCTCTTGCAGCTTTTGTGGCAATCATGAAGAAACAGTGATGCATCTATTCTTTGAATGCAACTTTTCCTATTAAGTTTGGTGCCTTTGCTACTCTTGGTTAAAGTCTCCCATGCCTTGTGCCTTTGATCCAACAATGCATTTTCTACAACATTCTAGCGTGCTAGGTACGAAACGAAAAAATACATTATTGAATGCATTTGGTGTTGTGCAGCTTGGTTCATTTGGAATGCCAGGAACAAGAAAATATTTGAAAACAAGGGAACCAATCCGGAAAAGACATTTGAGGAAATTAGAATCAAATCATGGTGCATTTTCTCTATACATTATAATAGTGATTTATCATTTTCAGATTGGTGTAACAACCCTAGAATGTGTTGTAAATAATTGGGGGTCTCTCTTCACAGTTATTGGTGTTATGTTGTTTTGTAAACCTGTAACTTTTGATCAATTGGGTACTTATGGTACTCTTAATAATATTTATTTTTCCTTAAAAAAAAATTTAATGTGTAGTGGGTAGTTGTATTAGTGGGAGTGTGGACCCCATATTTTAGTTGTATTAGTAGGTTTATGTGGGTTCCATATGTGTAAGAAATGAAAGATAATTCTTTAGATGAGATGTCCAAAATGAAAAAAAAGACCCGTTGGAAAGACGGAGGGAGTAATTAGTTGAAAATAACATTGAAAAAGTCAAAATACTTGTAATTCAGAAAACTTAACTAATCTTTGTGATTCAAAAAACTTAACTAATTGACAATAACATTGATAAAGTCAACTGCCAACATTTTGGCTTTAAAAAAATATCATTTTGCCAACATTCGGCCCCAACTGAGCGGCAGACCAATTTGTTCACCTTCTGCATCTTCGCACACCTTAATATCATCTGGAAGCTCAAGATAAATTAGCATTTCTTTAATTAGAGCCTCTTTAATTAGAAGAGGAGCGTATGGATCATCTGCAATTTCAACTCCATCAACTGAGAGTTAAAAGTTTTTTTGGTCTCATAACTATTTAAAATTTTAGATTTTGTCCTAAAAAAATATTTGTATCGATTTTATCCCATAATTATGGGTTTTATTTTGATTTTGCCCAATTTTTTTATCGAAACCTCAATTTTCTCCGAAAATTGGTCATGTGTATAAAAAGTTATAGGACAAAAAACTTTTAATCTCTGGTTTACAGAAAAATCAAAATATTTTTTTTAACTATTTTTAAGAGTTTCATAAATCATAAAGAAAAATATTATCTTGAGGACAAGATTTGTAATGGACTAAAGAATTTATTAAAATAGAGAAATAAACATCACAAGCTAACATCAAAACAAACAAATCACACATGCAAAGTTAAGAGTTTTTTTGTCTCATAACTTTTTAAAACTTTAAATTTTATCCCAAAAAGATATTTGTGTCAATTTTGTCCCATAATTATGGGTTTTATTTCAATTTTACCCAATTTTCGCCAGAACCCTCGATTTTCGCCGAAACCCACAAATTCATCAGTCATGTGCAACACACGTGACCAATTTCTGGTGAAAATTGGACAAAATTAAAATAAAACTCGTAGTTATAAGATAAAATCGATATGAATATCTATTTTTAAAATTTCAAATAATTATGGGACAAAAAATAACTCATCAACTGATCCTCTGACACCATTTGGATCAGCTGTAACTGCAACCAATCAAAATTGTTTTTTCAAGATCAAATTTTCTAATGCTCACTAGGGTCTTGTGGAGCTTCAATTTTGCAGTTTGAAACATGTTCATGGATTTGGACATTGCCAGCCAACTACAAATCAGGCATCGTAACCAATCGATACAGTAGACCGATGATTATGAATTGATTTAGGGTTTTATTTTCATTAATTAAAACATAACTTAATTTATGAATCAACATCTATGATAGAGTCAAACTCAATAGGGTCTTGTGTGAGATCTTACTTGAGACGAATATAAAGTTATAATATTATTAAGGAAAAGTAATATTCAATTGATGAAAAGTGATAATGTTGCAGTGAATTATTTTATGAACCGTGATAACATTTTATAGCGAAGTGATAATAATATTATCACCTTCTATCCGTCTCACATAAAGACTTACGTGAGATGGTCTCACCCTTTAAAAATCAATCAATATCTATAAATAGTAGTTTTCATCTATATATAGAAAATGGAATTCAAATATTAAGAAAATCGAGAGAGAACAACACACCATCAACATCTCTTTCTCACTATTCTCCAACACCCACTTTCAATTCCTCTCCCATAGATCAAATACTCAAAATCATCCCATAATTATCTCATTAAACCACATTACTCACTCCTGATATCCTCTGACGCCACTCATATACTTTTCACTCCTACTTTTAATTATCAAAATAGATACCAACAGTTATCTTAGAAATCAGTCCTATAACTTCAAGGGATTAAATCACGTAGTAGATCGATGATTATCAATTTGATTTATTTTTATTTTTTCATAAATGTTTCAATCAAGGAGCAGTGTGCTTCTCTTAATTCCTTGGAATTGGATTACATTTGATGATTCAAGCCACAACCTTTAATTATTATATATTTAAGAAGGTATTTTGAGGCACAAACTAAAGTCCTAATTATATGTTAGTTCTTTAGTAAGATTAAATACCCTTTATTTCCTTAAAATTTTTTTAATGAGATGTATATACTCTTTAAAACAAAATGGTATACTCTTATTAATTAGAATTGGTCTTCTGTGTCACCGGGGACGCACCGTGTCCCCATAAAAATACAAGAATTTAATACTAGAAATTCGTTTTTTCCCATGGGGGATAAATTCGTGTGTTTCCATGGGAGCACGATGTGTCCCAGGGGCACACACTTTTTTGCCATTAATTAAAGTTAACCCTACTTTTTATTCTGAGGACATAAGAGCATCTCCAAGAGCTCATCTAAAATATATATTATGTACATTTTAAAGAGTAAAACAAGGAAAACAAGCTCCAACCCACTCTTTATTTTAACTTTTTAATTTAAAGAATTATTTTTACTCTTTAAATTTGATGAGCACAAACCACACTTCATACTTCATTATTTCATTAAATGCTATAATTATTAGTGTTTTTACTTGATAGAAGTAGTTTAAACAATTAATAAAAGAGAAAGTAATGCAATAAATGAACATTGAAAAACAAATTTTAAAGAATTTGTTGGAGTAAAAAAAAATTAACAGAAAAAATATTGTCTTTAAATTTTATGTCTTTAAATTTTAAAAGTAATTGAAATGGGAATTCGAATATCAATTTTATACAAATGAATCAAGATTTGATTTTGCAGTTTGAAACATCTTAATGCATTTGGATGACATTTCAAGCCAAGTGTGCCACTACAAAAAAATCGAAGAAATAATTAAGAAGACGATCTGAGGAAAGCCAGAGAAATTCGTCTTAATTAGACGCTAACACATTTCCCGCCACTCGCCGGCTGTCTCACCACCGACTCTGACGGTTACGTTTATATCACCTAAAACGATGCCGGAATGTACTTTACCAGTTACGTTTACTGGCGACGTTCATAGGGTTATACTCTCTCCTTAAAATATTTGATTAGAATATTTATAAAAATACAATTTTTTTCAAATGAAAAAAATACAAATGATATCAATACTCATATACTTAAAAAGAATACAAATGATATCAATACTCATATACATTACTTTATGCGAATCTGCCAAAATTATTGACAAAATTATTACTAAAATTAATGTTACAAACTCTAATTTATTATCCATGATTCATATATTTAATTTTGATTAATTGATTCTCTTACATTGCATTGCTCAAATTTATATTATTGGGAGATTGAATATTATACTCAGCACAGAGTATGTATTACCCACCATCACGTGCATGAATTAGGGTTGTGAATAATGGATGTAATTTCAATAACTAGTTACGGTTATTTTTTAATTCTAAGTGTAGGGTTTGATGTCATTTACCTATTTATTTGAAATAAATGTATTTTTATTGGTATTCAAATTAAATACAAGTTAGATGGATAATTGGTAATTTTTCAAATCAAGGGATTTATCCTTGATTTAATTAGTAGTTTGAACAAACTTCAGAGTTCGACTAGGGTGCACCTGGACAATCTTAACCGTTAAGATTAATTTCTAATTCAATATCTACCATTACACTAAATAAAATAATTAATTTTTATTTTTTTTAAAAAACTACCCCACTACTATTTTAAGCTATATTTTTGGGGTGCACCGGTGCACCCCAAAATCACCCCAAACGAGTCCAATTTCAGTGCACCGGTGCACCTGGATAATGTAAACCGCTAGATCATAATCTTATTTAATCCTAACCACTAAATAAAATTAAATAATTAAAAATTAATACAATAACTACCCACTATACCCTACCATTTAATCCATTAATCCCTAGGTGCACCGGTACACCCGGTGCACTACAGAATGACCCCAAAATTAATATATCTAAGTTAAATGTGGAAGGAGAATCCTAAAAATCTGGTGGCCCGTAAAGTGTAATTTAAAAAACAAATATATTAAAAAATAATTTGTTAGCAAGTGTAATTTTAGATTTCATGATAAAGAAACATTTATCATTCTTTACAACTTCACTGGAAAGCCCGAGTCAAAAGTCAACTTTATTTTCGCCCCTCTTTCCCTTTCCTCAGTGTACTTTATTTTTTCAAAATTCAACGAAGATTTCATGATTTCGGGCTTGATTTCTAGCGTTATTGAATATTGTCACAGGAATGGAGTTTTCAATCTGGGTTTGATTCCAGGCCATCAGAGTCTACCATAGCCAAACTCCGTATGAAGTTGTTGTGCCATGGATTTTTGTTTTTTCGTATTTGTTTCATAAGAATTCTCCGGATGTTCTTTTTCGCGATGTCTTTCCGTTTTCCGTTTGCGATCAGTACTCGCTCGATCTATAGAGATTAGAATCATTTCATCAAGTGGAAGATGTTGTTCATTCGATTTTTTTTGGCATTCATTTTAAATCCGAAGTTGTATACATCTTATGTGTTTAGGTTACGTCAAATCTATCGTTTCTCAAGCAATTGGTGTGAAGCCTGAGATGTGCAAAATCATCTTTGGAGATGTAGAAAGAGAAGACGAATGGAGGTTAGTTAGTATTCATTTCCTGTAAAAACTACCTCTTTAGGTATGACCCTTAGCTGCAATTTGTTTTGTATTGTTACTCTTGTGCTATTCCATACTAATGCTGAAACTGATAATGCGTTTTGAGCTCAAATAGAAGTTTCATGTTCTTCTTTCATATTTCATGTTTTTGTTCGACTTTTTCTGCATAAGCTCTATTCTTTATCTGTTTCTTGTTGGGTCATTAAAAAAGTGCGGAAACCTTAAATTTGCTAGATTTTGATACTCTACCAGCAAAAATTGTTATTTTTCTTTCAAACATAAAATCTGTTTAGAGCATCGTGGAGTCACTGGACGTGCTGAAGTCAAGAAACAAAAGTTCCATCAAGAACACCCAGTCGAGGGCACCAAATTCTGCTCGTCAAAGTGCACACACCCCTTCGCCTATGCCATCTTCTTCCCCTACCCCCCAGCCACACATGGTCCCTCCTACAACATAATGAGCTTTACTCGACGCCCCTTTGGAAATACTTAAAGTAGTTCTTGATGGGTTCAGTGGCATTTGGGATCCTCTATTCCGGGGTGTCCTCTTGGAATAGGGGATGGAGCCCCCTTGAAATAGAGAATTCTCTCTTTGAATCATGAACAACTTGGAGTATGTTTTTATCTGTGTTGGATCAGTTGTCCCGGTTGTTAGTACAACTTTAGTTTAATGATAGTATATCCTAAGCTGCACTTCTGAATTAAGTGAAAGTTTTGCTGTCATCATAAATTCTTTTGTTTAAAGTAGAACCCTTGTGATGTGTAAAAATCCGATAACGACCTTGTTAAATTTGTCCATTATTATCTTTTTTGTTCACTTTCATCACAAAATTAGGGATGGCAATTACTGTTGTCACATTGTGCTGTGTTATTGTGACATAATTAGAAAAACACACAATTTTAATAATAAAAATTAAGGGAAAAAATTAACTGTAGATTTTTACACCATATGACATGATAATAACTCTATAAAATGGTAAAAGACTAGTGTAACATCGTTTTACTAAATGACTTTTAATTAAATGTGAAAACAGCGCAACAATTATTCATGAACAATGTATAGTACAGTAATTGATAGATGACACATTTTTGTATTGCGTTTATATCCATGCCGGTATATTAACACATTTTTTTTAATTTAAGTCTCACTTTTGGATTTATTTTGGAAATGGATCATTTGAAGGTTCAATAATATTTTTTTTGTTTTAATGGATTAATTATATAAAAAGTCTCGATATTTTCGCCGATTGCAAATTAGTTCTAACTTTTCAATATTTACAAATAAGTATTCGATCTTAAGCTCGTTTTTCAAATCAAGCCATAGAACAGTCATTCAGTTGCCCGAACGCTAACATGGTATTTCCTTTGCAGATTAGTCTCCACGTGTCATTGACTCACCCTCACCTAAGCATATTAATTTCTACATGTCACTAGCTTACCCTCAACAACCTTACTTTACCTATTCTTTCTTCTAATCACCAACAGAATATACCAGCAGTTAACAAAATCATAGTAAAACCTCCCACACGTCAAAGTCTATATCCATATCATACTAAAAGTCATGAGAAGACTTAAAATATGGCATCGTTCATCCACTACCAAGAAAATAAATAAACAAGGGAAGAGAAGAGCGAAATATAATCAAGTAAGTTTTGCATAAAGTATAATGAGAGTGATGTGTTGATACACCTCAAATAGAATAGAAAGCAGAAAACAAATTTGATATATGGAAATTGAGAAATTACAATAAAAAAAAAAAAGATATGAAAGATAAGCACTACTTCGAGCGACTGCAAGTCCTAACTCTTAAGATACAAATTTTTGTGGGATAACCCAAAATAGAAAGTGTGTCATCTGAAATTGGATGGAGAGAATAAGTATTATTATGAGTACTAGCACTTTAGAGTTCAAAAGTTACATGTATATAATATAATATAATATAATATAATATAATACCAATAATTGTGAATAAAGATTCCCCAAAATGCACCTCAACATCTTTCAAATTGGTTTCTAGTATTCAAAGATTTTTTGGTTTCTGACTTTCTAAATAAACCAAGCTGCACATGAGTAAATGCATTTAATTTTTTTGCCATTTTTAATTTATTCATAATGTTGTGGTACAGACTGAAATAAAAAATGTTGTCTAAGTATGGAGGAAGTAAACTCAAGCTTCAATTTTGAGTTTGAAACATGCATGTTCATGGATTTGGACATTGCGAGCCAACTACACATCAGGCATCGGTAGTAGACCGATGATTATGAATTGGTTTACTGTTTTATTTCATTAAAAAATAAATTAATTTATAAAGTAGAGTCAAACTAAATATTTTGCCGATATTCAGCATATATAAAGGACTATAATTGATATTTTCTCAATGACAGATGTGTCGCTTAAACTTAAGAGTTCGATGATGGTCTTATACTACAGGCTATACCGTTTAATACTTTTATATTAAAATCTCATTTAATACTAAACGATATAACCCTTAAGCAATGCGCAATTTGGGAGCACGCAAATTTTTGGGTTCTTAATATTTGAATTCCATTCTCTATATAGTATATGGAAACTACGAGAAAATATCAATTTTAGTCCTTTATTTTTTACCAAATCAAAATTTAGTCATGTAATTTTAAGTATTCTCAATTTTAGTCCTTTAAGTTTTAATTTGGTCCTATATCTTTTAAAATTTCAATTTTAATCCTATAAGTTTCAAATTTAGTCCTATATCTTTTTGAGTTATCAAAATTAGTCATGTATCTTTTGAAGATATTTTAGTCCTTTATCTTTTATCAAATCCAATTTAGTCCTATAACTTTTAGAATTTTCAATTTTAGTCCTTTTAGTTTCAATTTTAGCCCTCTATCTTTTAAAATTTCAATTGTAGTCCTATAAATTTAAAATTTAGTCCTATATCTTTTTGAGTTATCAAAATTAGTCTTGTATCTTTTGAAGATATAGGACTAAATTTGAAAATTATAGGACTAAAATTGAAATTGTATAAGTTAGAGGACCAAAATTGAAACAAAAGGACTAAAATTGGATTTGTTAAAAGGTATAGGATCAAAATTGAAACTAAAAGGACTAAAATTGAAAATACTAAAAGTTAAAAGACTAAAATTGAATTTGATAAAAGATACATGACCAAAATTGATATTTTCTCTCTATTGTTGGAGGGCTTCTAGGTGTACTATGTTATGTATGCAAATATCATTTTTTGCATCTTCAACTGCTTTTTTGCGAGTTCGCACGGGAGAAACTAAATTTAAATTATGAGCAATCAAATTACCGAATGTATTTAGATTTAGACTCAAAAAATTAAAATTATGCATTTGGATTTAGACTTAAGATGATAGGATCTTGGGAATTCGAATATCAATTTGAGTGAGCTTCTTATACTCCCTAAAACACCGTATCCCTTTACAATTTAAACCCCTAGCAATACATATGATTAAATAGAATATGGAGGGGGAGAATTGTGTTCTCATAGGGACACGGTGTGTATGGTGGGGGCACATAAGTTTTTGCCTATCAATTTTACGTACCAAAATATAAATACTCTTAGGATAGAATATGAATTAATTATTTTTTCACGTAGATTTAACAAAATACACATTTTAAACAAGTTTCTTGATTTTTCTTTGAAGTAATTAAGTCTTTTTAATATATTATATGAGTTAGGTGCGGATGATAATTTTAAATTAACTATTGTAGGGGTCCTTTCTCTAAAAATTCTCCATGCAAGCAAGTAATTTGATATTTTCTGGAGCATTGCATCTCCATGATGTATTTCAAAGTACAGTTTAATAAGAGAATTTGTCTTTGAAAGTTCATATCCTGAAAATGAACAATTAGCTACACTGTAAATCCTAAAGATTATAATTAAGTATAAAATAATTGATGAAGTGGAGAGCGAAATAGGTGATTAAAGTGATACTTAAATACTTCTCAAATTAGATCAAGTCCATCTCAAGATAATAAAACAATGAGTAATTTACCTGTCTCAAATTAATTTCTTATAATTGACTATATATGTTTATGAAACATACTTCAAAAATAAAACAACGACACTGGCCGTAGGTCACTATATTTTTTTTACTTAGTTTTAACTTTTTTATTTATAATACAATTTGTTAATTGATTCAATTATACAATTATAATTTTTAATCGGCAACCTTTCACTTTTTGCCAAGATCGAAATTATTTTTCTAAAGAAATTGTGTTATGTTATACCGAATTGCTTAACCAAACTTGAACGATATATTAATATAACTCAACTTACTCAAATACATCAACAAGTGCTTCTAATTTCTAAATTTACGAAACGGTTCTTATCTCGCGCTTTCTTTTCTTTCAATCTCTTTGAATTCCCAGGGGCCTTTCCGGTATTACGAAACTACAATCACGTGCAAAATAAACATTTCAGCGAATTTCATTCTCTGAATCCCAGGGGCCTTTCCGGTATTTCACTGCAATCACGTGCAACATAAACCGTAAAATTTCGCGAACCGGTTGACCCGAATTCAGTTATATCCGCCAGAAGAAATCACTATAAATTGGCCTGAAATACAACTACTCAGAATCATTTCGACTACTTTTCTCCACTCCTTCGCCGTCGACGAGAAAACCGCAATTTCTGAACGTTGAGAGAGAAATCACTTCAATCGCCGATGGCTTTTCCGGCCGAACGTGATTCTTTAGTTTACATCGCCAATCTGGCAAGGGAAGCCGGACGTGACGACGGTAAAAATGTTCATGAATCGATATATGGTTGAATGTGATTGTCTGCCCTAGCTTCTATGAGTGTTCTTCATTTTAATTATGAATTTATAGATGTTGATTTTTGTTAGAAGTAGTTCAGTAATTAGTATCAAGCATGAGTGAACAAATTAGAAGTTGTTTGTAATTCTGATATTGTTGTTTCTTGTTCGTATTTTACTTCTGATTTCCTCTGATTTTTGCGTATATGTGTAGAAAATTCGGGAAGTTAGACATAAATCATGAATGTTAGCTTGAGGATTTTTTACTTCCTTGTTGAATGTAAAAAATTTTGTGTTGAATTTCTGCAGATTTGATAGATACAATGACAAGGCTGTCACAAATGGATCAAGAATTTACGCAGAGTGAGAGGAATATGCTGGCGATAGGGTTCAAGAATAAACTCAGCTCTAGAAGGTCTTCTTGGAAGATCTTGTCACCACTTGAGGAGAAGGAAGCTGGAAACGAGTTGAACGTTAATCGAATCATGGAGAGCCGGAAGGAGACAGAGATCTCTGAAATCTGTACGACGATCATCTTACTCATTGATGATCATCTCCTTCCAAGATGCACCAGTGCAGAGTCCTCTATTTTCTACAACAAAACGTGAGGACTTTTTTGTAATTTCACTTAATTCTTGGTTGATTTTTCCGTTGTGATTCCCTCTTTGATCATCCTTCTGTAACTTTTGCAGGAAAGGGGATTATTATAGGTATCTTGCTGAGATTACAACTGGAAATGATAAGGCTGAGATTGCTGATCAGTCTCTCAGAGCATATCAGGTGTGATTTGATTAAATTTTTTTAAATGAATTGATCTTATAAGAATGGATATAATTCATAGTTGTGGTTTGTTGCATGCAGACTGCTATGGACAGAGCTGAGGCAGAGTTACCATGTACACATCCGGTTCGACTGGTGTCGGCTCTGAATCTCTCAATTCTACACTACGAGATTTTGAACTCATATGAAAGGTACTTCACCGTTAAGTGGTTAATTTTTTGAATATAGATCCGCCATAAGATCCAATAATGCTATGCTGTTGAACCCGTTTCCTCAGTGCGCGCATAGTTGGAAATCGAGCGATTAATGATGCAATTAATGAGATTATCACAACCAATGAGAATCCAACTGAAGAGAGCAAAACACTTCTGAAGATCATTAAAGACAATCTTGATCTAAGGGCAGAAGCTTCAGGAAATAGTGATCTCCAATGTTTTTAAGTATATACTTATATTATTGCTACTAAATTTAGGAAATGTGACACCTTTATTAAAGTGAAATGTGGAATTTGCAGTTCATGAAAACAACTCTTCTCTATTTCATGATGTATGGGGTGATTTTCTAAAATGATTCTGAATTGATGATTACTGATCAGACATCAGATGTTGTAGTCTCCTGTGGTTGAATATACTCTCTTCCTCATACTCTCATCAATGTTGTACGTATTGTTTCTTGGATTTAGGGAGAAATAACGAATACTGTCACTTTAACATTGCATGTCATGTCCTATTATACAATGGTGTTACTTACCATATAATCATGTGTCACATGTACAAAAGAATTTTTTTTCTTGAACATCTTTGTTATGTTTCTTTTAATACTTGAGTGAGTTGAAGAAGGATGAGGAGTGGCAATGAATTGTGTGAAAAGAGTTAGATTAGGACTAGTTTGAATATTGAGACGGAGATCTCCGAAATCTGTACAACGATCATCTCACTCATTGATGAACGTCTCCTTCCAAGATGCACCTGTGCAGAGTCCTCTGTTTTTTACAACAAGACGTAAGGAATTTGTTGTCATTTCACTTAATTCTTGGTTGATTTTTCCATTGTGATTCCCTCTTTGATCATCTTTCTGTACCTTTTGCAGGAAAGGGGATTATTATAGGTATCTTGCTGAGATTACAACTGGAAATGATAAGGATGAGATTGCTGATCAGTCTCTCAGAGCATATCAGGTGTGATTTGTTTAAAAATTTTTAAATGAATTGATCTTATGAGAATGGATATAATTCTTAGTTGTGGTTTGTTGCATGCAGGCTGCCATGGACAGAGCTGAGGCAGAGTTACCATGTACACATCCTCTTCGACTGGTGTCGGCTCTGAATCTCTCAATTCTACACTACGAGATTTTGAACTCGTATGAAAGGTACTTCATCATTAAGTGGTTAATTTTTTTGAATAAAGATCCGCCATAAGATCCAATAATGCTGTGATGTTGAACGAATTTCTTCAGGGCTCGCGTAGTTGGAAATCGAGCGATTAATGATGCAATTAATGAGATAATCACAAACAATGGGCATCCAAATGAAGAGAGCATAACACTTCTGAAGATCCTTAAAGACAATCTTGATCTATGGGCTTCTGCTTCAGGTAATAGTGATCTCCAATATTTTAAGTATATACTTATATTATTGCTACTAAATTTAGGAAATGTGACACCTTTATTAAAGTACAATGTGGAATTTGCAGGTCATGAAAACAACTCTTCTCTATTTCGTGATGTATGGGGTGATTTTCTATAATGAAATTCTGAATTGATGATTACTGATCAGACATCTGCAGTCTCTTATGGTCTATTATACAATGATGTCGCACTTACAAAAGAATTTTTTTCTTGAATATACTGTTCTGTTCTTTAGAGTTCATGTGTCATTCTTTTAATACTTGAGTGAGTTGAAGAAGGATGACAAGTGGCAATGAATTGTGTGAAAAGAGTAAGATTAGGACTATTGAGGAAATATTATTAGTTTAATTCATAACGTTGCGGTCAAAGTTGAGCATAGTCTGCATAATCAAAACAGTGAAGTGATTTATTAGTATACCATATGAATTTTTTTTAATTACTGTATATATAATACTTATAAGTAAGATCAAAATTTCTCTCTTACAAATTACTTGTATAAAACTAGTAACATAAGCAAGTTTCAAGGTGTTCGTTCCACTTTATATTATATTGAATAAATTATTAAAATTAATTTTATTTACAAGTTCTTTTAGAATAAAAATTTTAAAAATTATTTCTAAAAATAAAGTACTTAAAAATAAAATATTAAAATAAGGCAAAATATTGTATGGAACGGTTCAATGTATGAAATCTTATTTTAATCTTTTTGATAGTTTATGATTTATTTTAATGTTTATTTTGAAAGTGTGATATTTTTTTAAAACTATAAATTAATATATGGGTAAGACTTGCATGAGACAGTCTCACGTGAGACCATTTTATACTTTTTAAAATAATTATCACATTCGCTATAAAATATTATCACTTTCGTTATAAAATGTTATCACTTTTCATTTATATTATAAATAGTTCATAAAATAGTATTATCACTTTTCTTTAATTCAGTATCACTTTTTGTCATAGAAGTTATCACTTTTCGTCGGTCTCATGTAAGCCCTTATGTGAGACGGTATGTGTGTGGGAACTACAACGATTTCACATAGACGTTCTCAAAATAAAGAGTGCTTATTGCGAAAATATAGTTTCAGGTTGAACATTTGCGATATCCACTTTTTTTTTTCTTTATCAACAAAATTTATGGTCCTCACCTTTTTGTTTGTTAGGTTTATTTACTACTAGAATTAACACTAATTTCCTAATATAAATATTAAATCATGAGAAAAAAATGCAAAATATATTATAAAAGTAAAATTACAAAATTAGAATTAACACTAAATCTAACCATAAATATTAAACCCTTGAACCAAAAGTAGTATTGTTTTAAAACACTAATACTAGGTATGAGCTAATGTCACACAAATAAATCTAAACCAATTAGAATACTTACCCATCAATAAAAACAAATCTTAGAAGCCATCATGAGCTCCAAAAATTATGAAATATAACAAAAATAAAATACAAATTAAAAAAAAATGTACAACTCCGCAATCTATAATATTATAATACTAAATGAATATCAACATCATTAAAGTACTGAAATAAGATATGCAAGTGAGCCAAGTTAGAAAGCAAGGTAATTAATCCCAAAGCTCTCTTCATATCACCTTTCAAATAATATTTTTTTCAAGTGGTTTATTTAATAGTTTTGAAAAAATTTTGAGGAGAGTATTTGTAATTTATTATTTTTTAAATGTTATTTTACATTAAAATGCAAATAAAATTTGTAATTTGTATTAAAATATTTTTGAGTTAAAATTTTATTTTAAAAAATAATTGTGACATGACGTTGACACATGGCGTGATGTGGCAGATGTATTGGTTCAATTTTTTTATCCCATAACTTTTTATATATTAGGATCCTCTAGCGAAAAATATTTTCAAACTTAGAGAATATTTTCTTGTAAAAATTTGAGGTAAATCTTTGAGTCCATCTAAATTAAGTTCAGAGAAATATTACAATGTGCAAAAAGACATGTTGTATCCTAAAAATGAACACTTAAATCCTACAAATCATAATAAAGTATAAAATAATTAATGAAGTGGGAGAGTGAAATATGTGATCAAAATGATAATTAAATACTTCTCAAATGAGGTCAAGTCCCTCCCAAAATCGTAAAACAATGAGTAATTTACAAGTCTCGAATTAAATTTTTATAATTAACTATATGTTTATGACAAGAGTGGAAAATTTAACATAAATAAAAAATAAAACAACAACACTGGCGATAGATCGTAGGTCACTTTATTTTTCTTAATTAGTTTTTTTCTTTTTATTAATTTGTATTACCAATTGTTCATTGATTCATTTGAGCTATTATCACTTTTAATTGATCACTTTTTATTTTTTAAAAATATAATTACTTAACCGTCTTACCTGATCATCTCATAAAACGATTGCACACAAGTTTTTACCATTAGAATAATTATTTTTTTAAAAATAAATTAACGGAACTCAAACTTACGTTATGTTATGCCAAACTCGAAATTATTTTTTAAAACTAAATTAACGGAACTCAAACTTGTGTTAGGTTATACCAAAGCTTAAACAAATAAGATTAAATATAATTAATTAATTAATTAATTAAAAATCAAACAAACTTGAACGATATATAACTAAACTTACTCAACTACCGAGTGCTTCTAAATTTACAGAACATTTCTTATCTCACCAATTCTTTTTCTTTCAGGGTTCTCTTTCTCTCTGAATTCCCAGGGGCCTTTCCGGTATTTCGAAACTACAATCACGTGCAATATAAAACCCTTATATTTCTCGAACCTGTTGACCCGAATTCAGTTATCCAGAACCGGTGAAATCACTATAAATTCATCGGAAATACAACTAATCATTTTCCGAATCTTTTCAACCACTTTTCTCCACTCCTTCGCCGTCTAACCGCCGGAAACTGACAAGCAAACCGCAATTTCTGAACGTTGAGAGAGAAATCACTTCAATCGCCGATGGCTTTTCCGAACGAACGTGATTCTTTAGTTTACATCGCCAAGCTGGCAGTGGAAGCCGGACGTGACGACGGTAAAAATGTTCATGAATCGATATATGATTGAATGTGATTGTCTGCCATAGCTTCTCTGAGTGTTTTTCACTTTAATTAGGAATTTCTAGATTTTGATCTTTGTTAGAAGTAGTTCAGTAGTGTTTCTGCTTCAAGTATTTCCTCTGTTTTTTGCGTATATGTGTGGAATATTTGGGAAGTTAGATGAAAATCATGAATGTTAGCTTGCGGGTTTTTACTTCCTTGTTGAATGTGAAAAAATTTTGATCTGAATTTCTGCAGATTTGATAGATACAATGACAAGATTGTCACAAATGGATCAGGAATTTACGGAGAGTGAGAGGAATTTGCTGGCGATAGGGTTCAAGAATAAACTCAACTCTAGAAGGTCTTCTTGGAGGATCTTGTCATCACTTGAGGAGAAGGAAGCTGGAAACGAGCCGAACGTTAACGGAATCATGGAGAGCCGGAACAAGGTGGAGACGGAGATCTCCGAAATCTGTACAACGATCATCTCACTCATTGATGAACATCTCCTACCAAGATGCACCTGTGCAGAGTCCTCTGTTTTTTACAACAAGACGTGAGGACTTTGTTGTCATTTTTTCACTTTATTCTTGATTGATTCTTCCATTGCCATTCCCTCTTTGAACGTACTTTGCAGGAAAGGGGATTATTATAGGTATCTTGCTGAGATTAGAACTGGAAATGATAAGGATGAGATTGCTGATCTGTCTCTCAGAGCATATCAGGTGTGCTTTGTTTAAATTTTAAATTAATTGATCTTGCAAGAATGGATTTAATTCTTTGTTGTGTTTTGTTGCTTGCAGGCTGCCATGGACAGAGCTGAGGCAGAGTTACCATGTTCGCATCCGGTTCGACTGGTGTCGGCTCTGAATCTCTCAGTTCTACTCTATGAGATTTTGAACTCATATGACAGGTACTTCATCATTAAGTGGTTAATTTTCTTTAGTCTAGATCCACCAAAAGATCCAATAATGCTGTGATGTTGAACCGATTTCTTCAGGGCGCGTGTAGTTGGAAATCGAGCGATTAATGATGCAATTCATGAGATGATCTCAAACAATGAGCATCCAAATGAAGAGAGCAAAACACTTCTGAAGATCCTTAAAGACAATCTTGATCTATGGGCAGAAGCTTCAGGTAATAGTGATCTCCAATGTTTTAAGTATATACTTATATTATTGCAAACTTAATTTAGGAAATGTGACACCTTTATTAAAGTACAATGTGGTATTTGCAGGTCATGAAAACAACTCTTCTCTATTTCATGATTTATGGGGTTACCTTTTATCAGGATTCTGAAAATATTGAGACCATTGATGATTACTGATTACATGTTGCAGTCTCTTGTGGTTTATATACTCCCTCCCTCTTACTCTCATTAATGCTGTACGTATTGTTCCTTGGATTTAGGGAGTAATATCAAATATTGCCACTTTCACATTGCATCTCATATCCTGTTATACAATGATGTTACATATTACATCATGTGTCACTCTTTTGATCTTTAGAGTTCATGTGTCATTCTTTAATACTAGCATGCATGAAAACAACTAGTATCATCCATTCATAGAATATATAATAATAAATGCCAACTTGTAAAACAATAAGACAAAGACTTGAGTGAGTTGTAGAAGTAAGAAAAGTGTTCAATGAATTGTGTGAAAAGAGTAGGATAGGACTAGGTTGAATATATATACATATATTATTGAGGAAAAGTGAATTATTAGTTTAATCAATAAGGATACAAATGTAATTAAGAAGTCCTAATCTCACTGCAAATGTAATGATCTTTATAATAAATCTATAATACTTTTCACAACTTTGACAACTTCGTTGACAATACCAAGGGAGTTATGGGACTAAATTGAAAATGATATTTTTTGGGACAAAATCAAAAATATATATTGTTATGGGAATAAAAGTGATTTTAACTCCATTTAATTTTTTATTTAAATTCTTAGCACAATATATATATATATATATATATATATATATATATATATATATATATATATTTATTTATTTATGACGACTTGATTTTTAGTTTAGGTCTTAAAATAAGACCTAATTTTATAAGTGTTTCAAATTAATATATAAATTTAGTTTTTTTCCTCAAATTAAGGTCTGATTTTTTATATTTGTTATTTTTTTTATCATTTTAAGACTTACCATGAAATTTATATTTTCATTTCAAGTCATACAAAAAAAATTTAAAAATATTATTATACACCTTCAAATCAAATCATAAAATTAAATATGTTACTTTTATTAATATCTTTTATTAATTTATAAAATATATTCAATTCGGAAAAAAATAAAATTACGACAGGCCTTAATTTGAGAAAAAGGTAAAATTGAGAATTGAAATGAGACATTTTTAAAATGGAAACTAAAATTAAGACCTAACTTAAAAATTAGATCCTTACATGAAAATTTTCATACATATATATATATAAACTATTTTTTATCTAGATTTTTAGTAATTAAAAAATATTCATCTCATATAATATAATCTAAATAATAATATAATATAAAAATTATGTTCTCATAGTACAAAATTCATCTCTCATATTAATTTAAGTTTTAATCCTCAATTTCAAATCTTGACATGGTCTCATATCCTATATAATTTAATTTTATATATTAAAAAATGATAAAACATCAAAGGTAATGGAATAAATAGAAGCTACTAATATTTTTAAAAAAAAATCGAAGGTAGTATATTTTTAGGGATCAACTATTAAATTAAAATCATTTTTCGTCTCATAACAATATGAAATTTTTGATTCTATCCCAAAAAATATATCATTTTCAATTTAGTCCCATAACTTTCTATATTGGCCAATTTTGATCCCAAATCGCCGGAAAGCCCCAAATTGAGGGGTCACGTGAGGTGCACGTGCTGAATTCCGGTGATTTTGGGACCAAAATTGGCCAATATAGAAAGTTATGAGACTAAATTGAAAATGATATTTTTTTTGTGACAGAATCAAAAATTTCATATTGTTATGGGATGAAAATGATTTTAACTCTAAATTATTTAAAATTAATGTTTACTCCTAGAATTAACACTAAATTCTAATGATAAATATTAAACCATGAGTACAAAATACTGTTATAAATAAAATTACAATTATACTCTTTGAATTAAAACTAGAACTTAGGCATAAATATTGAACACTAGAAGCAAAATATGTTATAAACTAACGAATGCACATAGGTATATGAGCAAATGTCACACAAATAAATCTAAAAACAATTGCAATACTTACTCATCAATAAAAACAAATCTTAGAAGCCATCAAATCCGAAGTTATGAAATATAAACCAACAACAAGGTTTATGAAAACAATACAAATTAAAAAATGTGATGCTCTCCCATCTATAATTATGATACTGAATGAATATCAACATCATCAAAGCACTGAAATAAGATATGCAAGTGAGACAAGTTAGAAAGCAAGGTATCTAATCCCAAAACTCGATCTCTCCATTTCGCAGCCACATGAGAATCTTATTCATTAATAAGCAGAAGATATCACAGGTTGAGAGAACAACTTTACGCAAACACGCCTAATTCAACTAATCCCACCTTTGCATGAAGATGAATTTGGGTCGGGGGAGTATTTAACATCTTGATTTTACATAACCATCCTCACCTGATTGACTTAGAAGATCTATTTTCAGCTCAAAAAGGTTGCGAGATGATCTTTAAAAAAAAAAACTTAGAGAAGCTGCTGAAGCACAGTGAGGCACAAGGCCTCTAACATGCGATGTGGAATCAAGTTAGACTAATTGATTACTAAAGCAACTAGGGTGGAATCAAGTTAGACTAATTGATTACTAAAGCAACTTGGGTCAACTTGGAGAAAGTTTGGGGATGAAATTAGGGTTCAGGAGAAATGCCTATATTAAAGAAAGCTCAATCTCTCCCGCATGGCCACGTCATTACTTTGATGGAAGGAATTTAAGAAATAAACTAAATGGAACTTAAAATGTCAAAGACTCAAAAAGGACTAATTTGAAAATGAACTCGATTAAATGTTCAATTTTCCTATTTTCATTTATACTGTAAATGATTTATAAATTTGGATACTTACTATCAACTACTCTCTCCGCGACTCCATCCCATTGAAACGTACGCGTTTTTCCATTTTGGTCAGTCTCAATATAAGGTGTGCATTTCTCTTTTTGTTATAGGTGATCCACACATATTAATTAAAAATAATAGATGATTTAAAAATAATATAGTAATATTTCATGTCTTATTTTACGGTAATTTGATTTTATGCATGTACAGTATTAATTCTAAAGAAAGACGATCGGAGACTTGAATGAGTCAACTTGAAAAGAGGTTTGGGGATGAAATTAGGGCTCAAAATAAATGCAATTTGCTAATTTAAAGAAAAGCTCACTTCCCCCCCAACCCCCGCCAAGTTTGATGGAGGGTATTTAAGAAAAATTAACTGTTGGGTAATAATATTTTTATAATTTATCTATTAAAATTTTAATAATATAGTAAATTTAAATATTAAAATTAAAAAAATAAAAAAATTTCGGGGGTTGGGTTGGGGTTGGGGTGGGGGTGTGGGGTGAGTAGGAGTAGAGTTGGGTGATAATATTTTTATTATTTAAATATTAAAATCTAAAAGAAAATAAAAAAAAAATTCGGGGCAGGGGGTGGGTTGGGGATTGGGTAATAATATTTTTATAATTTAAATATTAAAATTAAAAAAAATAAAAAAATTTTGGGGATGGAAAACGATCATCTCCCTCTACTGATTTTGGCAGTGCTGATATTGGAGTTGGAAATGTAGTATTTTTTGCATCTCTAATTTCCACTTCTTTTGAAGTGGACAAATTGAAATAGGCCTTACCAGAAGACAATAAAGACATCATTGTACCTCTGTATGGAAGCTCAAAATACTGAACTATCAAAACTGATCCAAGAACTAAGCCTAGTAGCCATAAGAACTTCCTCGTATCCACTCGACACATAGGGCGAAAATCGGAGTTCATCGCTCGAAAATCGACCTAAAAGGATGCAGGATCACTTCTACACGTCCTTAAAATAGTTGAGAGTTAGTCTCTTGTGCACTCGAATGAGCAATCATAGGTCCTTACATCTAGATTGATTCGTTTCATTTGAACTGAATTGACTTGACAATTTTTAAGAAGAGAATGCAATAAATCGAACTGAATTGACTCGTATTCTCATTCACAAAAAAAAAAGGACGGATAACCATCAGAATGCAATTCCATCATCCCTCACGCCACTTTGTGCACTAATTCCACCCTTCACCCATACTCCACCATCATCCACTACCGAAGAAGACTATTGGAGTTGCTACTTGGATCGGAGACGAAGATCCCGATGGAGATAGTAATTGAAGAGATGGAGTCCTTCAAAAGGGTTCTTTATTTTTAGTTATTTATCTTTGTTATTTTAGAACAATGGTTGAGGTATTTTATATCTTTGTAATTTGCCCTCGTAAATCCATAAGCTAAGTTTCTTTGTTGGTAATGTTAGGGATTTAAGACAGTATTAACTATGTAATTTGATTGCCCTAGACTTGTATTTATTACTCTGCAGAATGTTTTAACTATAGTTGAGTTGTCTCCCTTTGAGACAAGTGGAATCTAGACAAATTTTGTAGTAACATCAAATTAATAATATATCCATGACGCTCGTGTGGCCGGTGGAATCATTAATTTTGGTGAAACTTTGGATTAATCTTTATATTATTTGGAGATAATTACATTCCCCAAAGCTCTTCCATGCATGTACCTATTTTAATCTTACAAAATTATTACCTTTAACCACATTTTTTACTGTGACAATCACTTGTATAATTTAATTAAAACTGTGACATACCAACTTTATTGGAAAATTGTGATTAAAAGTTGTGAGAATTAGTTAAGCTGATCATGATTACTCTGCAGGAGCAGATGTACAGACTAGTAAGGGCGTCGATGCCAAAGTTGTCGCTAAGAGAGTGGTAAGTGATGAAGGGTCTCGATCCGCCATTTTGATTACTACATCCATTGGGTAGGGGATATGACTGGATGATGATATTTTTATTATTTAAATATTAAAATTTAAAATAAATTAAAAAAATTTTAGGGGTGTGTGGGTGGGTAGGGGTAGGATTGGATGATAATATTTTTATTATTTAAATACTCCGTATTAAAATATAAAAGTTGTATGTCACTTTTTTAAATTTTAATTTATAAAAATGGGTTGATGTTGGGTTGATGGGGCGGTGCGGGTTAGTCCACACTCTAATGAGTTTGAAGTGAAGCGGGTTTTTATGAGTCGGGTTAATTTTGGGTTGGGAAATTGGTGGGTTAAGGCGGGTTGGGACGGATTGGTCCAACCCATTTTGACAGCTCTACTTATTTTCATGCGTGCTGCTATATATTAAAAGAATGGCACATAAACTCTAAAGAACAGAACAGAGTGACACATGATATGATATGTAACACCATTGTATAAGCCCGACATGACATGCAACGTAAAAGTGACAATATTTGATATTTCTCCCTAAATCCAAGGGACAATACGTACAGCATTAATGAGAATATAAGAGGAATTTGAACACCACAAGAGACTACAATCTCTAGTCAGTAATCATCAATTCAGAATCATGATATAAAATCACCCCATACATCATGAAATAGAGAAGAGTTGTTTTCATGACCTGCAAATACCACATTGTACTTTAATAAAGGTGTCACATTTCCAAAATTAAGTTAGCAATTATATAAGTATATATTTATAATATTGGAGATCACTACTACCTGGCACCTGCAGCTTTTGTCCATAGATCAAGATTGTCTTGAATGAGCAGCAGAAGTTTGGTGCTCTCTTGATTTGGATGCTCATTTTTTGAGATCTTCTCATCAATTGCATCATTAGTAGCACGATTTCCAACTTCGAGCGCCCTGAACAACGGGTTCAACATCACAGCATTATTGGATCTTATGGCGGATCTAGATTCAAGAAAATTAACCACTTGATGGTGAATTACCTTTCATATGAGTTCAAAATATCATAGTGTAGAACTGAGAGATTCAGAGCCGATTCCAGTCGAACCGGATGAGAACATGGTAACTCTGCCTCAGCTCTGTCCATGGCAGCCTGCATGCAACAAAGAATTAAATCCATTCTTATAAGATCAATTAATTTAAAAATATTTAAACAAAGCACACCTGATATGCTTTGAGAGACAGATCAGCAATCTCATCCTTATCATTTCCAGTTTTAATCCCAGCAAGATACTTATAATAATCCCCTTTCCTGCAAAAGTTACAGAAAGATGATCAAAGAGGGAATGACAATGGAAGAACCAATCAAGATTAAAGTGAAATGACAACAAAGTCCTCACGTCTTGTTGTAAAAAACAGAGGACTCTGCACAGGTGCATCTTGGAAGGAGATGTTCATCAATGAGTGAGAAGATCGTTGTACAGATTTCGGAGATCTCCGTCTCCACCTTGTTCCGGTAATCCCTGATTCGATTAACGTTCCACTCGTTTCCAGCTTCTTTCTCCACAAGTGATGACAAGATACTCCAAGAAGATCTTCTAGAGCTGAGTTTATTCTTGAACCCTATCTCCAGCAAATTCCACTCACTCTCTGTAAATTCTTGATCCATTTGTAACACTCTTGTCATTATATCTACCAAATCTGCAGAAATTCAGCTCAAAATTTTTTCACATTCAACAAGGAGTATAAAATCCGCAAGTTCACATTCATAATTTTCAACTAAATTCCCAAATATTCTACACATATACGCAAAAATCAGAGGAAATCAGGAGTAAACTATGAACAGAAAACAACATTATCAGAATCACAAACCACTTCTAATTTGTGCACTCATGCATTATGCTTACTGAACTACTTCTAACAAAGATCAAAATCTAGAAATGCATAATTAAAATGAATAACAATTAAAGAAGGCTAGGGCAGACAATCACATTCAGCCATATATCGATTCATGAACATTTTACCGTCGTAGCGTGTGGCTTCCTCTGCCAGCTTGGCGATGTAAACTAAAGAATCACGATCGGTCGGAAAAGCCATCGGCGGTTGAAGTGATTTCTCTCTCAACGTTCAGAAATTGCGGTTTGCTCGTCGACGGCGAAGGAGTGGAGAAAAGTAGTTGAAATGATTCTGAAAATGAGTAGTTGTATTTCCGGCCAATTTATAGTGATTTCTTCTGGCGGATATAACGGAATTCGGGTCAAACGGTTCACGAAAGTTTACGGTTTTATAATGCACGTGATTGCTGTTTCGAAATACCGGAAACGCCCCTGGGAATTCAGAGAGAATGAAAGAAATGAAAGAAAAGAAAGGGCGAGATAAGAACTGTTTCGTAAATTTACAAGCACTTGGTATTTGAGTAAGTTGAGTTATATATCGTTAATTTCGAACTTCTAGCTAATTGAGAAAAAAAAATCTAAAATACAAAATTGTTAATTTGTTTTTCGGAGTAAAGATGGGGTGAGAGAGATAATTTCAACAAGTCTTTTGCGCATTGAAATATTTCCTTCCAAGAAGTCATCAAATTGAATACCGGGTGATTGCAACCGTGCCCATTCAGACTTTTAAATATTCTATGTGCCGTGATTCTTTAAAAAAAATTGCCCTTATTAAACACACACTGATTTATTTATTTATTTTCGTATATTAATTGCAAGCAATTATTAAATCTTTAATATAAATAAATTAATAATTGTCTTATTTTAGTTTTCCTTTTTTAAATAATATATATAAATATATTTATTTATATTTATAAACATAAATTTGTATGAGATATGCTTTATTTTAAACTATACTTAATTTAGACTGGCTTTATTTATTTATTTATAGAATTAAATTGAGTCTTATCAGATTTTAATTTTTTATAAATAATTGCAAAAGCACTTGCTGTACTTCTCTTAATTCCAAGGAATTGGATCGATTAATTGTAGAGTGTATATTGGGTGCATACGAGTGTAAGGGTGCACCCATATATGTATAACTTTTTATTCTATTTTGTATACGTGTTTAGTAATAATTATATACTTTTTCGCACTAAATTTTTTATTAAAAAACTAGTATTTATATGTGTATAACTTTTTATTCAATAGTATATACATGTTTTTCTATTAATTGTATATTTTTTTACATTCAATTTTTCATTAAAAAAACAAACAATTAAATTGTATATATTTTCTCATAATTGTATACATTTTTGTATATATTTGTATATAGATGTACCCAATCTTTAGGTGCATTTGCCTAGTATATTTAGCCTTAATTGTATTACTTTGATATATTGGATTGCTTTAATATATTATTATTAATATTGTTATTATTATTATTATTAAAGAGGTATTTGAGGGCATGAGGCATAAACTAAAGCCCTAATTATATTTGGAAATCAATAAAAAAAACCAAATAAACTGGAACGATAAATTACTCATCTTATCTTATTTAGTTATTCGAAATTATGAGGCTGGTTCCTAATATATCCTTAAATGCATATCTTTGTAATCTCTAATCTTATTATACTGCCTCTTTCTCTGCCGATGATGAATTCGCTCTCAACAACACCGCTCATCATTAAGCACAGCTACGGTTAGTTTATCGCTACTTTGTTGGATTAATGTGATTTTTACGAAATTGGAATTAATTGGTTGATTAGAACCTTTTGAATGATCTGATTCGTAATCCTAAATCGTGGATTGGGGTCTAGAGTAAATATCACAATAAATTGATATTTTGTGCACATGGGAGAGAAACATAAATTCATAAACTATACCTTAATCTTTAAATGCTGACAATAGTTGGATTTAATTTCTCATCAATCAATTAATGCAGAAAATCCGGTGTGACTGACCGTGAGTATGACTAACTTTAGTTTTTAAATTTGAAATTCTCAATTTTAGTTATTTTTATTTTTTTGTCTAATTATTTTTGTCCAAATTTAAGTACTTTCCTCGAATTTTCTCATTTTTTCTATCCAAATTACATTAAAAAGTGTACAAAATTTGAAACAAAAGTAGAGAAAAAAAAACTTAAAAGATTAAAATTGAACAATAAATTACCAAAATTAAGAATTGAAAAAAAAAATTAAAATTGGAATAGACTGTGATATTTTCCCATATTGAATATTCGTAATGTTTGGCAGAATGGGAGATGAAGAGGTTCTTGGATGAACACGATAAAAAAGTGAGAGTTGAGATATGTTCTTTGTCATCAATTAAGAAGATTGAAGCAGCTTCAGCTGGAGTGGACGATCCTAACCAGATCAGGATGCGTCGGGCCAAGTTGGAGACACAGATCTGTAATATGTGTATAGAAATCATTTATGATATTGATTTTAATCTCACCCTAAACTGCAATGTCAACTCTCTTTTGTTATTCACCAGGAAGTGAGTATACATATCTAATAACTACTCACTCATTTATTATTATTATTATTATTTGAGACCTTTGTTTTGCAGGAGAGCGGATTATTTGCGGCACATTGCTGAGATTAAAACTGGTAAAGATAAGACT